>OX326957.1:2026313-4426313 GCA_946800325.1 Luzula sylvatica | reverse complement strand
TTGAAGAAAACCCCAAACTAATTTTCTTTTTATGAAGAAAACCACAAACTATTTTTCTTTTTTTGAAGAAAACCACAAACTAATATTCTTTTTTTGAAGAAAACCACAAACTCATTTTTTTTTTTTTGAAGAAAACCACAAACTAACTTCCTTTTTTTGAAGAAAACCACAAACTAGTTTTCTTTTTTTGCAGAAAACCAGAAACTAAATTTCTTTTTTTTGAAGAAAAACCACAAACAATTTTTCTTTTTTTGAAGAAAACCACAAACTAATTTTTCTTTTTTTGAAGAAAACCACAAACTAATTTCCTTTTTTTGAAGAAAACCACAAACAATTTTTCTTTTTTTGAAAAAAACAACATACTAATTTTCTTTTTTTGAAGAAAACCACAAACTGATTTACTTTTTTGAAGAAAACCACAAACACATTTTTTCTTTTTGGAAAAAACACCACAAACTAATTTTTCTTTTTTTGAAGAAAACCACAAACTAATTTCCTTTTTTTGAAGAAGACCACAAACAATTTTTCTTTTTTTGAAAAAAACAACATACTAATTTTCTTTTTTTGAAGAAAACCACAAACTGATTTACTTTTTTGAAGAAAACCACAAACACATTTTTTCTTTTTTGGAAAAAACACCACAAACTAATTTTCTTTTTTTGAAGAAAACCACAAACTAATTTTCTTTTTTGAAGAAAACCACAAACTTATTTTCTTTTTTGAAGAAAACCACAAACTGATTTTCTTTTTTGAAGAAAACCACAAACTAATTTTTTCTTTTTTGGAAAAAAAACCACAAACCAATTTTCTTTTTTGAGGAAAACCACAAACTAATTTTATTTTTTGAAGAAAACCACAAACTAATTTTTTCTTTTTTGGAAAAAAAACCACAAACTAATTTTCTTTTTTTGAAGAAAACCACAAACTAATTTTCTTTTTTTGAAGAAAACCACAAACTAATTTTCTTTTTTTGAAGAAATCCACAAACTATTTTCTTTTTTTTAAGAAAACCACAAACTAATTTTTTGTTTTTTTGAAGAAAACCACAAACAAATTTTATTTTTTTGAATAAAACCACAAACTAATTTTTCTTTTTTTTAAAAAAACCACAAACTAATTTTTTTTTTGAAGAAAACCACAAACTAATTTTCTTTTTTTTAAGAAAACCACAAACTATTTTTCTTTTTTTGAAGAAAACCACAAATTAATTTTCTTTTTTTGAAGAAAACCACGAACTAATTTTTTTTTTTTGAATAAAACAACATAATAATTTTCTTTTTTTGAATAAAACCACAAACTAATTTTCTTTTTATGAAGAAAACCACAAACAATTTTTCTTTTTTTGATGAAAACCACAAACAAATTTTCTTTTTTTGAAAAAAACCATTAAACTAATTTTCTTTTTTTTGGAGAAAACCACAAATTAATTTTTCTTTTTTTGAAAAAAATCACAAACTAATTTTCTATATTTTAAGAAAACCACAAACTATTTTTCTTGTTTTGAAGAAAACGACAAACTAATTTTCTTTTTTTGAAGAAAACCACAAACTAATGTTTCTTTTTTTGAGGAAAACCACAAATTAATTTTCTTTTTTTCAAGAAAACCACAATCTAATTTTCTTTTTTTTGAAGAAAACCACAAACAATTTTTCTTTTTTTGAATAAAACCACAAACTAATTTTCTTTTTTTGAAGAAAACCACAAACAAATTTTCTTTTTTTGAATAAAACCACAAACTAATTTTCTTTTTTTGAATAAAACCACAAACTATTTTTTCTTTTTTTCAAAAAATCACAATTTAATTTACATTTTTTGAAGAAAACCACAAACTAATTTTTCTTTTTTTGAAGAAAACGACAAACAATTTTTCTTTTTTGGAAGAAAACCACAACTCAGTTTCTTTTTTTGAAGAAAACCACAAACTAATTTTCTTTTTTTGAATAAAACCACGAACTTATTTTCTTTTTTGAAGAAAACCACAAACTAATTTTTTCTTTTTTTGAAGAAAACCACAAACTAATTTCCTTTTTTTGAAGAAAACCATAAACAATTTTTCTTTTTTTGAAAAAAACAACATACTAATTTTCTTTTTTTGAAGAAAACCACAAACTGATTTACTTTTTTGAAGAAAACCACAAACAAATTTTTTCTTTTTTGGAAAAAACACCACAAACTAATTTTCTTTTTTTGAAGAAAACCACAAACTGATTTACTTTTTTGAAGAAAACCACAAACAAATTTTTTCTTTTTTGGAAAAAACACCACAAACTAATTTTCTTTTTTTGAAGAAAACCAAAAACTAATTTTCTTTTTTGAAGAAAACCACAAACTGATTTTCTTTTTTGAAGAAAACCACAAACTAATTTTTTCTTTTTTGGAAAAAAAACCACAAACAAATTTTCTTTTTTTGAGGAAAACCACAAACTAATTTTATTTTTTGAAGAAAACCACAAACTAATTTTTTCTTTTTTGGAAAAAAAACCACAAACTAATTTTCTTTTTTTGAAGAAAACCACAAACTAATTTTATTTTTTTGAAGAAAACCCCAAACTAATTTTCTTTTTATGAAGAAAACCACAAACTATTTTTCTTTTTTTGAAGAAAACCACAAACTAATATTCTTTTTTTGAAGAAAACCACAAACTCATTTTTTTTTTTTTGAAGAAAACCACAAACTAACTTCCTTTTTTTGAAGAAAACCACAAACTAGTTTTCTTTTTTTGCAGAAAACCAGAAACTAAATTTCTTTTTTTTGAAGAAAAACCACAAACAATTTTTCTTTTTTTGAAGAAAACCACAAACTAATTTTTCTTTTTTTGAAGAAAACCACAAACTAATTTCCTTTTTTTGAAGAAAACCACAAACAATTTTTCTTTTTTTGAAAAAAACAACATACTAATTTTCTTTTTTTGAAGAAAACCACAAACTGATTTACTTTTTTGAAGAAAACCACAAACACATTTTTTCTTTTTGGAAAAAACACCACAAACTAATTTTTCTTTTTTTGAAGAAAACCACAAACTAATTTCCTTTTTTTGAAGAAGACCACAAACAATTTTTCTTTTTTTGAAAAAAACAACATACTAATTTTCTTTTTTTGAAGAAAACCACAAACTGATTTACTTTTTTGAAGAAAACCACAAACACATTTTTTCTTTTTTGGAAAAAACACCACAAACTAATTTTCTTTTTTTGAAGAAAACCACAAACTAATTTTCTTTTTTGAAGAAAACCACAAACTTATTTTCTTTTTTGAAGAAAACCACAAACTGATTTTCTTTTTTGAAGAAAACCACAAACTAATTTTTTCTTTTTTGGAAAAAAAACCACAAACCAATTTTCTTTTTTGAGGAAAACCACAAACTAATTTTATTTTTTGAAGAAAACCACAAACTAATTTTTTCTTTTTTGGAAAAAAAACCACAAACTAATTTTCTTTTTTTGAAGAAAACCACAAACTAATTTTCTTTTTTTGAAGAAAACCACAAACTAATTTTCTTTTTTTGAAGAAATCCACAAACTATTTTCTTTTTTTTAAGAAAACCACAAACTAATTTTTTGTTTTTTTGAAGAAAACCACAAACAAATTTTATTTTTTTGAATAAAACCACAAACTAATTTTTCTTTTTTTTAAAAAAACCACAAACTAATTTTTTTTTTGAAGAAAACCACAAACTAATTTTCTTTTTTTTAAGAAAACCACAAACTATTTTTCTTTTTTTGAAGAAAACCACAAACTAATTTTCTTTT
Source organism: Luzula sylvatica (assembly GCA_946800325.1). Taxonomy (NCBI): domain Eukaryota; kingdom Viridiplantae; phylum Streptophyta; class Magnoliopsida; order Poales; family Juncaceae; genus Luzula; species Luzula sylvatica. The sequence continues at coordinate 4,422,563 of OX326957.1, read as the reverse complement.
TTTGAATAGAACCACAAACTGATTTTCTTTTTTGAAGAAAACCACAAACTAATATTTCTTTTTTTGAAGAAAACCACAAACTAAATTCCTTTTTTTGAAGAAAACCACAAACAATTTTTCTTTTTTTGAAAAAAACAACATACTAATTTTCTTTTTTTGAAGAAAACCACAAACTGATTTATTTTTTTGAAGAAAACCACAAACTAATTTTTTCTTTTTTGGAAAAAACACCACAAACTAATTTTCTTTTTTTGAAGAAAACCACAAACTAATTTTCTTTTTTGAAGAAAACCACAAACTAATTTTATTTTTTTTGGAAAAAAAACCACAAACTAATTTTTCTTTTTTTGAAGAAAACCACAAACTGATTTTCTTTTTTGAAGAAAACAACAAACTAATTTTTTCTTTTTTGGAAAAAAAACCACAAACCAATTTTCATTTTCTGAGGAAAACCACAAACTAATTTTCTTTTTTGAAGAAAACCACAAACTAATTTTTTCTTTTTTGGAAAAAAAAACCACAAACTAATTTTCTTTTTTTGAAGAAAACCACAAACTAATTTTCTTTTTTTGAAGAAAACCACAAACTATTTTTCTTTTTTTGAAGAAAACCACAAACTAATTTTTCTTTTTTTTAAAGAAAACCACAAACTAATTTTCTTTTTATGAAGAAAACAACAAACTATTTTTCTTTTTTTGAAGAAAACCCCAAACTAATTTTCTTTTTATGAAGAAAACCACAAACTATTTTTCTTTTTTTGAAGAAAACCACAAACTAATATTCTTTTTTTGAAGAAAACCACAAACTCATTTTACTTTTTTTGAAGAAAACCACAAACTAATTTCCTTTTTTTGAAGAAAACCCCAAACTAATTTTCTTTTTTCGAAGCAAACCACAAACTAATTTTGTTTTTTAGAAGATAACCACAAACTAATTTCTTTTTTTGAAGAAAACCACAAACTAATTTTTTTTTTGAAAAAAACCACAAGATAATTTTCTATTTTTGAAGAAAACCACAAACTAATTTTTCTTTTTTTTGAAAAAAACCACAAACAAATTTTCTTTTTTTGAAGAAAACCACAAACTAATTTTCTTTTTTTTGAAGAAAACCACAAACTAATTTTCTTTTTTTTGAAGAAAAGCACAAAATAATTTTTTTTTTTTTAGAAAACCACGATCAAATTTTATTTTTTTTAAGAGGACCACAAACTAATTTTCTTTTTTTGAATAAAACGACAAACTAATTTTCTTTTTTTGAAGAAAACCACAAACTAATTTCCTTTTTTTGAAACAAACTACAAACTAATTGTTTTTTTAAACAAACTAATTTTCTTTTATTGTGGTTTTCTTCAAAAAAACCACAATGCAATTTTCTTATTTTGAAGAAGACCACAAACTAATTTTATTTTCTTGAAGAAAACCACAAACTTATTTTCCTTTTTTTTTGAAGAAAAACACAAACAAATTTTCTTTTTTTGAAGAAAACCACAAACTAATTTTTTTTTTGATGAAAACCACAAACTAATTTTCTTTTTTTGAAGAAATTCACAAACTAATTTCCTTTTTTTGAAACAAACTACAAACTAATTTTTTTTTTTAAACAAACTAATTTTCTTTTATTGTGGTTTTCTTCACAAAACCACAATGTAATTTTCTGAAGAAAAACACAAACTAATTTTCTTTTTTTGAAGAAAACCACAAACTAGTTTTCTTTTTTTGAAGAAAACCACAAAATAGATTTTTTTTTTGAAGAAATCAACAAACTAGTTTTCTTTTTTTGAAGAAAACCACAAACTAATTTTTCTTTTTTTGAAGAAAACCACAAACTAATTTTTCATTTTTTGAAGAAAACCACAAACTAGTTTTCTTTTTTTGAAGAAAACCACAAATTAATTTTCTTTTTTTGAAACAAACTACAAACAAATTTTCTTTTTTTGAAAGAAACTAATTTTCTTTTTTTGTGGTTTTCTTCAAATAACCAAAAACTAATTTTCTTTTTTTGAAGAAAACCATAAACTAATTTTCTTTTTTTGAAGAAAACCACAAACTAATTTTTATTTTTTTTAAAACAAACCACAAACTAATATTTCTTTTTATGAAGAAAACCACAAACTTATTTTCTTTTTGGAAGAAAACCACAAACTAATTATTTTTTTGAATAAGACCACAAACTAATTCTTTTTTTGAAGAAATCCACAAACTAATTTTCTTTTTTTGAAACAAACTAATTTTTTTTTTTTGTGGTTTTTTTCAAAAACCACAAACTAATTGTATTTTTTTGAAGAAAACCACAAACTAATTTTTCTTTTTTTCAAGAAAACCACAAACTAATTTTCATTTTTTGAAGAAAACCACAAACTAATTTTCTTTTTTTGAACAAAACCACAAACTAATTTTTCTTTTTTTGAAAAAAACCCACAAACTAATTTTCTTTTTTTGAAGAAAACCAGAAACTAATTTTCTTTTTTTGAAGAAAACCACAAACTAATTTTCTTTTTTTTGGAGAAAATCACAAAATAATTTTTTTTTTTTAAGGAAACCACAAAATAATTTTCTTTTTTTGAAGAAAACCACAAACCAATTTTCTTTTTTTGAAGAAAACCACAAACTAATTTCCTTTTTTCGAAACAAACTACAAACTAATTATTTTTTGAAACATGCTAATTTTATTTTATTGTGGTTTTCTTCAAAAGACCACAATGTAATTTTCTTATTTTGAAGAAAACCACAAACTAATTTTCTTTTTTTGAAGAAAACCAGAAACTAATTTTCTTTTTTTGAAGAAAACCACAAACTAATTTTCTTTTTTTTGGAGAAAATCAGAAAATAATTTTTTTTTTTAAGGAAACCACAAAATAATTTTCTTTTTTTGAAGAAAACCACAAACCAATTTTCTTTTTTTGAAGAAAACCACAAACTAATTTCCTTTTTTCGAAACAAACTACAAACTAATTTTTTTTTGAAACATGCTAATTTTATTTTATTGTGGTTTTCTTCAAAAGACCACAATGTAATTTTCTTATTTTGAAGAAAACCACAAACTAATTTTCTTTTTTTGAAGAAAACCACAAACTAATTTTCTTTTTTCGAAGAAAACAACACACTAATTTTCCTTTTTTTGAAGAAAACCACAAACAAATTTTATTTTTTTGAAAAAAACCACAAACTAATTTTTCTTTTTTTAAAAAAAACCACAAACTAATTTTTTTTTTGAAGAAAACAACAAACTAATTTTCTTTTTTTTAAGAAAACCACAAACTATTTTTCTTTTTTTGAAGAAAACCACAAACTAATTTTCTTTTTTTGAATAAAACCACAAACTGATTTTCTTTTTTGAAGAAAACCACAAACTAATTTTTCTTTTTTTGAAGAAAACCACAAACTAATTTCCTTTTTTTGAAGAAAACCACAAACAATTTTTCTTTTTTTGAAAAAAACAACATACTAATTTTCTTTTTTTGAAGAAAACCACAAACTGATTTACTTTTTTGAAGAAAACCACAAACTAATTTTTTCTTTTTTGGAAAAAACACCCCAAACTAATTTTCTTTTTTTGAAGAAAACCACAAATTAATTTTCTTTTTTGAAGAAAACCACAAACTAATTTTATTTTTTTTGGAAAAAAAACCACAAACTAATTTTTCTTTTTTTGAAGAAAACCACAAACTGATTTTCTTTTTTGAAGAAAACCACAAACTAATTTTTTCTTTTTTGGAAAAAAAACCACAAACCAATTTTCATTTTCTGAGGAAAACCACAAACTAATTTTCTTTTTTGAAGAAAACCACAAACTAATTTTTTCTTTTTTGGAAAAAAAAACCACAAACTAATTTTCTTTTTTTGAACAAAACCACAAACTTATTTTCTTTTTTTGAAGAAAACCACAAACTAATTTTCTTTTTATAAAGAAAACAACAAACTATTTTTCTTTTTTTGAAGAAAACCCCAAACTAATTTTCTTTTTATGAAGAAAACCACAAACTATTTTTCTTTTTTTGAAGAAAACCACAAACTAATATTCTTTTTTTGAAGAAAACCACAAACTCATTTTTCTTTTTTTGAAGAAAACCACACACTAATTTCCTTTTTTCGAAGAAAACCACAAACTAGTTTTTTTTTTTGCAGAAAACCACAAACTAAATTTTTTTTTTTGAAGAAAACCACAAACCAATTTTCTTTTTATGAAGAAAACCACAAACTATTTTTCTTTTTTTGAAGAAAACCATAAAATAATTTTCTTTTTTTGATGAAAACAACAAACTAATTTTTTTTTTTTGAAGAAAACCACAAACTAATTTTCTTTTTTTGAAGAAAACCACAAACTAGTTTTCTTTTTTTGCAGAAAACCACAAACAATTTTTTTTTTTTGAAGAAAAAACACAAACAATTTTTCTTTTTTTGAAGAAAACCACAAACTAATTTTCTTTTTTTGAAGAAATCCACAAACTATTTTCTTTTTTTTAAGAAAACCACAAACTAATTTTTTGTATTTTTGAAGAAAACCACAAACAAATTTTATTTTTTTGAATAAAACCACAAACTAATTTTTCTTTTTTTTAAAAAAACCACAAACTAATTTTCTTTTTCAAGAAAACCACAAACTAATTTTCTTTTTTTTAAGAAAAACACAAACTATTTTTATTTTTTTGAACAAAACCACAAACTAATTTTCTTTTTTTGAAGAAATCCACAAACTATTTTCTTTGTTTTAAGAAAACCACAAACTAATTTTTTGTTTTTTTGAAGAAAACCACAAACAAATTTTATTTTTTTGAATAAAACCACAAACTAATTTTTCTTTTTTTTAAAAAAACCACAAACTAATTTTCTTTTTGAAGAAAACCACAAACTAATTTTCTTTTTTTTAAGAAAACCACAAACTATTTTTCTATTTTTGAAGAAAACCACAAACTAATTTTCTTTTTTTGAAGAAAACCACAAACTAATTTTTTTTTTTTTGAATAAAACAACATAATAATTTTCTTTTTTTGAATAAAACCACAAACTAATTTTCTTTTGTTGAAGAAAACCACAAACAATTTTTCTTTTTTTGAAAAAAACCATAAACTAATTTTCTTTTTTTTGAAGAAAACCCCAAATTAATCTTATTTTTTGAAGAAAACCACAAACTAATTTTTCATTTTTTGAAAAAAATCACAAACTAATTTTCTATTTTTGAAGAAAACCACAAACTATTATTCTTGTTTTGAAGAAAACCACAAACTAATTTTCTTTTTTTGAAGAAAACCACAAACTAATGTTTCTTTTTTTGAGGAAAACAACAAATTAATTTTCTTTGTTTCAAGAAAACCACAATCTAATTTTCTTTTTTTGAAGAAAACCACAAACAATTTTTCTTTTTTTGAATAAAACCATAAACTAATTTTTTTTTTTTTGAAGAAAACCACAAACTAATTTTCTTTTTTGAAGAAAACCACAAACTGATTTTCTTTTTTGAAGAAAACCACAAACTGATTTTCTTTTTTGAAGAAAACCACAAACTAATTTTTTCTTTTTTGGAAAAAAAACCACAAACCAATTTTCTTTTTGTGAGGAAAACCACAAACTAATTTTATTTTTTGAAGAAAACCACAAACTAATTTTTTCTTTTTTGGAAAAAAAACCACAAACTAATTTTCTTTTTTTGAAGAAAACCACAAACTAATTTTCTTTTTTTGAAGAAAACCACAAACTAATTTTCTTTTTCTGAAGAAATCCACAAACTATTTTCTTTTTTTTAAGAAAACCACAAACTAATTTTTTGTTTTTTTGAAGAAAACCACAAACAAATATTATTTTTTTTGAATAAAACCACAAACTAATTTTTCTTTTTTTTAAAAAAACCACAAACTAATTTTTTTTTTGAAGAAAACCACAAACTAATTTTCTTTTTTTTAAGAAAACCACAAACTATTTTTCTATTTTTGAAGAAAACAACAAACTAATTTTCTATTTTTGAAGAAAACCACAAACTAATTTTTTTTTTTTTGAATAAAACAACATAATAATTTTCTTTTTTTGAATAAAACCACAAACTAATTTTCTTTTTTTGAAGAAAACCACAAACAATTTTTCTTTTTTTGATGAAAACCACAAACAAATTTTCTTTTTTTGAAAAAAACCATAAACTCATTTTCTTTTTTTTTGAGAAAACCACAAATTAATCTTATTTTTTGAAGAAAACCACAAACTAATTTTTCTTTTTTTGAAAAAAATCACAAACTAATTTTCTATTTTTGAAGAAAACCACAAACTATTTTTCTTGTTTTGAAGAAAACCACAAACTAATTTTCTTTTTTTGAAGAAAACCACAAACTAATGTTTCTTTTTTTGAGGAAAACCACAAATTAATTTTCTTTTTTTCAAGAAAACCACAATCTAATTTTCTTTTTTTGAAGAAAACCACAAACAATTTTTCTTTTTTTGAATAAAACCACAAACTAATTTTCTTTTTTTGAAGAAAACCACAAACTAATTTTCTTTTTTTGAATAAAACCACAAACTAATTTTCTTTTTTTGAATAAAACCACAAACTATTTTTTCTTTTTTTCAAAAAACCACAATTTAATTTACATTTTTTGAAGAAAACCACAAACTAATTTTTCTTTTTTTGAAGAAAACGACAAACAATTTTTCTTTTTTGGAAGAAAACCACAACTCAGTTTCTTTTTTTGAAGAAAACCACAAACTAATTTTCTTTTTTTGAATAAAACCACGAACTGATTTTCTTTTTTGAAGAAAACCACAAACTAATTTTTTCTTTTTTTGAAGAAAACCACAAACTAATTTTCTTTTTTTGAAGAAAACCACAAACAATTTTTCTTTTTTTGAAAAAAACAACATACTAATTTTATTTTTTTGAAGAAAACCACAAACTGATTTACTTTTTTGCAGAAAACCACAAACAAATTTTTTCTTTTTTGGAAAAAACACCACAAACTAATTTTCTTTTTTTGAAGAAAACCACAAACTGATTTACTTTTTTGAAGAAAACCACAAACAAATTTTTTCTTTTTTGGAAAAAACACCACAAACTAATTTTCTTTTTTTGAAGAAAACCACAAACTAATTTTCTTTTTTGAAGAAAACCACAAACTGATTTTCTTTTTTGAAGAAAACCACAAACTAATTTTTTCTTTTTTGGAAAAAAAACCACAAACTAATTTTCTTTTTTTGAAGAAAACCACAAACTAATTTTCTTTTTTTGAAGAAAACCCCAAACTAATTTTCTTTTTATGAAGAAAACCACAAACTATTTTTCTTTTTTTGAAGAAAACCACAAACTAATATTCTTTTTTTGAAGAAAACCACAAACTCATTTTTCTTTTTTTGAAGAAAACCACAAACTAACTTCCTTTTTTTGAAGAAAACCACAAACTAGTTTTCTTTTTTTGCAGAAAACCACAAACTAAATTTCTTTTTTTTGAAGAAAAACCACAAACAATTTTTCTTTTTTTGAAGAAAACCACAAACTAATTTTTCTTTTTTTGAAGAAAACCACAAACTAATTTCCTTTTTTTGAAGAAAACCACAAACAATTTTTTTTTTTTTGAAAAAAACAACATACTAATTTTCTTTTTTTGAAGAAAACCACAAACTGATTTACTTTTTTGAAGAAAACCACAAACACATTTTTTCTTTTTTGGAAAAAACACCACAAACTAATTTTCTTTTTTTGAAGAAAACCACAAACTGATTTACTTTTTTGAAGAAAACCACAAACAAATTTTTTCTTTTTTGGAAAAAACACCACAAACTAATTTTCTTTTTTTGAAGAAAACCACACACTAATTTTCCTTTTTAAAGAAAACCACAAACTGATTTTCTTTTTTGAAGAAAACCACAAACTGATTTTCTTTTTTGAAGAAAACCACAAATTAATTTTTTCTTTTTTGGAAAAAAAACCACAAACCAATTTTCTTTTTTTGAGGAAAACCACAAACTAATTTTATTTTTTGAAGAAAACCACAAACTAATTTTTTCTTTTTTGGAAAAAAAACCACAAACTAATTTTCTTTTTTTGAAGAAAACCACAAACTAATTTTCTTTTTTTGAAGAAAACCACAAACTAATTTTCTTTTTTTGAAGAAATCCACAAACTATTTTCTTTTTTTTAAGAAAACCACAAACTAATTTTTTGTTTTTTTGAAGAAAACCACAAACAAATTTTATTTTTTTGAATAAAATCACAAACTAATTTTTCTTTTTTTTAAAAAAACCACAAACTAATTTTTTTTTTGAAGAAAACCACAAACAAATTTTCTTTTTTTGAAAAAAACCATAAACTAATTTTCTTTTTTTTTTGGAGAAAACCACAAATTAATCTTATTTCTTGAAGAAAACCACAAACTAATTTTTCTTTTTTTGAAAAAAATCACAAACTAATTTTCTATTTTTGAAGAAAACCACAAACTATTTTTCTTGTTTTGAAGAAAACCACAAACTAATTTTCTTTTTTTGAAGAAAACCACAAACTAATGTTTCTTTTTTTGAGGAAAACCACAAATTAATTTTCTTTTTTTCAAGAAAACCACAATCTAATTTTCTTTTTTTGAAGAAAACCACAAACAATTTTTCTTTTTTTGAATAAAACCACAAACTAATTTTCTTTTTTTGAAGAAAACCACAAACTAATTTTCTTTTTTTGAATAAAACCACAAACTAATTTTCTTTTTTTGAATAAAACCACAAACTATTTTTTCTTTTTTTCAAAAAACCACAATTTAATTTACATTTTTTGAAGAAAACCACAAACTAATTTTTCTTTTTTTGGAGAAAACGACAAAATTTTTTTCTTTTCTGGAAGAAAACCACAACTCAGTTTCTTTTTTTGAAGAAAACCACAAACTAATTTTCTTTTTTTGAAGAAAACCACAAACTAATTTTTTTTTTTGAATAAAACAACATAATAATTTTCTTTTTTTGAATAAAACCACAAACTAATTTTCTTTTTTTGAAGAAAACCACAAACAATTTTTCTTTTTTTGATGAAAACCACAAACAAATTTTCTTTTTTTGAAAAAAACCATAAACTAATTTTCTTTTTTTTTTGGAGAAAACCACAAATTAATCTTATTTTTTGAAGAAAACCACAAACTAATTTTTCTTTTTTTGAAAAAAATCACAAACTAACTTTCTATTTTTGAAAAAAACCACAAACTATTCTTCTTGTTTTGAAGAAAACCACAAACTAATTTTCTTTTTTTGAAGAAAACCACAAACTAATGTTTCTTTTTTTGAGGAAAACCACAAATTAATTTTCTTTTTTTGAAGAAAACCACAAACTAATTTTTCTTTTTTGAAGAAAACCACAAACTGATTTTCTTTTTTGAAGAAAACCACAAACTAATTTTTTCTTTTTTGGAAAAAAAACCACAAACCAATTTTCTTTTTTTGAGGAAAACCACAAACTAATTTTATTTTTTGAAGAAAACCACAAACTAATTTTTCTTTTTTGGAAAAAAAACCACAAACTAATTTTCTTTTTTTGAAGAAAACCACAAACTAATTTTCTTTTTTTGAAGAAAACCCCAAACTAATTTTCTTTTTATGAAGAAAACCACAAACTATTTTTCTTTTTTTGAAGAAAACCACAAACTAATATTCTTTTTTTGAAGAAAACCACAAACTCATTTTTCTTTTTTTGAAGAAAACCACAAACTAACTTCCTTTTTTTGAAGAAAACCACAAACTAGATTTCTTTTTTTGCAGAAAACCACAAACTAAATTTCTTTTTTTTGAAGAAAAACCACAAACAATTTTTCTTTTTTTGAAGAAAACCACAAACTAATTTTTCTTTTTTTGAAGAAAACCACAAACTAATTTCCTTTTTTTGAAGAAAACCACAAACAATTTTTCTTTTTTTGAAAAAAACAACATACTAATTTTCTTTTTTTGAAGAAAACCACAAACTGATTTACTTTTTTGAAGAAAACCACAAACAAATTTTTTCTTTTTTGGAAAAAACACCACAAACTAATTTTCTTTTTTTGAAGAAAACCACAAACTGATTTACTTTTTTGAAGAAAACCACAAACAAATTTTTTCTTTTTTGGAAAAAACACCACAAACTAATTTTCTTTTTTTGAAGAAAACCACACACTAATTTTCCTTTTTAAAGAAAACCACAAACTGATTTTCTTTTTTGAAGAAAACCACAAACTGATTTTCTTTTTTGAAGAAAACCACAAACTAATTTTTTCTTTTTTGGAAAAAAAACCACAAACCTATTTTCTTTTTTTGAGGAAAACCACAAACTAATTTTATTTTTTGAAGAAAACCACAAACTAATTTTTTCTTTTTTGGAAAAAAAACCACAAACTAATTTTCTTTTTTTGAAGAAAACCACAAACTAATTTTCTTTTTTTGAAGAAAACCACAATCTAATTTTCTTTTTTTGAAGAAATCCACAAACTATTTTCTTTTTTTTAAGAAAACCACAAACTAATTTTTTGTTTTTTTGAAGAAAACCACAAACAAATTTTATTTTTTTGAATAAAACCACAAACTAATTTTTCTTTTTTTTAAAAAAACCACAAACTAATTTTTTTTTTTAAGAAAACCACAAACTAATTTTCTTTTTTTTAAGAAAACCACAAACTATTTTTCTTTTTTTGAAGAAAACCACAAACTAATTTTCTTTTTTTGAAGAAAACCACAAACTAATTTTTTTTTTTGAATAAAACAACATAATAATTTTCTTTTTTTGAATAAAACCACAAACTAATTTTCTTTTTTTGAAGAAAACCTCAAACAATTTTTCTTTTTTTGATGAAAACCACAATCAAATTTTCTTTTTTTGAAAAAAACCATAAACTAATTTTCTTTTTTTTTGGAGAAAACCACAAATTAATCTTATTTTTTGAAGAAAACCACAAACTAATTTTTCTTTTTTTGAAAAAAATCACAAACTAATTTTCTATTTTTGAAGAAAACCACAAACTATTTTTCTTGTTTTGAAGAAAACCACAAACTAATTTTCTTTTTTTGAAGAAAACCACAAACTAATGTTTCTTTTTTTGAGGAACACCACAAATTAATTTTCTTTTTTTGAAGAAAACCACAATCTAATTTTCTTTTTTTGAAGAAAACCACAAACAATTTTTCTTTTTTTGAATAAAACCACAAACTAATTTTCTTTTTTTGAAGAAAACCACAAACTAATTTTCTTTTTTTGAATAAAACCACAAACTAATTTTCTTTTTTTGAATAAAACCACAAACTATTTTTTCTTTTTTTCAAAAAATCACAATTTAATTTACAATTTTTGAAGAAAACCACAAACTAATTTTTTTTTTTTTAAGAAAACGACAAAAAAATTTTCTTTTCTGGAAGAAAACCACAACTCAGTTTCTTTTTTTGAAGAAAACCACAAACTAATTTTCTTTTTTTGAATAAAACCACGAACTGATTTTCTTTTTTGAAGAAAACCACAAACTAATTTTTTCTTTTTTTGAAGAAAACCACAAACTAATTTCCTTTTTTTGAAGAAAACCACAAACAATTTTTCTTTTTTTGAAAAAAACAACATACTAATTTTCTTTTTTTGAAGAAAACCACAAACTGATTTATTTTTTGAAGAAAACCACAAACTAATTTTTTTTTTTTTGAAAAAAACACCACAAACTAATTTTCTATTTTTGAAGAAAACCACAAACTGATTTACTTTTTTGAAGAAAACCACAAGGTAATTTTCTTTTTTTGAAGAAAACCACAAACTAATGTTTCTTTTTTTTGAGGAAAACCACAAATTAATTTTCTTTTTTTGAAGAAAACCACAATCTAATTTTCTTTTTTTGAAGAAAACCACAAACAATTTTTCTTTTTTTGAATAAAAACACAAACTAATTTTCTTTTTTTGAAGAAAACCACAAACTAATGTTCTTTTTTAGAATAAAACCACAAACTAATTTTCTTTTTTTGAATAAAACCACAAACTATTTTTTCTTTTTTTCAAAAAACCACAAACTAATTTACATTTTTTGAAGAAAACCACAAACTAATTTTTCTTTTTTTGAAGAAAACGACAAACAATTTTTTTTTTTGGAAGAAAACCACAACTCAGTTTCTTTTTTTGAAGAAAACCACAAACTAATTTTCTTTTTTTGAATAAAACCACAAACTGATTTTCTTTTTTGAAGAAAACCACAAACTAATTTTTCTTTTTTTGAAGAAAACCACAAACTAATTTTATTTTTTTGAAGAAAACCACAAACAATTTTTCTTTTTTTGAAAAAAACAACATACTAATTTTCTTTTTTTGTAGAAAACCACAAACTGATTTACTTTTTTGAAGAAAACCACAAACTAATTTTTTCTTTTTTGGAAAAAACACCACAAACTAATTTTCTTTTTTTGAAGAAAACCACAAACTGATTTACTTTTTTGAAGAAAACCACAAACAAATTTTTTCTTTTTTGGAAAAAACACCACAAACTAATTTCTTTTTTTGAAGAAAACCACAAACTAATTTTCTTTTTTGAAGAAAACCACAAACTGATTTTCTGTTTTGAAGAAAACCACAAACTAATTTTTTCTTTTTTGGAAAAAAAACCACAAACCAATTTTCTTTTTTTGGGGAAAACCACAAAATAATTTTATTTTTTGAAGAAAACCACAAACTAATTTTTTCTTTTTTGGAAAAAAAACCACAAACTAATTTTCTTTTTTTGAAGAAAACCACAAACTAATTTTCTTTTTTTGAAGAAAACCCAAAACTAATTTTCGTTTTATGAAGAAAACCACAAACTATTTTTCTTTTTTTGAAGAAAACCACAAACTAATTTTCTTTTTTGAAGAAAACCACAAACTGATTTTCTTTTTTGAAGAAAACCACAAACTAATTTTTTCTTTTTTGGAAAAAAAACCACAAACCAATTTTCTTTTTTTGAGGAAAACCACAAACTAATTTTATTTTTTGAAGAAAACCACAAACTAATTTTTTCTTTTTTGGAAAAAAAACCACAAACTAATTTTCTTTTTTTGAAGAAAACCACAAACTAATTTTCTTCTTTGGAAGAAAACCCAAAACTAATTTTCTTTTTATGAAGAAAACCACAAACTATTTTTCTTTTTTTGAAGAAAACCACAAACTAATATTCTTTTTTTGAAGAAAACCACAAACTCATTTTTCTTTTTTTGAAGAAAACCACAAACTAACTTCCTTTTTTTGAAGAAAACCACAAACTAGTTTTCTTTTTTTGCAGAAAACCACAAACTAAATTTCTTTTTTTTGAAGAAAAACCAGAAACAATTTTTCTTTTTTTGAAGAAAACCACAAACTAATTTTATTTTTTTGAAGAAAACCAAAAAATAATTTTCTTTTTTTGAAGAAAACCACAAACTAGTTTTCTTTTTTTGAAGAAAACGACAAACTAATATTCTTTTTTTGAAGAAAACCACAAACTAATTTTCTTATTTTGAAGAAAACCACAAACTAATTTTCTTTTTATGAAGAAAACAACAAAATATTTTTCTTTTTTTGAAGAAAACCAAAAAATAATTTTCTTTTTTTGAAGAAAACCATAAACTAATTTTTCTTTTTTTGAAAAAAATCACAAACTAATTTTCTATTTTTGAAGAAAACCACAAACTAGTTTTCTTGTTTTGAAGAAAACCACAAACTAATTTTCTTTTTTTGCATAAAACCACAATCTAATTTTTCTTTTTTTTAAAGAAAACCACAAACTAATTTTCTTTTTTTGAAGAAAAGCACAAACTAATTTTCTTTTTATGAAGAAAACCACAAACTATTTTTTTTTTTGAAGAAAACCAAAAAATAATTTTCTTTTTTTGAAGAAAACCACAAACCATTTTTTCTTTTTTTGAAGAAAACCACAAACTAATTTTTTTTTTTTGCATAAAACTACCAGCTAATTTTTCTTTTTTTTTTAAAGAAAACCACAAATTAATTTTTTTTTTTCAAGAAAACCACAAACTAATTTTCTTTTTTTGATGAAAACCACAAACTATTTTTCTTTTTTTGAAGAAAACTACAAAATAATTTTATTTTTTTGAAGAAAACCACGAACTAATTTTTCTTTTTTTTAAAGAAAACCACAAACTGATTTTATTTTTTTGAAGGAAACCACAAACTAATTTTCTTTTTATGAAGAAAACAACAAACTATTTTTCTTTTTTTGAAGAAAACCAAAAAATAATTTTCTTTTTTTGATGAAAACCACAAACTAATTTTTCTTTTTTTGAAGAAAACCACAAACTAATTTTCTTTTTTTGAAGAAAACCACAAACTAGTTTTCTTTTTTTGCAGAAAACCACAAACTAAATTTTTTTTTTTGATGAAAAACCACAAACAATTTTTCTTTTTTTTGAAGAAAACCACAAACTAATTTTCTTTTTTTGAAGAAAACCACAAACTAATTTTCATTTTTTGAAGAAAACCACAAACTAATTTTCTTTTTTTTTAATAAAACAACATAATAATTTTCGTTTTTTGAATAAAACAACAAACTAATTTTCTTTTTTTGAAGAAAACCACAAACAATTTTTCTTTTTTTGATGAAAACCGCAAACAAATTTTCTTTTTTTGAAAAAAACCATAAACTAATTTTCTTTTTTTGAAGAAAACCACAAATTAATCTTATTTTTTGAAGAAAACCACAAACTAATTTTTCTTTTTTTGAAAAAAATCACAAACTAATTTTCTATTTTTGAAGAAAACCACAAACTATTTTTCTTGTTTTGAAGAAAACCACAAGGTAATTTTCTTTTTTTTTAGAAAACCACAAACTATTTTATTTTTGAAGAAAACCACAAACTATTTTTGAAGAAAACCACAAACTATTTTTCTTTTTTTGATGAAAACGACAAACTATTTTTCTTTTTTTGAAGAAAACTACAAAATAATTTTATTTTTTTGAAGAAAACCACGAACTAATTTTTCTTTTTTTGAAAGAAAACCACAAACTAATTTTATTTTTTTGAAGAAAACCACAAACTAATTTTCTTTTTATGAAGAAAACAACAAACTATTTTTCTTTTTTTGAAGAAAACCAAAAAATAATTTTCTTTTTTTGATGAAAACCACAAACTAATTTTTCTTTTTTTGAAGAAAACCACAAACTAATTTTCTTTTTTTGAAGAAAACCACAAACTAGTTTTCTTTTTTTGCAGAAAACCACAAACTAAATTTTTTTTTTTGAAGAAAAACCACAAAAAAATTTTCTTTTTTTGAAGAAAACCACAAACTAATTTTCTTTTTTTGAAGAAAACCACAAACTAATTTTCATTTTTTGAAGAAAACCACAAACTAATTTTCTTTTTTTTTAATAAAACAACATAATAATTTTCGTTTTTTGAATAAAACAACAAACTAAATTTTTTTTTTTGAAGAAAAACCACAAACAATTTTTATTTTTTTGAAGAAAACCACAAACTATTTTTCTTTTTTTGAAGAAAACCACAAACTAATTTTCATTTTTTGAAGAAAACCACAAACTAATTTTCTTTTTTTTTTAATAAAACAACATAATAATTTTCGTTTTTTGAATAAAACAACAAACTAATTTTCTTTTTTTGAAGAAAACCACAAACAATTTTTCTTTTTTTGATGAAAACCACAAACAAATTTTCTTTTTTTGAAAAAAACCATAAACTAATTTTCTTTTTTTGAAGAAAACCACAAATTAATCTTATTTTTTGAAGAAAACCACAAACTAATTTTTCTTTTTTTGAAAAAAATCACAAACTAATTTTCTATTTTTGAAGAAAACCACAAACTATTTTTCTTGTTTTGAAGAAAACCACAAGGTAATTTTCTTTTTTTGAAGAAAACCACAAACTAATGTTTCTTTTTTTTGAGGAAAACCACAAATTAATTTTCTTTTTTTGAAGAAAACCACATTCTAATTTTTCTTTTTTTGAAGAAAACCACAAACAATTTTTCTTTTTTTGAATAAAACCACAAACTAATTTTCTTTTTTTGAAGAAAACCACAAACTAATTTTCTTTTTTAGAATAAAACCACAAACTAGTTTTCTTTTTTTGAAGAAAACCACAAACTAGTTTTCTTTTTTTGCAGAAAACCACAAACTATTTTTCTTGTTTTTAAGAAAACCACAAGGTAATTTTCTTTTTTTGAAGAAAAGCACATTCTAATTTTCTTTTTTTGAAGAAAACTACAAACAATTTTTCTTTTTTTGAAGAAAACCAAAAAATAATTTTCTTTTTTTGATGAAAACCACAAACTAATTTTTCTTTTTTTGAAGAAAACCACAAACTAATTTTCTTTTTTTGAAGAAAACCACAAACTAGTTTTCTTTTTTTGCAGAAAACCACAAACTAAATTTTTTTTTTTGAAGAAAAACCACAAACAATTTTTTTTTTTTTGAAGAAAACCACAAACTAATTTTCTTTTTTTGAAGAAATCCACAAACTATTTTCTTTTTTTGAAGAAAACCACAAATTAATTTTTTGTTTTTTTGAAGAAAACCACAAACAAATTTTATTTTTTTGAATAAAATCACAAACTAATTTTTCTTTTTTTTAAAAAAACCACAAACTAATTTTCTTTTTGAAGAAAACCACAAACTAATTTTCTTTTTTTTAAGAAAACCACAAACTATTTTTCTTTTTTTGAAGAAAACCACAAACTAATTTTCTTTTTTTGAAGAAAACCACAAACTAATTTTTGCTTTTTTGGAAAAAAAACCACAAACCAATTTTCATTTTCTGAGGAAAACCACAAACTAATTTTCTTTTTTGAAGAAAACCACAAACTGATTTTTTCTTTTTTGGAAAAAAAAACCAGAAACTAATTTTCTTTTTTTGAAGAAAACTACAAACTAATTTTCTTTTTTTGAAGAAAACCCCAAACTAATTTTCTTTTTATGAAGAAAACCACAAACTATTTTTCTTTTTTTGAAGAAAACCACAAACTAATATTCTTTTTTTGAAGAAAACCACAAACTCATTTTTCTTTTTTTGAAGAAAACCACAAACTAATTTCCTTTTTTTGAAGAAAACCACAAACTAGTTTTCTTTTTTTATAGAAAACCACAAATTAAATTTTTTTTTTTTGAAGAAAACCACAAACCAATTTTCTTTTTATGAAGAAAACCACAAACTATTTTTCTTTTTTTGAAGAAAACCATAAAATAATTTTCTTTTTTTGATGAAAACCACAAACTAATTTTTTTTTTTTTAAGAAAACCACAAACTAATTTTCTTTTTTTGAAGAAAACCACAAACCATTTTTCTTTTTTTGAAGATAACCACAAACTAATTTTTTTTTTTTGCATAAAACTACAAGCTAATTTTTCTTTTGTTTTTAAAGAAAACCACAAACTAATTTTCTTTTTTTGAAGAAAACCACAAACTAATTTTCTTTTTTTGATGAAAACCACAAACTATTTTTCTTTTTTTGAAGAAAACTACAAAATAATTTTATTTTTTTGAAGAAAACCACGAACTAATTTTTCTTTTTTTTAAAGAAAACCACAAACTAATTTTATTTTTTTGAAGAAAACCACAAACTAATTTTCTTTTTAAGAAGAAAACAACAAACTATTTTTCTTTTTTTGAAGAAAACCAAAAAATAATTTTCTTTTTTTGATGAAAACCACAAACTAATTTTTCTTTTTTTGAAGAAAACCACAAACTAATTTTCTTTTTTTGAAGAAAACCACAAACTAGTTTTCTTTTTTTGCAGAAAACCACAAACTAAATTTTTTTTTTTGAAGAAAAACCACAAACAATTTTTCTTTTTTTGAAGAAAACCACAAACTAATTTTCTTTTTTTGAAGAAATCCACAAACTATTTTCTTTTTTTGAAGAAAACCACAAATTAATTTTTTGTTTTTTTGAACAAAACCACAAACAAATTTTATTTTTTTGAATAAAATCACAAACTAATTTTTCTTTTTTTAAAAAAAACCACAAACTAATTTTCTTTTTGAAGAAAACCACAAACTAATTTTCTTTTTTTTAAGAAAACCACAAACTATTTTTCTTTTTTTGAAGAAAACCACAAACTAATTTTCATTTTTTGAAGAAAACCACAAACTAATTTTCTTTTTTTTAAGAAAACCACAAACTATTTTTCTTTTTTTGAAGAAAACCACAAACTAATTTTATTTTTTTGAAGAAAACCACAAACTAATTTTTTCTTTTTTGGAAAAAAAACCACAAACCAATTTTCATTTTCTGAGGAAAACCAAAAACTAATTTTCTTTTTTGAAGAAAACCACAAACTAATTTTTTCTTTTTTGGAAAAAAAAACCACAAACTAATTTTCTTTTTTTGAAGAAAACCACAAACTAATTTTCTTTTTTTGAAGAAAACCCCAAACTAATTTTCTTTTTATGAAGAAAACCACAAACTATTTTTCTTTTTTTGAAGAAAACCACAAACTAATATTCTTTTTTTGAAGAAAACCACAAACTCATTTTTCTTTTTTTGAAGAAAACCACAAACTAATTTCCTTTTTTTGAAGAAAACCACAAACTAGTTTTCTTTTTTTATAGAAAACCACAAATTAAATTTTTTTTTTTTGAAGAAAACCACAAACCAATTTTCTTTTTATGAATAAAACCACAAACTATTTTTCTTTTTTTGAAGAAAACCATAAAATAATTTTCTTTTTTTGATGAAAACCACAAACTAATTTTTTTTTTTTTAAGAAAACCACAAACTAATTTTCTTTTTTTGAAGAAAACCACAAACTAGTTTTCTTTTTTTGCAGAAAACCACCAACAAATTTTTTTTTTTGAAGAAAAACCACAAACAATTTTTCTTTTTTTGAAGAAAACCACAAACTATTTTCTTTTTTTGAAGAAATCCACAAACTATTTTCTTTTTTTGAAGAAAACCACAAATTAATTTTTTGTTTTTTTGAAGAAAACCACAAACAAATTTTATTTTTTTGAATAAAATCACAAACTAATTTTTATTTTTTTTAAAAAAACCACAAACTAATTTTCTTTTTGAAGAAAACCACAAACTAATTTTCTTTTTTTTAAGAAAACCACAAACTATTTTTCTTTTTTTGAAGAAAACCATAAACTAATTTTCTTTTTTTGAAGAAAACCACAAACTAATTTTTTCTTTTTTGGAAAAAAAACCACAAACCAATTTTCATTTTCTGAGGAAAACCAAAAACTAATTTTCTTTTTTGAAGAAAACCACAAACTAATTTTTTCTTTTTTGGAAAAAAAAACCACAAACTAATTTTCTTTTTTTGAAGAAAACCACAAACTAATTTTCTTTTTTTGAAGAAAACCCCAAACTAATTTTCTTTTTATGAAGAAAACCACAAACTATTTTTCTTTTTTTGAAGAAAACCACAAACTAATATTCTTTTTTTGAAGAAAACCACAAACTCATTTTTCTTTTTTTGAAGAAAACCACAAACTAATTTCCTTTTTTTGAAGAAAACCACAAACTAGTTTTATTTTTTTTATAGAAAACCACAAATTAAATTTTTTTTTTTTGAAGAAAACCACAAACCAATTTTCTTTTTATGAAGAAAACCACAAACTATTTTTCTTTTTTTGAAGAAAACCATAAAATAATTTTCTTTTTTTGATGAAAACCACAAACTAATTTTTTTTTTTTTAAGAAAACCACAAACTAATTTTTCTTTTTTTGAAGAAAACCACAAACTAGTTTTCTTTTTTTGCAGAAAACCACCAACAAATTTTTTTTTTTGAAGAAAAACCACAAACAATTTTTCTTTTTTTGAAGAAAACCACAAACTATTTTCTTTTTTTGAAGAAATCCACAAACTATTTTCTTTTTTTGAAGAAAACCACAAATTAATTTTTTGTTTTTTTGAAGAAAACCACAAACAAATTTTATTTTTTTGAATAAAATCACAAACTAATTTTTCTTTTTTTTAAAAAAACCACAAACTAATTTTCTTTTTGAAGAAAACCACAAACTAATTTTCTTTTTTTTAAGAAAACCACAAACTATTTTTCTTTTTTTGAAGAAAACCACAAACTAATTTTCTTTTTTTGAAGAAAACCACAAACTAATGTTTCTTTTTTTTGAGGAAAACCACAAATTAATTTTCTTTTTTTGAAGAAAACCACATTCTAATTTTCTTTTTTTGAAGAAAACCACAAACAATTTTTCTTTTTTTGAATAAAACCACAAACTAATTTTCTTTTTTTGAAGAAAACCACAAACTAATTTTCTTTTTTAGAATAAAACCACAAACTAATTTTCTTTTTTTGAATAAAACCACAAACTATTTTTTCTTTTTTTCAAAAAACCAAAAACTAATTTACATTTTTTGAAGAAAACCACAAACTAATTTTTCTTTTTTTGAAGAAAACGACAAACAATTTTTCTTTTTTGGAAGAAAACCACAACTCAGTTTCTTTTTTTGAAGAAAACCACAAACTAATTTTCATTTTTTGAATAAAACCACAAACTGATTTTCTTTTTTGAAGAAAATCACAAACTAATTTTTCTTTTTTTGAAGAAAACCACAAGGTAATTTTCTTTTTTTGAAGAAAACCACAAACTAATGTTTCTTTTTTTTGAGGAAAACCACAAATTAATTTTCTTTTTTTGAAGAAAACCACATTCTAATTTTTCTTTTTTCGAAGAAAACCACAAACAATTTTTCTTTTTTTGAATAAAACCACAAACTAATTTTCTTTTTTTGAAGAAAACCACAAACTAATTTTCTTTTTTAGAATAAAACCACAAACTAGTTTTTCTTTTTTTGAAGAAAACCACAAACTAGTTTTCTTTTTTTGCAGAAAACCACAAACTATTTTTCTTGTTTTGAAGAAAACCACAAGGTAATTTTCTTTTTTTGAAGAAAAGCACATTCTAATTTTCTTTTTTTGAAGAAAACCACAAACAATTTTTCTTTTTTTGAAGAAAACCAAAAAATAATTTTCTTTTTTTGATGAAAACCACAAACTAATTTTTCTTTTTTTGAAGAAAACCACAAACTAATTTTCTTTTTTTGAAGAAAACCACAAACTAGTTTTCTTTTTTTGCAGAAAACCACAAACTAAATTTTTTTTTTTGAAGAAAAACCACAAACAATTTTTCTTTTTTTGAAGAAAACCACAAACTAATTTTCTTTTTTTGAAGAAATCCACAAACTATTTTCTTTTTTTGAAGAAAACCACAAATTAATTTTTTGTTTTTTTGAAGAAAACCACAAACAAATTTTATTTTTTTGAATAAAATCACAAACTAATTTTTCTTTTTTTTAAAAAAACCACAAACTAATTTTCTTTTTGAAGAAAACCACAAACTAATTTTCTTTTTTTTAAGAAAAACACAAACTATTTTTCTTTTTTTGAAGAAAACCACAAACTAATTTTCTTTTTTTGAAGAAAACCACAAACTAATTTTTGCTTTTTTGGAAAAAAAACCACAAACCAATTTTCATTTTCTGAGGAAAACCACAAACTAATTTTCTTTTTTGAAGAAAACCACAAACTGATTTTTTCTTTTTTGGAAAAAAAAACCACAAACTAATTTTCTTTTTTTGAAGAAAACTACAAACTAATTTTCTTTTTTTGAAGAAAACCCCAAACTAATTTTCTTTTTATGAAGAAAACAACAAACTATTTTTCTTTTTTTGAAGAAAACCACAAACTAATATTCTTTTTTTGAAGAAAACCACAAACTCATTTTTCTTTTTTTGAAGAAAACCACAAACTAATTTCATTTTTTTGAAGAAAACCACAAACTAGTTTTCTTTTTTTATAGAAAACCACAAATTAAATTTTTTTTTTTTGAAGAAAACCACAAACCAATTTTCTTTTTATGAAGAAAACCACAAACTATTTTTCTTTTTTTGAAGAAAACCATAAAATAATTTTCTTTTTTTGATGAAAACCACAAACTAATTTTTTTTTTTTTATGAAAACCACAAACTAATTTTCTTTTTTTGAAGAAAACCACAAACCATTTTTCTTTTTTTGAAGATAACCACAAACTAATTTTTTTTTTTTGCATAAAACTACAAGCTAATTTTTCTTTTTTTTTTAAAGAAAACCACAAACTAATTTTCTTTTTTTGAAGAAAACCACAAACTAATTTTCTTTTTTTGATGAAAACCACAAACTATTTTTCTTTTTTTGAAGAAAACTACAAAATAATTTTATTTTTTTGAAGAAAACCACGAAATAATTTTTCTTTTTTTTAAAGAAAACCACAAACTAATTTTATTTTTTTGAAGAAAACCACAAACTAATTTTCTTTTTAAGAAGAAAACAACAAACTATTTTTCTTTTTTTGAAGAAAACCAAAAAATAATTTTCTTTTTTTGATGAAAACCACAAACTAATTTTTCTTTTTTTGAAGAAAACCACAAACTAATTTTCTTTTTTTGAAGAAAACCACAAACTAGTTTTCTTTTTTTGCAGAAAACCACAAACTAAATTTTTTTTTTTGAAGAAAAACCACAAACAATTTTTCTTTTTTTGAAGAAAACCACAAACTAATTTTCTTTTTTTGAAGAAATCCACAAACTATTTTCTTTTTTTGAAGAAAACCACAAATTAATTTTTTGTTTTTTTGAACAAAACCACAAACAAATTTTATTTTTTTGAATAAAATCACAAACTAATTTTTCTTTTTTTAAAAAAAACCACAAACTAATTTTCTTTTTGAAGAAAACCACAAACTAATTTTCTTTTTTTTAAGTAAACCACAAACTATTTTTCTTTTTTTGAAGAAAACCACAAACTAATTTTCATTTTTTGAAGAAAACCACAAACTAATTTTCTTTTTTTTAAGAAAACCACAAACTATTTTTCTTTTTTTGAAGAAAACCACAAACTAATTTTCTTTTTTTGAAGAAAACCACAAACTAATTTTTTCTTTTTTGGAAAAAAAACCACAAACCAATTTTCATTTTCTGAGGAAAACCAAAAACTAATTTTCTTTTTTGAAGAAAACCACAAACTAATTTTTTCTTTTTTGGAAAAAAAAACCACAAACTAATTTTCTTTTTTTGAAGAAAACCACAAACTAATTTTCTTTTTTTGAAGAAAACCCCAAACTAATTTTCTTTTTATGAAGAAAACCACAAACTATTTTTCTTTTTTTGAAGAAAACCACAAACTAATATTCTTTTTTTGAAGAAAACCACAAACTCATTTTTCTTTTTTTGAAGAAAACCACAAACTAATTTCCTTTTTTTGAAGAAAACCACAAACTAGTTTTCTTTTTTTATAGAAAACCACAAATTAAATTTTTTTTTTTTGAAGAAAACCACAAACCAATTTTCTTTTTATGAATAAAACCACAAACTATTTTTCTTTTTTTGAAGAAAACCATAAAATAATTTTCTTTTTTTGATGAAAACCACAAACTAATTTTTTTTTTTTTAAGAAAACCACAAACTAATTTTTCTTTTTTTGAAGAAAACCACAAACTAGTTTTCTTTTTTTGCAGAAAACCACCAACAAATTTTTTTTTTTGAAGAAAAACCACAAACAATATTTCTTTTTTTGAAGAAAACCACAAACTATTTTCTTTTTTTGAAGAAATCCACAAACTATTTTCTTTTTTTGAAGAAAACCACAAATTAATTTTTTGTTTTTTTGAAGAAAACCACAAACAAATTTTATTTTTTTGAATAAAATCACAAACTAATTTTTATTTTTTTTAAAAAAACCACAAACTAATTTTCTTTTTGAAGAAAACCACAAGCTAATTTTCTTTTTTTTAAGAAAACCACAAACTATTTTTCTTTTTTTGAAGAAAACCATAAACTAATTTTCTTTTTTTGAAGAAAACCACAAACTAATTTTTTCTTTTTTGGAAAAAAAACCACAAACCAATTTTCATTTTCTGAGGAAAACCAAAAACTAATTTTCTTTTTTGAAGAAAACCACAAACTAATTTTTTCTTTTTTGGAAAAAAAAACCACAAACTAATTTTCTTTTTTTGAAGAAAACCACAAACTAATTTTCTTTTTTTGAAGAAAACCCCAAACTAATTTTCTTTTTATGAAGAAAACCACAAACTATTTTTCTTTTTTTGAAGAAAACCACAAACTAATATTCTTTTTTTGAAGAAAACCACAAACTCATTTTTCTTTTTTTGAAGAAAACCACAAACTAATTTCCTTTTTTTGAAGAAAACCCCAAACTAGTTTTATTTTTTTTATAGAAAACCACAAATTAAATTTTTTTTTTTTGAAGAAAACCACAAACCAATTTTCTTTTTATGAAGAAAACCACAAACTATTTTTCTTTTTTTGAAGAAAACCATAAAATAATTTTCTTTTTTTGATGAAAACCACAAACTAATTTTTTTTTTTTTAAGAAAACCACAAACTAATTTTCTTTTTTTGAAGAAAACCACAAACTAGTTTTCTTTTTTTGCAGAAAACCACCAACAAATTTTTTTTTTTGAAGAAAAACCACAAACAATTTTTCTTTTTTTGAAGAAAACCACAAACTATTTTCTTTTTTTGAAGAAATCCACAAACTATTTTCTTTTTTTGAAGAAAACCACAAATTAATTTTTTGTTTTTTTGAAGAAAACCACAAACAAATTTTATTTTTTTGAATAAAATCACAAACTAATTTTTCTTTTTTTTAAAAAAACCACAAACTAATTTTCTTTTTGAAGAAAACCACAAACTAATTTTCTTTTTTTTAAGAAAACCACAAACTATTTTTCTTTTTTTGAAGAAAACCACAAACTAATTTTCTTTTTTTGAAGAAAACCACAAACTAATGTTTCTTTTTTTTGAGGAAAACCACAAATTAATTTTCTTTTTTTGAAGAAAACCACATTCTAATTTTCTTTTTTTGAAGAAAACCACAAACAATTTTTCTTTTTTTGAATAAAACCACAAACTAATTTTCTTTTTTTGAAGAAAACCACAAACTAATTTTCTTTTTTAGAATAAAACCACAAACTAATTTTCTTTTTTTGAATAAAACCACAAACTATTTTTTCTTTTTTTCAAAAAACCAAAAACTAATTTACATTTTTTGAAGAAAACCACAAACTAATTTTTCTTTTTTTGAAGAAAACGACAAACAATTTTTCTTTTTTGGAAGAAAACCACAACTCAGTTTCTTTTTTTGAAGAAAACCACAAACTAATTTTCTTTTTTTGAATAAAACCACAAACTGATTTTCTTTTTTGAAGAAAATCACAAACTAATTTTTCTTTTTTTCAAGAAAACCACAAACTAATTTTCTTATTTTGAAGAAAAGCACAAACAATTTTTCTTTTTTTGAAAAAAACAACATACTAATTTTCTTTTTTTGTAGAAAACCACAAACTGATTTACTTTTTTGAAGAAAACCACAACCTAATTTTTTCTTTTCTGGAAAAAACACCACAAACTAATTTTCTTTTTTTGAAGAAAACCACAAACTAATTTTTCTTTTTTTGAAGAAAACCCAAAACTAATTTTCTTTTTATGAAGAAAACCACAAACTATTTTTCTTTTTTTGAAGAAAACCTCAAACTAATATTCTTTTTTTGAAGAAAACCACAAACTCATTTTTCTTTTTTTGAAGAAAACCACAAACTAACTTCCTTTTTTTGAAGAAATCCACAAACTAGTTTTCTTTTTTTTGCAGAAAACCACAAACTAAATTTCTTTTTTTTGAAGAAAAACCAGAAACAATTTTTCTTTTTTTGAAGAAAACCACAAACTAATTTTCTTTTTTTGAAGAAAAACCAAAAAATAATTTTCTTTTTTTGAAGAAAACCACAAACTAGTTTTTTTTTTTGAAGAAAACGACAAACTAATATTCTTTTTTTGAAGAAAACCACAAACTAATTTTCTTTTTATGAAGAAAACAACAAAATATTTTTCTTTTTTTGAAGAAAACCAAAAAATAATTTTCTTTTTTTGAAGAAAACCATAAACTAATTTTTCTTTTTTTGAAAAAAATCACAAACTAATTTTCTATTTTTGAAGCAAACAACAAACTAATATTCTTTTTTTGAAGAAAACCACAAACTCATTTTTCTTTTTTTGAAGAAAACCACAAACTAACTTCCTTTTTTTGAAGAAAACCACAAACTAGTTTTCTTTTTTTGCAGAAAACCACAAACTAAATTTCTTTTTTTTGAAGAAAAACCAAAAACAATTTTTCTTTTTTTGAAGAAAACCAAAAACTAATTTTTCTTTTTTTGAAGAAAACCACAAACTAATTTTATTTTTTTGAAGAAAACCACAAACAATTTTTCTTTTTTTGAAAAAAACAACATACTAATTTTCTTTTTTTGTAGAAAACCACAAACTGATTTACTTTTTTGAAGAAAACCACAAACTAATTTTTTCTTTTTTGGAAAAAACACCACAAACTAATTTTCTTTTTTTGAAGAAAAACCACAAACTAATTTTCTTTTTTGAAGAAAACCGCAAACTAATTTTATTTTTTTTGGAAAAAAAACCACAAACTAATTTTTCTTTTTTTGAAGAAAACCACAAACTGATTTTCTGTTTTGAAGAAAACCACAAACTAATTTTTTCTTTTTTGGAAAAAAAACCACAAACCAATTTTCATTTTCTGAGGAAAACCACAAACTAATTTACTTTTTTGAAGAAAACCACAAACAAATTTTTTCTTTTTTGGAAAAAACACCACAAACTAATTTTCTTTTTTTGAAGAAAACCACAAACTGATTTACTTTTTTGAAGAAAACCACAAACAAATTTTTTCTTTTTTGGAAAAAACACCACAAACTAATTTCTTTTTTTGAAGAAAACCACAAACTAATTTTCTTTTTTGAAGAAAACCACAAACTGATTTTCTTTTTTGAAGAAAACCACAAACTAATTTTTTCTTTTTTGGAAAAAAAACCACAAGCCAATTTTCTTTTTTTGAGGAAAACCACAAACTAATTTTATTTTTTGAAGAAAACCACAAACTAATTTTTTCTTTTTTGGAAAAAAAACCACAAACTAATTTTCTTTTTTTGAAGAAAACCACAAACTAATTTTCTTTTGTTGAAGAAAACCCAAAACTAATTTTCTTTTTATGAAGAAAACCACAAACTATTTTTCTTTTTTTGAAGAAAACCACAAACTAATATTCTTTTTTTGAAGAAAACCACAAACTCATTTTTCTTTTTTTGAAGAAAACCACAAACTAACTTCCTTTTTTTGAAGAAAACCACAAACTAGTTTTCTTTTTTTTGCAGAAAACCACAAACTAAATTTCTTTTTTTTGAAGAAAAACCAGAAACAATTTTTCTTTTTTTGAAGAAAACAACAAATTAATTTTCTTTTTTTGAAGAAAACCAAAAAATAATTTTCTTTTTTTGAAGAAAACCACAAACTAGTTTTCTTTTTTTGAAGAAAACGACAAACTAATATTCTTTTTTTGAAGAAAACCACAAACTAATTTTCTTATTTTGAAGAAAACCACAAACTAATTTTTCTTTTTATGAAGAAAACAACAAAATATTTTTCTTTTTTTGAAGAAAACCAAAAAATAATTTTCTTTTTTTGAAGAAAACCATAAACTAATTTTTCTTTTTTTGAAAAAAATCACAAACTAATTTTCTATTTTTGAAGAAAACCACAAACTAATATTCTTTTTTTGAAGAAAACCACAAACTCATTTTTCTTTTTTTTAAGAAAACCACAAACTAACTTCCTTTTTTTGAAGAAAACCACAAACTAGTTTTTTTTTTTGCAGAAAACCACAAACTAAATTTCTTTTTTTTGAAGAAAAACCAGAAACAATTTTTCTTTTTTTGAAGAAAACCACAAACTAATTTTTCTTTTTTTGAAGAAAACCACAAACTAATTTTATTGTTTTGAAGAAAACCACAAACAATTTTTCTTTTTTTGAAAAAAACAACATACTAATTTTCTTTTTTTGTAGAAAACCACAAACTGATTTACTTTTTTGAAGAAAACCACAAACAAATTTTTTCTTTTTTGGAAAAAACACCACAAACTAATTTTCTTTTTTTGAAGAAAACCACAAACTAATTTTCTTTTTTGAAGAAAACCGCAAACTAATTTTATTTTTTTTGGAAAAAAAACCACAAACTAATTTTTATTTTTTTGAAGAAAACCACAAACTGATTTTCTGTTTTGAAGAAAACCATAAACTACTTTTTTCTTTTTTGGAAAAAAAACCACAAACCAATTTTCATTTTCTGAGGAAAACCACAAACTAATTTACTTTTTTGAAGAAAACCACAAACAAATTTTTTCTTTTTTGGAAAAAACACCACAAACTAATTTTCTTTTTTTGAAGAAAACCACAAACTGATTTACTTTTTTGAAGAAAACCACAAACAAATTTTTTCTTTTTTGGAAAAAACACCACAAACTAATTTCTTTTTTTGAAGAAAACCACAAACTAATTTTCTTTTTTGAAGAAAACAACAAACTGATTTTCTCTTTTGAAGAAAACCACAAACTAATTTTTTCTTTTTTGGAAAAAAAACCACAAAACAATTTTATTTTTTTGAGGAAAACCACAAACTAATTTTATTTTTTGAAAAAAACCACAAACTAATTTTTTATTTTTTGGAAAAAAAACCACAAACTAATTTTCTTTTTTTGAAGAAAACCACAAACTAATTTTCTTTTTTTGAAGAAAACCCAAAACTAATTTTCTTTTTATGAAGAAAACCACAAACTATTTTTCTTTTTTTGAAGAAAACCACAAACTAATATTCTTTTTTTGAAGAAAACCACAAACTCATTTTTCTTTTTTTGAAGAAATCCACAAACTAACTTCCTTTTTTTGAAGAAAACCACAAACTAGTTTTCTTTTTTTGCAGAAAACCACAAACTAAATTTCTTTTTTTTTGAAGAAAAACCAGAAACAATTTTTCTTTTTTAGAAGAAAACCACAAACTAATTTTCTTTTTTTGAAGAAAACCAAAAAATAATTTTCTTTTTTTGAAGAAAACCACAAACTAGTTTTCTTTTTTTGAAGAAAACGACAAACTAATATTCTTTTTTTGAAGAAAACCACAAACTAATTTTCTTATTTTGAAGAAAACCACAAACTAATTTTCTTTTTTTGAAGAAAACCACAAACTAATATTCTTTTTTTGAAGAAAACCACAAACTCATTTTTCTTTTTTTGAAGAAAACCACAAACTAACTTCCTTTTTTTGAAGAAAACCACAAACTAGTTTTCTTTTTTTGCAGAAAACCACAAACTAAATTTCTTTTTTTTGAAGAAAAACCAGAAACAATTTTTCTTTTTTTGAAGAAAACCACAAATTAATTTTCTTTTTTTGAAGAAAACCAAAAAATAATTTTCTTTTTTTGAAGAAAACCACAAACTAGTTTTCTTTTTTTGAAGAAAACGACAAACTAATATTCTTTTTTTGAAGAAAACCACAAACTAATTTTCTTATTTTGAAGAAAACCACAAACTAATTTTCTTTTTATGAAGAAAACAACAAAATATTTTTCTTTTTTTGAAGAAAACAAAAAATAATTTTCTTTTTTTGAAGAAAACCATAAACTAATTTTTCTTTTTATGAAAAAAATCACAAACTAATTTTCTATTTTTGAAGAAAACCACAAACTAATATTCTTTTTTTGAAGAAAACCACAAACTCATTTTTCTTTTTTTTAAGAAAACCACAAACTAACTTCCTTTTTTTGAAGAAAACCACAAACTAGTTTTTTTTTTTGCAGAAAACCACAAACTAAATTTCTTTTTTTTGAAGAAAAACCAGAAACAATTTTTCTTTTTTTGAAGAAAACTACAAACTAATTTTTCTTTTTTTGAAGAAAACCACAAACTAATTTTATTTTTTTGAAGAAAACCACAAACAATTTTTCTTTTTTTGAAAAAAACAACATACTAATTTTCTTTTTTTGTAGAAAACCACAAACTGATTTACTTTTTTGAAGAAAACCACAAACTAATTTTTTCTTTTTTGGAAAAAACACCACAAACTAATTTTCTTTTTTTGAAGAAAACCACAAACTAATTTTCTTTTTTGAAGAAAACCGCAAACTAATTTTATTTTTTTTGGAAAAAAAACCACAAACTAATTTTTTTTTTTTTGAAGAAAACCACAAACTGATTTTCTGTTTTGAAGAAAACCACAAACTAATTTTTTCTTTTTTGGAAAAAAAACCACAAACCAATTTTCATTTTCTGAGGAAAACCACAAACTAATTTACTTTTTTGAAGAAAACCACAAACTAATTTTATTTTTTTGAAGAAAACCACAAACAATTTTTCTTTTTTTGAAAAAAACAACATACTAATTTTCTTTTTTTGAAGAAAACCACAAACTGATTTTCTTTTTTGAAGAAAACCACAAACTAATTTTTTCTTTTTTGGAAAAAAAACCACAAACCAATTTTATTTTTTTGAGGAAAACCACAAACTAATTTTATTTTTTGAAGAAAACCACAAACTAATTTTTTCTTTTTTGGAAAAAAAACCACAAACTAATTTTCTTTTTTTGAAGAAAACCACAAACTAATTTTCTTTTTTTGAAGAAAACCCAAAACTAATTTTCTTTTTATGAAGAAAACCACAAACTATTTTTCTTTTTTTGAAGAAAACCACAAACTAATATTCTTTTTTTGAAGAAAACCACAAACTCATTTTTCTTTTTTTGAAGAAAACCACAAACTAACTTCCTTTTTTTGAAGAAAACCACAAACTAGTTTTCTTTTTTTGCAGAAAACCACAAACTAAATTTCTTTTTTTTTGAAGAAAAACCAGAAACAATTTTTCTTTTTTTGAAGAAAACCACAAACTAATTTTCTTTTTTTGAAGAAAACCAAAAAATAATTTTCTTTTTTTGAAGAAAACCACAAACTAGTTTTCTTTTTTTGAAGAAAACGACAAACTAATATTCTTTTTTTGAAGAAAACCACAAACTAATTTTCTTATTTTGAAGAAAACCACAAACTAATTTTCTTTTTATGAAGAAAACAACAAAATATTTTTCTTTTTTTGAAGAAAACCAAAAAATAATTTTCTTTTTTTGAAGAAAACCATAAACTAATTTTTCTTTTTTTGAAAAAAATCACAAACTAATTTTCTATTTTTGAAGAAAACCACAAACTAGTTTTCTTGTTTTGAAGAAAACCACAAACTAATTTTCTTTTTTTGCATAAAACCACAATCTAATTTTTCTTTTTTTTAAAGAAAACCACAAACTAATTTTCTTTTTTTGAAGAAAAGCACAAACTAATTTTCTTTTTATGAAGAAAACCACAAACTATTTTTTTTTTGAAGAAAACCAAAAAATAATTTTCTTTTTTTGAAGAAAACCACAAACCATTTTTCTTTTTTTGAAGAAAACCACAAACTAATTTTTTTTTTTGCATAAAACTACAAGCTAATTTTTCTTTTTTTTTTAAAGAAAACCACAAACTAATTTTCTTTTTTTGAAGAAAACCACAAACTAATTTTCTTTTTTTGATGAAAACCACAAACTATTTTTCTTTTTTTGAAGAAAACTACAAAATAATTTTATTTTTTTGAAGAAAACCACGAACTAATTTTTCTTTTTTTTAAAGAAAACCACAAACTAATTTTATTTTTTTGAAGAAAACCACAAACTAATTTTCTTTTTATGAAGAAAACAACAAACTATTTTTCTTTTTTTGATGAAAACCACAAACTAATTTTTCATTTTTTGAAGAAAACCACAAACTAATTTTTTCTTTTTTTGAAGAAAACCACAAACTAGTTTTCTTTTTTTGCAGAAAACCACAAACTAAAATTTTTTTTTGAAGAAAAACCACAAACAATTTTTCTTTTTTTGAAGAAAACCACAAACTAATTTTCTTTTTTTGAAGAAATCCACAAACTATTTTCTTTTTTTGAAGAAAACCACAAATTAATTTTTTGTTTTTTTGAAGAAAACCACAAACAAATTTTATTTTTTTGAATAAAATCACAAACTAATTTTTCTTTTTTTTAAAAAAACCACAAACTAATTTTCTTTTTGAAGAAAACAACAAACTAATTTTCTTTTTTTTAAGAAAACCACAAACTATTTTTCTTTTTTTGAAGAAAACCACAAACTAATTTTCTTTTTTTGAAGAAAACCACAAACTAATTTTCTTTTTTTTTAATAAAACAACATAATAATTTTCGTTTTTTGAATAAAACAACAAACTAATTTTCTTTTTTTGAAGAAAACCACAAACAATTTTTCTTTTTTTGATGAAAACCACAAACAAATTTTCTTTTTTTGAAAAAAACCATAAACTAATTTTCTTTTTTTGAAGAAAACCACAAATTAATCTTATTTTTTGAAGAAAACCACAAACTAATTTTTCTTTTTTTGAAAAAAATCACAAACTAATTTTCTATTTTTGAAGAAAACCACAAACTATTTTTCTTGTTTTGAAAAAAACCACAAGGTAATTTTCTTTTTTTGAAGAAAACCACAAACTAATGTTTCTTTTTTTTGAGGAAAACCAGAAATTAATTTTCTTTTTTTGAAGAAAACCACATTCTAATTTTCTTTTTTTGAAGAAAACCACAAACAATTTTTCTTTTTTTGAATAAAACCACAAACTAATTTTCTTTTTTTGAAGAAAACCACAAACTAATTTTCTTTTTTAGAATAAAACCACAAACTAATTTTCTTTTTTTGAATAAAACCACAAACTATTTTTTCTTTTTTTCAAAAAACCAAAAACTAATTTACATTTTTTGAAGAAAACCACAAACTAATTTTCCTTTTTTTGAAGAAAACGACAAACAATTTTTCTTTTTATGAAGAAAACCACAACTCAGTTTCTTTTTTTGAAGAAAACCACAAACTAGTTTTCTTTTTTTGAATAAAACCACAAACTGATTTTCTTTTTTGATGAAAACCACAAACTAATTTTTCTTTTTTTGAAGAAAACCACACACTAATTTTCTTTTTTTGAAGAAAAGCACAAACAATTTTTCTTTTTTTGAAAAAAACAACATACTAATTTTCTTTTTTTGTAGAAAACCACAAACTGATTTACTTTTTTGAAGAAAACCACAAACTAATTTTTTCTTTTTTGGAAAAAACACCACAAACTAATTTTCTTTTTTTGAAGAAAACCACAAACTAATTTTCTTTTTTGAAGAAAACAGCAAACTAATTTTATTTTTTTTGGAAAAAAAACCACAAACTAATTTTTCTTTTTTTGAAGAAAACCACAAACTGATTTTCTGTTTTGAAGAAAACCACAAACTAATTTTTTCTTTTTTGGAAAAAAAACCACAAACCAATTTTCATTTTCTGAGGAAAACCACAAACTAATTTTCTTTTTTGAAGAAAACCACAAACTATTTTTTCTTTTTTGGAAAAAAAAACCACAAACTAATTTTCTTTTTTTGAAGAAAACCACAAACTAATTTTTCTTTTTTTGAAGAAAACCCCAAACTAATTTTCTTTTTATGAAGAAAACCACAAACTATTTTTCTTTTTTTGAAGAAAACCAGAAACTAATATTCTTTTTTTGAAGAAAACCACAAACTCATTTTTCTTTTTTTGAAGAAAACCACAAACTAATTTCCTTTTCTTGAAGAAAACCACAAACTAGTTTTCTTTTTTTATAGAAAACCACAAATTAAATTTTTTTTTTTGAAGAAAACCACAAACCAATTTTCTTTTTATGAAGAAAACCACAAACTATTTTTCTTTTTCTGAAGAAAACCATAAAATAATTTTCTTTTTTCAATGAAAACCACAAACTAATTTTATTTTTTTTAAGAAAACCACAAACTAATTTTCTTTTTTTGAAGAAAACCACAAACTAGTTTTCTTTTTTTGCAGAAAACCACCAACAAATTTTTTTTTTTGAAGAAAAACCCCAAACAATTTTTCTTTTTTTGAAGAAAACCACAAACTAATTTTCTTTTTTTGAAGAAACCCACAAACTATTTTCTTTTTTTTGAGAAAACCACAAACTATTTTTTTTTTTTTGAAGAAAATCACAAACAAATTTTATTTTTTTGAATAAAACCACAAACTAATTTTTCTTTTTTTTAAAAAAACCACAAACTAATTTTCTTTTTCAAGAAAACCAGAAACTAATTTTCTTTTTTTTAATAAAACCACAAACTATTTTTCTTTTTTTGAAGAAAACCACAAACTAATTTTCTTTTTTTGAAGAAAACCACAAACAATTTTTCTTTTTTTGAAAAAAACAACATACTAATTTTCTTTTTTTGTAGAAAACCACAAACTGATTTACTTTTTTGAAGAAAACCACAAACTAATTTTTTCTTTTTTGGAAAAAACACCACAAACTAATTTTCTTTTTTTGAAGAAAACCACAAACTAATTTTCTTTTTTGAAGAAAACCGCAAACTAATTTTATTTTTTTTGGAAAAAAAACCACAAACTAATTTTTCTATTTTTGAAGAAAACCACAAACTGATTTTCTGTTTTGAAGAAAACCACAAACTTATTTTTTCTTTTTTGGAAAAAAAACCACAAACCAATTTGCATTTTCTGAGGAAAACCACAAACTAATTTACTTTTTTGAAGAAAACCACAAACAAATTTTTTCTTTTTTGGAAAAAACACCACAAACTAATTTTCTTTTTTTGAAGAAAACCACAAACTGATTTACTTTTTTGAAGAAAACCACAAACAAATTTTTTCTTTTTTGGAAAAAACACCACAAACTAATTTCTTTTTTTGAAGAAAACCACAAACTAATTTTCTTTTTTGAAGAAAACCACAAACTGATTTTCTTTTTTGAAGAAAACCACAAACTAATTTTTTCTTTTTTGGAAAAAAAACCACAAACCAATTTTCTTTTTTTGAGGAAAACCACAAACTAATTTTATTTTTTGAAGAAAACCACAAACTAATTTTTTCTTTTTTGGAAAAAAAACCACAAACTAATTTTCTTTTTTTGAAGAAAACCACAAACTAATTTTCTTTTTTTGAAGAAAACCCAAAACTAATTTTCTTTTTATGAAGAAAACCACAAACTATTTTTCTTTTTTTGAAGAAAACCACAAACTAATATTCTTTTTTTGAAGAAAACCACAAACTCATTTTTCTTTTTTTGAAGAAAACCACAAACTAACTTCCTTTTTTTGAAGAAAACCACAAACTAGTTTTCTTTTTTTGCAGAAAACCACAAACTAAATTTCTTTTTTTTGAAGAAAAACCAGGAACAATTTTTCTTTTTTTGAAGAAAACCACAAACTAATTTTCTTTTTTTGAAGAAAACCAAAAAATAATTTTCTTTTTTTGAAGAAAACCACAAACTAGTTTTCTTTTTTTGAAGAAAACGACAAACTAATATTCTTTTTTTGAAGAAAACCACAAACTAATTTTCTTATTTTGAAGAAAACCACAAACTAATTTTCTTTTTATGAAGAAAACAACAAAATATTTTTCTTTTTTTGAAGAAAACCAAAAAATAATTTTCTTTTTTTGAAGAAAACCATAAACTAATTTTTCTTTTTTTGAAAAAAATCACAAACTAATTTTCTATTTTTGAAGAAAACCACAAACTAGTTTTCTTGTTTTGAAGAAAACCACAAACTAATTTTCTTTTTTTGCATAAAACCACAATCTAATTTTTCTTTTTTTTAAAGAAAACCACAATCTAATTTTCTTTTTTTGAAGAAAAGCACAAACTAATTTTCTTTTTATGAAGAAAACCACAAACTATTTTTTTTTTTGAAGAAAACCAAAAAATAATTTTCTTTTTTTGAAGAAAACCACAAACCATTTTTCTTTTTTTGAAGAAAACCACAAACTAATTTTTTTTTTTTGCAAAAAACTACAAGCTAATTTTTCTTTTTTTTTTAAAGAAAACCACAAACTAATTTTCTTTTTTTGAAGAAAACCACGAACTAATTTTTCTTTTTTTTAAAGAAAACCACAAACTAATTTTATTTTTTTGAAGAAAACCACAAACTAATTTTCTTTTTATGAAGAAAACAACAAACTATTTTTCTTTTTTTGAAGAAAACCAAAAAATAATTTTCTTTTTTTGATGAAAACCACAAACTAATTTTTCTTTTTTTGAAGAAAACCACAAACTAATTTTCTTTTTTTGAAGAAAACCACAAACTAGTTTTCTTTTTTTTGCAGAAAACCACAAACTAAATTTTTTTTTTTGAAGAAAAACCACAAACAATTTTTCTTTTTTTGAAGAAAACCACAAACTAATTTTCTTTTTTTGAAGAAATCCTCAAACTATTTTCTTTTTTTGAAGAAAACCACAAATTAATTTTTTATTTTTTTGAAGAAAACCACAAACAAATTTTATTTTTTTGAATAAAATCACAAACTAATTTTTCTTTTTTTTAAAAAAACCACAAACTAATTTTCTTTTTGAAGAAAACCACAAACTAATTTTCTATTTTTTAAGAAAACCACAAACTATTTTTCTTTTTTTGAAGAAAAACACAAACTAATTTTCTTTTTTTGAAGAAAACCACAAACTAATTTTCTTTTTTTTTAATAAAACAACATAATAATTTTCGTTTTTTGAATAAAACAACAAACTAATTTTCTTTTTTTTGAAGAAAATCACAAACAATTTTTCTTTTTTTGATGAAAACCACAAACAAATTTTCTTTTTTTGAAAAAAACCATAAACTAATTTTCTTTTTTTGAAGAAAACCACAAATTAATCTTATTTTTTGAAGAAAACCACAACCTAATTTTTCTTTTTTTGAAAAAAATCACAAACTAATTTTCTATTTTTGAAGAAAACCACAAACTATTTTTCTTGTTTTGAAGAAAACCACAAGGTAATTTTCTTTTTTTGAAGAAAACCACAAACTAATGTTTCTTTTTTTTGAGGAAAACCACAAATTAATTTTCTTTTTTTGAAGAAAACCACATTCTAATTTTCTTTTTTTGAATAAAACCACAAACAATTTTTCTTTTTTTGAATAAAACCACAAACTAATTTTCTTTTTTTGAAGAAAACCACAAACTAATTTTCTTTTTTAGAATAAAACCACAAACTAGTTTTCTTTTTTTGAAGAAAACCACAAACTAGTTTTCTTTTTTTGCAGAAAACCACAAACTATTTTTCTTGTTTTGAAGAAAACCACAAGGTAATTTTCTTTTTTTGAAGAAAACCACATTCTAATTTTCTTTTTTTGAAGAAAACCACAAACAATTTTTCTTTTTTTGAAGAAAACCAAAAAATAATTTTCTTTTTT
Organism: Luzula sylvatica; assembly: GCA_946800325.1. NCBI lineage: Eukaryota > Viridiplantae > Streptophyta > Magnoliopsida > Poales > Juncaceae > Luzula > Luzula sylvatica. The sequence goes on along the minus strand of OX326957.1, from coordinate 4,385,499 downwards.
TGATGAAAACCACAAACTAATTTTTCTTTTTTTGAAGAAAACCACAAACTAATTTTCTTTTTTTGAAGAAAACCACAAACTAGTTTTTCTTTTTTTGCAGAAAACCACAAACTAAATTTTTTTTTTTGAAGAAAAACCACAAACAATTTTTCTTTTTTTGAAGAAAACCACAAACTAATTTTCTTTTTTTGAAGAAATCCACAAACTATTTTCTTTTTTTGAAGGAAACCACAAATTAATTTTTTGTTTTTTTGATGAAAACCACAAACAAATTTTATTTTTTTGAAAAAAATCACAAACTAATTTTTCTTTTTTTTAAAAAAACCACAAACTAATTTTTCTTTTTGAAGAAAACCACAAACTAATTTTCTTTTTTTTAAGAAAACCACAAACTATTTTTTCTTTTTTTGAAGAAAACCACAAACTAATTTTCTTTTTTTGAAGAAAACCACAAACTAATTTTTTCTTTTTTGGAAAAAAAACCACAAACCAATTTTCATTTTCTGAGGAAAACCACAAACTAATTTTCTTTTTTGCAGAAAACCACAAACTAGTTTCTTTTTTTGCAGAAAACCACAAACTAAATTTCTTTTTTTTGAAGAAAAACCAGAAACAATTTTTCTTTTTTTGAAGAAAACCACAAACTAATTTTCTTTTTTTGAAGAAAACCAAAAAATAATTTTCTTATTTTGAAGAAAACCACAAACTAGTTTTCTTTTTTTGAAGAAAACGACAAACTAATATTCTTTTTTTGAAGAAAACCACAAACTAATTTTTTCTTTTTTGGAAAAAACACCAGAAACTAATTTTCTTTTTTTGAAGAAAACCAAAAACTAATTTTCTTTTTTGAAGAAAACCGCAAACTAATTTTATTTTTTTTGGAAAAAAAACCACAAACTAATTTTTCTTTTTTTGAAGAAAACCACAAACTGATTTTCTGTTTTGAAGAAAACCACAAACTAATTTTTTCTTTTTTGGAAAAAAAACCACAAACCAATTTTCATTTTCTGAGGAAAACCACAAACTAATTTCCTTTTTTGAAGAAAACCACAAACTAATTTTTTCTTTTTTGGAAAAAAAAACCACAAACTAATTTTCTTTTTTTGAAGAAAACCACAAACTAATTTTCTTTTTTTGAAGAAAACCCCAAACTAATTTTCTTTTTATGAAGAAAACCACAAACTATTTTTCCTTTTTTGAAGAAAACCACAAACTAATATTCTTTTTTTGAAGAAAACCACAAACTCATTTTTCTTTTTTTGAAGAAAACCACAAACTAATTTCCTTTTTTTGAAGAAAACCACAAACTAGTTTTCTTTTTTTATAGAAAACCACAAATTAAATTTTTTTTTTTTTGAAGAAAACCACAAACCAATTTTCTTTTTATGAAGAAAACCACAAACTATTTTTCTTTTTTTGAAGAAAACCATAAAATAATTTTCTTTTTTTGATGAAAACCACAAACTAATTTTTTTTTTTTAAAGAAAACCACAAACTAATTTTTCTTTTTTTGAAGAAAACGACAAACTAGTTTTCTTTTTTTGCAGAAAACCACCAACAAAATTTTTTTTTTGAAGAAAAACCACAAACAATTTTCTTTTTTTGAAGAAAACCCCAAACTAATTTTCTTTTTATGAAGAAAACCACAAACTATTTTTCCTTTTTTGAAGAAAACCACAAACTAATATTCTTTTTTTGAAGAAAACCACAAACTAATTTTCTTTTTTTGAAGAAAACCACAAACTAATTTTCTTTTTATGAAGAAAACCACAAACTATTTTTTTTTTGAAGAAAACCAAAAAATAATTTTCTTTTTTTGAAGAAAACCACAAACTATTTTCTTTTTTTGAAGAAATCCACAAACTATTTTCTTTTTTTGAAGAAAACCACAAATTAATTTTTTGTTTTTTTGAAGAAAACCACAAACAAATTTTATTTTTTAGAATAAAATCACAAACTAATTTTTCTTTTTTTAAAAAAAACCACAAACTAATTTTCTTTTTGAAGAAAACCACAAACTAATTTTCTTTTTTTTAAGAAAACCACAAACTATTTTTCTTTTTTTGAAGAAAACCACAAACTAATTTTCTTTTTATGAAGAAAACCACAAACTAATTTTTTCTTTTTTGGAAAAAAAACCACAAACCAATTTTCATTTTCTGAGGAAAACCACAAACTAATTTTCTTTTTTGAAGAAAACCACAAACTAATTTTTTCTTTTTTGGAAAAAAAAACCACAAACTAATTTTCTTTTTTTGAAGAAAACCACAAACTAATTTTCTTTTTTTGAAGAAAACCACAAACTATTTTTCTTTTTTTGAAGAAAACCACAAACTAATATTCTTTTTTTGAAGAAAACCACAAACTCATTTTTCTTTTTTTGAAGAAAACCACAAACTAATTTCCTTTTTTTGAAGAAAACCACAAACTAGTTTTCTTTTTTTATAGAAAACCACAAATTATATTTTTTTTTTTGAAGAAAACCACAAACCAATTTTTTTTTTATGAAGAAAACCACAAACTATTTTTCTTTTTTTGAAGAAAACCATAAAATAATTTTCTTTTTTTGATGAAAACCACAAACTAATTTTTTTTTTTTTAAGAAAACCACAAACTAATTTTCTTTTTTTGAAGAAAACCACAAACTAGTTTTCTTTTTTTGCAGAAAACCACCAACAAATTTTTTTTTTTTAAGAAAAACCACAAAAATTTTTTCTTTTTTTGAAGAAAACCACAAACTAATTTTTCTTTTTTTGAAGAAATCCACAAACTATTTTCTTTTTTTTAAGAAAACAACAAACTATTTTTTTTTTTTTTAAAAAAACCACAAACTAATTTTCTTTTTCAACAAAACCAGAAACTAATTTTCTTTTTTTTAATAAAACCACAAACTAATTTTATTTTTTTGAATAAAACCACAAATTAATTTTTCTTTTTTTTAAAAAAACCACAAACTAATTTTCTTTTTCAACAAAACCAGAAACTAATTTTCTTTTTTTTAATAAAACAACAAACTATTTTTCTTTTTTTGAAGAAAACCACAAACTAATTTTCTTTTTTTGAAGAAATCCACAAACTATTTTCTTTTTTTTAAGAAAACCACGAACTAATTTTTTGTTTTTTTGAAGAAAACCACAAACAAATTTTATTTTTTTGAATAAAACCACAAACTAATTTTTCTTTTTTTTAAAAAAACCACAAACTAATTTTCTTTTTGATGAAAACCACAAACTAATTTTCTTTTTTTTAAGAAAACCACAAACTATTTTTCGTTTTTTGAAGAAAACCACAAACTAATTTTCTTTTTTTGAAGAAAACCACAAACTAATTTTTTTTTTTTGAATAAAACGACATAATAATTTTCTTTTTTTGAAGAAAACCACAAACTATTTTTCTTGTTTTGAAGAAAACCACAAACTAATTTTCTTTTTTTGAAGAAAACCACAAACTAATGTTTATCTTTTTGAGGAAAACCACAAATTAATTTTCTTTTTTTGAAGAAAACCACAATCTAATTTTCTTTTTTTGAAGAAAACCACAAACAATTTTTCTTTTTTTGAATAAAACCACAAACTAATTTTCTTTTTTTGAAGAAATCCACAAACTAATTTTCTTTTTTTGAATAAAACCACAAACTAATTTTCTTTTTTTGAATAAAACCACATACTATTTTTTCTTTTTTTCAAAAAACCACAAACTAATTTACATTTTTTGAAGAAAACCACAAACTAATTTTTCTTTTTTTGAAGAAATCGAAAAACAATTTTTTCTTTTTTGGAAGAAAACCACAACTCAGTTTCTTTTTTTGAAGAAAACCACAAACTAATTTTCTTTTTTTGAATAAAACCACAAACTGATTTTCTTTTTTGAAGAAAACCACAAACTAATTTTTTTTTTTTTGAAGAAAACCACAAACTAATGTCCTTTTTTTGAAGAAAACCACAAACAATTTTTCTTTTTTTGAAAAAAACAACATACTAATTTTCCTTTTTTGAAGAAAACCACAAACTGATTTAATTTTTTGAAGAAAACCACAAATAAATTTTTTCTTTTTTGGAAAAAACACCACAAACTAATTTTCTTTTTTTGATGAAAAACCACAAACTAATTTTCTTTTTTGAAGAAAACCACAAACTGATTTTCTTTTTTGAAGAAAACCACAAACTGATTTTTTTTTTTGAAGAAAACCACAAACTAATTTTTTCTTTTTTGGAAAAAAAACCACAAACCAATTTTCTTTTTTTGAGGAAAACCACAAACTAATTTTCTTTTTTGAAGAAAACCACAAACTAATTTTTTCTTTTTTGGAATAAAAACCACAAACTAATTTTCTTTTTTTGAAGAAAACCACAAACTAATTTTCTTTTTTTGAAGAAAACCCCAAACTAATTTTCTTTTTATGAAGAAAACCACAAACTATTTTTCTTTTTTTGAAGAAAACCACAAACTAATATTCTTTTTTTGAAGAAAACCACAAACTCAATTTTCTTTTTTTGAAGAAAACCACAAACTAACTTCCTTTTTTTGAAGAAAACCACAAAGTAGTTTTCTTTTTTTGCAGAATACCACAAACTAAATTTCTTTTTTTTGATGAAAAACCACAAACAATTTTTCTTTTTTTGATGAAAACCACAATCTAATTTTCTTTTTTTGAAGAAAACCAAAAAATAATTTTCTTTTTTTGAAGAAAACCACAAACTAGTTTTCTTTTTTTGCAGAAAACCACAAACAAATTTTTTTTTTTTTTTGAAGAAAACCCCAAACTAATTTTCCTTTTTTGAAGAAAACGACAAACTAATATTCTTTTTTTGAAGAAAACCACAAACTAATTTTCTTATTTTGTAGAAAACCTCAAACTAATTTTCTTTTTATGAAGAAAACAACAAAATATTTTTCTTTTTTTGAAGAAAACCAAAAAATAATTTTCTTTTTTTTAAGAAAACCATAAACTAATTTTTCTTTTTTTGAAAAAAATCACAAACTAATTTTCTATTTTTGAAGAAAACCACAAACTAGTTTTCTTGGTTTGAAGAAAACCACAAACTAATTTTCTTTTTTTGATTAAAACCACAATCTAATTTTTCTTTTTCTTAAAGAAAACCACAAACTAATTTTCTTTTTTTGAAGAAAACCACAAACTAATTTTCTTTTTATGAAGAAAACCACAAACTATTTTTTTTTTGAAGAAAACCAAAAAATAATTTTCTTTTTTTGAAGAAAACCGCAAACTAATTTTTCTTTTTTTGAAGAAAACCACAAACTAATTTTCTTTTTTTGAAGAAAACCACGAACTAGTTTTCTATTTTTGCAGAATACCACAAACTAAATTTTTTTTTTTGAAGAAAAACCACAAACAATGTTTCTTTTTTTGAAGAAAACCACAAACTAATTTTCTTTTTTTGAAGAAATCCACAAACTATTTTATTTTTTTTAAGAAAACCACAAACTATTTTTTTTTTTTTGAAGAAGACCACAAACAAATTTTATTTTTTTGAATAAAACCACAAACTAATTTTTCTTTTTTTTAAAAAAACCACAAACTAATTTTCTTTTTGAAGAAAACCACAAACTAATTTTCTTTTTTTTGATGAAAATCACAAACAATTTTTCTTTTTTTGATGAAGACCACAAACAAATTTTCTTTTTTTTGAAAAAAACCAAAAAGTAATTTTCTTTTTTTGAAGAAAACCAAAAATTAATCTTATTTTTTGAAGAAAACCACAAACTAAGTTTTCTTTTTTTGAAAAAAATCACAAACTAATTTTCTATTTTTGAAGAAAACCACAAACTATTTTTCTTGTTTTGAAGAAAACCACAAACTAATTTTCTTTTTTTGAAGAAAACCACAAACTAATTTTTCTTTTTTTTTAATAAAACAACAAAATAATTTTCTTTTTTTGAAGAAAAGCACAAACTATTTTTTCTTTTTTTGAAGAAAACCACAAACTAGTTTTCTTTTTTTGCAGAAAACCACAAACTAAATTTTTTTTTTGAAGAAAAACCACAAACATTTTTTCTTTTTTTGAAGAAAACCACAAACTAATTTTCTTTTTTTGAAGAAATCCACAAACTATTTTATTTTTTTTTAAGAAAACCACAAACTATTTTTTTTTTTGAAGAAGAAGACCACAAACAAATTTTATTTTTTTGAATAAAAACACAAACTAATTTTTCTTTTTTTTGAAAAAACCACAAACTAATTTTCTTTTTGAAGAAAACCACAAACTAATTTTCTTTTTTTGAAGAAAATCACAAACTAATTTTCTTTTTTTGAATAAAACAACATAATAATTTTCTTTTTTTGAATAAAACCACAAACTAATTTTCTTTTTTTGAAGAAAACCACAAACAATTTTTCTTTTTTTGATGAAGACCACAAACAAATTTTCTTTTTTTTGAAAAAAACCATAAAGTAATTATCTTTTTTTGAAGAAAACCAAAATTAATCTTATTTTTTGAAGAAAACCACAAACTAAGTTTTCTTTTTTTGAAAAAAATCACAAACTAATTTTCTATTTTTGAAGAAAACCACAAACTATTTTTCTTGTTTTGAAGAAAACCACAAACTAATTTTCTTTTTCTGATGAAGACCACAAACAAATTTTCTTTTTTTTTAAAAAAACCATAAAGTAATTTTCTTTTTTTGAAGAAAACCACAAATTAATCTTATTTTTTGAAGAAAACCAAAAACTAATTTTATCTTTTTTAGAAAAAAAACCACAAACTAATTTTCTTTTTTTGAAGAAAACCACAAACTAATTATCTTTTTTTGAAGAAAACCCCAAACTAATTTTCTTTTTATGAAGAAAACCACAAACTATTTTTCTTTTTTTGAAGAAAACCACAAACTAATATTCTTTTTTTGAAGAAAACCACAAACTCATTTATCTTTTTTTGAAGAAAACCACAAACTAACTTCCTTTTTTTGAAGAAAACCACAAACTAGTTTTCTTTTTTTGCAGAAAACCACAAACTAAATTTTTTTTTTTGAAGAAAAACCACAAACAATTTTTCTTTTTTTGAAGAAAACCACAAACAAATTTTCTTTTTTTGAAGAAAACCAAAAAATAATTTTCTTTTTTTGAAGAAAACCACAAACTAGTTTTCTTTTTTTGCAGAAAACCACAAACTAAATTTTTTTTTTTTGAAGAAAACCCCAAACTAATTTTCCTTTTTTGAAGAAAACGACAAACTAATATTCTTTTTTTGAAGAAAACCACAAACTAATTTTCTTATTTTGAAGAAAACCACAAACTAATTTTCTTTTTATGAAGAAAACAACAAAATATTTCTCTTTTTTTGAAGAAAACCAAAAAATAATTTTCTTTTTTTGAAGAAAACCATAAACTAATTTTTCTTTTTTTGAAAAAAATCACAAACTAATTTTCTATTTTTGAAGAAAACCACAAACTATTTTTCTTGTTTTGAAGAAAACCACAAAATAATTTTCTTTTTTTGCTTAAAACCACAATCTAATTTTTCTTTTTTTTAAAGATAACCACAAACTAATTTTCTTTTTTTGAAGAAAACCACAAACTAATTTTCTTTTTATGAAGAAAACCACAAACTATTTTTTTTTTTTGAAGAAAACCAAAAAATAATTTTCTTTTTTTGAAGAAAACCACAAACTAATTTTTCTTTTTTTTGAAGAAAACCACAAACTAATTTTCTTTTTTTGAAGAAAACCACAAACTAGTTTTCTGTTTTTGCAGGAAACCACAAACTAAATTTTTTTTTTGAAGAAAAACCACAAATAATTTTTCTTTTTTTGAAGAAAACCACAAACAAATTTTCTTTTTTTGAAGAAATCCACAAACTACTTTATTTTTTTTAAGAAAACCACAAACTATTTTTTTTTTTTTAAGAAGACCACAAACAAATTTTATTTTTTTGAATAATACCACAAACTAATTTTTCTTTTTCTTAAAAAAACCACAAACTAATTTTCTTTTTGAAGAAAACCACAAACTAATTTTCTTTTTTTTAAGAAAACCACAAACTAATTTTCTTTTTTTGATGAAAATCACAAACTAATTTACTTTTTTTGAATAAAACACCATAATAATTTTCTTTTTTTGAATAAAACCACAAACTAATTTTCTTTTTTTTAAGAAAACCACAAACAATTTTTCTTTTTTTCATGAATACCACAAACAAATTTTCTTTTTTTTGAAAAAAACCATAAAGTAATTTTCTTTTTTTGAAGAAAACCACAAACTAAGTTTTCTTTTTTTGAAAAAAATAACAAACTAATTTTATATTTTTGAAGAAAACCACAAACTATTTTTCTTGTTTTGAAGAAAACCACAAACTAATTTTCTTTTTTTGAAGAAAACCACAAACTAATTTTTCTTTTTTTTGAATAAAACAACAAAATAATTTTCTTTTTTTGAAGAAAAGCACAAACTAATTTTCTTTTTTTGAAGAAAACCACAAACTAGTTTTCTTTTTTTGTAGAAAACTACAAACTAAATTTTTTTTTTTCAAGAAAAACCGCAAACATTTTTTCTTTTTTTGAAGAAAACCACAAACTAATTTTCTTTTTTTGAAGAAATCCACAAACTACTTTATTTTTTTTAAGATAACCACAAACTATTTTTTTTTTTTGAAGAAGACCACAAACAAATTTTATTTTTTTGAATAAAACCACAAACTAATTTTTATTTTTTTTAAAGAAAGCACAAACTAATTTTCTTTTTTTTAAGAAAACCACAAACTATTTTTCTTTTTTTGAAGAAAACCAAAAACTAATTTTCTTTTTTTGAAGAAAACCACAAACTAATTTTTTCTTTTTTGGAAAAAAAACCACAAACCAATTTTCATTTTCTGAGGAAAACCACAAACTAGTTTTCTTTTTTGAAGAAAACCACAAACTAATTTTTTCTTTTTTGGAAAAAAAAACCACAAACTAATTTTCTTTTTTTGAAGAAAACCACAAACTAATTTTCTTTTTTTGAAGAAAACCCCAAACTAATTTTCTTTTTATGAAGAAAACCACAAACTATTTTTCTTTTTTTGAAGAAAACCACAAACTAATATTCTTTTTTTGAAGAAAACCACAAACTCATTTTTCTTTTTTTGAAGAAAACCACAAACTAATTTCCTTTTTTTGAAGAAAACCACAAACTAGTTTTATTTTTTTATAGAAAACCACAAATTATATTTTTTTTTTTGAAGAAAACCACAAACCAATTTTTTTTTTATGAAGAAAACCACAAACTATTTTTCTTTTTTTGAAGAAAACCATAAAATAATTTTCTTTTTTTGATGAAAACCACAAACTAATTTTTTTTTTTTTAAGAAAACCACAGACTAATTTTTCTTTTTTTGAAGAAAACCACAAACTAGTTTTCTTTTTTTGCAGAAAACCACCAACAAATTTTTTTTTTTTAAGAAAAACAACAAAAAAATTTTCTTTTTTTGAAGAAAACCACAAACTAATTTTCTTTTTTTGAAGAAATCCACAAACTATTTTCTTTTTTTTAAGAAAACAACAAACTATTTTTTTTTTTTTTAAAAAACCACAAACTAATTTTCTTTTTCAACAAAACCAGAAACTAATTTTCTTTTTTTTAATAAAACCACAAACTAATTTTATTTTTTTGAATAAAACCACAAATTAATTTTTCTTTTTTTTAAAAAAACCACAAACTAATTTTCTTTTTCAACAAAACCAGAAACTAATTTTCTTTTTTTTAATAAAACCACAAACTATTTTTCTTTTTTTGAAGAAAACCACAAACTAATTTTCTTTTTTTGAAGAAATCCACAAACTATTTTCTTTTTTTTAAGAAAACCACGAACTAATTTTTTGTTTTTTTGAAGAAAACCACAAACAAATTTTATTTTTTTGAATAAAACCACAAACTAATTTTTCTTTTTTTTTAAAAAACCACAAACTAATTATCTTTTTGATGAAAACCACAAACTAATTTTCTTTTTTTTAAGAAAACCACAAACTATTTTTCGTTTTTTGAAGAAAACCACAAACTAATTTTCTTTTTTTGAAGAAAACCACAAACTAATTTTTTTTTTTTGAATAAAACGACATAATAATTTTCTTTTTTTGAATAAAACCACAAACTATTTTTCTTGTTTTGAAGAAAACCACAAACTAATTTTCTTTTTTTGAAGAAAACCACAAACTAATGTTTATCTTTTTGAGGAAAACCACAAATTAATTTTCTTTTTTTGAAGAAAACCACAATCTAATTTTCTTTTTTTGAAGAAAACCACAAACAATTTTTCTTTTTTTGAATAAAACCACAAACTAATTTTCTTTTTTTGAAGAAATCCACAAACTAATTTTCTTTTTTTGAATAAAACCACAAACTAATTTTCTTTTTTTGAATAAAACCACATACTATTTTTTCTTTTTTTCAAAAAACCACAAACTAATTTACATTTTTTGAAGAAAACCACAAACTAATTTTTCTTTTTTTGAAGAAATCGAAAAACAATTTTTTCTTTTTTGGAAGAAAACCACAACTCAGTTTCTTTTTTTGAAGAAAACCACAAACTAATTTTCTTTTTTTGAATAAAACCACAAACTGATTTTCTTTTTTGAAGAAAACCACAAACTAATTTTTTTTTTTTGAAGAAAACCACAAACTAATTTCCTTTTTTTGAAGAAAACCACAAACAATTTTTCTTTTTTTGAAAAAAACAACATACTAATTTTCCTTTTTTGAAGAAAACCACAAACTGATTTAATTTTTTGAAGAAAACCACAAATAAATTTTTTCTTTTTTGGAAAAAACACCACAAACTAATTTTCTTTTTTTGAAGAAAACCACAAACTAATTTTCTTTTTTGAAGAAAACCACAAACTGATTTTCTTTTTTGAAGAAAACCACAAACTGATTTTTTTTTTTGAAGAAAACCACAAACTAATTTTTTCTTTTTTGGAAAAAAAACCACAAACCAATTTTCTTTTTTTGAGGAAAACCACAAACTAATTTTCTTTTTTGAAGAAAACAACAAACTAATTTTTTCTTTTTTGGAATAAAAACCACAAACTAATTTTCTTTTTTTGAAGAAAACCACAAACTAATTTTCTTTTTTTGAAGAAAACCCCAAACTAATTTTCTTTTTATGAAGAAAACCACAAACTATTTTTCTTTTTTTGAAGAAAACCACAAACTAATATTCTTTTTTTGAAGAAAACCACAAACTCAATTTTCTTTTTTTGAAGAAAACCACAAACTAACTTCCTTTTTTTGAAGAAAACCACAAAGTAGTTTTCTTTTTTTGCAGAAAACCACAAACTAAATTTCTTTTTTTTGATGAAAAACCACAAACAATTTTTCTTTTTTTGATGAAAACCACAATCTAATTTTCTTTTTTTGAAGAAAACCAAAAATTAATTTTCTTTTTTTGAAGAAAACCACAAACTAGTTTTCTTTTTTTGCAGAAAACCACAAACAAATTTTTTTTTTTTTTGAAGAAAACCCCAAACTAATTTTCCTTTTTTGAAGAAAACGACAAACTAATATTCTTTTTTTGAAGAAAACCACAAACTAATTTTCTTATTTTGTAGAAAACCTCAAACTAATTTTCTTTTTATGAAGAAAACAACAAAATATTTTTCTTTTTTTGAAGAAAACCAAAAAATAATTTTCTTTTTTTGAAGAAAACCATAAACTAATTTTTCTTTTTTTGAAAAAGATCACAAACTAATTTTCTATTTTTGAAGAAAACCACAAACTAGTTTTCTTGGTTTGAAGAAAACCACAAACTAATTTTCTTTTTTTGATTAAAACCACAATCTAATTTTTCTTTTTCTTAAAGAAAACCACAAACTAATTTTCTTTTTTTGAAGAAAACCACAAACTAATTTTCTTTTTATGAAGAAAACCACAAACTATTTTTTTTTTGAAGAAAACCAAAAAATAATTTTCTTTTTTTGAAGAAAACCACAAACTAATTTTTCTTTTTTTGAAGAAAACCACAAACTAATTTTCTTTTTTTGAAGAAAACCACGAACTAGTTTTCTATTTTTGCAGAAAACCACAAACTAAATTTTTTTTTTTTGAAGAAAAACCACAAACAATGTTTCTTTTTTTGAAGAAAACCACAAACTAATTTTCTTTTTTTGAAGAAATCCACAAACTATTTTATTTTTTTTAAGAAAACCACAAACTATTTTTTTTTTGAAGAAGAAGACCACAAACAAATTTTATTTTTTTGAATAAAACCACAAACCAATTTTCCTTTTTTTTAAAAAAACCACAAACTAATTTTCTTTTTGAAGAAAACCACAAACTAATTTTCTTTTTTTTGATGAAAACCACAAACAATTTTTCTTTTTTTGATGAAGACCACAAACAAATTTTCTTTTTTTTGAAAAAAACCATAAAGTAATTTTCTTTTTTTGAAGAAAACCACAAATTAATCTTATTTTTTGAAGAAAACCACAAACTAAGTTTTCTTTTTTTGAAAAAAATCACAAACTAATTTTCTATTTTTGAAGAAAACCACAAACTATTTTTCTTGTTTTGAAGAAAACCACAAACTAATTTTCTTTTTTTGAAGAAAACCACAAACTAATTTTTCTTTTTTTTGAATAAAACAACAAAATAATTTTCTTTTTTTGAAGAAAAGCACAAACTAATTTTTCTTTTTTTGAAGAAAACCACAAACTAGTTTTCTTTTTTTGCAGAAAACCACAAACTAAAATTTTTTTTTGAAGAAAAACCACAAACATTTTTTCTCTTTTTGAAGAAAACCACAAACTAATTTTCTTTTTTCGAAGAAATCCACAAACTATTTTATTTTTTTTTAAGAAAACCACAAACTATTTTTTTTTTTTTGAAGAAGATCACAAACAAATTTTATTTTTTTGAATAAAAACACAAACTAATTTTTCTTTTTTTTGAAAAAACCACAAACTAATTTTCTTTTTGAAGAAAACCACAAACTAATTTTCTTTTTTTGAAGAAAATCACAAACTAATTTTCTTTTTTTGAATAAAACAACATAATAATTTTCTTTTTTTGAATAAAACCACAAACTAATTTTCTTTTTTTGAAGAAAACCACAAACAATTTTTCTTTTTTTGATGAAGACCACAAACAAATTTTCTTTTTTTTGAAAAAAACCATAAAGTAATTATCTTTTTTTGAAGAAAACCACAAATTAATCTTATTTTTTGAAGAAAACCACAAACTAAGTTTTCTTTTTTTGAAAAAAATCACAAACTAATTTTCTATTTTTGAAGAAAACCACAAACTATTTTTCTTGTTTTGAAGAAAACCACAAACTAATTTTCTTTTTCTGATGAAGACCACAAACAAATTTTCTTTTTTTTTAAAAAAACCATAAAGTAATTTTCTTTTTTTGAAGAAAACCACAAATTAATCTTATTTTTTGAAGAAAACCAAAAACTAATTTTATCTTTTTTGGAAAAAAAACCACAAACTAATTTTCTTTTTTTGAATAAAACCACAAACTAATTATCTTTTTTTGAAGAAAACCCCAAACTAATTTTCTTTTTATGAAGAAAACCACAAACTATTTTTCTTTTTTTGAAGAAAACCACAAACTAATATTCTTTTTTTGAAGAAAACCACAAACTCATTTATCTTTTTTTGAAGAAAACCTCAAACTAACTTTTTTTTTTTGAAGAAAACCACAAACTAGTTTTCTTTTTTTGCAGAAAACCACAAACTAAATTTTTTTTTTGAAGAAAAACCACAAACAACTTTTCTTTTTTTGAAGAAAACCACAAACAAATTTTCTTTTTTTGAAGAAAACCAAAAAATATTTTTCTTTTTTTGAAGAAAACCACAAACTAGTTTTCTTTTTTTGCAGAAAACCACAAACTAAATTTTTTTTTTTGAAGAAAACCCCAAACTAATTTTCCTTTTTTGAAGAAAACGACAAACTAATATTCTTTTTTTGAAGAAAACCACAAACTAATTTTCTTATTTTGAAGAAAACCACAAACTAATTTTCTTTTTATGAAGAAAACAACAAAATATTTCTCTTTTTTTGAAGAAAACCAAAAAATAATTTTCTTTTTTTGAAGAAAACCATAAACTAATTTTTCTTTTTTTGAAAAAAATCACAAACTAATTTTCTATTTTTGAAGAAAACCACAAACTATTTTTCTTGTTTTGAAGAAAACCACAAACTAATTTTCTTTTTTTGCTTAAAACCACAATCTAATTTTTCTTTTTTTTAAAGATAACCACAAACTAATTTTCTTTTTTTGAAGAAAACCACAAACAAATTTTCTTTTTATGAAGAAAACCACAAACTATTTTTTTTTTTTGAAGAAAACCAAAAAATAATTTTCTTTTTTTGAAGAAAACCACAAACTATTTTTTCTTTTTTTTGAAGAAAACCACAAACTAATTTTTTTTTTTTTGAAGAAAACCACAAACTAGTTTTCTGTTTTTGCAGGAAACCACAAACTAAATTTTTTTTTTGAAGAAAAACCACAAATAATTTTTCTTTTTTTGAAGAAAACCACAAACAAATTTTCTTTTTTTGAAGAAATCCACAAACTACTTTATTTTTTTTAAGAAAACCACAAACTATTTTTTTTTTTTTAAGAAGACCACAAACAAATTTTATTTTTTTGAATAAAACCACAAACTAATTTTTCTTTTTCTTAAAAAAACCACAAACTAATTTTCTTTTTGAAGAAAACCACAAACTAATTTTCTTTTTTTTAAGAAAACCACAAACTAATTTTCTTTTTTTGATGAAAATCACAAACTAATTTACTTTTTTTGAATAAAACACAATAATAATTTTCTTTTTTTGAATAAAACCACAAACTAATTTTTCTTTTTTTTAAGAAAACCACAAACAATTTTTCTTTTTTTCATGAATACCACGAACAAATTTTCTTTTTTTTGAAAAAAACCATAAAGTAATTTTCTTTTTTTGAAGAAAACCACAAACTAAGTTTTCTTTTTTTGAAAAAAATAACAAACTAATTTTATATTTATGAAGAAAACCACAAACTATTTTTCTTGTTTTGAAGAAAACCACAAACTAATTTTCTTTTTTTGAAGAAAACCACAAACTAATTTTTCTTTTTTTTGAATAAAACAACAAAATAATTTTCTTTTTTTGAAGAAAAGCACAAACTAATTTTTTTTTTTGAAGAAAACCACAAACTAGTTTTCTTTTTTTTGTAGAAAACCACAAACTAAATTTTTTTTTTTGAAGAAAAACCGCAAACATTTTTTCTTTTTTTGAAGAAAACCACAAACTAATTTTCTTTTTTTGAAGAAATCCACAAACTACTTTATTTTTTTTAAGATAACCACAAACTATTTTTTTTTTTTGAAGAAGACCACAAGCAAATTTTATTTTTTTGAATAAAACCACAAACTAATTTTTATTTTTTTTAAAGAAACCACAAACTAATTTTCTTTTTGAAGAAAACCACAAACTAATTTTCTTTTTTTGAAGAAAATCACAAACTAATTTTCTTTTTTTGAATAAAACAACATAATAATTTTCTTTTTTTGAATAAAACCACAAACTAATTTTCTTTTTTTGAAGAAAACCACAAACAATTTTTCTTTTTTTGATGAAGACCACAAACAAATTTTCTTTTTTTTGAAAAAAACCATAAAGTAATTTTCTTTTTTTGAAGAAAACCACAAATTAATCTTATTTTTTGAAGAAAACCACAAACTAAGTTTTCTTTTTTTGAAAAAAATCACAAACTAATTTTCTATTTTTGAAGAAAACCACAAACTATTTTTCTTGTTTTGAAGAAAATCACAAACTAATTTTCTTTTTTTGATGAAGACCACAAACAAATTTTCTTTTTTTTGAAAAAAACCATAAAGTAATTTTCTTTTTTTGAAGAAAACCACAAACTAAGTTTTCTTTTTTTGAAAAAAATAACAAACTAATTTTATATTTATGAAGAAAACCACAAACTATTTTTCTTGTTTTGAAGAAAACCACAAACTAATTTTCTTTTTTTGAAGAAAACCACAAACTAATTTTTCTTTTTTTTGAATAAAACAACAAAATAATTTTCTTTTTTTGAAGAAAAGCACAAACTAATTTTCTTTTTTTGAAGAAAACCACAAACTAGTTTTCTTTTTTTGTAGAAAACCACAAACTAAATTTTTTTTTTTGAAGAAAAACCGCAAACATTTTTTCTTTTTTTGAAGAAAACCACAAACTAATTTTCTTTTTTTGAAGAAATCCACAAACTACTTTATTTTTTTTAAGATAACCACAAACTATTTTTTTTTTGTGAAGAAGACCACAAACAAATTTTATTTTTTTGAATAAAACCACAAACTAATTTTTATTTTTTTTAAAGAAACCACAAACTAATTTTCTTTTTGAAGAAAACCACAAACTAATTTTCTTTTTTTGAAGAAAATCACAAACTAATTTTCTTTTTTTGAATAAAACAACATAATAATTTTCTTTTTTTGAATAAAACCACAAACTAATTTTCTTTTTTTGAAGAAAACCACAAACAATTTTTCTTTTTTTGATGAAGACCACAAACAAATTTTCTTTTTTTTGAAAAAAACCATAAAGTAATTTTCTTTTTTTGAAGAAAACCACAAATTAATCTTATTTTTTGAAGAAAACCACAAACTAAGTTTTCTTTTTTTGAAAAAAATCACAAACTAATTTTCTATTTTTGAAGAAAACCACAAACTATTTTTCTTGTTTTGAAGAAAATCACAAACTAATTTTCTTTTTTTGATGAAGACCACAAACAAATTTTCTTTTTTTTGAAAAAAACAATAAAGTAATTTTCTTTTTTTGAAGAAAACCACAAATTAATCTTATTTTTTGAAGAAAACCACAAAGTAATTTTTCGTTTTTTGAAAAAAACCACAAACTAATTTTCTTTTTTTGAAGAAAATCACAAACTAATTTTCTTTTTTTGAATAAAACAACATAATAATTTTGTTTTTTTGAATAAAATCACAAACTAATTTTCTTTTTTTTGAAGAAAACCACAAACAATTTTTCTTTTTTTGATGAAAACCATAAACAAATTTTCATTTTTTGAAAAAAACTATAAACTAATTTTCTTTTTTTTTAAGAAAACCACAAATTAATCTAATTTTTTGAACAAAACCACAAACTAATTTTTCGTTTTTTGAAAAAAATCACAAACTAATTTTCTATTTTTGAAGAAAACAACCAACTATTTTTCTTGTTTGGAAGAAAACCACAACTCAGTTTCTTTTTTTGAAGAAAACCACAAACTAATTTTCTTTTTTTGAAGAAAACCACAAACTGATTTTCTTTTTTGAAGAAAACCACAAACTAATTTTTCTTTTTTTGAAGAAAACCACAAACTAATTTTCTGTTTTTGAAGAAAACCACAAACTAGTTTTCTTTTTTTGCAGAAAACCACAAACAAAATTTTTTTTTTCAAGAAAAACCACAAACAATTTTTCTTTTTTTGAAGAAAACCACAAACTAATTTTTTTTTTTTGAAGAAATCCACAAACTATTTTCTTTTTTTTAAGAAAACCACAAACTAATTTTTTGTTTTTTTGAAGAAAACCACAAACTAATTTTCTTTTTTTGAAGAAAACCACAAACTAATTTTTCTTTTTTTTAAAAAAACCACAAACTAATTTTCTTTTTGAAGAAAACCACAAACTAATTTTCTTTTTTTTAAGAAAACCACAAACTATTTTTCTTTTTTTGAAGAAAACCACAAACTAATTTTCTTTTTTTGAAGAAAACCACAAACTAATATTCTTTTTTTGAAGAAAACCACAAACTAATTTTCTTTTTTTGAAGAAAACCACAAACTAATTTTCTTTTTATGAAGAAAACAACAAAATATTTTTCCTTTTTTGAAGAAAACCAAAAAATAATTTTCTGTTTTTGAAGAAAACCATAAACTAATTTTTCTTTTTTTGAAAAAAATCACAAACTAATATTCTATTTTTGATGAAAACCACAAACTAATTTTCTTTTTTTGCATAAAACCACAATCTAATTTTTCTTTTTTTTAAAGAAAACCACAATCTAATTTTCTTTTTATGAAGAAAACCACAAACTATTTTTCTTTTTTTGAATAAAACCACAAACTGATTTTCTTTTTTGAAGAAAACAACAAACTAATTTTTCTTTTTTTGAAGAAAACCACAAACTAATTTTCTTTTTTTGAATAAAACCACAAACTAATTTTCTTTTTTTGAATAAAACCACAAACTATTTTTTGTTTTTTTCAAAAAACCACAAACTAATTTACATTTTTTGAAGAAAACCACAATCTAATTTTTCTTTTTTTGAAGAAAACGACAAACAATTTTTCTTATTTGGAAGAAAACCACAACTCAGTTTCTTTTTTTGAAGAAAACCACAAACTAATTTTCTTTTTTTGAAGAAAACCACAAGCTGATTTTCTTTTTTGAAGAAAACCACAAACTAATTTTTCTTTTTTTGAAGAAAACCACAAACTAATTTTCTTTTTTTGAAGAAAACCACAAACTAGTTTTCTTTTTTTGCAGAAAACCACAAACAAAATTTTTTTTTTCAAGAAAAACCACAAACAATTTTTCTTTTTTCGAAGAAAACCACAAACTAATTTTCTTTTTTTGAAGAAATCCACAAACTATTTTCTTTTTTTTAAGAAAACCACAAACTAATTTTTTGTTTTTTTGAAGAAAACCACAAACTAATTTTCTTTTTTTGAAGAAAACCACAAACTAATTTTTCTTTTTTTTAAAAAAACCACAAACTAATTTTCTTTTTATGAAGAAAACCACAAACTATTTTTCTTTTTTTGATGAAAACCACAAACAAATTTTCTTTTTTTGAAAAAAACCATAAACTAATTTTCTTTTTTTTGAAGAAAACCATAAATTAATCTTATTTTTTGAAGAAAACCACAAACTAATTTTTCTTTTTTTGAAAAAAATCACAAACTAATTTTCTATTTTTGAAGAAAACCACAAACTATTTTTCTTGTTTTGAAGAAAACCACAAACTAATTTTCTTTTTTTGAAGAAAACCACAAACTAATGTTTCTTTTTTTGAGGAAAACCACAAATTAATTTTCTTTTTTTGAAGAAAACCACAATCTAATTTTCTTTTTTTGAAGAAAACCACAAACAATTTTTCTTTTTTTGAATAAAACCACAAACTAATTTTCTTTTTTTGAAGAAAACCACAAACTAATTTTCTTTTTTTGAATAAAAGCACAAACTAATTCTCTTTTTTTGAATAAAACCACAAACTATTTTTTCTTTTTTCAAAAAACCACAAACTAATTTACATTTTTTGAAGAAAACCACAAACTAATTTTTCTTTTTTTGAAGAAAACGACAAACAATTTTTCTTTTTTGGAAGAAAACCACAACTCAGTTTCTTTTTTTGAAGAAAACCACAAACTAATTTTCTTTTTTTGAATAAAACCACAAACTGATTTTCTTTTTTGAAGAAAACAACAAACTAATTTTTCTTTTTTTGAAGAAAACCACAAACTAATTTTTCTTTTTTTGAAGAAAACCACAAACTAGTTTTCTTTTTTTGCAGAAAACCACAAACAAAATTTTTTTTTTCAAGAAAAACCACAAACAATTTTTCTTTTTTTGAAGAAAACCACAAACTAATTTTCTTTTTTTGAAGAAATCCACAAACTATTTTCTTTTTTTTAAGAAAACCAGAAACTAATTTTTTGTTTTTTTGAAGAAAACCACAAACTAATTTTCTTTTTTTGAAGAAAACCAAAAACTAATTTTTCTTTTTTTAAAAAAAACCACAAACTAATTTTCTTTTTATGAAGAAAACCACAAACTATTTTTCTTTTTTTGATGAAAACCACAAACAAATTTTCTTTTTTTGAAAAAAACCATAAACTAATTTTCTTTTTTTTTAAGAAAACCATAAATTAATCTTATTTTTTGAAGAAAACCTGTCACGACCCGAAATAAAAATAACAAAAATAATCGAAAATCGTGCACAACGTACTTACCTTAATTATATGAGCATTAGCTGAGTCATAAACACACAATACGAAAAACTAGTTGGCATAAAATATAATCCACAAATACCAAAATACATATGGTGGGTACAAACAAATACAACTAAAACAAATATGATAACTGGTGATCGCAACTCCGCTACGCTCGTAATCTACACGAATGCCACTGCCACCTCAAGTGCTACCTGGAAATGTTGGCTGAGAGTTAGATAAGTAAAATAATATTTAATTATTATTTACTCGACGACGACTACCACGACAACCTACTACGAGAACTACAATGATGACCGACTACAATGATCTAGGAATTCTGCAAATACGACAACAACCACTACAGAATTCTCAGCGTAGAGAACCACTTCGATAAGGTTGGCTTCCACAAGGGACCCCACTCATAGACTAGTTCCTCGGATCCACAATGAGGTAAAAGTCCGCTGCACTCTATCCCAAGAGTGGTGGTTTCAACCACGCCACGACTGAAACCACGCCCCCTCAGCACTACATTTACTACAACTACACGAGGAGACCGTACTGCTACGTCTAACAGTTCGCAAGTTCGGGAGCGACCCGAAGATGCACACCTCTGGCCAGACACTACATTAATGTCCAAACATGTGTTCCCTTATCCACCGCTCATCCTCACATCGAGTTGAGCTACATCAACAACAATCCTACATCCTACAAAGAACTACATATATTCTACACATAAAATGATGAATAAATAAATAAGACTTCAGATGCAGTAATCATAATTACTGCAATGAGAACCACCTCGGAATAAGCTTTCCAACGGAACCAAGAACTCACGAAACGGAGACCGAACGGAGAAGTTATGACCAAATTACGAAGACGTGACACACACAATCTGGTCCGGTACACCCGTCAAAGAACCGATCAAACTACCACATCTCTACTTATCCGACACATCAAAGCTTCTACTGACCTCGAGATGAAATCCTAACAATACACGAGACAACTCAACTAGCCTCCAACTACTAGAAGAAACCTCAAACTACTACGACAAACAACAACGACAAACTACCGAAATAAATCTCAGCCATGTGTTTAATCTTGGCTCGTTTTCTCATTAATCCAACCATTAATTAATTGGACATTATCGAGTAATCGAGCCTTCTCCTAATTACTTACCGGTAATTCAAACCGACATTCACGATCATCTACAATCAATCTCTGAAATTCAGATTTAATAGAATACAACAATACCGGGTTATTGGATTTCAAACCTAAACCAAACACGAACCCGACCCGTTAAGAATAAAGACGTCAACTATCTCTCTTCTTTGCTTCCCCAAACCGAAACCCCAATTCCACTACTTATGATCAACCAATAGCCCGACCGCCACTATTCAAACGGCCGAACCATCACGATCAAACATCTTCCTCGGCAATCAAATTCTCAACATTCGACCCGACAAATCAAGCTTAATCCGAATTTAGGTCGATACACATGGCAATATTATGAGGTATAATAATTACTAAATAACAAGTCCGAGATATACCTCTACACGCCGCAACGTTTACCATCCCTGCGTCATATTCTCCTTCATCGAAATACTTGCCACAGTCCCTCCATGATGCTACCATGATCCCACCATGACACCTTTTTCCTGACCCGATAAAGCTTGTGTCGGTGCCATCATGCTCCAGCCCCGATACGTGCTCCGCTGTGTCATGGTGATGCCCGACTCCAATTCTCAACCTCATGCTGACATGGCCCCAATGCTGTCCAACACCAGCCCCATATGGCCCCATCCTGCTCAACACCAGGCCCCCATATGGCCCCCTCCTGCTCAACACCAGCCCCATATGGCCCCATCCTGCTCAACACCAGCCCCCATACTCAAGCCGCTGCGATCCTGTCACGATACCGTTTTCAGACCCCGATACACATGCGGAACTGCCGTTTTCCTCATCCGATGCGATTGCCATAGTCCCCGTGATGTCGTCGTCTCGCCATCACCTCACACCCTTGCTGCTGCCGCTGCCCCGATGCACCAGCGGTTGTGCCTCGGTGTCGTTTTCCAGCTCTTTCCCCCGATACACACCCCCACGACGCAGCCACGGTGTGACCCGCTGCTCCGATGCTCGTGCCGTCGTGTCTCGATGATGCCGTTCTCAAACCCTAACTCCTTTTCTTCCAAATAATCTTCTGATACTATTTTCTAGCATGAACTCATTCATGCTACATGCTAGCCTCTCCTTCTTACCAAGCCTCTATTTTCTTTGATGAATTTCTCACTTTATTTCTTCCAACTGCCATCTTCTCTAACTTAGGGTTTTCATCCATTCAATTTTCGTGGAGAGTGAAAGAGTAACTTCTGGAGAGAGAGGTTATGTTGTGTTCACAATATAACCAAGCATAGGTTGGCCACCTCTCATTCCTCCAATCAAAAGGGGTTATGTCCAAGCTGCTCACAAGCAGGACAACAATATATGGCTCGCAAGCACCTGAGTTGTAAATTGCTTTGGACTAAATCTATGTCATGCTTGATATTCCTTGTACAAAATATAGGTTGTGTATGAACCATGTTATATTTTCTCCAAAACATAAATCAACTTTGTGACCTACTTCTAGGCATATCATTATATTTTCTCCTCATCCAAATATATTTATTGACATTTATAATCATGATATAAAATACTCCCCTCCTTAAAGAAATTTCGTCTTCGAAATTCATTACGCATACCATTATATAACAAAACCACAAACTAATTTTTCTTTTTTTGAAAAAAATCACAAACTAATTTTCTATTTTTGAAGAAAACCACAAACTATTTTTCTTGTTTTGAAGAAATCCACAAACTATTTTCTTTTTTTTAAGAAAACCACAAACTAATTTTTCTTTTTTTGAAGAAAACCACAATCTAATTTTCTTTATTTGAAGAAAACCACAAACAATTTTTCTTTTTTTGAATAAAACCACAAACTAATTTTCTTTTTGAACAAAATCACAAACTAATTTTCTTTTTTTTTAAGAAAACCTCAAACTATTTTTCTCTTTTTGAAGAAAACCACAAACTAATTTTTTTTTTTTGAATAAAACAACATAATAATTTTCTTTTTTTGAATAAAATCACAAACTAATTTTCTTTTTTTGAAGAAAACCACAAACAATTTTTCTTTTTTTGATGAAAACCACAAACAAATTTTCTTTTTTTGAAAAAAACCATAAACTAATTTTCTTTTTTTTGAAGAAAACCACAAATTAATCTTATTTTTTGAAGAAAACCACAAACTAATTTTTCTTTTTTTGAAAAAAATCACAAACTAATTTTCTATTTTTGAAGAAAACCACAAACTATTTTTCTTGTTTTGAAGAAAACCACAAACTAATTTTCTTTTTTTGAAGAAAACCACAAACTAATGTTTCTTTTTTTGAGGAAAACCACAAATTAATTTTCTTTTTTTGAAGAAAACCACAATCTAATTTTCTTTTTTTGAAGAAAACCACAAACAATTTTTCTTTTTTTGAATAAAACCACAAACTAATTTTCTTTTTTTGAAGAAAACCACAAACTAATTTTCTTTTTTTGAATAAAACCACAAACTAATTTTTTTTTTTTGAATAAAACAACATAATAATTTTCTTTTTTTGAATAAAATCACAAACTAATTTTCTTTTTTTGAACAAAACCACAAACTAATGTTTCTTTTTTTGAGGAAAACCACAAATTAATTTTCTTTTTTTGAAGAAAACCACAATCTAATTTTCTTTTTTTGAAGAAAACCACAAACAATTTTTCTTTTTTTGAATAAAACCACAAACTAATTTTCTTTTTTTGAAGAAAACCACAAACTAATTTTCTTTTTTTGAATAAAACCACAAACTAATTTTCTTTTTTTGAATAAAACCACAAACTATTTTTTCTTTTTTTCAAAAAACAACAAACTAATTTACATTTTTTGAAGAAAACCACAAACTAATTTTTCTTTTTTTGAAGAAAACGACAAACAATTTTTCTTTTTTGGAAGAAAACCACAACTCAGTTTCTTTTTTGCAAGAAAACCACAAACTAATTTTTTTTTTTGAATAAAACCACAAACTGATTTTCTTTTTTGAAGAAAACCACAAACTAATTTTTCTTTTTTTGAAGAAAATCACAAACTAATTTTCTTTTTTTGAAGTAAACCACAAACAATTTTTCTTTTTTTGAAAAAAACAACATACTAATTTTCTTTTTTTGAAGAAAACCACAAACAGATTTACTTTTTTGAAGAAAACCACAAACAAATTTTTTCTTTTTTGGAAAAAACACCACAAACTAATTTTCTTTTTTTGAAGAAAACCACAAACTAAATTTCTTTTTTGAAGAAAACCACAAACTAATTTTCTTTTTATGAAGAAAACCACAAACTATTTTTCTTTTTTGAAGAAAACCACAAACTAATTTTTTCTTTTTTGGAAAAAAAACCACAAACTAATTTTCTTTTTTTGAAGAAAACCACAAACTAATTTTCTTTTTTTGAAGAAAACCCCAAACTAATTTTCTTTTTATGAAGAAAACCACAAACTATTTTTCTTTTTTTGAAGAAAACCACAAACTAATATTCTTTTTTTGAAGAAAACCACAAACTCATTTTTCATTTTTTGAAGAAAACCACAAACTAATTTCCTTTTTTTGAAGAAAACCACAAACTAGTTTTCTTTTTTTGCAGAAAACCACAAACTAAATTTCTTTTTTTTGAAGAAAAACCACAAACAATTTTTCTTTTTTTGAAGAAAACCACAAACTAATTTTCTTTTTTTGAAGAAAACCAAAAAATAATTTTCTTTTTTTGAAGAAAACCACAAACTAATTTTTTCTTTTTTGGAAAAAAAACCACAAACTAATTTTCTTTTTTTGAAGAAAACCACAAACTAATTTTCTTTTTTTGAAGAAAACCACAAACTCATTTTTCTTTTTTTGAAGAAAACCACAAACTAATATTCTTTTTTTGAAGAAAACCACAAACTCATTTTTCTTTTTTTGAAGAAAACCACAAACTAATTTCCATTTTTTGAAGAAAACCACAAACTAGTTTTCTTTTTTTTGCAGAAAACCACAAACTAAATTTCTTTTTTTTGAAGAAAAACCACAAACAATTTTTCTTTTTTTGAAGAAAACCACAAACTAATTTTCTTTTTTTGAAGAAAACCAAAAAATAATTTTCTTTTTTTGAAGAAAACCACAAACTAATTTTTCTTTTTTTGAAGAAAACAACAAACTAGTTTTATTTTTTTGCAGAAAACCACAAACTAAATTTTTTTTTTTTTAAGAAAACCACAAACGAATTTTCCTTTTTTGAAGAAAACGACAAACTAATATTCTTTTTTTGAAGAAAACCACAAACTAATTTTCTTTTTTTGAAGAAAACCACAAACTAATTTTCTTTTTATGAAGAAAACAACAAAATATTTTTCTTTTTTTGAAGAAAACCAAAAAATAATTTTCTGTTTTTGAAGAAAACCATAAACTAATTTTTCTTTTTGTGAAAAAAATCACAAACTAATATTCTATTTTTGATGAAAACCACAAACTATTTTTCTTGTTTTGAAGAAAACCACAAACTAATTTTCTTTTTTTGCATAAAACCACAATCTAATTTTTCTTTTTTTTAAAGAAAACCACAAACAATTTTTTTTTTTGAAGAAAACCACTAACTAATTTTCTTTTTATGAAGAAAACCACAAACTATTTTTCTTTTTTTGAAGCAAACCATAAAATAATTTTCTTTTTTGATGAAAACCACAAACTAATTTTTCTTTTTTTGAAGAAAACCACAAACTAATTTTCTTTTTTTGAAGAAAAACACAAACTAGTTTTCTTTTTTTGCAGAAAACCACAAACAAAATTTTTTTTTTGAAGAAAAACCACAAACTATTTTTCTTTTTTTTAAGAAAACCACAAACTAATTTTTTGTTTTGTTGAAGAAAACCACAAACAAATTTTATTTTTTTGAATAAAACCACAAAATAATTTTTCTTTTTTTAAAAAAAACCACAAACTAATTTTCTTTTTGAAGAAAACCACAAACTAATTTTCCCTTTTTTAAGAAAACCACAAACTATTTTTCTCTTTTTGAAGAAAACCACAAACTAATTTTCTGTTTTTGAAGAAAACCACAAACTAATTTTTTTTTTTTTGAATAAAACAACATAATGATTTTCTTTTTTTGAATAAAATCACAAACTAATTTTCTTTTTTTGAAGAAAACCACAAACTAATGTTTCTTTTTTTGAGGAAAACCACAAATTAATTTTCTTTTTTTGAAGAAAACCACAATCTAATTTTCTTTTTTTGAAGAAAACCACAAACAATTTTTCTTTTTTTGAATAAGACCACGAACTAATTTTCTTTTTTTGAAGAAAACCACAAACTAATTTTCTTTTTTTGAATAAAACCACAAACTAATTTTCTTTTTTTGAATAAAACAACAAACTATTTTTTCTTTTTTTCAAAAAACAACAAACTAATTTACATTTTTTGAAGAAAACCACAAACTAATTTTTCTTTTTTTGAAGAAAACGACAAACAATTTTTCTTTTTTGGAAGAAAACCACAACTCAGTTTCTTTTTTTGAAGAAAACCACAAACTAATTTTCTTTTTTTGAATAAAACCACAAACTGATTTTCTTTTTTGAAGAAAACCACAAACTAATTTTTCTTTTTTTGAAGAAAACCACAAACTAATTTTTTTTTTTTGAAGAAAACCACAAACAATTTTTCTTTTTTTGAAAAAAACAACATACTAATTTTCTTTTTTTGAAGAAAACCACAAACTGATTTACTTTTTTGAAGAAAACCACAAACAAATTTTTTCTTTTTTGGAAAAAACACCACAAACTAATTTTGTTTTTTTGAAGAAAACCACAAACTAAATTTCTTTTTTGAAGAAAACAACAAACTAATTTTCTTTTTATGAAGAAAACCACGAACTATTTTTCTTTTTTGAAGAAAACCACAAACTATTTTTTTCTTTTTTGGAAAAAAAACCACAAACTAATTTTCTTTTTTTGAAGAAAACCACAAACTAATTTTCTTTTTTTGAAGAAAACCCCAAACTAATTTTCTTTTTATGTAGAAAACCACAAACTATTTTTCTTTTTTTGAAGAAAACCACAAACTAATATTCTTTTTTTCAAGAAAAACCACAAACTAATTTTCTTTTTTTGAAGAAAACCCCAAACTAATTTTCTTTTTTTCAAGAAAACAACACACTTGTTTTTTTTTTTGCAGAAAACCACAATCTAAATTTTTTTTTTTTTGAAGAAAACCACAAACTAATTTTCCTTTTTTGAAGAAAACGACAAACTAATATTCTTTTTTTGAAGAAAACCACAAACTAATTTTCTTTTTTTGAAGAAAACCACAAACTAATTTTCTTTTTATGAAGAAAACAACAAAATATTTTTCTTTTTTTGAAGAAAACCAAAAAATAATTTTCTGTTTTTGAAGAAAACCATAAACTAATTTTTCTTTTTTTGAAAAAAATCACAAACTAATATTCTATTTTTGATGAAAACCACAAACTATTTTTCTTGTTTTGAAGAAAACCACAAACTAATTTTCTTTTTTTGCATAAAACCACAATCTAATTTTTCTTTTTTTTAGAAAACCACAAACAATTTTTTTTTTTTTGAAGAAAACCACTAACTAATTTTCTTTTTATGAAGAAAACCAAAAACTATTTTTCTTTTTTTGAAGAAAACCATAAAATAATTTTCTTTTTTTGATGAAAACCACAAACTAATTTTTCTTTTTTTGAAGAAAACCACAAACTAATTTTCTTTTTTTGAAGAAAACCACAAACTAGTTTTCTTTTTTTGCAGAAAACCACAAACAAAATTTTTTTTTTGAAGAAAAACCACAAACTATTTTCTTTTTTTTAAGAAAACCACAAACTAATTTTTTGTTTTTTTGAAGAAAACCACAAACAAATTTTATTTTTTTGAATAAAACCACAAACTAATTTTTCTTTTTTTTAAAAAAACCACAAACTAATTTTCTTTTCGAAGAAAATCACAAACTAATTTTCTTTTTTTTTAAGAAAACCAC
The DNA here is from genome assembly GCA_946800325.1 of Luzula sylvatica. Classification (NCBI taxonomy): domain Eukaryota; kingdom Viridiplantae; phylum Streptophyta; class Magnoliopsida; order Poales; family Juncaceae; genus Luzula; species Luzula sylvatica. The sequence continues at coordinate 4,357,490 of OX326957.1, read as the reverse complement.
AAACTAATTTTCTTTTTTTGAAGAAAACCACAAACTAATTTTTTTTTTTTGAATAAAACAACATAATAATTTTCTTTTTTTAAATAAAATCACAAACTAATTTTCTTTTTTTGAAGAAAACCACAAACAATTTTTCTTTTTTTGATGAAAACCACAAACAAATTTTCTTTTTTTGAAAAAAACCATAAACTAATTTTCTTTTTTTTGAAGAAAACCACAAATTAATCTTATTTTTTGAAGAAAACCACAAACTAATTTTTCTTTTTTTGAAAAAAATCACAAACTAATTTTCTATTTTTGAAGAAAACCACAAACTATTTTTCTTGTTTTGAAGAAAACCACAAACTAATTTTCTTTTTTTGAAGAAAACCACGAACTAATGTTTCTTTTTTTGAGGAAAACAACAAATTAATTTTCTTTTTTTGAAGAAAACCACAATCAAATTTTCTTTTTTTGAAGAAAACCACAAACAATTTTTCTTTTTTTGAATAAAACCACAGACTAATTTTCTTTTTTTGAAGAAAACCACAAACTAATTTTCTTTTTTTGAATAAAACCACAAACTAATTTTTTTTTTTTGAATAAAACAACATAATAATTTTCTTTTTTTGAATAAAATCACAAACTAATTTTCTTTTTTTGAACAAAACCACAAACTAATGTTTCTTTTTTTGAGGAAAACCACAAATTAATTTTCTTTTTTTGAAGAAAACCACAATCTAATTTTCTTTTTTTGAAGAAAACCACAAACAATTTTTCTTTTTTTGAATAAAACCACAAACTAATTTTCTTTTTTTGAAGAAATCCACAAACTAATTTTCTTTTTTTGAATAAAACCACAAACTAATTTTCTTTTTTTGAATAAAACCACAAACTATTTTTTCTTTTTTTCAAAAAACAACAAACTAATTTACATTTTTTGAAGAAAACCACAAACTAATTTTTCTTTTTTTGAAGAAAACGACAAACAATTTTTCTTTTTTGGAAGAAAACCACAACTCAGTTTCTTTTTTGGAAGAAAACCACAAACTAATTTTCTTTTTTTGAATAAAACCACAAACTGATTTTCTTTTTTGAAGAAAACCACAAACTAATTTTTCTTTTTTTGAAGAAAACCACAAACCAATTTTCTTTTTTTGAAGTAAACCACAAACAATTTTTCTTTTTTTGAAAAAAACAACATACTAATTTTCTTTTTTTGAAGAAAACCACAAACAGATTTACTTTTTTGAAGAAAACCACAAACAAATTTTTTCTTTTTTGGAAAAAACACCACAAACTAATTTTCTTTTTTTGTAGAAAACCACAAACTAAATTTCTTTTTTGAAGAAAACCACAAACTAATTTTCTTTTTATGAAGAAAACCACAAACTATTTTTCTTTTTTGAAGAAAACCACAAACTAATTTTTTCTTTTTTGGAAAAAAAACCACAAATTAATTTTCTTTTTTTGAAGAAAACCACAAACTAATTTTCTTTTTTTGAAGAAAACCCCAAACTAATTTTCTTTTTATGAAGAAAACCACAAACTATTTTTCTTTTTTTGAAGAAAACCACAAACTAATATTCTTTTTTTGAAGAAAACCACAAACTCATTTTTCATTTTTTGAAGAAAACCACAAACTAATTTCCTTTTTTTGAAGAAAACCACAAACTAGTTTTCTTTTTTTGCAGAAAACCACAAACTAAATTTCTTTTTTTTGAAGAAAAACCACAAACAATTTTTCTTTTTTTGAAGAAAACCACAAACTAATTTTCTTTTTTTGAAGAAAACCAAAAAATAATTTTCTTTTTTTGAAGAAAACCACAAACTAATTTTTTCTTTTTTGGAAAAAAAACCACAAACTAATTTTCTTTTTTTGAAGAAAACCACAAACTAATTTTCTTTTTTTGAAGAAAACCACAAACTCATTTTTCTTTTTTTGAAGAAAACCACAAACTAATATTCTTTTTTTGAAGAAAACCACAAACTCATTTTTCTTTTTTTGAAGAAAACCACAAACTAATTTCCTTTTTTTGAAGAAAACCACAAACTAGTTTTCTTATTTTTGCAGAAAACCACAAACTAAATTTCTTTTTTTTGAAGAAAAACCACAAACAATTTTTCTTTTTTTGAAGAAAACCACAAACTAATTTTCTTTTTTTGAAGAAAACCAAAAAATAATTTTCTTTTTTTGAAGAAAACCACAAACTAATTTTTCTTTTTTTGAAGAAAACAACAAACTAGTTTTATTTTTTTGCAGAAAACCACAAACTAAATTTTTTTTTTTTTAAGAAAACCACAAACGAATTTTCCTTTTTTGAAGAAAACGACAAACTAATATTCTTTTTTTGAAGAAAACCACAAACTAATTTTCTTTTTTTGAAGAAAACCACAAACTAATTTTCTTTTTATGAAGAAAACAACAAAATATTTTTCTTTTTTTGAAGAAAACCAAAAAATAATTTTCTGTTTTTGAAGAAAACCATAAACTAATTTTTCTTTTTGTGAAAAAAATCACAAACTAATATTCTATTTTTGATGAAAACCACAAACTATTTTTCTTGTTTTGAAGAAAACCACAAACTAATTTTCTTTTTTTGCATAAAACCACAATCTAATTTTTCTTTTTTTTAAAGAAAACCACAAACAATTTTTTTTTTTGAAGAAAACCTCTAACTAATTTTCTTTTTATGAAGAAAACCACAAACTATTTTTCTTTTTTTGAAGCAAACCATAAAATAATTTTCTTTTTTGATGAAAACCACAAACTAATTTTTCTTTTTTTGAAGAAAACCACAAACTAATTTTCTTTTATTGAAGAAAAACACAAACTAGTTTTCTTTTTTTGCAGAAAACCACAAACAAAATTTTTTTTTTGAAGAAAAACCACAAACTATTTTTCTTTTTTTTAAGAAAACCACAAACTAATTTTTTGTTTTGTTGAAGAAAACCACAAACAAATTTTATTTTTTTGAATAAAACCACAAAATAATTTTTCTTTTTTTAAAAAAAACCACAAACTAATTTTCTTTTTGAAGAAAACCACAAACTAATTTTCCTTTTTTTAAGAAAACCACAAACTATTTTTCTCTTTTTGAAGAAAACCACAAACTAATTTTCTTTTTTTGAAGAAAACCACAAACTAATTTTTTTTTTTTTGAATAAAACAACATAATGATTTTCTTTTTGTGAATAAAATCACAAACTAATTTTCTTTTTTTGAAGAAAACCACAAACTAATGTTTCTTTTTTTGAGGAAAACCACAAATTAATTTTCTTTTTTTGAAGAAAACCACAATCTAATTTTCTTTTTTTGAAGAAAACCACAAACAATTTTTCTTTTTTTGAATAAGACCACAAACTAATTTTCTTTTTTTGAAGAAAACCACAAACTAATTTTCTTTTTTTGAATAAAACCACAAACTAATTTTCTTTTTTTGAATAAAACAACAAACTATTTTTTCTTTTTTTCAAAAAACAACAAACTAATTTACATTTTTTGAAGAAAACCACAAACTAATTTTTCTTTTTTTGAAGAAAACGACAAACAATTTTTCTTTTTTGGAAGAAAACCACAACTCAGTTTCTTTTTTTGAATAAAACCACAAACTAATTTTCTTTTTTTGAATAAAACCACAAACTGATTTTCTTTTTTGAAGAAAACCACAAACTAATTTTTCTTTTTTTGAAGAAAACCACAAACTAATTTTCTTTTTTTGAAGAAAACCACAAACAATTTTTCTTTTTTTGAAAAAAACAACATACTAATTTTCTTTTTTTGAAGAAAACCACAAACTGATTTACTTTTTTGAAGAAAACCACAAACAAATTTTTTCTTTTTTGGAAAAAACACCACAAACTAATTTTGTTTTTTTGAAGAAAACCACAAACTAAATTTCTTTTTTGAAGAAAACAACAAACTAATTTTCTTTTTATGAAGAAAACCACAAACTATTTTTCTTTTTTGAAGAAAACCACAAACTATTTTTTTCTTTTTTGGAAAAAAAACCACAAACTAATTTTCTTTTTTTGAAGAAAACCACAAACTAATTTTCTTTTTATGAAGAAAACCACAAACTATTTTTCTTTTTTTGAAGAAAACCACAAACTAATATTCTTTTTTTCAAGAAAAACCACAAACTAATTTTCTTTTTTTGAAGAAAACCCCAAACTAATTTTCTTTTTTTTAAGAAAACAACACACTTGTTTTTTTTTTTGCAGAAAACCACAAACTAAATTTTTTTTCTTTTGAAGAAAACCACAAACTAATTTTTCTTTTTTGAAGAAAACGACAAACTAATATTCTTTTTTTGAAGAAAACCACAAACTAATTTTCTTTTTTTGAAGAAAACCACAAACTAATTTTCTTTTTATGAAGAAAACAACAAAATATTTTTCTTTTTTTGAAGAAAACCAAAAAATAATTTTCTGTTTTTGAAGAAAACCATAAACTAATTTTTCTTTTTTTGAAAAAAATCACAAACTAATATTCTATTTTTGATGAAAACCACAAACTATTTTTCTTGTTTTGAAGAAAACCACAAACTAATTTTCTTTTTTTGCATAAAACCACAATCTAATTTTTCTTTTTTTTAAAGAAAACCACAAACAATTTTTTTTTTTTTGAAGAAAACCACTAACTAATTTTCTTTTTATGAAGAAAACCACAAACTATTTTTCTTTTTTTGAAGAAAACCATAAAATAATTTTCTTTTTTTGATGAAAACCACAAACTAATTTTTCTTTTTTTGAAGAAAACCACAAACTAATTTTCTTTTTTTGAAGAAAACCACAAACTAGTTTTCTTTTTTTGCAGAAAACCAGAAACAAAATTTTTTTTTTGAAGAAAAACCACAAACTATTTTCTTTTTTTTAAGAAAACCACAAACTAATTTTTTGTTTTTTTGAAGAAAACCACAAACAAATTTTATTTTTTTGAATAAAACCACAAACTAATTTTTCTTTTTTTTAAAAAAACCACAAACTAATTTTCTTTTTGAAGAAAACCACAAACTAATTTTCTTTTTTTTAAGAAAACCACAAACTATTTTTCTCTTTTTGAAGAAAACCACAAACTAATTTTCTTTTTTTGAAGAAAACCACAAACTAATTTTTTTTTTTTAATAAAACAACATAATAATTTTCTTTTTTTGAATAAAATCACAAACTAATTTTCTTTTTTTGAAGAAAACCACAAATTAATCTTATTTTTTGAAGAAAACCAAAAACTAATTTTTCTTTTTTTGAAAAAAATCACAAACTAATTTTCTATTTTTGAAGAAAACCACAAACTATTTTTCTTGTTTTGAAGAAAACCACAAACTAATTTTCTTTTTTTGAAGAAAACCACAAACTAATGTTTCTTTTTTTGAGGAAAACCACAAATTAATTTTCTTTTTTTGAAAAAAATCACAAACAAATTTTCTATTTTTGAAGAAAACCACAAACTATTTTTCTTGTTTTGAATAAAACCACAAACTGATTTTCTTTTTCGAAGAAAACCACAAACTAATTTTTCTTTTTTTGAAGAAAACCACAAACAAATTTTCTTTTTTTGAAGAAAACCACAAACAATTTTTCTTTTTTTGAAAAAAATAACATACTAATTTTTTTTTTTTGAAGAAAACCACAAACTGATTTACTTTTTTGAAGAAAACCACAAACAAATTTTTTCTTTTTTGGAAAAAACACCACAAACTAATTTTTCTTTTTTTGAAGAAAACCACAAACTAAATTTCTTTTTTGAAGAAAACCACAAACTAATTTTATTTTTTTTGGAAAAAAAACCACAAACTAATTTTCTTTTTTTGAAGAAAACCACAAACTGATTTTCTTTTTTGAAGAAAACCACAAACAAATTTTCTTTTTATGAAGAAAACAACAAAATATTTTTCTTTTTTTGAAGAAAACCAAAAAATAATTTTCTGTTTTTGAAGAAAACCATAAACTAATTTTTCTTTTTGTGAAAAAAATCACAAACTAATATTCTATTTTTGATGAAAACCACAAACTATTTTTCTTGTTTTGAAGAAAACCACAAACTAATTTTCTTTTTTTGCATAAAACCACAATCTAATTTTTCTTTTTTTTAAAGAAAACCACAAACAATTTTTTTTTTTGAAGAAAACCTCTAACTAATTTTCTTTTTATGAAGAAAACCACAAACTATTTTTCTTTTTTTGAAGCAAACCATAAAATAATTTTCTTTTTTGATGAAAACCACAAACTAATTTTTCTTTTTTTGAAGAAAACCACAAACTAATTTTCTTTTTTTGAAGAAAAACACAAACTAGTTTTCTTTTTTTGCAGAAAACCACAAACAAAATTTTTTTTTTGAAGAAAAACCACAAACTATTTTTCTTTTTTTTAAGAAAACCACAAACTAATTTTTTGTTTTGTTGAAGAAAACCACAAACAAATTTTATTTTTTTGAATAAAACCACAAAATAATTTTTCTTTTTTTAAAAAAAACCACAAACTAATTTTCTTTTTGAAGAAAACCACAAACTAATTTTCCTTTTTTTAAGAAAACCACAAACTATTTTTCTCTTTTTGAAGAAAACCACAAACTAATTTTCTTTTTTTGAAGAAAACCACAAACTAATTTTTTTTTTTTTGAATAAAACAACATAATGATTTTCTTTTTGTGAATAAAATCACAAACTAATTTTCTTTTTTTGAAGAAAACCACAAACTAATGTTTCTTTTTTTGAGGAAAACCACAAATTAATTTTCTTTTTTTGAAGAAAACCACAATCTAATTTTCTTTTTTTGAAGAAAACCACAAACAATTTTTCTTTTTTTGAATAAGACCACAAACTAATTTTCTTTTTTTGAAGAAAACCACAAACTAATTTTCTTTTGTTGAATAAAACCACAAACTAATTTTCTTTTTTTGAATAAAACAACAAACTATTTTTTCTTTTTTTCAAAAAACAACAAACTAATTTACATTTTTTGAAGAAAACCACAAACTAATTTTTCTTTTTTTGAAGAAAACGACAAACAATTTTTCTTTTTTGGAAGAAAACCACAACTCAGTTTCTTTTTTTGAAGAAAACCACAAACTAATTTTCTTTTTTTGAATAAAACCACAAACTGATTTTCTTTTTTGAAGAAAACCACAAACTAATTTTTCTTTTTTTGAAGAAAACCACAAACTAATTTTCTTTTTTTGAAGAAAACCAAAAACAATTTTTCTTTTTTTGAAAAAAACAACATACTAATTTTCTTTTTTTGAAGAAAACCACAAACTGATTTACTTTTTTGAAGAAAACCACAAACAAATTTTTTCTTTTTTGGAAAAAACACCACAAACTAATTTTGTTTTTTTGAAGAAAACCACAAACTAAATTTCTTTTTTGAAGAAAACAACAAACTAATTTTCTTTTTATGAAGAAAACCACAAACTATTTTTCTTTTTTGAAGAAAACCACAAACTATTTTTTTCTTTTTTGGAAAAAAAACCACAAACTAATTTTCTTTTTTTGAAGAAAACCACAAACTAATTTTCTTTTTTTGAAGAAAACCCCAAACTAATTTTCTTTTTATGAAGAAAACCACAAACTATTTTTCTTTTTTTGAAGAAAACCACAAACTAATATTCTTTTTTTCAAGAAAAACCACAAACTAATTTTCTTTTTTTGAAGAAAACCCCAAACTAATTTTCTTTTTTTTAAGAAAACAACACACTTGTTTTTTTTTTTGCAGAAAACCACAAACTAAATTTTTTTTCTTTTGAAGAAAACCACAAACTAATTTTCCTTTTTTGAAGAAAACGACAAACTAATATTCTTTTTTTGAAGAAAACCACAAACTAATTTTCTTTTTTTGAAGAAAACCACAAACTAATTTTCTTTTTATGAAGAAAACAACAAAATATTTTTCTTTTTTTGAAGAAAACCAAAAAATAATTTTCTGTTTTTGAAGAAAACCATAAACTAATTTTTCTTTTTTTGAAAAAAATCACAAACTAATATTCTATTTTTGATGAAAACCACAAACTATTTTTCTTGTTTTGAAGAAAACCACAAACTAATTTTCTTTTTTTGCATAAAACCACAATCTAATTTTTCTTTTTTTTAAAGAAAACCACAAACAATTTTTTTTTTTTGAAGAAAACCACTAACTAATTTTCTTTTTATGAAGAAAACCACAAACTATTTTTCTTTTTTTGAAGAAAACCATAAAATAATTTTCTTTTTTTGATGAAAACCACAAACTAATTTTTCTTTTTTTGAAGAAAACCACAAACTAATTTTCTTTTTTTGAAGAAAACCACAAACTAGTTTTCTTTTTTTGCAGAAAACCAGAAACAAAATTTTTTTTTTGAAGAAAAACCACAAACTATTTTCTTTTTTTTAAGAAAACCACAAACTAATTTTTTGTTTTTTTGAAGAAAACCACAAACAAATTTTATTTTTTTGAATAAAACCACAAACTAATTTTTCTTTTTTTTAAAAAAACCACAAACTAATTTTCTTTTTGAAGAAAACCACAAACTAATTTTCTTTTTTTTAAGAAAACCACAAACTATTTTTCTCTTTTTGAAGAAAACCACAAACTAATTTTCTTTTTTTGAAGAAAACCACAAACTAATTTTTTTTTTTTTAATAAAACAACATAATAATTTTCTTTTTTTGAATAAAATCACAAACTAATTTTCTTTTTTTGAAGAAAACCACAAATTAATCTTATTTTTTGAAGAAAACCAAAAACTAATTTTTCTTTTTTTGAAAAAAATCACAAACTAATTTTCTATTTTTGAAGAAAACCACAAACTATTTTTCTTGTTTTGAAGAAAACCACAAACTAATTTTCTTTTTTTGAAGAAAACCACAAACTAATGTTTCTTTTTTTGAGGAAAACCACAAATTAATTTTCTTTTTTTGAAAAAAATCACAAACAAATTTTCTATTTTTGAAGAAAACCACAAACTATTTTTCTTGTTTTGAATAAAACCACAAACTGATTTTCTTTTTCGAAGAAAACCACAAACTAATTTTTCTTTTTTTGAAGAAAACCACAAACAAATTTTCTTTTTTTGAAGAAAACCACAAACAATTTTTCTTTTTTTGAAAAAAATAACATACTAATTTTTTTTTTTTGAAGAAAACCACAAACTGATTTACTTTTTTGAAGAAAACCACAAACAAATTTTTTCTTTTTTGGAAAAAACACCACAAACTAATTTTTCTTTTTTTGAAGAAAACCACAAACTAAATTTCTTTTTTGAAGAAAACCACAAACTAATTTTATTTTTTTTGGAAAAAAAACCACAAACTAATTTTCTTTTTTTGAAGAAAACCACAAACTGATTTTCTTTTTTGAAGAAAACCACAAACAAATTTTTTCTTTTTTGGAAAAAAAACCACAAACCAATTTTCTTTTTTTGAGGAAAACCACAAACTAATTTTCTTTTTTGAAGAAAACCACAAACTAATTTTTTCTTTTTTGGAAAAAAAACCACAAACTAATTTTCTTTTTTTGAAGAAAACCAGAAACTAATTTTCTTTTTTTGAAGAAAACCACAAACTCATTTTTCTTTTTTTGAAGAAAACAACAAACTAATATTCTTTTTTTGAAGAAAACCACAAACTCATTTTTCTTTTTTTGAAGAAAACCACAAACTAATTTCCTTTTTTTGAAGAAAACCACAAACTAGTTTTCTTTTTTTTGCAGAAAACCACAAACTAAATTTCTTTTTTTTGAAGAAAAACCACAAACAATTTTTCTTTTTTTGAAGAAAACCACAAACTAATTTTCTTTTTTTGAAGAAAACCAAAAAATAATTTTCTTTTTTTGAAGAAAACCACAAACTAATTTTTCTTTTTTTGAAGAAAACAACAAACTAGTTTTATTTTTTTGCAGAAAACCACAAACTAAATTTTTTTTTTTTTAAGAAAACCACAAACGAATTTTCCTTTTTTGAAGAAAACGACAAACTAATATTCTTTTTTTGAAGAAAACCACAAACTAATTTTCTTTTTTTGAAGAAAACCACAAACTAATTTTCTTTTTATGAAGAAAACAACAAAATATTTTTCTTTTTTTGAAGAAAACCAAAAAATAATTTTCTCTTTTTGAAGAAAACCATAAACTAATTTTTCTTTTTTTGAAAAAAATCACAAACTAATATTCTATTTTTGATGAAAACCACAAACTATTTTTCTTGTTTTGAAGAAAACCACAAACTAATTTTCTTTTTTTGCATAAAACCACAATCTATTTTTTCTTTTTTTTAAAGAAAACCACAAACTAATTTTCTTTTTTTGAAGAAAACCACAAATTAATTTTCTTTTTATGAAGAAAACCACACACAATTTTTTTTTTTTTGAAGAAAACCAAAAAATAATTTTCTTTTTTTGAAGAAAACCACAAACTTATTTTTCTTTTTTTGAAGAAAACCACAAACTAATTTTAATTTTTTGAAGAAAACCACAAACTAGTTTTCTTTTTTTGCAGAAGACCACAAACTAAATTTTTTTTTTTGAAGAAAAACCACAAACAATTTTTCTTTTTTTGAAGAAAACCACAAACTAATATTCTTTTTTTTAATAAAACCACAAACTAATTTTTCTTTTTTTTAAAAAAACCACAAACTAATTTTCTTTTTGAAGAAAACCACAAACTAATTTTCTTTTTTTTAAAAACCACAAACTAATTTTCTTTTTTTGAAGAAAATCACAAACTAATTTTCTTTTTTTGAATAAAACAACATAATAATTTTCTTTTTTTGAATAAAACCACAAACTAATTTTCTTTTTTTGAAGAAAACCACAAACAATTTTTCTTTTTTTGAATAAAACAACATAAAAATTTTCTTTTATTTGAATAAAACCACAAACTAATTTTCTTTTTTTGAAGAAAACCACAAACAATTTTTCTTTTTTTGATGAAAACCACAAACAATTTTTCTTTTTTTGAAAAAAAACATAAAGTAATTTTCTTTTTTTGAAGAAAACCACAAATTAATCTTATTTTTTGAAGAAAACCACAAACTAAGTTTTCTTTTTTTGAAAAAAATCACAAACTAATTTTCTATTTTTGAAGAAAACCACAAACTATTTTTCTTTTTTTGAAGAAAATCACAAACAATTTTTCTTTTTTTGAATAAAACCACAAACTAATTTTTTTTTTTGAAGAAAACCACAAACTAATTTTCTTTTTTTGAATAAAACCACAAACTAATTTTCTTTTTTTGAATAAAAGCACAAATTATTTTTTCTTTTTTTCAAAAAACCACAAACTAATTTACTTTTTTTGAAGAAAACCACAAACTAAATTTTCTTTTTTGGAAGAAAACCACAAACAATTTTTCTTTTTTCGAAGAAAACCACAAACTCAGTTTCTTTTTTTGAAGAAAACCACAAACTAATTTTCTTTTTTTGAATAAAAACATAAACTGATTTTCTTTTATGAAGAAAACCCCAAACTAATTTTTCTTTTTTTGAAGAAAACCACAAACTAATTTTCTTTTTTTTGAAGAAAACCACAAACAATTTTTCTTTTTTTGCTAAAAACCACAAACTAATTTTTTTTTTTTGAAGAAAACCACAAACTGATTTTCTTTTTTGAAGAAAACCACAAACTAATTTTTTCGTTTTGGGAAAAAAAACCACAAACTAATTTTCTTTTTTTGAGGAAAACCACAAACTAATTTTCTTTTTGGAAGAAAACCACAAAGTAATTTTTTCTTGTTTGGAAAAAAACCACAAACTAATTTTCTTTTTTTGAAGAAAACCAGAAACTAATTTTCTTTTTTTTAATAAAACCACAAACTGGTTTTCTTTTTTTGAATAAAACCACAAACTAATATTCTTCTTTTGAAGAAAACCACAAACTAATTTTTCTTTTTTTGAATAAAACCACAAACTAATTTTCTTTTTTTGAATAAGACCAAGAACTAATTTTTCTTTTTTTGAAGAAAACCACTAACTAATTTTCTTTTTTTGCATAAAACCGCAAGCTAATTTTTCTTTTTTTTAAAGAAAACCACAAACTAATTTTCTTTTTATGAAGAAAACCACAAACTAGTTTTCTTTTTTTGAAGAAAACCACAAACTAATTTTCTTTTTTTGAAGAAAACCAAAAAATAATTTTGTTTTTTTGAAGAAAACCACAAACTAATTTTTCTTTTTTTGAAGAAAACAACAAACTAGTTTTATTTTTTTGCAGAAAACCACAAACTAAATTTTTTTTTTTTTTAGAAAACCACAAACTAATTTTCCTTTTTTGAAGAAAACGACAAACAAATATTCTTTTTTTGAAGAAAACCACAAACTAATTTTCTTTTTTTGAAGAAAACCACAAACTAATTTTCTTTTTATGAAGAAAACAACAAAATATTTTTCTTTTTTTGAAGAAAACCAAAAAATAATTTACATTTTTGAAGAAAACCATTAACTAATTTTTCTTTTTTTGAAAAAAATCAAAACTAATTTTCTATTTTTGAAGAAAACCACAAACTATTTTTCTTGTTTTGAAGAAAACCACAAACTAATTTTCTTTTTTTGCTTAAAACCACAATCTATTTTTTCTTTTTTTTACAGAAAACCACAAACTAATTTTCTTTTTTTGAAGAAAACCACAAATTAATTTTCTTTTTACGAAGAAAACCACAAACTATTTTTTTTTTTTTGGAAGAAAACCAAAAAATAATTTTCTTTTTTTGAAGAAAACCACAAACTAATTTTTCTTTTTTTGAAGAAAACCACAAACTAATTTTAATTTTTTGAAGAAAACCACAAACTAGTTTTCTTTTTTTGCAGAAAACCACAAACTAAATTTTTTTTTTTGAAGAAATCCACAAACTATTTTTTTTTTTAAGAAAACCACAAACTATTTTTTTTTTTGAAGAAAACCACAAACAAATTTTATTTTTTTGAATAAAACCACAAACTAATTTTTCTTTTTTTTAAAAAAACCACAAACTAATTTTCTTTTTGAAGAAAACCAGAAACTAATTTTCTTTTTTTTAAAAACCACAAACTAATTTTCTTTTTTTGAAGAAAATCACAAACTAATTTTCTTTTTTTGAATAAAACAACATAATAATTTTCTTTTTTTGAATAAAACCACAAACTAATTTTCTATTTTTGAAGAAAACCACAAACAATTTTTCTTTTTTTGATGAAAACCACAAACAATTTTTCTTTTTTTCAAAAAAACCATAAAGTAATTTTCTTTTTTTGAAGAAAACCACAAATTAATCTTATTTTTTGAAGAAAACCACAAACTAAGTTTTCTTTTTTTGAAAAAAATTACAAACTAATTTTCTATTTTTGAAGACAACCCCAAACTATTTTTCTTTTTTTGAAGAAAATCACAAACAATTTTTCTTTTTTTGAATAAAACCACAAACTAATTTTCTTTTTTTGATGAAAACCACAAACTAATTTTCTTTTTTTGAATAAAACCAAAAACTAATTTTCTTTTTTTGAATAAAAGCACAAATTATTTTTTCTTTTTTTCAAAAAACCACAAACTAATTTACTTTTTTTTAAGAAAACCACAAACTAAATTTTCTTTTTTGGAAGAAAACCACAAACAATTTTTCTTTTTTCGAAGAAAACCACAAACTCAGTTTCTTTTTTTGAAGAAAACCACAAACTAATTTTATTTTTTTGAATAAAAACACAAACTGATTTTCTTTTATGAAGAAAACCCCAAACTAATTTTTCTTTTTTTGAAGAAAACCACAAACTAATTTTCTTTTTATTGAAGAAAACCACAAACAATTTTTATTTTTTTGAAAAAAACAACATACTAATTTTCTTTTTTTGAAGAAAACCACAAACTGATTTACTTTTTTGAAGAAAACCACAAACTAATTTTTTCTTTTTTGGAAAAAAAACCACAAACTAATTTTCTTTTTTTGAAGAAAACCACAAACTAATTTTCTTTTTTGAAGAAAACCACAAACTAATTTTTTCTTTTTTGGAAAAAAAACCACAAACTAATTTTCTTTTTTTGAAGAAAACCACAAACTGATTTTCTTTTTTGAAGAAAACCACAAACTAATTTTTTCGTTTTGGGAAAAAAAACCACAAACTAATTTTCTTTTTTTGAGGAAAACCACAAACTAATTTTCTTTTTTGAAGAAAACCACAAACTAATTTTCTGTTTTTGAAGAAAACCACAAACTAGTTTTCTTTTTTTGCAGAAAACCACAAACTAAATTTTTTTTTTTTTGAAGAAAACCACAAACTAATTTTCCTTTTTTGAAGAAAATGACAAACTAATATTCTTTTTTTGAAGAAGACAACGAACTAATTTTTCTTTTTTTGAAGAAAACCACTAACTAATTTTCTTTTTTTGCATAAAACCGCAAGCTAATTTTTCTTTTTTTTAAAGAAAACCACAAACTAGTTTTCTTTTTTTGAAGAAAACCACAAAATAATTTTCTTTTTTTGAAGAAAACCACAAACAATTTTTCTTTTTTTGAAGAAAACCACAAACTAATTTTCTTTTTTTGAAGAAAACCACAAACTATTTTTTTCTTTTTTGGAAAAAAAACCACAAACTAATTTTCTTTTTTTCAAGAAAACCACAAACTAATTTTTTTTTTGAAGAAAACCACAAACTAATTTTTTCTTTTTTGGAAAAAAGACCACAAACTAATTTTTTTTTTGAAGAAAACAACAAACTAATTTTTTCTTTCTTTGAAAAAAGACCACAAACTAATTTTTTCTTTTTTGGAAAAAAAACCACAAACTAATTTTCTTTTTTTGAGGAAAACCACAAACTAATTTTCTTTTTTGAAGAAAACCACAAACTAATTTTTTCTTTTTTGGAAAAAAAACCACAAACTAATTTTGTTTTTTTGAGGAAAACCACAAACTAATTTTCTTTTTTGAAGAAAACCACAAACTAATTTTCTTTTTTTGAAGAAAACCAGAAACTAATTTTCTTTTTTTGAAGAAAAACACAAACTAATTTTCTTTTTTTGAAGAAAACCACAAACTGATTTTCTTTTTTGAAGAAAACCACAAACTAATTTTTTCTTTTTTGGAAAAAAAACCACAAACTAATTTTCCTTTTTTAAAGAAAACGACAAACTAATGTTTCTTTTTTTTGAGTAAAACCACAAATTAATTTTCTTTTTTTGGACAAAACCACAATATAATTTTCTTTTTTTTGAAGAAAACTACAAAAAAAATTTCTTTTTTTGAATAAAACCACAAACCAATTTTCTTTTCTTGAAGAAAACCACAAACTAATTTTCTTTTTTTGAATAAAACCACAAACTAATTTTCTTTTTTTGAATAAAACCACAAACTATTTTTTATTTTTTTCAAAAAACCACAAACTAATTTACTTTTTTTGAAGAAAACCATTAACTAATTTTTCTTTTTTTGAAGAAAACCACAAACAATTTTTCTTTTTTGGAAGAAAACCACAAACTCAGTTTCTTTTTTTTAAGAAAACCACAAACTAATTTTCTTTTTTTGAATAAAAGCACAAACTGATTTTCTTTTTTGAAGAAAACCACAAACTATTTTTTCTTTTTTTGAAGAAAACCACAAACTAATTTTCTGTTTTTGAAGAAAACCACAAACAATTTTTCTTTTTTTGAAAAAAACAACATACTAATTTTCTTTTTTTGAAGCAAACAATAAACTGATTTACTTTTTTGAAGAAAACCAAAAACTAATTTTATCTTTTTTGGAAAAAAACAACAAACTAATTTTCTTTTTTTGAAGAAAACCTCAAACTAATTTTCTTTTTTGAAGAAAACCACAAACTAATTTTTTCTTTTTTGGAAAAAAAACCACAAACTAATTTTCTTTTTTTGAAGAAAACCACAAACTAATTTTCTTTTTTGAAGAAAACCAGAAACTAATTTTTTCTTTTTTGGAAAAAAAACCACAAACTAATTTTCTTTTTTTGAGGAAAACCAGAAACTAATTTTTTTTTTTTGAAGAAAACCACAAACTAATTTTTCTTTTTTGGAATAAAACCACAAACTAATTTTATTTTTTTGAATAAGACCACGAACTAATTTTCTTTTTTTGAAGAAAACCACAAACAATTTTTTTTTTTTTAAAAAAACCACAAACTAATGTTTCTTTTTATGAGGAAAACCACAAATTAATTTTGTTTTTTTGAAGAAAACCACAATCTAATTTTATTTTTTTGAAGAAAACAACAAACAATTTTTCTTTTTTTGAATAAAACCACAAACTAATTTTTTTTTTTTGAAGAAAACCACAAACCATTTTTCTTTTTTTGAAGAAAACCACAAACTAATTTTCTTTTTTTGCATAAAACCACAAGCTAATTTTTCTTTTTTTTTTAAAGAAAACCACAAACTAATTTTCTTTTTTTGAAGAAATCCACAAACTAATTTTTTTTTTTTGAAGAAAACCACAAACTATTTTTTTTTTTGAAGAAAACTACAAAATAATTTTCTTTTTTTTGAAGAAAACCACAAACTAATTTTTCTTTTTTTTAAAGAAAACCACAAACTAATTTTCTTTTTTTGAAGAAAACCACAAACTAATTTTCTTTTTATGAAGAAAACCACAAACTATTTTTCTTTTTTTGAAGAAATCCACAAACTAATATTCTTTTTTTGAAGAAAACCACAAACTATTTTTCTTTTTTTGAAGAAATCCACAAACTAATTTTCTTTTTTTGAAGAAATCCACAAACTATTTTATTTTTTTTTTAGAAAACCACAAACTAATTTTTTGTTTTTTTGAAGATAACCACAAACAAATTTTATTTTTTTGAACAAAACCACAAACTAATTTTTCTTTTTTTTAAAAAAACCACAAACTAATTTTCTTTTTGAAGAAAACCACAAACTAATTTTCTTTTTTTTAAGAAAACCACAAACTATTTTTTTTTTTTGAAGAAAACCACAAACTAATTTTCTTTTTTTGAAGAAAACCACAAACTAATTTTCTTTTTTTTGAATAAAACAACATAATAATTTTCTTTTTTTGAATAAAACCACAAACTAATTTTTCTTTTTTTGAAGAAAACAACAAACAATTTTTCTTTTTTTGACGAAAACCACAAACAAATTTTCTTTTTTTTGAAGAAAACCACAAACAATTTTTTTTTTTTTTGAAGAAAACCACAAACTAATGTTTCTTTTTATGAGGAAAACCACAAACTGATATTCTTTTTTGAAGAAAACCACAAACTAATTTTTTTTTTTTGGAAAAAAAAGCACAAACTAATTTTCTTTTTTTGACGAAAACCACAAACTAATTTTCTTTTTTGAAGAAAACCACAAACTAATTTTTTCTTTTTTGGAAAAAAAACCACAAACTAATTTTCTTTTTTTGAAGAAAACCCCAAATTAATTTTCTTTTTATGAAGAAAACCACATACTATTTTTCTTTTTTTGAAGAAAACCACAAACTAATATTCTTTTTTTGAAGAAAACCACAAACTCATTTTTCTTTTTTTGATGAAAACCACAAACTAATTTCCTTTTTTTGAAGAAAACCACAGACTAGTTTTCTTTTTTTGCAGAAAACCACAAACTAAATTTTTCTTTTTGTGAAGAAAACCACAAACTAATTTTTCTTTTTTTGAAGAAAACCACAAACTAGTTTTCTTTTTGTGCAGAAAACCACAAACTAAATTTTTTTTTTGAAGAAACACCACAAACTAAATTTTCTTTTTTTGAAGAAAATGACAAACAATTTTTCTTTTTTGGAAGAAAACCACAAACTCAGTTTCTCTTTTTGAAGAAAACCGCAAACTAATTTTCTTTTTTTGAATAAAACCACAAACTGATTTTCTTTTTTGAAGAAAACCACAAACTAATTTTTCTTTTTTTGAAGAAAACCACAAACTAATTTTCATTTTTTGAAGAAAACCACAAACAATTTTTCTTTTTTTGAAAAAAACAATATACTAATTTTCTCTTTTTGAAGAAAACCACAAACTGATTTACTTTTTTGAAGAAAACCACAAACAAATTTTTTCTTTTTTGGAAAAAACACCAGAAACTAATTTTTCTTTTTTTGAAGAAAACAACAAACTAATTTTGTTTTTTGAAGAAAACCAAAAACTAATTTACTTTTTTGAAGAAAACCACAAACAAATTTTTTCTTTTTTACAAAAAACACCACAAACTAATTTTCTTTTTTTGAAGAAAACCACAAACTGATTTTGTTTTTTGAAGAAAACCACAAACAAATTTTTTCTTTTTTGGAAAAAAAACCACAAACTAATTTTCTTTTTTTGAGGAAAACCACAAACTAATTTTCTTTTTTGAAGAAAACCACAAACTAATTTTTTCTCTTTTGGAAAAAAAACCACAAACTAATTTTCTTTTTTTGAAGAAAACCACAAACTAATTTTCTTTTTTTGAAGAAAACCACAAACTCATTTTTCTTTTTTTGAAGAAAACCACAAACTAATATTCTTTTTTTGAAGAATACGACAAACTCATTTTTCTTTTTTTGAAGAAAACCACAAACTAATTTCCTTTTTTTGAAGAAAACCACAAACTTGTTTTCTTTTTTTGCAGAAAACCACAAACTAAATTTTTTTTTTTGAAGAAAAACCACAAACAATTTTTCTTTTTTTGAAGAAAACCACAAACTAATTTTCTTTTTTTGAAGAAAACCAAAAAATAATTTTCTTTTTTTGAAGAAAACCACAAACTAATTTTTCTTTTTTTGAAGAAAACCACAAACTAGTTTTCTTTTTTTGCAGAAAACCACAAACTAAATTTTTTTTTTTTTAAGAAAAACCCCAAACAATTTTTCTTTTTTTGAAGAAAACCACAAACTAGTTTTCTTTTTGTGCAGAAAAATACAAACTAAATTTTTTTTTTTTAAGAAAACCACAAACTAATTTTCCTTTTTTGAAGAAAACGACAAACTAATATTCTTTTTTTGAAGAAAACCACAAACTAATTTTCTTTTTTTGAAGAAAACTACAAACTAATTTTCTTTTTATGAAGAAAACAACAAACTATTTTTCTTTTTTTGAAGAAAACCAAAAAATAATTTGCTTTTTTTGAAGAAAACCATAAACTAATTTTTCTTTTTTTGAAAAAAATCACAAACTAATTTTCTATTTTTGAAGAAAACCACAAACTATTTTTCTTGTTTTCAAGAAAACCACAAACTAATTTTCTTTTTTTGCATAAAACCACAAACTAATTTTCTTTTTTTGAATAAAACCACAAACTAGTTTTCTTTTTTAGCAGAAAACCACGAACTAAATTTTTTTTTTTTAAGAAAAACCACAAACAATTTTTCTGTTTTTTAAGAAAACCACAAACTAGTTTTCTTTTTTTGCAGAAAACCTCAAACTAAATTTTTTTTTTTTTTAAGAAAACCACAAACTAATTTTCCTTTTTTGAAGAAAATGACAAACTAATATTCTTTTTTTGAAGAAAACCACAAACTAATTTTCTTTTTTTGAAGAAAACCACAAACTAATTTTCTTTTTTTGAAGAAAACCACAAACTAATTTTCATTTTATGAAGAAAACCACAAACAATTTTTCTTTTTTTGAAGAAAACCAAAAAATAATTTTCTTTTTTTCATGAAAACCACAAACTAATTTTTCTTTTATTGAAGAAAACCACAAACTAATTTTCTTTTTTTGAAGAAAACCACAAACTAGTTTTCTTTTTTGGAAGAAAACCACAAACTAGTTTTCTTTTTTTGCAGAAAACCACAAACTAAATTTTTTTTTTTTAAGAAAAACCACAAACAATTTTTCTTTTTTTGAAGAAAACCACAAACTAATTTTCTTTTTTTGAAGAAATCCACAAACTATTTTCTTTTTTTCAAGAAAACCACAAACTAATTTTTTGTTTTTTTGAAGACAACCACAAACAATTTTTCTTTTTTTGAAGAAAACCACAAACTAATTTTCTTTTTTTGAAGAAAACCACAAATTATTTTTCTTTTTTTGAAGAAAACCACAAACTAATTTTCTTTTTTTGAAGAAAACCACAAACTAATTTTCTTTTTTTTTAATAAAACAACGTAATAATTTTCTTTTTTTGAATAAAACCACAAACTAATTTTTTTTTTTTGAAGAAAACAACAAACAATTTTTTTTTTTTTGATGAAAACCACAAACAAATTTTCTTTTTTTGAAAAAAACAATATACTAATTTTCTTTTTTTGAAGAAAACCACAAATTAATTTTATTTTTTATAGAAAACCACAAACTAATTTTTCTTTTTTTGAAAAAAATCACAAACTAATTTTCTATTTTTGAAGAAAACCACAAACTATTTTTCTTGTTTTGAAGAAAACCACAAACTAATTTTCTTTTTTTGAAGAAAACCACAAACTAATGTTTCTTTTTTTGAGGAAAACCACAAATTAATTTTCTTTTTTTGAAGAAAACCACAATCTAATTTTCTTTTTTTGAAGAAAACCACAAACAATTTTTCTTTTTTTGAATAAAACCACAAACTAATTTTCTTTTTTTGAAGAAAACCACAAACTAATTTTCTTTTTTTGAATAAAACCACAAACTAATATTCTTTTTTTGAATAAAACCACAAACTATTTTTTCTTTTTTTCAAAAGACCACAAACTAATTTATATTTTTTGAAGAAAACCACAAACAAATTTTTCTTTTTTTGAAGAAAACGACAAACAATTTTTCTTTTTTGGAAGAACACCACAAACTCAGTTTCTTTTTTTGAAGAAAACCACAAACTAATTTTCTTTTTTTGAATAAAACCACAAACTGATTTTCTTTTTTGAAGAAAACCACAAACTAATTTTTTCTTTTTTTGAAGAAAACCACAAACTAATTTTCTTTTTTTTGAAGAAAACCACAAACAATTTATCTTTTTTTGAAAAAAACAACATACTAATTTTCTTTTTTTGAAGAAAACCACAAACTGATTTACTTTTTTGAAGAAAACCACAATCTAATTTTTTTCTTTTTTGGAAAAAACACCACAAACTAATTTTCTTTTTTTGAAGAAAACCACAAACTGATTTTCTTTTTTGAAGAAAACCACAAACTAATTTTTTTTTTTTTGGAAAAAAAACCACAAACTAATTTTCTTTCTTTGAGGAAAACCACAAACTAATTTTCTTTTTTGAAGAAAACCACAAACTAATTTTTTATTTTTTGGAAAAAAAACCACAAACTAATTTTCCTTTTTAGAAGAAAACCACAAACTAATTTTCTTTTTTTGAAGAAAACCCCAAACTAATTTTCTTTTTATGAAGAAAACCACATACTATTTTTCTTTTTTTGAAGAAAACCACAAACTAATATTCTTTTTTTGAAGAAAACGACAAACTCATTTTTCTTTTTTTGATGAAAACCACAAACTAATTTCCTTTTTGTGAATAAAACCACAAACTAGTTTTCTTTTTTTTGCAGAAAACCACAAACTAAATTTTATTTTTTTGATGAAAAACCACAAACTATTTTTCTTTTTTTGAAGAAAACCACAAACTAGTTTTCTTTTTTTTGCAGAAAACCACAAACTAAATTTTATTTTTTTGATGAAAAACCACAAACTATTTTTCTTTTTTTAAAAAAAACCACAAACTAATTTTCTTTTTGAAGATAACCACAAACTAATTTTCTTTTTTTTAAGAAAACCACAAAGTATTTTTCTTTTTTTGAAGAAAACCACAAACTAATTTTCTTTTTTTGAAGAAAACCACAGAATAATTTTCTTTTTTTTTGAATAAAACAACATAATAATTTTCTTTTTTTGAATAAAACCACAAACTAATTTTCTTTTTTTGAAGAAAACAACAAACAATTTTTCTTTTTTTGATGAAAACCACAAACAAATTTTCTTTTTTTGAAAAAAACAATAAACTAATTTTCTTTTTTTGAAGAAAACCACAAATTAATCTTATTTTTTGAAGAAAACCACAAACTAATTTTTCTTTTTTTGAAAAAAATTACAAACTAATTTTCAATTTTTGAAAAAAACCACAAACTATTTTTCTTGTTTTGAAGAAAGCCACAAACTAATTTTCTTTTTTTGAAGAAAACCACAAACTAATGTTTCTTTTTTTGAGGAAAACCACAAATTAATTTTCTTTTTTTGAAGAAAACCACAATCTAATTTTCTTTTTTTGAAGAAAACCACAAACAATTTTTCTTTTTTTGAATAAAACCTCAAACTAATTTTCTTTTTTTGAAGAAAACCACAAACTAATTTTATTTTTTTGAATAAAACCACAAACTAATATTCTTTTTTTGAATAAAACCACAAACTATTTTATCTTTTTTTCAAAAGACCACAAACTAATTTACATTTTTTGAAGAAAACCACAAACTAATTTTTCTTTTTTTGAAGAAAACGACAAACAATTTTTCTTTTTTGGAAGAAAACCACAAACTCAGTTTCTTTTTTTGAAGAAAACCACAAACTAATTTTTTTTTTTTTTTTTTTTAATAAAACCACAGTCTAATTTTTCTTTTTTGGAAGAAAACCACAAACTAATTTTCTTTTTTTGAATAAAACCACAAACTGATTTTCTTTTTTGAAGAAAACCACAAACTAATTTTTCTTTTCTTGAAGAAAACCACAAGCTAATTTTCTTTTTTTTCAAGAAAACCACAAACAATTTTTCTTTTTATGAAAAAAACAACATACTAATTTTCTTTTTTTGAAGAAAACCACAAACTGATTTACTTTTTTGAAGAAAACCACAAACTAATTTTTTCTTTTTTGGAAAAAACACCACAAACTAATTTTCTTTTTTTGAAGAAAACCACAAACAAATTTTCTTTTTTGAAGAAAACCACAAACTAATTTTATTTTTTTTGAAAAAAAAACCACAAACTAATTTTCTTTTTTTGAGGAAAACCACAAACTAATTTTCTTTTTTATAGAAAACCACAAACTAATTTTTTCTTTTTTGGAAAAAAAAACCACAAACTAATTTTCCTTTTTTGAAGAAAACCACAAACTAATTTTCTTTTTTTTAAGAAAACCCCAAACTAATTTTCTTTTTATGAAGATAACCACATACTATTTTTCTTTTTTTGAAGAAAACCACAAACTAATATTCTTTTTTTGAAGAAAACCACAAACTCATTTTTCTTTTTTTGATGAAAACCACAAACTAATTTCCTTTTTGTGAATAAAACCACAAACTAGTTTTCTTTTTTTTGCAGAAAACCATAAACTAAATTTTATTTTTTTGATGAAAAACCACAAACTATTTTTCTTTTTTTGAAGAAAACCACAAACTAATTTTCATTTTATGAAGAAAACCACAAACTATTTTTCTTTTTTTGAAGAAAACAAAAAAATAATTTTCTTTTTTTCATGAATACCACAAACTAATTTTTCTTTTATTGAAGAAAACCACAAACTAATTTTCTTTTTTTGAAGAAAACCACAAACTAGTTTTCTTTTTTGGAAGAAAACCACAAACTAGTTTTCTTTTTTTGCAGAAAACCACAAACTAAATTTTTTTTTTTTAAGAAAAATCACAAACAATTTTTCTTTTTTTGATGAAAACCACAATCTATTTTCTTTTTTTGAAGAAATCCACAAACTATTTTCTTTTTTTTAAGAAAACCACAAACTAATTTTTTGTTTTTTTGAAGATAACCACAAACAAATTTTATTTTTCTGAATAAATCCACAAACTAATTTTTCTTTTTTTAAAAAAAACCACAAAATAATTTTCTTTTTGAAGATAACCACAAACTAATTTTCTTTTTTTTAAGAAAACCACAAAGTATTTTTCTTTTTTTGAAGAAAACCACAAACTAATTTTCTTTTTTTGAAGAAAACCACAGACTAATTTTCTTTTTTTTGAATAAAACAACATAATAATTTTCTTTTTTTGAATAAAACCACAAACTAATTTTCTTTTTTTGAAGAAAACAACAAACAATTTTTCTTTTTTTGATGAAAACCACAAACAAATTTTCTTTTTTTGAAAAAAACAATAAACTAATTTTCTTTTTTTGAAGAAAACCACAAATTAATCTTATTTTTTGAAGAAAACCACAAACTAATTTTTCTTTTTTTGAAAAAAATTACAAACTAATTTTCTATTTTTGAAAAAAACCACAAACTATTTTTCTTGTTTTGAAGAAAGCCACAAACTAATTTTCTTTTTTTGAAGAAAACCACAAACTAATGTTTCTTTTTTTGAGGAAAACCACAAATTAATTTTCTTTTTTTGAAGAAAACCACAATCTAATTTTCTTTTTTTGAAGAAAACCACAAACAATTTTTCTTTTTTTGAATAAAACCTCAAACTAATTTTCTTTTTTTGAAGAAAACCACAAACTAATTTTCTTTTTTTGAATAAAACCACAAACTAATATTCTTTTTTTGAATAAAACCACAAACTATTTTTTCTTTTTTTCAAAAGACCACAAACTAATTTACATTTTTTGAAGAAAACCACAAACTAATTTTTCTTTTTTTGAAGAAAACGACAAACAATTTTTCTTTTTTGGAAGAAAACCACAAACTCAGTTTCTTTTTTTGAAGAAAACCACAAACTAATTTTTTTTTTTTTTTTTTTTAATAAAACCACAGTCTAATTTTTCTTTTTTGGAAGAAAACCACAAACTCAGTTTCTTTTTTTGAAGAAAACCACAAACTAATTTTTTTTTTTTGAATAAAACCACAAACTGATTTTCTTTTTTGAAGAAAACCACAAACTAATTTTTCTTTTCTTGAAGAAAACCACAAGCTAATTTTCTTTTTTTTGAAGAAAACCACAAACAATTTTTCTTTTTATGAAAAAAATAACATACTAATTTTCTTTTTTTGAAGAAAACCACAAACTGATTTACTTTTTTGAAGAAAACCACAAACTAATTTTTTCTTTTTTGGAAAAAACACCACAAACTAATTTTCTTTTTTTGAAGAAAACCACAAACAAATTTTCTTTTTTGAAGAAAACCACAAACTAATTTTATTTTTTTTGAAAAAAAAACCACAAACTAATTTTCTTTTTTTGAGGAAAACCACAAACTAATTTTCTTTTTTATAGAAAACCACAAACTAATTTTTTCTTTTTTGGAAAAAAAAACCACAAACTAATTTTCCTTTTTTGAAGAAAACCACAAACTAATTTTCTTTTTTTTAAGAAAACCCCAAACTAATTTTCTTTTTATGAAGAAAACCACATACTATTTTTCTTTTTTTGAAGAAAACCACAAACTAATATTCTTTTTTTGAAGAAAACCACAAACTCATTTTTCTTTTTTTGATGAAAACCACAAACTAATTTCCTTTTTTTGAATAAAACCACAAACTAGTTTTCTTTTTTTTGCAGAAAACCACAAACTAAATTTTATTTTTTTGATGAAAAACCACAAACAATTTTTCTTTTTTTGAAGAAAACCACAAACTAATTTTCTTTTTTTGAAGAAAACCAAAAAATAATTTTCTTTTTTTGAAGAAAACCACAAACTAATTTTCTTTTTTTGAATAAAACCACAAACTAATATTCTTTTTTTGAATAAAACCACAAACTATTTTTTCTTTTTTTCAAAAGGCCACAAACTAATTTACATTTTTTGAAGAAAACCACAAACTAATTTTTCTTTTTTTGAAGAAAACGACAAACAATTTTTCTTTTTTGGAAGAAAACCACAGACTCAGTTTCTTTTTTTGAAGAAAACCACAAACTAATTTTTTTTTTTTTTTTTTTTTGAATAAAACCACAATCTAATTTTTCTTTTTTGGAAGAAAACCACAAACTCAGTTTCTTTTTTTGAAGAAAACCACAAACTAATTTTCTTTTTTTGAATAAAACCACAAACTGATTTTCTTTTTTGAAGAAAACCACAAACTAATTTTTCTTTTTTTGAAGAAAACCACAAGCTAATTTTCTTTTTTTTGAAGAAAACCACAAACAATTTTTCTTTTTATGAAAAAAACAACATACTAATTTTCTTTTTTTGAAGAAAACCACAAACTGATTTACTTTTTTGAAGAAAACCACAAACTAATTTTTTCTTTTTTGGAAAAAACACCACAAACTAAGTTTATTTTTTTGAAGAAAACCACAAACAAATTTTCTTTTTTGAAGAAAACCACAAACTAATTTTATTTTTTTTGGAAAAAAAACCACAAACTAATTTTCTTTTTTTGAAGAAAACCACAAACTGATTTTCATTTTTGAAGAAAACCACAAACTAATTTTTTTTTTTTGGAAAAAAAACCACAAACTAATTTTCTTTTTTTGACGAAAACCACAAACTAATTTTCTTTTTTGAAGAAAACCACAAACTAATTTTTTCTTTTTTGGAAAAAAAAAGCACAAACTAATTTTCTTTTTTTGAAGAAAACCACAAACTAATTTTCTTTTTTTGAAGAAAACCCCAAACTAATTTTCTTTTTATGAAGAAAACCACATACTATTTTTCTTTTTTTGAAGAAAACCACAAACTAATATTCTTTTTTTGAAGAAAACCACAAACTCATTTTTCTTTTTTTGAAGAAAACCACAAACTAGTTTTCTTTTTTTGCAGAAAACCACAAACTAAATTTTTTTTTTTTAAGAAAAACCACAGACAATTTTTCTTTTTTTGAAGAAAACCTCAAACTAATTTTCTTTTTTTGAAGAAAACCAAAAAATAATTTTCTTTTTTTGAAGAAAACCACAAACTAGTTTTCTTTTTGTGCAGAAAACCACAAACTAAATTTTTTTTTCTTGAAGAAAAACCACAAACAAATTTTCTTTTTTGAAGAAAAACCACAAACTAATTTTTCTTTTTTTGAAGAAAACCACAAACTAATTTTCTTTTTTGAAGAAAACCACAAACTAATTTTCATTTTTGAAGAAAACCACAAACTAATTTTCTTTTTTTGAAGAAAACCACAAACTGATTTTGTTTTTTGAAGAAAACCACAAACAAATTTTTTCTTTTTTGGAAAACAAACCACAAACTAATTTTCTTTTATTGAGGAAAACCACAAACTAATTTTCTTTTTTTAAGAAAACCACAAACTAATTTTTTCTTTTTTGGAAAAAAAACCACGAACTAATGTTCTTTTTTTGAAGAAAACCACAAACTAATTTTCTTTTTTTGAAGAAAACCACAAACTCATTTTTCTTTTTTTGAAGAAAACCACAAACTAATATTCTTTTTTTGAAGAAAACGACAAACTCATTTTTCTTTTTTTGAAGAAATCCACAAACTAATTTTCTTTTTTTGAAGAAAACCACAAACTAATTTCTTTTTTTTGCAGAAAACCACAAACTAAATTTTTTTTTTTTGAAGAAAACCCACAAACATTTTTTTCTTTTTTTGAAGAAAACCACAAACTAATTTTCTTTTTTTGAAGAAAACCAAAAAATAATTTTCTTTTTTTGAAGAAAACCACAAACTAATTTTCTTTTTATGAAAAAAAACAACAAACTATTTTTCTTTTTTTCAAGAAAACCAAAAAATAATTTTCTTTTTTTCATGAAAACCACAAACTAATTTTTCTTTTTTTGAAAAAAACCACAAACTAATTTTCTTTTTTTGAAGAAAACCCCAAACTAGTATTCTTTTTTTGAAGAAAACAACAAACTAGTTTTCTTTTTTTGCAGAAAACCACAAACTAAATTTTTTTTTTTTAAGAAAAACCACAAACAATTTTTCTTTTTTTGAAGAAAACCAGGAACTAATTTTCTTTTTTTGAAGAAAACCACGAACTAATTTTATTTTTTTGAAGAAATCCACAAACTATTTTCTTTTTTTTAAGAAAACAACAAACTAATTTTCTTTTTTTGAAGAAAACCCCAAACTAGTATTCTTTTTTTGAAGAAAACAACAAACTAGTTTTCTTTTTTTGCAGAAAACCACAAACTAAATTTTTTTTTTTAAGAAAAACCACAAACAATTTTTCTTTTTTTGAAGAAAACCAGGAACTAATTTTCTTTTTTTGAAGATAACCACAAACAAATTTTATTTTTTTTAATAAAACCACAAACTAATTTTTCTTTTTTTTAAAAAAACCACAAACTAATTTTCTTTTTGAAGAAAACCACAAACTAAATTTCTTTTTTTTAAGAAAACCACAAACTATTTTTCTTTTTTTGAAGAAAACCACAAACTAATTTTCTTTTTTTGACGAAAACCACAAACTAATTTTCTTTTTTTTTAATAAAACAACGTAATAATTTTCTTTTTTTGAATAAAACCACAAACTAATTTTCTTTTTTTGAAGAAAACAACAAACAATTTTTTTTTTTTTTTTGATGAAAACCACAAACAAATTTTCTTTTTTTGAAAAAAACAATAAACTAATTTTCTTTTTTTGAAGAAAACCACAAATTAATCTTATTTTTTATAGAAAACCACAAACTAATTTTTCTTTTTTTGAAAAAAATCACAAACTAATTTTCTATATTTGAAGAAAACCACAAACTATTTTTCTTGTTTTGAAGAAAACCACAAACTAATTTTCTTTTTTTGAAGAAAACCACAAACTAATGTTTCTTTTTTTGAGGAAAACCACAAATTAATTTTCTTTTTTTGAAGAAAACCACAATCTAATTTTCTTTTTTTGAAGAAAACCACAAACAATTTTTCTTTTTTTGAATAAAACCACAAACTAATTTTCTTTTTTTGAAGAAAACCACAAACTAATTTTCTTTTTTTGAATAAAACCACAAACTAATATTCATTTTTTGAATAAAACCACAAACTATTTTTTCTTTTTTTCAAAAGACCACAAACTAATTTATATTTTTTGAAGAAAACCACAAACAAATTTTTCTTTTTTTGAAGAAAACGACAAACAATTTTTCTTTTTTGGAAGAACACCACAAACTCAGTTTCTTTTTTTGAAGAAAACCACAAACTAATTTTCTTTTTTTGAATGAAACCACAAACTGATTTTCTTTTTTGAATAAAACCACAAACTAATTTTTCTTTTTTTGAAGAAAACCACAAACTAATTTTCTTTTTTTTGAAGAAAACCACAAACAATTTATCTTTTTTTGAAAAAAACAACATACTAATTTTCTTTTTTTGAAAAAAACCACAAACTGATTTACTTTTTTTAAGAAAACCACAAACTAATTTTTTCTTTTTTGGAAAAAACACCACAAACTAATTTTCTTTTTTTGAAGAAAACCACAAACTGATTTTCTTTTTTGAAGAAAACCACAAACTAATTTTTTTTTTTTATGAAAACCGCAAACTAATTTTCCTTTTTTGAAGAAAACAACATAATAATTTTCTTTTTTTGAATAAAACCACAAACTAATTTTTTTTTTTTAAGAAAACCACATACAATTTTTCTTTTTTTGATGAAAACCACAAACAAATTTTCTTTTTTTTAAAAAACCAAAAAGTAATTTTCTTTTTTTGAAGAAAACCACAAATTAATCTTATTTTTTGAAGAAAACCACAAACTAATTTTTATTTTTTTGAAAAAAATCACAAACTAGTTTTCTATTTTTGAAGAAAACCACAAACAATTTTTCTTTTTTTGAATAAAACCACAAACTAATTTTCTTTTTTTGAAGAAAACCACAAACTAATTTTCTTTTTTTGAATAAAACCACAAACTAATATTCTTTTTTTGAATAAAACAACAAACTATTTTTTCTTTTTTTCAAAAGACCACAAACTAATTTATATTTTTTGAAGAAAACCACAAACAAATTTTTCTTTTTTTGAAGAAAACCACAAACAATTTTTCTTTTTTTGAAGAAAACCACAAACTCAGTTTCTTTTTTTGAAGAAAACCACAAACTAATTTTCTTTTTTTGAATAAAACCACAAACTGATTTTCTTTTTTGAATAAAACCACAAACTAATTTTTCTTTTTTTGAAGAAAACCACAAACTAATTTTCTTTTTTTGAAGAAAACCACAAACAATTATTATTTTTTTGAAAAAAACAACATACTAATTTTCTTTTTTTGAAGAAAACCACAAACAATTTTTCTTTTTTTGAAGAAAACCACAAACAATTTTTCTTTTTTTGAAGAAAACCACAAACTCAGTTTCTTTTTTTGAAGAAAACCACAAACTAATTTTCTTTTTTTGAATAAAACCACAAACTTATTTTCTTTTTTGAAGAAAACCACATACTAATTTTTCTTTTTTTGAAGAAAACCACAAACTAATTTTCTTTTTTTGAAGAAAACCACAAACAATTTTTATTTTTTTGAAAAAAACAACCTACTAATTTTCTTTTTTTGAAGAAAACCACAAACTATTTTTCTTTTTTCGAAGAAACCCACAAACTCAGTTTCTTTTTTTAAAGAAAACCACAAACTAATTTTCTTTTTATGAAGAAAACCACAAACAATTTTTATTTTTTTGAAAAAAACAACATACTAATTTTCTTTTTTTGAAGAAAACCACAAACATTTTTCTTTTTTCGAAGAAAACCACAAACTCAGTTTCTTTTTTTAAAGAAAACCACAAACTAATTTTCTTTTTTTGAATAAAACCACAAACTGATTTTCTTTTTTGAAGAAAACCACAAACTAATTTTTCTTTTTTTGAAGAAAACCACAAACTAATTTTCTTTTTTTGAAGAAAACCACAAACTAATGTTTCTTTTTCTGAGGAAAACCACAAATTAATTTTCTTTTTTTGAAGAAAACCACAATCTAATTTTCTTTTTTTGAAGAAAACCACAAACAATTTTTCTTTTTTTGAATAAAACCACAAACTAATTTTCTTTTTTGAAAGAAAACCACAAACTAATTTTTCTTTTTTTGAAGAAAACCACAAACAATTTTTCTTTTTTTGATGAAAACCACAAACAAATTTTCTTTTTTGAAAAAAACCATAAAGTAATTTTCTTTTTTTGAAGAAAACCACAAATTAATCTTATTTTTTGAAGAAAACCACAAACTAATTTTTATTTTTTTGAAAAAAATTACAAACTAATTTTATATTTTTGAAGAAAACCACAAACTATTTTTCTTGTTTTGAAGAAAACCTCAAACTAATTTTCTTTTTTTGAAGAAAACCACAAACTAATGTTTCTTTTTTTGAGGAAAACCACAAATTAATTTTATTTTTTTGAAGAAAACCACAAACAATTTTTCTTTTTTTGAATAAAACCACAAACTAATTTTCTTTTTTTGAAGAAAACCACAAACTAATTTTCTTTTTTTGAATAAAACCACCACCTAATTTTCTTTTTTTGAATAAAACCACGAACTATTTTTTCTTTTTTTCAGAACACCACAAACTAATTTATTATTTTTCGAAGAAAACCACAAACTAATTTTTCTTTTTTTGAAGAAAACTACAAACTAATTTTCTTTTTTTCAAGAAAACCACAAACAATTTTTATTTTTTTGAAAAAAGCAACATTCTAATTTTCTTTTTTTGAAGAAAACCAAAAACAATTTTTCTTTTTTTGAAGAAAACCACAAACTCTGTTTCTTTTTTTGAAGAAAACCACAAACTAATTTTCTTTTTTTGAATAAAACCACAAACTTATTTTCTTTTTTGAAGAAAACCAAAAACTAATTTTTCTTTTTTTGAAGAAAACCACAAACTAATTTTCTTTTTTTGAAGAAAACCACAAACAATTTTTATTTTTTTGAAAAAAACCACATACTAATTTTCTTTTTTTGAAGAAAACCACAAACTATTTTTCTTTTTTTGAAGAAAACCAAAAAATAGTTTTCTTTTTTTGAAGATAACCACAAACTAATTTTTTCTTTTTTGGAAAAAAAACCACAAACTAATTTTCTTTTTTTGAATAAAATCACTAACTAATTTTCTTTTTTTGAAGAAAACCCCAAACTAATTTTCTTTTTATGAAGAAAACCACAAACTATTTTTCTTTTTTTGAAGAAAACCACAAACTAATATTCTTTTTTTGAAGAAAACCACAAACTCATTTTTCTTTTTTTTGAAGAAAACCACAAACTAATTTCCTTTTTTTGAAGAAAACCACAAACAAGTTTTCTTTTTTTGCAGAAAACCACAAACTAATTTTCTTTTTTTGAAGAAGACCACAAACTAATTTTCTTTTTTTGAATAAAACAACATAATAATTTTCTTTTTTTGAATAAAACCAAAAACTAATTTTCTTTTTTTGAAGAAAACCACAAACAATTTTTCTTTGTTTGATGAAAACCACAAACAAATTTTCTTTTTTTGAAAAAAACCATAAAGTAATTTTCTTTTTTTAAAGAAAACCACAAATTAATCTTATTTTTTGAAGAAAACCACAAACTAAATTTATCTTTTTTTGAAAAAAATCACAAACTAATTTTCTATTTTTGAAGAAAACCACAAACTATTTTTCTTGTTTTGAAGAAAACCACAAACTAATTTTCTTTTTTTGAAGAAAACCACAAACTAATGTTTCTTTTTTTGAGGAAAACTACAAATCAATTTTCTTTTTTTGAAGAAAACCACAAACTAATTTTCTTCTTATGAAGAAAACAACAAACTATTTTTCTTTTTTTGAAGAAAACCAAAAAATAATTTTTCTTTTTTTGAAGAAAACCATAAACTAATTTTTCTTTTTTTGAAAAAAATCACAAACCAATTTTTTCTTTTTTTGAAGAAAACCACAAACTAATTTTCTTTTTTTGCATAAAACCACAATCTAATTTTTTTTTTTTTTTAAGAAAACCACAAACTAATTTTCTTTTTTTGAAGAAAACCACAAACTAGTTTTCTTTTTTAGCAGAAAACCACAAACTAAATTTTTTTTTTTGAAGGAAACCACAAACAAATTTTATTTTTTTGAATAAAACCACAAACTAATTTTTTTTTTTTTTAAAAAAACCACAAACTAATTTTCTTTTTGAAGAAAACCACAAACTAATTTTCTTTTTTTTTAAGAAAACCACAAACTAATTTTCTTTTTTTGAAGAAAACCACAAACTAATTTTTTTTTTTGAATAAAACAACATAATAATTTTCTTTTTTTGAATAAAACCAAAAACTAATTTTCTTTTTTTTGAGAAAACCACAAACTATTTTTTTTTTTGAAGAAAACCACAAACAAATTTTATTTTTTTGAATAAAACCACAAACTAATTGTTCTTTTTTTTAAAAAAACCACAAACTAATTTTCTTTTTGAAGAAAACCACAAACTAATTTTCTTTTTTTCAAAAAACCACAAACTAATTTACTTTTTTTGTACAAAACCACAAACTAATTTTTCTTTTTTTGAAGAAACCCACAAACAATTTTTCTTTTTTCGAAGAAAACCACAAACTCAGTTTCTTTTTTTGAAGAAAACCACAAACTAATGTTTCTTTTTTTGAGGAAAACCACAAATTAATTTTTTTTTTTTGAAGAAAACCACAATCTAATTTTCTTTTTTTGAAGAAAACCACAAACAATTTTTCTTTTTTTGAATAAAACCACAAACTAATTTTCTTTTTTTGAAGAAAACCACAAACTAATTTTCTTTTTTTGAAGAAAACCACAATCTAATTTTCTTTTTTTGAAGAAAACCACAAACAATTTTTCCTTTTTTGAATAAAACCAAAAACTAATTTTCTTTTTTTTGAGAAAACCACAAACTATTTTTTTTTTTTTGAAGAAAACCACAAACAATTTTTCTTTTTTTGAATAAAACCACAAACTAATTTTCTTTTTTTGAAGAAAACCACAATATAATTTTCTTTTTTTGAAGAAAACCTCAAACAATTTTTCTTTTTTTGAATAAAACCAAAAAATAATTTTCTTTTTTTTGAGAAAACCACAAACTATTATTTTTTTTGAAGAAAACCACAAACAAATTTTATTTTTTTGAATAAAACCACAAACAAATTGTTCTTTTTTTTTAAAAAAACACAAACTAATTTTCTTTTTGAAGAAAACCACAAACTAATTTTCTTTTTTTCAAAAAACCACAAACTAATTTACTTTTTTTGTACAAAACAACAAACTAATTTTTCTTTTTTTGAAGAAAACCACAAACAATTTTTCTTTTTTCGAAGAAAACCACAAACTCAGTTTCTTTTTTTGAAGAAAACCACAAACTAATGTTTCTTTTTTTGAGGAAAACCACAAATTAATTTTCTTTTTTTGAAGAAAACCACAATCTAATTTTCTTTTTTTGAAGAAAACCACAAACAATTTTTCTTTTTTTGAATAAAACCACAAACTAATTTTCTTTTTTTGAAGAAAACCACAAACTAATTTTCTTTTTTTGAATAAAACCACAAACTGATTTTCTTTTTTGAAGAAAACCACAAACTAATTTTTCTTTTTTTGAAGAAAACCACAAACTAATTTTTTTTTTTTAAGAAAACCACAAACTAATGTTTCTTTTTTTGAGGAAAACCACAAATTAATTTTCTTTTTTTGAAGAAAACCACAATCTAATTTTCTTTTTTTGAAGAAAACCACAAACAATTTTTCTTTTTTTGAATAAAACCACAAATTAATTTTCTTTTTTTGAAGAAAACCACAAACTAATTTTGTTTTTTTGAATAAAACCACAAACTAATTTTCTTTTTTTGAATAAAACCACAAACTATTTTTTCTTTTTTTCAAAAAACCACAAACTAATTTTCTTTTTTTGTAGAAAAACACAAACTAATTTTTCTTTTTTTTAAAAAAACCACAAACAATTTTTCTTTTTTCGAAGAAAACCACAAACTCAGTTTCTTTTTTTGAAGAAAACCACAAACTAATTTTCTTTTTTTGAATAAAACCACAAACTGATTTACTTTTTTGAAGAAAACCACAAACTAATTTTCTTTTTTTGAAGAAAACCACAAACTAATGTTTCTTTTTTTGAGGAAAACCACAAATTAATTTTCTTTTTTTGAAGAAAACCACAATCTAATTTTCTTTTTTTGAAGAAAACCACAAACAATTTTTCTTTTTTTGAATAAAACCACAAACTAATTTTCTTTTTTTGAATAAAACCATAAACTAATTGTGTTTTTTTGACGAAAACCACAAACTAATTTTCTTTTTTTGAATAAAACCACAAACTATTTTTTCTTTTTTTCAAAAGACCACAAACTAATTTACTTTTTTTGTAGAAAACCACAAACTAATTTTTCTTTTTTTGAAGAAAACTACAAACAATTTTTCTTTTTTCGAAGAAAACCACAAACTCAGTTTCTTTTTTTGATGAAAACCACAAACTAATTTTCTTTTTTTGAATAAAACCACAAACTGATTTTCTTTTTTGAAGAAAACCACAAACTAATTTTCTTTTTTTGAAGAAAACCACAATCTAATTTTCTTTTTTTGAAGAAAACCACAAACAATTTTTCTTTTTTTGAATAAAACCACAAATTAATTTTCTTTTTTTGAAGAAAACCACAAACTAATTTTGTTTTTTTGAATAAAACCACAAACTAATTTTCTTTTTTTGAATAAAACCACAAACTATTTTTTCTTTTTTTCAAAAAACCACAAACTAATTTTCTTTTTTTGTAGAAAAACACAAACTAATTTTTTTTTTTTTAAGAAAACCACAAACAATTTTTCTTTTTTCGAAGAAAACCACAAACTCAGTTTCTTTTTTTGAAGAAAACCACAAACTAATTTTCTTTTTTTGAATAAAACCACAAACTGATTTTCTTTTTTGAAGAAAACCACAAACTAATTTTCTTTTTTTGAAGAAAACCACAAACTAATGTTTCTTTTTTTGAGGAAAACCACAAATTAATTTTCTTTTTTTGAAGAAAACCACAATCTAATTTTCTTTTTTTGAAGAAAACCACAAACAATTTTTCTTTTTTTGAATAAAACCACAAACTAATTTTCTTTTTTTGAATAAAACCACAAACTAATTGTGTTTTTTTGACGAAAACCACAAACTAATTTTCTTTTTTTGAATAAAACCACAAACTATTTTTTCTTTTTTTCAAAAGACCACAAACTAATTTACTTTTTTTGTAGAAAACCACAAACTAATTTTTCTTTTTTTGAAGAAAACTACAAACAATTTTTCTTTTTTCGAAGAAAACCACAAACTCAGTTTCTTTTTTTGATGAAAACCACAAACTAATTTTCTTTTTTTGAATAAAACCACAAACTGATTTTCTTTTTTGAAGAAAACCACAAACAATTTTTCTTTTTTTTAAGAAAACCACAAACTAATTTTCTTTTTTTGAAGAAAACCAGACACAATTTTTCTTTTTTGAAAAAAACAACATACTAATTTTTTTTTTCGAAGAAAACCACAAACTAATTGTTTCTTTTTTGGAAAAAAAACAAAAAACTAATTTATTTATTTTTTTGATGAAAACCACAAACTAATTTTCTTTTTTTGAAGAAAACCACAAACCAATTTTCTTTTTTTGAAGAAAACCAGAAACTAATTTTCTTTTTTGAAGAAAACCACAAACTAATATTCTTTTTTTAAAGAAAACCGCAAACTAATTTTCTTTTTTTGAAGAAAACCACAAATAATTTATCTTTTTTTGAAGAAAACCACAGACTAATTTTCCTTTTTTGAAGAAAACCACAAACTAATTTTCTTTTTTTCAAGAAAACCACAAACTAGTTTTCTTTTTTTCAAGAAAACCACAAACTAATTTTCTTTTTTTGAAGAAAACCACAAACTAATTTAATTTTTTTGAAGAAAATCACAAACTAATTTTCTTTTTTTGAAGAAAACCACAAACTAATGTTTCTTTTTTTGAAGAAAACCACAAACTGAATTTTTTTTCTGAAACAAACTACAAACGAATTTTCTTTTTTTTAAACAAACTTATTTTCTTTTTTTGTGGTCTTCTTCAAAAATCGACAAACTAATCTTTTTTTTTTAAGAAAAACCACAAACAATTTTTCTTTTTTTCAAGAAAACCGCAAACTAATTTTTTTTTTTTGAATAATACCTCAAACTAATTTTCTATTTTTGAATAAAACCACGAACTAATTTTCTTGTTTTCAAGAAAAGCACTAACTATTTTTAATTTTTTGAAGAAAATCAAAAACTAATTTTTTGTTTTTTTTGAAGAAAATCACAAACTAATTTTCTTTTTTTGCATAAAACCACAAACTAATTTTTCTTTTTTTAAAGAAAACCACAAAAAAATTTTCTTTTTTTGAAGAAAACCACAAACTAATATTCTTTTTATGAAGAAAACCACAAACTATTTTTCTTTTTTGGAAGAAAACCAAAAAATAATTTTCGTTTTTTGAAGAAAACCACTAACTAATTTTTCTTTTTTTGAAGAAAACCACAAACTAATTATCTTTTTTTGAAGAAAACCACAAACTAATTTTCTATTTTTGAATAAAACCACGAACTAATTTTCTGGTTTTGAAGAAAAGCACTAACTATTTTTCTTTTTTTGAAGAAAATCACAAACTAATTTATTTATTTTTATGATGAAAACCACAAACTAAGTTTCTTTTTTTGAAGAAAACCACAAACCAATTTTCTTTTTTTGAAGAAAACCAGAAACTAATTTTCTTTTTTGAAGAAAACCACAAACTAATATTCTTTTTTTAAAGAAAACCACAAAGTAATTTTCTTTTTTTGAAGAAAACCACAAAATAATTTTCTTTTTTTGAAGAAAACCACAAACTAATTTTTCTTTTTTTGAAGAAAACCACAAACTAATTTTCTTTTTTTGAAGAAAACCACAGACTAGTTTTCTTTTTTTGAAGAAAACCACAAACTAAATTTCTTTTTTTGAAGAAAACCACAAACTAATTTTCTTTTTTTGGAGAAAACGACAAAGTAATATTCTTTTTTTGAAGAAAACCACAAACTAATTTACTTTTTTTGAAGAAAACCACAAACTAATTTTATTTTTTTGAAGAAAAATATAAACTATTTTTTTTTTTTTTTGAAGAAAACAACAAACTAATTTTCTTTTTTTAAAGAAAACCACAAACTAAGTTTTCTTTTTTTTAAGAAAACAACAAACAATTTTTCTTTTTTTTAAGAAAACTACAAACTAATTTTCTATTTTTGAAGAAAACCACAAACTAGTTTTCTTCTTTTGAAGAAAACCACAAACTAGTTTTCTTCTTTTGAAGAAAACCACAAACTAATTTTTCTTTTTTTGAAGAAAACCACAATCAATTTTTCTTTTTTGGAAGAAAACCACAAACTCAGCTCTTTTTTTGAAGAAAACCACAAACTAATTTTTTTTTTTTTAAGAAAACCACAAACTGATTTTCTTTTTTTAAGAAAACCACAAACTAATTTCTCTTTTTTTGAAAAAAACCACAAACTAATTTTCTATTTATGAAGAAAACCACAAACTATTTTTCTTTTTTTGAAGAAAACCACAAACTAGTTTTCTGTTTTTTTGAAGAAAACCACAAACTAATTTTCCTTTTTTGCATAAAACAACAAACAAATTTTTCTTTTTTTAAACAAAACCACAAACTAATTTTCTTTTTTTGGAGAAAACCACAAACTAATTTTCTTTTTTTGAAGAAAACCACAAACTATTTTTCTTTTTTTGATGAAAACTACAAAATAAATTTTTTTTTTGAAGAAAACCACAAACTAATTTTCTTTTTTTGAATAAAACCATGAATTAGTTTTCTTTTTTTGAATAAAACCACAAACTAATTTTCTTTTTTTCAAGAAAACCGCAAACTAATTTTCTTTTTTTGAATAATACCACAAACTAATTTTCTATTTTTGAATAAAACCACGAACTAATTTTCTTGTTTTGAAGAAAAGCACTAACTATTTTTCTTTTTTTGAAGAAAATCACAAACTAATTTTTTGTTTTTTTTGAAGAAAATCACAAACTAATTTTCTATTTTTGCATAAAACCACAAACTAATTTTTCTTTTTTTTAAAGAAAACCACAAACTAATTTTCTTTTTTGGAAGAAAACCACAAACTAATATTCTTTTTATGAAGAAAACCACAAACTATTTTTCTTTTTTGGAAGAAAACCAAAAAATAAATTTCTTTTTTTGAAGAAAACCACAAACTAATTTTTCTTTTTTTGAAGAAAACCACAAACTAATTATCTTTTTTTGAAGAAAACCACAAACTAGTTTCTTTTTTTGCAGAAAACCACAAACTAAATTTTTATTTTTAAGAAAAACCACAAACAATTTTTCTTTTTTTGAAGAAAACCACAAACTAATTTTCTTTTTTTGAAGAAAACCATAAATTAATTTTCTTTTTTGAAGAAAACTACAAACTAATTTTTCTTTTTTTGAAAAAAACCACAAACAAATTTTCTATTTTTGAAGAAAACCACAAACTATTTTTCTTGTTTAGAAGAAAACAACAAACTAATTTTCTTTTTTTGAAGAAAACCACAAACTAATGTTTCTTTTTTTGAAGAAAACCACAAACTAATTTTCTTTTTTTGAAGAAAAAAACAATCTAATTTTCTTTTTTTGAAGAAAACCACAAACAATTTTTCTTTTTTTGAATAAAACCACAAACTAATTTTCTTTTTTTGAAGAAAACAACAAACTAATTTTCTTTTTTTGAAGAAAACCACAAACTAATTTTTCTTGTTTTGAAGAAAACCACAAACTAATTATCTTTTTTTGAAGAAAACCACAAACTAGTTTCTTTTTTTGCAGAAAACCACAAACTAAATTTCTTTTTTTGATGAAAACCATAAATTAATTTTCTTTTTTGAAGAAAACTACAAACTAAATTTTCTTTTTTTGAAAAAAACCACAAACAAATTTTCTATTTTTGAAGAAAACCACAAACTATTTTTCTTGTTTAGAAGAAAACAACAAACTAATTTTCTTTTTTTGAAGAAAACCACAAACTAATGTTTCTTTTTTTGAAGAAAACCACGAACTAATTTTCTTTTTTTTAAGAAAACAACAATCTAATTTTCTTTTTTTGAAGAAAACCACAAACTAATTTTCTTTTTTTGAATAAAACCACGAACTAGTTTCTTTTTTTGAATAAAACCACAAACTAATTTTCTTTTTTTCAAGAAAACCGCAAACTAATTTTCTTTTTTTGAATAATACCACAAACTAATTTTCTATTTTTGAATAAAACCACGAACTAATTTTCTTGTTTTGAAGAAAAGTACTAACTATTTTTCTTTTTTTGAAGAAAATCACAAATTAATTTTTTGTTTTTTTTGAAGAAAATCACAGACTAATTTTCTTTTTTTGCATAAAACCACAAACTAATTTTTCTTTTTTTTAAAGAAAACCACAAACTAATTTTTTTTTTTTGAAGAAAACCACAAACTAATATTCTTTTTATGAAGAAAACCACAAACTATTTTTCTTTTTTGGAAGAAAACCAAAAAATAATTTTCTTTTTTTGAAGAAAACCACAAACTAATTTTTCTTTTTTTGAAGAAAACCACAAACTAATTATCTTTTTTTGAAGAAAACCACAAACTAGTTTCTTTTTTTGCAGAAAACCACAAACTAAATTTTTATTTTTAAGAAAAACTACAAACAATTTTTCTTTTTTTGAAGAAAACCACAAACTAATTTTCTTTTTTTGAAGAAAACCATAAATTAATTTTCTTTTTTGAAGAAAACTACAAACTAATTTTTCTTTTTTTGAAAAAAACCACAAACAAATTTTCTATTTTTGAAGAAAACCACCAACTATTTTTCTTGTTTAGAAGAAAACAACAAACTAATTTTCTTTTTTTGAAGAAAACCACAAACTAATGTTTCTTTTTTTGAAGAAAACCACAAACTAATTTTCTTTTTTTGAATAAAACCACGAACTAGTTTTCTTTTTTTGAATAAAACCACAAACTAATTTTCTTTTTTTCAAGAAAACCGCAAACTAATTTTCTTTTTTTGAATAATACCACAAACTAATTTTCTATTTTTGAATAAAAACACGAACTAATTTTCTTGTTTTGAAGAAAAGCACTAACTATTTTTCTTTTTTTGAAGAAAATCAGAAACTAATTTTTTGTTTTTTTTGAAGAAAATCACAAACTAATTTTCTTTTTTTGCATAAAACCACAAACTAATTTTTCTTTTTTTTAAAGAAAATCACAAACTAATTTTCTTTTTTTGCATAAAACCACAAACTAATTTTTCTTTTTTGGAAGAAAACCAAAAAATAATTTTCTTTTTTTGAAGAAAACCACAAACTAATTTTTCCTTTTTTGAAGAAAACCACAAACTAATTATCTTTTTTTGAAGAAAACCACAAACTAGTTTCTTTTTTTGCAGAAAACCACAAACTAAATTTTTATTTTTAAGAAAAACCACAAATAATTTTTCTTTTTTTGAAGAAAACCACAAACTAATTTTCTTTTTTTGAAGAAAACCATAAATTAATTTTCTTTTTTGAAGAAAACTACAAGCTAATTTTTCTTTTTTTGAAAAAAACCACAAACAAATTTTCTATTTTTAAAGAAAACCACAAACTATTTTTATTGTTTAGAAGAAAACAACAAACTAATTTTCTTTTTTTGAAGAAAACCACAAACTAATGTTTCCTTTTTTGAAGAAAACCACAAACTAATTTTCTTTTTTTGAAGAAAACAACAATCTAATTTTCTTTTTCTGAAGAAAACCACAAACAATTTTTCTTTTTTTGAATAAAACCACAAACTAATTTTCATTTTTTGAAGAAAACAACAAACTAATTTTCTTTTTTTGAAGAAAACCAGAAACTAATTTTTCTTGTTTTGAAGAAAACCACAAACTAATTATCTTTTTTTCAAGAAAACCACAAACTAGTTTCTTTTTTTGCAGAAAACCACAAACAAAATTTTTTTGTTTTAAGAAAACCACAAACAATTTTTCTTTTTTTGAAGAAAACCACAAACTAATTTTCTTTTTTTGATGAAAACCATAAATTAATTTTCTTTTTTGAAGAAAACTACAAACTAAATTTTCTTTTTTTGAAAAAAACCCAAAACAAATTTTCTATTTTTGAAGAAAACCACAAACTATTTTTCTTGTTTAGAAGAAAACAACAAACTAATTTTCTTTTTTTGAAAAAAACCACAAACTAATGTTTCTTTTTTTGAAGCAAACAACAAACTAATTTTCTTTTTTTGAAAAAAACAACAATCTAATTTTCTTTTTTTGAAGAAAACCACAAACAATTTTTCTTTTTTTGAATAAAACCACAAACTAATGTTTCTTTTTTTGAAGAAAACCACAAAATAATTTTCTTTTTTTGAATAAAACGACAAACTAATATTCTTTTTTTGAAGAAAACCACCAACTAATTTTCTTTTTTTGAAGAAAACCACAAACTAATTTTCTTTTGAATAAAACCACACACTAATTTTTCTATTTTTGAAGAAAACCACAAATTAATTTTCTTTTTTTGAATAAAACGACAAACTAATATTCTTTTTTTGAAGAAAACCACCAACTAATTTTCTTTTTTTGAAGAAAACCACAAACTAATTTTCTTTTGAGTAAAACCACACA
This sequence comes from Luzula sylvatica, assembly GCA_946800325.1. Taxonomy (NCBI): domain Eukaryota; kingdom Viridiplantae; phylum Streptophyta; class Magnoliopsida; order Poales; family Juncaceae; genus Luzula; species Luzula sylvatica. The sequence continues at coordinate 4,315,310 of OX326957.1, read as the reverse complement.
CTAATTTTTCTATTTTTGAAGAAAACCACAAACTAATTTTCTATTTTTGAAGAAAACCACAAACTAATTTTCTTTTTTTGAAGAAATCTACAAACTAATTTTCTTTTTTTGAATAAAACCACAAACTAATTTTTTTTTTTTTTTGAAGAAAACCACAAAATAATTTTCTTTTTTTGATTAAAACGACAAACTAATATTCTTTTTTTGAAGAAAACCACCAACTAATTTTCTTTTTTTGAAGAAAACCACAAACTAATTTTCTTTTGAATAAAACCACACACTAATTTTTCTATTTTTGAAGAAAACCACAAACTAATTTTCTATTTTTGAAGAAAACCACAAACTAATTTTCTTTTTTTGAAGAAATCTACAAACTTATTTTCTTTTTTTGAAGAAAACCACAAACTAATTTTTTATTTTTTTGAAGAATACCACAAAATAATTTTATTTTTTTGAATAAAACCACAAACTAATTTTCTTTTTTTGAAGAAAACCACAAACAAATTTTCTTTTTTTGAAGAAAACCATAAACTAATTTTCTTTTTTTGAAGAAAACCACAAACTAATTTTCTTTTGAATGAAACCACACACGAATTTTTCTATTTTTGAAGAAAACCACAAACTAATTTTCTATTTTTGAAGAAAACCACAAACTAATTTTCATTTTTTGAAGAAATGTACAAACTAATTTTCTTTTTTTGAAGAAAACCACAAACTAATTTTTTTTTTTTTATGAAAACCACAAACTAATTTTCTTTTTCTGAAGAAAACCACAAACTAATTTCCTTTTTTTGAAAGAAACCACAAACTAATTTTCTTTTCTGATGAAAACCACAAACTAATATTCTTTTTTTAAAGAAAACCACAAACTAATTTTCTTTTTTTGAAGAAAACCACAATTAATTTATCTTTTTTTGAAGAAAACCACAAACTAATTTTCCTTTTTTGAAGAAAACCACAAACTAATTTTCTTTTTTTGAAGAAGACCACAAACTAATTTTCTAGTTTTGAAGAAAACTACAAACTATTTTTCATGTTTTGAAGAAAACCACAAACTAATATTATTTTTTTGAAGAAAACCACAAACTAATTTTCTTTTTTTGAAGAAAACCACAAACTACTTTTCTTGTTTTGAAGGAAACCACAAACTAATTTTGTTTTTTTTGAAGAAAACCACAAACTAATGTTTCTTTTTTTGAAGAAAACCACATTATAATTTTTTTTTTGAATAAAACCACAAACTAATTTTCTTTTTTTGAAGAAGACAACAAACAATTTTCTTTTTTTGAATAAAACCACAAACTAATTTTCTTTTTTTGAAGAAAACCACAAACTAATTCTCTTTTTTTGAATAAAACCACAAACTAATTTTCTTTTGAATTCAACCACAAACTAATTTTATATTTTTGAAGAAAACCGCAAACTAATTTTCTTTTTTTGAAGAAATCTACAAACTAATTTTCTTTTTTTGAAGAAAACCACAAACTAATTTTTTATTTTTTTGAAGAAAACCACAAACTAATTTTCTTTTTTTGAAGAAAACCACAAAATAATTTTATTTTTTTGAATAAAACCACAAACTAATTTTCTTTTTTTGAAGAAAACCACAAACTAATTTTCTTTTTTTTGAAGAAAACCACAAACTAATTTTCTTTTTTTGAAGAAAACCACAAACTAATTTCCTTTTGAATAAAACCACACACTAATTTTTCTATTTTTGAAGAAAACCACAAACTAATTTTCTATTTTTGAAGAAAACCACAAACTAATTTTCTTTTTTTGAAGAAATCCACAAACTAATTTTCTTTTTTTGAAGAAAACCACAAACTAATTTTTTTTTTTATGAAAACCACAAACTAATTTTTGTTTTTATGAAGAAAACCACAAACTAATTTCCTTTTTTTGAAGAAAACAACAAACTAATTTTCTTTTCTGATGAAAACCACAAACTAATATTCTTTTTTTAAAGAAAACCAAACACAAATTTTTTTTTTTGAAGAAAACCACAAATAATTTTTCCTTTTTTGAAGAAAACCACAAACTAATTTTCCTTTTTTGAAGAAAACCACAAACTAATTTTCTTTTTTTGAAAAAAACCACAAACTAATTTTCTTGTTTTGAAGAAAACCACAAACTATTTTTCGTGTTTTGAAGAAAACCAAAAACTAATTTTATTTTTTTGAATAAAACCCCAAACTAATTTTCTTTTTTTGAAGAAAACCACAAACTATTTTTCTTGTTTTGAACGAAACCACAAAATAATTTTCTTTTTTTGAAGAAAACCACAAACTAATGTTTCTTTTTTTGAAGAAAACCACAAACTAATTTTCTTTTTTTTAAGAAAACAACAATCTAATTTTTCTTTTTTTGAAGAAAACCACAAACTAATTTTCTTTTTTTGAATAAAACCACGAACTAGTTTCTTTTTTTGAATAAAACCACAAAATAATTTTCTTTTTTTGAATAAAACGACAAACTAATATTCTTTTTTTGAAGAAAACCACCAACTAATTTTCTTTTTTTGAAGAAAACAACAAACTAATTTTCTTTTGAGTAAAACCACACACTAATTTTCCTATTTTTGAAGAAAACCACAAACTAATTTTCTATTTTTGAAGAAAACCACAAACTAATTTTCTTTTTTTGAAGAAATCTACAAACTAATTTTCTTTTTTTGAATAAAACCACAAACTAATTTTTTTTTTTTTTTTTTGAAGAAAACCACAAAATAATTTTCTTTTTTTGAATAAAACGACAAACTAATATTCTTTTTTTGAAGAAAACCACCAACTAATTTTCTTTTTTTGAAGAAAACCACAAACTAATTTTCTTTTGAATAAAACCACACACTAATTTTTCTATTTTTGAAGAAAACCACAAACTAATTTTCTATTTTTGAAGAAAACCACAAATTAATTTTCTTTTTTTGAAGAAATCTACAAACTTATTTTCTTTTTTTGAAGAAAACCACAAACTAATTTTTTATTTTTTTGAAGAATACCACAAAATAATTTTATTTTTTTGAATAAAACCACAAACTAATTTTCTTTTTTTGAAGAAAACCACAAACAAATTTTCTTTTTTTGAAGAAAACCATAAACTAATTTTCTTTTTTTGAAGAAAACCACAAACTAATTTTCTTTTGAATGAAACCACACACGAATTTTTCTATTTTTGAAGAAAACCACAAACTAATTTTCTATTTTTGAAGAAAACCACAAACTAATTTTCATTTTTTGAAGAAATGTACAAACTAATTTTTTTTTTTTGAAGAAAACCACAAACTAATTTTTTTTTTTTTATGAAAACCACAAACTAATTTTCTTTTTCTGAAGAAAACCACAAACTAATTTCCTTTTTTTGAAAGAAACCACAAACTAATTTTCTTTTCTGATGAAAACCACAAACTAATATTCTTTTTTTAAAGAAAACCACAAACTAATTTTCTTTTTTTGAAGAAAACCACAATTAATTTATCTTTTTTTGAAGAAAACCACAAACTAATTTTCCTTTTTTGAAGAAAACCACAAACTAATTTTCTTTTTTAGAAGAAGACCACAAACTAATTTTCTAGTTTTGAAGAAAACTACAAACTATTTTTCATGTTTTGAAGAAAACCACAAACTAATATTATTTTTTTGAAGAAAACCACAAACTAATTTTCTTTTTTTGAAGAAAACCACAAACTACTTTTCTTGTTTTGAAGGAAACCACAAACTAATTTTGTTTTTTTTGAAGAAAACCACAAACTAATGTTTCTTTTTTTGAAGAAAACCACATTATAATTTTTTTTTTGAATAAAACCACAAACTAATTTTCTTTTTTTGAAGAAGACAACAAACAATTTTCTTTTTTTGAATAAAACCACAAACTAATTTTCTTTTTTTTAAGAAAACCACAAACTAATTCTCTTTTTTTGAATAAAACCACAAACTAATTTTCTTTTGAATTCAACCACAAACTAATTTTATATTTTTGAAGAAAACCGCAAACTAATTTTCTTTTTTTGAAGAAATCTACAAACTAATTTTCTTTTTTTGAAGAAAACCACAAACTAATTTTTTATTTTTTTGAAGAAAACCACAAACTAATTTTCTTTTTTTGAAGAAAACCACAAAATAATTTTATTTTTTTGAATAAAACCACAAACTAATTTTCTTTTTTTGAAGAAAACCACAAACTAATTTTCTTTTTTTTGAAGAAAACCACAAACTAATTTTCTTTTTTTGAAGAAAACCACAAACTAATTTCCTTTTGAATAAAACCACACACTAATTTTTCTATTTTTGAAGAAAACCACAAACTAATTTTCTATTTTTGAAGAAAACCACAAACTAATTTTCTTTTTTTGAAGAAATCCACAAACTAATTTTCTTTTTTTGAAGAAAACCACAAACTAATTTTTTTTTTTTTGAAAACCACAAACTAATTTTTGTTTTTATGAAGAAAACCACAAACTAATTTCCTTTTTTTGAAGAAAACAACAAACTAATTTTCTTTTCTGATGAAAACCACAAACTAATATTCTTTTTTTAAAGAAAACCAAACACAAATTTTTTTTTTTGAAGAAAACCACAAATAATTTTTCCTTTTTTGAAGAAAACCACAAACTAATTTTCCTTTTTTGAAGAAAACCACAAACTAATTTTCTTTTTTTGAAAAAAACCACAAACTAATTTTCTTGTTTTGAAGAAAACCACAAACTATTTTTCGTGTTTTGAAGAAAACCAAAAACTAATTTTATTTTTTTGAATAAAACCCCAAACTAATTTTCTTTTTTTGAAGAAAACCACAAACTATTTTTCTTGTTTTGAACGAAACCACAAAATAATTTTCTTTTTTTGAAGAAAACCACAAACTAATGTTTCTTTTTTTGAAGAAAACCACAAACTAATTTTCTTTTTTTTAAGAAAACAACAATCTAATTTTCTTTTTTTGAAGAAAACCACAAACTAATTTTCTTTTTTTGAATAAAACCACGAACTAGTTTCTTTTTTTGAATAAAACCACAAACTAATTTTCTTTTTTTGAAGAAAACCACAAACTAATTTTTTATTTTTTTGAAGAAAACCACAAACTAATTTTCTTTTTTTGAAGAAAACCACAAAATAATTTTATTTTTTTGAATAAAACCACAAACTAATTTTCTTTTTTTGAAGAAAACCACAAACTAATTTTCTTTTTTTTGAAGAAAACCACAAACTAATTTTCTTTTTTTGAAGAAAACCACAAACTAATTTCCTTTTGAATAAAACCACACACTAATTTTTCTATTTTTGAAGAAAACCACAAACTAATTTTCTATTTTTGAAGAAAACCACAAACTAATTTTCTTTTTTTGAAGAAATCCACAAACTAATTTTCTTTTTTTGAAGAAAACCACAAACTAATTTTTTTTTTTATGAAAACCACAAACTAATTTTTGTTTTTATGAAGAAAACCACAAACTAATTTCCTTTTTTTGAAGAAAACAACAAACTAATTTTCTTTTCTGATGAAAACCACAAACTAATATTCTTTTTTTAAAGAAAACCAAACACAAATTTTTTTATTTTGAAGAAAACCACAAATAATTTTTCCTTTTTTGAAGAAAACCACAAACTAATTTTCCTTTTTTGAAGAAAACCACAAACTAATTTTCTTTTTTTGAAAAAAACCACAAACTAATTTTCTTGTTTTGAAGAAAACCACAAACTATTTTTCGTGTTTTGAAGAAAACCAAAAACTAATTTTATTTTTTTGAATAAAACCCCAAACTAATTTTCTTTTTTTGAAGAAAACCACAAACTATTTTTCTTGTTTTGAACGAAACCACAAAATAATTTTCTTTTTTTGAAGAAAACCACAAACTAATGTTTCTTTTTTTGAAGGAAACAACAAACAATTTTTCTTTTTTTGAAGAAAACAACAAACTAATTTTATTTTTTTGAAGAAAACCACAAACTAATTTTCTTTTTTTTGAAGAAAATCACAAACTAATGTTTCTTTTTTTGAAGAAAACAACAAACAATTTTTCTTTTTTTGAAGAAAACCACAAACTAATTTTCTTTTTTTGAAGAAAACCAAAGACTAATTTTCTTTTTTTGAATAAAACCACAAATTAATTTTCTTTTTTTGAAGAAAACCATAAACTAATTTTCTTTTTTTGAAGAGAACCACAAATTAATTTCCTTTTTTGAAGAAAACTACAAACTAATTTTTCATTTTTTGAAAAAAACCACAAACTAAGTTTCTATTTTTGAAGAAAACCAAAAACTATTTTTCTTGTTTTGAAGAAAACCACAAACTAATGTTTCTTTTTTTGAAGAAAACCACAAACTAATTTTCTTTTGTTGAAGAAAACAACAAACTAATTTTCTTTTTATGAGGAAAACCACAAACAATATTTCTTTTTTTGAATAAAACCACAAACTAATTTTCTTTTTTTCTAGAAAACCACAAACTAATTTTCTTTTTTTGAATAAAACCACAAACTAATTTTCTTTTTTTGAATAGAACCACAAAATAAAAAAAAATTTCAAGAAAACCACAAACTATTTTTCTTGTTTTGAAGAAAACCACAAACTAATATTCTTTTTTTAAAGAAAACCACAAATAATTTTTTTTTTCATGAAAACCACAAAATATTTTTCTTGTTTTGAAGAAAACCACAAACTAATTTTCTTTTTTTGTAGAAAACCACAAATAATTTATCTTTTTTTGAAGAATACCACAAACTAATTTTCCATTTTTGAAGAAAACCACAAACTAATTTACTTTTTTTGAAGAAAACCACAAACTAATTTTCTTGTTTTGAAGAAAACTACAAACTATTTTTCTTGTTTTGAAGAAAACCACAAACTAATTTTATTTTTTTGAAGAAAACCACAAACTAATTTTCTTTTTTTGAAGAAAACCACAAACTATTTTTCTTGTTTTGAAGAAAACCACAAACTAATTTTCTTTTTTTGAAGAAAACCACAAACTAATGTTTCTTTTTTTGAAGAAAACCACATTATAATTTTTTTTTTGAATAAAACCACAAGCTAAATTTCTTTTTTTGAAGAAGACAACAAACAATTTTCATTTTTTTAATAAAACCACAAACTAATTTTCTTTTTTTGAAGAAAACCACAAACTAATACTCTTTTTTTGAATAAAACCACAAACAAATTTTCTTTTGAATTAAACCACACACTAATTTTTCTATTTGTGAAGAAAACCACAAACTAATTTTATATTTTTGAAGAAAACCGCAAACTAATTTTCTTTTTTTGAAGAATTCTACAAACTAATTTTCTTTTTTTGAAGAAATCTACAAACTAATTTTCTTTTTTTGAAGAAAACCAAAAACGAAATTTTTTTTTTTTTTGAAGAAAACCACAAACTAATTTTCTTTTTTTGAAGAAGACCACAAAATAATGTTCTTTTTTTGAACAAAACCACAAACTAATATTCTTTTTTTGAAGAAAACCACAAACTAATTTTTTTTTTGAAGGAAACCACAAACTAATATTCTTTTTTTGAAGAAAATCACAAACTAATGTTTCTTTTTTTGAAGAAAACAACAAACAATTTTTCTTTTTTTGAAGAAAACCACAAACTAATTTTCTTTTTTTGAATAAAACCACAAATTCATTTTCTTTTTTTGAAGAAAACCATAAACTAATTTTCTTTTTTTGAAGAAAAACACAAATTAATTTTCTTTTTTGAAGAAAACTACAAACAAATTTTCCTTTTTTTGAAAAAAACAACAAACTAATTTTCTTTTTTGAAGAAAACAACAAACAATTTTTCTTTTTTTGAAGAAAACCACAAACTAATTTTATTTTTTTGAAGAAAACCACAAACTAATTTTCTTTTTTTGAAGAAAATCACAAACTAATGTTTCTTTTTTTGAAGAATACAACAAACAATTTTTCTTTTTTTGAAGAAAACCACAAACTAATTTTCTTTTTTTGAAGAAAACCGTAGACAAATTTTCTTTTTTTGAATAAAACCACAAATTAATTTTATTTTTTTGAAGAAAACCATAAACTAATTTTCTTTTTTTGAAGAGAACCACAAATTAATTTCCTTTTTTGAAGAAAACTACAAACTAATTTTTCATTTTTTGAAAAAAACCACAAACTAATTTTCTATTTTTGAAGAAAACCAAAAACTATTTTTCTTGTTTTGAAGAAAACCACAAACTAATGTTTCTTTTTTTGAAGAAAACCACAAACTAATTTTCTTTTGTTGAAGAAAACAACAAACTAATTTTCTTTTTATGAGGAAAACCACAAACAATATTTCTTTTTTTGAATAAAACCACAAACTAATTTTCTTTTTTTCTAGAAAACCACAAACTAATTTTCTTTTTTTGAATAAAACCACAAACTAATTTTCTTTTTTTGAATAGAACCACAAAATAATTTTTTTTTTTCAAGAAAACCACAAACTATTTTTCTTGTTTTGAAGAAAACCACAAACTAATATTCTTTTTTTAAAGAAAACCACAAATAATTTTTTTTTTTTCAAGAAAACCACAAACTATTTTTCTTGTTTTGAAGAAAACCACAAACTAATTTTCTTTTTTTGAAGAAAACCACAAATAATTTATATTTTTTTGAAGAAAACCACAAACTAATTTTCCATTTTTGAAGAAAACCACAAACTAATTTACTTTTTTTGAAGAAAACCACAAACTAATTTTCTTGTTTTGAAGAAAACTACAAACTATTTTTCTTGTTTTGAAGAAAACCACAAACTAATTTTATTTTTTTGAAGAAAACCACAAACTAATTTTCTTTTTTTGAAGAAAACCACAAACTATTTTTCTTGTTTTGAAGGAAACCACAAACTAATTTTCTTTTTTTGAAGAAAACCACTAACTAATGTTTCTTTTTTTCAAGAAAACCACATTATAATTTTCTTTTTGAATTAAACCACAAGCTAATTTTCTTTTTTTGAAGAAGACAACAAACAATTTTCTTTTTTTTAATAAAACCACAAAATAATTTTCTTTTTTTGAAGAAAACCACAAACTAATTCTCTTTTTTTGAATAAAACCACAAACTAATTTTCTTTTGAATTAAACCACACACTAATTTTTCTATTTGTGAACAAAACCACAAACTAATTTTATATTTTTGAAGAAAACCGCAAACTAATTTTCTTTTTTTGAAGAATTGTACAAACTAATTTTCTTTTTTTGAAGAAAACCACAAACTAATTTTTTATTTTTTTGAAGAAAACCACAAACTAATTTTCTTTTTTTGAAGAAAACCACAAAATAATTTTATTTTTTTGAATAAAACCACAAACTAATTTTCTTTTTTTGAAGAAAACCACAAACTAATTTTATTTTTTTTTAAGAAAACCACAAACTAATTTTCTTTTTTTGAAGAAAACCACAAACTAATTTTCTTTTGAATAAAACCACACACTAATTTTTCTATTTTTGAAGAAAACCACAAACTAATTTTCTATTTTTGAAGAAAACCACAAACTAATTTTCTTTTTTTGAAGAAATCCACAAACTAATTTTCTTTTTTTGAAGAAAACCACAAACTAATATTTTTTTTTTTATGAAAACCACAAACTAATTTTCTTTTTATGAAGAAAACCACAAACTAATTTCCTTTTTTTGAAGAAAACCACAAACTAATTTTCTTTTCTGATGAAAACCACAAACTAATATTCTTTTTTTTAAAGAAAACCAAACACAAATTTTTTTTTTTTTTGAAGAAAACCACAAATAATTTTTCTTTTTTTGAAGAAAACCACAAACTAATTTTCCTTTTTTGAAGAAAACCACAAACTAATTTTCTTTTTTTGAAGAAAACGACAAACTAATTTTCTTGTTTTGAAGAAAACCACAAACTATTTTTCGTGTTTTGAAGAAAACCAAAAACTAATTTTATTTTTTTGAATAAAACCCCAAACTAATTTTCTTTTTTTGAAGAAAACCACAAAATATTTTTCTTGTTTTGAAGGAAACCACAAAATAATTTTCTTTTTTTGAAGAAAACCACAAACTAATGTTCCTTTTTTTGAAAAAAACAACAAACAATTTTTCTTTTTTTGAAGAAAACCACAAACTAATTTTATTTTTTTGAAGAAAACCACAAACTAATTTTCTTTTTTTGAAGAAAATCACAAACTAATGTTTCTTTTTTTGAAGAAAACAACAAACAATTTTTCTTTTTTTGAAGAAAACCACAAACTAATTTTCTTTTTTTGAAGAAAACCATAGACTAATTTTCTTTTTTTGAATAAAACCGCAAATTAATTTTCTTTTTTTGAAGAAAACCATAAACTAATTTTCTTTTTTTGAAGAGAACCACAAATTAACTTCCTTTTTTGAAGAAATCTACAAACTAATTTTTCATTTTTTTAATAATACCACAAACTAATTTTCTATTTTTGATGAAAACCAAAAACTATTTTTCTTGTTTTGAAGAAAACCACAAACTAATGTTTCTTTTTTTGAAGAAAACCACAAACTAATTTTCTTTTGTTGAAGAAAACAACAAACAAATTTTCTTTTTATGAGTAAAACCACAAACAATATTTCTTTTTTTGAATAAAACCACAAACTAATTTTCTTTTTTTCTAGAAAACAACAAACTAATTTTCTTTTTTTGAATAAAACCACAAACTAATTTTCTTTTTTTGAATAGAACCACAAAATAATTTTTTTTTTTTCAAGAAAACCACAAACTATTTTTCTAGTTTTGAAGAAAACCACAAACTAATATTCTTTTTTTAAAGAAAACAACAAATAATTTTTTTTTTTTCAAGAAAACCACAAACTATTTTTCTTGTTTTGAAGAAAACCACAAACTAATTTTCTTTTTTTGAAGAAAACCACAAATAATTTATCTTTTTTTGAAGAAAACCACAAACTAATTTTTCCATTTTTGAAGAAAACCACAAACTAATTTACTTTTTTTGAAGAAAACCACAAACTCTTTTTCTTGTTTTGAAGAAAACCACAAATTAATTTTCTTTTTTTGAAGAAAACAACAAACTAACTTTCTTTTTTTAAACAAAACCACAAACTAAGTTTCTTTTTTTTAAGAAAACCACAGACAATTTTTCTTTTTTTGAAGAAAACCACAAACTAATTTTCTTTTTTTGAAGAAAACTGCAAACTAATTTTCTTTTTTTTTGTATAAAACAACAAACTAATTTTCTTTTTTTGAGGAAAACCACAAACTAATTTTCTTTTTTTGAAGAAAACCACGAACTAATTTCCTTTTTTTGAATAAAACCACATAATAATTTTTTTTTTGAATAAAACCACAAACTAATTTTCTTTTTTTGAAGAAAACCACAAACTAATTTTCTTTTTTTGATGAAAACCACAAACTAATTTTTCTTTTTTTGAATAAAACCTTATAATAATTTTTTTTTTGAATAAAACCACAAACTAATTTTCTTTTTTTGAAGAAAACAACAAACAATTTTTCTTTTTTTGAAGAAAACCACAAACAAATTTTCTTTTTTTGAAAAAAGCCAGAAACTAATTTTCTTTTTATGAAGAAAACCGCAAACTAATGTTTCTTTTTTTGAAGAAAACCAAAAACAATTTTTCTTTTTTTGAAGAAAACCACAAACTAATTTTCTTTTTTTGAAGAAAACCATAAACTAATTTTCTTTTTTTGAAGAAAACCACAAATTAATTTTCTTTTTTGAAGCAAACTACAAACAAATTTTTTTTTTTTTAAAAAAACCACAAACTAATATTCTATTTTTGAAGAAAACCACAAACTATTTTTCTTGTTTTGAAGAAAACCACAAACTAATTTTCTTGTATTGAAGAAAACCACAAACTAATGTTTCTTTTTATGAAGAAAACCACAAACTAATTTTCTTTTTTTGAAGAAAACCGAAAACAATTTTTCTTTTTTTGATTAAAACCACATAATAATTTTTTTTTTTTTATAAAACCACAAACTAATTTTCTTTTTTTGAAGAAAACCACAAACTAATTTCTTTTTTTTGAATAAAACCACAAACAAATGTTTCTTTTTTTGAAAAAAACAACAAACTAATTTTTTTTTTGAATCAAACTAAAAATGAATTTTCTTTTTTTTAAACAAACTAATTTTCTTTTTTTGTGGTCTCCTTCAAAAATCGACAAACTAATTTTTTTTTTTTAACAAAAACCACAAACAATTTTTCTTTTTTTGAAGAAAACCACAAACTAATTTTCTTTTTTTGAAGAAAACAACAAACTAATTTTCTTTTTGAAGAATACCACAAACTAATTTTATTTTTTTTAAAGAAAACCACAAACTAATTTTCTTTTTGAAGAATACCACAAACTAATTTTTTTTTTTTAAGAAAACCACAAACTAATTTTATTTTTTTTAATAAAACCACACACTAATTTTTCTATTTGTGAAGAAAACCATAAACTAATTTTCTATTTTTGAAGAAAACCACAAACTAATTTTCTTTTTTTGAAGAAATCTACAAACTAATTTTATTTTTTTGAAGAAAACCACAAACTAATTTTTTTTTTTTTTTTGATGAAAACCACAAACTAATTTTCTTTTTTTGAAGAAAACCACAAACTAATTTCCTTTTTTTGAAGAAAACGACAAACTAATTTTCTTTTTTGAAGAAAACCACAAACTAATATTCTTTTTTTAAAGAAAACCAAAACAAATTTTCTTTTTTCGAAGAAAACCACAAATATTTTTTCTTTTTTTAAAGAAAAACACAAACTAATTTTCCTTTTTTGAAGAAAACCACAAACTAATTTTCTTTTTTTGAAGAAAACTACAAACTAATTTTCTTGTTTTGAAGAAAACCACAAACTATTTTTCTTGTTTTGAAGAAAACCACAAACTAATTTTATTTTTTTGAAGAAAACCACAAACTAATTTTCTTTTTTTGAAGAAAACCACAAACTATTTTTCTTGTTTTGAAGAAAACCACAAACAAATTTTATTTTTTTTAAGAAAACCACATACTAATGTTTCTTTTTTTGAAGAAAACCACAAACAATTTTTCTTTTTTTGAAGAAGACCACAAACTAATTTTCTTTTTTTGAAGAAAACCATAAACTAATTTTCTTTTTTTGAAGAAAACCACAAATTAATTTTCTTTTTTGAAGAAAGCAACAAACTAATTTTTCTTTTTTTGAAAAAAACAACAAACTAATTTTCTATTTTTCAAGAAAACCACAAACTATTTTTCTTGTTTTGAAGAAAACCACAGACTAATTTTCTTTTTTTGAAGAAAACCACAAACTAATGTTTCTTTTTTTGAAGAAAACCACAAACTAATTTTCTTTTTTTGAAGAACACCTCAAACAATTTTTCTTTTTTTGAATAAAACCACAAACTAATTTTCTTTTTTTGAAGAAAACCACAAACTAATTTTCTTTTTTTGAATAAAACCACAAACTAATTTTCTTTTTTTGAATAAAACCACCAACTAATTTTTCTTTTTTTCAAGAAAACCACTAACTAATTTTTTTTTTTTGAAGAAAACCACAAACGAATTTTTCTTTTTTTGAATAAAACAACAATCTAATTTTTTTTTTTGAAGAAAACCACAAACTATTTTTTTTTTTTGAAACAAAGTACGAACGAATTTTCTTTTTTTGAAACAAACTAATTTTCTTTTTTTGTGGTCTTCTTCAAAAATCGACAAACTAATTTTCTTTTTTTGATGAAAACCACAAACTAATTTTTTTTTTTGAATAAAACAACAAACTAATTTTCTTTTTTTGAAGAAAACCACAAACTAATTTTCTTTTTTTGAAGAAAACATCAAACTAATTTTTCTTTTTTTGAATAAAACAACATAATAATTTTTTTTTTTTAATAAAACCACAAACAATTTTCTTTTTTTGAAGAAAACCACAAAAAAAATTTCTTTTTTTGAAAAAAACCAGAAACTAATTTTCTTTTTTTGAAGAAAACCACATATTAATTTTCTTTTTTGAAGAAAACCACAAACTAATTTTTTTTTTTTTGAAAAAAACCACAAACTAATTTTCTAATTTTGAAGAAAACCACAAACTAATTTTCTTTTGAATAAAACCACACACTAATTGTTCTATTTTTGAAGAAAACCACAAACTAATTTTCTATTTTTGAAGAAAACCACAAACTAATTTTCTTTTTTTGAAGAAATCTAATCTACCAACTAATTTTCTTTTTTTGAAGAAAACCACAAATAAATTTTTTTTTTTTTTTGATGAAAACCACAAACTAATTTTCTTTTTTTGAAGAAAACCACAAACTAATTTCCTTTTTTTGAATAAAACCACAAACTAATTTTCTTTTTTGAAGAAAACCGCAAACTAATATTCTTTTTTTAAAGAAAACCACAAACTAATTTTCTTTTTTTTGAAGAAAACCACAAATAATTTTTCTTTTTTTGAAGAAAATCACAAACTAATTTTCCTTTTTTGAAGAAAACCAAAAACTAATTTTCTTTTTTTTAAGAAAACCACAAACTAATTTTCTTGTTTTGAAGAAAACCACAAACTATTTTTCTTGTTTTGAAGAAAACCACAAACTAATTTTATTTTTTTGAAGAAAACCACAAACTAATTTTCTTTTTTTGAAGAAAACCACAAACTAATTTTCTTGTTTTGAAGAAAACCACAAACTATTTTTCTTGTTTTGAAGAAAACCACAAACTAATTTTATTTTTTTGAAGAAAACTACAAACTATTTTTCTTGTTTTGAAGGAAACCACAAACTAATTTTCTTTTTTTGAAGAAAACCACAAACTAATGTTTCTTTTTTTGAAGAAAACCACAAACTATTTTTATTTTTTTGAAGAAAACCACAAACTAATTTTTCTTTTTTTGAAGAAAACAACAAACTAATTTTCTTTTCTTGAAGAAAACCACAAACTAATTTTCTTTTTTTGAATAAAACCACACACTAATTTTTCTATTTTTGAAGAAAAGCACAAACTAATTTTCTTTTTTTGAAGAAAACCACAAAATATTTTTTCTTTTTTTGAAGAAAATCACAAAACTAATTTACTTTTTTTGAAGAAAATCACAAACTAATTTTTCTTTTTTTGAAGAAAACGACAAACTAATTTTTCTTTTTTTAAATAAAACCACAAACTAAGTTTCTTTTTTTGAAGAAAACCACAAACAATTTTTCATTTTTTTGATGAAAACCACAAACTAATTTTCTTTTTTGAAGAAAGCCACAAACTAATTTTTCTTTTTTTAAAAAAAACCACAAACTAATTTTTCTTTTTTTGAAGAAAACCACAAACTATTTTTCTTTTTTTAGAAGAAAATCACAAACTAATTTTTGTTTTTTTTTAAGAAAACCACAAACTAATTCTCTTTTTTTTAATAAAACCACAAACTAATTTTTCTTTTTTTTAAAGAAAACCACAAACTAATTTTTCTTTTTTTGAAGAAAACCACAAAATAATTTATTTTTTTTGAAGAAAACCACAAACAATTTTTCTTTTTTTTGAATAAAACCACAGACTAATTTTTCTTTTTTTGAAGAAAACCAATACCTGACAATGTGACGATTAAGGCGTCGACACTTGGCATTCTTTGCGTACATGGACGTGATGGTTATTATGTGACTAATCTGGTGACCATGGAATATGTGAAGCTTCCAGAACATTCTGGTAGCCACGGCGATAATGTAGCGGTGGTGGTTCTATTCGAAGATCCGTCTGTATACAACTTTGCGGCTGACTATCAGGTTAATTAATTGGACATAATTATAGGTCACTGAATAATTAATAATCTCGATAAAATTTGAACTACAAACTTAATGTTCAGGTTGTTTGCGCGTTTCCTGTAATCGAAGGGATTTATTTGTTTGAGACTTTCTCATCGAGTACAGGGACATGGACGATGTCGAAAGAGGAGATTTACGGCCTGGAGAATGTTGTGGCGGCTTCTCGTGTGGCCGTCGGTGGGTTAGCTTACTGGCGCACAACCATGCATCAATTATCGGGTATGCAATTATTTATATTTTTAATCCAATATTAGTTTTTTGGAAATAAATATCTAATGTTACGAAACACATTAAAAAGATACGATCCGAGGGAGCAAAAATTGAACGTTAGAGATTTTCCAAGTGGTGCAAATCAAGACAATGGAGGAATTGACCCATATGAGCTTGGAGAAATGGCGGGACAACTAACGATCTCATCTAAATCTAAGTGCAGAGGATATGCTCGCAGTGGCGGTTTGGGGTAGTTTCCTTCTCTTTGTCTTTTCGTCATTTGATTGTGCCATTTTTGCATCCTTTAAACTCTGATTGGCCTTCAACCTTCGAGGAAATAACAAACGAGCGTAGATGGTGCTTTTTTTTAGAATTATGATAAATACCACAATAATAATACTAAACAAATTGAAAGGGTGACCAATAATCATTTATGTGACCAGATGAGCTACGTAAAATAAGCATACAATTAACTACAATGAATTATTATCCCAGAAAAACAAATTTATCATAATTCTTCAATGACCTACAATGAATTAGAAAAAAATTGGAGGTAATTTCTCAATACCAAAAAAAAGCATAAATATTAAATACACTTGCGGCAAAATTTCCAAGAAAAACAAAATAGTCCAAATTCAAATAAATTGAAATATTATCCCAGAAAGAGAAAAATATCAGATTTTTTGTTTATAGAATTCAGTTTCTATGAGTTATTCATACAAAACATTTGAAAATTATCAGTTTATTTTATTTAACAAAATAGACCAAATCCATTGTTTACACACATAACACCGTAACAACAAGTAGTCACGAATTTAAGCTGATAGTGGATATGAAACTGAGAGAATACCTGGAGGAAGCATGTTCGCTGGTTCGGATCTCGATCTTGCTCAGCCACACGTTGTTATCGTCGGATAGCTAGGTCAATATCTCGATCTCTCTCAGTCGCTGATTTAGATCTCTTTCTCTCATTTTCCGTTAGGGATTCATCCTTTCTCGGCACACAAAATCAAAGGTTAATCTATGATTCATATGTTGTCACATATCATAATCTAATGGTTGAAATAATTGTGATGATGTGGCATGAGTTGTGATGAGGTGGAATTATTTTTTTAAAGATTAACATGAAATTGTTTTTAAGTAAAAATAAAAATATAACATAATTGTTTAAAAATAATAATAATTATTAGGATGTGCAATTTTTTTCAATTATATTTTTTTTAAATAATAATAATTACGATTACAAGTCATTAATGGAATTATATTTATTTTTATATCTTTTTTTACATATTTATTTTCATAATTTTAAGTTCGAGAAAAATATTGAATATATGATAATAACATACTTAGTAGTATGTGCATTTTTTTCAATTATAGTTTTAAAAATAATAATAATTAGGCTTACAAGTCATTAATGTAATTATATTTATTTTTATATCTTTTTTTACATAATTGTTTTCATAATTTTAAGTTAGAGAAAATATTAAATATATGACAATATGGATCTCAGAATAGAGATAAAATTCAAGCCAATATATTTCTTAATTGTTTAAAATTATATTATGAAAATACTAACAATATTTGATGTATGTTTTATGATATTATATATTAATTTATTAATGCTAGATATTTAAACTCTTCACATTCTATTTGTATTCACAATTGATCATGTAACATATTGTGAAAAAATTCAAAATAAAATACAACTTGTCCAACATGAGTCTAACAAATTATATTTTGACACGTCATCAATGTAAGCTGATGTGCCCTCTAAACTTTCTTAAAACTATGTGTAAAATAAGGGACACATAAATATCTACAAATAAAACATAATCACACAAAATCAAAGGTTAATCTATGGTTCATATGTTGTCACATATCATAATCTAATGGTTCAAATAATTGTGATGATGTGGCATGAGTTGTGATGAGGTGGAATTATTTTTTTAAAGATTAACATGAAATTGTTTTTAAGTAAAAATAAAAATATAACATAATTGTTTAAAAATAATAATAATTATTAGGATGTGCAATTTTTTTCAATTATATTTTTTTTAAATAATAATAATTACGATTACAAGTCATTAATGGAATTATATTTATTTTTATATCTTTTTTTACATATTTATTTTCATAATTTTAAGTTCGAGAAAAATATTGAATATATGATAATAACATACTTAGTAGTATGTGCATTTTTTTCAATTATAGTTTTAAAAATAATAATAATTAGGCTTACAATTCATTAATGTAATTATATTTATTTTTATATCTTTTTTTACATAATTGTTTTCATAATTTAAAGTTAGAGAAAATATTAAATATATGACAATATGGATCTCAGAATAGAGATAAAATTCAAGCCAATATATTTCTTAATTTTTTAAAATTATATTATGAAAATACTAACAATATTTGATGTATGTTTTATGATATTATATATTAATTTATTAATACTATATATTTAAACTCTTCACATTCTATTTGTATTCACAATTGATCATGTAACGTATTGTGAAAAAATTCAAAATAAAGTACAACTTGTCCAACATGAACCTAACAAATAATATTTTGACACGTCATCAATGTAAGGTGATGTGGCCTTCTAAAATTTCTTAAAACTATGTGTAAAATAAGGGACACATAAATATCTGCAAATAAAACATAATCACACAAAATCAAAGGTTAATTTATGGTTCATATGTTGTCACATATCATAATCTAATGGTTGAAATAATTGTGATGATGTGGCATGAGTTGTGATGAGGTGGAATTATTTTTTTATAGATTAACATGAAATTGTTTTAAGTAAAAATAAAAATATAACATAATTGTTTAAAAAATAATTATTATTATTAGGATGTGCAATTTGTTTCAATTATATTTTTTTTAAATAATAATAATTACGATTACAAGTCATTAATGGAATTATATTTATTTTTATATCTTTTTTTACATATTTATTTTCATAATTTTAAGTTCGAGAAAAATATTGAATATATGATAATAACATACTTAGTAGTTTGTGCATTTTTTTCAATTATAGTTTTAAAAATAATAATAATTAGGCTTACAAGTCATTAATGTAATTATATTTATTTTTATATCTTTTTTTACATAATTGTTTTCATAATTTTAAGTTAGAGAAAATATTAAATATATGACAATATGGATCTCAGAATAAAGATAAAATTCAAGCCAATATATTTTTTAATTTTTTAAAATTATATTATGAAAATACTAACAATATTTGATGTATGTTTTATGATATTATATATTAATTTATTAATGCTAGATATTTAAACTCTTCACATTATATTTGTATTCACAATTGATCATGTAACATATTGTGAAAAAATTCAAAATAAAATACAACTTGTCCAACATGAACCTAACAAATAATATTTTGACACGTCATCAATGTAAGGTGATGTGGCCTTCTAAAATTTCTTAAAACTATGTGTAAAATAAGGGACACATAAATATCTGCAAATAAAACATAATCACACAAAATCAAAGGTTAATCTATGGTTCATATGTTGTCACATATCATAATCTAATGGTTGAAATAATTGTGATGATGTGGCATGAGTTGTGATGAGGTGGAATTATTTTTTTAAAGATTAACTTGAAATTGTTTTAAGTAAAAATAAAAATATAACATAATTGTTTAAAAATAATAATAATTATTAGGATGTGCAATTTTTTCAATTATTTTTTTTTTAAATAATAATAATTACGATTACAAGTCATTAATGGAATTATATTTATTTTTATATCTTTTTTTACATATTTATTTTCATAATTTTAAGTTTGAGAAAAATATTGAATATATGATAATAACATACTTAGTAGTATGTGCATTTTTTTCAATTATAGTTTTAAAAATAAATATAATTAGGCTTGCAAGTCATTAATGTAATTATATTTATTTTTATATCTTTTTTTACATAATTGTTTTCATAATTTTAAGTTAGAGAAAATATTAAATATATGACAATATGGATCTCAGAATAGAGATAAAATTCAAGCCAATATATTTCTTAATTGTTTAAAATTATATTATGAAAATACTAACAATATTTGATGTATGTTTTATGATATTATATATTAATTTATTAATGCTAGATATTTAAACTCTTCACATTCTATTTATATTCACAATTGATCATGTAACATATTGTGAAAAAATTCAAAATAAAATACAACTTGTCCAACATGAGTCTAACAAATTATATTTTGACACGTCATCAATGTAAGCTGATGTGGCCCTCTAAAATTTCTTAAAACTATGTGTAAAATAAGGGACACATAAATATCTACAAATAAAACATAATCACACAAAATCAAAGGTTAATCTATGGTTCATATGTTGTCACATATCATAATCTAATGGTTGAAATAATTGTGATGATGTGGCATGAGTTGTGATGAGGTGGAATTATTTTTTTAAAGATTAACATGAAATTGTTTTTAAGTAAAAATAAAAATATAACATAATTGTTTAAAAATAATAATAATTATTAGGATGTGCAATTTTTTTCAATTATATTTTTTTTAAATAATAATAATTACGATTACAAGTCATTAATGGAATTATATTTATTTTTATATCTTTTTTTACATATTTATTTTCATAATTTTAAGTTCGAGAAAAATATTGAATATATGATAATAACATACTTAGTAGTATGTGCATTTTTTTCAATTATAGTTTTAAAAATAATAATAATTAGGCTTACAAGTCATTAATGTAATTATATTTATTTTTATATCATTTTTTACATAATTGTTTTCATAATTTTAAGTTAGAGAAAATATTAAATATATGACAATATGGATCTCAGAATAGAGATAAAATTCAAGCCAATATATTTCTTAATTTTTTAAAATTATATTATGAAAATACTAACAATATTTGATGTATGTTTTATGATATTATATATTAATTTATTAATGTTAGATATTTAAACTCTTCACATTCTATTTGTATTCACAATTGATCATGTAACATATTGTGAAAAAATTCAAAATAAAATACAACTTGTCCAACATGAACCTAACAAATAATATTTTGACACGTCATCAATGTAAGATGATGTGGTTTTCTAAAATTTCTTAAAACTATGTGTAAAATAAGGGACACATAAATATCTACAAATAAAACATAATCACAAAAAATCAAAGGTTAATTTATGGTTCATATGTTGTCACATATCATAATCTAATAGTTGAAGTAATTGTGATGATGTGGTATTAGTTGTGATGAGGTAGTATAAGGAGATTGCATAAAGATTGGTCAAAAATAAGGGGTTGGTTAATCGATATTCCTTTGAAATATAGGAAACTCTATACCATATCTCTACAAGATATTAAGAAACTCGATGAATATTATTCCATTGGTGCATTATACGTGCATAAGGAGTATTGTTGATATTTTTTATGTTTTTTTAAGGGTATTCATGATATTTCATGTTTTTGTTGGAGTACAAGTTATATCATGAGGTTTTGTAAGGGTCAAGGTGAATTTTTTTTTTCTATGAACCGTGTAAATAAGAGTATGGTTAAATTTTGAAATGCTGAAATTTCTGTTTCTCTTTAGCTCCATCAATGTTGGTGGTGAATGTCATTTTTCTTTCTATTTTAATTGGGAAGTTGGTTTGAAATGTTATAAGCAAAATTTAAATAATTAATTAGACAAATTTCAACCATCACAAAATTGCACTAATAATTAATAAATTTTACATCGCATTAACTTCTTCAACCCTTTTATAAATTAATCAAGAAACACTTGCATCAATCTACCAAAATTCCATATAATTTATGTACACTAAACTAAATATATCATCACAATGCGAAAAACTCTAATTGAGCCTCATTAGGGTCAGTACTCTCCTTGGTTGGTAAAACATGCTTTTTGCCGTTCGGTCGCATTAACTTCTTCAACCCTTTTATTTTTGGTACCTGTTCGAACTCCTCCAGTACCGAGTCTTCCTGATCCGTGGGTATCAAAAAGTAAACTCTTCTGGCCTTCAAAGGCTCTGCACACCTCATCAGTCTCTTCATTCTGGTCTTCAAGTATTCGTTTCCATCGATTACCTGTTTTGTAAGTAGGAATTAATATTAATTAATCAGGCAACATTTATGAGAAAGTATAATTATAAGTTATTTGGTTTGTTTAATTACGAACATCATGAAATGGATGCTCGATCATAACGTCGATGGCCTCAGCTGGTAAATTCCACCTCTCCGGTGTCGACGTGTCACCAGAGACCACCATGGCGGACCCGGCATGATGCCCACCCACACACGAAATGTAGGATCCCATGACTGTTGAATTTGTTTTCGTGCAGCTAGAGAGAGAGAGATTAGAGAAAGAGATTAAAGTTAATTAACTTGATTAATGGTGAGAATAGTGCAGAGTGCATATAATGGAATAGGTATTAGATTGCGAAAAACGAGTAAAAAAAAATGGAAAAAGTTGTACCTCCCCCCAACTCTCCCCCACAACCCTTGATGTGTCATCGTAAGGCTTAACGCCTTCAAATTTAACATCTTAATTATGATTTAACATTTTAATTTATTTTTTAACATCTTAGTTATGGTGTTAAACTATAGATTAAGATATTAAATCATGATTTTAAGATATAAAATTTGATGGTGTTAAACCTTCCGGCGTACATCCCGAGGTGGGGGAGAGATGGGGGGGAGAGAATGGGGGGAAGTGCATCATCACATGGGGGAAAGAAATGTAGGCTCATCGTACACCTAAATACAGGTAAAAGTAGTTATATATGTAAAATCAAACCATGCATCTAAATTTAGAATATGTCCAAAAGTTTGTTTTCGGTAAAACTACAATGTATGTTTAGGTGCTTATTATAATATGTTTTTTTTAGAGGAATTATAGTATACATTTTCTTAAAATAAATTGTATGTTGAGGTTATTACTATAATATTTATTTAATCATCACATAATTAATTTGTACCTAACAATACTTAATAAAAAAATAACATGTAATCTTATGTAATTAATATAACCTACATGTAACTCGGAGAAATAATCTACAATCCTCAAGTATTATATTGGTAATGTATAATTTATGTTACAATATATTATTTTAGCATGTTATATATTGTTTGTTGGTTAATGATGTATCAACTATTGTGTTAGTTATATATTTTATTTTTTTTACCGTGTTAAATAGATATTATTTATTATCTTATTAAAGGTTGATTGTGGTTTTTTTATTTTAAAAATGTGAGGAGATTAATAAAATAAATTAAGAAAAGGCCAGGTTATATTTCTAAAAAAAATTGTTTCTTTTATCCATGTTATTATTATTTTTATTTATTTTTTAAAGATATGAGAATCTTCTCATGTGACATGTATACTTACAGAATAAATATAAATAAATATGTATAAACATAAATATGTAGAATCTATAAATATACTAGGATAATATGTACTATGCGACGAGCACGGAATACAGACAATATTTTCTACAAATGACAATAGCATTTCATTTTTATATGAAATAGAGATTTTTATGTCAATAATTACAATACTATTTCAAAATAAAATTATTCCAAAGTACACTAATCTTTGTTATAACTCATTCATGTATTAGCATGTATATATTTACCCTTATTTTACGTTATGATGCCAAATTGCTCTTTTATTATGAAACAATAATAAAAATATTAATTGCATTATATATTTATATCAGTCTAAATGTATAATTATGTAGTATAGTACAATTTTACAAAACATACACAAAAATATAATATCACTATTGATCATAAAGATCATACATTATCAAGAGAAGGGCTAGGGTGCTTTCAAGAGCACCAAGTGGTATGGTGCTATTAAATTTTTGTACGTTGGATGCATCTTAAGATTCATGCGCTTCATCACTTACGGAGATGACCCAAACTTTCCTATCCGTTAAGGACTTTTATTTGATGACCGTGTGTCTCTTTATCTTCTTATTTTGTGATAGAATAAAATATATTTCAGTATTGATAACTTTTCTTTGTTCTTGAGTTATCGCACTGTGTACATAATTTAATGGAAAGGTGTGATTTTTTTTCATCTGAAAAAATTGAAGGAAAAAATTAGAAGTTCATGTGAAATTAATGATTATCTAAAATTACCAAGGATAAATTATAATTCTTGGGTCATTTATTTATTAATCCAGTTCATGTGAATTTATTTTGGGATCATTTTTGGAATATTCTTCAGTTCAACATGATTCGTGTTCGATGATGTCCATTTTAAGGGGAAAAAACTTAATATTGTGAATAGTTGCATACTAAATAGAACATTACATTCACTCAAAAGACAAATAATTGCGGAATCACTTGAAATAACATTCATTAATATTCATAATTGCTATGAAAAACTACACAAACATGATGTGATTAAAGTATAGAAACATAACCGTCTTCATTTTCAAACAAGAAATGGTTCATCACCTCTGCTCACTTATCGCTCACCTATAGTCTGCACTTGCACGACGCTCCGGAGAAGTTATGAGACAAAACCTCCAAATCACCTCGCCATACGCGATGTTGAAGACGAGGCTCTTAGCCCCTCGAATTGATTTAGCCTCTCCAGTCGTTCACGGGATTGGTGGGATAAAAGGTTCGAATTTGATTAATACATTTTTAATGCTTGATTTGGGTGTTTAAATGTCTGACATGAAGTTTGAATTTTATGTAAGAATTGAGCAAAATGCAAGAATATGGGCTGTGGTGATTGATTCGAATCCAAGCAGTCTTTCGCAGATGCAAGGTCCAACAATCACTCGAAGTATATTTTGATACTTGTCTGTTTATGTAAAACCATTCGTCCATTTATATAAGAATTATGTATATTGGATTTCTATTCAAAATCAATTTCTACGTAAAAATAATAATAATAATTGAGATGCTTCGTGAAAGGTTGAATGGTTGAATTGGGATGCTACGTAAAAGTAATAATATAGGATATATAATATAAATTGTTTCATAAAATATTTAGCTCGAGAGATTGAATTTTTTTTTTTCTTGAAAAAGACGGCAATTGCCGACTCGGAAAATTTCCTATATGAAACAATGGTATTTGCAATGTGTTTGAAGTGACTACAAGAAAATAAAAATGACATGACATAAGTGAGAGGCTCGGTAGAGACATCTTCCATCATTTTGCCCATCTTGCTCCATAGTTCCGCTTGCTCCATCGCTTCTAGGACTATCAATCTTGACGGCCTAGATTTGTAACGGGATATTCTTTTATTTCTCTTTTTCTATTATGAAATAGCGTTGATATGCATCGCGTGTCCCAAACTTTCCGTTTTGTAGCCCCGATTGTGGCTCGTGGTTCGTTCCACGTTTCTAAGAACGTTCCTCTATTTGGCGGGTGGTACGGTCACCATTATAATCCCAACTAGGCGCCACACCTGCTGTGGTATAGCTACTTGCCACTAGTAAATGGGTAGCCAATCGTTTTTTGAAGTAAATCGTCCGTATTAAATTTCCCGTGTAGAGTTAATCATATGAAAACATTGTTTTTTGGGCTGCTTTGACTTTCCATATTTGTTTTTGCCAAAACAATATCATTCATAGCTGTGTAGTTTTGCATAGGCCGAACTTGTTGAGAATATTTAAGATGACTCCCATCATCTCCACTCGGTACTGTGGAGTATGTTGTTTCTTTGTGTGAATACTAAATACATTGGCGCCCATAAATTTTCTTGGCCCTCATCCATTTTTCAAAAGAATTTTTGTAATATAGTTGTATTGAATATTCAGATATCAAGGATGCCTAAATCACGATGCAAGCATTTAAATTATCTATACGGATCATTAAAGAACTAAATAAACTCATGAGAGCTTTTCTTTGATCCGGAACGGATAAACTAACCCCTGAGAAAAGCGATATTGAAATTTTTTACCACAATATGAAACGACGATAAAATCATTACACAATATAACGAATTAATTCATACATTTAATATATGCAAGTCAGAAAACCAAAAAAATACAATACATGCAATGCAAGTTTATATGGTTTATCTAGTTTTGTATGCCCGTTGTTTTCTGATAATTACATATAAACTTCCTTGAACTAGTCGCTTCTTGCAACTATACAAAACTGCGCTGCAAACAGGCCCATTTCGAACCTGCAAGAGAAGTTTCTTCGAACATTATTTTCAGAGAATTTATTTACCCAATTAACCTTGATATGAATTTTTCAAACAAAATAAAAATAATCCATTTTGCATTATCTTCACAAATGACAAATCTAAAAAAAGAAGTTTTACACGCAATAATTAAAATAAAATCCAAATATATTATATATTATATATTGAAAACTCGAATTTTAAGCGTCGTTTATTTTCTTAATTTGAGTAATTCAACAATATTTAATTTTTCCTAAACCGAGCAAAATGGTAATTTAAGGATATCGGTCCACAGGGAGATTACGGTTATTCTAGAGTTTAATGTTTAAATGCAACTTTAATAGCTTCAAAAATTCTCTTAATTTTTACACGACAAGATCAACAGTGAGTGAGACTATATTCCAAATTTCAGAAGATTTTATGAAGCCAATTAATTATCCAAATTCATCAAACAAGCATAACACAAAGTTCTGGTTTACAGCAAAGTATCAACTTCAATGATTTTTATAACTCAAATTACAATTCCAAATTAATTGCAACTTTTATCAAAGATCAATAATCAAGCAAAAAAGACATGATATTTTTTATAGATTTTTATATGCAATAATAAATTAACTAAAAATGCAAGACTAATTACTGGTCAGAAAACACAGAGAGGAAATGATTAGATCTAAACAAATAGGAAACTTAATGCAAAAATTATGAAAACTTACACAGATGATCTAAAGTATTTAATGAAACTAAAATATATTTTTATGTATTTGTTCTGGATCTAAAAGTATTTTATTTCTATTTTATAAATTAACACAGAACAGAAAATCGGAGATTCTAATGACTCAACTTCAAAAATGCAGAACAATTAGAAAAAGACATTAAATTAGATGCAATAAATTCCTACATGAACTAGAGATTATAAAGATTCAGAGAAACATTTTTATGGATTTTTATCAGATCTAAAACTATTTTTAATCTAATTAATAAAATAGATCAGAGAGTTCACAGATTCAAAGCAACATATTCTAAATTCAATCACAAAGTTCATACAAACAATCAAACAAACAAGTAAAAAGGGGGTTTAACAGATTCAAACAAGTTCTAAAAACTAAACAAAACTGAATCTAAACAAGCATGAAACTAAGAAAATATCAAAAATATCCTAACAAGAGAGATAGTACCCAATCTGAGAATGGAGCGTGGAGATGGATGTGGTGATGATCTGGCTAGCTCCTATGGTCTGTTGTCACCCCAATGAAGCTGCCAGGAGGGAGATGAGAAGCTTGGAGGTCGTCAATGGCGATGTCGATCCTGTCACGAAGCCAAAACCGAGAAAGATCGAGTCTTGAGCTTCAATCGATGCAATTGAGTGTCCAGAAGGCTTCAGTGGGTGGGTATGGAGGTGTAGAGAGGTTCAATTGAGACTAGAATGGGGAGAGAGAGGAGATTGGGTCAGCACTTGGGTGATGATGATCTGACCTGAGCAAAACTCGAAAATCTTGCTCAAACCAGCAATGGAGAAAGGTGAGGGAGTATCAGGGAGAGTGAGAGAAGAGAGAGGGAGGGCCAGAAGGCCACTCTAATGGGTGTTTTGAAGTGTTGAGTCTAGGGGTGTATTTATAGTCGAGATTGCACCAGATTCTACCATTTGAGATTGAAATTGAGGAGGGGATGATACTGGTGGGTCCCAGGGTGGTTACGACGTGGCTGGTGGAGAGAGAAGTGAACCACGTCGCCTGTACGACGAGCTCGAATGCTCAACAGCCATGGTGCTGTTTATTTGGAAGAGATGAAGTCATCTCCAGTAATTCCAAGCGATTAATTGCAGGGAGAATTCTATTCGTTATTTACTCAATGGATTGAAACTAGAGAGATCAGTGAAATATAAATGGAGAAGATCACGAGCTCAATGGAGCCAAACCATTCTGTTCAAACAAACTACTGAGGTATTCTGTGAAAGGTTCTGTGTAGTCTTTTGTGTAATTGGTTTAGAATAGAGAGAGGGGAGGCTTAAGATGATAACTACACGTGCTTTTGTGCAATGAGTCAGTCTTTGACCCCTTTGTAGCCTTTGGTGCAGTGGGTCAGTGTTATGGGTCATCAGGATCTGGTGCACTGATTGCTGTGTTGCCACTTGTGGTGTAGCCATCTGTGTAACGAGTCATTCTGAATAGGTACTCTGACCCGTTTCATCAGAGATTTTGCGACTTTCTCGTCCTTCCACCAAATGGCATGATCTTTATATCCAAATTGCTCATCTTGACGAGACGAATCCAGCCATGGGGTTTATTTATGGAAATTTGGCCTTTTTTACCTGAAATAAACACAAATTCACCATTAAAGTATTTTCCTCAAGAATTATTAAATATAAAGATTATAATATGTTTTTGTGTCTATTTAATATTATTTTGCATGATTTTAAACCCTAAAAATGTGCTTAATTATGCTCGTTACATATATACAAGCACATAATATGTAAATAAAGCATCAACAAACAATCAAATTCCAAATTCCAAAATCCACTATCCACAGAATAATATTAACAACAAGGTTCGTTGAAATATATGTTTTTCGTTTTCAATCTCATTAAAAAATATTTTTGCAATAACGATCAGACTTGCTCTAAGCCCCTGCTTGAAGATGCTTCTTGACTAATATCTCCACTTAACCTGAAAAAAACCAAGAAACAAAGAAGAATATTATACAAGTAGATCAAACCCTAATGCTCAACGTGAAATTAGCGCAGTATCCGATGAAAACAACCGTGCCGATGAAAACACGAACCTCCTGACGGGCAAAAGCGTGCTGATGAAAGGCACGAAATCAGCGCAGTATCCGGGTCCATCAATCCTCTTCAATTCGGTCCCTGTCACGGTCCTTAAAACCAACTTCTGATCCGACATGTTCACCTCCCAAATGACGAGTTCATTCTTCCCTTGTGACCTAAAGATCGTGCCACTCCATGGCGAAATATTAAATTCTCCTTTGTTCCTCCAACTTTATTCAAACAAAATGAAATTAACATCGCAAATCATTATAATTTTCTTTTGTAATTCTTCTATATTTATAGAATTACTTTGATAAAAATTTAAGCCTCATTTAGCATCATTTTTTTATAGTTTTTTTTTTGTTTTCTTAAAACGAGAAATAGTTTCATGTTTTTTTTGCTTTTGCAACGAAATAATTGTTTTTATCTTTCTATATTTAAATATTTTTATACTCTTACTTCAAAGCAGTCAATATGTATTTAATGAGCAAACTAACAAAAAAATATAAAATTATCCGAGGATCAAAACTAATGTTAAAAATGTACATCTGGTATATTATGCTTATATTTAATTTCTTTTGCATATTCATCTTATATAAAAAAAAACTGTTTTAATCTCAAAATTCAGTCTACATATAATGAATGTCGTTTGAATATAAGTTTACTGTTAATATACCGTTACTGGGTGAACATAAAATTTTCAAGGCGGTCATAGTATATCATTCAGTGAGAATGTTCATTTTTTAGTATAGTAAATATATGGGTTCTTCAAGAGTTCCTTTTTTTTCTTAAGATTAAAAAACATCTGAAAACTGCAACAGTTCAAAATGAGCTCTGGAGTCTGAAGTTCATATTATCAAGGTACCTCAAATTTTCATTGATTTGTTCCAGTTCTTGGACGTTTACTATCCCCGAGCGAGATTTAGATGCGATCGTTAGACGTCCCTCCATTTCTCCAATCTCATATGAGTCTATTCCTGCAAATCCGTATAATTGGTTGTCTTGGTTTAGACTTTAGATCCTCCGGAAGTTCAATAATGCAGCCTTTTCTCTCCTTCGGATCGTATCTGTTGTGATTTTTAACATTACATATTTATCCCACAAAATTAACAAAATTAAACATTAGATTAAAATTAAATACATACTTGAAAATGGTCTCCATGGTTGTGCGCCAGTAAGCTAACCCACCGACGGCCACACCAGAAGCCGCCACAACATTCTCTAGGAAGTACAGCTCCGAATCATTCGACATGGTCCATGTCCCTGTACTCGACGAGAAGGTCTCAAACACATAAGCCCCTTCGGTCACAGGAAACGCGCAAACAACCTGAACATTAATTATTAATTATTGAGTGACTATAATTAATTAGGGGGTTTCTATCATATACCAGTTTTCTTATCATACACCGATTTTCAAAGGTATTTTGTGTGTTTATCAATTAATGAGTATTTAAGATAATGATTCAAATGTATTTATCAATAAATGTTTGATTAAATAGAAATTTTTTGTTAATTTAAAAAAAAAAAATTCTAAAAGATAAATTTTGTGATACATCATTTTTAATATCCAAAATATTCTTTTAAAAGGTGTATGATAGAACTTCCCAATTAATTAATTATATCAAATGAATTAACCTGATAGTTAGCCCCAAAGTTCAATACGGAGGGATCGTCAAACAGAACCACCACCGCGACATTATCGCCATGGCTAGCAGAAGGTTCTGGAAGCTTCACATATTCCATGGTCACCGGATTAGTCACATAATAACCATCGCGTCCATGTACGCAAAGAATGCCAAGTGTCGACGCCTTAATCGTCACTTTTTCAGGTATGAAACTCAAACTCGGGTCGGGCATATCAAGTGGATCATCATTTAAAGAAACATAGCAAGGACGCCCATCATGGTGATAAAACAAACCCGAAATCCGTTTGGGGTACAAGGCATGCGACAGAATAATGAAAAATCTTGAGATGAAATTGTTGAAAAATGGAGAAACCGATCTGAATCGGAGGAGAGATTTCGCAGGCAGTGCGGGCATAACATTGTTCAGAAGAACGTTGATGTGTTCTTCCTCGTCAGCACGTAAATCGGGAAGCATTTGTTGGTCAGGATATTCCATGCCGTCCTCTGGAGAGTATTCCTCTTCCACCTCCTCTTCCGTGATTGAGGAAAGGACGACTTCTTCATTGTCGAGAAGTTTTCATCGGAGGGAAGAACCAGGGGCGGCCCAACAGGGTAGGCCGGCTCGGCCAGTGCCGAGAGCCCAAAATTTCACAAGGCCCATATATATATGCTATACAGTGTATTGTTATGGATAAAAAAAATATTTTAAGCAATTTTGAGCCGTATGTAAAATTTTCTTCATATAATTTCTCTCACTTGCTTGTTTCTATGTTTAATTAGATTCATTTCTTTATTTAGCTTCTGCTATTTTGTCGTGGTTACCAATGAATCAACGATTTCTCCTTTTGGATTAATTTCATTGTCTAATAATTTCTTCCAAACCTGCAAGGTTGAAACAAATGCGGGACATTTCTTTCAAAATAGTTTAGATTCTACAAAAAAATTGGAGACTCCCTTTGAAATTTCTCCAACAAGCTTCGACAATTATTGCCTGGGTATACAAATTTGAGAAATTTGTATCTTTCTCTCCCTCCATTGTTGACTGCTGCGATTTATGCAAGAGACCCTTTCAGGTTTTTTTTTGAGACTTAAATTGACAATTTGATCTCAATTTGACAATTTGACAAAGCAATTGTGACTTTGATCTCCGTTTTCTTGTAGGTTAATATCGTATTTTTCTCCAAGTATCTTCAATTTGACAATTTGGCATCGCAAAATTGAAATCGGCAAAGCAAATCTGACTTTGATTAAAGACTCAGCAAATCAATGCACATCCGATTTTTTGGAAGACTCTCTACATCAGGTGCTTTTGCTCCAAAAATTTAACTTAGAGTTTCTGTTCTTTTTTATTACTTATTGAAATATTGAGTAAAAAATATCCAAGTGGATACGATAAACTTATAAAAAAAAGAATAGAAAGTATAATTGAATCTCAAAAAGGAACAAAACTAATATGATTAACTCATGTTTTTTTTATTGTTTAGTTTATGCTCGGATATGGTGTCGTGTTGTTAGAATATGGTGTGATTTTCGAATGACATTTTATTTTGATGATTTATAAGATTTTTTTTGTGTAGCTTGTTAAGCTTGTTAAATAGTATAAAAAAATTATTTTGTTAGATTCTCAGAGAACTAAAAAGCCTTCTTTATATTTTTTGCCGAGAGCCTTCCACAGTCTTGAGCCGCCCCTGGGAAGAACCTGGTCGTCCATAGCTTTTATTTTTTTCTCTTTTAAATGGGTGTAACCGATTGGTACTTGGCTGAAACTTTTTAGATTTATATCGGAAGAGAATGAGAATAAAAAAGGAAAATTATACATGTTCCCTCTAAATTGTACTTAATAATTGATAAGTTGACAATTATTGATAAATTAATTAAACAAATTAAACTAGAAGGTATTATATATTCAGCCCCCACAAATTCAAAAAAGCAACATTGATGAAGTGGCAATGCAGTGGTATGTGGGTTGATTAATATTATAATTAATTCAATTAACGAGTTAATTGATCGTTTAGTTAAATTGACTCGTCAATTAACATGTATTAATATTAACATATTATAAATTATTTATGTGTCAATTAAACGTGTCAATTAATATTTAATTGAATCAATTTAAAAGACTAATCAATCTATGACGAGGGATTATGACATTTCCTTTTCATTCTCTCATCTATTGTTTGCAGTAAATATGAATTTGTCATCATTTATGCGTGATCAGAGACTATCACAATCTAGTTGGAACAAATGATTTAGTGGCCTTTCAATTTGGTTGTGATGGACAACTGTGATGAACAAACT
Organism: Luzula sylvatica; assembly: GCA_946800325.1. Classification (NCBI taxonomy): domain Eukaryota; kingdom Viridiplantae; phylum Streptophyta; class Magnoliopsida; order Poales; family Juncaceae; genus Luzula; species Luzula sylvatica. The sequence continues at coordinate 4,282,534 of OX326957.1, read as the reverse complement.
TTTAGCAACAAAAACTAACCATGAATTACAAAAATAATATTTTTCCTTTTTTTAAGGAATTTTTTTTTCCCTGGCCAACAAAATGTACGGTTAACTTGTTCCTATATTGCTCGCAACAAATACAAAGTTGTTGCCATTTTTCGTGATTAGTCATGTTTTCTAGTTAGTCCTTCAAGGCATGATCCAGAAACATTACAATCTTGTTGGAACAATTAGGTTTTGATGCAGAAAAAATTAATCATCAACTACAAAAGAACTGCACCTTTCACAATTTTTGGCATTCTATGTTTTTGGAGTTTACCAAAGTACATGTTTGATTTGTTGTTCTAAAGCTCAATGAAGAACAGACTGGTTTAGCCATGATGAACTGATATTCCTTGATGTGTATGAAATAGAGTATACACAAATAATATCAAGACTTGTTTTCATTGGATTTTGCATAAGGAGCATTTCTGCAAAATTAAAATATCATATTTACCTTTTCATAAATCTAAAATATCATATTTACCCAAAAATTAAAAACCATCCAAATTTTCCGTTAAAATTAACGGTCAACATTTATAATTACTAATTTACCATTTACATATTTACACTTCTAAAAATCCAAAATATCATATTTACCCTTAAAAATAAAAATATCATATTTACCCAAAGAATATAACAATGTAATCTCATAAATAACAATATAAATGCAAAAAATACGTCAATAATATTCCAAAAAATAATTATTCTACCAATTTCAAATGACAAAAACAAAAATGTAAAATATATAGTTTCATAGCAAACATATAATCATAACTAAAAATATTATTAAATTATATGACGTAATTTTTTCTTGTCGAGTGAGTAAGGATACGTATGTATTTTACTATTGAGAGGGTAAATATGATATTTTTATTTTTAAAGGGGCAAATATGATATTTTGGATTTTTGGAAGGGTAAAATAGTAATTTTAAATGTTGATCGTTAAGTTTAACGGAGAAATTGGATGGTTTTTAATTTTTGGATAAATATGATATTTTAGATTTATTAAAGGGTAAATATGATATTTTAATTTTAAGAAGGATAAATATGTAATTTTAAGTTTAACAAAGGGTAAATATGTAAATCTCCCTATAAAATTTACCAAAATTATAATTACCGTAGATTCATTCGTAATGGATCTTCCTCCGACTCTCTTTCTACTTTGAGCAGCAATTTGTCGAGATGCAATCCACACATTAAAAAGGAAAGAAATTTAATGAACGTACCACTTGTTTTTTGAATTTGTCCCTCGCTGTAACCAACAAATATAGAATTGAGAGGAAAGAAGCAAATGAATTCAAACCATAATTAGTAATCAAAGAAGAACATGTACTCGCTGAATCCCTCGTAAACCATGACAAAAATTCACTACCAAGTTGAGTGCCTCTAGTCAAAGATCCTACACGTACTCGCTGAATGCCTCGAACATGTATGTCATCTCGAACAGTTCTTTGCTCTAACCTACAAAAATCAAGAAAATCTTCTCTTAATCCTCCTTTGCCTAAATTTTGTTTACCAAGTAGCCCTCAAAAGGTATAACTGAAATTGTACCTTGAGAGGAAGAGTGGATCTCGCGAGACTCAAAGATGCAAAGTGTTTCGCATGCCTCTGAGGGACAGTGGATCTGGCGAGACTTGAACACTCAAGAGAGTTCAACTGCCCTGAAACGACATTTTCTAATTAATATGAAAAAACCATCATATAAAATAATTCAATTTTAACATTTCTGAATGCCATTCTACAAAAAAGCAGTCAACTATCATGTAATTACATTGAATTTGAAATTTTGAAATTTCAAATAGATAAAAAAAAAAAAAAACCTCCAGTAAAGTCTGGTCTCTTTCAACAACTGAAGCCGCAAAACAATTCTGGAAAAATTTCACTCGTTTCTTTGCCTCTTTATTCTGGATTTCAAATTTCAAATTCAAATACTATTTATTTATTTCATCCTCAATTTTCTGTTTTATTCTAGTTTCAGTGAGTGGAATAAGATAACCTTATAAAAACTGATTATTCCCTTCTAAAATATAAAATAAATTAAAACCCTTACAAAACCTGAAAAGATGAAATAAATTAAAAAAAAATATTTTAATTTAATTTAGTTATAAATAATAAATATAAGAAAATTATAACCTTAATAAATTCAGTCCATGACGGTACCCTCAAAATCCCGTTCGTTCCTAAAATCTTCATTGATTCTTCCTGGATTCAATCATTCTACAAAACACCCCCAAAAAATGGAAATTACATAGAAATCCAAATATCACTCTTCATCATACCTTGATATAATCGAATATTTTTTTTTAAAAACTGCTTTTGATGATTGAGTTCAGTTTGTCTATAATCAGAATATATTCTGAGATTGGAAAGACAAAATCGAGAAAAACCCATCCTTAATCAGAATCAGCAGATATGTTGCTCTGAAAAGATCGAATCAGATCGCTAATCATAGAAAATTAGAGAGTGTTATCGTGAAATGAGTACTCAAAAACAGTAAGAAAAGCGAGAAATTAATATAAACAAACCTGGAGATTAAGCAACAAATGAAGAGCAGCTCTCTGTGGCCGTCCTCTTCCATTCATTAGGGTCAGTATTCTCCTTGGTTGGTAAAACATGCTTTTTGCCGTTCCGTCGCATTAACTGTTGAATAATTAAACTTAATTAGTAGTAATAGAAATTAATTAGTAGTAATAGAGTAATTAGAGTGACAAGTGTCCACATGCATGTAATTTGGGTCAATGAGTCAAAGTCATGACATGTGTTAGTATGCATGAAATAGAGTGAACAAGTGTTATTAGGATAGTGACAAGTGTTAGTATGCATGTGAGTTGTGTATGCTATATAAACACCTCCATGGTGTTCATTATTGAATCATTCAAGTTAGTAAGCAAGTAAGAGAAATAAGAAAGAAAAACTTGTAAGGTATCCCTTCCTCTTCTTCCTCTTCCCTCTTCTCCATAAAAATATAGCCATTATTATCCAACATTAACTTCTTCAACCCTTTTATTTTCGGTACCTGTTCGATCTCCTCCAGTACCGAGTCTTCCTGATCCGTGGGTATCAAAAAGTAATCTCTTCGGGCCTTCAAAGGCTCTGCACACCTCATCAGTCTCTTCATTCTGGTCTTCAAGTATTCGTTCCCATCGATTACCTGTTTTAGAAAACAAATACGCAGTGATTAATATTAATTAATGTGCTTTTTAGTGAAGGTCGAAGACAATTAATCAGGCAAGATTTTATGAAAAAGTATAATTATAAGTGATTTGGTTTGTTTAATTACGAACATCATGAAACGGATGCTCGATCATAACATCGATGGCCTCAGCTGGTAAATTCCACCTCTCCGGTGTCGACGTGTCACCAGAGACCACCATGGCGGACCCGGCATGATGCCCACCCACACACGAAATGTAGGATCCCATGACTAAGTGTTGAATTTGTTTTCGTGCAGCTAGAGAGAGGTTAGAGAAAGAGATTAAAGTTAATTAACTTGATTAATGGTGAGAATAGTGCAGAGTACATATAAAGGGATAGATATTAGATTGCGAAAAACGAGTAAAAAGAAATGTCGGCTCGTCGTACACCTAAATATTGGTAAAAGCAGTTATATATGTAAAATCAAACCATGCATCTAAATTTAGAATATTTCGAAAAGTTTGTTTTCCGTAAACCTACAATGTATGTCTAGGTGCTTATTATAATATGTTTTTTTAGAGGAATTATAATATACATTTTCTTAAAATAAATTGTATGTTGAGGTTATTACTATAATATTTATTTAATCATCACATAATTAATGTGTACCTAACAATACTTAATAAAAAAAATAACATGTAATCTTATGTAATTAATATAACCTACATGTAACTCAGGGAAAAATAAACTACAATCCTCTAAGTATTGTATTGGTAATGTATTATTTATGTTTTAGTATATTATTTTAACATGTTATATATTGTTTGTTGGTTAATGATATATCAATTATCGTGCTAGTTATATATTGATTTTTATAGAGGTGGCAGACAGGCGGTTTGAGCGGTTTCGGGCTGAACCCAACAGGTTTCGGACTAATTTTTTGGTTCGGATCTCATCGGGTCAAGTCAATTCGGATCAAGCCGGGTTCATATCGGATCATATTTGGTCGGATCAATTTCGAGTTGAAAATTATAGTCGGGTCGGGTTTCCAAGTTCGGGGTGATTCGCGGACGCGGTTTGTTCCGGATTCGGATTCTTTTGGAATTCGGGTTAGTCAAATTTGGGTTGTGTCGGATTTTTTTTAATGATTCTATAAATCAATTTTGTCAAAATATTAGATACAAAATTAAAATATTATCCAAATCAAGGTCTCTGTTTTTTAATTGAAAGCACCGGTGCCATCTCACTCTTGAAAAATGTAATAAATGTAATATTACAGAGATTAGTTAATAGATTGAATTAAAAAAAATGATAACACCGGGTCAATTTGGGTTCGGACTATTTGATTTCGGACTTGTCATAATCGGGCTTATCGGGTTTCGGACAACTCGGATTCGGGTCGAGTTGGGTCGGAATAATAATTATAATATGTCACGCCGGGTCAATTTTGGGTCGGATTTCTCGGGTTCGGGTCGGACGGGTTCGGTCGTTTGAATTTTCTAAATTTTTCGGATCACGGGCGAGTCGGACCTCGGACGAGTCGGGCGGTTTTTTCGGGTTCGGGCCGGATTTGCCACCTCTAGATTTTTAACCGTCTACAGATTTATTGGCAGATCAAAGTTTAGGTAAAATCAAGTAAATTGGTGCATATATGATGCTAAACCAAGTTGGTTGAGGTAAAATCAAGTAAATATGGAAGTGAATTGCATTTATTGAAACACTTTGTAGAAGTTCTTATTTTGTGATAGAATAAGATATATTTCAGTATTGATAACTTTTCTTTGTTCTTGAGTTATCGCACTTTGTACATAATTTAATGGAAAGGTGTGATTTTTTTTCATCTGAAGAAAATGAATGAAAAAATTAGAAGTTCATGTGAATTTATTTTGGGGATCATTGAACATTATTCGTGTTCAATGATGTCCATTTTAAGGGGAAAAAACTTAATATTGTGAATAGTTGCATACTAAATAGAACATTATATTCACTCAAAAGACAAATAATTGCTGAATCACCTGAAATAACATTCATTAATATTCATAATTGCTATGAAAAACTACACAAACATGATGTGATTAAAGTATAGAAACATAACCGTCTTCTTTTACAAAACACACACAAAAATGGTCCGTCTTTTCTTGTTGCGTCTTACAAAGTTGACAACCGTCAATGAGTGGCCAATCGTTTTTTGAAGTAAATCGTCCGTATTAAATTTCCCGAGTAGAGTAGTTAATCATATGAAAACATTGTTTTTAGGGCTGCTTTGACTTTCCATATTTGTTTTTGCCAAAACAATGTCATTCATAGATGTGTAGTTTTGCATAGGCCGAACTTGTTCGATGACTCCCATCTTCTCCACTCGGTACTGTGGAGTACGTTGTTTCTTTGTGCGAATACTAAATACATTGGCAGCAATTGCTTAAGGTCTTTCGTGAAAGGGGAAAGTTTCGTTGTGGGCACATTGGAGAGATCTTGTGCATCTCCTATTCCATATATTTTTTCGTCATAACAAGCCCATAAATTTTCTTGGCCCTCATTCATTTTTCAAAAGAATTTTTGTAATATAGTTTTATTGAATATTCAGATATCAAGGATGCCTAAATCACGATGCAAGTATTTAAATTATCTATATGGATCATTAAAGAACTAAATAAATTCATGAGAGCTTTTTTTTGATCCGGAATGGATAAACTAACCCCTCGGAAAAGCGATATTGAAATTTTTTTACCACAATATGAAACGGCCATAAAATCATTACACAATATAACGAATTAATTAATACATTTAATATATGCAAGTCAGAAAACCAAAAAAATACAATACATGCAATGCAAGTTTATATGGTTTATCTAGTTTTGTATGCCCGTAGTTTTCTGATATTTACATATAAACTTCCTTGAACTAGTCGCTTCTTGCAACTATACAAAACTGCGCTGCAAACAGGCCCATTTCGAACCTGCAAGAGAAGTTTCTTCGAACATTATTTTCAGAGAATTTATTTACCCAATTAACCTTGATATGAATTTTTCAAACAAAATAAAAATAATCCATTTTGCATTATCTTCACAAATGACAAATCTAAAAAAAGAAGTTTTACGCACAATAATTAAAATAAAATCCAAATATATTATATATTATATATACAAGCACATAATATGTAAATAAAGCATCAACAAACAATCAAATTCCAAAATCCACTATCCACTGAATAATATTAACAACAAGGTTCGTTGAAATATATGTTTTTCGTTTTGAATCTCATTAATAAATATTTTTGCAATAACGATCAGACTTGCTCTAAGCCCCTGCTTGAAGATGCTTCTTGACTAATATCTCCATTTAACCTGAAAAAAACCAAGAAACAAAGAAGAATATTATACAAGTAGATCAAACCCTAATGCCCAATGTGAAACTAGCGCAGTATCCGATGAAAACAACCGTGCTGATGAAAACACGAACCTCCTGACGGGCAAAAGCGTGCCGATGAAAGGCACGAAATCAGCGCAGTATCCGGGTCCATCAATCCTCTTCAATTCGGTCCCTGTCACGTTCCTCAAAACCAACTTCTGATCCGACATGTTCACCTCCCAAATGACGAGCTCATCCTTACCTTGTGCCCTGAAGATCGTGCCGCTCCCCTCAATATTACGTGCCGGAATAAAAAAATTTCCTTTCTGCCTCCAACTTCAAATAAACAAAATGAAATTAACATTGCAAATCATTACTATCTTCTTTGGTAATTCTTTTATATTTATAGAATTATATTGATAAAAATTTAAGCCTCATTTAGAATCAGTTTTTGTATAGTTTTTTGTTTTCTTAAATCGAGAAATAGTTTTATCAATATCTTTTTTTTTTCTTTTATATTGAAATAACTGTTTTATCTTTTTTATATTTTATATTCTTACTTCAAATCACTCAATATGTACTTAATGAGCAGAGTAACATACAAATATGAAATTACCTGAGAATTAAAATTAAAGTTAAAAATGGTACATCTAGTATTTATGCTAATATTTAATTTCTTTTATAAGATATTGTAGTCGGTGAATTCATATCTTAGTTGGTTGAGTGTGATAAATAAAAAATCATATGTTGTAAAATATTGTAGGTTCAATTCATATTAACATCAATAAATGTAAGACATATGAAAAATTTTCATTTATTATAAAAATAAATAAGGAATGTTTGTTTAAATATAAGTTTATTGTTGTTGTGTGAATATAAAATTTTCAAGGTGGTCTTATTATATCATTCAGTGACAATGTTCATTTTTTCGTATAAATTTATAAAAAAAAGAGTAAACGAAGAAAGCTCTGTGGTCATCTATTCATTGACGTCAATGAGACTCGAATCTACAACCTCTCACAACATATGATTTTTTGTGTCTCACACCTAACTACTGGGCCACGAGTCTATTGGCGTTTTTTTTTTTTTTTGTATAAATTTATGGTTTTTGTATCCTAAGTTAGTTCTTGTATATTGTATCCTAAGTATTACCATCATTCGTGTTTCTAATATACCGTCTTAATGCAACAAATGAATTTACTAAAGATATTATGTATATTATTTAGTCAAAAACACGTACGGGCTTCTTTTAGTGTGTGATTTTTTCAAAAAAATGTGATGTAATTTCAGTAGTATTTTTAATTTTTAATTTTTAATTAGGCCTTCCAAGTAATTTCGTCAAGATCTTGCCACCGGTTATGTATGGATTTTATTTTACAAGTGATAATGAAAGATAAACATATTTTTGGGTGTTTAAGATGTTTTATTTTTGTGGTTTATTAACTAAAGAAAATTGAAACAAAACTAATTAGCCAAATAATTATTTTTCAAGAGAAAAAAAAACATCTGAAAACTTCTACAATACAAAATTAGCTCTTAAGTTAATATTTTAAAGGTACCTCAAACTTCCATCGATTTCTTTCAGTACTTCGACATTTACTCTCCCAGAGCGAGATTTAGATGCGATCGTTAGTTGTCCCGACATTTCTCCAAGCTCATATGGGTCAATTCCCCCATTGTCTTGATTTGCACCACTTGGAAAATCTCTAACGTGCAATTTTTGCTCCGTCGGATCGTATCTTTTTAATATGTTTCGTAACATTAGATATTTATTTCCGAAAAACTAATATTGGATTAAAAATATAAAATTAATAGCATACCCAATAATTCGATGCATGGTTGTGCGCCAGTAAGCTAACCCACCGACGGCCACGCCAGAAGCCGCCACAACATTCTCCAGGTCGTAAATCTCCTCTTTCGACATCGTCCATGTCCATGTACTCGATGAGAAAGTCTCAAACGAATAAATCCCTTCGATTACAGGAAACGCGCAAACAACCTGAACATTAAGTTTGTACTTGAAATTTTATCGAGATTATTAATTATTGAGTGACCTATAATTATGTCAAATTAATTAACCTGATAGTCAGCCGCAAAGTTATATACAGACGGATCGTCGAACAGAACCACCACCGCTACATTATCGCCATGGATACCAGAATGTTCTGGAAGCTTCACATATTCCCTGGTCACCGGATTAGTCACATAATAACCATCACGTCCATGTACGCAAAGAATGCCAAGTGTCGACGCCTTAATCGTCACATTGTCAGGTATGAAACTCAAACTCGGGTCGGGCATATCAAGTGGATCATCATTTAAAGAAACATAGCAAGGACGCCCGTCATGGTGATAAAACAAACCCGAAATCCGTTTGGGGTACAAGGCATGCGACAGAATAAAGAAAAATCTTGAGATTATATCGTTCAAAAATGAAGAAACCGATTTGAATCGGAGGAGAGATTTCGCAGGCAGTGCGGGCAGAACATTGTTCAGGAGGACGGTGGTGCGTGCGACCTTAGCTGCATGAAATTCGGTAAGCATTTGTTGGTCAGGAAATTCCATGCCGTCCTCTGGAGAGTATTCCTCTTCCACCTCCTCCTCCGCGATTGAGGAAAGGGCGACTTCTGAAATGTATTCCTCTTCCACTTCGTCCTCCATGGTTGAGCAAAAAACGACTTCTTCACTGTCAGAGAAATTTTCATCGGAGGGAAGAACCTGGTCGTCCATAGCTTTTATTTTTTTCTCTTTTAAATGGGTGTAACGGTTTGGTATTTCTCTGAAACTTTTTGGATTTATATTGGGAGAGAATGGGAATAACAAAAAGGAAAATTATACATGTCCCCCCTAAATTGTTCCGTTTTGAACAAATAAAATTAAAATACACGCAAAAATTTTACAAAAAACAAACTTCATCAAGGTTGGCATGTTGTCAATTATATTCTTTCTTTTATTTGTTGAAGTTTTCGTGTGAGCATTGGAAGAGGTCATTTCATACAAAGAATTGTGTTAGATAATTTCTTTTCGAAATATTGTAGAATTAAAATACAACGACTTCGAATTTGTATTTTAATTATTCAATTGATTCACATAGATCTCTAATTTTTTGGATTTATCTTGAACCCTCAATTGTTTAACTTGTTTATTTAATACATTACATCCTGTTAAATGAAAATGTTGGATGTACCCCTAAATTCCTCCCTGCTAGTTCCAATAACATGATTATAATTTAATATTTTAATATATGATTTGACATCTTAATTAATTGTCAAACCCTAAAATAAAATAGCCAAATTTAAATTCATATGTCAAATTATGAATTAGAAATGTTAAAATTTAAAATTTAAAAATTATGTTACGTCATCATGAAATATTGCATGTTGCGGCGAAATTCATAGCTTATAAAATAAAATACACCACTACTATGTATATAATGTTTCCTAGATGTCCTTTCAAACTTAAGGCCTATGCATTCATCTGGAGGCAAATTGCTATGAACTTGTTGTTTGTTGATGTTTCCTTTACGTGCATTTTTCAAACTAACCAAGTAATTGAAGTTTATTCGAAAAAGTCTCTCGTCTATTTTTATTGTTCATTTTATCTTCTAATTTATTTTTTGAGTCACTTTGCAGTTTCATTTTTTTTAAATGTTTATTTTGGTCTCTCTATTAGTTAACGGATGATGTGTCAGTTAAATTTTAATAAACTGATAAATGATGTGATGACAAGGAAATAAAATTTGAATGTAGTGTATATTGTGAAATATGTGGCTCTAAATGTATAATTGCAATGTATATTGTATATTGTGAAATATACACGTAGTGTATATTGTGAAATATACACGTAGTGTATATTGTGAAATAAAATGTATATTGTGAAATATACACGTAGTGGATATTGTGAAATATACATGTATATTTTACCAACAATCTAGTCCATTTAAATATATAAAGATTAGTTATTTTCACCAACAATTTATGTATATATAAATGTATTTATATTCGTATCGAATATCAGATACTGTATTTGTACTTATATTCATATCCAAAATCAGATATCGGATATCGCATACCATATTCGTATCTGTAATCGAATATCTCATACCGGATACCATAGTCGTATATGTACTTGTATTCGAAATCGGATATCGAATGTTGGATGCCGTATTTTTCATATTTGTATTCGTATTCCAAATCAGATATCGTATTTGTATTCAAAATGAATATTTCATATCGTATTGTATCCATAATCGGATATCGAATACCAGATATTGTATTCGTATATGTATTGGTATTCAAAATCGGATATCAAATATCATATTAGTATCCGAAATCGGATATCGAATATCATATTCGTATCCGAAATTAGATATAGGATATCATATTTGTATCTGAAATAGGATATCTTATTTATATTTGTATTTGTATCCCAAATCAAATATCGGATATCGTATTCGTATTCAAAATCAAATATCGAATATTGCATATCGTATTCGTATCCAAAATCGAATATCGTATATCGTATTCGTATCCGAAATCGAATATCGTATTTATATCCCAAATTATATATACGGTATCCGATACGAATGTATATAAGAATATGAATACATTTAAATATACTTGGTGAAAATAACTAATCTTATTTCAATAGAATAAATTATTGATAAAATATACTATAATATACATAACATGTCAATTATACATTTATGTATTAATGCACCGTTCAGCGTTCGTCCCTTTTCTTGTTTCTCTCAATAATTCATCTCGTAATTAACATAATAAAATTTGGCTGACTTTCAAATTCGTTCGATCTGAAAAGCGACGGGATTACAAATCATATCTTTGATTAATTATGAAATTAATTTAAAAGCTTGATTGTTTTTTTAGTAAACTTCAAATACCTGGATAGTTTAAAAAAAGAAATTTTTGAATAGTATGTACCTTTAAAAAAAATATCAACAAAAATACCAAGTTTTAAACATAATCCCAAATCTCACACTTTCGGATTTTTGAATTTGTCAAACCAATGAGATTTTCAATTATCTTTGAAACTTGGATTTTTTGTTAATAATTTTGTCAAAAGTGTATATGATCCAAAATTTCCTTTTAAAAAATGCACCTTTATTTATTTACATATTACTAGTTTTTATCCCGCGTCATTGTACAGGTCTTTCAAATGTTTTGTTTATTTTTTGTATATAGGGGGTTATGTTTTGTATGTGATTATTTTTTAAGAAGTACGAAGTTTCTTTCTATTATTTCGATATAAATTGATTGACAGATTGGTTTTGTTTATTTTCAATGATGGTGGTGTGTGATATTCGTTTTCTCACATTGATTTTTTATTTTGGATTGCGCGTGTATTGTTAACAATGTGCATAGTTCAAAAAGGATGTAAGGGTAAAGAATATACTACTACTATTTTTTTAGTACAATAACAAAATGATTGTAATTAGTAGACAATGTCTTGTGAGTGATAATGATATTCGATAGTTATACATGTATTTGTTTATTATGTTTTGTATTGATCGCCTCAATATATACGGATCCTTTGAGATTGTAAAGCGAAAATATCTTGATTGTTCAAGATCCGGCTTTCCCGAACAATTAAGATATTCTGCGTATGACAACCTATCTATATTTTTTTTATACATCACTGACGACGTAAGATTGCTTTTTTCTATACTGACCAACTAAATATAACAATTTGTACTGTCATGAACATGTAAATAATTTCTTGCACATTTGTTCATTTCTTTGTACACCGCAGGCAATAGGAGTTAATATTTTTTTTTCTTTCCTTGTGAAAAACCGAAAGTGCAACTTTTATCATTGTCTTTTTTTTTTTGAAGGAAACTTTTATCATTGTCAATATTGGTAATATCAAAACAGAATTCATGAGTTCCTCCATGTAAATATTTAAGAAATTCTTGGCACATTTATGTTATCTTAAATCTCAAATGGTAAGTATGACTTGTGAACAAACAATGTTAAACTTCTTAACTCGAGATTCGCCATTGATTTTTTTTGTATAAAATACCAAATTTTCATTGATGAGCGCAATACCGGTTTCATATTGGTAATATTTTTCTTGCAAGAAATTACAAACATTTAAACAGATCTTTGCGTACATACATTTATGTCGTCTTAAATCTCTAATACTAAGTACTACTCATGAATAAACAGTGTCAAAGATATTCATGATTATTTTTGTTACTAAATAGCAAATTTTCATTGATGAACGGAGGCGCTGAATTCATGTTGGTAATCTTGTTCGTGCAAGAAATTACAATTCATGTGATCATGAATATCTAAGTAAGTCTTTGCACATTCATTTTAATACTTCATATTGAGCATATTGTTTTTTTTACATTTTCTTAAAAACCAATATACAAATTTTCTTGATATTTAGCCTTTGTAAACACATGCATAATTCAATTGAATTTGTTTTTTTCATAAACACGATGCTTTATATATCATATCAAAACAGAATTCCATGAGATTATTCATGTAAATATTTAAAAAATTCTTGGCACATTTATGTCGTATTAAATCTCAAATACTAAGTACTAATTATGAATAAACAGTGTTGGACTTCCTGACTTGAGATTCGTGATTTTTTTTTTTTTTTACAAAATAGAAAATTTTCATTAATCAACGAAAGTACTGATTTCATGTTGGTAATATTGTTATTGCAAGACATTACTATTCATGTGATCACGAATATCTAAATAAATATTTGTACATTCTTTCAATTTAATACTTTGTATTAAGCACACTATTTTTTGTTCACTTGATTAAACTAATATACAAATTTTCTTCATATTTAGCATTTGTAAACACGTGCACAGTTCAATTGATTTTTTTTTGTCATACTCAGATATTTTATCGATGCTTTGTATATCATGTAATCGGTGGAGTATATTTCATCCATGATCATGATACTCGTTAGCTATGCATGTACTTATTTATTATCTTTTTTTATTCGCCTCAGTATGTAGGGATGTCAACGGGGCGGGGCGAGTTCGGATAAGCCTCCCCCATACCCGAACCCGAATTTTCGGGTATTATCCGAACCCAAAATATCCGCGGGTAAAAAACCATACCTGAACCCGAACCCGAACCCGTTACCCGAAAATCACCGATACAAAATCTAAAAAAATATATTATTTAAAAATTATTATACAAATATGTAAAATCACCAACAAATTAGTATACATAAAACAAACAATTTGTACAAAATACATTATAAAATACAAAAATTACAAATAATTAATCCATAAAACACCACAAATTTTCATATCATTGAATATTTTTGGGTACTTTCAGGTATTTTTCGGATATTTCTCGGGTATTTTCGGGTTCGGGTTCGAGTATACCCGCGGGTAAAAATTTACCTCCATACCCGAACCCGGAGCGGTTATTTTTTTCGGATAATACCCGACCCGCGGGTACTTTTTTCGAGTAATACCCGACCCGCGGATATTTTTTTCAGGTATTACCCGATCCGTCCCGCGGGTTCGGGTTTTACCCGGCCCATTGACATCCCTATCAGTATGTATGGATCCTTTGAGATTGTAGAGCGGAAATATCTTGATTGTTCAGGATCCGGATTTCCTGAACAATTAAGATATTTCTCACACTACAATCTACCTATATTTCTTTTATACATCAATGACGACGCAAGTTTACTCTTCTTTGTATTACAAAATCAAAAATTACAATTTGTATTGTCGTGAACATGTAAATAAATCTTTGCATTTTGGTCAATTTTTTGATACACCACAGGCAATAAAATTAACATTCTTTTTCTTTCCTTGCAAAAGATAGTAAGTACAACTTGTTTCATCATGAATATTGACAATATCATAACAGAATTTGATGAGATCCATTCATGTAAGAATTTGAAAAATTCGTGACACAATTAACTTATCTTAAATCTTAAATACTAAGTACACTTATGAATAAATAGTGTTAAAACTTGCAAACTTCAAATTCATGATTGATTATTTTGATAAATTGTATCATAGTTAATATTTACAATACCAAAACAAAATTTCACGAGTTAATTCACGTGATCATTTAAAAAATTCTCAACTGAATTTTTGTATTCATCCATACATTTTTGTATTCGTTGATAAATAATCCACTGATTTCATACTGGTGTTATATTCATCATTGAAAATTCCTTGACAAACAAATTCAATGAACAACAATTTGTTTGTTAATAAATTCTCTCACACACAAACAACAATGAATATTCTTCGACTCCAAAACCAAAATATTCGGTTTGCTAAAGTAAAGAAATTAGATCAAACACCAATTTGTTTGTTAAAGTAAAGAAATTAGAAATTTGACAAGGTACAATTCCCTAATGATCGGTTCATCGACTTCAAAACAGTAACTTAAATTCAGATCAAACACCAGTAGAACCAAATCCACCTTGGCCCCTTTTAGTTTCATCCAAATCCTCAACCTCCAACACATCAGGAGTCATGATTCGTTCTATGATCATTTGAGCGACACGATCGCCAGGTTTCACATTAAAATCCGTGTCGGAGAAATTGAAAAGTACAACTCCGAGCGGTCCGCGATAATCCGCATCGATAACTCCGGCACCGACATCAATCGAGTGCTTCAATGCCAGGCCCGATCTTGGTGCTGCAAAACAAGTTTAACGTCAGACATTTCATCTAACAGGTTGTGAGCAGGTATGACAAAACAGATATTTACCAATACGAGCATAGGTTCCTTCGGGTATGGAGATGCTAAGGTCGGTTGGAACAAGCGCCTTGCCACGTGCTGGCACCACAGCTTCCACCGCACTAGAAAGATCGTAGCCAGCAGAGAGAGAGGAGCCGCGAGAAGGCAAGATAGCATTAGACGACAGCTTCTTAACCTTGATCAGAGGAGATAGCTTGGCGATCTTAGGAGACGGCTCTTCTGCAAGAACGTGATCGCATGAGACGCCATTGGAGGAGACCATTGTTATGAACGAGAGTGACCGTGCTTATCAGAGAGATGAATGTTATGATGCCACGAACTGCTTCGGATATAGAGTATAATGGGGTTATATATAATAATGCTCTCAAAAATGGCGCCAAAATTTCCCGCCATATTTTTCGTGATACTATTTCCCGCCATGCAGAGAGTTATTATAGAGTTCCGTGAAATAAGAAATATTCAATAAACATATAGTATTTTATAAGAAAAATGTTGTACCTCCCCCTTGCCCTCCCCCCACCTCTTGATGTGTTGGCGGAAGAATTAACACCATCCAATTTAACATCTTAATTATGATCAAACATTTTAATTTATAGTTAAACATATTAATTATGATGTTATATCATAAATTAAGATGTTAAACGGGATGGTGTTAAGTCTTCCGCCAACACATCAAGAACTGAGGGGAATGCAAGGGGGAGGTGCATCATCACTCATTTTATAATTGAGTTTTTCTTCAATACACCACAATTTTTCCTAATCTTTTGGAATGACTTAATCTCAACCGTTGAGTTAGAAAAGGGTATTTTTGGAAACAAAATTCAAAAGGTCATTTTCTTTATCCAGGTGATTACAAGTCCCAAGTCCAACATAATTACTCTACACATCTTTTTCACCCTTCTCTCCCTCCTCCTCTCTCTTCGAATTATTTCTTCTCCTTGGAATCTCCTTCATCCAGTACGAGTATCATTTATTTACAAGATTACTTCTTCTCCAATATTAAGTCTCTCTCTCTCTGGAGACTTTCTGTATGTGAAAATGAAATGATCAATGGCATGACCAAACTCCTAAATGTTGTCTCTTTGCTGGTCTTTGATGAAGAAAACCAATATTTACAAGATTGTTTGTCTAAGCATCTATTGATATATAATGGAGAAGTCATTCCTTCACCAATATATACTTCATACAATTTTTTCCTATTCTTCTACTCTAGAAGTCTTTTCCTTCACCTATTTATTTTCACTCCAGAAGTCCTATATTGTACTTCATCAATATCTAAGATCCGAAAGTTGAAGAGGTGCATCCAAGAAAAAATACAAGTCTTTTTTTGTGAGACGAGGCATACTCGCTGCGGACAACGGTGGCATAACAAAAGAAACATGTCCAAATAAATCATAGTTTGATTTTTTTAATAAGATAGTTTTATGTATGATGTTTATGATTTTCAATTAGTATATATTTTTTTCGTATTTTTAAGTATGAATTTATGATTTGAATTTAATCATTTTATAATTTTGGATGGTACTATTTTGAGCATTACCAATTGTACTTGTTTGTGTATACTTGGTAGTATTTTTTATAATTTTAGATGGTACTGTTTTGAGTATTACCAATTGTACTTGTTTGGTTATACTTGTAGTATTCTGAATATTAATGACACTCATACCTCAAATTTTACATTTCATACAAACGAAAGTTTAACCCTAACCCAAATCCGAAACACATCATCCAAAAATAATGTAAGCCCTTGACGCCCGGACCAAACCAAGTCACAATTCCAATTACAGATCCAAAAAGACTCCTCTGTTATTGGAAATTGCTATAAATCCTCTTTGTCCTTGAAAAAATCTTGAATAAATTGTAAAATGTTATTAGGCAAGATAGCACTATACTTAGCAAACTATTGTTAATTTAATTGCACCAAATAAATATCAATTAAGGACTAGTTCTAGCAAAACTAAAGATGAATTAACGATTAATTATATGCCCATTGATGATTGAAGCTTAATTGTTTTGTGCAATAAAAACTAATTTATGCTTATTTTCAGTTAAAGTATAACAAAATGTGAACGAAAATATAATACCTGATTGAGGACGTAAAATATGCACTTGATTTTTAGTAGCACGATATCCCTTGAGGAATCCATGGAGAAGAAAGGTTTGCTTGCTCATCTATTTTCTCTGATGCCCTTCTAGAAAATAGCAAAAACAATGGAGAGAAATAGAATCGAACGAGAAGAAAAAAATAGCCAAATATTTAGATATGAAAAAAAATGGGGGAGGCAAAACCTAGGTTTCAACTCTCTCATTCTCAAGCCGTATTTTGCTCTGTCTCTCTCGAATCTCGATCCTTCTTTCACTCTCTCCTCTGTCGCCTCTTTCTCTCTCCAGAGTTGAAGATGAAAAGTGTGTTGAAAGTTGAAGTTAGGTTTCGACTTTCGAGCCAAGATTAATAGAAGAATAAAGCTAGAGCCCTCCCTCCCTCCCTCCCTCCCTCTCGTATCTCCTTCTCAAGTGACTGACATATGGGTTCCACACAAATTAATTTTTGTGAAAATAGGTGTGGGATCCACACGTCAGTGACTTAGGAAGTGGATTTGGGAGTGAGGGAGGGAGTGACTTAGCATCGCTCTTAATAAAATCATATTAAATTTATTCATCTCCCGTTTATGACACATACTAAAGTTATGATATACATAACCAAATTAAGCACCATTTATTCATCTCGACCCATTTATTTATATTATAGGCTCAATGACTATTTCTTGTAATTTAAAATTTATGTATATTAATATTATGTGATATTTTTTTGTAGATAAGTTTATCATTTCACGGATTTGTTTGGATATTTTTTGACATAATTTTTTTTAGTAAATAATATAATTCTGATGAAATAACGGTTTGAATATATGAAATTAATCTATATACGTATTTGTATTCGATACTATACGAACCGTATTTGTATTTGTATTTAATATTTTATGAAACTAGTTAAATAAAATTTGTATTTGTATTTAATATTTTATGAACCGTATTTGTATTTGTATAATATCCGAACCGTATCAGATTACACTCCTATTCATATATCATGTTCATATTAAATAAAATTTCCAACTTAATTAGGTTGTAATAAATAAAATATATTTAATATTTTATGAAACTAGTTAAAAGTACAATTATGAAATAAAACTAATAATTGAATTATTAGTAGAATCAATGAGATAAAAAAAAAATTAGTAGTGAAATC
The DNA here is from genome assembly GCA_946800325.1 of Luzula sylvatica. Classification (NCBI taxonomy): domain Eukaryota; kingdom Viridiplantae; phylum Streptophyta; class Magnoliopsida; order Poales; family Juncaceae; genus Luzula; species Luzula sylvatica. Next base: position 4,264,057 of record OX326957.1, on the reverse strand, counting down.
GGCAATTAATATTTAAAATCTCTCAATTAATATATATTAAATATTTTAGTATTAGAAAAGTAAGTTTTTTGTATAAATTTTATATGTAGATAATATAATTGAATACTAATTTGAAAATGATATAATTATCACATAAAAGATGAATTGACATGAAAAATTATATATGCTAAGAAAATATTCGCGTTACGCAACGAACATGTAAATTATGTTTTTTATTGTAATACAAATTACACATTTTAATGATAATATTAATCATATAACCTTAAAATAAAGTTATTTGAATTCATTTATCTATGATTATTAATATGTTTTACGATTACATTATAATAACAAAAAATCTCATTTTTATAATCAAATAATAATACTTACATTAGTGTCATTATATAATGATATATGAAAAATATGTTTTACAATTTTACTAAAAAACATAGCAACAAATATTATATCATTGTTCACAATATTTAATACAATACTAAATATAAAAAATAATTAATCATACAACATATGTAGTAACACGTTATTAATTATATAATAGTAATATTTTTTTATTGATTCAAAATGTAAAGAAAAATATAAAATAATATAAAAACTTAATAGCGGAATATAATTTAATAAATAATATCAAAATTTAATTTATAATAAAATAATATAAAAACTCATTCATTTTCGGTTGATTTATAATAAAATGCAATGAAAAATATAAAATAATATAAAACTCATTCAGTTTCGGTTGGATTTTTGGTTTGGGCCATTCAATTTCGGTTGGATTTCGGGTTCAGGTCATTCGGTTTCGGTTCGATTCCGGGTCCAGGTCATTCGATTTTGGTTCGATTCCGGATTCGTATCATTCGATTTCGGGTTCGAATCATTCGATTTTGGTTCGATTTATGATTATGATCATTCGCTTCGGTTTTGTTGTTGTGTCGTTAATTATTCAACATTTTTTGGTTCGGACGGGTCGGTCATTATCAAATATATATATAATCAATTAAAAAAATCAATCTAGCTGGATACACAATAATCACTTCTAAACGTCATAATTCAAGTTGTTTGATACAAACAATTTCGGAGGATTTTGAAAGATTCTTGCATTACAATATGTATTGAGATGATATTTATTTATGTGCTAGTATGTTTCCTGATGAAAAGTATAAATTACTCTTTGATGTAAAGGAAATTTGAAAATTTGTTGTACAAATAATTTATTTTTAATAATTATTGTTTTTTTTAAAACATTTATAATTATTAAATTTTGAATAATGTAATAATTGATTAATTTTTTTTAAAACACATATAATAATAATAAATGTTACATATGATATTAATTGATATGTATTAATTTATTGATGTTGATAAGTTAACTAGTTATAATAACAAACTATTACATTTATTGTTTAAAATATTAATTTTATTTATATTTTTAGTTCAAAACTTTGAATGTTATATTTAATTTGTTATTATATAGTTTGAATAAGTAATTATATTTTAATTTAAATCTATAATATTTGTTTTTAAAAAATAATAATAACTTATTATTATTTTTTAAAACACAAATATTATTGATTTAATAAGTGTATTATTTTGTGGTAGTCTCCTTTAGTATGACAAGTTTTGGGTGATCAATAAGATATGTGTTTATTTAAATTTTCTCATCCCATGACCAAGCACCACATGCACATTACCCAACCTGTTAAAGCAAGTTCCCACGCGTAAAGTAATAAATGAGGAAGGATGTTGAATTACTTATTTGCCCTTTCTTTTCAAACATTGGTGGAAACAGTACCGGCTGAATAGAGATTTTCACCGGCTCAATAGAATTACCCGGTTTTTTTATTTAATCTAGACCACTGAATTCAAACAAGCCAACGGTTGAGAAACTTTTGGTGTATGGAAGAATACTTTATAATTTTGCTTTTATTTCAGATTACCTCTTTAATTACTGATTTAATCGTTACAAATCTCAGATAAAAACAATTACACTTACACATCCTTAAACACAAATCCTAATCTATCAAGAATATCCATGCATTACAAATACAGAGCACAACAACATATAAGAATAATAAAAAACCATTAGATTAATTTCATTACGCAAATCTCTATAAATTTCCCCGTCAAATTACCTTCCTCTGACCCCCAAATGCCCAAATCTGCATAAACACATCCATCAAATATACAAATCAACCCAAAAAAAATAATATTTTACAAAAAACAAACCATGAGATTCTTATCGTAGCTACCGGTACACAACGCGCTTCCGTCCCCCGATAAACCGAGACAACTTATCCTCCCCTCGTGAGAATTCTGCAAACTCCCCAAATTCAACACTACCTGCAAAACACGACCAATAATATTTATATTCCAAACAATATCTTTTATTTTTGGCAAAATTTCATGTGTAACGTGAAATATCATGAATACCCCCATAAAATTATTATAATTTCATGGATGCCCTTTTGTAAAATTTATGTTAACTATTCGTTAAGATTATCGCTAATTTTAGAAGTTTTGTAGGGGTATTCATGACATTTCACGTTATGCAGGGGTGTACGTGAAATTGTGGGGTTTTGTAGGGGTATATATGAAATTTGGCCTTTATTTTTAATACCTCGGCGAGGAGAGTATCCCAGACACAACAATCGCCGTTAGAATATCCCGCGAACATTAATCTTCCCGAAATGGAAAACGCAACCGAAGTAACCGTCGGAATCTCGTCGTCGTTCTTATCCGGTTGTCTCGCGTAGATCTGTAGTTGGTGACCGGTACGCATGTCGAAGAGTCTACACGTACCGTCTTCCGATCCCGTACCGAACCTGTAAAAACAAAACAACAAAAATATCAGAAATGCCCCTCTTATTGGATAGATATTTCAAGTACCTGTTTCCGTCGGGGAAGAACTTGACGGTGTTGACGTCGCCTTCATGTCCGTTGTAAGTACGAACCGCGCGGCTCGCGATTCGGATGTCCCATAGTCGCGCGGTCGAGTCGCACGAGCCCGACACGAACATGTTCGAGCTCGACGAACTTATCGACAGACTAAGGACGTCGGAAGTGTGGCCGGAGGGAAATTCGCCGCCGAAAATGGAAATTTTTTGTCCTGTAGTGACGTCCCATAAAAGGCAAGTCTGATCCCCCGAACCGGTGATCAGTCTCGTTTCTTGATCTGGTATGTACTGACAACACGACACGTAGCCTTTGTGACCGGTTAATATTCTCGATACTGGTATGTTACCGTCTCGATCTGATTGGGAACTGAGATTGAAGATCGAGCAAGCACTGTCGAGGCCGCCACAAGCTACGGATTGGCCGTTTGGGGCAAAAGCACAAGTCATTACCCATGGACAATTCAATTTGATTGCGTGTGTTTTTTGACTCGTTAATGCGTTCCATACAATCAATCTCCCGTCTTGAGATGCGCTCACTATCCAGTTCTTCTCTTGCGTCCAATCCAATGCGTATACCTGTGTTTCGAATCGAATTTAAATCCGAATTTCAAATGTTTGTGAGGGGATCATCATTTTACCTTGCCTGTATGACCCTGTAGTGTTCGACAACAAACCAGATCTGTTGGACCGAAGTTAACCGGTGCTCTCCCTTGATTCCTTGCACATCTCGCTACTACAAATGTGGAAGAAAAATCAAGAAGAATCAGATCTCAACGAAAATTGGTGAATTAATTAGAAATGAATCGAAAGATCTCACCATCAGTATCGAGAAGTAACTGTCTCTTCTGTTTAAGCTGATCTCTGAGTGAATTGACTGTGTTGGTAGCGGCAACGTGTCTCTCCTTGAGCTCCGCCACTGACATTTTGCCAAAAGTAAAACCCTAACTGAAATTTAAGCAGACGCAGCCATTACCAGGGGTTTAGAAGCTCGATCCGAGCTGAATTGCAGCTTGCAATTCGCAAATGGTAAAGGTAAGTGGAGAAGACTGGGATGAGTCGAGAAGAGAGAGCACGAAACGTGATGCAGGGCGGCACTGGGCTTGGTGGGAGTCGAGAGAGACAATGAACAGTGATGAGTGCTTGACTTCGGACAACGCGAATTAATTAATTAATGCACCTGTTTATTCGAGATATTTTTGTTTTATGACAAGTGGGTCCCAAGGTCAGTGAAAGTATATATCTTTCGGTGTAGGGTTGAGATATATGAACCTGGTTTAGGTAATGAATTCAGGAGTGACAGAAGGTATGTGGGTCCGAATACTGGAAGACCCAACGGGCGACTGGGGGGATACCATGAGACGACCAAGGATTTTATGTGCACATTCTGTGCAGTAAATTATGTGGTGTATAACTGTAGGTGAATGTTTTTTTTATTTTCCAATGTTATGCATGGAGGTTTTCTAATGGCATACTCCCTACTCTAAATAAAGTTTTATTTTCGAATATCGATTAAATTAAATTTGGACGACGTGAAAACTATTTTGGACCAAAATATTTTAATATTTAATAATTAAAAATATATTTTTTGATACTTTTTATTGATTTTAGAAAATTTAATAAATATGTTTTAACCTATACTAATTTTAAAATATAATATATGTTATATTTATATAATTTTAATTTTTCATTTCTTATGTTGGCAGAAAAATATTTTTTCAATAATTAGTTTCTTATTAATAAATATTAAATAATTATATATCAACATAACAACTAATGATAAATTAATATATAATTATCATATTAGTCAATATCAAAAATAAAAGATCATGAAAATATAAAAAATACATAAAAAACAATGAAAATATAAAGTACTATTAGTTTTTCTTTTCATGCAAAATATGTAATAAATGAAATATTTAAAATTATATAAAATATAACTTATTATTATTATTATTTTAAAATTATTACATATTAAAATATATTTATGTTAACACCATTCAAAATCAATTTTCAACTCGTATAGAGAGTATTGGAAATAAAACTTTGGTTTGAGGATGGCGAGGGGGGGGAGTATCGTAAAGGCGAGAGATTTTTGAAAATATCCAAAATAAAACATAGGGTTTTATTTTTACAAAAATTCCCATTAACTATATGCCTTATTAATATCTATTATACAAAGTAACACACGATATAGATTTAATATACATGACCCGAAAAACCACAAAAATAAAAGGCCGAATAAGGGAAAGAGGAGAACAAAGCTTTTAGAGAAATAGAAATACGATAAGAGATTATCGTTGCGGATTGCCGCCATATCAAAATCTAGGATATTAAACTTCTGATTTTTGTAAACGAAAAGTGGACATGCGACTATGCGAGGATGATGACAGGATATTTACATGCACGCGTTAATTGGAAAATGAAAGGTGGAGAAAAAGCTATGAAGAAGAGAAAAAATGACGAGGTGCTCCCCGACGCTGTCGCTGTTATTGCTAAAGTGTTTACAAAACACACTAACTAATATGAATAATTAAATAATGTATAAAAATATATTATTTGTTGTTGATCTTAATTGTTGGTAGTCCCGGCCGACCTAACAGCAGATATAATAGACAAATAAAATGTATTAACACATACAAAATGATATAATAAACATATGAAAAAATATATTCTGTACATAATGTATAATGTAATTCAAAAATTGCCACAAGACCTTTTTAAAAGAGTTCTATTGTCGAATTCTTCGTGTTAACTTTGTTTAACTACTGTTATATGTTTTTTTGAGTTTGGTAAACAAGACCAAAGTGAGAAACTCCAAGGGAAAATAAGAAACTTTATTCTATATATATTGCTCCTATTCTTCTTAAATGAATTTAAGAACCACAAACAATAAACTATTCCACTTATCTCCCCTCCTTATTAACTCTCCATAAGATAAATAATTACTACAAAAAATACCAAAAAAATGAACACATGACTCAACAGCTACTACTATACACAACAAACATGTTACTGACACAACACTACCTGCACACTGGGCCCCACCACAAAACCTCAATTATTGTACAAAAACATCTCATTTCCACCCCTCCCTACTTTATTAGTTACAAAGTTGAAATAATGACACCTTTTCATATGGATTGATCAATCAATTTCATAGTCCATTATTGACCACCTGGATACACACACGACCCGTAACCTACAAGACAAAATAAAACAAATTAAATTAATCAGACAAAATCATATAATAACATTAACATTTTACTTACTCGGATTTTCTGAAGTCAGAACGGCCGATTGACTAAAATCACAATCCCACGATTCCTTGCTCGACACCTGGTACAACTGGTTCATCGCATAAGCCGCGTGTGAACGCACGTTATTGGGTTCGTAACATGCCGCGCCGGGTTGAATTTGGCTACAATCCACGCCCGTTTGCGAACACGCGTAATCCAAATCTTTTTGCAATTCGTCGTCCGTCACCCCATCCTTCGGCACGCACCAACCCGTGCTTTTCGTTTGAGGCGGAGCGGAAGCGGGTGCGACCGAAGCGGATCCGGACATCAAACCCGCATCGTAACTCATGGTAAGATCCGGATGGAACAACCCGAACGATCTCTCGGACGTGGGCCCCGGTTTCAAATCCTCGTCGTATAATGCAAATAAATAAGTATCGATCGATTTTCCGGGCATTAACGGAGTACCCACTCCAGATTTCAAATGAGAAATCAAATTGGATGTATAACTTTTAGCATTCGCCAAATTCGCGCCCGCTTCGGTGGTATCCCCTCTGTAAGGCCAGCCCGTTTCGGCAACAATTATTTCGGTGTTAGGAAATCCTAACCGAGTTAACGCGGATTTAACCGCGTCTAGTTGCGCATCGAACATGTTCGTGTATGTTATTTTTGATATCTGGTCCGTACGGCCCGCGTTAGGCTGGAAGAGACAGAAAGCAAGGGTTTCGGGACGGGGATCGCTTTGGTACGCGAAGTAAGGGTAAGGGTTGATCATGAAGGGCGAATTCGTCTTTTGGAGGAAGGAGACGATTTGTTGGAGGTTCGACGCGATGGCGGATTGGAAGGTTCCAGAAGAAGGAGGATCGGACTGGGAGAGCACGGCCATTGTGTTGACCGTGGAGATTTTGATGTTCAAGCCTGCTGAGGTGGCGGCGTTGTTGAGGTTCTGCATTGCTGGGAGGAGCTGTAACGCGAGATTCGCGTCTCCTAGTTCCAACACTTCGTTACCTAATCTCAATATTTTTTCAAAGTCAAGTTGCCATCAATTTTCAAAAGAAAGGAAAAAGTGCAAGACTATATGTACCTAATCTCATAAAGAAAGCGTGGAAACTTAACTAAACTAGATTCTAGAGGCATACATGCCAAATTCTATTCCAAATCAGATCTTAAAAATATATTGGAACAAATGCAGTAATTTCTTTCAGCGGACTTACCGACGGATATGAGAGATATAGAAGAATCAGGGAAAGGGAGAACATTGGCGGAGATCCAACGGCTAGCGGCGGCCGGATCGGTGGCAAGAGACGGGATGTCACCATTGGAAGCACCGATCACGATCGATATGTTGCTCCCTGCCAGGGCGCGTATGAAATTCACGTCGACTCCGTACAATCTCACTTTCGTGATCGTCGTCGATTTGAGGAGTTTCGCGGTGGCTTCAGGCGAAGGGAGATTATCGGCGACCTCTCCGTAGTTCACTCCGAGAAACGGTTGTGACCCTGATTTGACGAATACATACAGAGACGGAAAAGAGGGATTAGTTGAAAAAAGATATTACCACGTAAATCGGAGAAGATCAACGACTTACTGGAGAAATTGAAGGAGAGGATGAGGAGAGCGAGGAGAAGGAAGAGGCGATTGCTTCTAGCCATTGCTTGATCGCGAGAAGTGTGGACTGTGGAGAGTAGTAGACGAGTGTCCAAAGGAGTTTATTTGTTTACTAGAAGAAGGAGAAAAGAGAAAATTTTAATAAGGCCCCTCTAAACTACTAAAAATATATTGGTTTAAAAATTCTACAAATAGTGAGTAGTAGATACTAAATATGATATTTATTGGGGCCTTAATAAGAAATTTCCATAAGATTAAAAAATGGTGCGGAATAGATGAGTCGGTCCGACCCTTGTCTGGGTAAACACGTGTTCCCGGCGGCAGTTCCTAAAATATTGTATGGGCACGGTGTATCACTGAAGAAATTAATATGCTTATTAATATTTTGCATCATTTTAGAGATTATGTATGTGGTGGTGGTAGGGGAGTAGGCAACTTTATTTGTTGATGGCAACGGTAAAAGACTAAAAGGAGATTAAGAGCCGTTAGACGCTGACTGGTTGAATGTAATGTAATATCAATGTTCCAGAAATCGTTCGACGCTCGCTGGTCGGCAGACGACCATCAAGCGCCAAGGATGATTAATCGGGATTAATCGGGAATCTCGGCGGACCTCGGCAAACAAAATTACAAATCACAGTTTTTTTAATAAGTTTTGAATAATTTAAGTAACAAAATACACTACGTCACTAAACTGACATAAACTCAAATAATAATAATAATTTATATATATAAATAATATTAAAAATATGAAAAAATTTAGTTCAAATTTATTTTTTTGAATAGTATCCGACAAACGATCGTTTTCATTATTGATGCCTAATTTTTTTTATGTTAATGGAGATCCATTGGCAATCCATAACGAAAACGATCATTATTTTGAATATTATCCCACAGCCTCTCATAATATATAATTTTTTGTGCTTCACATTCCAACAACTAGGGTATGGATGGCAATAAAAAAAAAAAAAAAAACACTTCTAAAAATCGGCTCGGCGGTGGCTTGGCGGACCCTTGGCGGCCACTTGGAGGATTCCGCCAAACACAAAACGTCAAGGACTTATCTCGACGGCGGACCATCGAGGAACGATTAATCGGTGATTAATCGGCCGCCAAGGCCGATTTCCAGAACACTGTGTAATATCGTATCATGAAGAAGTGAGGGTTTTCTTGAAGGGAAATTTTCAAAAAATCCCTTATATTTTTTGGATATTCTAAAAAACTCCCTGTCTTTTTGGAAACTCCAAAAAACTTCCTCTACCTAATTTTTATTTTCAAATACCCCCTATAGGGGTTAAAACTAACCAAGGATGGTGTTAAATTTTTTTTTTTGACCAAAATACCCTTCTAATTTCATATGTATATTTTTTGTTATTTTTCATTAATTTTATTAGTTTTTTAAAAAAATTCATAAATAATTTTTAACATATAATGACTTCACAAAAATAAAATTATTAAATGTTGTGTTTTTATAATTTTAATATTTCATTTATTATTCATGAAAAACTAAAATCAGATAATAATAAAATAAACAACTTGAAAATATACTGAAAGAAAAATATATCTTTAAACATCTATTTTAATTTAATTTTCGTTCTTCTTTTATATATGATTTTAATAGATTCATGATATTTTATTTTTTAAATATTTGCGATGTGTTCTTTTAATATTGTTGTTCATATTATTATTATTTTATGTTATTTTTTCAATAAAAAGTTATGAAAGTCAAATATATGTAATGTATGAAATATTAAAATTATATACATATAACATATGACAATTATTTTTTAAAATTATTATAAGCAAAAAAAAAATTAGGACTTTTTTAAAATTAATACAAATAACAAAAACATTATTTTAATTACTAAATATGTAAAATGAAGGGTATTTTGGTCATACAAAAATATTTAACACCATCCATAGTTAATTTTAACTCTATAGGGGGATATTTGAAAATAAAAGTTAGATAGAGGGATTTTTTTGGAGTTTCCAAAAAGATAGGAGATTTTTTAAAATATCCAAAAAAAATAGGGGGTTTTTTGAAAATTTTCATATATATATATATATATTTGGAGTGCAACTAAAATACTTGTACAAGTAAAGTTCACTCGGTACTTGTACATTTTAAACCCTTACATCTATATCAAGATTCGTGCACAGCTTTTACTTTACACGCTACCGTTAGTTCAGATATGTATGGTTTTCTCCGTCAATAATCTCTGGCTCCGTCAGAAAAGCTGGGCATCTTCTTCTTCCTTGCGTGCTTGTACTCGTATGTCTGGTTCTCTCATTTCTCCTCGTCAAAGCATCAAAAAGCATGCTAAGGCAGATATCCCACTCGCCATCTCTCTCTCTCTCTCTCTCTCTGGATCTCTGGATCTATCGATGTGCAGGTTAGGATGTTTTAATTTTCGGACTTTAGCAGGATTAGGTTTCTTTGAGTCTGCAAATTACTGATTTTAGTTGATTGAGTTGTATTAGAGTTTAATTAGGGTTTCTTATTATCGTTGATCTTTGCCTTATAATTAATCAATTGAGTCCAGCTGGTATTTTGCCGGTATCGAGGGGGTCCCAAACATAGATCCAATTCAATTATTTCTTGGAAGAAATCTAGCCCGATATCTGAGATGACTCCAAAATGAAATCGGGTTTCCAGATCTTCGATTTGACTTTCATCAGGTTGCTTTTTCTCTTAAATTTTCAATTTTATGAAAGTTTATGCATCTATTTAATTGTACAATAAAATATAAAATTGATTTTATATTGAGCTTTATTTGAGGCTTAAGTGCAAGATGAGTTTCATTGATGCAAAATTGGGTTCAATTGAGGCTTAAATGACTTGTAACTAATATGACATTTGGGAAAACAATCTAATTTTCAAAGTGTATATAAATTTTTTTGATGGATCCTGCAAATTTTAAAATGTGAATGAGTTGAAATTTTATAAGGATAAGGTTAGTCTAGTGTAATGGATATTTATCATTTTTTAGGGGTATACATGAAAATTTCGTTTCTTTTCATGATTACACATGAATAATCTCGAAAATTTTCTTCTTCTTTAAGTTTTCTTCTCATATTGTATTTCAGATATGTTGAATTGTTGAAGGGTTTACCTGAAAAAAGTTATCCTATTTTCGGAGGTATTATTAAAAAATCACAGGTTAGATTTGGAGATCAGGGGACATTAGTACCAAGCAATATTATTCATATTATAATTAAAAATGGTAACATTGTACCAGTCAATAATAAGGAACATGAAGGTTATTGGGGTTAGTTATATGATTGGGGCTTAATTGGCTAATTGCGCATATTTGTTTTTTACTTGCTTAATAGGTGTATGCATAATCCGGCTCTTTGTTGAGATCATGAAGAGTAAAAGTTATGAACATAATTGATGGCTTTTATTTTAGACATTGCTTTTCAGAGAAGTTTAGTGTTTAATTTTGAGATGTAATATTAGGTTTTACTTTGGAGATGCAATTATGGGTTTGTTTTATTTTTTATTGCTTTTGAGATGTAATTTGTGAGAGATAAAATTTGTAATATACATAAGTTTCATAATTTCCATGTCGCGAATACAAGTGTATTATTTTTGGTATCAATTCAATTTTGAAAAATATAGGGTAATAATTGAAGTTTGTACCAACTACCATTCAAATGTAAAATCTAGTACAAAATGAGATAAAATAAGACAAACAGTTTGCAATTTGCAATTGAGTCCAAATGTTTTGTTAAAATACAATAAAAGATCATAGTATCTAAAATTTACAAGCAAGTTGAAAATAAGTTTAAATTTAACAAACTATAAAATCAACAAAACTGAAACAAATTCAACATGATTTATACATAAATTCAGACTAAAATGTTAGAAATTTGCACTAAAGTTTTACAAACTTTGAAATAGCAATATGTGATCATGGATTCATAATACCTTAAAATTACAAATATGTCCAAAATAACAACAAAATTTATACAACCAAGTTCTCTGAAATTAACAAAATCAGTCTTCACGAAATCAGTTCATACACAAAATCTTCATTCATCCTCTTCCTGAGTGCCCCTGCCTCATTTGTCTCGTGCATTGCGGCTTCATTTGCATCCTGAAAGAAAAAACCGAAGGAAGCTCGACAAAATGCAAGACCGAGATGCTTGAATTCTAAGGTATTTTCCTCCTCCTCCTCCTTCAAAATGAGATGACTACAATTTGAGTAATAAAAAATATAAATAAATAATTTTCGAGAAGATTTGCAAAATGCCCCTTTATTAGCCTCATTTGCCCAGATTGACCTTTATAAAATAGAAACCTTATTTATAATAGTATATCGGATTTATTTTGCAAATTTCACTATTTTAAATTCTCAATAAATCCTAATTAGCGTCAGTAGCTCCATTCTATTTTATGATTTTGAAATCCTAACTGTACCCATCCAGCTTTAATTCCATCAAAATTAGCACGAGCAAATCAAAATAAGCCTCAATCAATTAAAAATTATCCTTTTCATTTCTAATCATGCAATTACTCATGATTTCGTCAATTTTTGACAGTACAACAGCATAGAAATCAGTTCCAGGTAAACTAGTCAACAATCAGGAAACATTCAATCAATTCAGTCTCTACGTCCATGTCTCAATAATTGATATAATCTGTCTGAATAAGAGAAATTAGAGCTGAATAATTTATAAGACCAAATTAGATTAGGCATGGTGGAAAAATAATTGTTCACCCATTTATCACCGGCTCCTAAGAGAATCTCTCGGGCTGGAACGGCATGTCGATAGGCTTTTTTTGATAGGACAATTTGAGGGGAGGCGACTGACTTTGCTCAAGACTCAAGAGAAATGGGAGAAGGATTCTAGCATTTCCATGGATACGGCTACAAGAGAAGGAATAGTTTGCCAAGAGACGGAGAAGTGTGCACAAGCTGAGCTATGCTCTGTTTTGACGGAGCAAATAAAATACTTACGGAATGTTTTAAAGAGACGGAGCGTGTCATCTTCAATCTCAGCACGGATATTGATGCTGATCCAAAGGTGTAAAACTTAAAAGTAGAAATTTTCAAATCCTTGTACAAGCATTTTAGTTGCACTATATATATATATATATATATAAGGTTGCCTTTGGTGCTTTTACAAGCACCGAAAGGGTTGGTGCTCTCGTTTTTTAAAGCGTTGGATGCACATTAAGATTCGTGCCGAATTGATAAGATGAACACGCTAACTTTCCGTTTTGTCTCTGTCTCCTCCGTTTGCTTTCATGTTCTTCCTGGTTTAGAATGTTTTTTCCCTGGCATCCCTCTCAAATCGGGTTTCAATGGCAATGAACTTTTACGATGATCACTCTCTTAGCTCTCTCTAATCGGGTCTCTCACGGCGATCAACTCTCCGGTGATTACTCTCTCGAAGTGAACTTTCTCTTGTCGTGGATTTCTCCTCAGAGGTCGTGATTTTCAGTCTATGACTTTATCTCACGGACGGTCTTCTCTCTCACTCAGTGCGATCAACTCACTTTCTTGGTGTGGTGTGATGGAGCGATCTTCTCTGAAACTAATTTTCTCCAATGGTACTGGTACGCTCTATTCCCCCCCACAAATTCACCTAATTACCCAAAAAAATTGTAATCAACACATACAACCTAATTAATTAACAGGTAATTAATATCCACTTGGATTAATAATTTCAAACTAATATCAATATGCGTCCCTTGATGATTATCATGTTAATTCACATGATAATTAACAAATGATTATGTCATCATGATTTAATCAAGAAATTGCTGGTCGGGCAAAATATAATTCTCCTAACTTTAATTGTGTGTTCTAATTTTTCCAATTGAGTGCTCTAATAGTCTAATTTTTAAGGCTTTATTTGGCAAAAGATGAAATTATGGAATATTGAAAAATTAAAAAGAAAACGTTTATTCCATCTTATTCCAGTAATGCTCGCAAGATAATACAACAAGAAGTTGATTTTAAAAGAAATATAAGTAATCATTAGTGCCCAAAATATCCTTTTCTTATTGTTGATTTATTAACTTTGATTGTGACTTATTTTTCAATTTAATAGAAGATAAAAATAATTTATATTAAATAAAATAAATGACATGGAAACAAAATAAAAAATCCAATTAAAACACAATAGTACTCTTTGCTAGCATTTAAAAGAAAATAAGCTTATTCAACTCATCCAAAATAGCCATATTGGCTACAAAACGATAAAAAAAAAAAAAATGAATAGTAACACGTATATATTTTTTAAGAGAAACCATATGCTAAATTTTAAAACTACTAGAACATAATCAAGTTGACGCTAAAATGTAAACATAAATCATTACAAAATTTTACTCAACAAAAAATTATAAATATATCAATTGTCATGTCATGAACAATCTAAAATACGCATAACACAAAAAAACTAATTATCATCACACGAAAAAACTAAATACTCATACTATAAAATTTCAATTGCCAAGTAGGAAACAAAGTGTAATAAAAGGAAGTATATTTGTCCTAAATTTTACTCCATTTTATGATTTAGAAATATTTCATACTTTTCTTGAAAGAGTAAAATTCCACTAATTCACTATTTCATCTATTTAATTTCATGCTTGTTCAGTTAGTATAAATTAGTTAATTCATTATTTCAATCTTCTTCCACTCTACCAACACCTACTAAAATAAGGGGGCTTCTATCATACATCATTTTCCTTATCATACACCCATTTTCAAGGTTATTTGGAGTAATTATCCATTTATTAATATTTAAGGTAAGATCTCAAATGTATTTATCAATTAATGTTTGACTAAATTAGAATTTTTTGTTGTTCATTTAAACAAAAATATCCATAAAAGATAAATTTTATGATACACCCTTTTACAAATATAATTAATTGCTAAAATATCCAAAATATCCTTGTAAAAGGGTGTATGATAGAATTCCCCCTAAAATAAAATAAAATAAAATATTAGATTGGAGGGATGAGAAAAGAGTTGATGGTTTTTAATATCTTCAGTTTCCGAGATGTAAAATTCCGGATCTCCCACATAGTTTTTGACTTCCTATTTTTTGAAGTGTGTTAATTCATATCTGGATTTTGTTTAACCTGGTTTTTGAGTTTTTTTGTTACAAGTTATATTTTTTATAAGATATTTGGTCTAATTGAATTGTTTTAGGGGAATTGAATTTACTTCTCCTATATATCGTTTTGTAAATTCATTTTAAATGAATGAAACATGCAAGTGGGACATCTAAGCCTACTCATATTTCTTTTTTTTACAAGTTCTACGAAAAGCAGGGGTGATTCTACACATTACTCTCTTAGGAATTTTTTATTTTTTGAATGATACCCGACAAACGATCGTTTTTCTTACTGATACATAATTATTTTGATGTCAATGGGGATAGAACCACAACCTCTCACAACATATGATTTTTTTGTTTTTCACACTCAACCAACTAGGTTATAGACCCATTGTTCTCTTAGAAATTTTATAATTAATGTAGTTGTAATTTTTTTTAAATCATAATAGATACTTTTTATCGTTTTAACCATATAGATCATTCGATTTTAGTTCTACGTAAGTCATTGTATTTTTTGTTATGTCCAAATTAAGTCATTCTGTTAGGATATCATTTTAACACTTCTTATTGACATATTCGACTCAACACTTGAACATTACTAAGTTGAGTAACTAATGATGACATAACACTAAAGTGAACGATTACACAGGGCCGGTCCCGGGATACGAAGGGCCCGAGACCTATTTTTAAAAAAGTCCCCTTTATATATATTTTTTTCAAAAGAATAAACAACAGAATTTTTTTATTTTAAATTAGGTTTCAGAAATCTAATTTTTTCTTGTTTGTAATGAAGTAGATGTCACCCAATAGTTAAATACTAGTAGAAAAAAATATTTAAAATTAATTAAAAAATGAATTAAATACAAATATGTGATGTGGGTTCATTTTTTCCAATAAGTAATATTGGTTTGTGAAGAAGTAATGGATGAAAATGTAGATGCCAGTAGAACTTTTTTTTTTTAGTAAGTAATATTGCACATAGAAAATTGAATGTATTTTTCGAATACAAATAAGAAATATGTGTTGTGAATTTATTTATTTTGAATAAGTAATATTGCACATAAAAAATTGAATGTATTTTTGGAATAAATAATATTGCACATACATATTTCGATATGTATTCTCATTGCATTTACTAAGTTTTTTTGGAAAGATATAAAAATTGGTGGGTTCCATCATCATTTAAGATGAACTGATCTTATGTGTGTTATTTTTAGAACATTCGGTATTATATTGTTTAAGTCAATATACAAAGTTAGAAAACATACAAACACCATAGTTATAAAGTTCACATGATATCCCAACACATTTCCCAGTTGGCCACACTTTCTTCTCAAAAATATTTCATCTTTCTCCCATTTTTCTCCATTGTTAGTATTACAAACTCTCATTTTTTGTTGTTGCAAACTCGGTAATATATAAATGAGAAAAATAGGACCCTGCAAATTTTCGGACCCTAGACCTAGGCCTCATAGGCCTACCCATGGGGCCGGCCATGCGATTACACAATATTGATATTAATGTTGACATAATTTAGAAGAATATTCGTGAGACGCACGTTAGAGTTGACATGGACAAATTGTCAATATATGAATGAAAAGAAAAACAATATAGTCTAATTTGAACAATTTAAAATTGTAATGGTTCATGTAATATTACAGATTTTAATGATCTATAATGAAATTTATCCAATTATATAAGTCAATTCGTCAAATATAGTTTGATATATATAAGAAATGCAATTTCAAGACGGAACCTGGATATTTTAAATTATTGTTTCTAATGTACATCTAAATTACTCGCTTTGAATTCTTAAAATATAAATTTTATCTGAAATGATTTAATACTAACAATAGCCCGCGCAACAATTGCACGGGACCTCATATTTTTTTTTTTACATGTTTTTGTATAATTTGTTTAAATAAGATTTCCGCGGGTACGTTTAAACTCAATTATATAATCACGATATGTTTGCAAATATTTTGTCAATAAATGCATTATAATTAATAAATTTTCATGAAATTTGTCTATCATAGATATATATATTATAATTAATAAGAGTCCATGAAATTGATTCATCATTACAAATCCACAAAAAAATAAATAAAATAGAGCATGTTATAATTCAAATAAAATTAATGCTTCAAAACAAATCAAAGAAAACCGTAAATAATACACATAAAACCAAAATATATATTTAAAATGTCATTCATTAACATAAAAAATATCAATTTTTTTAAAATAAAAAACACAATTGTAAATACCATAAAAAATTAACAATTGAGTTATTATTCATAGGGGGGTTATATATAGAGCCCCAATAACAAAAAAATAACATTCTTGGTGAGGCAGCAAAAGAGAATTAAGTAGGTTGATTAGTATTATTGATTGACGTAATGACCAATTTAATTGACCGTTTAATTGAATTGACACGTCAATTAACATTTACTAATATTAATATATTATAAATTATTGATGTGTCAATTATTCTTTAATTAAGTCGATTATAAATGCTAATAAATTTTACGTTGTTATTTCATCAAGGATATTATGATGAGTTTGAGGCTAATTATATTTTTCTTCCATATATGGATATAATTTGGATTGCAATAAAAAAAAAATACAAGTGTAACCATATCCCAATTTGTTCAAGATTAGATCTATTGAAGATATATTATGCCCTGAATCAAAATGATATTGTCATATTACATTTACGTATACATGGGCTCCCGCATGAAAACTTCAAATGTGATTGTGACCCGATATAATATTGAAAATTTTGTTATGCACGTACAATTGGTTTGATAAAATTATTAATTGTAACTATTTTCAGATTCGACGACAGAAGGCTCAAAATGGAGAGGGGCAGCAGTAGAGCAAATCAAATCCTGAGCTCACTCTCTAATTTAGCAAAAGGTGTAATAAGCCGCATACGTAGCAAAGTGAAAGATGTTCAGGGTAAGCTCGACCACGCTACTTCTAGTTTGCAGCATGCAATTGGCATCTTAGGTTCGAAGGGTGAATTTTATCATGGGAAATCAATTAGTCGAGAAACAAGCTCTTTAATCAGCGAGCTGGAGGTGTTTGGTCGAGATGAAGAAAGAGATAAGGTGATTGAGATTTTGTTGAAGTCCTCTCGATTGAATAATAACAATAAAGGTGACAATGTGGCTGAGTGCTCTTATAAGAGAAGAAAGAAAGATGGATTATCGATTTTACCAATTGTTGGAATGGGAGGGATTGAGAAAACCACCCTGGCTCAGCTTGTGTACAATGATGAGAGAGTGAAAAAACATTTTGATATTACTTGTTGGGTAAGTGTATCACAAAATTTCGATGAAAAAAGATTAATCAATGGAATTTTGGAGTCTATTCGTGGAGGGGCACAATCGAATCTTACCAGCTTGAATGCTCTTCATGAGAATATAATAATGGGTTTGATGTCAAAAATATTCTTGATTGTTCTCGACGACATGTGGAACGAGAACAGAAGGGATTGGGATAGTCTATGTGCACCGATGAGGGATGGCTGTGAAGGAAGCATGGTCATTGTAACAACACGTTCTCGTGAGGTAGCCGAAATAACTGGTACCGTAACACCCATTTTTCTTGAGGGTTTGTCGCATGATATCTTTTGGGAATTTTTTTAAAAATGTGCTTTTAGATCTTCATATAACCATTCCGAATTGGAAGTGATTGGTAAGAAAATTGCTGCGAAGTTGGAGGGATCACCGTTGGCTGCAAAAACAATTGGGGGTTTGTTGAATATACAGCTGGATAGTCAACATTGGAATACTATCTTGGGTAGCCAAATGTGGAAGTTGAAACAAGAGGAGTGTGATATTCTTCCGGCACTTCAGCTAAGCTACTTATATTTACCTGCACACCTAAAAAGATGTTTTGCTTTTTTTGCAATGTTTTCGAAGAATTATTGTTTTGGTCAAAATAGATTGGTCTGTATGTGGGTTGTACATGGATTGGTTTCTCCTCAAGAAGGTATGTTATTGGAGGAAATAGGGGATAGTTATTGGAATGAACTCGTAAAGAGATCTTTCTTGCAACCAATTTTTCCAAATATGTACAAGGCTGTCTCGTTACATGATTTGATGCATGACCTAGCACAATTTGTTTCACGGAATAATTGTTTATGTATTCAAACGGGTGATCAGATAGGGGAAATACCCAAAACTCTTCGGCATTTATCAGTTTCCTGACCGAGTGAGTCGTTGGAGATAAGGAATCAGACAGGGTTGCATTCACTATTTTACCAAGGAATGAGAATAACAGGTCTCATTGCTGGTTCCTTGTTAAGTAAAATGCCACATCTCCACATGTTGATGCTAACATCGTGTGAGATCGAGGAGCTACCTGAGAGTATCGGTAATTTCAAGCATCTCAGGTTTCTTGAATTGGAGGCGAACCCAATAAGTGAACTACCGGAATCACTTTTTCAAATCGATGGCCTACAATATTTAAATGTTCGGGATTGCCCATTACGCAATCTTCCTGAAAGCTTTTCTAAACTAGAAAACTTGAAACGATTTGAAGCAAACGACGAAGTTCTAGCAATGATTCCAAATATTGGAAAGCTAACTTCTCTCCAGAGTTTATTATACGATTTTAAGGTTTCAAAGGAGAATGGACATAAAATTGTTGAGTTGAGAGATCTAAATCAGTTGAGAGGGAATTTATTTGTCAATAATCTTGAGAACGTGGAGGGTGAAGAAAGTGCTGCCCAAGCTAGTCTTATTAATAAGAAGTACCTTTCTCATTTATCTCTTAAATGGTCTTCAAATAGAAATACCTCACATAATAATCATAATGTTTATCGTGAGGATGAAAAAGTGCTCGCCGGTCTTCGGCCACATAAAAATCTGAAAGAAATGAGCTTATGTTCCTACCTCGGAGGGAAATATCCGATTTGGTTGAGGAGAGAATGTTTACCTTGCTTAACCAAACTACGAATTATTCATTGTTTTGCTCTTGAAGAGTTAACTGTTATCCCTTCCTCCCTCCATGAACTACACATTTCGGGGTGCAAAACCCTGAAAAGTGTACAAGATTGTTTGTCACCGTATAATTTACCATTCATAAGGGTAATATCAATTGATAATTGTGACAACCTAGTGTCGCTTCCGGTAGAGAATTTCGGTGGATTCGGCTCTTTGGAGGAGTTAACCATATCATTTTGTCCCAATTTGATATGCCCGAAAAAACTCTTGTTACCTTCCTCCCTAAAAACTCTCGTGCTAAAAGCGTGTTGCGGTATTGATTCCGCACTACCCGCCTGCCTATTCTACCTACCTTCTCTCTCCAAATTGGAGATAAACACATTGTCCCCACATAATGTTGTTAGAATTACACCAACTCAGGAAACTCGGTGAATTAATAGTTTCAGATTGTCAAGAGCTAGAGTGTTTGGGGAGACTAGGAGATTCTTCATCCTTGAAGAAGATGGAAATTGTTAACTGTCCTAAATTGCGAGTTTCTAGGATCTTAATGCTCGATTCAGGGGGAAATGGGACATTTATGCTACAAGTTTCTGAATTAGCCGTTAGTGATATTTCTTTTCTCAGGTCTCCAATTGTATATTCTCTTCCATGCATAAAAACAGTTACAATCCGTGGATGTACTGAATTTACGCTATTCACAGAAGCGGATAATGAAATTTTGAAAAACTTTGTATCACTCGAACGTAGATTGTGTTAATCTTCAGTTGGTGGACCTGCCTAGTCTAAATTTTCTTAAAAGGATTAATGTTCATGGTTGTCCCCAGCTCAAGTCAATATTAGACAAATTGCTTCCCACTTTACGAACTATTGGTCGTGATGTAAACAGTCGCTCCGCGTTACAGAAACTATTGGGAAGGTATATCTCGTTGATTCTTTCTACTATTAAAATTAATTATGGTACCATTTATCTTTTTTTTTTAAGGAAACCATTTATTTTTTTAGAAATTTATTTCTTTTATGCTTATCCAATGCATGTATTTCATTCTATATTACTTCCAGCATTTTTTGTCATGATTTTGTCAATGTGGTTTCGTCTAACATATGCATGCACATCTACGTGCTTGTCAAATTAAGCCTCTATCTTCTTTTCTTTTCTTTTTTTAGGAGAATTCTAGACCACGAATTGTGATCATTGTAGGGTTTTTCTTATATTGATACTGCCGGGACTTTAAACCCATAACATTTTCAACATGTGATTGATGAATACAATTTTTTGTACTTTTGTTTTCCTTTGTTAGCTTGAAATGATATTCCATTCATCTTTATTATATATTATATTCGCAATTATTACATTAGTTAAGTTGTAGCAGGTTGAACAATGTTTGACTGCTTCAGTTATATTCTATGAACTCATTAATTTTCTCACTAAATACTGCAAATAGTTGCACAACTAATGCTTGTTTATATTCACATGTTCTTTAGGACCAAGAGGGAACGCAATAATCGAAGGTCCTGATATACTACAAGATATTTTCTAAGATCCAGCACCATAAACTTTGCTAGAGGCATGCATTTTGTTCTCTGTTAAAAACTACAATTATCTGAGATTGTGTATCTAATTGAGAGTTTGTTTGGCTTGAACTTCGCTAAACGATGATGCCTTTTCTTTTCTTTTTTTCTTTTTTTGATAGTGATTTGCTTAGAAAAATAATTTGAAAATTGTAATTGTGTTACGTTATGTGTCATAAGAAGCTTTTAAATAGATACTTCGTGTTTAAAGATTTTTGAAATCACTCATTCGATGAAAAATGAGTACGAGTCATTATGTATTTATTACTATCATCGTATTTGAAACACAAAATCATTTTAACTCTCTCTAGGAATTACTCGACCAGCACCATCATTTATTTACCTGTCGCAAAAAAGGTTCAAAAATTCAAAATTCAAAATCCATTAAAATCACACTCTTTTCCAATGACTATATTAATTGAATGTTATACTTACCATAATTTTGGTGCTTCTTTGAAAAATCATATATGGCTTTCACCGTGGCACTATATTTCATCGTTTTTAGCGGGCCCATATGCCTAACACACCGAATAAAAAGTTTGTAATAAAGCATAAAATTAATATGTTATGAATAAATTAACTTACACAATTTCGGTATATCTTAATCTCCTAGATGGAAAACCTAAATGGCATCGCGCAGGTCCATAGACAAGAAGCAATTCTGGCTCGGGTCCACCATGCCCTAATAAAAACAACAAAATAATTTTTCAGGGGACTTTTTGCAAATATCAACAATGTAGAGATTTTTTGCAATTTAGGCAAAATGCAGGGACTTAATTGTATATTTAGGGAAGTAAAAGGAGAGGTAATTCACCTATGTATTTCAAAGCATTTGAAAGGTCAGCTTCGGTGAAATTTAGGGTTTCAATTTCATCTTTATTTGAATTTGAATAAAGATAATTAGTTGCTTTAACAATGGCCTCTTTTCCATCACTGTAGGAAATAATCTCTATTTTGAGTCCATGTAGATCCAAATTTGAAGGAACATTTCTATCATCAAACTCCTACAAAATCAAATTAAGTTAATTTAATTTTGTTTATTGATTCTATTAAATAAGGATTTGTTGATTGAATTACCAAGGATTTTATTTCAATAGATTTTTTTAAAGTTTTTTCATCGGCTATGTTTGATTTCTTAAGCACACCTAGATATCATCATAAACATTAAAAAGAATTAACTAAATTAAAGAGTGAATAAATTGGTAGAATTATTACCTTCAATATCGTAAAGAATGACATATGTAATGCCAATATTCGATAACCATAATAAAAGCTGGTTAATTTGTCTTTTATTCTTCGCCTCTTCACTGTCGATCACAATTGCCAAGTACTTGAGTTTCTCCAAATTCAAATTTTGGTATTTGGAGAGAAACCCAGATGAGATTATTAGAAATTGGATTTGTGGAGCCAAATACGACCATAAATGCACGAGTGTTACTACCAGATGGAGCAAACACCAGAAAAATCCAAGAATTGGGTACAGAACTATATATCCCTTGACCATCTGCAAAGAAAAGAAATAAAAAATAGAGCAAATTTTCTGTGAGGAATTTCAACAAACACTTTATGGGCAATCATTATTTCATAATTAGATCAGAAACACCTCTGAATATCATGGTTGCATAATTACAACATGCAATTATTGTTTCACTTACATTAAAAGGCGAGATCAGGATCCAGAATGTCTCATTAACCAAACAACAAAATCTGCAAAACAAGAATCGAGTATCCATAATTTCTCACTCAATACCCAAACGAGAAAGAGGAAAAGTAGAAAAGCTGTAAGTCTAACGTACCGAGATCGCTGGAGATCGTTAATGGTGGAGAAGTAAAATTCAGCTTAAAATATAAAAATAATAAGCTGGAACACAAGGGGTTTAAATGAAAAAAAGAAGAGAGAACTAGTGCGAGAGACTTTAAGTGAAGAAAATCCTGACCTAGTATGTATTCAAGAGTCCAAATTAAAATCTTATTCATCGAGTTTAAACAAGGAGTTATTTGGTACCAGATTGCAAGGGTACCATGTCCTCAATTCCATTGGGGCTTCAGGGGGAGTAATCTTAGCTTGGTCTGAGAGATTATTTAAGTTAGAGAAAGCAAGTGAAGGAGATCACTCTGTAACCGTGTGGCTGAAGTGTAATTGGGACAATGAGATTGTTGTAGTCACTGGAGTTTATGGGCCCCAATCAAAAGAAAATAAAGTGAAATTCCTGCTAGAACTAAAAGAAATTAGTAAAGGATTAAGTGAACCATGGTTGATACAAGGGGATTTTAATCTAGTTACCTCGATACGAGAAAGAACAGGAGATGTGATAAGATCCTTGGAGGATTGCAAAAGCTTCAATAATTTCATCAATGATTGTAAGCTCATCAATCTTCCTCTTAAAGGGATGCAATTTACTTGGAGTAACTCCAAGTCAAAAGCAAGGCTCGATAGATTTCTATACAATGCAGAATGGCAGGCCAAATTTCCAAACTCAGTTCAACAAGCTCTGATCAACACCTGTTCAGATCATGTTCCGATTCTTCTCCAATCAACAACCAACTTTCCTATTCATCAAAACTTTCGATTCGAGAATGCTTGGCTATCAAATGAAGAAGCTAGAGCTCTAATCATGAACCATTTATCTGAGAAGCGAGCCTCTAGCATGTATCAATTGGAGAAAAAACTCTTATGCTTAGGGACAAAGCTGCAAAGGTGGGCAAAAAACAGAAGAATTAATTCTAAAAAATTCAGAAAAAATTGTAAAGAAATTATAAAATGGGTGGATCATAAGAGTGAGATTAGAGAACTAGAGAAAATGGAGATGTGGATTAAGGAGTTGGCAAAAAGAAGATTTGAAGAACTTACATTAAGAAATGAAGAGTACTGGAGACAACGGGCGAAGGTGAAGTGGGCAAGAGAAGGAGATTGCAACACCCGTTTCTTTCAGAGTTATGCTACACCTAAGAAGGCGAAATTGCTTATTCCTTCAGTGTTGGACCCGGAGACAAATCTTCAGGTAACTTCACATAAGCAAAAAGCTAATGTGTTTTTTAGTTTTTTCAGGGACATTATTGGAAAAAAACCAACCCAGACTCAAAGTTCCAACATGATTGAGCTATCTTCGATTTTTCGAGCCGACTCGGATCTATCTCAATTAGCAATTCCAGTATCAATTGAGGAAATTGATGAAGTCATTAGAAGATGGAAAAATAATAAATCGCCGGGTCCCGACGGTTTTAATGGAGAATTCTTTAAAATGTTTTGGAGAGAATTGAGAGAAGAAGTGCATTATTGCATTATCACTGCACTTGAGAAAGGGGAGGGGATAGGGGGTTTTTCGCAATCTTTCATAACGCTTATCCCAAAAAAAGAAGGTGCAACTTTACCAAAAGACTTCCGTCCTATTAGCCTAATCTCGAGCCTCCAAAAAATTCTATCCAAAACACTATCTAATAGACTCAAGAGTGTGATCAATGGTATGATCCTACCAAACCAATTAGGTTTTATCAAGTCCAGAGAGATTTCAGACTGCTACGTATACGCGAGGGAGACAATGCATAAAGCCCATTATGATAAAAAACCAACTTTGTTATTCAAGGCCGATATCCAAAAAGCTTTCGATACGGTTTCGTGGGACTTTATGAGAGAAGTGATGATGGCAAGAGGGTTTGATCCTATATGGATTAAGTGGATCAGTGAGAATGTGTTGAGGGGCTCGGCAAAAAATCCTAATTAATGGGGTACCGGGGAAATCCATACACCTAACCAGGGGCGTGAGACAGGGGGATCCTTTGTCCCCCCATCTTTTTATCTTAATAATGGATACAATGGGCAGAGTTCTAGAGAAAATGGTTGCCGAGAAGTTCATTGATCGACCATTAAGAGATATACAAATGAGCCTTTTTTATGCTGACGATAGCCTATACATTATAAAACCAAATCTATTGCAAGTAAGGAGGCTTAAATACTTACTAAATAAGTTTGGTGAACAATCGGGATTAAAAATTAATTTTGAGAAATCAGAATTTACCCTCGTATCGGCAAATGAGGCAGAAACAGAGAAGATTGAAAGGGAATTAGGTTGCTCTGAAGCCATGTTACCATTTAGATATTTGGGTTATCCCCTGCATTATAAAAAACCACAAAGAGAAATTTATTTGGAATTAATAGAAAAGATAAGAAAAAAATTAAAGGGTTGGAGAGGATCACTTCTTTCCATAGCAGGAAGAGTAGTGCTTATAAATTCTGTAATTTCAGCCATGCCAATGTATTACTTCACTGTATTTTCCTTCCCAAAATGGGCGATTAGAGAAATAGATAAATTGAGGAGGGATTTTTTGTGGAAGGGAAATAAAGACACTGGATATCCTTTGGTATCTTGGAATAAAGTTTGCAGACCAAAAATAGGAGGAGGGATGGGAGTTTTAAACTTAGAAGCTTTCAATCAAGCAATGCAAATTAAATGGTTGTGGAAGTTTTATGAAAAGAAAGAAGAATTGGGGTGGAAAAATTTGATAAATAATGTTAATATTGGTGAATTTATGAAGAGAAGGAAAGAAGATTCATACTTCTGGAGAGAAGTGAAGTCTCACTTAGAATTCTTCTATGCTAATTCGACTTTCGAGCTAGGTACTGGAGATAGAGCAAACTTCTGGCATAGTGATTGGGGAGAAGGAAGAATTTCCCAGAGATTCTCCTCTTTATACTCACATGCAATAAGAAAAAACGGATCGGTTAGTGAATTTAGAGACTGCGAAAAAATTGAAGACTGGTTTCAACAGAACAAATCTGATAAAGCAGAGAGTGAAATGATATTAATGAAAAACATACTCGCTGATTTGAAGAGAGAAGGACTGGAGGACAGGGATGATGAGATTAGATGGAACTGGGGAGAGACGAGAATTTTCACCGTTAAAAGTGCCTATAAATTACTTTCTCTAGGAGTTTTCATTCGAAGTAATCTCTTTAACGTTTGGTCGCTTGAGATTCCACCTAGGATTCAGATATGGATCTGGTTAGTAAAGCAAAATAGCATATTAACGATCGATAATTTGAAAAAAAGAGGAGTACCTTTAACGAATCGGTGTTTTCTTTGCTGCAAAAAAGAAGAGTCGGTCGAGCATTTAACTAGCTCTTGTGAGTTTGTGAAGAAACATTGGTGCTTAGTTCTTCATTCTCTGGATCTAACGCAAGATCTGTTCAAACCGATAGAAGAATGGTTCAAAAACTTGCTTGAGACCAATATATGTAAAACTCAGAGAAGTATTTTCGCAATTTTTTTGCATGCAATGTGGAGAGAGAGGTGTAGACGAGCTTTTTCATCTGAGAAAACGGAAGGAGAGCCTCTTGTTGAAGAAACACTAAGAGAATGGAGTGTTTTCAATGGAGCTAAGAAAAATCCCAACGAAAGAGAAGAGAAATCAGAGTTTTTGTAAGGAAAGAGACAGAAAAGAGGAACAGCAGGCTGCAGGCCGAAGAATGGTAAGGAGGAGGTGAGAATAATGAATAAGAGAGAGGAAAGTGCAGATAAAAACACAAAAAGAAGAGAGATTGGTAAAGAGGCGGTGAGAGTTAAGAAACCTAGAAAGAGGAGCAAGATGGGCCTCAGTAAGGGGAATAATGCAAGTGGGTCCAATTTTTCATTTTTTATTTTTGCTCTTTTTCGGTTATAGTTTGTATGTAGTTTCTAATTTCTATGTAGGCATGGAAAAATAGAAGTAGATATTAAAAAGAATGAGAATGTATTTGTAAAAAATATTCCATTTAGAGATGAAGTAATATATATATATATATATATATATATATATATATTGGATGGAGGATTTAAAGCCTTCTCCAATAATTTTTCAAAAAAAAAAAAAAAACTCTGTTATTTAAATTCAAAGGTTCTGAACTCAAAATTTCCAAAATACTGCTTCTTCAAGGGGAAGTAAAAAAAACAAATTATTCCCTTCTATGATGATCACATTACCACAAAGTGGAATTTAAGATCGTGTCAGTTTATATAAAGTTCAATATCATATAAATTAAGTTATAAAAATGACGCCTACGACTTATTTGATGAAATGCATATAAGAAATTATATTAAAATTAATATGATTTTGTTCTGAGATTCATGGGAAAATGATTAGTTGTCTGTCCATGTATATCCTGTGTGTGTTTATTGTGTGTGTGTGTGTGTTTATAGTGTGTGTGTTTATTATGTGTGTGTGTGTGTGCGTGTGTGTGTGTGTGTGCGTGTGTGCGTGTTAAGACTAATATTTGCAATTTGATTCCCATCGTTATCTGAAATTTTTGAATTTATAATTTCACATGACTTCAAAATGCTTATTGATTTGTTCTCTCTCTCTCTCTCTTTTACATAGCTTCAGCCGCATAATTCATCGAGACTGCAGTGGACAATTCGAAATTAATTGAAGAAATGGCATTCTTGAAGATGTAGAAGTTGTGGTGATTCAACCAAATAACCTTCCAGAGTCTCGACGCATAGGAAAAAAATGTTAGAAACTACTCTCTGAAAACAAAGTTAAAAACACAATGAAAGTGTGACCAATTAACTGCCTACTTGTATGGAAAATGATGATTTAATGCCATTCTAAAATATTTGACATTTCGAGTTGGTCTGAGAATTGTGGCCAATTAGTTTGTATGATGCGTCTTTGATGTTGTGTTAGGAAATTGTATTATTAATCCTACTAATACATTTTACAAACAATTTTCTCAAATCTAATAATGCCACGTCATTTTTCTATCTCGCGTGGACTTAAAAAACACCTTTAACCGATGATTAATAATGTCATGTCCCTTCCTCGCGTATTAACTCCAACTTAAGCGCCTTCTAATTTTTTTTTCCTTATCCACGTACAGAACAGAGTAACCACGCTTGTTTGAAAAAAAGTCTCTTCGTTTCTTCTCTTCTTCCGGCGGCTCTCTTCTTACGGCGGCTTCGACGAAGATAGTTCCGTTTCTCTTCGTTTCTGTCCTTCTGAATCTAGCGGCTGCAGAAGACTGAATCTTTTTCACCTTCTTGTCCACGTTCAATTTTTGTTCTAGGGTTTACGTGCGACTTCAGAGGACGAGATGGGCGGCGACGACAGCGGCGGCATGGTCCAGTGTGCTATCGGTGGTTCTTACTGCTTCGCCTCTTGGGCCCCTGATGGTCCTCTCTGGTACGTTATTCTCATCACTCATTTCTCATGTTTTTTTGAATGATTTAATTGAGATTTGTATGTAAACATGTTATTCAATTTGCTAATTATTCGACACGAAATATTATTGAGTAATATTTCATTATGCAGCAAATTATGTTCTGAAAATTGATGTAATCGATATTTGAACAAGAAAGTAATTGTGTTGGTACCAGAAAATAACACATCTGGTACCAATATGGTCTGACGTGATAAGTGCACTTTATATTGATCAATTTAATCAATTTATTTTATGATCTTAATGATTTTACTGATATACTTTTTTGGGGATGTATTTGCAGTTACAAATTGAATATGATAGATTCATTCACACAACAGATCCCGAGCACGAAATAATTGTCAGTAAGTTTTCAATTATTTAATGTTATTTCATTAATAATATTAAATATTAATAAAATTCAACTTCAATTTTGTTTGTTTATTTAGGAGAATTTAATCCATGACGACTAGAAATTAATTTTATTAGCATCGATAAGCAATTCGTCAGAATATTTGGCTGATTGGATTGAAAGGTACAAACAACAAAATAGCAAATTTATACTGAATTACAAAAATTAGATTCCATAATTTTTGCAATGAAATAAATTGCAGGCTTGAAGATGCATTTATAAGCCCAAGCAACATGGAGAGCCACAAAGCTCATCACCACAGAAGATCTTCGAGTGCGGTATCGGAAAATTAGCAATTGATTGTCTCAAAGTCCTTCGACTCGAAATGCAACTAGAGACCATTTTCCACATACAGGTCCATTTTCTTTTCATTATTCTGTTTTTAGGCCAAATTTGAAGTTAATTTTAAATTTTAAAATATTTGTTAATTTTATGACATTGATAAACAGAAATTTTATTAAATGATTTTATTAAATAATCGTATTAAAGATTTTTGTGAGGGAAAGACCAATATTCCAGATTTTTTGAAGGATAAATATGTAAATCTCCCTCTTTGTGTTTTTCAGGGATATAAATGATATTTTATGATTTCGAGTGACCCAAAAGAAAATTTATACAGAAATTTAAATAATAAATACACTGTCAACAACGACGACATCAACGGAGGTGCTTCTGACGAGAATATCGACGAGATTGAGAGCGTGTTCTCCGCAATTTGGTTGCGAAATTAACAGATTTCTCATTTTTACACCTATCGATTCCGCTTAATTCGGGTCCAGAATAACCTTTTTATTATTCTTATTATTATTAAATATGCAATCAAAATCGTACCACTGTTTTTTTGTGCTTCGGCAATTATGTCAAGAACGAGAGTGGTTTTCCCAGGTGCGTCGGGGCCGCATATTTCAACTACTTTACCCTGTCAGAAGGGTAAAATGGTATTTTGTATTTAATTACAAAATTTATTAATAAATTCCAGTGTTTTAAATTGCGGCGCAATTGCGGAAATTGCGGCCCGAAATTTAGAATCGCAATTTCGCAATAACATATAGCGGTATATTGCGTTTTCGAAAAATTGCGGCCATTGCGGCGCAATTGCGGGAAAATTGCGGGAAAATTGCGGTAATTGCGGGTACAAATTGCGGGATAATATTCAAATCGTTGTAATTTTCAAATCCTTCCATCAAATTACACGAAATTTATATTGAAATCGCTCGTCTCGACGAGAGGAACGCGATGATGGGCTTGAATTTGTGAAATTTTGTCTTTTACCCTGAATTAAACACGAAACACACGTTAAATTAATTTCGTCGAGAATTATTTAATATAAACATTATAACATAATTTTTGAGATTATTTAATACTTAGTTTCCATGTTTTATTATCAAAATATTTGATAAAATATACTCATAACATACATAACTTCTAAAATATGTCATTTTCATCTATAAATATATGGCTTTCATAATTTTCATTGTATTTCATTGATGTTTCGATTTAAAATTTGAGTTATAGTGTTTTGATATTTTTGGATGTCGACAAAAAATTCTTCAACAAAATACAAATCCAAAGATCCCGTATAATTGCCATTTTAATGAAAATTTTATGATCAACTTCTATTTATACTGAAAATGTTCCTGGACAATTAACTTTTTTATCCTTTTTAGAAGAAAATATTGTGAAAAATATATTTAAACAAACTATTATTTTTACATAATTTAATATCGCAACGACTGTCCGCAATAAGTTCATTGCGCCGCAATTGCGCCCGCAAACGCAATCCGCTGCAAAAAAGACCCGACCGCAATGGACCGCAATATCGCAATTTAAAACATTGATAAATTCTGATGAGTATCGCAAATTAGAAATTGATTGTCTCAAAGACCTTCGACTCGAAATGCTTCTAGAGACCATTTTCCACATGCAGGTCTATTTTTCTTTCATTATTCTCTTTAGCCCAAATTTGAAGTTAATTTTAAAATTAATTTTTTTTTTTAATTTTTTAATGCGGGAAATGACAAATAGAGAGTATTTGGAAGATCAAGATGCTGACCCCCCCCCTTCAGTAATAGTGATTGGTGCGGGGATTTCTGGAATCACTGCGGCTTCGAAAGGTAGATTTCTGATATTTTGAATATATTCTTTGAAATATGTTAGATTGAGTATTCAAAATTTTCAGCAATATTTGAGTTTTTTATTCAATTTCAGCTATTTAGAGAGTACTTTTTAATTTTCAATATTTTAGAGGTTTTTTTGGGGTAATTTTCAGCCTTTTTTCCAGAAATTTAAGGTTTGTTTTCTGTAAAATAAGGAATTTTGGTGTATTTCTTTTCAAAAAATCTGAAATTTCGGATAAGTATGGTCATTTTAAATTATTTGAGGGGGTTTGTCAAAAATTTCAAATTGAAAGTTTTTATTTATTTTGGGGTTTATATTTTACAAATTTAGGGTTATCTTCTTAATAATTGGATGAATTTTTACAATTTTGGACAATTTTGTGACTTATAGAATTTGAGCAATATTTGGGTTTTTAGTTTCAAAAATTGACCAATATTCCTTTCTTCTTCTACTAATTTTCATAAATTTAAGGATGGATTGTTCATTTTTTGCATTTTTGCATTTTATTTTTATTTTTCGTCTTTTTGTGAAATTTAATTTTAATTTTTTGTTTTTAAATTTCAGCATTTTTATTTTACGCTTTTTTCTAAAATTTTTATCTTTCTTTTCTTTCTTTTTTCTGATAAAATACATGAAACTATTAGTGAATGTTGACAATTTTAAATTACTTGTAGGTAATTATATTTTAGAGAATTTCTTATATTATCAGATTTTACAATGGTTATATTTCAGATTTTTTGAGGACTCTAATTGATACTTTTAGGTTTTGTATGTATTTTTGTATTTTTTATAATATAGAGGATTTGATATTATAAATTTTTGCAAGGGTATTGATGATATTATAAAGTTTTAGGGGTATGGTTTTGATACTTTCAATTCTTATAAAGATATTTTTTTAATTTTCTGATTTTACAGGGGCATATTTGTTATTTGCAAGTTTTCTATGGGTATTTTTTGAAATTTGTGCATCATAGATTATTATTTTTTATATTATCAGATTTTATGAGAGTGTTTTATTATTTGTTCAGATTCAGCGTGATATATTTGATTTTCTTTTTTTAATTTTGCACGAGTATTTTTGTTATTTATGAATTATAGAGAATTATATTTATATTCTGAGATTTAACAAGAGTATAATTGGTATTTACATATTGCAGAGAGTGTTCTTGATATTTTCAAAATTTTGAAAGGGTTTATATGATGTTTTCAATTTTTTTTAGAAATATTATATTTACTTGGTTCCAATATAATTAAATTGGTTGTAGATGAAACAAACGAGTGCCTCGTATGTTTTAAATGTATCATGATGACATGCTGGCCCTAATTTTCTAATTTGAGGGTGCGTTTTGTAGTTAGATTAATTTTCTGGGACTGTATTCTATTTTTTTGCATGTGAATGTTTTAATTGCATATTATTCAGGTGGTTTTGGAGGTGATCAAGCTTGATACTATATAATGAAAAAAGAATCTTTGAGAACAAGTCGAATTTGACCAAATCTCTGGTATTTTGATGTTTTACCTGGTTTGCATATATAATTTTGTTTTCAACATTAATGTATTTCGGTTACACTTGATTTGACGAGACATTGAGTAACCAAACATATAATGTAATTACTACTTTTATCATTATTGTATTTTTGTATAATCTAAATTATGATTATATCATCTTCAAAATATTTTAAAATGCAAATAATATCACAAATAAATAGTCAAATGTTTTTGTACAATACATATTTGATTCAAATATGTTACTGCGGATTATACAATGCATTCACTTACAGAATAATTTTTTTGCGCAATTATGCGAGGGTATACTTATGTTTTGAGAACTTTTTTCGAAATATTATTGAAGCCAATGGTCAAGAAAAACACGAAAAATATATGCAATTATTTGTAGAAAGAATGGCGAGAGTATGGATTTAAGAAGAAAAG
Organism: Luzula sylvatica; assembly: GCA_946800325.1. Taxonomy (NCBI): domain Eukaryota; kingdom Viridiplantae; phylum Streptophyta; class Magnoliopsida; order Poales; family Juncaceae; genus Luzula; species Luzula sylvatica. The sequence continues at coordinate 4,231,097 of OX326957.1, read as the reverse complement.
AAATATTTTGTTACATCCACATAGATAAAAGGATTAAGATAAAGATAAATTCAAAATAATTATTTGTTGTCATTTCCACTTTGTCGAAGATGGAATAATTTGGCTCTCTCTAAATACTCCATCTCTAAATATAGGATGTATCCCACCTCTTAATATCTCCTTGGAAAAGAAAAAGATACAAGATCGTGACAAATTGGGCCAAAATTAAAGTTGTAAAATTAAGATTTCCTTATATTTTTCCGAGTTCAATGAAAGTGATAATTCCTTGCTGAATAATGTTGTAAAATAAATAAATATATTATATTTTTAACATAAACTTTTTTGGAAAGTTGTACATTCAAAATGAACTTTTTATTTTATTATTGACTTTTATGATCATCAAAAATATAATAATTGTGCTAGTGTGCAACAAAAGAAGAAAACAGAAGTTCATACATAGTTTCCTCCATGTGTTTATCTCTGAACATTTATATACTTTACTATTTTGGTGATGATGTCACTTTGTGTATCGTGTTTTATGTTACAAGATGAAGGCGGCAACATTGTGTGTTTTGGTACACAATTTTCCTCTGAAGAATATTGTTAATCAAATTGTTTTTAATTTCAATCAAACTATAAATTATGATATGCTATAATTAATATTGTAAACAAATTTTAACATATATATTGTTTTTTTTTTTACTTTATAGTGCTTTAATGTTCATTTGGAAAATAAAATAAAAACAAGATTAAGATACCCGCAGCGAAGCGCGGGCATTGTCCTAGTGACTTATATTCGATGTATATTTGTATTATCAATTATGTATGATGTTTAATTGTTTTATGAATTACAAGGTAATTTTATATGTCAGTTGAAATGTAAGGCTAATTTCAACCATTTTAATCAGGATCATACATCATTCATAAAAGATCCATTATACATTTCTTTTACACAAATAGCAAATAAATTCAGATTCAGTTTTTTCCTTATCCATGCACCAAAATTTGAAGGTTGCCGAGAAATACAACCATTTCATAATCATATGCCTATATTCTCAAGCCTGCAATAAAACTTAAAGTGAGAAAAAAATGTGCACTTCTAGTTACTAACAATTACTATGTTACGAAAAAAAAATCTGATCAAGCATGTCTCGACATTACAATCCTGGTCTTATTCGATCATTGTAATTACATCGCAATTTTCACTGATTTGTTGGTCTTGGTGGTCGCATCCATCTTAAAATCAAAGAAAACTTCAGATTCCTTCACCTGTCAATACCAGTTAAATCAATTGATAGCTAACGTGAAATTAACAATATATCCATGGTAATACAAGCAATTTATAATCTGATTGCAGCAAGAAATCAGCCATAAAGACATTCAAGACCTAAAAACCACCTCTTCAAGTAGTGATAGATTAAAGAGTATCTTCGGAAGTGGTTTCAGCGGCAACGATGAATGTGTTAGGGTTCAGTTCAGCTCAGTTCAGCTCAGTTCGACCCCTAAAAGAGGGGACTGAGACAGAGAGAGAACAAAATACAAAACTGAACATGTAGAGAAACGTGATGGGGGAGAAGAAAGACAAAATAGACGGAGTCAGTCAGCGTGTACTATTATTAATTACCTCGCACAAATCTTGATGGGACAGTCTAAAAAGCGAGAGAACCCACTCTCTTGTGCTCTTAAAAGCACCCACTCTCCACTCTCTTCTGTACTATTAATTCTTTTTAAATTATCGTCTCAACGATTAGATTTAATGAATATGTATGTTTGTGGGCCCGTGTTTGGTGTCCTCCGTTATCTTTCAATTTTTTTTTTATAGTTGGAGATATACTCCCAACTTTTCCCAAAAATGTTGATTAAGTTGATATGATTTAACAATTTAAAAATTAATATTTTAAATCATAATTAAATATTTATTTATAAATTAAAATTACTAAATCATAAATTATATATTTATTTATTAATTTTTAAATTGTAACATTATATTTATGTTATCAAAATTTTAAAAAAAACCTATTAGGAGATAAAAAAAACTTATTAGGAGATGTACATCACTGTTTTTTTTTTTTAATTAATCCAATAAATTTGGGTTAGCCATTAGTTGACGATAAGGCCAAGATAGGTCCCCATTAGTGGCCTTCAAAAATTTCTGTGAACTTGCGTGCCGCGCCACTCACTCTCTCTTCTAAGTTGAGGAACCTTCTCTGTACTCTCTCTCTCTCTCTCTCTCTCTCTCTCTCTCGCGCTCTCTCCTAAGTTAAGTAGCCTCTTCTCTGTACTTTCCTACTCTCTATCTCCTAAGTTGAGGAACCTCCTCTGTACTTTTCTACTCTTTTCCTATTTCCTGTTCGGTCGCTCTTTCTACCCCTATCGTTCAGAAATCTTCTCTTTCTCCTACTCTCTCTCTCTCTCTCTCTCTCTCTCTCTCTCTCTCTATATATATATATATATATATATATATATATATATATATATATATATATATATATATATATATATATATATATAATTCTGTGGCTTGTCGGGGGGGATGGATTGGATAATAAATGAAGGATTATCGCAAGTGACTTCAAGCTTCACAGATGCAAGGAACGTTGATGGAGATGTAGAAAAACTGTGCAAAACCCTACCGATCACCAACATACTGATGGATAAGGCTGAGTGGCATCGATTCAAGGACAAAAATGTCGACCAGCTTCTTATTGATCTCATGGATGCGAAACATGAGGCAGAGGATCTTCTTTTAGATTTTGATTACCAGGCACTTGTTCTAATTAATTTATGTTTATCTAGTTTTCTCAGCAGTCAGCCCAGTATATTGGCAAAAAGGGTAATTCTGCACTTAATCTGTTTATAAATGTCATGTGTTCGTGACAAATATAAAATTCATTTTACATTTGTAAATGTTGGTTCAAATTTCCTAGGGTTTGATTATCTCAAAATAATGTCGATCCACTAATCTATTTACGGGAGTGATATTTATAGAGATAGAAGATGTAACTCACAAAAGGATCAAAAAAAGAATCAAGACATCGGAAGTCAAGACTATGAAGAAACGATGGCACGAAAGCGCATGATCAAGATGTCGAAGAATCGCGAATATACACATATATCAAGACATCGAAGATTTCGCAAGTTGGGGTATCACACAAATCACCAAAACAATTTATAGGTATCCCTAAACTTGTTTATGAATTATTAAGCTCAAAATTAGTCAAATTTATATATTCGAAATTCATCAAAATGATGAAATAATAAATCAGGCTGATAGTAGGATGTCCGTTATAACGGAACTCATTGTCCGTTACAACGGACATGCTCGTCCTATTCAAGATTGGAAAACACAGTATAGTCCGTTACAACGGATCAACCCGTCCGTTGTAACGGACACCACCAAAGCGTTGTAACGGAATAATGTACGTTATAACGCTAATTAAATTCAAACTTGAAGGATGTCACAGAACTATGTCCGTTACAATGGACATATCTGTCCGTTATAACGGACATTGTTCTCACTTCAGTATAACACTTTCCTCTGCATGTCCGTTGTAACGGATTAACCAATCCGTTACAACGGAAAGCCTCAGAACGTTGTAACGGAGTATTCTCCGTTGTAACGAACATTAAAATCAATCTGAAGTGAAGTCTCAGTATGATGTCCGTTGTAACGGACATGTCAGTTCGTTGCAACGAACTTCCTAACACAGACTTCCGTTGTAACGGACATGTGTTCCGTTGTAACGGACTGTGTTATAATTCGAATATAACAGTCGTAACGGCTAGTTTGACTTATGGTCCGTTACAACGGACTTTCAGTCCGTTGTAACGGACTATGCAGAAAAAACATATTAAGGGAAGGGTCTATGTGTTCTATAAATAGAACTCTTCCCTCATTCTCTCTCATTATCTCAACTAATATATTTTCCCAATCAAAAGAGAGAATCCTAGCTTTAAAATATTGAGCTTAATCATCTAAACATTCTTAGAGATTATTAGATCCATTTTCGATTCCACTACTTAACGATTCCCAACTTGCGTGACCGATCACGACTAGTTCGTTAGTAGTACAATTGTAATAGGCTAGTTACCATTTGTAAAGCCCGCAATTGATCGATCATTTCGTGTAAATCGATCAAGGCAAAACCTTGTAATTGCTTGAGTTGGATATTCAATCGAAAGCCGAAAAGGCGCAAGGGCATCCCGGAGACGTAGGTACTTGCAATCAATCGAGTCGGTCGATTGAGCAAGTAGCCGGTGAGTTAAAGCTACAAAGCAACCACCCACCGAACTCCGTAAACAAATATCGCGTGTTATTTGTTTCGGTATTATATTTCTTTATCTAATTTATTTACGCTTCCGCACCAAATTGTATTTGTATCCATTACCGCGAAAATTGGACCTTAGGATTACCTATTCACCCCCTTCTAGGTCTCAATTAAACAACAGTAAACATATGAAAGTGGAGAATTTTTAAGTGGAAAGATATTTCACCAAAACATCCACTATATCCTATTAACACACTTGATTAAGAGGGGAATTTTCCAAAAAAACCATCATTTTTTTGAGATTTATAAAAAATCCCTAAGTTTTAGATTACTTCAGCTCCTCCGAAAATTAAATTATTTTTTTTTATCCGTTACATAAGTTAACGTTAACATTCCAACCATTTTCTTTTGGACAAATACCCTTATTTATTTTCTTTTCTAAAGTTTTTTTTATTAAATATAAAGTAATAAATAAATACATAAATAAATTAAATATTTCATAATTAAATATTTCACATTATTATATTTAAAAATGATTTATGATAATATTTTTCAACTCGCTATTTTATTTTACTATTTGTAATATATATAAAGTATTATTTTATTGAATAAATACAATTTCATGTTACATCTATAATTATATAGAATAAATTATAAATATCATAGTATAATATTATGAAATATTATATTGTAAAATATTATTTATATATTAGTTTATAGAATAAATTCGATATAAAATAATTGTGAGGGTATTTTGGTCCCAAAAAAGAAATAATTTGGATGAAAAGTTAAAAATAATACTAATAGGGGGTAAAAAAAATTAAACTCAATTTTTAGGAGGGTTCGAAGTAATCTAAAAGCTAGGGGATTTTTGATAAATCCCAAAAAGATTATTAAAAAAAAAAATCCCCTAATTTATATTGTAATCAACACATACTACCTAATTAATTAACAGGTAATTAATATCCACTTGGATTAATAATTTCAAACTAATATCAATATGCGTCCCTTGATGATTATCATGTTAATTCACATGATAATTAACAAATGATTATGTCATCATGATTTAATCAAGAAATTGCTGGTCGGGCAAAATATAATTCTCCTAACTTTAATTGTGTGTTCTAATTTTTCCAATTGAGTGCTCTAATAGTCTAATTTTTAAGGCTTTATTTGGCAAAAGATGAAATTATGGAATATTGAAAAATTAAAAAGAAAACGTTTATTCCATCTTATTCCAGTAATGCTCGCAAGATAATACAACAAGAAGTTGATTTTAAAAGAAATATAAGTAATCATTAGTGCCCAAAATATCCTTTTCTTATTGTTGATTTATTAACTTTGATTGTGACTTATTTTTCAATTTAATAGAAGATAAAAATAATTTATATTAAATAAAATAAATGACATGGAAACAAAATAAAAAATCCAATTAAAACACAATAGTACTCTTTGCTAGCATTTAAAAGAAAATAAGCTTATTCAACTCATCCAAAATAGCCATATTGGCTACAAAACGATAAAAAAAAAAAAATGAATAGTAACACGTATATATTTTTTAAGAGAAACCATATGCTAAATTTTAAAACTACTAGAACATAATCAAGTTGACGCTAAAATGTAAACATAAATCATTACAAAATTTTACTCAACAAAAAATTATAAATATATCAATTGTCATGTCATGAACAATCTAAAATACGCATAACACAAAAAAACTAATTATCATCACACGAAAAAACTAAATACTCATACTATAAAATTTCAATTGCCAAGTAGGAAACAAAGTGTAATAAAAGGAAGTATATTTGTCCTAAATTTTACTCCATTTTATGATTTAGAAATATTTCATACTTTTCTTGAAAGAGTAAAATTCCACTAATTCACTATTTCATCTATTTAATTTCATGCTTGTTCAGTTAGTATAAATTAGTTAATTCATTATTTCAATCTTCTTCCACTCTACCAACACCTACTAAAATAAGGGGGATTCTATCATACATCATTTTCCTTATCATACACCCATTTTCAAGGTTATTTGGAGTAATTATCCATTTATTAATATTTAAGGTAAGATCTCAAATGTATTTATCAATTAATGTTTGACTAAATTAGAATTTTTTGTTGTTCATTTAAACAAAAATATCCATAAAAGATAAATTTTATGATACACCCTTTTACAAATATAATTAATTGCTAAAATATCCAAAATATCCTTGTAAAAGGGTGTATGATAGAATTCCCCCTAAAATAAAATAAAATAAAATATTAGATTGGAGGGATGAGAAAAGAGTTGATGGTTTTTAATATCTTCAGTTTCCGAGATGTAAAATTCCGGATCTCCCACATAGTTTTTGACTTCCTATTTTTTGAAGTGTGTTAATTCATATCTGGATTTTGTTTAACCTGGTTTTTGAGTTTTTTTGTTACAAGTTATATTTTTTATAAGATATTTGGTCTAATTGAATTGTTTTAGGGGAATTGAATTTACTTCTCCTATATATCGTTTTGTAAATTCATTTTAAATGAATGAAACATGCAAGTGGGACATCTAAGCCTACTCATATTTCTTTTTTTTACAAGTTCTACGAAAGTGCTAGTCGCTCCTAACTTTAATTGTGTCCTAATTTTTCCAATTGAGTGCTCTAATTTTTTATTTGGCAAAAGATGAAATTATGGAATATTGAAAAATTAAAAAGAAAACGTTTGTTCCATCTTATTCCAGTAATGTTCGAAAGATAATAGAACAAGAAGTTGATTTTAAAAGAAATATAAATAATCATCAGTGCCCAAAATATCCTTTGCTTATTGTAGATTTATTAACTTCGATTGTGACTTATTTTTCAATTTAATAGAAGATAAAAATAATTTATATTAAATAAAATAAATGACATGGAAACAAAATAAAAAATCCAATTAAAACACAATAATACAAAAATGAAAGTTCGCACCAATTGTCATGCAAGCATTATTTACCTGTCGCAAAAAAAATAAAAAATCCAATTAAAACACAATAAAATAAATGAATCATTATGTATTTATTACTATCATCATATTTTAACTCTCTCTATGAATTACTCAACCAGCACCATCATTTATTTACCTGTCGCAAAAAAGACGCAAAAATTCAAAATTCAAAATCCATTAAAATCAATCTCTTTTCCAATTACTATATTAATTGAATGTTATACTTACCATAATTTTGGTGCTTCTTTGAAAAATCATATATGGCTTTCACCGTAGCACTATATTTCATCGTTTTTAGCGGGCCCATATGCCTAAAACACCGAATAAAAAGTTAGTAATAAAGCATAAAATTAATATGTTATGAACGAATTAACTTACACAATTTCGGTATATCTTAATCTCCAAGCTGGAAAACCTAAATGGCATCGCGCAGGTCCATAGACAAGAAGCAATTCTGGCTCGGGTCCACCATGCCCTAATAAAGACAACAAAATAATTTTTCAGGGGCCTTTTTGCAAATATCAACAATGTAGAATTTTTTTGCAATTTAGGCAAAATACAGGGACTTAATTGTAAATTTAGGGAAGTAAAAGGAGAGGTAATTCACCTATGGATTTCAAAGCATTTGAAAGGTCAGTTTCGGTGAAATTTAGGGTTTCGATTTCGTCTTTATTTGAATTCGAATAATTTGAATAGAGATAATTAGTTGCTTTAACAATGGCCTCTTTTCCGTCACTGTAAGAAATAATCTCTATTTTGAGCCCGTGTAGATCCAAATTTGAAGGCACATTTCTATCATCGAACTCCTACAAAATCAAATTAAGTTAATTTAATTTTGTTTATTGATTCTATTAAATAAGGATTTTTATTGATTGAATTACCAAGGATTTCATTTCAATAGACTTTTTTAAAGTTTTTTCATCGGCTATGTTTGATTTCTTCAGCACACCTAGATATCATCATAAACATTAAAAATAATTAACTAAATTAAAGAGTGAATAAATTGGTAGAATTATTACCTTCAATATCGTAAAGAATGACATATTTAATGCCAATATTCGATAACCATAATAAAAGCTGGTTAATTTGTCTTTTATTCTTCGCCTCTTCACTGTCGATCACAATTGCCAAGTACTTGAGTTTCTCCAAATTCAAATTTTGGTATTTGGAGAGAAATCCAGATGAGGTTATTAGAAACTGGATTTGTCGAGCCAAATACGACCACAAATGCACAAGTGTTACTATCAGATGGAGCAAACACCAGAAGAATCCAAGAATTGGATACAGAATTATATATCCCTTGACCATCTGCAAAGAAAAGAAATAAAAAAATAGAGCAAATTTTCTTTGAGGAATTTCAACAAACACTTTATGGGCAATCATTATTTCATAATTAGAACAGAAACACCTCTAGATATCATGGTTGCATAATTAAAACATGCAATTATTGTTTCACTTACATTAAAAGGCGAGATCAGGATCCAGAATGTCTCAATAACCAAATAACAAAATCTGCAAAACAAGAATCGAGTATCCATAATTTCTCACTCAATACCCAAACGAGAAAGAGGAAAAGTAGAAAAGCTGTAAGTGTAACGTACCGAGATCGCTGGAGATCGTTAATGGTGGAGAGCAGGGCCGGTCCAAGGATTTCGAGTACCCGAAGCTAAATTCAAGAATGGACCCGTAAACCCGACAAATCCGATCTTCTATTTTGCAAAACGTCTTGTAAAAAATACATATTATGGTGCTCTGAAACAAATTCCAATTAAAAAAATTAAAAACAAAATTTAATTTTGAAAAAAAAAATGAGATTCACATATACCTCTACGAATTTGCATTTTTTCTCATGAAAGGTATTGCAAATCGTCGGCTAAGTTCTTATTCCTCGTGAAAGGTATTCTAGGATCTGTGAAGAATTTGCAGTTTTCCAAGCGATTTCAGACCTGTACGTATTGCATATCCATAAACATTTCATATTCAAATAAAAAAGACACAATCAATCAATTAACTTACCTATCTAAAATGCCGAGTCGAATGATGACATCAGCGAGATTCTGAAATCAATTGACAAACAAGAGATTAGAATTAGTTTTACAATCATTTTCTATCAAGAATCAATTGACAAACAAATTACAACTAATTTCAGTCCAATTTACGACCAAATTCTGAAATCGATAACTAATTTCAGCCCCAAATTCAATTTGAACTCAATCGAGTGAAAAATTATGTTAAAGATAAAATTACTTCGAGAGAGAGAAAGATAATATACAATATAGATATCATTAGAGAATTAAATAGAGAGAAAACCTAACCGAGAAACCAGACTCCAATCGCAGTAGGCAGTAATCCAGACTCCAATCGCCAATCGCAGAGAAATCCAAGAAACCAAGAAACCCCAATCCAGTCGAAGAAACCGTCGCAGTCTCGCAGAGTAATCCAGTCGAAGAAACCGTCGCAGTCTCGCAGAGAAATCCAAGAAACCCTAATCGCCAGTCGCAGTCACAGCACTCGCGTCGCGGTCGAGGGTCCAGGGTCGCGGTCGAGAGTCGAGTCGAGAGTCGCGTCGCGGTCGCCCCACCAATCGCCAACTCCCAGAAACCCTAATCGCCAAGCCAATCGTCAGAGTCAGAGAAAGCAGATGAGAGAGGTCGCGAAGAGAGAGAGAGAGAGAGAGAGAAAGAGAAAGGAAATGAGGGTCGCTGGTGGGTCGGGTCGCGGATCGCTGCTCGCTGCTCGCGGGTTTGGGTTAGCGGGTAGCAGTTTTGGTCCATTTTTTCAATGTACATATATGACCCCCAATATTGGACCCCCAATAGTTTTCTGTACATATATGGAAAAGAAAAAAAATATTGGACCCCAATATTTTTTGACCCGAAACCCAGGCTTCTCTGGCCTTAAGCATGGGCCGGGCCTGGTGGAGAAATTTGTGCGAGCAACGAGGTCGGCATGAGAGAGAAGAGAGCTTGGTGTGTGGTGTGCTCGATATATACAAGTACCGAGATTTTTTTGGTTTGTTTAGTGATTTGGTTGAAAACTACGTGATTGGTCTCCGTGTGTTTTATTTGAATACTCGAACTTTGTTAATCAGGTGGAGGGCGGATCGTCGTTCGTTACAACAGGTCATAAAGTACATGGAGCCAATGACACGTCCAAAGTTGAATATCAATATATATTAATATATGTTTGATTTTAAATCTTGACTTACTTATTTGTTTTTGCAAAAAATTCAAGAATTTAAGCTAAAAACACGTATCAAACACTAAAATTTAATGTTTTTCTTGATATATGAAAAAATTATATGGAGATCAAACACTAAAATTTAATGTTTTTCTTGATATATGAAAAAATTATATGCAGATCAAACACTAAAATTTAATGTTTTTCTTGATATATGAAAAAATTATATGCAGATCAAACACTAAAATTTAATGTTTTTGAAAAAATTATATGCAGATCAAACAGTAAAATTTAACGTTTTTCTTGGTGTATGAAAAAATTATATGGATGGGAGATATTAAGTCCTCTCCATATTCCTCAAAAAAAAAAAATTAACGTTTTTCACTCAAACTCGAAAATTAACGGTTATGTGTGAAATACACAGATTTTAAAATTTTCGCAAAAAAAAAAAAGGGGGGGGGGGAATGGGGTATTAAGTCCTCTCCATATTCCCTCAATAAATAAAATTTAACGTTTTTCACTCAAACTCGAAAATTAACTGCTTTATGTGAAATACACAGATTTCAAAATTTTCTCAAAAAAAGCAGATTTAACGTTTTTCTTGATATATGAAAAAAATTTATGGAAGGTAGATATTAACCCCTCTCCGTATTCCCTCAAAAAATAAAATTTAACGTTTCTCACTCAAACTCGAAAATTAACGGCTGTGTGTAAAATACACATATTTTAATTTTTTTTGCAAAAAAAAAGCAGAGATTAAAAGCATAATGAGAAGTAATAAGTAATTAATATTCAATTTTTTCTTGAAAATCCCAAATTATGCAAATAGTGAAAAGTTAACGCATGCAAAATAATCGAGTTATATATTAATTTTTCAGAAAAAAAATAAAGGTGAAAACACGTGAAAATACTAAAAAAATAATAATCAAAAACTACGAAATTGCATGCTATTAGATACAAATTGTCCATATTATAAGTTTTTTATAGAAAAAGAACTGAAAAATGAAGTTTATGTTATACATACAAAATATTCAATTTGTATCTTTTCTCAAAAACAAATCAGAAAATGAAGGTTAATACATGAGAAATGTTAAATTTTCTTTAAAACTCAGAAAATTTAGGCTAGTACACCCACATGGTGAAATTTGAATTTGTTTTTCTCAAAAAAACCCGAACTTAAAAGGTTAACATATGTTAATACTCGAATTTTGATTTTTTTTTTTTCAAATCCTAATCGAAGACTAATATATATATCAATAAATATTCAATATTCAAGCTTTTATAGAAAACACTTTGGAATTAAAATATCAAAGTTTTCGGCAAAAACTTCAAAATTCAGAACTAATATATTAAAATTATTAAGCTTCGAGACTTTTTCATTTAACTTTCGAAAAAACTAATACACTTGAAGTAGATAATTATTTTTTCTCAAAAAACTTGGTATGACAACTAATACAAGGATATACTCAACTTTAATATTTTTTAAAAAAATCTGTAATTGAAAATCAATTCAAGCGAAATATTTAAAGAGGTTATATAATCAGCCCCCAATCCCACTTTTTCTGTCACGATGAGTCGGATTGACCCATAAACTAGATGCACTTTGCGTACGTATAAGGGAAAAAATTGTCGGGTCGGATTGACGGATTGGATTGACAGATCCGATCCTTTTAAAAAACCCAAAACCCTCTCTCTCTCTCTCTCTACCTCCCTCATTTCACAGCCCTAAGCCGCCTTCTCTCTACTCTCTTCTCTCTCCCTCGTTTCGCATCCCCAAGCCGCCATCTCTATTTGGGTGCTATGAAAGTGTCTTTTTCGATTTTCTTTACTTATTTTAAATTCAGATGTTGAAATATTTGCTCTCTTTCGACTTTAGTTGCTTTTCGCGATTTGTTAGGGATTTCTTGGTTTTTTCCAAGTTTAGTGGTATTTTTCGAGTTGATTTTCGCGATTTTTAAGGGTTTTCTTCGTATTTTCATTGTGTTTTTCGATTTTCACGATGTTTTTCGAGTTTCTTGTTGCTGATTTTTAGGGTTTGGGGTTGATTTGAGTATCTTGAATTGATTTGCACAAAAACAATAAATGCAGTGGCTTCCATATTTTTTTAGTAATTGATTTCAGGTTTTTTTGAGGGGTGGTTGTAGATTGGTTATTCGAGGGATTAATTTTCAGGGAGCCATTATTTGTTTATTGTTAGTTCAATTAGAGGGGGGTCTAATGGCTCTGATTGATGGAAATTTTGTTTCTTTGTTTAATTACTTGTATTGCTCCGTTCGATTACAGAGATTTAATGACTCCGTTCAAATCCAGGGGCCATTCTGCATTTTTTTTAAGTTTTCATGAGCTGTTTTACTGGTACCAGTATGTACCAGTAAAATTCAGGGTTTTTTTTTGCAATTTTTTAGTTTTCAGTGATTGTTTTGTAGTTTTTAAATTTAGGGGGATTTACATATTTACCCCTTGTTAAATTTAAAATTACATATTTATCCTTCTTAAAATTAAAATATCATATTTATCCTTTGTTAAATCTCAACATTATCAATTCAACAATATCAAAACCTCAAATTAAATTATCAATTCAACAATATCAAAACCTCAATTGTAATTCCTTAATCGACATGAAACAACATAAAAATACAAATCGCAGCAATAAATTACAAAATCACTGTAAATTACAAATTACAACTAGACATGAAACAAAATCAATTCCTTAATTCATTTTTCCAAATTGACATCTAATTGAATCTCAACAATATCAATTTCTTAATTGACATGAAACAATTTCACAAGCAATTACAAAATACAAATTACCTAATAATTACAAAATCAATTCAAATACAAAATAACTTGTCAATTATAATTGCTGAAATTTAAAAATTACAAAAGAACCCCTGAAAATTGAAAGAGAGTCCCTAAAAATAAAAAAATTGCAGAAGAGCCCCTGAAAAAATTGTAAAACAACCCTGAAAACTAAAATACTGCAACACAAACCCTAAAAATTTAAAGGGGAATTTACATATTTACCCTTTGCTAAATTTAAAATTACATATTTACCCTTCTTAAAATTAAAATATCATATTTACCCTTTGTTAAATCTAAAATATCATATTTATCCAAAAATTAAAAATCATCCAATTCCTCTATTAAATCTAACGGTCAATCTTTAAAATTACTATTTTACCATTTACATAATTACCCTTCTAAAACCTAAAATATCATATTTATCCTTTTAAAAATAGAAAATATCATATTTACTCTTTTCAAAATAAAAATATCATATTTACCCTTTAAAAAACAAAAATATCATATTTAGCCTTTCGAAACAAAATATCATATTTACCGTCCAATTTAAAAGAAACAAAATAATATAATTTAGTTTCTGGGTTTTCTGAATCCTATTCTATTTTTTATAATTTGATTTTCCAATTCTAATTTAAATAGTATTAAGGTAATGATATTTTTATTTTGAAAAGGGTAAATATGATATTTTTAATTTTAAAAGAGTAAATATGATATATAGGTTTTCGAAAGGTAAATATGTAAAGGATAAAATATTTAATGGTTGACCGTTAGTTTTAACGGAAAAATTGGATGGTTTTTAATTTTTGGGTAAATATGATATTTTAGATTTAACAAAGGATAAATATGATATTTTAATTTTAAGAAGGATAAATATGTAATTTTAAATTTAACAAGGGGTAAATATGTAAATCCCCCTTGTAATTATTAGGTAATTTGTATTTTGTAATTGCTTGTGAAATTGTTTCATGTCAATTAAGAAATTGATATTGTTGAGATTCAATTAGATGTCAATTTGGAAAAATGAATTAAGGAATTGATTTTGTTTCATGTCTAGTTGTAATTTGTAATTTACAGTGATTTTGTAATTTATTGCTGCGATTTGTATTTTTATGTTGTTTCATGTCGATTAAGGAATTACAATTGAGGTTTTGATATTGTTGAATTGATAATTTAATTTGAGGTTTTGATATTGTTGAATTGATAATGTAATTTGAATTGATTTGAAAAAAGGTAATTTAAAGAAGGTCAAACACCTGTAATTGAATTGAAAAATTAGTATTAATTGATTTGGTTTTGTATTTGTTGTTAATTATTTGATTTTATACTGACTCTTAATTATGGAAATAAGATTTGGTTTAGTTTCATGAAATTTAATTTTCTCAAATTAATATGGCAAGAGTTAACCACCAGACTCTTGGTGAGCTCGATGGTATACTCAGCTACCACATCTAAGACCTGGGTTCGAACTCGGTTGGGGGCAACAATGGTAGCATAGTAGGGGTAGATTAGGGGGGAGCCTACGGGCTAATAAATCGGGAAAAAAAAAAAAAAAAAAAATGACCAGAGTTAGAAATTTGGAATATCATTCATTATCGTAAAATGTAATGAAACGATTGAATGAATCTTAAGAATTGTCAATTAATTTGACTTGATAGATTAGTTTTCAAAATATTAATTAGGAAAATTAATTAGCACTCAAAATGTGTCAAATTTAATAAATTCAAACTTCACCCACGGCCCGTCGGTGAAAAGAGTGACCCGTCGCAGACGATCCCTACGGCCCGTCGGTGAAGTTGAAGCCCCTCGCCAGCGCCCTTCTCTCTCTCTCTCTCTCTCTCTCTCTCTCTCTCTCTCTCCTTAATTCCCCACCGCAGAAGATCCGTGTGGAAGGACGGTTAGAGGACGTGTGGCAGGTTGCGTGAAAGTGGATCACCACCTGGATTGACACATGGTGGGTGGGGATGCGGTCAATCCGACTCCATCGTGGAGGCTGTGGTGAGATTCGGGGGCAGAGCATATTTTCCCATATTTAAATTATACCGAGGCCACTACCTGAGAAACACGGTGGTTCATCATTTCAGTGATTTATCGATTAATTAGCCATCCAAATTAGTAACAATTTATCATATGTAATATTACATGTCCTAAATTCAAATAAATAAAACATGGAAAAATGAAATTCGATGGCAGACCCTTTAAAAGGCAATTTGGATATTTTTAATTAATTATATCATGTTATTTGTTTAGCATTAAATAACAACTGTATATTTGATATTTGACAATAATGATAGGCACCTTAAATTTCGTACCTAAATTTCATCTAAAAACATAGGTGGCAAATCATAGTGTAGTCACATCAAACTTTAAATGAAAATAAAATTTTAGAAATTCAAAATTTTATTGTCACGTGTATTTCTAGGTGCAAATCTAGATAAAAAAATTTAGGTGCATATGATTATTATATATTTGAGTCTTACAAAAAAATCATAAGTTGACAAAAATCTAAAATACTCTTTAGAAAAACGTATCATAAAAAATTGACATATCATAAAATGGTTTTAAAACAAACAAATAGTCGGAACATCTTTTAAAAACAACCGATCATGAGCAAAAAAGACATAGCATAGAACTAGGGCAGGCAACAACGAGCCGAGCCGAGCCGAGCCGAGCCGAACATAGGTCAGCTCGAGCTCGGCTCGAACCATCTCGGCTTGAATCAGTTCAAACCATCTTGGCTCGAGTCTGGCTCGTTAATAAAAATTCATAAAAACTACAAAAAATTCATAAAAATATACACAAATAATTCACAAACATATAATAACTACAAAAATTCATAAAAAAGTCACAAAAAAGTCACAAACATATAATAAACATAATTCATATTATCAAATAAACAAATATAGTTCATGAATGTAAGTAAACAAAATAGTCCAACAAATATACACAGTCCAACAAATATATACCGTTCATGAATTCAAATAAACATAGTTCATTCTCATCCCCAGATCCTAGCCTTCCTTTCTCCCCAAATCATATACAAACAAAATCTTAGAAAAAAGTTGATTAAAATTATAAATTAAATAATTAAATCAGGAATAAATTATACCAAAGGAAATTTAAAAAATAATGTGGTTTCAGATTACTTACTCGAATTGAGGATTCACCATATCCATAACTGGATTTATATGGTTACCTGCAAATTATTGGCACAAACACAGTCTCGTTAATTAAGACATTGTTTCTAAATCAATCTATCTCGTTGCAACAATAAAACAATACTCCAAAAATTACAACCAATTTTTCATAAGAGGTACTGTTCTGACTTGTAGTAGAAAAACAAAACAGGTCACTTGAATCAATTTTTTATAGGGAAATTTTCAAAAAAACCCCTATCTTTTTTGGATATTCTAAAAAACCCCCTATCTTTTTGGAAATTCCAAAAAACCCCCTCTACCAAACTTTTATTTTCAAATACCCCCCTATGGGGTTAAAATTAACTAAGGATGGTGTTAAATATTTTTTATGACCAAAATACCCTTCATTTTACATATTTAGTAATTAAAATAATGTTTTTGTTATTTGTATTAATTTAAAAAAATCCTAATTTTTTTTTTGTTTATAATAATTTTTAAAAAATAAGTGTCACATGTTATATTTATATAATTTTAATATTTCATACATTACATATATTTGACTTTTATAACTTTTTATTGAAAAATAACATAAAATATTAATAAGATGAACAACAATATTAAAATAACACCTTGCAAATATTTAAAAATTAAAATATCATGAATCTATTAAAATCATACATAAAAGAAGAACGAAAATAAAATTAAAATAGATGTTTAAAAAAATATTTTTCTTTCAGTATATTTTCAAGGTGTTTATTTTATTATTATCTGATGTTAGTTTTTCATGAATAATAAATGAAATATTAAAATTATACAAACACAACATTTAATAATTTCATTTTTGTGAAATCATTATATGTTAAAAATTATTTATGAATTTTTTTAAAACTAATAAAATTAATGAAAAAATAACAAAAATATACATATGAAAATAGAAGGGTATTTTGGTCAAAAAAAAATTTTAACACCATCCATGGTTAGTTTTAACCCCTATAGGGGGGTATTTGAAAATAAAAATTTGGTAGAGGAGTTTTTTTGGAGTTTCCAAAAAGATAGGGGGTTTTTTAGAATATACAAAAAAGATAGGGGGTTTTTTGAAAATTTCCCTTTCTTGAAATGGTAAAATGATTATGACCTGTTAATTAATTATATAACTTTGACAATCAATTCTCCTGAGAAATGAACGACACAAATTTAATATAAATACATAAATATGTGTTTGATGTTACGAAATTATTTTTATATATTTGTGTCAAATTTGTAATCGATTTTTATTAAAGTTTTTCTTTCTTATTTATTATTTATTAATACTTGGAATTTTAATTCTTGATTCCATGTCATTCTCTCAATTTCAGCCATTCGATTTGATTAGAGAACCGTACGTGTGTTAGGGCCTGAATGATATCGTTCTTTTCCCTCTAGCTCGGCATCCCCCTCTCTCTGCTCTTTCTTTCGGTTCGAAAAATAGGCTTTGTCGGGTAGTCTTCTTTCTGATTTTTATTTGAAAGCACATCACGCCTATTGACTTGTATTGGTTCTCAAGTCAAAAAATCGAGGTTTTATTAGTTCTCAAAGTCGGATTCCGTTGTTGATTCGGAATCATGAATCGTTCGAGTCGGATCGCAATCGGCCAATACGAATTAGAGTGTAAGATTTTCTAAAAATATTGTTTCAAAATGAAAAAAAATATAAATATTTTTTTAATAAATATACTTAACGACGATATAAAGAGTCAAATTAATCTAACATTATCTTATTTTTATTTGAAATTATAATTTTTTTAAAAAACTATTTGATACATACTAAATAAACAAGACCGGCCCTGACAATTTTAATGTCCTAGCCTGAGTCGTTATGGAGACATAATATTACTTATTACATAAAATTGTGCCTCCGATAATCCATCAAAGAACACAAAAATAAATAAAATCTAATATAGTTATATTTTGAACAAACAAAACAAAATATTAATTTAACATACTTCGTGACTCGTGTGGAAACAAATTATAAACAAACCGTATATTCAAATATTGATAAAATAAAATACATTAATTATAATATTGATTATTAATATCGTAAAATTGAAACCATTTATTCGGATCGTGTGAACATTGTTCTTAGACATTATTTCGTCCGTTCGTGCACATCGTTGAAAATGACTCAAGATAATTCGGAAATATCGTTCTTTATGACACGTTCATGAAAACGACGAATGATTGTCTTCTTCAACACATAAATCAAAATAGTATATTATATGTATAAAATAGTATATTATGCATATACAATAGTATCATGAGGTAAGTGGGGACCTTAATATTATATATGTTTTCATCAATCTCTCTCTCTCTCTCTCTCTCTCTCTCTCTCTCTCTCTCTCTCTCTCTCTCTCTCTCTCTCTTTCTTCTCTGTATATTATAATGTGTCTTGCATCACTAATCGCTATATTACTACGTATATGTACTAAATGGGGCGGCTCTAGGCAATGGCCTACGGGGCGGCCGCCTAAAGTCCACCAAAACCCTAGATCCCGTGATTTATATATATGTTATTCTTTACTCTCATAATTTTTTTTGGAAAAAGTCTGATTTTGCCCCCCAACAATTACCAAAATGTTCAAGTTGCCCCCTCACTTTTTTTTTGCGCGTTTTTGCCCCCTAAACTTGTTTAGTTTGTTCGTTTTGCCCCTTTCCGTCAAATAATGGTGCCCCCCCAGTTACATGACCGTTAAATGATGACTCGATCCGTTAACCCGACCCATTAACCCGACCCGTTACTTAACCCCTCTCTTTCCTCTCACTCCAGCGTCTCTCTCTCTCTCTCTCTCTCTCTCTCTCTCTCTCTCTCTCTCTCTCTCTCTCTCTCTCTCTCTCTCTCTATCTCTCTCTCGCGTGCGCTGTGTCTCTCTCTCGCGCGCTGTGTCTCTCTTTCTCTCTCGCGCCGTGCTCCAGCCACTCCACGCTCCGCTCCGCTCCAGCGCCGTGCTCCAGCCAGGTCAGTCCTCTCTCGCTCTCCTGGTCTCTCTCTCTCCCCTGGTCTCTCTCTCTCCAGATTCGAAGCAACAACAATGGCGGAGCTCGAGTTTTGGTCCAGATTTGAAATTGGAGAGCAAGAAACGAACTTGATGACTTGTGGAGGTGAAACGAAGGTGGAGGGAGCTCGAGAGAGCTCCCTTGAGAGTGGTAAAGGCTCTGACGAGTGGTGCCTTTTTTCGTATCACAACATAGCTATTTATAGCCACGATTGAACCAAATTTCACCGTTTGAGATTGAAATTGAGAGGAGAAGTGGGTGTGGGGTCCATCAGAGGTTGTTACGACGTGGCCAGGAGAGAGAAATAGGCAGTTCAGAGCTTGTACGATCGAGATCCACGTCGTAACAGCCATGGCGTCGTTATTTGAGAGAGACGAGATCATCTCCAGTTGATTTCAGGGGAAGAATTGCAGGGGATATTTTCTGCTTTAACGGTCATGTAACTGGGGGGCACCATTATTTGACGGAAGGGGGCAAAACGAACAAACATAACAAGTTTAGGGGGCAAAAACGCGCAAAAAAAAGTGAGGGGGCAACTTGAACATTTTGATAATTGTTGGGGGGCAAAATCAGACTTTTTCCATTTTTTTTCAAACTTTTAACTTTTCATTTTTTTTCATCTCCTCTCGGAAGAAATGATCTATTCTTCGAGAAATTAGATCTCTCATGTTATAAGCATCATGTTTTTAGAGGAAGATTAGAGCATAAGAAGTTCCATGAAAAAAGTTGTATTGAAGTTTTGGAGAAGAAGGAAATCCGAGAGGATATTCTATAAACAAAAAAATGATGTATATGACGTATTTGTTACGCGTAAACTTTTTACTAATTTTATACATATGACGTGGCATTTATTGAATGGAGATTTATAGCTAACCATTAAACAAATGGCGAATTGTTTTATTTACTCAACAAACAAAACAAAAATTATTACAAAGCTAAATTAAGTTAAAGAAAAATTGAAATTGATTTTTTGAATTGATTTTGATAATAATAAATATAAATTTCAAAAGCTCAACGTGATATTTACCCAAGGCCCCTGAAACTCTAGGGCCGGGCCTGGTACTAATCAATATCAAATATAGATTATCTATCCATCCTTATTAAATTAGAGGTTAAAAATCAAGATAATAAATTAGACGTTGTTACAAATGGTGATTAATTCTTTGAATGTTTATAAATTAGCAAATGCCACAATTAATTCTACAACGGCTAAGTATGTGTATTTGCTTTTGTATTTTATTAGGGGTATGTAAATTAAATATGTAGTTATGTATATATTAGTATTAGTATTTATATGATTTTGAGTTTTAATATTTGGTCTAACAATCCCTCGCAAAACTCAAATTATTATAGTTTAAAAATCATATAAAAATGGAAGTGTATATTTTTAATTAAAATATAGATTGTTGGGTGTTTATGCCATGTATCAGTGTGTAAGTATTTTATAAAATTTGAACTTCACCTTGTATTATAATTAATTTTTTTCCAGAGAAAGCGGAGCGAACCAAGTTTTGAACTCATTCCTTTGACATAGACTCCACTAACACAAGCATGACATGATGACTATCATCGGCGGGTTGTGTGTTACTATTGATCATAAACAAGTATCTTTGATTTTTCATGAGAATTCCAAAAACGTATCCATATCCTACACTGCGACGATATACCGTCTCGGTTCTCATTGAGTACTAATTGCTCAATTTTTATCACTACACAAGTACACTCATCATAGAGAGATGTTTTGGAGTTGGTGCTCCAAAATAATCTTATTTGTTTTAGACCAACTTATCAGTTTGTTATTATCTATTGACATCCTTCAAAAAATCGTCTATTACAAATGTTGGATTATCACTGTAAGTATGTCAATTATGAGCTATCCCCCTCGATGAAATCATGGATCTATGTATCATGTTATTTGATCGTCCAGATCATTTTTCTTCCAGCTCTAGCTTACAAGTTATTTACATTTTACGTGAAAAAAAACTTGCAAAATAATATATTATATATTAGTCAAATAATCAATATATTTTCTTTTAAATATTTTCTTCCGGCTCGAGCTTACAATGTTTATTATTATCCCTAAATTTGTAATTTGTGGGATTAAATCTAATTATGTATTAATTCTGACTTGAATATGATTACTGTGTAATCAAATTGGATAAGTTAACTAATTAGATCTAAACTTAATAACCAAATTAATTTAAGAAATAAAATATGTAAATAAATCAAGCCTGGTAGAATTATTGATTTGCATATCCAAATCCATTTTTGTTCTTGAAAACTAACCATTCTGCAAAGTTGATTTGCTAAAAAAAATAGCATAAGAAAAAATTAATAAATTAATTAAGTACTTTTACGAATGGTCAATTGTAACCCCCACAATTTGTAGCAATTTAAAGAATAGGATTGGCCAATCTAATCAAAGGTCACATATGTAACTATACGTAATGCAATAATGATAGACACCTAGATTTCGCACCTAGATATCGTCTAGAAGCGTACGTGGCAAATTACATGGCAGCCACATCAAATTTTTAAATGAAAATAAAATTTTAGAAATTCTAAATTTGATTGTCACGTGTATTTCTAGGTACAAATCTATGTCTATCATTATTGAGTAATGTGATAAAATTATTTGAGAAAACAAGTCTGATATATTTTTTTTCCTTCTATGTTGTTGTTCAAATTATAATTGAGAGATCCATACATTGAGATGCATTTTTTCTATTTCTTGTTTCATATTTAACCTGCATTATGCATTCAAAAACTCCACAAGTAATGTTGATACAAATATATTAAAATGATATTAAATGATGAATGTTATTAAAAAAAGCCAATTATTCAATGAAACGGCAAGTTACCAGATAATAGTATATACTACGAGACGAGCTAATCATGACAATTACTATTTAGATTAGAATCATACAATAATTATATAGGTGCATTGATGATTGAACAAGGGTACGTTATTGTTATATAATACTGAAAAGATTAATATTATGTATATGAAATACATGTCATGTTAATTAACGTTTGTTTTGTATAAATGTAAAAGTAAGAAAAAAGAACACAAGTCTGGTCAGTGAAATCGGATGTAGCAAGTTGAGTTGCTCTATAATATTTCTTTTTTATTTTACCATTTACTTTTGCATAAAATATTCTTTTCATCTTCAATTAAATCGGATAATTTATCTGCAAAATATTACTCAAACATACACAACAAAATAATATTAACACAGAAATATTATTGAGCTATTCTTCCATACGCCACAACTTTTCCTAATCTTTTTGTAAAATTTAATCTCAACTGTTGAATTAGCAAAGGATATTTTCGGAAACAAAATTCAACAGGTCATTTTTCTTTTTCTCTGTCCAAGACATTACAAGTCCCAAGTACAACATTTACTCTCTTCTCTCTCTTTTCTGTCTTCGTATTCTTTCTTCTTTCTCAAATCTCCATTTTCGTTCTTATTTCTCTCTCCAACAGTAAATCGCCTCCTCTCACCATTTCTCTTACCATCCTTTTACAAGATTGCTTCTTCTCCAATAGTAACTAGAGTCTCTCTCTCTCTCTCTCTCTCTCTCTCTCTCTCTCTCTCTCTCTCTCTCTCTGTGTGAGAGTGAAAATATCAGTGCTGCAATGGCTAATAGAAGAGAGTCTCCATGGCATATTTGAAAAAAAATGATAATTAGTACACGTTAGCCGTTAACATAATCCATAATTAATAATTATTTAAATTCATAAATTCGAATAAATTTTACTGAATATTTAATTATATGTTCTAATTATCACGTTAATTAAATATAATAGTACAAATATGGTAAAATCTGGGGAAATATATCATATTTTGAATTCAAAATCAATCTCTAGATTTATTAAATATACACAGGCACTGGAGAAGAAATCGCTCGACTTTTGAAAAATCGAGAGTGTTATTTTCCAAATTCCCGAACTTTGTTGTCTATTTTAGGTATTTGAAAACTTATTTGGTCTACATATCAAAATCTCCCAAAGATTAATTGCGAATAGCGGATTACGAAATATAAAAAACAAACACGAATAGCAATAAGAATATGAATATGGATAAGAATATAATACAATAACAAAAATAAAAAACAAAAAAATTGGCTACACAAGCTACGAAACTAACTTTTATTCGTCTTACAGAAATATATTTTTGCTTACAAGCTACGTAATCTACGAAAAATAAATAAACTTAAATCACGAAAATAAAAAAATTGGCTATAAATTAGTCATATAAATACACACTATAAAATAAATAAAACTACAACGTAACAAAAAAAAAATCCAAAAAAAAAAAAGCCCGCGCGTCGCTAGTTTCCTCTAAATTAGTATGCTAACGTTAAAATATGAATAACACCACAAAATATATATACATATTGATAAAAATGTATTGACACAAACAATGCCAGTATGGAATTACCAACACATAAAGAACAAAAAAAAAGGGTCCTCCTCCCCAGGCCACACTCAACCATAATGAGGGTGCATGCTATTAAAGAGAATGAGCAATGTCATCATAATTACATTAAACAACTTCATCTTCCTTCTCTCTTCTCTCTTCTCCCTTCTCCCTTCTCCCTCTCCAACAACAAATCAATCGTTTCTTTTGACAGTGCATATTCAAGAGAATGAGCAATAAACGACGAGAATATTTTAAAGATCAAGATGAAAACAACATTAGAGAGAAATCTATGGATGTAGCTAACGATGAAAAAGTGAGGTTTTTCTATTTATAAACTTTCTGTTTCTTGATAAGTAAGATCACTTATTCATTTATTATTTTCATACTTTTGTTTAGGAGCAAGAAGCTAAAGATTGTAACATTGAGTCAATAGAAGAGTATGATAATATCGTGAAAATGGTTTTTTTGTCGGAGGAAGAAGCTAAAGATTTTTTCTTCGGTTATGCTAAATATAAAGGATTTGGTGTTAGATTGGATAGAGTAAGAAAAAATGGTGATATAACATATTTTCGTCAGTTTGTTTGTTCTCGGGCCGGTTATCGTGACGAAAAATATTTTCACCTTGAAGAGCGGCAAAGAGAAGAAAGAGCCCTAACCCGATGCGGGTGTAACGTTAAATTTAGCGTCAAATTCCATCAAAAGAGAGGGTATTGGTATGTATTAGGGTTGATTGATGTTCATAATCATGAACTAGCAAATTCAGATGAAGTTCCTTTTCTGAGATCTCATCGACGAATCGATGGTGTTCAGAAAAATGAAATTAACTCCTTACAAGTCGCACGTCTTAGACAATGTCAAATAATGGATGCCATGGAAAACCAAGATGGAGGTTATCAAAAAGTTGGTTTTACGGTTAAGGATCTGTATAATTTTTCATCTCGAGAAAAAAAATCTCGGATTCGAGAAGGGGATGCAGTGAGCGTTCTTAAGTTAATGGAGCAGAGAAGGGAATCTGATGTGGAGTTTTTTTATGATTTCAATACAGACAGTAATGGGCATTTGACAACATTATTTTGGTGTGACTCTCAATCTAGAATTGATTACCAATGTTTCGGCGATGTTGTCATTTTTGACAGCACGTATAGAGTAAATCGATATAATATGCCATTTATCCCTTTCGTAGGGGTTAATCATCATCGCATGACTGTGATTTTTGGATGTGGGATAGTTGATAATGAGTCTGCCGAAACATATGAGTGGCTTTTATCCACGTTATTGGCTGCGATGTATCAAAAGCACCCAAATTCCATAATAACTGACGGGTGTCCATCTATGGCAAAAGCAATTCGAAATATTTTACCACAAACAACACATCGTTTGTGCTCATGGCATATTGAGCTAAAATGACACGTCATCTCCATAATTCCAATTTTTATGAATTTCGGGCGTTAATTTATAACGTATACGATCCAGAAAATTTTGAGAAAAAATGGGATGATTACGTCAAAGGCAGTGAGTCGTTGGAGTCTAATGAATGGCTACAGTCAATGTACAAATCTAGAGAAAGGTGGGCAGCCGCGTATTTGCAAAATAAACTGTTTTTAGGAATGAGAAGTAATCAGAGAAGCGAGAGCCTTAATTCCCGACTCCACAGGCATCTTGATAGAAAAATGTGCTTACTTGATATGGTCTTGCACTATGACCATTGTGTATCTCGTATTCGTCGAAATGAGGCCGAGCTAGATTCTAGAGCCTCTCAGTCATTTCCAGTTTTGAAAACAGAGTATAAAGAGTTGGAGAATAGTGTTGCACAAATTTATATGCCAAAAATGTTTTATCGTGTTCGTTGGGAAATTAATCATGCTATGGACTATAAGGTTGTTGAGGTAGCGTATGCCGGTGATTCGAAATGGTACGTTTTAGAAACTAATAATAATTCTGCAAACAAAATATATGTAGAATGTCCGGGTGATGGGGTTGAGAACGTTAGATGTACGTGCATGAAATTAGATTGCGATAAAATTCCATGTAGTCACATACTTAGAGTAATGATTGAGATGAAAATAGATGTGATCCCTAAGTGTTGCATATGGAAAAGGTGGACTAAGAAAGCAAAAAACTACTCCCCGAACCAGAATAGAGGTTTGATGTTTGATTGGTCCGAGCAACAAAAAAGAAATCGTGAAATGTCTAAATTAGGCAACGCAATTTTTCATGACGCATCCAAGTCAGAAGCAGATTTTTTGGAGGTGATGCAGTTATTACGTAAACTAGAATTGCAACAAAACAAGGAAAAAGGAGTTCAATCGAAAGATACCTCAGAGAAGCAAGTTGAAACAGATAATGTGTCGTTTAATGTATTGGATCCGAGAATTGTTGCGAGTAGAGGTGCACCGAAGAAAAGATACAAGTCTTTTCGTGAGACGAGGCAAAATCGCTGCGGGCAATGTGGACAACAAGGGCATAATAGGAAAACATGTCAAAATAAATCGTAGCTTGATGTTGTTTATTAAAGATAATTTTTAAGTATGATGTTTATGGTTTTATTTGCAATTAGTATTTCTTTTGTGTATTTTTAAGTATGTTGTTTAACTTGTTATATACTTTTGAATTTCTGATTATATATAAATGATATTTGTCGCATGAAAATATACAAGAATTTACAATATTTAATACTTAACATTTTTATATTTCAAGAATATAGTAATTTCAAGAGTACCAAATCATAAAATGCCTGCATAATTTCATTTATATATTACGATATTTTATTTAATAAAAATATTGACAGCGGGAATATTATATTCACATTGAAAATTGTATGTACCCAAAACATAATATTGTGATATATCTATTAATATTGAAAATGGTATATTGCTACTAACAACTTGATAATGATATAATGAATATGAATATGAAAATTATATAATTCCTCTTAAATTAGTATGTTAACAACTTGATAATGATATAATGGTTTATGCAGAAATTGACTAACATTGAAATTAGTATGTTAACATAGAAAAGATGGGTCCCACACCCAGCATACATGAAGTAAGAGCATGCATGAAATGAGCATGTATGAAGAGAAGAAAGAGGAGTGCATGAAATGGGTCCCACACGTAACATTGAAATGAGCGTGCATGAAGGAAATGAGGCGTGCAAATGATGAGAAGAAAGAGGAGTACCAGTAATTGATGAGTAAATGAGGTGCGCCAGTAATTGAAGAGAAGAAAGAATATCGAGGCTTTTATGTCCTTTTGTCTCGTAATGGTAATGGTAACATGCTGAATAACATTTTTAACCTGCTGAATAGATCTAGCAGGTTTTCTTGTTTAATCTGGACCATTAGATTTAGGAGAGTGGACGGTTAAGAAAGTTTTGGTGTATTGAAGAAAAACTCAATATTATTATAGTTGAAACATAGATGTTGGTCTCTAAATTTTTATTTTTATCTATCGAAATTCAGAATTAATGTCTAAGAATGGTGAAACAAATTATAAACAAAGGGTGGGTTCGAATATTGATAAAGAATAAAATACATTAATTATAATATTGATTATTAATAATACATGCAAAATCAATATAAATGAAAATATAATTGTAAAATTGAAATCGTTTATTCAAATCGTGCGAACATTGTATATTATTCCGTCCGTTCGTACAGATTGTTGGAAATGTTCCAAGATAATTCACAATGTCGTTCTTTAGAGCAGTGTATGACAACGACGGATAATAGCCTTCTTCAATAACCAAATCGAAATAGTATATTACATATATAAAATAATATATTATGCATATACAATAGTATAAGGAGTTAAGTGGGGAATAATCAGAACCTGAATATTATTTATGTCTCTCTCTCTCTGATCTCGCTCTCTCTCTATCTCTCTCCCTCTTCTGGATATTATAATTTATAATTTGTCTTGCATCACTAATCGCTATATCGTGTCATCTATGGACTACATATATATACTAATCAATATCAATATCTAATATAAGTTACATATCCATCCTATTAAATTAGAGGTTACAAATCAAGGTAATAAATTAGACGTTACAAATGGTGATTAATTTTTTGAATGTTTGCAAGTTAGCAAATGGCACAATTAATTCTACAACGGCTAAGTATGTGTATTTGCTTTTGTATTTATTAGCACATGTAAATAAAATATATATAGTTATGTATATATTATTATTTATATGATTTTGAGTTTTAATATTTGTTCTAACACTTCGTACCTAAAAAGTCATACAAAATAAACATTTTATATTGCTTGATTTTTTTTTTTGAAAAATTCTACAAACATGTTATGTGTGATTGAAAAATGAAAACCAAATTAAATAAAATGTAAACGATGAAATGAAAAATAAAATGATATTAACTCGATAAAAATTATTACTGTTTATTTATAAAATTCCATAAATATCGTGTGGTGAAAATGAAAGCTAAATATAGCGAACATAAACGATGAAATGAAAAATAAATAATATTGGCTCAATAAAAGAAATATTTTTGTTTCTTTTAAAAAATCCACAAATATTGTGCAATAAAAAATGAAAACTAAATTTGATGTATATAAACTAAAAAATAAATACTAAAGCAATATTTTAAAAAGAAGAAGTATTATCTTTTGTTCAAAATTAAAAACAAAATTAGGTGAAAGATTATCGAAAGAATGAAAACTAAAAGGATACTAGCTCAAATTCAATTGAAAAAACATTTCTCTTTTAGAAATTTGACAAATAACTTGTGTATACTCAAAACAAACTTTAATAAGAAAAATAATTTCAACACATTTATAAGTAAGAGTTTTAAAAGTAAGTGTACAAAAAAAAATAATAGGCCAAGAATGGATATAAATAATGGCCAAGAAAAACTATAAATGGGGTCGATTCCTTTCTTTACAAACAACTTTTGTTTGTTTGCACGGAATAATTATCCTACTTTTAAATAGAAAGACAAAAAGATTATTTTTTTCTCTATCCTCTTCCTGAGTTCTCTGCACAAAAATGGCTTCCACCAGAATCATTTTTTTTAAGTTAAAACCCTGAGTTTCATTTGATTTATAGTTTGTTTCCTTAGTTTTTTCATTATATATGTCGTGCCTTCGACTACTGTAGTTACATCGGAGACGACTATCGCATTATAGTTTTGTGCATTTCAAATGCACTCCAAACATCCCATGACATTTCAAACGCACGTCAAGAGAAAGAATTATTACAAGGGCATCTATGATATTTTTATATTTGGGAGGCTATGTATGATATTTTTCTTATGGAGGGCAACTATGATGTTTTGGACCTCTCAATGGGATATGATATTTCAAACTTTGAGAAGGGTAAATATGATATATCCACTTCTTTTCAATATCGTCATAGTCGTCCTCCAAATATTTCTACGGAATTTATCTTCATTAATGACGGCTATGCCATACTAGCTCCGAGAGCTTTCTAAATTACCGACGACACGATAATTTTTGTGAAAGCAACACCCATCAATCTTAAAATAATATCAAAAACTCTCGATCTTTTCTCGGTTTGCATATGAACAAAGCGAAGAGTGCATTTGTACCAATCTCGCGGAAGAATTCCACATTATCATTGAGTAATTTTTGGGATGTTCAAAACGATCTCTACTAATTAAATACCTTGGACTACTTTGAACGGTGAGAAAACCTAAATGTATTTGTTTCTTGCCTCTCTCGAATAAAATGCAAGCCTGTTTAGCCTCATGGAGAGGCAAATTATTATCTATGGGTGGACACCTAATCCAAATTAAGACGATCGTAAATGCTATTTTCACTTATTATATGCAAGTATTTACGTTAACCAAATGGCTCATCAACGAAATGATCTCGGAAAAACATTGCCTTGTGAATTGGGCCCCAAATATGTATGCATATTACGAAATAAGAGTTTGGGGCTTCTTACATATACGGATCCTAAACAAAACATTTGTAACGAAGGCCCAAAGCAAGTATTTTTCTTTCCAACCGGGTTCACTTTGGTCAATTTTCTAATTATTCACTTAATTACCAAATTAATAAATTTAGTTAACATTAATATTAATTCGATATTTTTTTGTTAATTATCATGTTAATTAAATGGGCTAATCAGGAAATTGAGGATGTTACGATGAAATCTAGGGTAAAAGTATAATTTCCCTTTTTTCACACCTCCATGCACTGCTTTGCAAACAAAAAGTACCGGCCTCAAAAATCCGGTTTTGCTTAGTTGGCACTAAACTATCGATTTTTGACGACGGGCTATCTAGAAAAACAAGTTTCGCAAAAAAAAGTTAACGGGATATTAAGTTCGGCCAGGACGAGGTTGTGGGCCCGTTTTCCCTTTCATCGCAGCAAATGAGAAGATGATCAGTACAAAAATAGCTGGCACTAATGTTTACGGATGTTCGACGTGTCTTGTTAATAGTTATTTTAATATTTATTTAAGAACCGGTTTGTTATTATATGTATAGTAATTATGTCAATATTTAGAAATATTTTCACAATATACAGTTTCTATTATTTATGTACCATTGATCAAAGAATAATAGATATTTGATTTCTAAAGGTTGAGAATCTATGTTGCGCGAATATTTCAAAAATCAAGTCGTATCGTATCGGATGCTGTATCGGATACCGATACTCGTCGGATACGTATCCAATACTCCACGTGGCGTATCCAAATATTTTATTTCAAAATAATAGCAGATACTTCTCGGATACTTTCAGATACTTCTCGGATACTTCTAACGTATACAAAAATGTGCTTGAAAAATAAAAATAAAAATTTGAAATCGAAATAAGTGAGTAATACATATAAATAAATAACTAAATAAAATAAACATTACTTAATAAGAAATTATTCTGTAAAAACAAACTTTTAAGATATTTTATGTCAAATATATACTATTTAAAAATATTAAATATATAAATTATAATTAATAAAATAATATAATATTATATATAATGGCCGTATCGTATCTTATGTATTTTTGAAAACTGCCGTTTCGCCGTATCCGTATCGTGTTGGATACGATACCCGTATCCGTATCCGTGCAACATAGTTGAGAATACATAACAATTTGAATTCTATAAAATTCAGTAATTAGCAAAATTAATGTTTAATTCATAACAAAGTCATAATAGAACTTAAAGAAGTAATCAATATTAGATTTAAAAAATAACATGCCAGCATTATAATCACTATTGCTAAAAATTTAATAATTCAAAAATAACATGCCATTAAATGTGACGTGTCTTGGATTGTCATGTTATCAAACTAAATTAAAAAAATATAAAAAATTTGATTGATCAAAATAGAAAAATAAAGAACTTGATTGGTCAAAATTAGAGTTTTTTTTCAAAAACCAAATAACAACCAAATAAACGAAGTTGGTGCCAAGAAGCATCATCTAAGAAAATGATGAAATGTATAAATAAACTATAAATAAGTAACATGCAAACAAACATTAAAACAAATTAGTAACAACCACCATATAAATAATTTAACCAACTCACAAACTTATTACCGAGAAGCAACACCATAAATTAAAAAAGTTCTGTCATGTATTCTCAGTATTTACTCAAATTCTAAACCGCGGGTAAAATACATCTCGAAGCGATTCATCTCACTCTTCTGAAGCGCGATTCCAATCTCGATCCTGGCTCCATCATCTCTGCTATCCGCAAACGCAATTGCCCCAGTTTTCACGATCGAAACAATCTCCACTTTCGTCGGTTTTCCCAACCCAAAATCAACCTCGTAAACCCTAAACATCGGAGACCCCGCGATAGTCACCAAATCCACACTACTACAATATTCAAAGGTACTCCTGATATCATCAGCTAATTTTGCACCGTAGCTCAACTCTTCGATTACCTTTGCTATTCCTTCGGCAGCTACAACAAGACCATTCGCACTAAAAATATCATCCCGATCTACTCGGACCATGCAAGGTCCGACACAATTACCAAAATAAGTTGTTGGAAGTGGCGGTTGAATGCGAGCCCTAAAATCAGCCAAGAAAAGAATACCTCATTTCCTATCCTATTCTTCTTCATCTCGAGATTTCACGTAACAAACCCACGCAAAAGCATAAACTACCACTATTGAAAACTACCACTATTGTTGAACAACGAAATGATTTGTTCATTTTTTCCGCTTTAGAAGATACTAGCTTTATGCCCGCGCAATTGCGCGGGAGCCCTCGAGTTTGTCATGATTATTCGCACATCCGATATTTGCTATATTTTTAACCTTCTAATTTTTTTGGATATTGTAAAAAATCCTTTATCTTTTCGTAAACTCCAAAAATATTTTTGACCAAACTTTTATTTTAAAATACCCCTTATGGATGATATTAATTTTTTTTCCCAAAATACCCTTCAAATCTCATATGTAATAATTAAAAGTTATTTTTGTTATTTTTTATTAATTTGAAGAAAATTCATAAACACTTCTTAACATGTAGTGATTTATAAAAATTTAAATTATTACATATTTTGTTTATATAATTTTAATATTCCATTCTTTATTCATAAAAAACTAACATTAAATAATAATAAAATAAATAATAATAAATAAACACCTTGCAAATATATTCATAGAAAATATCTATTTAAACATCTACTTTTTATTTTAGTTTTCCTTTTATGTATTTTTTAAAAGTTTTATGATATTTTATTTTTAAATATTTGCAAGATGTTCTTTTAATAATATTGTTGAACTTATTATAGTTTCATGTTAGTTTTTCAAGAAAAATAATACATAAGTCGAATATTTGTAATGAATGAAATATTAAAATTATATAACATATAACATATAGTAATTTTTTTTTAATTATTATATATTACAGAAAGTTTAAGAAATTTTTAAAATTAAAGGAAGCATTTTTTTTAATGAATAAATATGTAAATTAATTGTTTTTTACAATATCTAAAAATTTAAGGAGTCTTTTGAAAATTTTCCAAGTAAAGTGGTGATAGGAAGGCATAATAAGGTGGTGATGTGGAGGCATGAGATGAGAGGAATTATTAATAATGTAAAAAAGGACCGAAATTTAAATAAAAAAGGACCAAAATATTTATAAAAAGTACCAAAGTGTGAACTAAAACTGAAAAGGACGAACATATAAATAAAAAAGACTGTAATGTAAATTGAAAAATGTTAAAAAGGACCGATATGTAAATAAAAGAGGATCAAAATGTAAATATGAAGGACCAAAATGTAAGTTTTTCAACTTAAAAGGACCGAAATGTAGTTTTTTCAATTAAAAAGGACCAATATATAAATAAAAAAGGACAGAAATGTAAATAATTTTTTTTAACAAAGAGGCCCCTGGTCCAAAATGTAAATTTTAAAACTTCGAAGGACCAAAATGGAAATATAAAGGATGAAAATGTAAAAAAAAAGGACCAAAATGTAATTTTAAATGCAATTTTTTAATTAAAAAGGACCAAAATGGAAAAAAAGGACTGAAATGTAAATAAAATTTCTTTTTTACAAAGAGGCTCCTGGACCAAAATGTAAATTTTAAAACTTCGAAGGACCAAAATGCAAATATAAAGGACCAAAATGTGAAAAAAAGGACCAAAATGTAATTTTTTTAAAAAAGAGGACCAATTTGAGACCCCTGGACCAAAATGTCAATTGTAAAACTTCGACGGACCAAAATGCAAATTCAAAGGACTAATATGTAAAAAAAAATGGACCGAAACGTAATTTTTTTTAAAAAAAACGACTAATTTGTAAATGAAAAAGTACCAAAATATAAAAAAAAAAAAATTTTTACCAAAATGTAAATTTTAAAACTTCGAAGGACCAAAATGTAAATATAAAGGACGGAAATGTGGGAAAAAAGGACCAAAATGTAAAATTTTTTTAAAAAGAGGACCAATTTGAGTCCCGTGGACCAAAATGTAAATTGTAAAACTTCGAAGGGCCAAAATGCAAATTTAAAGGACTAAAATGTAAGAAAAAAGGACCAAAACGTAAATTTTTTTTTAAATAAAGGACTAATTTGTAAATAAAAAAGGACTAAAATGTAAAAAAAAAATTACAAAAAAGACCCTGACGACGTGGCTCATTGTGGGGGCAGCAAATTGTTCAAGGACCAAAATGCAAATTTAAAGGACTAATATGTAAAAATAAAAGGACCGAAACGTAAATTTTTTTATAAAAAAGAACTAATTTGTAAATGAAAAAGTACCAAAATAAAAAAAAAAAAAATATTTTTACAAAAATGTAAATTTTAAAACTTCGAAGGACCAAAATGAAAATATAAAGGACCAATATGTGAAAAAAGGACCAAATTGTAATTTTTTTTAAAAAAGAGGACCAATTTGAGGCCCCTGGACCAAAATGTAAATTGTAAAACTTCGAAGGACCAAAATGCAAATTTAAAGGACTAAAATGTAAAAAAAAAGGACCAAAACGTAATTTTTTTTAAAAAAAGGACTAATTTGTAAAAAAAAAGGACCAAAATGTAAAATAAATAAAAATTTTACAAAAAAGCCCCTGGCGACGTGGCTCATTGTGGGGGCAGCAAAGTGTTCAACTTTAGTACTAACTAGTTTTTTCCCACCGCGCAATTGCGCGGGAGTTGCGCGGTTGTTGTCGATTTTGTGACTATTTTTTTTCTTGTGATATGTTATATTTTTATTTTGTTTTATTTTTATGTCTTTTTTGCAGTATTTCATTTTTTATTTGATGTTGTAGCTCGGTATAATTTCTTAAATTTAAATAAATGTATTGTATATCTTGATTGCACACATGACATCAACAAATTGTGAATACATTGTCCGTATAATACACAAAACATAAATATTACGTAACCAAAAAAACATATAACATCGCATTAATTTTAATAATAAAAGAAACATAAAAATTACAACAGTGCAAAATCTTAATCGATTCCATTGTTAAAAAAATATACAATTAAATATGTCCAAACGAACGAATGTTTATATTCGAGCATAAAATTTACCAAAAAAAATTCGTTTTTTCGCTTGGTTATGGTTCCAAAACTGTCTTTTGACGGCGGACAATCTACTCAAACGAGGATGGCCCAATAATCAACTTTGTCCGAATTGCAATTCCGAACTAGAATCGGCCACCCACTTATTTCAAGAGTGCAACTACATTACAAATATGTGGGCAAAGTTATATGCCGATACAAATGCCAACTTACCACATGGACTAATGGACCCGGCAACTAGATGGCTCGACGGTAGGGCCAATCAAAACAAGAAAGGCAAACTAGTTTGGGACTCGCGTTTCTTCGCAATAGCATGGAACGTTTGGAAAGAACGCAATGCGAGAATCTTCTCCAACAAACACACGCCGGCAAGGATAACCCACGCCAAGGCTACAACGGAGTCAAGAGCATGGAGAGACGCCAACGCGGTCCAGCAGCGGATCAACAACACCAATCAGACACCTCCTACGGAAGCGAGAGCCCCTGGATAAGCTCCTGGATGCGCGCCATAAGGCTCATGTCTTAATTTCATTTTCTTTCTCCCTACTACCTCTAATTTCTCTTTGAATGATCATTAGATATGTTGTAAAACGGAACACAGCTCCTTCGAGCTTCTTTTATAAATTTACATGAGCTCGGCATTTCGCCGACCTCACTTCAAAATTTTTTTTTTGCAAGTATTGTAAGTTTGCCTCAGTAAATCATGATTTTTATAAATTTTACTGCAAGTACCGTTTGAATTGTTTAAGAACCGGTTTTCTTGAACAAGTCAAACAGTTCATGCTATAAAATTTGTTTTTTTTTATACATGATCGGCAAATCGAGAAAATGATGATGATGATGGTGATGATGATGATGATGATGATGATGATGATTTGGTGACAATGATGCTTTATTGTTTAGTTTTTCTTATTTCAGTGGTAACGTACTTGTATTCTGTCATGATATTTCATATTAACATTTTTGTATCTATTTCAACTATGCATATATATTTGTGATTTAATGTATATTTGTCTTGGTGTTTTCATAATCTTGTTGGACTCTTTCAATTAAGATTGATATTTCTAATAATTGATGATTCGTAGTTTGTAGTTCATGAACGTATTTGTGTTTGTCTTCATATTTACAGTTGTATTTCGTGTTTATATTTTGTACTTATAATCGTGCCGCTAAGTTTATATACACGTGCTTTTTTAGTATGAAAATCTTACCCTTTTTTTTCATGGGTATGTATTTCATAGTTCCTTGTTACAGACGAATTTGCATTAATTTATTACAAAACAACTAAGCTTGTGGGTTTTTTTTTTCATATACAAAAAAGATAGCTAATTTTTTTTTCTTCATGAATATGCATTTCATTGGTATCAAAGTTATTTAGTACGAACAAATATCAATCCACTTAATATTTCTTTTTCCGTGAACATAGCCTAAGTTTTAATATACGTGGTTAATTTAGATACAGTTTATTTTTATTTTTTATGGATATGTATTTCATGGCTTCTTTTTAAAAAGGAACTTCGATTAAGTTTGCAAACAACTCAAACAGAGCAATAATTTAGCCTTGACATAGTATGTATTTCATAGTTTCTTGTAACATACGAATTTCCATTAATTTATTACAAAACAACTAAGTTTGTGGTTTTTTCTTTTCATATACAAAAAAGATAGCTATTTTTTTTCATGAATATGCATTTCTTTGATATCAAAGTAATTTAGTACACATAATTATGAATTAACTTAGTATTTCGTTTTCCATGAATATAGCCAAAGCAGTTAAGTTTTAATATATGTGGTTAATTGAGATACATAATATTCTTGTTTCATATTTGGTCTACGTGATCTAAATTGTCATGTCTATCGTGGTTTATTCAAATCACGTTATATGTTTGAATCATATACAATCATAAATTATAATGTATGTCCAAATCAGGTGATCGTGTTGGAATATTGGTCTATTAAATTGTCTGCACTTTTCAGGTTCATCATGTTTAGCTTTGTAAATCATATTTAATATTTAGTACCTAATTGGCAAAAATTTCTCGTCATTTCAATGTTTGAGTTTCTACCAATTAATCATTGAATTAGTTACAAATAATTATTCTTGTTTCATATTGGAATTTCATGTTCATTATTGTACTTCATATTGTACATGTTTTGGTGTTTGTATTTTTTCTATGCATTTGTATTTGCATTTTCGTTTATATTTGCATTTGTACTTCGTCAATTCCATTGTGATTGTTATTAGTATATGTGTTAGTTTTCTAGTTTTGTTAATTCCACAAATTATTCGAATGAATGTTTTGTTTAAGTTATACCAAGACGACGAAGTTATAATTTGAACATGTATTTCCGAGAGCACAATTTACATTTACATAGCCGGACATTATTTTTCTTTTACAGACTTCAACTATAACAAATTCGTGAATTTGATAAACTGTTCCGATGATTGTTTATTGACATTGAGACTGTTCCCGACAACACAATTTATTACACGAATATTATTTTTCTTTTGTAGACTTTAACTACAATGAAATCGTTAATTTTCATAAATTGTTCCAATGATTGTTTGTTGACATGGAGGTTTTTACGCACAACACAATTTAGATAGCCCAATATTATTTTTGTTTTGCAGACCTTAATTATAATGAAATCGTGAATTTCATAAATTGTTCAATGATTGTTTGTTGACATTGAGGCTCATATGTTGTCAAAGGATCTTTTTAAACATAACATTTTCGAACCAATAAAATACGAAATACCATAAATATCGAAAAAAGTTCCCAAAGAAATGAACGAACAACTAATGGAACCGAATGTATAATTTGTATAATTGCTACATTCTAATGAGTGTGATGATATGATGACTACGATGATGATGATGATGATGATGAGAATGATTATGATGATGATGATGATGATTATGATGATGATATGATGACAATGATAATATGATGATGACTATGATGATATGGTGTAATATTAGAAAAAGAAGGAATATGAGAGATGTTATATAATTGCATATGTCCTGAAAATAACCAGAATACCGTATATACGTCGAGAATTGAGAAAATATCCAGAATACCCCTGTAATAAGGAAGTCCAAAATATAAGAGGAATACATCAAAACAGGAATAATATTTTAATTAGAGAGAAGATTATTCATCACCGATTATCTTATTAATTTTCGCTAATTATTCTCGTCACGTCTCCAATACTTTTTCTATATTTTCTTCACAGAGAAGTGAACTTCCTGCTGGGTGTCTAGACCAATCAATCTGAAATCCCTTTTCGCAACTCCCTCTATATTTCCCTTCATGCAAAAAGGAGCATAACTAAAAAAATGTGGCTACTTTTTTTACTAAATCACAAAAGAGCCCTTACCAGTAAACACACGATCTGTGCAGAGCTAATTTTTTACAGCCGGATGTACATTGCTGTCGCGGCACGACTACGTCTCCTGAAAGCTTCAATATCAAATACCTAGTTTCTTATATTTATTTATTCTAAACCTAAAATCAATCAAGTACAAATATTAACTTACTCAGGTAGCAAAATGAGTGAGTGTTCACTTAATTTCGATAGCCGTAATTTTTCTGTTTGATCTTCATTCTTAAAAAGAAAAACAAAACTGTAAACATCATTTCAAAAAATTTGAACATAAAAGAACCCAAAATGTTCATTACCTATCAAAACAATTCATGTTATAAATTATCCAATGAAATAAAATTGAATAAAATTCATTTATAATAAACCTCGGCAAGAAATCGAAGAAACAATTGCGAGAATCGGTACTTACAACTAATTTAGATGGATGAGACTCGAGTGGAACCCCCTGAAAAAATATTAACATTAACAATATAACTAATTTAAAAATTTAATATATACATGTTCTTATAGAAATATATGAAATGACAAATTTACCCTTCTAGTTGCCCTTGTAAAAATATGAAATATCATATTAGTCTCTCTTAAAATATCAAATATCAAATATCAAATTTACCCTTCTCAAATCTCAAATATAATATTTACCCTTGTCAAATTTTCAAATATCATATTTATTATTAAAAAAGTAAAAAATATCGGATTTACCATCTAAAAGTACAAAATATCATATATACCCTTCGAAATCTGGAAATATCATATATACCCTAATAAAAATCGGAATATCATATTTATCCTTTTAGAAATTTGAAATGTTGTATTTACTCTTTTCGAATTCTGCAAATATCATATAATACCCTCATAAATATCTGAAATATCATATTTATCCTTTTTAAAAAAAATTCAAATATCACGTTTACGATTTCAAATATGATATTTTATATTCAAATGTCAAATTTACCCTTGTAAAAATATGAAATATCGTATTAGTCTTTCTTGAAATATAAAATATCAAATTTACCCTTCCCAAATCTCGAATATAATATTTACCTTGTCAAACTTTCAAATATCATATTTATTATTCCGAAGTAAAAAACATCAGATTTAACCTCTAAAAATACAAAATATCATATATACTTCCAAAATTTGATATTTGAAGAGACATACCGAAACTCATGTGCATTTTCCTCTGCCCTTAAGCCTCACTATCAACAACCATCGATTCGTCGAATTTACGTGTTGCCTATAAATCAAAACACGAAAATAATTATTTGATTCAATACAAAATTATTTTAGTCTGTACGAAACAAAAGTACCGAAGAGAGCAAGCCCAGTAACAAAAAAAAATAAGAAATTGCAAAATCCCGAAATCGCAGTGTAAACAGATCATTTCGAACGTGAAAAAGATGACTGCTCAATTCGTGGAAATGATCCTTTTAGCACACTTTTGCCCAAATCCGGAGATCATGTTTAGAATTAAAAAAATCCAAAAAAATCCCCAAATCGACTCCTAATGAACTCAACGGAAAACAATAAAGAATCGCAAATTTCAGAGAACAATACAACCTGTCTGGCCTATGTTTTACTCGACGAAATGATCTTCTGGTGATTGTTCGTCACACCAAATGACCAAATCCAGTTTCCTATATAAAAAACGAAGACGTGAACTCAAAATTTGACCAATACCAGTTTGCAATCTGAAAAACGAACACAAATCAAACAAAAAATTACCGTTGAAAAAGCGAAAATGAGGAAAAGAAGGAATCAGCAAGGATTGGTCAATAACAACAACAAATCAACAGAATATCAGCAAGAATCTCAAAAAAAAAACAGTCAAACCTGCTGAAGGCACGGCGAAATTCCAGCGGCAAACCCTACAACGGCAAGATGCAGGAAACCCTAGAAATTTGCGAGAACTCCTCGAAGATTCCTTGCCCGAGCTCCGTATCGTCCGGCGAGTTAAATTTCCAAAGCTTCGCCGTTTCGTCTGCTCGCGCCTAGGGTTTGTGGCGGCCATGATTTTGTCATAAAAATGAGAGAGAGGAGATGAGTATATGCAATTTGGGCAGAACAAATTGAATGCTCTTGGTGCACGGTGGTCCAAATTTGTGTTAGTAAACTTGTTTCTTGGTTCACGTAAACTGGGTCCAAGCAAGTTGAAATAAATCCGCAGCACAAAAGAACACGAACAAAACCACAGAAAATCGAAGAAAAGAATTGTGAGGAAGCTGCTCACGTGACAGCACAAGATAAGGGTAATTTCCCTAAATTTATACATAAGTATAAACTATAGATATAGATAACTTGCTTGAGTCTCTGTATATTTTCTTTATTAAGAGTGAACGAGGCTAGAACGATATCATTTGAAGTGGATTCGGTCGGTGGAGCCGGACCACTTGGTGTTGAAAAAAGCCGAGTAACCTCTGTATATATAGTCGAAGGATCAGAGATCAAGGTTTTGTCCATGATAGGGTTAATAAAGGAAGAGTCAGCGGCCCATGAGTGCATGCATTGCATCGAACTATTTCCGTCACATACTACATGGTGTACCGAAGTTCCTATTACAATCCCTTTGTCCCGAAATAGCGTTACCTGAACAGCAAACAACGGCTGAGATTGATCTGATTTTGCCAAACAAGGCACCAATGGCTGGAGATTAGATGCACCCCTAGGAGAAGAGCTGGCAAGTTCCTTAAAAGAGCCATGATTACACTCCGATACAGTAAAGGAAACCGAATCTCCTTCTCTGTAAACGATCTCGAACTTGTTATCGGTATTGCGTTGCAACTTACCGCCGAGGGGATAGAAGGATTTGAGAGTGACAGAGAGGGATGATCTGAGGGAGGAGATGAAGGTCGTGAAATTTTCACGAGAGGTCGAGTAATTGGGGAAAGGATAGAAGTAGAGACGTTCTGCCGGGTCGGTACTGTGGATCCACAACGCGTCGAAGAAATTTAAGGGGATGATGGCGTGGTGCGGAGAGGAACCGTATGGGGGAGAGACTTGAAAGCAATCTAAGACGTTCATGGTAGAGAGAGATCCAGCTGCCATTCACGTTGGAGAAGAAAGTATTTTGAGGGATTTAAAGGGATTACTTGATGTTTCTAAGAAGTTTTAATGATGATTACTACTGATCCTAAAGTAATTATGATGAATCTGTTATATATATAATATATGAATGTCAAGCAACAAATTTTGTGAAGATGAAGACATTAATTATAGGATGTTTGGTATATTTGATATTGTATTTGTATTATTCTTTGTATTCTAGTGTTTTATATGGCAAGAGGTTTCTTGGCCTGCACTCACTATAAAGGAGATAGTAGCTATTGTATTCCTCCAATCATTCAATAGAAACATTGTCTCCTCATATTCTCATTTTTGTTTTTTATTTTATAACACGTTATCAGCACGAGATTTTATCCAACTGAGGTTTTTCAATCACGTGACGCTCTCGAAATTTCAGTTCAAACACGACGCCTTCTAAATTTTAATCGAAGGTAAACGAAGTCATTTTTCTAATGATATTTTGACTGATTATTATTTTTGGCCCTGTACCTATTATACTCCATACTCCATGTTAACCCTGTACATATTATTCCCCATGTTAAGGTGTTAATGAGAAAATTCCAATACTTGTACTGTTTGTAATCTTTAATAGTCCATGTTATATGTATTTGGATAATTATACCATGCCCCTGAAAATCCCCCCACCATTTATTGTTGGTTAATTCATGTACAAACAAATATGTTATGACAATTAATTCATGCAAATACAACACAATTAATTAATTGACGATTGACCGTTAATTAACAAATATTATAGTAATTAATAATTGCAAGCATATATCCAAAAAATGATAATTAACGAAATTAATTAATTAACATTGAATAAATGACTGAAAATTGAAATTCCCAATTATTTCAATTAACAAAACAAAGTAAGAACATAATTAAATTAACCAAATTAATAAAATTATGTTATGACCAATATTTAGTTAATAAAATTAATTCAATTAACAAATATATATTCACAAATGAATTTATTAGGTACATAATTAATAATGACAACATATATGAAAATTTTAACTAATTCATGATTAATTAAATGTGGAAACTCTTCTAATATCACGAGTAATTAAAATAACACAATTAATAAAATCACAATAAAATCATTTCAATTAACAATTGATAATTATACCAACAATTCGAAACTCAATTAACACTTAATAAAATCATTTGAATTAACGAAACAAGTTCAGAACACAATTAATTAACCAAATTAATTAAATTATTTTAAGACCAATATTTAATTAACAAAATTAATTCAATAAACAAATTCAATTAACAAATATCATTATTAACACAATTAACAAAAATCCTTATAAAAATCATTATTACAAATTAGCCCATGCACCACCGCATCCATCCCGCACCACCTACAATTCGCCGCCAAATCGAAGCTAACCCAACTCGCCAACTCGCCGCCAATTCCATCCCGCAAAATCGAAGCTAACCCAAATCGCCAAATCGAAGCCAAATCGAAGCCAATTTAGCTCCCAGCAATCCACGCTTCGTCGTCTCCAATTATCCAAGCGTCGTCGCCTCCAATTATCCGAGACCTCCATTAATCCACCACCGCGCTCCCATTAATCGTCGTCTTCAAGCCAAAATTCACCGTCAATCTGCAGACCTAAACAAACCTGAAATTTCACAAATACACCTAGAAAACCCTTCATCGTCTTCCTTTTGGTCGATAATGAGTACGCTAGTGTGTCGACTCTTTCCTGCAAAAAAATACATATACAGGCCCTCCTCTTTTAACCGGGCTTGGGACCGACAGTGAATTGTTTAGAGAAATTAAATTAGTTTCATTTCTCGAAGCAATTCATTGGCAGAGTTACCTGCACCAAATACACGTTACAAATATTAATTATTTAATGAATTACCTCATCGATGAGCTTCGTCATGGTCGTCTTCATCGTCCAAGCCAACCGTACCAGTTAATTCAGCGATTCTCCTCGTCGCCATCCTCGCCAATTAACCGAAGCCTCCTTTAATCCACCACCGCCTCCCATTATTCGTCGTCTTCGAGCCGGAATTCACCGTCCATCCAGCATCCTCTGCCAAGACAAATCAAACCATAAAAACTCCACGAAAAAATTAATTTAATATATTAGTTAATTTCAGGGGCATAAATGTAATTATATAAAATTGCATTACCAGTTAATTGCATCGAAAAACCGCAGCACAATATAGTCTTTACAGAGGAGTCTCGGAATTGCGTCTCGTCGTCGAATTGCCGGTTCATTGCGGTACCTGTACCAATTACCAGTTAATTCCAGGGGGTTTCATACAACTTCTGCCAGCTGAGTCGAATTACCGGTTAATTCACTCTTTACCAGTACCAGCAAATCGACCGTAATCAAAACTCAGTCGAATTACCGGTTACTTCACTCTTTACCAGTACCTGCAAATCGACTGTAATCAAAACTCAAATCGACTGTAATCGACAGTACATAAACAATAAAACTCAAATTGACCGTAATCAAAACTCAAATCGACTCTACCAGTTCATTTCAGCAATCCAAGCATACCAGATCTGCTAGGGTTTCGTCTCCTTCAGCTCCAACCGGTTCCATTTGCGCATGAAATTGCTCGTGAATTCAAACAAATAAACAAACCTTC
This sequence comes from Luzula sylvatica, assembly GCA_946800325.1. NCBI lineage: Eukaryota > Viridiplantae > Streptophyta > Magnoliopsida > Poales > Juncaceae > Luzula > Luzula sylvatica. The sequence continues at coordinate 4,187,264 of OX326957.1, read as the reverse complement.
TCCATTCAGGAGCAAGCGTCGTCGGTTCCATGCATCTACGGCGTTGTGTCGTCGCCCTCTCAGCTACGATTTTCAGTTTCCGGGCGAGCTGCGTTGGGGCGTCGTCCTTCTCGGCTAGGGTTTCTCTTTGCTTTCTCGGCTAGGGTTTCTCGTTGCTTCCTTTTCGACGAGACGATGGGAAGAGAGAGAGAAACGAGAGAGAGAGAGACCACGGGGAAAAGACGACGAGGAAGAGAGAGAGACCACGGGGAAAAGACGACGGGAATAGAGAGAGAAACGAGAGAGAGAGACGACGGGAAAGAGAGAGAAATGACCAATCCGTGCGTGAACCAGGTTTATAAACAAAACCTCAAAGGACCGTCCGATTGATTCAACGCGTCAGCATGCGCGGGGGGGATTATGGGGGCACCATATATGCTCTCTATGTATTTCATGTTAGATCTACTTAATAATCCATACCATGTCTTTGTTTCACTCAATTTGTAATATGTTAAGGTGTTAACCCTGTACATATTTCGTGTTTGTAATTTTTAATAGTTCATGCCTTTGTTTCACTCAATTTAATAATCCATACCATGTCTGTATTCCATGCCTTTATTCCATATGTTTATTTCGCTCAATGACCAACACTGTTCATTTATGCTTAAATCAAATAAATTTAGGATCTCCATTATACAATTGTTTTATAAAATAAGGCATGGATGATTTTTCTTTATTCCCTGTTTATGCTTATTATCTTAATTCTGTAAATTTGAAGATTTTTTTTTTGGTTTGAATGCAACCAGAAGTTGTATGAATCCAAAATAAAAATGTACACCCGAAGTTGTATATTCACATACTAAATTGTTCGTTTAATTATTTTTACTTATCCGCAACCTGAAGTTGTATGTTCATTTTCTTAATGCACCCGAAGTTGTTCGTTTTAATTGTGTAACCAGAAGTTGCATCCTCATTTTATTAACGCACAAGAAGTTGCGAGTTTAAATTACGCACCAGAAGTTGCAAGTACATTTAATTTTATTTTTCGTACATTTATTTTCATACGTTTATTTTTCTTGTACATTTATTTCCGCACATTTAATTCTGATTATTTATGCACCTGCAGTTGCAGTTTAGTTTATTGATGCACATAAAATTTTGAAATTTATTCTTATTGAAATCTGAAGTTTCAATATAAAATTTGTGAGGGTCTAATTTATTCACCTCTTTTATACAGTTTCGAGATGTCGAATTTGACGAAGCTGGAATTTGTAGCCCTTGACATATCGGGCAAGAATTATTTATCATGTATTCTCGATGCGGAGATCCACCTTGACGCTATGGGTCTAGGAGACGCCATAAAAGCGGATAACAAGGCATCGACCCAAGAACGGGCGAAGGCGATGATTTTTCTTCGCCACCATCTTCATGAAGCATTAAAGAGTGAATACCTTACTATCAAGGATCCTCTAATTTTGTGGTAAAATCTCAAGGAGAGGCATGACCACCAGAAAACGGTAATACTCCCAAGGGCTCGTGACTAGTGGACGCACCTGAGGTTACAAGAGTTTAAGTCGGTGTGTGACTATAATTCCGCAATGTTTAGAATTGTTTCTCAGCTGAAACTTTGCAGTGAAAATATCACTGATGGAGATATGCTAGAAAAGACTTTTACTATCATTCATGCCTCAAAAATTATTTTGCAACAACAGTACAGAGAAAAAAGACTCAAAAAGTACTCTGATTTAATTTCATGTATGCTTGTAGTAGAACAGAATAACAAGTTGTTGCTCAAAAACCACGAGACTCGTCCAACGGGTTCTAGCCCATTCCCTGAAGCAAATGCAGCTATTTTTAATGGTCGTGATCGTGGCCGCTTCCCTAGTCGTGGACGCGGACGTAGAAACGATAGAGGTCGAGGTCGAGGTCGAAATAATTTTTCCACCCGCGAAGGTCAAATCAAGAAACCCGCACAAGAAGGCAATAAACTGCAAAATGTCAAGGGATCTGGCGATCCATGCTATAGGTGCAGCGTCAAAGGACATTGATCACGTGCGTGCCATACGCCAAAACATCTCGTTGAGCTTTACCAAACCTCCCTGAATGAGAAAGAAAATACCAAAGAAGTTAATTTGGTCTATGAAGATAATGAAGACCCTTTTAATATGCCCTTGGTAAATACACGTTTGAACGTGGAGGACTATCTTAACCCTCCAAATGGTGATAACGAGTATTCCCTCGCTGGCATCAATGCCCAGGATTAGAATAATTTCTCTATCAATTGTGCTTTATTTTATCTTTATTTTCTAGTATGTTTGTTTTTGCTTTCTAGAGTTCTTAGCATGTCATTTTATTATAATCATTGTATCTTATTTAGTATTCGTTTTGTTCAACGAAGAGACCTGAAGATCTCATTTCTTTTGACTTTGACGAAAATGGATGACGATGATATATGCCTAGTGCAACAACACATACTAAGGATGACGATGATAGTGCAACAACACATACAATACTTACGAACATAAAATATTTTACTAATTTGACAAGGATGAAAGCAAGTGTCAATACAATATCAGGCACCTCAAACTTGATTGAGGGCTCCGAAAGAGCCATCATTTTACTACCTAGAGGTACTAAATTAATAACAGATGATGCTTTATTATTTAGTAAATAAAAAAGAAACTTGTTAAGTTTCAAAGATATCTGCAGAAATGGATATCACATAGAAACAATGAATAAAGATAATATTGAGTATCTTCACATAACGAATATTGTTTGTGGTAATAAATGCATGTTAGAAGAATTGCCTGTTTTGTCAATAGGTTTGTATTATACACGTATTAATACAATTGAGGCACATAATGCTATAATGAAAAATGAATTTAATAATTCACATAATGATTTTATGGTCTGGCATGAACGTTTAGGTCATCCAGGAGCAATAATGATGCGAAGAATTGTGAAAAATTATGATGGGCATCAATTAAAGAACCAGAAGATTCTATTACCAAACGAAATATCATGTGCTGCATGTTATAAAGGAAAGTTAATCGTTAGGCCATCACAAACTAGGGTTGGGAATGAATCATCCAATTTCCTTGAGCGTATCCAAGGTGATATATGTGGGCCCATTACCCCATCATGTGGACCATTTAGATATTTTATGGTATTAGTAGATGCATCTACTAGATGGTCACATGTATGCTTATTGTCTTCTCGAAATGTTGCATTTGCGAGATTACTTGCTTAAATAACCAGATTAAGAGCTCAAATCCCGGATTATACTATTAAGACAATCCGTCTTGACAATGCCGGTGAGTTCACATCCCAAACATTTAATGACTATTGTATGTCAATTGGGATTAAAGTTGAGCATCCAGTAGCCCATATACACACGCAAAATGGTCTGGCATAATCTCTTATTAAACGATTACAATTAATCGCAAGGCCCCTAATTATGAAATCGAAGTTATCATCACCTGTATGGGGTCATGTGTTGCGTATTTACGTTTAAGCAGGGCTTTTCAACATTTAAAACCCTAAATGACTCTAATTGGACCACAAGCGCATGGTATTCGTTGAGTACGTTAGGGGTCGATCCACAGAGAGGGTTGAGTACTAGCGGCGACTTCAGATTCACAATTCGACTCGATCTAAAACTGAGGTTTGTTGGTTGATTCGGGACAGATTTTAACGGAAAAGAAAGGGTTTTTTAGTATAGGAGAGGACTCTAAGGTGTTCGGATTCTACTTGGATGATTTGGTGCGTTCTAAAGGTTGTTAAACGCTTTCTCGAAATCTGACTTTGGTGGAGGTGTTATCCTATTCTTCCTAGACCGGCTCTCGCTCGCGACTAGACGTATCCAACCTAAACACTCTTGCTCTCGCTGACTATGCCTAAGAAAGACCCGTTACGCTCTATGATAATCCTATAATCCCGTGGGTGACGTGTACCAATGTTCTTAGAATACAACGGTCCAAGTTTGTGCGTTTACAATCTGGTTTCTCACTCCGCTCTCACTTCGCAAGGTTAACCTAAAACGATCTTAATTACTTGGTTTGACGGGTTTATTTGAGGGCTTAAACAATCCAAAACGTCCACTCTCGCTACTTAGTCAAGGATGTCCTAACCTATGTCACTTAGGCTGGCCTAAACGCGTACAAACGGTTAATTAAGACGAGTAATATCAAGGCACAAAACTCAAATCAAATCTGAAAGAAACAAAGCATATAATACTACCAAAACATCGCAAGTACTAATGAACCCTAAACCCTAGATAAATGTTTAGCTACTCATGTTCGACAACAAAACAAATCTAAGTATCAAATACATCATGAAACTAAACACGAGAAAGAGTAAACCGATTTGTTGACGAACGTCTTCTTCTTCGTAAACTCCGGCTCCTAAACGACGTGATCTTACATACATGGCTGTAGAAAGTGGGCCCATATCAGGGTGTGGGCCACGAAATTTGAGGTGTGAATTATGCAATCTTTTAGAGGATTCCTTCCTGAAGTTATGGCAACTTGAATCACCAAATTTGGAGTTATCAATCAAAAGATATGGCCATTTTATTCCTTGCCAAATTCTGAGATTCTGCAGCTTCTTTCCATTTTTTTGATCTTTCAACAATAATCGCGATTTTGGCTTGTTTTGCACTGTGAAAGCTTGGAACGGTGCCGAGACCCTCAATACTTGCATTTCTTCACTTCTAGAGGCCTTTTATCCTGTATTGCACCTAAATCTGCAAATATACTCAAACAAGATGCCAACGAGCAATTCTCATGGTTTTGTTAGTATTTTAACGTTTAAGAGTTCATTTAGTACAATTTCTAAAATGTTTTAAGTCCAGATGTGAAGGAAATACAGTTTCGGATCAACCGTAAAAGTGTACACAAGGATAAACGAACGTACGCGTCCGTAGGCATAAGAAATAATTTGGTAAAACTGGCATAACTTTCAGTGGGAAACTCCCATTTGAATAGTTCAAATTGGGTTCGATAGATAATGAGATTATCTAGAACGTTCATATAGAAATATTTTTCATTTGAGCGAAGTATCAGTGTCGTTGTAATGGAATACCGAAAGGGTGCGACTGTTTGACATACAGTCGGTAAAACGTCCGTAACGTTCGCATCCGAACTTCAATTGGGCCAGATCCAATTGGGTCGGAAATAAAATAAGATTATCTATAACTTTCGTGAATGTTCAAAGTCGGTTGGAACGATTTAATATTTTCGTTTCAACAGAATACTGAAAGGGTGTCTGTAGTTTTCTGTGTGAAAGGGTGTATATTGGATATACATGCATTTTGGCCTATCCTTATCCTATGTTGTATAAATATGATGTTTCTCTCTCTTCTTTTTAGAAAAATCTATGGTATTATTCAGAATAATCCTTATCCTATGTTGTATAAGGAGACATCTTTCAAGAGAATGAAAGAGTGTGAAGAGAGAAAGATCGAGAAAAAGGAGTTTTTCTCGGTGTAGAGAATCGATCTAATCAAGCAAGTTCGCCGGTGCAGCGTCTAGGCAGTTGCACACGCGACCGACGAACTCCGACCCACGGTGGATACAAGTAGAGGAGCGACACTTGTGGCTCTCCGATTGTGATCAAACCGAAGGAGCAAAGCTGTTGGCTGTGGAAGAGTGTGGACGTGGGACGCACGAAAGACAACCGGAGGCGTGTCAAGACGGTGGGAGACGTGTGGTATGGGACGCATGGGCAAGTCACCAACGTGACACCGGAGAAGGAAAGGATGCGAGCGATCAACCCGTCGTGCGTGATCAATTTCACGCTGGTAATCGTCTATCCTTCTATTGCATCGTACCCTCGAAGTCATGGCGTGATCTAGGATTTTGGGAACCGGACCGGGCCTTCATATCCGCTGCGTGGGCCCGGGGACGGGTGAATTCCCAACAAGATGAGTGCGTAAAACCCTATCATATTCACACTCATCATCATGCCATATTACATGATGCAGCACTTATTAGATTAAGGCCAACTGTTTATCACAAGTACTCCCCTATACAACTTGTAACTGGCCAGCTGCCAAATATATCCCATCTAAGAACTTTTGGTTGTGTCGTTTATGTTCCGGTAGCTCCACCGCAACGCACAAAGATGGAACCCCAAAGAAGATTGGGAATTTATGTCGGTTTCGAATCTCCATCAATTATTAAATACCTTGAACCATTAACTGGAGATCAATTTACAGCAAGATTTGCTGATTGTAAGTTTGATGAAGCTGATGGGAATTATCCCATTCCCGGGCCCGCGCAGCGGATATGAAGGCCCGGTCCGGTTCCCAAATCCCGAGATCACGCTTCGATATCGAGGGTACGATGCAAAGTAGGATATACGATTACCAACGTGAAATTGATCACGCACGACGGGTTGATCGCTCGCATCCTTCTCTTCTTCGGTGTCACGTTGGTGACTAGCCCGTGCGTCCCATACCACACGTCTCCCGCCGTCTTGACACGCCTCCGGTTGTCTTCGTGCGTCCCATGTTGACGCGCTTCCACAGCCTTTCACTCCTTTACTTCTCCGGTTTGATCACAAATGAAGAGCCACAAAGTGCGAACTCCTCTACTCGTATCCACCGTGAGTCGTAGCACCTTGGTCGTGGATGCACCTGCCTAGACGATGCACCGGCGAACTTGCATGACTGCGTTCGATTCTCTAGACGGATAAAACTATTTTCTCCTCTTTTCTCTTCGCACTCTTTCAACACCTTGATAAGAGTCTTCTTAATTTCTGGACTGAATTAGACTTCAATTGATTGAATAATCTCAATCATGGAGAGAGAGAGAGAGAGAGAGAGAGAGAGAGAGAGAGAGAGAGAGAGAGAGAGAGAGAAACATCCTATCTATACTAAAATAGGATAAGGATGGGCCAAAAGGTATGTATATCTACTATACAGCTTTTCAAACAGAAAACTGCAAACACCCTTTCAGTATTCTGTTGAAACGAAATTGTTAAATCGTTCCAACCGACTTCAAACCTTCACGAAAGTTGTAGATAATCCTATTATCTTTCCAACCCAATTTGGCCCAGCCCAATTGGAGTTCGGATCCGAACGTTATGATACTTCGCTCAAATGAAATATATTTCTTCATGAAAGTTTTATATAATGTCATTATATATCTAACCCAATTTGAACCATTCAAATTGGAGTCATTATATGAAAGTAATGCCAGTTTTACTAAAATTGTTTCTTATGCCCACGAACGCGTACGTTCGTTTGTCCTTCTACGTACCATTTTAGCGTTGTTCCAAAACTGTATTTCCTTCAGAAGCTATGTTCCCAGCGTTAGGGGGAGAGAAACGAACGCTGGAAATGCAAGGGATTACATGAAACGCATCATCAATGTATCATTATGATCTTGGAACAAATCAATCTGAACTAGAAGTCCAGAAAATTATTCATTGGCAACAAATTGCAAATCAACTACCAGATGCATTCATTAATACGAAAGAGTAACTAAATCGTATATTCCAGCAGAAAATGTTCCTGCTCGTATAATGTTGAAAATAACCCCTGTAGAGGTTCATGTACCTGATAATGTTGAAAATATTGATAATAATGAGATCTCAATAAACTATGTCTCCACTGAAAATAGATGGAACCGAAATAAAACTGTCATTGACAAATATTTTGTATATGCGATCGCGATTGATATAATGAAAGAAAACGAGGATCAAGAACCAAAAACAATTGAAGAATGTCAACGTAGGAAAGATTGGCCAAAGTGGAGAGATTCAATTCAAGCAGAATTACATTCTCTTGAGAAGCGTGAAGTTTTTGGACCTGTAGTCCAAACACCAAATGATGTACAACCCGTAGGATACAAATGGGTGTTTGTGAGAAAACGTAATGAGAAAAACGAAATTGTAAGATATAAAGCGAGACTTGTCGCACAAGGATTCACACAAAAACCAGGGATTGATTATGACGAAACTTATTCCCCGGTTTTAGATGCAATTACGTTTAGATTTCTAATTAGTTTGGCAGTCTCAGGAAGACTGAATATGCATCTCATGGATGTTGTAACAGCTTATTTATATGGATCACTTGATAGTGATATCTACATGAAAGTCCCTGAAGGATTAAAAGTGCATGAAGCATGTAACACAAAATCTCGTGGAATGTATTCCATAAAATAAAAAGATCTTTGTATGGGTTAAAACAATCCGGAAGAATGTGGTATAACCGTCTAAATGAATATCTTACAAAAGAAGGATATCATAACAACCCAATTTGTCCATTTGTTTTTATTAGAAAATCAAATTCCTAATTTGTATTTATTGCGGTATATGTTGATGATCTAAATATCATCGGAACTCCTGAAGAACTTCAAAGTACCGCTGCATACTTGAAAAGTGAATTTGAAATGAAAGATCTTGGAAAGACAAAATTTTGTCTCGGATTGCAAATCGAACATTTGAGAAATGGGATATTTGTCCATCAATCTACTTACGTAGAAAATGTTCTAAAACGATTTAATATGGACAAATCACATCCATTAAGTTCACCAATGGAAGTTCGATCTCTAGATGTTAAGAAAGATTGTTTCCGTCCAAAGGAGGATAACGAAGAAGTCCTTGGTCCGGAAGTACCATATTTAAGTGCAATTGGTGCATTAATGTACGTAGCTAATTATACCAGGCCTGACATATCATTTGTTGTTAATCTGCTAGCAAGATATAGTTCAGCGCCAACACGAAGGCATTCAAATGGTATTAAACACATACTTCGTTATCTCCGAGGAACAACGGATATTAGGTTGTTTTATCAAAAGACCTCAGAATCTAAATTAGTCGGATATACAGATGCAGGATACATGTCAGATCCACATAAAGCTCGATCTCAAACTGGATATTTATTCACATATGGTGAGACTGCCATATCCTGGCGATCAACCAAGCAAACCTTGGTTTCCACATCATCAAATCATTATGAAATAATAGCACTTCATGAGACTAGTAGGGAGTGTGTATGGCTGAGGTCAATGATTCAACACATTCAAGAATCATGTGGTATTAAAACAATCAAAGGGAGTCCAATAGTGATATACGAAGATAATGCTGCATGTATTGCCCAGATTAAGTGAGGATATATTAAAGGAGATAGGACGAAACATATTTCTCCAAAATTGTTTTCCTCATACGAGCTCCAGAAGAGAGGCGAAATTCATATCCAGCAAATTCGCTCGAGTAATAATCTTGCAGATTTCTTCACCAAATCATTGCCAACTAAAACTTTCAGGCAATTAAGACATAAGATTGGACTCCATCATTTTAGAGATATTTGTACCCATGAGGGGGAGAAATAATACGCGCTACGCTCTTTTTCCCTAGTCATGGTTTTTATCCCAGTGGGTTTTTCCTGACCAGGTTTTTAACGAGGTAGCTTCTCATGCGTATGAAATATTGACATCCAAGGGGGAGTGTTATAAATATAATATATGGATGTCAAGCAACAAATCTTGTGAAGATGGAGGCATTAATTATAGGATATTTGGTATATTTGATATTGTATTATTTCCTTGTATTCTAGCGTTTTATATGGTAATAGGTTTCTTGGCCTGCACTCACCCTCTACTATATAAAGGGGGTAGTGACTATTGTATTCCTCCAACCATTCAATAGAAACATTGTCTCCACCTATTCTCCTTTTTGTTCTTTAATTTATAAAAGAATCTAGGGATTTAAACCGGCATAGTTTTTCAAAACTATCTAATTTATTATAAACTAGAGAGGGAAAAGCACGAAATGAGCTGTCTATGTTCATGAATGGCTGAACACAGAGCCAAAAAGGTGCGAACAACCCATTACAAAATCAAGATTTTTAATAAAATTTAGAGAGAAAATCGTCTGAATATTTCGAGAGCCGTTTTTTTCGAACAAGTCAAACAATTTTTTGCTTTAAAATTTGTTTTTACTTTTGTACATCATCGAAAAAATTAGCGAAGCGAAAGATCGTTCTCATTTTTTTCCAGTTTCTCTATTTGGTTTGATTAGTAAAAATTAGCGCAGCGAAAGATCATTAGATTAGTAAGAATCCGATCTCGAATCCTTACATAAAGCACCTTGAATAGTCTAACACGTAAATGTGACACATATTTTCTCCTCGAGATACCTGTCCACGGGTTGCCAAAGTAGGTGTGTTTTAGCGAAATCCAGTGTCGACGCCAGCTCGATTTAGAGTATTCCAATATGTCTTTCATTACTGGATCATAAAAATTTGTGACGTTATTAGACCGATTGATCATACAATGCTCGCCAAGGGAATAGATTAAAGCAGCAGCTTCATCGTATGATGGGAGTTTGTTGTTAAGAACATCAAATTTTTGTAGTAACGCGACATCCCTCTTCGTATTAACTAGGGAATCAATGAGGAACACATAGCTAGCCACATACCTTGTACCGTTAGTATATATGCCATTATCATATGATAAGAGATTTGCAATAAGAGACATATTTGTCGAATCTATTGTCAGAGTTGGAATTTCGAGAGTGCCATCACTGAAAGTTATGTCGAACATATTCAAGAATGTTGTTTTCGCTTTGAATTTTAAACCTGCCTCGTATAGTTCAGTAGCAGAAGGGATCACTAGAGGTGTCGTCCTATCGCTCATCTTGTTAAACAATACAAATGAGGAAAAAAAATAGTAATCAATATAGAAAACAGTTAGATTGTATATTTTATGAGGAGTAGGTATTTTTCATATTGAATGTAGAAGTAGAAGATTGTTTTGTTGCCCACCTGTAGCTGACACATCGAGATTCTTGCTGGAATTGGCACATTCCATTTGTAATAAAGTTCGAGTAAGTGGGCGATCCCATCTAAGGACGAGCTCTCCCGAGACAAACATTCTTTCCAAAATGGTGATTTGCGGAGTTCACTGTCGAGTGTCGGTGAAGTTTCTGCTCTTCCATAGATAATGGTCCACATGATTTGGATGATAAAGAATGGTATCTGATTTTCTGCCAAGAGTAAATCTGAGAAGAGATTTGGGATCAACTGAATCGGGTTGTTTCCTACCCAAACATCATGTATAAGATGGACAATGAATATACTGTCCAGTAACAAGACTTGAACCAACTTGTCACTAGATAAACTAACGTTTCTCCCATAGCACCCTCTTGCGGCTTCCTCACAACTTTTAAGACACGTAACAAAATATCGGATAGTGTTGGTGTTTGTACCATATAACGATACAACATGTGGAATAAGTGCACACCACTTAAACTCTTCCAAGGCATGAAGGTTTATAGATGATCCTGAGTAGTGTGGGCCAATCGATACTGTTCGTGGTTGGTACAATAAACTATTCCCTACTAAGACAGTTGGGCAATTGATGGACAATTTATCCTTTCTACAAAGGACTACATCAGGGACCTTTTGATTTACTGTTGCCCATATGGACATCACCAATTCGTCTTCGAGCTCTCTTGAGTTAGACGACTCACCTTGTGTCATCCCCTCTGACAAGCGTTCATTTTGTCTTTGGAAGGAATCCACAATTAAGATGAGTATGATGTTGGTCGACATTTCTCTGATGTTATCCTCATTCGGAATCGGACCTGAGTTTTCTATTTCAGATCTCGATCTTGTGAAAGCTGCCAGAAAGGACTCTATGGATGTGGGTAAGGGTCCTTCTTGATGAGTTGACTCATCTCTTGTGGTTCCCTCAGTCGAATTTCCTCCTAGAGTTGTCGATCTTCTGAGAGCCTCAAGAATGTGCAACATGGGTGTGGGTACGGGTCCTTCTTGATGAGTTGACTCATCTCTTGTGGTTCCCTCCGTCGAATTTCCTCCTAGAGTTGTCGATCTTCTGAGGGCCTCAAGAATGTGCAACATGGGTGTGGTTAAGGGTCCTTCTTTGCTCGGACGAACCAAAGTTGTCTCCTTCTGGCCTCGATCTCATCACCTCCTCCAGAAGCTCCCTATAAGTGGTTAATGAAGGGTTTTCGGGGACACTCGACATGTTCTCCGAATGTATGTACGGTTACGGTACGGGATGAATGATTTGTGGATATCCGAATTGCTCGGTTGCGTACGAAAATACATGGAATGCACCAATTAAACAGGAGCTAGTAATAAGTTATGGTTGTTTATTTGCAAGAGTATTTGGTGTATGTAACTTTGTACGCTTGAAAAAATTGGTTGAACTAGAAGATGTATATATACAAGAACGATCCGTCTTAATTCTTCATCTTAATCATTGCACCCTTTAGCAAACGATCACCCAAAATTATTTTATTTTTTTTTTTGAAAGAAAAGCAAGCACGATACGTGCTCGATCTTTTCGTTTTGATATAATAAAAGAGAAATGTTTCGATACAAAGGATACGAAACGAAAAAATACATAGTGCGCTAAATTGTAACAATAATTGTAGCCATTGATGTTCATTGTCTTTTATCGTCGGAATTATCGAGGATAATGCTCTCGCCAAAGTCTGACTTGGTTTCCCTCGCGTCGGACCTGCCTCGCAGTCTTGCTGGACCTGCTGTAGCCTATTAACAACCCATAACCACCTGTGCCATATCGATCGCTTCGCCAGAGAGATACACTTCATAGCAACTCGGGTACTCATCGGAATTGCCGAGGATTATGCTATCTCGAAGATCTGACTCGGTTTCCCTCGCGTCGTAACTGACTCGGTTTCCCTCGCGGTCTTGCTGGGTCTGTTGTAGCCTAGTAGCACTCCATAACCACCTATGCCGTCTCGATTGCGTCGCCAAAGAGCTAGCATATCCAATTTCTCCGATCGTTCTTTCTCAAAATTCGTCTCCAATATACCTCAAAATTCGTCTCCAATTTGTCCCCAAAATCCGTCTCGATTACGTCACCCCCGTGTTGTTCGGAATCTTATCCGATTCTTAATCGAGCTCGAATTGTTAATTTGTTTTCACTTTTCATGGACCGGACCGGCTCTGCTCGGTATTCGTCGTTGAAACCGATGATGAATCTGAAAGTATCTTGTTAGGGTTCGTTCTACCACTTTTTTCGATGAAACCGATTGTTAATTATGTCGTACCGGTAATTACATCAGTAATCCGCCCGACAATCAGAGCCAACTCAGAGCTGCTCGTGATCGATAAATTCATCTCTGAACTAAGTGCCACTTGTAATTGATCGATTCGTCGCTAACTCATAGCTACTCGTCATCAATAGAACCTCGCAAAACTGTTCAATTAAACAGCTTCATAATAGGCACTAAAAATCAGTAATCGACGGAACCTCGCACTCGATAGAACCTCGAACCTCATAATTGATAGAACCTCACAAAAACAGCCTCAATAGACACCCTCACAAAGATTTCAATAAACAACCTCATAAACATCCTCATAATGAATAGAAACTCTTACTAAATCTGTTGTATTTTCACAAAATCAATAGCACTCTAGAATGGCAGCACTCCATAAGAACCACCTGACACGTCCATCTGTTGTCGTCATTTCGTCGGGGTGCTTGATCCGACTGTCGTAATGAACTGTCGCCGTCCCGTCGATACTCCGCTGCCAGTCAGACCACCACCTGATTTTCGTCGAAACTCCACCAGCTCGGCAAAGACGAAGCAGACAAGATCCGCCTGTATTGATGTGGTCACGGTGTCCACTAAATCTCTCTGCCGTCTCGGAAAAACGAGTGGAAGATAAGAGGCGTCAATAACGACTGTCCTTTCCGTTTGAGAAAGGAATCTCGGGTGTGGTTGAGTCAAGAGGTCGAGAAGAAGAGGTGGTTGAGGCGAAGAAGAGTAAAGGTCCCAAGGGGGGCCGCCGGCCGACGCCGTTAGGATTGAGGGCCCCCCCAGATCAAGCCGCCTCTAGGGTTTCTTTTCTTAGTCGCCCTTTCTTTTCTTCCTGGTGCTTCCTTAAGAGAATAATCACCCAAAATTATTTTATGTTCCTCTAATTTGACAATATATTTTTCGCATTTTCTAATCCTGTTGTATCGTCTGTGGGACAAACTACATCTCAAATAATCATTTGGTTTTTTGGTCAACATCCCATAGCACTATTCGCTATTCGTTATTGATGAGTGCAAAACTCACGCATATTTGGTTGACATTAGATTTTATATTGTTATAGTTACAACTATAAATATATTATTAATTATTAAATAATTTTGATGCCAAATATATGAATATGTATATTATCTACCGATAATAACAGAGTACATAGTACATGAATATGTATCATTGTATACTAATTAGTAATTATAATACTGTTTTAGATTAAGAGAGCGCTTAATCGGTATCTTTCAAAAAAAATAAAAAAATTATAATACTGTTTATTGAGATAATACCTCTGAATATTACAATTATAATTATATTAGTAATTTCAATTATGTACATACTTTTTTCATATAATAATAATAGAATATTTGCTGCCTCATCTTTTCTTTTGGTCAACTCTCTCAAATCAGTGTTAAACTGTTTGTTGAGTGCTACATCTAGACATATATTGTTCACTTTAGATACTATATTATTATCAATCACAACTACAAGTATTAAATTTGTTTTATCCTGTCATTACTTCGAATATGCACGTTATTTTGTTATTTACAATCACATATATATACAAGTTAACTTTAGATAATATATCATTATGAATCACAATTACCATATTAAATATATTTGGATCATGTCATTACTTCCTTCCGATAATCACGTCATTTTGTTAATCACGCATACGTACAAGTTAACTTTAGATAATATATTGTTATCAATTCAGAACAACAATTATGAAATATTTTTCTTTAGGGTCACATTAGACCGATTGTATTTAATTTCGTACTATTTCACGTTAAATTACTTGATCAAATCTGAATACAAATGAATTTCAAAAGTTCAAATATTTAACACTAATAAATTAATATTAATATATAATTTTATATAACATACATCAAATATTATTTTATTAGTAGTTTTTCAAATATAATTTTTTAAAATTATTAAGTATATTCACTGAATTTTCTTTTTATTTTGAATTTCATATTATGAAACATTCTACAATTTGTTCTCTAGTTTAAAGTTATAAACACAATTATATAAGAAAATAAACATAAGAAATAAACATAATTACTTTAGCAACTTTTAAGTCTAGTGATTAGTGTTATTAAACTTATTTTTGATCATGTCATTATTTCGAATATGTACTATATTTTCTTATTTACAATCATGTATACATACAAGTTAACTTTAGATAATATATTGTTATCAATCACAACTACAATATCAAATATTTTCGATCGTGTCATTACTTCTAACAGGCACGTCAGTTTATTATTTAGAATCACGTATACATAAACATAAATTATTTAATATCATATGTTTTTTTTAATTTATATTTTAAAATATCAGCATGACTATTCGATAGTGTTTATGAGTTTGAAATGTTATTTAGACAGATAAACTATCTTTTTTTCATTTGTATTACTTTTTTTTTCTAACTTTCATATTATATTTGTTTGAACAAAAACACAAATATAATTTACTTAGTATTATATGAGATTTTTATAGTTACACTTTTAAAAAAAAAAATAATAATACTTACTAGTTTATTATGTAGAAATGTATTTTTTTTGCATTGTATTTTCTTACACAATATCTTTACAAATTCAAATTATGAAAAACGGTATGTATGAACTATGTTAACGTGTATGTCAAAATAAAGAGATAAACTGAAACAAATATTTGATGGTAATATATGCTATATGTTCTATAATATTATATATTAATTTATTAGTATTTCATATATAAAATTTTCTTCTTCCTTTGTACTCACATTTTATCTGGTAATTTTTTGTGAAATAAAAAAAAATTGAACAGCCTTAGTCTAACGTGAATCTAGCAAATGATAACAGTCCACATCATTAATGTAAGCTTATGTGATTTCCTAAGAATGCTTAAAATGTTGTAAAAGAGGCAAAACTAAAGAAAGAACACTTAAGATAAGAAAAAATATTCAAGAGATGACGGGATGAGTTTCATTTTTATCTCATTTCAATTCATATCCTTCCTATTAGGGTAGGGGGGCAGGGGTTGGTGTTTAATTTAGACCTAGAGATGGTGAATATGAAGTCCTAAGGTCCAATTTTCGGGGTAATGGAATACAATTACAATTTGGACGGAAGCGTAAAACAAATTAGAGAAAGAAATACAATACCGAAACAAATAACACGCGATATTTGTTTATGGAGTTTGGTAGGTGGTTGCTTTGTAGCTTTAACTCACCGGCTACTTGCTCAATCGACCGACTCGATTGATTGCAAGTATCTACGTCTCCGGAGTTGCCTTGCGCCTTTTTGACTTTCGATTGAATACTCAAATCAACTCTTACAAGGTTTGCCTAGATCGATTTACACGAATCTATCGATCTATGGTGGGCTTTACAAATCGTAACTAGCCTATTACAATTTACTACTAACGAACTAGTCGTGATTGGTCACGCAAGTTGGGAATCGTTGAGTAGTGGATTCGAAAGTGGATCTAATAATCCCTTTTATGGTTCGGAAATTTTAGCTCAAGATTTTGGCTAAGTTTCTCTCTTTTGGTTTTCTATTTTAATGTGTGGAAGAGTTGGAGAGAGAAACCTAAGAGATGAGCTATTTATAGAACAAATAGTCCCCTCATAACTTAAGTTTTCTGTACGGTGCGTCATGACGCAAGGAATGGTGCGCCATGACGCACAGACTGATGAACTAGCCGTTAAGTAGGGTTTTATTGAAAACTCTTGTGTTCCGTCATGACGCACACGAACGTGCGTCATGACGGTAGCATGTGTAGATGAAGGTTCGTTCTAACCCTTGAATGGTCCGTTGTAACGAACCTTCTACTGTGATGTTAACTCACTTGGTCCATCGTGACGCATGCTCAGTGCGTCATGACGGACTGTACATTATTTTTCTCAAGAGCTGTTATAACGTCATGACGCTTGGATTGGTCCGTCATGACGCTATATAACTCAAGATACTTTTTCTCTTTCAGTGCGTCATGACGGTGCTTCTTATGCGTCATGACGCACTGTAAGATAAAACTAAGTATGCCGTTAGGTGCGTCATGACGGTTATTATTGTGCGTCATGACGCACCATGATTCAAGGCAGTTTTTACTTTGTTTTATTGTTTTGAATATTTTCAACTTATTTTTCTTGAGTTTAATAATTCGAAAGACAAGTTTAGGGATACATATTGGATATTTGAGGTGATGATTTGATATCCCAACTTGAGGAATCTTCAACTTGATCTTCGACGTCTTGATTTTTTATTTCCTTTGATCGTCATTGTGCGTCTTGCTTTATCTTTTGATCCTTTTGCGGGCTACGTCTTTTATCTCTATAATTGTCACTTACGCAAATTGATTAGTAGTATTGACATTATTTTGAGATAATCAAACCCTAGGAAATTTTAACCAACAAACTCCACCTTTTGATTCATTTCAAAATAATGTCAATTTGGAGAGTTGAATCGATTACCGAGCAACTTTCCACATAGTTTTATCTTCTCGCCCATTTTGAAAAGGGTCGAAAGGGAGCCGAGCTTAACTACACGGAAAGCTCCCCCTACATACAAGCTCCCCCTAAATTCTTGCATTTCACACTTTTTAGGCTTGTACATAGATGAATTTTCGCAAGTTTTTGAAATTAGTGTTGATATGAGTGAGTGTTTGGAGTTAAAATTTATGATTAGAACAAATTTTGAAATTTAAAAATACCATAATCACATTCATACTAGATTTCACAAAAAAATTCCAACATAGAAAAATTACTAATAAAGTTTTTAACTCATACATGCATGCGATAATTTTTCAAACAAACATCATACCAACACAATATTAAAACACAGTTTTTAACATAAGCAAATATGCAAAACACAAACAACCATAGTTTTGAAAAATACTAAAATAGTTTTAGCTCTAGTGAGTGACGATAGCAGGTTTTCCATCTTCTAGATGTCATCGATGTTATCATCATCCTCCTCCTCATCATCATCACCTTGATCATCTACCTTGCGCTTCATCTCGTCAAACTGGCGATCCATGTGAGCCATAATCTCATTTCGGACTTGAATTGCGTGGTTTCGGGTGTGAGCATTGTCCTCGAGAATTTCGGTGCGGTGATGATCGGCATACGCATAGTACTCATCGCGAGTAGTGGTGATGTGGTCGCGGGTGCGGGCATTGTCCAAGACTATCCCATCGCGAATCGTGGTGGAGTGATTTTGAGTGAGAAGATTATCCGCAAATAACTCATTGCGGATTCGCGATGATGTCTCGGTTGATTTGATTTGGTGATCTTCAAGGAGACTCCGGACATCATCGAGAGTAAATGCGGGTTAAGAGGACGAGCTCGCGACGCACTCCGGATCACCCGTTGCTCGGCGTTTCGATGGACGAATGCCTTGCATGGGTTGGACAACCCAATTGTGCGTCGTCCGGAAACTTATATGTTCCTCCGTTCGGTCCGTGTTTCCAATATGCGTCTCTTCTAGATCGGTGGAATCCCATGGTTTTAATTACTTCGTCCGTGGCGAGATTCATCGTAGGTTTCCTTCCGAGAGGTCATTCGAGCTCGGAAAATGTCACTTTATGTTGGATGAGGGCAAGAGTGATGATATGGCCATAAGGAAGAGAGGTCGTTTTTGCGTCGAGTGGCGCGGCCATGTGTTTGATCATGAGGTTTGGGATATTTATGGTAGGGACATCTTGGTACCACAAATGATAAAGTAATACTTTGTTTCGTCCCTCAAGGGCGGTTTTTCGAGAGGAAATCGGGGCGAGGATATTGTTACCGATATGCCAAATAAACCGCAAGTGAGGTTCATATCCGGTGGCCCGTTTGAGTTCTCCCCCATTGGATGCGATGTTGAGAATGGCGCTTGAGTTCGCCTCTTCATAGGGTTCGTGTCTACTAATGTAGAGCTCTTCACCCTCGTTCGATAGTCCGAGCCATTGACTAAGGTTTTCGGCAGAGATTTTGATGGGATGGCCGAACACGTAGCTCTCAGTTGCGTTGTTGGTTGGATTGTAAAGAGCGATGCAAAAGAAAAGACGAACCACGGTGTCGTAGCTCGGGTGTGACCATGAGCACAATTGTTCGAGCTTCCAATTTCTTAGTCTTGGATTCACGGCCTCGGCGAGAGAGGGTGCCATTTGCGAGATGTTGATGAAGAAGCACTCACTCACTGGTCTATCTTCGAATTCGAAGTGAAATCGAGCGTGATTCTTCTTCGTGTTGAATAGGTAAATGTTCTCGGAGTTGTGAAGCTTGAATCGCTTGTGACCGGTGGGCATCTTGCCCTTGGGTTTGCGAATATTGGAAGTAGAACCGGACATGGTGAGATTTTGAGGAGAAATCGATTATGGTTTTGAGAGAGCTCGAAAATGGAGCAAAATCAAGGAGGGGAAGTGATTTTGAGATGAAAATGAAGTGCAATCTCGTTTTAAACTTACTTGAGAACGTGGCAACCGCTAGAAACCGATTGGAATGGAAGAGGAACGGTTTGCGTCGGTTTTGGAGAGAGAGACGAGTGGAGAAATGAAGAAAAATGGCAACCGTTGGGGGGTTTATTGCCAATTTATCGCCAGTGCGTCATGACGATTGGTTCCGTCCGTCATGACGCACCCTAGGGTTCCTCTTGATTTCCCCCTTATTCCGTCATGATGGTTGAATCGTCCGTCATGACGCACTGTATTCTCAGAAAATTCTTTTATTGTCCGTCATGACGCTTGTTTGGTGCATCATGACGGAAGGCTTCTGTGAATCTGGTTTACTTAGTTTTCCATGGTCCGTCATGACGGAGGCTCTACCGTCGTGATGCTATATGAAGTTGCGTTGTAACACTGTGGTGAAAGCGTTGTGACTGACTGCGTAAAGTGGGGTTGAAATTTTGACTTGTGTGTCATGACGCCAGACGTTGCGTCATGACGCACAATGTTGAGTTTTGGCTCTACATTTTCCATGTGTCTACCGTCATGACGGTTGGTTTTGTCCGTCGTGACGCACTGTGTTATTTTGCAAGAATTTCTTCAAGTTTGAGGGTGTCGTGAAAATTCGAAAATTATGTTTTTATGAAAATATTTTAGTGATGAGTTTTTCAAAATAAAAACATGAGATTTTATTCGTAATCATGAAAGAGGATTACTATGACATGTATGTGTGAATTATGAAAAATCTCTTGCGAAATTCACGATACTCCAACGCTTATATGACCGATTTATGCTCGAATTATTTAGGAGCGATCATACCTTGCTAGGGCCATGGACCCGAGATCCATGCTTACGAAAGAGATGTCTTGATTAATTTCTCTAGCCCCCTTTTTCATTTATGATTGATTTCGAGTTTTTCGCTTAAGAGGTGCTATCCAATTTTCTCTTCGTTCTTTTGTACCTACATTGAAGCAAAATATCTTTCTTGGCCTTTTGTAAGTACATAGACAATTATAGTATCAACCCGTAAATATTTGACTCTTAACACTTATGATCAAGATATTCGTATTGACTAAACTCGAATTTAGTGATGTGAATTCTTGTATTAGCACTCCCCCTCAAATTGTGGCCAATTTTAAACATGGATGAGGAAGTGCGGAAACATGACTTTAAGTAACTTTCGGACACACCCCATTTGAGGTGGACGTGCTAGCCATGTTTCGATCTTTTCGAAGCCACAACCAATTAGAATTTGGCTGTGGTTTTCGAAGGGGACAACCCGTTGAGATATGTCCCATACACATTCTCTGCTTGTCTCATGAAGCGCTATAATCTCATAATGATTTGGCTATGTAAATACTAATGTTTGTTTGGTTGAATGACAAGAAATAGTAGTATTATCAAATGTGAATACATATCTGGTATGTGACAGCAATTTGTGTGGGTCTGATAAATGCCCAACATCTGAATATGCAACTAATTCTGATTATTTACTTTTTATGTATGATAATCACATGTCAATTGTTCCTTGAAGATAACGGAATATGTGTTTAATACCATTAGAATGTCTTCGAGTTGGTGCATAACTATTTTTTGCTAAACAATTAACAGCAAATACTATATTTGGTTGTGTGTTATTAGAAAGATACTATTGATCCAAATACTAGTAGTGTGTTATTAGAAAAATACAATATTTGGTTGTGGGTAACTAGTCTATTACAAATTGCCTTAGTTTCTCTCTTTTAATGGAATTATGATTTTTGCAAGAACGGTTGGAGAGAGAAAAATAAGAGGGATTCTATTTAGGGTAATTATACCATACCCCCTCATTTCCCCCACACCCCATCTATATCACCAATTGACCATTAATTGGTGATTAATTAATATGGTAATTAACAAAAATACATCTGATTAATAGTTAATTAATCTGGATTAACCATTAATTAACTGTTACACATTATTTAATATTAAAAGTTCTTCCGATTAATCATTAATTCGGTTAATTAACCCACTAATTAATGATTAATTAGTGGATCGAGGGTGGGTGGGGGAAATGGGGGGTACAGTATATGCCCTCTTCTATTTATAGAACACCTAGATCCTTCCTATTTTTCTGATTTTCTGTACAATTCGTCGTGACGGACAAAGTGGTCCGTCAAGACTGACTGCAAGTCAAACTAGCCGTTACAACACAGTATTCGAAAAACTAGTATAATATGAAAGTTTATAAAAAAAAAAGTAATGCAAATTAAAAAAAGATAATTTATCTGTCTAAATACCATTTCAAACTCATAAACATTTAATGAATAGTCTTGCTAATATTTCAAAATGTAAATTAAAAAAAAACTTATGATATTAAATTATTTATGTTTATGTATACGTGATTGTAAATAATAAAGTGGCGTGCATGTTAGAAGTAATGACACGATCAAAAATATTTAATATTGTAGTTGTGATTGATAACAATATATTATCTAAAGTTAACTTGTATGTATACATGATTGTAAATAAGAAAATACAGTGCATATTCGAAATAATGACATGATAAAAAATATGTTTAATAACACTAATCATTAGACTTAAAAGTCGCTAGCTAATGTAATTATGTTTATTTTTTATTTTATTTTCTTACATAATTGTTTTTATAACTTTAAACAAGAGAACAAATTGTAGAATGTTTCATAATATCAAATTCAAAATAAAAAGAAACTTCAGTGAATATACTTAATAATTTAAAAAAATTATATTTGAAAAACTACTAATAAAATAATATTTGATGTATGTTATATAAAATTATATATTAATATTAATTTATTAGTGTTAAATATTTGAACTTTTGAAATTCATTTGTATTCAGATTTGATCAAGTAATTTAACGTGATATAGTACAAAATTAAATACAATCGGTCTAATGTGACCCTAAAGAAAAATATTTAATAATTGTTGTTCTGATTTGATAACAATATATTATCTAAAGTTAACTTGTACGTATGCGTGATTAACAAAATGACGTGCATATCGGAAGGAAGTAATGACATGATCCAAATATATTTAATATGGTAATTGTGATTCATAATGATATATTATCTAAAGTTAACTTGTATATATATGTGATTGTAAATAACAAAATAACGTGCATATTCGAAGTAATGACATGATAAAACAAATTTAATACTTGTAGTTGTGATTGATAATAATATAGTATCTAAAGTGAACAATGTATGTTTAGATGTAGCACTCAACAAACAGTTTAACACTGATTTGAGAGAGTTGACCAAAAGAAAAGATGAGGCAGCAAATATTCTATTATTATTATATGAAAAAAGTAAGTACATAATTGAAATTACTAATATAATTATAATTGTAATATTCAGAGGTATTATCTCAATAAACAGTATTATAATTTTTTTTTGTTTTTTTGAAAGATGCCGATTAAGCGCTCTCTTAATCTAAAACAGTATTATAATTACTAATTAGTATACAATGATACATATTCATGTACTATGTACTCTGTTATTATCGGTAGATAATATACATATTCATATATTTGGCATCAAAATTATTTAATAATTAATAATATATTTATAGTTGTAACTATAACAATATAAAATCTAATGTCAACCAAATGTGGGTAAGTTTTGCACTCATCAATAACGAATAGCGAATAGTGCTTTGGGATGTTGACCAAAAAGCCAAATGATTATTTGAGATGTAGTTTGTCCCACAGACGATACAACAGGATTAGAAAATGCGAAAAATATAATGTCAAATTAGAGGAACATAAAATAATTTTTGGTGATCGTTTGCTAAAGGGTGCAATGATTAAGATGAAGAATTAAGACGGATCGTTCTTGTATATATACATCTTCTAATTCAACCAATTTTTTCAAGCGTACAAAGTTACAAACACCAAATACTCTTGCAAATAAACAACCATAACTTATTACTAGCTCCTGTTTAATTGGTGCATTCCAGGTATTTTCCTACGTAACCGAGCAATTCGGGTATCCACAAACCATTCATCCCGTACCGTAATCGTACATACATTCGGAGAACATGTCGAGTGTCCCCGAAAACCCTTCATTAACCACTTATAGGGAGCTTCTGGAGGAGGTGATGAGATCGAGGCCAGAAGGAGAAAACTTTGGTTCGTCCGAGCAAATAACCAGAGATGGATCATCTCAAGAAGAAGGACCCTTAACCACACCCATGTTGCACATTCTTGAGGCCCTCAGAAGATCGACAACTCTAGGAGAAAATTCGACCGAGGGAACCACAAGAGATGAGTCAACTCATCAAGAAGGACCCGTACCCACACCCATGTTGCACATTCTTGAGGCCCTCAGAAGATCGACAACTCTAGGAGGAAATTCGACTGAGGGAACCACAAGAGATGAGTCAACTCATCAAGAAGGACCCTTACCCACATCCATAGAGTCCTTTCTGGCAGCTTTCACAAGATCGAGATCTGAAATAGAAAACTCAGGTCCGATTCCGAATGAGGACAACATCAGAGAAATGTCGACCAACATCATACTCAGCTTAATTGTGGATTCCTTCCAAAGACAAAATGAACGCTTGGCAGAGGGGATGACACAAGGTGAGTCGTCTAACTCAAGAGAGCCCGAAGACGAATTGGTGAGGTCCATATGGGCAACAGTAAATCAAAAGGTCCCTGATGTAGTCCTTTGTAGAAAGGATAAATTGTCCATCAATTGCCCAACTGTCTTAGTAGGAAATAGTTTATTGTACCAGCCACGAACAGTATCGATTGGTCCACACTACTCAGGATCATCTATAAACCTTCATGCCTTGGAAGAGTTTAAGTGGTGTGCACTTATTCCACATGTTGTATCGTTATATGGTACAAACACCAACACTATCCGATATTTTGTTACGTGTCTTAAAAGTTGTGAGGAAGCCGCTAGAGGGTGCTATGGGAGAAACGTTAGTTTGTCTAGTGACAAGTTGGTTCAAGTCTTGTTACTGGACAGTATATTCATTGTCCATCTTATACATGATGTTTGGGTAGGAAACAACCCGATTCAGTTGATCCCACATCTCTTCTCAGATTTACTCTTGGCAGAAAATCAGATACCATTCTTTATCATCCAAATCATGTGGGCCATTATCTATGGAAGAGTAGAAACTTCACCGACACTCGACAGTGAACTCCGCAAATCACCATTTTGGAAAGAAGGTTTGTCTCGGGAGAGCTCGTCTGTAGATGGGATCGCCCACTTACTCGAACTTTATTACAAATGGAATGTGCCAATTCCAGTAAGAATCTCGATGTGCCAGCTACAGGTGGGCAACAAAACAATCTTCTACTTCTACATTCAATATGAAAAATACCTACTCCTCATAAAATATACAATCTAACTGTTTTCTATATTGATTACTATTTTTTTTTCTCATTTGTATTGTTTAACAAGATGAGCGATAGGAGGACACCTCTAGTGATCCCATCTGCTACTGAACTATACGAGGCAGGTTTAAAATTCAAAGCGAAATCAACATTCTTGAATATGTTCGACATAACTTTCAGTGATGGCACTCTCGAAATTCCAACTCTGACAATAGATTCGACAAATATGTCTCTTATTGCAAATCTCTTATCCTATGAGAATGGCATATATACTAACGATACAAGGTATGTGGCTAGCTATGTGTTCCTCATTGATTCCCTTGTTAATACGAAGAGGGATGTCGCGTTACTACAAAGATTTGATGTTCTTAACAACAAACTCCCATCAGACGATGAAGCTGCTGCTTTCATCAATTCCCTTGGCGAGCATTGTACGATCAATCGGTCTAATAACGCCACAAATTTTTATGATCCAGTAATGAAAGACATATTGGAATACTCTAAATCGAGCTGGCGTCGACACTGGATTTCGCTAAAACACACCTACTTTGGCAACCCATGGACGGGTATCTCGGTGATAGCTGCTTCTGGCTTGTTGATTCTTGCAGGTGTTCAAACTGCTTTTACCATCGTTCCTTATTTTCATCCCCATTAATTAATTAATTATTTCCATTTATTTTGTGTGATTCCGTTATCATTTTGTTTTGTTTGAATTACGTTGCTTTTGAATTTGCATTGTATTATTTTGTGCGCTTATCCATAAAGGTGAAGACTTTAATGTTATGTATGTATGATGTTGTAAGAAATGCAATTATAGCATGAAGAATGTGTTATTTGCTATATTACGTGGATATTTCAAAAATGCAGAAGTATCCTGAGGATATGGGTATTCGATACGGATACGGATACGATACGGTTCGGATACTTATCGGATACGTCACGTGACGTATCCGATTATTTTAATATTTATTTTTTTCGGATACGACTGGGATACTCCATTTAGAATACTTCAGCTCATTATATATTTTTGGTCCATAATATTTTTAAATAAATTATATAGGATACTTCTAGGATATTTCTAAATTAGTTCTAGGATACTTTTATAATAAATTTATGATATTTTTATGATACTTATATTGTTATGTTGATTTTATTTATTGTCATGATATTTAATTTTAAAATATTATTTTATTTATTAATTGTATACAAATATAAATATATTAAAATGATAACTATATAGCCGTATTCGTATCCGTGATTTTTTGAAAATTACCGTATCGCCGTATCCGTATCGTATCGGATACGATACCCGTATCCGTATTTGTGCAACATAGGTTATTTGACATGTGAACCGAGATATGTGTAGTTTTAATCTTGTGTATATTTTTAACGATTTTCCTTTTCTCCCGTTTTGACACGTGAGCAGGTTGTCACAGAAACTTTTGCGCTGATTTTTTGTGATTGTGGTTGTATGGCCCTGTGTTGCTTCTATTGTGGTAGTGTGATGTGATTTCAGTATGATTGTTTCGCCACCGTCTGATCTTTCCTCATTTTTGCTCAATTGTTGTCGACCGTGTGATTGTTAAGGGGTATGTCGGTTGGTGATGTTTTGCTTTATCTTGGTTTACGGTCTATGGGATGTGGTCCATTTTTTACGAGTGTAAATTTTGGGTGCTCTCGGCTTTCCTTCTTTTCATCTTGGGTGTTGGTTTGTCTACGGTGGACATGCCATTCCTGTATATAACCCCTCCTTCACCCTTTCATCTTCTTCGTTGGTCATTTCTCGCCTTGCGCAGTTTTTCTTTCCCCTTCTATAAATACGGAATGATTATTATTTGGGTTGTGGTCCATATTTTTTATGAGTTGGTAATCAGAATTTGTTACAAATTTGCATGAGTATTAATTTGGAAATAATATATTTGTGTTAAATGAATATATTCTCAGTATTAATTTAGAAATAATATATTAGTATTGAGTATTACTGTTAAGTGAATAGATCTAATGATTATTATTTGTGTTAATTAAATAATATATTAGTGGTAATTAAATTTGCATGAGTATTACTACATTACATTAATTAACATAATTATAATCTAATTGGTGCATGCAATTAACTATTAATGGATTCATGTGTTAATAAGAGGAATGCCGGGTACGTCATGATTGTGTCAGAAACCTTACAAACAACCCCAAAGTACACCCCAATTAACATGCATGTTTCAATCAAGGAGAGTGAGGGGAAATTCTGGGACATGGTAAAATTTCTCATTAGTATTTAGTGTTGTTCTACATTTGTTTCGGTTTTTTCGTGAATTTTATGGGTGCTTAGTTATGTTAAGAGTTGCTCCCCTTTTTGGGTTATGTGTTCCGCCATTAATGAGCACATGCAGCTCATTTCGTGGTTTTACCTTTCGGTATGTACGTCTTTTTGTTCGATTATTCGTTTCTTTTGTGCGTGCTTGATTTTGTAATGGGTTGTTCGCACCTTTTTGGCTCTATGTTCAGTCATTCATGAACATAGACAGCTCATTTCGTGATTTTCCCTCTCTAGTTTATAATAAATTAGGTAGTTTTGAAAAACTATGCCGGTTTCCTAGACCGGAGCTATCAACCACTCAGCAAAGTAAAAAAAATAGTTGCAATCATTCTTGTCAATTAAAAAAAATGTGAACTTTGTGTTGTATATTTAACATAGCTAGAGAGAGAAATTAAAAGCAACACTCAAGAGAAAATGATGAATAATTTCTTCTTCAATTCTTATTTTTCTTAACATCACTACAAATTGGGTGTTTATATAGCATCAAATCAACATTCATACTTACACATGTATGCATATATGTCATGACGTGAAAAATCAAATACATGCATATAAACACATGTACACATAGTTGTCATGATATGGAGTACTAAATACATGCATAAATACACATGTACACATATGTATCATGTTTGTTCCATAAAATTAATTCATACAAAATAAACCAAGAAAATATATTCATCTTTATAATACTCTCTCTTCAATGTATTTGAGTGTGTACGCTTGACGAAGCAACCTCCTTAAAAATGTCGCGAAAAAATGAAGGTGCAGTATCGAATGAATTGAAGTCCATGAAAAAATACAAATCATGTGTCATTGAAAAGAGGAGAAGTGATAGGTTTAAGAGGAAACAAACTAATTTGAACTCTTCACCAGCCGAAAAAATTCAACTGGTGCAGTATAAATAGATAAATCAAAGATCTAGGAGAAAACATAGATTAGTGAAGAACAAACCATCCGAAATCAATTCAATTTCCGTGGAAAACAAACAAGAATTGAGAGAGGAAGATATATTGTAGATTCTCAGTTTCACTGGAATTGAAGTGAACTCCGAAACTTTTTCTAGGGTTATGAAACTGTTTAATGATGACAGAACAAATTAATACGTTGATAATAGGTGTTTCAAGAAGGTTTAGAGATGAAAATAGATGGATTATGGTGAATTGTTTAAGTAGGCAGCAAAAGGGGAATGAATTTTTTTTTAAAAATAGTACAAATAAACTTACATATTACAACGCTATCTCAAGGAGAAAATATGTGTCGCATTTACGTGTTAGACGATTCAAGGTGCATTATGTAAGGATTCGAGATCGGATTCTTACTAATTTAACCTTAAACAAACCAAATAGAGAAACTGGAAAAAAAAATGAGAACGATCTTTCGCTTCGCTAATTTTTTCGATGATGTACAAAAGTAAAAACAAATTTTAAAGCAAAAAATTGTTTGACCTGTTCGAAAAAAACGGCTCTCGAAATATTCAGACAATTTTTTCTCTAAATTTTATTAAAAAATCTTGATTTACTGAGGCAAACATACTTTACGAATGCAAAGGCGGTTACACATACAAGTGTTGAAAGAAAATACAAATGTCCAAAAAATTACGAAATACAATACAGAATACAAGCATCAAATGCATATACACATACAAAATAATGATACAATTACGAGCACCAACAAGAAATACAAACATGAACGCGAATTACAACACGAATATACACACGGACACTAATACGGTCATGAATACAAAATACAAGAACACATAATGCCGAAATCACGATTTCATTTACATTTTACATATTATGAGTTATCTTTGCAGCTCATAAAAATATAAATTTGCTTGGTTATAGACGGATTACAAATAAAAAAATTACAAGGCTTTGTACAAATACATACAAATATTTTGCATATGTGATGCATATTGGTTCATTACAAACAATAGTTCACAATTAATGATCTCTTTTGCTTACAAGAATTAAAACATAGAAAATGAGTTCCCAAAAAATGATACAAAATCGAAATAATATGCGTATAAATATGAAATACAAATACACAAACACAAACACGCGAGTACAATACACGGACACGGACGCGACTACAAAACAATATATGAAATGCAAATGCAAATAAAAATAAAAATACGAATACACATTTGTACTAAAATATGAAATACGAATTAAGAATTGAGAAATCCGAAATACAAACACGAAATACGAGTACGAAAAAGAAAAGCAAATACCAATACCAATACAAAAACCAGTACAAACTACGAAATACAAAATATAAAATACGAATTACGAATAATGAATTATGTGATGGGAATTCACCCGACCCCGGGCCCGCGCAGCGGATATGAAGGCCCGGTCCGGTTCCCAAAATCCAAGATCACGCCATGACTTCGAGGGTACGATGCAATAGAAGGATAGATTCATACCAGTGCAAAATTGATTGCACACGAAGGGTTGATTGCTATTCCTTCCTTCTCCTGTCACGTTGGTGACAATTCGCGCGTCCCACACCACGCGTCTTTCACCGATTCGTTGACGATTATCACTCCTCCGGATTGATCACAACCGAAGAGCCACACGTGTCGCTCCTCTACGTGTATCCACCTTGAGTCGGAAGACGTCGGTCGCAGGTGCAACTGCCTAGACGAAGCACCGGCGAACTTGCTTGATTAGATCGATTCTCTACACCGAGGAAAACTCATTTCCTTGGTTTTTCTCTCTTCACACGCTTTCACTCTCTGAAAGATGTCTCTCTCTCTACGTTCTGGATAATTCTATGGATAGAATGAATTGAACTTTTTAGAGGAGAGAGAAATATCCTATTTATACTAAACAGGATTAGGACATCCAAAAGGCACATTTGAGACACACCAAATCGTGTGTATCAAAAACTGCCAGAAAACAGCTTTTTAACACAGTGCGTGCGTCATGACGCACCATATGGTGCGTCATGACGCACGATGCCCAAAAAGTTTCTGGACAAAATACGCATTCTAGCATCATGACGCACCATATGGTCCGTCATGATGCACAACCATATTTTTCCTGAATTTGGCTAAGTCCACAACCTTGTAGACTGAACACACTAGGTGCGTCATGACGCACCATATCGTGCGTCATGACGCACAGTGTTATTTCGCCCAATTCTGCACAATCCTATCGTGCATCCATCTGTCTTCTCGAACGCGTACGTTCGTGTGTCTTTGTGTACACTTTTACGGTTGATCCGAAACTGTATTTCTTTCATTACAAATTAGGAATTACGA
The DNA here is from genome assembly GCA_946800325.1 of Luzula sylvatica. Taxonomy (NCBI): domain Eukaryota; kingdom Viridiplantae; phylum Streptophyta; class Magnoliopsida; order Poales; family Juncaceae; genus Luzula; species Luzula sylvatica. Next base: position 4,156,886 of record OX326957.1, on the reverse strand, counting down.
ATACAAAATATGAAATACGAAAACGGAATACGAATACGAACACGAATACAAAATACAAAATCCAAATATAAATACGAATATACAAAATACAAATACTAATACGAACACAAATACGATAAAAAATACGAAGACGAATACCAAGACGAAATACGAATAAAAGTACAAATACAAATACAAATACACATGAAAATACGAAATAATAATTCAAAATATAAATATAAAAACAAACACAAACACAAATACAAAAAAACAATTCGACCTTTCATTGTCAATAAATTTCACGATAACTACTTATTATATTGCTCGGAATTTGATGATGATGTATAAAAGAATAAACAAAGTTTAAAGCAATAACCATTTTAATTGTTTAAGAAATCCGGGTTTCGAACAATTCAAACGGTTTTTGCTCTAAAATTTATAAAAATCCTGATTTACTGAGGCAAACACACAGTTTCGTACATCTTTAATGTCCTAATAAAAGTGTTTGTTTTTTAATGCATCTCATTCCATATTTTCTTAATAATTGTGTTAATTACAACTTTATTTTGTTGTGAATAGTGCAGTTTCTATTATTATTAAAAGTTATGTACCATTATGTATTATTTTGTAATAATGATTAAACCGATTTTACCAAAAATACTTTTTCCTTAATGCACTACCTATGTTATCTCTTTTTATAAATACTTTGAAACTTCGCTATCTCATACGACAACTTCTTTGGCTGATAAAGATTGATTATTTTCATATACAAGTTAGTCATGTAAATTCCTAGATTTTCTGAAGTACGACACAATTCCACGGACCATGGGAGATCCCCCGCAATGGCATACAATTGCTCTTCTTCACTGTCATTAAAAATAATTTGCGCGTCATACGTACACAAATGCACACTACCAAATCAATTATCTGCAACACAACAAAAATTCAAAAAACAAAACAAAACAAGCCCTGCGCGGGCGCAACGCTAGTTTCATAAAAGAATGTTTGTTGACAAGCTTACAAAATTTATGTAATTTAAAAAGAATACTAATACTAATACTAATATTACTGGTTTTCATGAATGTACAACGTTCCACCATTCAGGCTTTATTGTCAGCTGATTCTTTTTCACAAGAACCGTATGTTTGGATCGTCACCGCAAACAAACACGCAAAATAACACACGGACACAAGTATTTTTACGTGTAAACCCCGAAGGAAAAAAACCACGGCCGCCGGCACTCAAACTATTTTACTATACTGGAGAAAGAGAGAATACAATTATTGGTATTTTATTGGAATGAATAAAACTCTGGCACAGCCCTCAATTTATAGCTAAACTCCTACCCAATACAAGGAAATAATACAAGAAAATAATCATTGCCTTAATTACCATTCAATCATGGCAATAACAATATATGGAGAACTTTCTTATCTCTTAAAGGTTTCATTTTTTCAATTTCCTAATCCTCGGATTTTCAAAAGTCTTCATACCATAACACCGTAAAGCTCTTGCGACAGAAACGACACCGAAAACCCAACCCCGCGAATTAAAAAACCCTAGCCCCGCGAGAGAGAAAAAGCACGATTTCCTCGGTGATTTGCGTTGGCGAGAGAGAAAAACTCTAGCCCCAAATTCGTAAGTACTTGTGTAACCCAAGTGGCTCATCAACCAAATGAAAAAAAATAACACAAGGCTTTCTTTGAAATGACATAAAATATGTCTAGGAAATCATTGCATTGCAAATTGGGCCACAAATATGTGTGCCTATAAGAAATTGGCTTCTACACGGAGTCACGGACTGACCCTAAACAAAACATTTGTTAACGAAAGGCCCTAAGCAAGCTATCTTTCCAATCGGGTACGCTTTGGTCTCGAGATCATCCATTGTATCTACCAAATAACCAACACTAGAGACCTCCCTCTAATTAACCCGTCCAACCTATCTTTTTTGTTTCAAGACCTAATACAAGTGTTTTTTTTGGGGACATATTTTTTTTTTGAAAAATTGGGGACATATATTGTAATTAATCACTTAATTATCAAATTAATAATTTGTAATTAACATTCATCCGAATTAACGATTCCTAATTAATACTACTTAATTATTAATTCAATATTATTTGTTAGTTATCATGTCAATTAAATGTGCTAATCATGGAATTGAGGATATTGAATTCAGTTCGTTTTTCTCGTCATCCAGTTATAGAATGCTAGGAGATCCGGGCATACTAACTCGCTAGCTAGAGCGAGGTGCTTTGCAAACAAAAAGCACCGGCCTCAAAAATCCGGTTTTGCTTGGTTGGCGCTAAACTATCGATTTTGACGACAGACTAACTTGAAAAATGAGTTTGCAAAAAAAGAAGTCAATTGGGATATTAAGTTCCAGGACAAGGTTATTGTTTTATTAATGCTGGATTTTGTTTTACCAGTTTATTGTTGGTGGAGTTTTTATTTTTATTTTTTGAGATGTTAGCTTATTGAATAATTTGAAGGGTATTTTGGATCTCCTTGATCCTTAATACTCTTTTAGTGGGTGTAATATTTCTAATTAATGAAATATATCAAATATACAGGGGACTTACCGAACCCTCTCTATTTGTTTTCAAAAGGAAAGTTCCATGACGAGTTTGTCGGCACATTTTCCCTTTCATCGCACCAAATGAGAATATTACTAAGATGATTAGTACAAAAATAGCTAGCACTATTGTTTACGGATGTTCGACTTGTCTTGTTAATAGTTATTTTGATATTTATTAAAAAACCGAGTTGTAATTATATGTATAGTAATTATACCAATATTTAGTTAATAAATATTTTTCACAATATACAGTTTCTATTATTTATGTACAATTGACCAGAGAATAATAGATATTTGATTTTAAAGGTTGAGAATAGATAACAATTTGAATTCAAAAATAACATGCCAACATTATAAAATATGACGAGTCGTGAGTTGTCATGTCATCGAATATTTCGTGTTATAAATTATCACATCATAATTTAACGATATAATTATCAGTTAATGAATGGAAGGTTTCAACTAAACTAAATTAAAAAAATATAAGAAATTTAATTGATCAAAATAGAAAAATAAAGAACTTGATTGGACAAGTAGGGCCAGAAGCATCATCTAATTGAATTTTAATTGAAAGATTTGGTATCAAGATTAGACTTCTTTTCGAAAACCAAATAACAACCAAATAAACGAAGTTGGTGCCAAGAAGCATCATCTAAGAAAATGATGAAATGTATAAACAAACTATAAATAAGTAACATGCAAACAAACATTAAAACAAATTAGTAACAACCACCATATAGATAATTATACGAACTCACGAACTTATTACCGAGAAGCAACATCATATATTAAAAAAGTTGTGTCATGTATTCTCAGTATTTACTCAAATTCTAAACCGCGGGTAAAATACATCTCGAAGCGATTCATCTCTCTTCTTAAGCGCGATTCCAATCTCGATCCCGGCTCCATCATCTCTGCACTCAGCAATCGCAATTGCCCCAGTTTTCACGATCGAAACAATCTCCACTTTCGTCGGTTTTCCCAACCCAAAGTCAACCTCCTAAACCCTAAACCTCGGAGACCCCGCGATAGTCACGACATCGACACTCCTAAAAAATTCAAAAATACTCATCATATCATCAGCTAATTTTGCACCGTAGCTCAACTCTTCGATTGCCTTCGCTATTCCTTCGGCAACTACAACAAGGCCATTCGTACTAAAAATATCATCCCGATCCACTCGGACCATGCAAGGTCCGACTCAATTACCAAAATAAGTCGTTGGAAGTGGCGGTTGAATGCGAGCCCTAAAATCGGCCGAGAAAAAAATACCTCGTTCCCTATCCGATTCTTCTTCGTCTCGAGATTTCACGTGACAAACCCACGCAAACGCGTAAACTACCACTATTGTTGAACAACGAAACGATTTGTTCATTTTTTCCGCTTTAGAAGATATAACTTGCTTGAGTCTCTGTATATTTTCTTTATTAAGAGTGAACGAGGCTAGAACGATATCATTTGAAGTAGATTCGGTCGGTGGAGCCGGACCTCTCGGTGTTGAAAAAAGCCGAGTAACCTCTGTATATAAATTCGAAGGATCGGAGATCAAGGTTTTGTCGATGATAGGGTTAATAAAGGAAGAGTCGAGTGAATCGGAAAGACACGTAGCGGCCCATGAGTCCATGAACTGCATCGAACTATTTCCGTCAGATACTACATGGTGTACCGAAGTTCCTATTACAATCCCTTCGTCCCGAAATAGCGTTACCTGAACATCAAACAACGGCTGAGATTGATCTGATTTTGCCAAACAAGGCACCAATGGCTGGAGATTAGATGCACCCCTTGGAGAAGAGCTGGCAAGTTCCTTAAAAGAGACATGATTACACTCCGATACAGTAAAGGAAACCAAATCTCCTTCTCTGTAAACGATCTCGAACTTGTTATCGGTATTGCGTTGTAACTTACCGGCGAGGGGATAGAAGGATTTGAGAGTGAGAGAAAGGGATGATCTGAGGGAGGAGACGACGAAACGAGAGGTCGAGTAATTGTGGAAAGGATAGAAGTAGAGACGTTCTACCGGGTCGGCACTGTGGATCCACAACGCGTCGAAGAAATTTAAGGGGATAATGGCGTGGTGCGGAGATGAACCGGATGGGGGAGAGACTTGAAAGCAATCTAAGACGTTCACGGTAGAGAGAGATCCAGCTGCCATTCAAGTTGGAGAAGAAAGTATTTTGAGGGATTTAAAGGGATTACTGGATGTTTCTAAGAATTTGTAATGATGAAATATCTGTAATTGTTGTTGTAAAATAACTAAATTAACTATAAAAAAGAAACAATACTCACGGAAGGAAGAAATGAGAGAGTTATTGTTTTTTCTCTTTCATTGAATTCCTCCATATTTTCAATTACAATAAAGGAAGGTATATATATATAGCCTACACAATATCATAAGTCCTTATATAATACCATGGATGATACCCACAATTTACAATACCATGTATGATACCCACAATATATACAATATCATGGATGGTACATATAATACATTCACATTAATATATATAATATATTTATAACACTTCCCCTTAAATGTATTTGATTTTGTACGTCGGAAGAATCGGCTTCCGTAAGAACCTTGAAAAAGAACTGAAGGTGTAGTATCCAATTAATTGAAGTCATGGAGAAATACAAAACTTTCGTGATTGAAGAACTGATGATATTGAACTTCTAATTTGATATTAATATCATAAAAATATGCCTCGTTAAAACCTTACTAGGTAAACCCAATGGGACAAAAGTCATAGTGAAGGGAAAAATGCAATATTATTATGTTATATACACATCATAATCTGCCTCATTAATAATCTTGTCAGGAAAAACCTATTGGGAAAAAAATCATCACCAAGAACAAAAAGAATGCATTACGTATTATTTCTCTCCCTCATGGATACAAATATTCCAAATCATATAAAGTTCAATTTTTTGCACTAACTGTTCAAAACGTTATTGCTAGCTATACTTAATTCCTCCAGAGAATTATTTAATGTAACGACAATCCATAACAAAATATTTTGTATCGAATATCTTTCGTCTCAAATTCGTTAATTAAGTAATGTGTGTGTTTGGAACTCTTCAAGAGCTTAATAATCATAAATTAAATATATATTATCTACAAATTTGATCATTGATACAGACAGGTGAAATATTATCGAAAAAATGAAAACTAAAAGGATACTAGCTCAAATTCAATTGAAAAAACTTTTGTCTTTTAGAAATTTCACAAATAACTTCAAAACAAACTTTAATAAAAATAAAAATGAAAAATAATTTCAACACATTTATAAGTAAGAGTTTTAAAAATAAGTGTACAAAAATAAAATAATAGGCCAAGAAAGGATATAAATAATGGCCAAGAAGAACTATAAATGGGGATCGATTCCTTTCTTTACAAACTACTTTTGTTTGTTTACATGGAAAGCACAAAAAAATCATTGTTTGTTTACGAGGAAAATAAAACATCGAAATTAATGTTCTTGGCCGGATTTGATCTCAACGTGCTAGACTAAATTGTTGAAAATAAATAAAAGAAAAATTATGCTCTTTTCCATCATTTCACTCTCAAAATCATGATGAGTAAGCATGACATTATTTTTTCATTCTTACAATTTCATATCCCCAATTTACACATAATTAATTAAGTATTCAATTAACACGTAAATAAAATACAATTAAAAGTTCATTTAATTAATTTTTAATTAAACTAATTCATGGTCCAATGAATTAATTTTCAATTAAAATAATCAAATTAAAATTACAAAATTAATTGGGGGATATTTTGAGTGTAAATGGAAGCTCCCATTTAATCGTGAGGTCATAATGACAACAACACGGTTAATGAGGTGATATATGTGGGCATAGTAGAAGGACTCTTAAAAATAGTTTGTTTATAAATTGAAACCTTGTTCATAGTACATTAAATTCAAATATCTTATCTATGTCATGCAATTTAATGTTATTGTCTTGTAATTAGTAATTAACAGGTGAATATAATACTTTTAAATAGAAAGACAAATCATTTATTGTAGAGTACCTCAAAATATTATTTTTTTAGAATTGTCAAAATAAAAAATTTAACAAAGAAAAGACAAAAAGATTATTTTTTTCTCTATCCTCTCCCTGAGTTCTCTGCACAAAAATGGCTTCCACCAAAATAATTTTTTTGAAGTTAAAACCCTGAGTTTCATTTGATTTATAGTTTGTTTCCTTAGTTTTTTCATTATATATGTCGTGCCTTCGACTACTGTAGTTACATCGGGGCCGACTATCGTGTTATAGTTTTGTGCATTTCAAATGCACTCCAAACACCGTATGACATTTCAAACGCACGTCAAGAGAAAGAATTATTTCAAGGGCATCTATGATATTTTTATATTTGGGAGGATATATATGATATTTTCTTGTAGAGGGCAACTATGATGTTTTGGACTTCTGAAAGAGAAATATGATATTTCAAACTTCGAGAAGGGTAAATATATGATATATCCCCTTCTTTTCAATATCATCCTAGTCCTCCAAATCAAAACGATCTCTACTAATTAAATACCTTGGACTACTTTTAACGGTGACAAACCTAAACATATTTGCTTTTTGCTCTCTCGAATAAAATGCAAGCTCGTTTAACCTCGTGGAGAGGCAAATTATTATCTATGAGTGGCCGTCTAATCCTAATTAAAACGGTATTAAATGCAATTTCCATTTATTTTATGCAAATATTTTTTATTTTATTTTTGTTGAGAGAAATCTTTGGGCTATTTTATGCAAGTATTTTGTATTTTATTTTTGTTGAGAGAAGCTCTTGGACTATTTTATGCAAGTATATTTTATTTTATTTTTGTTGAGAGAAGCTTTTGGGCAATTTTCTTCAAGTATTTTTTTATTTTATTTTTGTTGAGAGAAGCCCTTGGGCTATTTTATGAAAGTATTTATTATTTTATTTTTGTTGAGAGAAGCTTGGGCTATTTTATGCAAGTATTTTTTATTTTATTTTTGTTGAGAGAAGCCCTTGGGCTATTTTATGCAAGTATTTTTATTTTATTTTTGTTGAGAGATGCCATTGGACTATTTTATGCAAGTATTTTTTATTTTATTTTTGTTGAGAGAAGTCCTTGGGCTATTTTATGCAAATATTTTTTTTTATTTTTTTTTTGTTGAGAGAAATTTTTGGACTATTTTATGCAAGTATTTTTTATTTTATTTTTGTTGAGAGAAGTCCTTGGGCTATTTTATGCAAATATTTTTTTTATTTCATTTTTGTTGAGAGAAGTCCTTGGGCTATTTTATGCAAGTATTTTTTTATTTTATTTTTGTTGAGAGAAGTCTTTGGGATATTTTATGCAAATATGTTTTTATTTTATTTTTGCTGAGAAAAATCTTCGGCTATTTTATGCAAGTACTTGTGTAACCCAAGTGACTCATAAACGAAATGAAAAAAATAATACAAGGATTTCTTTGAAATGACAAAAAATATGTCTGGGAAACCATTGCATTGCAAATTGGGCCACAAATATCAAATATGTGTGCCTATAAGAAATAAGAGTTTGGGGCTTCTACACATACTCACAGACCCTAAACAAAACATATGTTAACGAAAGGCCCTAAGCAAGCGATCCATGATACAAGTGTTTATTTGGGGGGAACATATATCCTAATTAATCACTTAACTATCAAATTAATAATTTGTAATTAACATTATATCCTAATTAACGATTCTTAATTAGTACTACTTAATTATTAATTCAATATTTTTTGTTAATTATCATGTCAATTAAATGTGTTAATCAAGGAATTGTGGATATTGAATTCAGTTTGTTTTCCTCATCATCCAGTTACAGAATGCTAAGAGATCCGGGCATACTAACTCGCTAGAACGAGCTGATTTGGAAATAAATAGTACCAGTCTCAAAAATACAGTTACAAGCATGTTATTTTAATTTTAGTATTTATTTAAAAACCGGATTGTTATTATATATATAGTAATTATATCAATATTTAGTTAATAAATATTTTCGCAATATACAGTTTCTATTATTTATGTACAATTGATCAAAGAATAATAGATATTTGATTTCTAAAGGTTGAGAATACATAACAATTTGAATTCTGTAAAATTCAGTTCTCAGCAAAATTAATGTTATAATTCATAACAAAGTCATAATAGAACTTAAAGAAGTAATCAATATTTGATTTCAAAAATAACATGCCCACGTTATAACCATACTCTATTGCTAAATAATTTAATAATTTTCAAAAATAACATGCCATTAAATATCAGGATGGAAGGTTTCAACCGAACTAAATTAAAAAATATAAGAAATAAGAATTTCGATTGATATAAATAAAAAAAAATAAAGAACGTCGAGTAGGGCCAGAAGCATCATCTAATTGAATTTTAATTGAAAGATAAGGTATCAAAATTATACTTTTTATTAAAAAAACCAAATAACAACCAGTTGGTGCCAAGAAGCATCATCTAAGAAAATGATGAAATGTATAAACAAACTATAAATAAGTAACATGCAAACAAACATTAAAACAAATCAGTAACCACCACCATATAAATAATTAAACGAACTCACGAACTTATTACCGAGAAGCATCATCATAAATTAAAAAAGTTGTGTCATGTATTCTCAGTATTTACTCAAATTCTAAACCGCGGGTAAAGTACATATCGAAGCGATTCATCTCACTCTTCTTAAGCGCGGTCCCAATCTCGATCCCGGCTCCATCATCTCTGCTATCCGCAAACGCAATTGCCCCAGTTTTCACGATCGAAACAATATCCACTTTCGTCAGTTTTCCCAACCCAAAATCAACCTCGTAAACCCTAAACCTCGGAGACCCCGCGATAGTCACCAAATCCACACTAGTACAAAATTCAAAAATACTCATCATATCATCAGCTAATTTCACACCGTAGCTCAACTCTTCGATTGCCTTCGCTATTCCTTCGGCAGCTACAACAAGGCCATTCGTACTAAAAATATCATCCCGATCTACTCGGACCATGCAAGGTCCGACACAATTACCAAAATAAGTTGTTGGAAGTGGCGGTTGAATGCGAGCCCTAAAATCAGCCGAGAAAAGAATACCTCGTTTCCTATCCGATTCTTCATCTCGAGATTTCGCATAACAAACCCACGCAAACGCGTAAACTACCACTATTGTTGAGCAACGAAACGATTTGTTCATTTTTTCCGCTTTAGAAGATATAACTTGCTTGAGTCTCTGTATATTTTCTTTATTAAGAGTGAACGAGGCTACAACGGTATCATTTGAAGTGGATTCGGTCGGTGGAGCCGGACCTCTCGGTGTTGAAAAAAGCGGAGTAACCTCTGTATATAAATTCGAAGGATCGGAGATCAAGGTTTTGTCGATGATAGGTTTAACAGAGGAAGAGTCGAATGAATCGGAAAGACACGTGGCAGCCCATGAGTGCATGAACTGCATCGAACTATTTCCGTCACATACCGCATGGTGTACTGAAGTTCCTATTACAATCCCTTCGTCTCGAAATAGCGTTACCTGAACAGCAAACAACGGCTGAGATTCATCTGATTTTGCCAAACAAGGCACCAATGGCTGGAGATTAGATGCACCCCTAGGAGAAGAGCTGGCAAGTTCCTTAAAAGAGCCATCATTACACTCCGATACAGTAAAGGAAACCGAATCTCCTTCTCTGTAAACGATCTCGAACTTGTCGTCGGTACTTTCGGTATTGCGTTGTAACTTACCGGCGAGAGGATAGAAGGATTTGAGAGCGAGAGAGAGGGATGATCTGAGGGAGGAGACGAAGGTCGCGAAACGAGAGGTCGAGTAATTGGGGAAAGGATAGAAGTAGAGACGTTCTACCGGGTCGGTACTGTGGATCCACACCGCGTCGAAGAAATTTAAGGGGATAATGGCGTGGTGCGGAGATGAACCGGATGGGGGAGAGACTTGAAAGCAATCTAAGACGTTCATGGTAGAGAGAAATCCAGCTGCCATTCACGTTGGAGAAGAAAGTATTTTGAGGGATAAAAAGGGATTACTGGATGTTTCTACGAATTTTTAATAATGATTACTACTGATCATAAAGTAATTGTGATGAATCAGGGGATTGGAGTTTGAAACTTAAAACGATAAGAAAGGCAGAAAAGAGGAGCTCGCAGAGGGGGTTATTGGCACATGAAGACGGATTAGTGAGTTTCAATAGGGATACCAAGCAACAATGTTTCGAGATGAGAAGAAAGCTCAACGACCCACAAGAAAACTTCTCGACGATTTCAGCTATTCAATCGATGGAGAAGATGAAGAAATCGGGGTTTAGAACTAAGAAACTTCAAATCGAGCACTTCCAGATCGAGATTGGGACGGAGACGGCCATTACAGAGTGCAAAAGGAAGGTAGAGAGAGGAGAGGAGGCAGAGTATTTCTTTTCTCTTCTATAGGTTTTGCATATCCTAGAATTCAATTCCAAAATTCAAATTCAGGATTTCCTTTCTCAATTTTCCATAAGGATTTGTATACTAGATTTGGGGTGTTTTGGGGTTTATTAAAAATATATGAGGGACTTAAAAGTTATAAGTCCTCTTTATTTTCTAAAAAAATAAAAAATAAATAGTGAATGTATAATAAATTAGCGTCTGATACAATCTTTCAAAATTAAATTAATTAAATGAATTTGTTGTCTCAAGCGGATTCGTACAATTTCCATGATATATAAATTGTGAAAGCAAGTATTTTTGGTTATATCAAGATTTATTTAATGACTGGGTTGTATTTACCTGATTAGTAATTGTACCAAAATTTAATTAATAAAGATTTTTAACAATATACAGTTCTATTATTTATTTATATTATATACAAATAATACAACAATTATACCAAAGTCTAGTTAATCAATATTGTTGAGAATACATAACAATTTAAATTCTTCAAAATCCACTTCTTAGCAATTATTAATGTTTGATCCAAAATAAATTTATAAAATGCCCAGGAATAACAAAATAAATGTATCAAACAACCAAATTTAATTCTTTAAAATTCACTTCTTAGCAATTATTAATGTTTGATCCAAAATAAATTTATAAAAGACCCAGGAATAACAAAATAAATGTATCAAACAACCAAATTTAAATTCTTTAAAATCCACTTCTTAGCAATTATTAATGTTTGATCCAAAATAAATTTATAAAAAGCTCAGGAGTAACAAAATAAATGTATCAAACAACCAAATTTAAATTCTTTAAAATCCACTTCTTAACAATTATTCATGTTTGATCCAAAATAAATTTATAAAAGGTCCAGGAGTAACAAAATGAATGTATCAAACAACCAAATTTAAATTCTTCAAAATCTATTTCTTAGCAATTATTAATGTTTGATCCAAAAAAAATTTTATAAAAGGGCCAGGAGTAACAAAATGAATGTATCAAACAATCTAATTTAAATTTTTCAAAATCCACTTCTTAGCGATTATTAATATTTGATTCAAAACAATTTATTAAAGGCCCAGGAGTAACAAAATAAATGTATCAAACAACCAAATTTAAATTCTTTAAAATCCACTTCTTAACAATTATTCATGTTTGATCAAAAATAAATTTATAAAAAGTCCAGGAGTAACAAAATGAATGTATCAAACAACCAAATTTAAATTCTTCAAAATCTATTTCTTAGCAATTATTAATGTTTGATCCAAATTTTTTTTATAAAAGGGCCAGGAGTAACAAAATGAATGTATCAAACAATCAAATTTAAAATTTTCAAAATCCACTTCTTAGCAATTATTAATATTTGATTCAAAACAATTTATTAAAGGCCCAGGAGCCAGGAGTCACACAATAAATGTATTAAACAACCAAATTCAAAATAATACAACCCTGCAAAAATTTAAAAATTCATCCAATTATCTTTCATTATTATAATTAATTCATGGGTTAAACTGCAAAAGTCGCAAATAATTGTTTCGCGGGGTAAGAGAAAGAACCCAATTCGCCCCCATTTCTAATTGTCTTCGTCCACCATAGAATTTCTATTTGCTGTTTCATTCGGTTCCTAAACCAGATCCCTCTAGTCGCCGGGCCGGCGGAGTTACGGCGGGTTTCTTTTTACTGAAAAAGGACGGCGAAGATCGAGACACGTCGTCGGTGCGATGATCACGCGATCCAAGCTGGTCGAACAGCTCCGTGATTACCAGATCCGCTCCGAGCACAAGTTAGCATTACTCTCTCTTTTTACCCTTTTTTTTTTTCCTTTATTTACTTTTTGGAGAAGGTACCAAATTGAAACTTCAATTGTATTCCTATGAAATGACAATTACCAATTTACCAATTTAGGAATGCCCATCTGAGATCCGTATTTAAAGCTAGAACACTAAATTTTGCATCTTTGTAAACTAATCTTGAAAATTTGCAAGTTCCATCGAATAATCTCCATTTTGGTACCAAATTCTGTACCAGAGTAAAATCTTGCGAAATTGACTTTTAAAATTGAAATTATTTATTTAATTTTTAGGCGTGATATAATTGGAGCAGTATCATGGGGTCTACTGTGTTGTTTTCTCATAATATCGTCATACTTAGCGATATATTTCAGACATTTCAAGATCTCAGCTCTAATTATTTTTCTAGGCATTTTAATTCCTGCTTGCCTTCACATTTGTAGACAGAGAAAGCTCGCCAAGAAGAGAGAGAGAAGGCTCTTGTTGCCTCTCTCCATGTGATATTTTGTTCAGTACATTTTTTTTTTCTACTTTTTATTGGATTTAATAGAATTTTCACTTATACGCTTCAAATCGCATAATTATCATGTATACCCTCGCAATTGAAGAAAAAATGTCATAGTTTTGGTAAAATTCGGGAAACAGTCAGCATTATTGTTCTCCTGAATTTTTAGGATTTATATGAATAATTTCCTATTTTTTGTTGGAAAATGATAGATATTTTAAGATTTTACGGGGGTATGCATAAAATTTCTACTTATTTAAGACATATTTATAATTTGTAAAGTAGATATTGATATGAATTTGAATATGATTTTAAGTTTATTCTTTACAAGGAATAATTGAATTAGCAATATTTTATTATTTTGTTAGATATTTGCATTTTCAAGATTCACACTGAGATTTTATGTTTAAATTGATTGTTCTAATTTGTAGGAATGCATTATTATCCCAAAATAGAAATTAATTACCCACTAAAAAAAATGAGGGATAAATGAGTTTTTAATAAATGTATTATTAAATTACTATACATTTTCATTGTTTTGTTTGATAATGTGAAATACAAATATTTAGAACTGAAAATTTTACTATCAATACTCGAAGAGTAATGATCTGCTTATAATCCAACCACAAATTTTTTGACACAAATATTTAAGTTAGTGTTTGATTTTGCATCCGTACATAATTTATTTGTGTTGTTAACTTAGATATTTTGTGTTAAATGTATGGTCGAATTATATGGTCAAGTATTAAAACTCATAGTCAATTTCTTTTTTTGTTTTAACATTGTTAAAATACAAAAAATGTGAAGTAGATGGAACTTCAAATTCAAGTATAAGATCAGTTTGTTTAATTAGATAAGAGAGATAAAATCACAACTCCAATCCATATTGGAAATAAATCATTTAAGCGTGTAGATGGACAACAAATTATTCTTTTCAAGTCAAATCATCGGTCAATTAGATAGCGTCGTTATAACGCGTAATAGCACAATCAATTAAATATCGGTGCTATATCACTAATTGTGTGGGATACGAGTCAAATCGGATCCATGTTGAGTTGTCATAATCATGATGGAAAAAAAGATGTGTTTTTCTCCGAAACGGAATTGCTAATATTTCAAAATGAAGGTGCAAAAAATACAGCAAACTAGAACAAAAGAAGATGAATCATCTTTGAATTAATCCTACTAACACAATTTGCAAACACGTTGTTGCTTTCATAATTTTCCACGTCATCCTACTCAAATATTTTTTTATGCAAATCCAAAATATCAACGTATACGAATTTAACTTAGGCGCTCAATTGAAATTGACTTTTATTATTTGGATGCTTCTAGGGTTTTCGTCTCGTCACTCTCTCTCTTCATTTCTTCTGTTCTCTCTTTGGAAAGCAACACGTTGCGGCGTTCTCTCATCTAAGTCACGAATGTATCAATATATATTTTCACTTCCACTTAAAAACTCAACCCTTAGTGCATATCGAAGAGTAGGCGTCGATTTCCTTTCACTGGGAAGGTAATCTTTTCTTTACCTAATTTTTCATGTTCATTTAGTTAATGTTGTTTTTTTTGCTTGATTTTTGTTTACCATATTGTTAATAATTTAATGGATTTCACAAATTATATTGTTTATTTTTGTCTAATTAATTTTGCATTCAGGAAAGTTATTTATTAGTCAAAAGTTCAGGGCCGGTCTAGGGTTTTGAAGGGCCCGATGCCATTTTTAAAATAGGTCCCATCAACTTTGTTGAGTTTTTCTAATTCTAAATACAAAATCTAGAAAACACATAATAATCTGAAAAAAAATTATGTACTAACCACATTTTTTTATGCTCAATTACTAAACTCAATTTATCTAAACTTCAAAAGTAGAAATAAATCAACGGGCACCAATCAACTCAAAATTGAATACCTCGTGAGCACGATTAACGTCCTGAAACTTTTTTCTCTACATACACATCGTATTAAAATTGAATTTTGGCAAAGCTTCTATGCCATATTAAAATAAATTATTACAATTACAACATCACGTGAAATAAAACAAATACCTTCAAGTTATAATAGTTACCAAATAAATTATAACATTTACAACTTGAAAAGAAGAAGGCCCAATATTGTAATGTGCCGGATGACCCATTGATTATTTTCTTTTACATTTCTTTCTCCCCACAAAAGCCCCAATATTGTAATGTATATGTTACATAAAAAATAAAGGCCTACTATTTAGAAATAAAAAAAATATGAAAAAAGCCCCAATATTGAAATGTATATGTTACATAAAAAATAAAGGCCTACTATTTAGAAATAAAAAAACATGAAAAAACCCTCAATATTGTAATGTATATGTTACATAAAAAATAAAGACCTACTATTTACAAATAAAAAAAAAACATGAAAAAGCCCCAATATTGTAATGTATATTTTACATAAAAAATAAAAGCCTGCTATTTAGAAATAAAGAAACATGAAAAAAGCCCAAATATTGTAGATGTTCAAGATGTTAGAAGAAATTTATCACATCTCAATTTGAATTCAATTTTGGGAGAAATAAGATCCCAAATTTGAGGAAAATTTACTGTACAAAAACAGTTTTTCAGTTTTACAGTTTTACAATTACATTTGACATTTTTGTTGAACTTTTTTTATTTACTTATAGATCTTCTTGTATAAAACCAAGACTTGAAATTCCAAACACATTTGACTTAGTTTCATTCACATTTTGAATCATCCAATTTGAATTGTTTTCCTAATTGATATTGATATTGATTTTTAAAGTTAGCTCTTTGAATTCTATGAAAAGGATCTTCCTGTGAGATGTCAAGTTTTTCTTGGAATTTTATTTTTCTCCTTCTTTGATCGAGATTTGTCGGAGATTTCTAACAAATTAATTCAAACCTGTTATAGTATTACAAAGTATAAATAATAGAGACCCAATCACAATTAGTTTGGTTTCAAAACGAATTATAAATTCAAAGTTATAGCCGTGCAAAAACAGCAAAAAACTAATTCAATATTCAAAAAGCGGTGCAGTTTCGTATAGTTTTGTACAGTGTGGTGCATTTTTGTTTAGTTTTATACAGTTTGGTGCAGTTTCGTGTAGTTTTATGCAGTTTCGTGTAGTTTTGTGAAATTTCGGTAAGTTTTGTACTTTATGGTGAAGTTTCGCGTAGTTTTATGCTGTTTTGTGTAGTTTCATGCTGTTTCGGATAGTTTTGGAAAGTTTCAGTTACTTTTGTACTATTTTGTGCAGTTTCGTGTAGTTTTATACTGTTTCGTATAGTTTTGTGCAGTTTCGGTTAGTTTTGTACTGTTTCGTACAATTGCGCGTAGTTCGATGCTGTTTCGTTTAGTTTTCTGCAATTTAGGTTAGTTTTGTTTTGTTTGGTGCAGTTTCGATTAGTTTAATCAGTATCTGTTTTTTGCACTGTTTGGTGCAGTTCACGTAGTTTTATGCAGTTTCGGGTTGTTTGGTGCAGTTTCTGTTAGTTTTGTACTATTTTTGTGTAGTTATGCACAGTTCCCTGTAGTGATTCTGCCGTTTGATGCATTTTTGTTCTTTTGAGCATTTTCGTGTAGTTTTAATGAAATTTGTGGCAGTTTGGTGTAGTTTTAATGAACATTTCCGCAGTTTCGTTTAGTTTTGTGTAGTTTTTGCGCTGTTTCGTGTAGTTTGTTTCTACTATATGTGTAGTTAGTGTACTTTTGCGCATTTTCGTGTAGTTTGTTTCTGCTATTTGGTAGTTTAGAAAAACTTTGTGTAGTTTGGGTAGTTTTTTGTTCTTTTGCGCAGTTTCATGTTTGTTTTGCGCAGTTTCATGTTTGTTTTGCGCAGTTTAATGTTGTTTTTATAGTTTTGTGTAGTGTTTTGCAGTTTCATGCAGAGTTTGGTGCAGTTTCTTGATGAACGGTGCCGTTTCTTGCATTTTTGGCGCAGATTGATGCAGTTTTTGCATAGTTTCAGGTAGATTTGTTTCAGTTTGGTGCAGTTTATGCGTAATTTTGGTGCAGTTTAGGTCAGTTTCGCGTCGATTGAGTCAGTTGGTTGCAGTTTCTTGCTGAATGGTGCTGTTTCTTGCAGGTTTGGTTCCGTTTCCTGCACTTTTTGATGCAGTTTCAAACGGTATTTGGCATTTTTCGTGCATTATGTGCAGCTTCGTCCAGCTTGTGAAGTTTTGTGCAATTTCGTGTAGTTTTGTACAGAGTGGTGCAGTTTCAAGAAGTTTTATGCAGTTTCGTGCAGTTTTGGTGCTGCTTCGAGCTGATTGGTGCAGTTTCGTGCAGTTTTTTGTGCTGCTTTCAGCTGATTGGTGCAGTTTCGTGCAGTTAACATGTGTGATTAACGAAAATGAAAGAAAATTTGATCATTTGATGGGACAAAGACGGTGTATCTTTTGATTCATTTTTGTATGATTAAGGGGGATATTACCTATGTTGCACGGATACGGATACGGCGATACGGCAATTTTGAAAAAAACCCGGATACGATACGTGCGTGTGTGTGTGTATATATATATATATATAGAGATAGATAGAGAGAGAGAGAGAGAGAGAGAGAGAGAGAGAGAGAGAGAGAGAGAGAGAGAGAGAATGACTATAAAGCTTGTACAAGTTGTGTGGTTATTTTGCTTGTAGATTTGTAACCGTCAGATCAAACAGAGATAGTGCAAACATGTAATCACGTCAAGCAGGGATGACTCCGTTGAACATCTCCGTGAACATAACTTCCCCTCTCAAGTTCTCTCTCTCTCTCTCTCTCTCTCTCTCTCTCTCCCGCTCTGCTTTCCAAAGCTCCAGATTTCTCTTCCCTTCTTCCAAGCAGATCACTTCCTCCTCTCTCGCGATGCTCTCCGAAGCTCCATATTTCTCTCCCCTCTCCAAAGCAGATTGCATCCTCCTCTCTCTCAACCCCTCTCCAGATTGCGAGCTCGTGCAACCCTAAATCCAAGGCAGCAGCGCTCCAGACGCGAGCTCAGAAAACCCAAAATCCCGAGCTGCAGCGGCGCTCCAGACTCGAGCTCAGAAAACCCTAAATCCCCAGGTCATAAAACCCCAAATCTCGACTGCTCTGTCTTTCGACAGTAGGAATTGGAGCAAATCAGTGTGTGCATGGATTCATCGGCTCCACACGACTCTCAATCTCTCTTGACGGATTTCTCTTTCAACCGCTCTCAAGCGCCTCCAAAGGACTGTCAAGATCTCTACTTTCGAGTTCTCATGCTCTCATGCTCTCGGAGGTAATCAATTTTGCAGTTTTTGTAGGAATTACTTAGTTTCATTAAATTGTATGCTTAATTCCTTTGATTTTTGTATTAGTGTTGTCTAATTTGACCGATTTTGGATGAATCGGGTCTTAATTGAGGCTGTTGTCAGTGAAATCAATTTATTTGGGGCTGCGGGGGACTGTATTTTATTTGTTGGAGCTAGTTTCAATGAATTGGGGACTAATTAGGTTTCATTAAGCTATTGCAGGCTTTGTGCACGTTTAGGATTTGTCCAATACTTAATGTTATGTAGTTCAATCCTTAATGCGAAATTCATTTTCATTTTGTCAGTGAAATTCATTTTCTTATTTCGCTGGACTCCACAATGCGGCATCGGCATCGATCGTGGCGGGAATCCTCAATGCGGAGTCAGCTTCGATCGTGGCGGGAACCCCCAATGCGGCGCCGGCTTCGATCGTGGCGGGAATCCTCAATGCGGCGTCGGCTTCGATCGTGGTGGGAATTCTCTGCTGGACTTCTGAGTTGTACTACACTCGTCGACTTCTTGGCTGCGGATTTCATGGGACCCAAAATGCAGGGAAATGTTGGGTTGAATGTAAATATGTATTGAATGTATATATGTATCGGAATGTGTATTCAGATGCGTATTGAGATGTGTATTGAGATGTGTATTGAGATGTTGGGTTGAATGTAAATATGTAGTGAATATATATTGAAATATGACGTTGTTTCGAATTTGTTGAATGAAATGTGTCGTGAATTGCATGAAATGTGAAATGCGTACCAGTATTAGGGTTTAGATATGTATTGAATGTATGTCGTGTACCAGATCAACTTGTATATAACAGTTTACAGTAGAATTGCGACGAATTAGGGTTTAGATATGTATTAAAATATGTTGAATTGGGGTTTAGATCAAATGCATGAACCAGTTTACAACGAAGTCCCTTAAACAATAAAATTTTAAATAAGACCCCGGAATTGCAAATATGTCCCCTTAAACAACAGAATCGCATCTAAGTCCCCTTAAACAACAAAATTATGAAATAAGTCTAAAGCAAACAACAAAATTGTAAATAATCAACCAATAACAAAGAAGACCCTGAATCAACAAATATGCAAATAAGTCCAAACCAAAAATAGAATTACTAATAAGTCCAAACTAAACCGCATTTTTTTTTCTCTTGTGATATCATTCATGTTCATCATTCTCTCTTTCCTCTTCGCAGTCGCCCCTGAATTTCTTTTTCCCGCATGTGCTCCTATTATGCCCCTCTTTCTTCCCACATCGACTACACGCCCTCATTTTCTTCTTCATTTCTACAGGAGGCTTGAACCGATGAGGTTTTCTCTTTCCCTTGCACTGAGATACCGGCGGGTCACGAAACAACACCTCAGGGCTATCGGATTCCACGCTATCTCTGGTCAGGTTTTCGTTTTGATCTTCCAGATGGTTATCCGTACAATTAATCACGACGAGCTCGCCAAGAACATCATGTAGTCTCGTACAAGCAATTAGATAAGCGTCTTTAGATTTTTGTGCTTCCAAGTTTTTTTTTTTTGTATCTCGGTAAGTGCTCCTGAATTATGAGGTTGGAGTTCATCGAATTCAGCCTCTTCAAAACAAATAATTCTCTTTGCACTTGCATTGGCATCTTTGGTCCACCTCTTCACAACATAATGTTCTGGAAGTGAGTGCATTCCAATGCTTCGCATAACTTGCAGGGAGTGCGGGCAAAGTAGACCCTCGCATTCGAAACCTTTGCAATCACATGAAATTTGCATGTTTGGTTTATCTATTTTTACGCGGTATGATGTGGTGAATTTCATGGATTTAACCTCATATAATGAATCATTTTCCAACACATCAACACTAAAACCGGTACCATCCTGCATGTTTTTCTGGAAACGTCGAAAAACATTTCTAGTGTACACTCGACGCGCATCTTCCTCTATCTTATCCTTCGACCATAATTTAGGGATTTTATTCGTACTATTAATATCCAAATTGCTCTCTTTTTCATGAATACCAGCCCTCATCTTCTCAAATTGGATTACGAACCGATAAATGGGAGTGTTGTAATGAACGTACATTTTCAGTTTTGCATTTCCACTCTCACTCCTTTGTGAACTGCACATATCGGCGAAAAAGGTATCCCTAAAATATGCCGGTACCCATTGATCACGCTTAGTAAACATTAATTTAAGATGCTTATGCTCTCTCAAATTATAAGTTGTAATCATGTTCGACCAATTTTCTTCAAACTCTGCAATTGTTAAAGTTTGGTTTATGCAATTCAATAAATCCTCTTTTAGTCCATTTTCTTTAGTATATTCGTTGGCGAGATGTTCCGTCGCCTTTCGCATCACATGCCACTGACAACATCTATGTACTGTAGCGGGAAACATTGTAGCAATGGCAATTTTCATAGCCGGATCTTGATCCGTAATAATTGCCTTTGGATGCTTGTGATGCATTGCTTGTAGCCATGTATCAAACAGCCACTCAAATGTCGTTCTTTGCTCGTCTCAAATCAAAGCACAACCGAAAGGTATCGATTGCAGATGGTGGTTGACACCGATAAACGGTGCACAAGGCATCGAATATTTATTCGTTGAGTATGTCGTATCGAATATGACAACATCACTAAACTCTTGATACGATCTTCTCGACCGACCATCGATCTAGAAAATGGTTCTCACCGCATTGTTTTTATCGGGATCTATGGCGGAAAAAAAATCTGGATCTCTCTCTTTCATTTTATTGAAACATAAAATGGCAGTTTCGACATCCACGCCTAAAAATCTTCGATATTCAACACCGATCACATTACTCACATCTCGTATCGAAAAACATAGTTTACGCCTACTGCCCGCTTTTTGTGCCAAAAATTCCCAAATTTGCGCTGGTTTTATACCTTGGTCGCATAGCAATTTAATGTCTTCTTTTTGTTGTTCCGTAATAACTTTATGAGATTTCAGACATCGACGTTTCGAAGGACTTAGAATTAATTCATGGTTATGATCCTTGTTTAATTTGCTTATTTTCCATTTCCCATCCCCGTGTAGCTTAATGTTCAACGAAGCCATACAACCGGTCTTCTGAGTTGAGGTTTCCCGTTGTGGCGTGGTTTTGGCTGTCGGTGGTTTTCCCTCTTTCGAGCAAACGAATCTATAGGTAGTGCATTTTCCTGTTTTTGTTGAAACGTAACGATTATTTTTTCGAACACTAAATCCGGTTTTGAGAGCGTAATTATTGTAAAATTGGTAAGCATCTTCTTCATGCTCGAATTCCATGCCCACACAAGGTTCGGAAGAATTTGTTGTCATATTTGACAATATATCATCAAGGGGCTGCACCATCGATGACATACATATATTAAACCATGGATTAAATTGAGCGTATAATGATACAAATTATAAATACCTCGATTAATTCTGCGGTATCATCATCATGTGAATCATCCGAACAAAAATCGGTTCTCGACGACGAAAAAACGTGCTCCATGACCTACTTAAGAATGAAAACGATAACATGGTCAATTTCAAAAAATATTGTTTCTTCATTGAACATATGTTTTGTCTACAGTTCAAAAAATAATGACAATTTTGCAAAATTTGAGTAAATCAACGACACACACACTTATTTATGTTAATTGAATAATTAGCAGTCCAGGGGGCTGCTGCACCAATAAGACTGCAAAAGAGAGAGTTCTTTTTGGTTGTCGTACCGGGAAGATGGCGAGAGAGAGAGAGAGAGAGAGAGAGAGAGAGAGAGAGAGAGAGAGAGAGGCGAGAGAGAGAGAGCTGTAATAGGAAAGTGTAATGAGCGGCAGTGCTCTGTTTTGATAGTCTCTTTGCTAGTCTCTGTTAGGTAAACTAACGGAGAGACAAATGATTTAACAGACCTTTTAACGGGAGCACTTAATTGCACACATCTTGATGCGATATGATGGTTAAAAATCTTCAAGCAAAAAAGAAAGGCAACTTGTACAAGTTATACAGTGGCTATGGATGAAAATGATAAAAATCTTCAAGCACTTGTTCTCTAGGTAAACTATATTTTATTTTTTTGAGGGATATAAATGTAAAAATTCATTTTACTATCTTCTTTAGTGGCTATGGATGAAAATGGATCCCAGTGTTGGTATCTTTAACTGGAGACATTAGAAGAAATATAATTGGATGGATGGATCACAGAGCCATTAACCAAGCTGGTATAATTAACTTTTGCGATAATTGGACCATTTTGCAATTCTGCGCAGGCCGTGTCTCCCCCGAAATGCTACCCCCCTAAGGTACAATTTTTGAAGAAATTAACAATTTTACGCGTAATAATTATTTATTTTTCTTGGACTTGTTTGTAATAATTTGCAGTTATTATGGCTTAGGGAAATTTTGAAAGAAACTTGATCTATGGTGTTTAGGTGGATGGATTCATGTGACTGGCTTTCATACATGTATTTAAAGACATAATTGGTGCATGAAATGAACTCTACACGATTGAAGCCAAATTTTACGACTTATAACAACATTTGCTGGCTAGAAATAATTTTACGATCTAAGGGGACAATTTGGCATTCGACGAGTTTGCATTCGTTATTGCCGTTGCCTGGAAATAATTACGTGGCATCTTATCATTTGCTGGCTGGTTCGGGAAGTGCTTCTGTTTTTAGAGATTCTCTTTTTTCCCGAGGATCAAATTGAATAATTTACAAATATATGTATTTTGATTAATAATAATTTTCAAATATTTTGATTAATATAATGTTCTCTGTTGGGTTGATGTTAGAGATTTCTTTTTTTTTCTTTTTTGTAAATTTTTTTTATGACAAATTTTGGTGAGGGATTGGAAAAAAATTAATATTAGACAAATATAAATAAAAAATTGCAGAACTAGTCATTCAACAAACATAATCTTAATACAAGCATTGAAAGGTCGAGTTTGTAGAAGGTTTATCGTTCATTGATATGTCAATCCATTATGTACCCTCATAATTAAAAATAGAAAAAAGCTCACTTTTGCCCCCTGAAGTGTTTCAAAAAGTGCAACTTGCCCCCCGAACTCTAATTTTGTTCATTTTGCCCCCTGAACTCTCATTTTTGCTCACTTTTGCCCCCTCCATCAGTTAAATGCCCAGTCAGCAGTTAAGTGATGAGGTGGCAGTGATGACGTGGCAATTTTTGATGATTTTGTTGCTGACGTGGCAAAATTTATATTATTAAATGACACATTCATTAACTAATTTAATTATAATCATTAACCATTATAATCCAACCCATTAACCATTAATTAAACCCAAACCCAAACCCAATAATTAACTCATCTCTCTAGTCTCTCCCCCTCTCTCTCACCAGCCCCCTTTCTCTCACGAGAGAGTTCCCTCTCTGGACTCTCTCTCTCTCTCTCGCCACCACTCTCTCTCGCGACCTCTGCAGGGTTGCCGCGCCCAGATCACACCCCCAGCACCAGCCGCCCCTCTCCCTCCCTCTCTCTCTCTCTCTCTCTTTCTCTCTCTCTCTCTCTCTCTCTCTCTCTCTCTCTCTCTCTCTCTCTCACGAGATGGCCCCCTCTCTCTCACCAGCTCAAACTCCCTCCATTAATGGTGAGTTTCTCTCCCTCTCTCTCCCTCTCTCTCTCTCTCTCTCTCTCTCTCTCTCTCTCTCTCTCTCTCTCTCTCTCGACTCATCTCTCTCTCGATTAGTGGCTGAAATTTCAGAAAATTAGGGTAGTTTTAGTGGAAATTGGCTGAAAATTGAAGATTTTTAGATAATTTCAGCAAAAATTCGGAAATTTCAGGCTGCTGGGGGGCTGCTGGTGCGGGGCTGCTGGGGGGATGCTGGTGCGGGGCTCTGCTGGTGCGGGGCTCTGCTGGGGGGCTGCTGGGAGGCTGCTGGGGCGCTGCTGGTGCGGGGCTGCTGGCCGGGGCTGCTGGGGACGGGGCGCTGCTGGGGGGCTGCTGATTCCATTGCAGAAAAGACGAATGAAAAAGACGAATCTGATCCAATCGAGATGGAAAATTCTGATGATTCCATTGCAGAAAACCATGATTCTCTTGAAGTAGAAGAAAATAAGATGGAGGAGACGATTAATTCAGTTGCCGAAACCCATTCTGGTACTATCCTGTCTCTCTCGATCATTTCATCGAACACTTTGAAAGCATCTTTAATACCGCCAGAGGAGGTGAAGAGAGGGGCGGAGTAAGGGTGGAAGGAGGCAAGTATTGAAGCGGAAATCCATGGGAGGGGAGGAGATGGCGATGGTTTCTTTGAGCGTCGAGGAGCTTCTTCCCGTGCTCTAATGGCGCGTCAGGAGAGACAGACGGGTTGAGTGAGTTGAGTTAATTTGGGTTTGGGGTTATAATAATGGGGTTGGGCCTTGGGGTAATAATGGGTTTGGGTTAATGGGTTCAATTTAATGGGTTAACGGTTTAATGAGTTCCATGTAATTTTATAATATAAATTTTGCCACGTCAGCAACAAAATCATCAAAAAATTGCCACCTCATCACTTAACTGCTGACTGGGCATTTAACTGATGGAGGGGGCAAAAGTGAGCAAAAATGAGAGTTCAGGGGGCAAAATGAACAAAATTAGAGTTTGGGGGGCAAGTTGCACTTTTTGGAACACTTCAGGGGGCAAAAGTGAGCTTTTTTCTTAAAAATATTTTGTACGCAAGAATAGTACTGCATTTAAAAAAAAAATCAAAAGCATAAATATGGATTATTAACAACATCAAGAACAAATCAATAGAAAAAAAAACAAGTTATAGTTAAATTCAATAGTATATATTTTCAATTTAACTCGTATATTTTGCTGAATTCAATCGTATATTTTGCTAAATTCAATAATATATGTTGCTGAATTATATGAAATTAATGATCCATGTTCATCGGATAATTAACTATTTTTTTGCTAAATTCAATCGTATATTTTGCTAAATTCAATGGTATATTTTGCTAGATTTAATAATATATTTTGCTGAATTGTATGAAATTAATTATCATGTTCATCAGATAATTAACTATATTTGTTTAGATTCAATCGTATATTTTTCTAGATTCAATCGTATATTTTGCTAAATTCAATAATATATTTTTCTGAATTATATGAAATCAAAACTATATATTGCTATATTCAATCGTATGTTTTGCTATATTCTATCGTATATAATGCTAAATTTAATAATATATTTTTCTGAATTATATGAAATCAAAAATATATTTTGCTAAATTCAATCGTATATTTTGCTAAATTCAATCAAATATTTTGCTGAATTATATGAAATTAACGATCATGTTTCTCAAATAACTAACTATGTTTTGCTAAATTCAATCATATATTTTACTAAATTCAATAATATATTTTGCTAAATTATATGAAATAAATTATCATGTTCATCGGATAATTAACTATATTTTGCTAAATTAAATAGTATATTTTGTTGAATTCAACAATATATTTTGATAAATTCAATCGTATATTTTGCTAAATTCAATAATATATTTTGCTGAATTATATGAAATTAATGATAATGTTCATCGGATAATTAACTATTTTTTTGCTAAATTCAATCGTATATTTTGCTAAATTCAATGGTATATTTTGCTAGATTTAATAATATATTTTGCTGAATTGTATGAAATTAATTATCGTATGAAATTAATTATCATGTTCATCAGATAATTAACTATATTTTGTTAGATTCAATCGTATATTTTTCTAGATTCAATCGTATATTTTGCTAAATTCAATAATATTTTTTGTTGTATTATATTAAATTAGTGATCATTTTCATTGGGTAATTAATTATATTTTTCTAAATTCAATCGTATATTTTGTTAAATTCAATCGTATATTTTGCTAAATTCAATAATATATTTTGCGGAATTAAATGATATTAATGATCATTTTCATTGGGTAATTCATTATATTTTGCTAAATTTAATCGTATATTTTGTTAAAATTGAAACGTATATTTTGCTAAATTCAATAATATATTTTGCTGAATTATATGATATTAATGATCATTTTCATTGGGTAATTCATTATATTTTGCTAAATTCAATCGTATATTTTGTTAAATTCAATCGTATATTTTGCTAAATTCAATAATATATTTTGCTGAATTATATGATATTAATGATCATTTTCATTGGGTAATTAATTATATTTTGCTAAATTCAATTGTATATTTTGTTAACTTCAATCGTATATTTTGCTAAATTCAATAATATATTTCGATGAATTTTATGATATTAATGATCATTTTCATTTGGGTAATTCATTATATTTTGCTAAATTCAATCGTATATTTTGCTAAATTCAATAATATATTTTGCTGAATTATATCAAATTAATGATCATTTTCATTAGGAAATTAATTATATTTTGCTAAATTCAATCGTATATTTTGTTAAATTCAATCGTATATTCTGCTAAATTTAATAATATATTTTGCTGAATTATATGAATTTAATGATCAATTTCATTAGGCAATTAATTATATTTTGCTAAATTCAATTGTATATTTTGCTAAATTCAATCGTATATTTTGCTAGATTTAATAATATATTTTGCTGAAATATATGAAATTAATGATCATGTTCATCGGATAATTAACTATATTTTGTTAGATTCAATCATATATTTTACT
The DNA here is from genome assembly GCA_946800325.1 of Luzula sylvatica. Classification (NCBI taxonomy): domain Eukaryota; kingdom Viridiplantae; phylum Streptophyta; class Magnoliopsida; order Poales; family Juncaceae; genus Luzula; species Luzula sylvatica. The sequence goes on along the minus strand of OX326957.1, from coordinate 4,129,737 downwards.
AGATTCAATCGTATATTTTGCTAAATTCAATAATATATTTTTATGAATAATATGAAATCAAAACTATATTTTGCTAGATTCAATCGTATATTTTGCTAAATTCAATAATATATTTTTCTGAATAATATGAAATCAAAAATATATTTTGCTAAATTCAATCGTATATTTTGCTAAATTAAATCATATATTTTGCTGAATACACTCTTAATATTCATAAAACTTATTTATTAATACCAACAAAAAATTAAAAAAAAAAGAGAAATTCAACAAATAAAACAGGATAAATTACATAAAAACATAAGAATAATATCAATAGCGAGAGGTTGTTTACAACACAACAGTAATATCAATAGTAGTAATGTCAACACAACAGTAATATATTAAGTGAGAGGTCGTATACAACACAACATAATCATGGAAACTCTACCAAGATATACTACTGGTACCAAAAATAGTAGTAACAATATTGTATCTTTTACATTTACTTCTCCAACAGATAAATTTCATAAAAATGTCGGTACAACCAGTACAAAAAAGTATTTCGAATGGGAGAAGTGAAATGGAGATCTCCAGTTCCTTTTGGAGGAATCGGTTCAAGCAGAAGAGAATGAATTTGTTTCTAGTGTCAAGACTGGTACAACGCAGGTTCATTGCAGTAAAATCGGTTCAAGCAGAAGAGAATGAATTTGTTTCTAGTGTCAAGAGTCAAGACTGGTACAAAACAGGTTCATCTTTGATCGCATCAATCCATGGTATATTGCAGTAAAATCCCCAAAACGCCCCTCACTTTATAATGACTGATTGTACCAATGGTCTCTCTCCATTTCTTTATCGCCGAATTTGGTTCCATTGAGAGAATCCACAGCATTAGCCACATCCTCCTGATTCTTAATTTTGACGAAACCGAAGCATTTACTCTTGCCTTCCTCGTCAGACATGATGACACGGCACTGGTAATCGGGCCGAACTTTCCGAACACTTCCGAGAGCTCCTCTTTGTCACCTGATATGCTCAGGAAAGAATTGACAATAATTCGTTAAATTTACTTACAATTCGCAATTAGGTAATAAGAGAATAGAAATTTGTTTTGATTTTGGAACCGTGCTCGTTTTGCAAGAACAAGTACCTACAGTGATCTTCGAAGCAGGGCCAGAATCGTCCACAGCAGCCGCGTTCTTCCGACTCTTGCATGACCTGGCGCATCAAAGACATACTAGCTGAAGCTTTCTTCGTTGCCCCACCCCCCCTGAATCGGTATCGCCATACACCTGGTTCCATTAGATTCGCCATTTCTACCAATCCTTCCATTGCTCAATGACCTCAATCCAATGAAAATGAGCCTCGGTTTGAGATTTGCTGTCGGTATTGAGCGTGCAAGCCTAGAAAGGACAATTCGTCGAACGAACAGAGTGATCCTGCAATTTCTCCCTTCCCGTCGCCTTTTTGTGTGTTCTAGGGTTTCTTTTGCTTGGACCCGATGATTCAGGAGAGAGGAAGAGGAAAGACAGAGCATGTTCAAAGATTGATCCGTGGCACAGATCGGATCGTGAGGGTGAGGGTGAGAGATCGCCGGGATCGCCGCCTCTAGACTCCGAAGAGAGTACGCGAGCTAGAGAGACGAGGAGAGAGTAGTTACGTGGGAAATATCGTGAGGGTGAGAGAATAACTTCTGTGGAGAAGAAGATCGTGAAGGTGAGTTAGTATTTTTACAAAAACATCCTTCCTCTTGTAGCGTCTCTTACTTTTGGTCCCTCATTTACGAAAAAGCCCTTCCGCCTTTACAAATATTTAATTTTAATCCTTGGATTATTTTTGGAATTCTTTTTGTGGATTCTAGTTAGCATTTCTATATATATATAAATATATATATATATATATATATATATATATTGTTAAAAATAAATTTGTTTAAATGATTTTAATTGATCATGTTGGAAAAATAAGGTTCAATTAGAAAATCATTGCAAAATACATATGAAAAATGAGTAACAGATCATACTTATAGTTATGCACATATTAATCCCACCTTGATTCGGTTAGGAAAAATTTGGGCTTGGGCCCAGGACCACAACGTCTCAAAAGACAAACGAAAGGTGTGAGCGGAACACGGGGGCATAAATAGTCCCACCTTGATTCAGTTAACTGTTCTATCCATCTTTTGCCCTATAAATAAGTCCCTTCCTCTCACATAACAAATCATTTTTGTTTGGCCTGTTGATAAATATGGACCGTATCCAAGTCAATTAATGCCGTGTCATAGCGTATCCATGTCGTGTCCATGCAAAATTTAATATAAAATATTTAGATACGCCAGCTGGCGTGTCGGATACGTATTGGACGCGTATCCGATACGTATCGGACACGCGCACGGCTCTGTTTTTCGCGTATCGGAGCAACATAGGATATTACTTAAGAAATCGTGGGGCTTACTATAGTGCTAGATACCCAGTCTCCAGTTTTAATCAACTCCTGTTTATATTCATTGGAAGATGTATTTTTGGGTTTTGATTAACTATACGTTTAATAATTTTTTATGATCATCAGATTTTTGACATATTACCTGCAATTAAACATCAATATTCAAGCAGCAATTAACATATCACTATGATTAACATGTCATATTTTTTTTTTTTTTAGAGAAATTTAACATGTCATATTATTAACGATTACATTTTAAAATTAAAAATTAATACACAAACCAAAACTATGAATTAACAAATAAACTGCATTTGTACCGGTCCCGATAATTATACCAACCATTACATCGTTATTAACAATTACCATTTTTTAACGTAGCAGCCCATTAAAGTAAGCGACGCCAATCTCTTTCTCGTTAGGACGCATCGGAGCGTCCATTTCTGACTCCCGTAACCATTCAAGGAAGTTGTTTCCATCGAGCTTCTGCTTCTCAAAGAGATATCACAAACTTTGCAAGATTGCTTAATTCCATAATTCTGAAAGTCGGAATCGGAATCGGAATCGGAATCGCCCGGAATCGGTCGTCTGATGTCCGTAGAGGAAGAATCGCCCGAGTCGGATCGAAAAATCGGGTTATGTTAAATAAAATGTTTTTAAATTTAAAAAATTGAAAAAAAAATAGTTTTCTTTTACATACGAACGCACTATCCTTTCAAAAAAATGAAAAAATGGAAAAAATATTTTTATTGATAATTTGCATCTATACTAATAGACTTTTAACAATTTACATACATACCGGTCTAAAAAAACTGAAATATCATGTTGACTCTTTCAAAATTAAAACTATCATATTTACCATCTTAAAAATGTTAGCATCATAATAATTGTCTACAAAATTAAGCCATGATACATTTAATATAAATTCAATAATTCAATTTTTTGTAATTTTCTAAATATATCAAATAATTAAATGAGTATTATTTTTGTGTTTGCCTTTCTGACTCTTTTATTAACAAATAATTACTAAAAAAATATTCCCTTTTATTGAACATAAATTTAATTAGTTTGCATTTGTTTGTATGTAAAAGAAACATAAAATGTACTCATCTTTTAATGTCTATTTACACCCAATGTGAAAAAAGAAAATAAAGTACATCTTGAATTAATATCTTGAATTCGTTCTATTGCTTTAACTTTATTTTACTTTTTTTTAAAATATGCAATGAGAGGGGCTTTCACATCCTCACTCATCTTTTATTATTTATTATATAATTTACGTTTATATAAGCTATGTATGTGATTATTTGCCATGATTTGTGATTGTGAGAATTCATCTATTTTTAAAACACACATAGAGGCTTATCGTAATTTCTGTTTTGCGAGTAACACTTCATCGCACCATGAAAAGCAGCACAATATTTTTAGGGGAGATTTATATTTGAATTTTTTATAGGAAATATCATACATAAATTTTCACCAAGATCCGCATTGTAAGTTTTGTAACTGCCTCGTACGAAAATTGGCGACATATAGGGGTAAAACAATGCAAATGTAGTCCATATCAATTTTGAGAGCAAATTTGATTTGAGGGAAGGGCAAATATGAAATTTCAAGATTAAAAAAAAATATGTTGGCAGCATAAGACATAATTAATGAAGAGCCATCTTTTTCTTTCGCCTTGTCGAATTTGACAGCATTTGCCACCGCTAATTCATTTCCTTGTCAGATCTAAATTTCAAAATTGCAAAAAGAAAACGGGCAAAATTTCAAAATTGTCAAACCTTCCTGAGTCGAGTGCCGAGAATTGTTTTACGTCTCCGCAAGGCAGAAATGTTACATTGCGTCTCGAGGTGGATGGAGGGAGGGACCCACGCTCTGACATCGTCTTGCTGACCTAATCTGCCAGCCTGGACACTTCGCTATACTATCAAATAACTCACTCGAGATAAGATTTCTTGAGAAGGAGATCCGAGAAGATCAGTCATCACTATAAGATCCAATTCGTGGATCCCATTTTTGCCGCGAAACGGCTTTGGTTTTGGTGAAAGTCAAAATGTAATCCCATTTCATCTATAATTTCAAAATCATAATGTTAGATCCAAATTAGCTTAAATATTAAAATATAATTTCAAAATCATAATGTTAGATCCAAATTAGCGTAAATATAAAAATATGCATGTTTTTGGTCGTAAATTAGGATCAGAAAATACCTGCTGAAAGCCCTTCATCAATAGTTACAAACTTACATGTGGTGCAATTCTATTCTCAAGCATAAGCCTTTCTATCACAAAATAAAATCAAATTAAATTAACACTTAATTGTATCAATGAAGACCATAATGATTAAATTACATAATTTGATTCATAAAAAATACTGACCTTGAGGGTTTAATTACTTTGTAAAATTCAGAAACACCAGATTCAGTCTCTGCGAAAAAAATAAGATGAAACTAAGACCTAACCAGCCCCTTCTATATAATTATTTTTATAGAATAAATATTGATTTTCTATTTACCTCGATATGTGTTGCGTAATTCTTGTTCTCACAAAACCTCCTTTCCTTCCGAGTCGGTACGCTGAATTGTATCAGAATAACAAAACTGGACACTGCTGCTGCAATAAGTGGATCGAAATGCTGAAAATTTGGAAAGAAAATTATCATAATCGATGTTCTTTAACATAATAGATCAAAACTTGAGAGGCCTCCCCGGTTAGGGTTTTCGAAAAGAAACCCCTCTAAACACACAACGAAGCTGTGAGGGTATTAACCCCTCTAAAAACTGCTAAGTACGTACTCATCCTGGAGGTTCGAACCTTGCCCGTTTCGTCGCGGTTTTGCCGGCGTTTCGTGCCGATTTCGCCGTTATTTGATCGTTTCGTCTAGGGTTAGAGTTCGAACAACTCGAGAGAGAGAGAGAGAGAGAGAGAGAGAGAGAGAGAGAGAGAGAGAGAGAGAGAGAGAGAGAGAGAGAGAGAGAGAGAGAGAGAAGGAGAGGGAGGCGACGCGTCTATTATAGTGATCGCCGTTGTCCTCCACCATCGTATGGACCATTTTGCCTCCATTTTCGCCATTTCGCCCTCTAGGGTTCCCTGGCGGTTCGGACCGTTTTTTTCTTTTTTTTTTCTCATCGCAAAAATGAAGAGAGAGAGGGAGAGTGAAAGGGGGTAAGTGTGTAAGTCTGTGAGGGGGCTGGATAGACTCGGCTCATATGGACCGTACCATTATGGCATGCAGTGATTCATGTAAACCAAGTCCAATTGAATTGTGACCGTCCGATCTTTATTAATCTTGATCGAACGGCTGATGCGAGTTTGGTAACGTGGATACACCATATCACAGCAATTTTCTTAACTTTATACATAACATTAATATATGTTACTTAAAAAAATAAAGGCTACTATTTAAAAATAAAGAAACATGAAAAAAAACCCAATATTGTAATGTATATGTTATATAAAAAATAAATGGCTACTATTTAGAAATAAAAAAACATGAAAAAAACCAATATTGTAATGTATATGTTACATAAGAAATAAATGCCTACTATTTAGAAATTAAAAAAAAACATGAAAAAGCTTGTAATGTATATGTTACATAAAAAATAAAGTCCTACAATTTAGAAATTAAAAAAAAACATGAAAAAGGCCCCAATATTGTAATGTATATGTTACATAAAACATAAAGACCTACTATTTAGAAATAAAAAAAAAAACATGAAAAAAACCCCAATATTGCAATGTATATGTTACATAAAAAATAAAGACCTACCATTTAGAAATAAAAAAAACATGAAAAAGCCCCTAATATTTTTTTTGGGTGAACGGCAAGCGCGATACGCGCTCGGTCCGGTCTTTTTTATAAATAAGAAAATAGAAAATGTTTACAATATTTACAACCCCCGACTCGTGTTAATCTACACTTGTGATATCCTAGAGAACCTATAAGAGATCCTATATTAATGCTTATAAGTTGAGACGCCATACACTCATGAGGTCCTTAACGGAGTTCAAAATTAGGCCGTGCATGCGACCTTTTCTTTGGAAAATTCTATTATTGCGCTCCTTCCATAACGTCCATGAACACGCAAGCCAATTGAGGTCCCACTCCTTGGCCTCCTCCGTTGATTTAGTGAGCCGTGTTTTCCACCAAAAAGAAGTAGGGCATTCGGCGATGCATGTGGCGTTTGGTTCGATGGTGCTCCATATGTGCCGCGCAAATGGACACTCTACAAATAGGTGTAGGGCCGTTTCGGTGGGGTGCGTACACAACGCACAAGTTGGGTCATGCGGCCATCCTCTTTTAATTAGGTTGTCCATCGTAAGAATCCGGTTGTTGCAAAGGAGCCATCCGAAGATTTTGACTTTGAGGGGTACTTTCGCTCGTAACAAGGTTGGCGTCCACCTACATTCTATTCCCGGGTGTGAGATGCGACCATACACTTGCTTCGTGGGAAACCTCTCGACATGTTCCGGAGGGTCCAATGTTGGCACTCCTCTTTGGATGGTCATCCCTTTCAAAGATTTGTAAAGTGGCATGAGTTCTTGTAGATTTTTCAAGAAGAAAGAAGTGAGGGATGGCGAGATTGTTAGGATATCTTCCGTGGTTTGGGTATTATACAATATCCTTAGCGTCGTCGCCCATTGCGAGTCTCTATCATTGTCAATTTTAAAAAGCCATTTTATCACCAAAGTTTTATTTTGAATTGCAAGATTTGTAACACCAAGGCCTCCATGTATTTTTGGCAAACAAATCTTTGCCCAATTAATGAGGCAATGTCCCCCTAGAATTTTTTCTCGTCCTTTCCAAAAGAAGGCCCTTGATAATTTGTTAATTTCGTCTATCACTCCGTTTGGTAGAAGCATGGCTTGCATGTAATAAAGTGGGAGTGTCCCTAGAACCGCTTTGAGAAGAGTGAAACGACCCCCTAAAGTTAGGAACCTATTTTTCCAATTATTTATTTTGCATCTAATTTTATCAATGAGGGGTCTAAATATGAGTTTAGAGGGCTTCTTAATTGTTAGTGGCATGCCGAGATAGCTTATTGGGAGATTTTTCTTACCGCACCCCGTTAGGTTCTCGATGTGTCCATGTAGTGCCTCGGGTATGGCTATGGGTGTAAAGCTACTTTTTGACCAATTAATATCGAGACCCGAAATTTGTGAGAACAAGGAAATTGTGTGCATAATAATTTTTATGTTAATGGGGTGTGCTTCCACAAAGAATACGGTATCGTCCGCATATTGTAACGTTGAAGGGGCGAACACGACGGGATTTGATAGAATCGGTGCCAACTTAGCGATCATTTTTTGCAACACATCAACCGCTAATGTGAATAAGAGGGGTGAAAGAGGGTCCCCTTGTCGTAACCCCCTCCTATGTGTAATGTAAGGACCTCTAATTTCATTTGATTGTATGGACGAACTAGATGTGTTAAGAATGGTTAAGATCCAATCTATCCATTTGTTAGGAAATTTTCTTGCTCGTAGAGTTTGCATTAAAAATTCCCACGATACGTTATCGAATGCTTTTTTAAAATCAATTTTTATCATTAGCGATGGAATTTTGGCCTTGTGGTAGAAATTTAAGATTTCCCTTGATGTTAGGAATAGCTCCGTAATAGACCGACCTTTTATGAATGCGGCTTGACATTTGTGTATGAGTAATGGCATAAGTGGTTGTAATCGGGTGGCCAACACTTTCGTGATTAGCTTAATTGGGGTTGAGATGATGCTAATTGGTCTATAATCCCCCACCACATTTGAGTCATCTTTCTTTGGGAGTAATATTATATTGGCTTTATTAATGGACTTCAATTGAATGTTGTTATTGTAAAATCTTTCCATCATGTCTAATAAATCATATTTTAAAATTGGCCAAAAAGATTGAAAAAACTCACTTGGGAACCCGTCCGGGCCGCAACATTTTCCTTTCTTCAATGAGTCAAGTGAAGCTTTGAGTTCGATCTCGGAGAAAAGACCCGCGATGCTTCGGAGAGAGAGATCGGTGCTTTCTTCATTATTATCGTTATACATCATAATTAGATCCATCGTGCGGTTAGATGAGGATGGGGCGCCAAGTGTGGTTTTGTAGAATTCGGTGAAAATCCTATTTATTTCGTCGTTGTTTGTAATTTCCCTACCCTCATGTGTGATTTTCGAAATCACATTTTGGTTTCTTCGGTTTGATGCGTATGCATGAAAATACGACGTATTGTTATCCCCTAATTTTAACCAATTGATCGATGATCTTTGTTGCCATTTCACCTCTTTGATTGTTATGAGTTCGTGTAGTTTTTCTCTTAATTTAATTCTTAGCTTGAATTCCAAAAAATTAAGGGCACGCGACTCCTCCCATTTGTCCATGTGTTGCATAAAAAATAAAGGCATACTATTTAGAAATAATAAAACATGAAAAAAGCCCCAATATTGTAATGTATATGTTACATAAAAAATAAACACCTACATTTGGAAATAAAAAAACAGGAAAAAGCCCCAATATTGTAATGTATATGTTACATACAAAATAAAGGCCTACTATTTAGAAATAAAAAAACATGAAACAAGCCCCAATATTGTAATATATATGTTACATAAAAAAATAAAAGCCTACTATTTAGAAATAAAAAAAAAACATGAAAAAAGCCCCAATATTGTAATGTATATGTTACATAAAAAATAAAGGCCTATTATTTAGAAATAAAAAAAAAATGAAGAAAGCCCCAATATTGTAATGTATATGTTACATAAAAATAAAGGCCTAATATTTAAAAATAAAAAAACATGAAAAAGCCCCAATATTGTAATGTATATGTTACATAAAAAATGAAGGCCTATTATTTAGAAATAAAAAAACATGAAAAAAGCCTCAATATTGTAATGTATATGTTACATAAAAAATAAAGGCCTACTATTTAGAAATAAAAAAACATGAATAAAGCCCCAATATTGTAATGTATATATTACATAAAAAATAAAGGCCTACTATTTAGAAATAACAAAAACACGAAAAAAGCCCCAATATTATAATGTATATGTTACATAAAAAATAAAGGCCTAATATTTAGAAATAAAAAAACATGAAAAAAATCCCCAATATTGTAATGTATATATTACATAAAAAATAAAGGCCTACTATTTACAAATAAAAACATGAAAAAAATCCCAATATTGTAATGTATATGTTACATAAAAAATATAGACCTACTATTTAAAAATAAAAAAACATGAAAAAGCCCCAATATTGTAATGTATATGTCACATAAAAATAAAAGTCTACAATTTAGAAATAAAAAAACATGAAAAAACCCCAATTTTTGATGTAATGTATACGTTACATAAAAAATAAAGTCTTATTATTTAGAATTAAAAAAACATGTAAAAAACCTCAATATTTTGATGTAATGTACACGTTACATTAAAATATAAAGGCTTACTATTTAGAAATAAAAAAAAAAACATGTAAAAAACCCCAATATTTTGATGTAACGTATATGTTACATAACTATTTAGAAATAAAAAAACATGAAAAAGCCCCAATATTTTTGATGTAATGTATATGTTACATAAAAAATAAAGGCCTACTATTTAGATATAAAAAAAAAAAATGAAAAAACCCTCAATATTTTGATGTAATGTATATTTTACATAAAAAATAAAGGCCTACTAATTAAAAATAAAAAAAAACATGAAGAAAGCCCAAATATTTTGATGTAATGTATATGTTACATAAAAAATAAAGGCCTAATTTTTAGAAATAAAAATAAACATGAACAAGTCTCAATAGATCTAATATACATGTTACATGAAAATATAAAGGCCTACTATTTAGAAATTAAAAAACATGAAAAACCCACAGTATTTTGATGTAATGTATATGTTACATAAAAAATAAAGACCTACTATTTAGAAATAAGAAAATGAAAAAAGCTCTAATATTTTGATGCAACGTATATGCTACTTAAAAAATAAAGGCCTACTATTTAGAAATAAAAAAACATGAAAAAACCCCAAATTGTGATGTAATGTATATGTTACATACAAATATTTAGAAATAAAAAAAAATGAAAAAACAACAATGTTATAAATAATGTATATTTATAACAAAATTGCAATTTATAACGTATTATTCGAATTAAAAGTGTACTTACTATGCTCCTACATTTGGAAACAAAATTGTAATTGTAATTTATATCGTAATAAATAAACTATTAAAGCATCAATTAATTCCTTTCCCAACGGGAAGGAAACATAAACTCATGCTTTCAATTTTGTGCTTCTCTATCCGTTGCATTTTCCCCATATTTTCTGCTTCTCCATCGGTACTTTGTTCTACGTGGTGGGTCAAAATGTTGTTTGAAATGACTCGTTTCACATAAACGTATCTATCATTAAAAAGGAATACTGAGGGAGCATTAAATTCTGATATATTGTCGTTTTCTCACAGTGTCCATTTCCAGCTCGCTTTTTATCAAGAATTTTTTGGCATTTTCCTCGTTTTTTGTTCGCCCGTGAGCCATGGTGAGAGAAATCTTTTCATTTTCTAGAGTAATCTTGGCATTTTCCTGATTTTTTCTGCTTCGCTCCACCCGTGATAGAGAAGAAGAAGAACAGTAAGAACGAGTGAGCGAGTGAGTGTGTGAGTGAGTGAGTGTGCACTTCTCTCTCAATCCTCATCTAATTAGGTTTCTTTCTCACAGTAAGAGTATGATTTCTTTCTCAGTTTTGCGTTACTTTTTTCTGAAATTAGGTTTCTAATTCGGCAATGCATTTCTTTCTCTACAAGAATTTAGTCTAACTGTGAGAAAGCCATTTACTTTCTTAATTTGTGTGACTAATTCTTTAATTACGAACAACACAGTAACAGTTTTTTAATGCCAAACATACTTGAGTTACTCATTTGGCTTCTTTACTCTGTTTTTTTCAGCAATCCACAAACAATTCGAAGGAGAAGCAACAATGGCTACCAAAAGCTACGATCTTTACTACACACTCATCTTCGTCTCTGCATTTTTTCTCTTGATTGAACCCACGATTCAGCTCCAATCCTCTCAATCGTGGTCTCTACTAAGAATCAAGCAGCTCTTAAATTCCCCCTCGGTTTTGAACGACTGGCATGAATACACTGATTTTTGCTACGGATTGCCAACAAATCCCTCGGTAAATATTATTTGTTATCAAGATAGCGTGACTCAGCTTAATATAATTGGCGATGGAGAAACCTCTCCTCTTTCGAAGACCTTCTCCATTGATTCGTTCGTAACTACTCTGACAAGATTACCCGATTTGAAAGTTCTCTCTTTGGTTTCTCTCGGTTTGTGGGGCCCTCTCCCAGCCAAAATCTCTCGCCTTTCCCATTTGGAAATTCTGAACATGAGTTCGAATTACTTCTTCGGCGCAATTCCACAAGAAATTTCTAAATTGAGCAATCTCCAAACTTTAATTTTGGATGATAACATGCTCAGTGGAGAAGTACCGAATTGGTTAAACCAATTACCTCTTTTAGCCGTTTTAAGTCTTAAAAACAATTCATTCGAGGGAAAATTACCCGAATCGATTGGCGAAATCGAATCTCTGAGGAGTCTAATTTTATCCTCGAACAAATTATCTGGAGACGTACCGAATTTGACCAATTTGAAAAATCTACAAGTTTTAAATTTGGAGAATAATTCTCTCGGTCCTCAATTCCCCAAATTGGGAAAGCGAATAATATCGGTGGTTTTAAAATGTAATAAATTCACGGGAGGTTTACCGTCCGAATTAAACTCTTTTTACCTCCTCGAAAATTTCGATATTTCGCTAAATAGATTCGTGGGCCCGTTTATTCCTCCATTATTATCCCTCCCCTCGGTACGGTACCTAAATATCGAAGGCAATAAATTCACTGGTACGCTTTCCAAGAACTTATCTTGCAATGAGGAATTAGAATACGTGGACTTGTCCTCGAATCTTCTGAGCGGGGTTTTACCGACTTGTTTAAATTCGAGCAATTCGAAATTAGGGTTTTATTCTAATAATTGCTTTACCGGTACGGATGTTGGTACGCAACATCCAGCCGTGTTTTGCGAGAACCAAGCCTTGGCGGTTGGTATCGTACCGAGTAAAAAGGAAGAGAAGAGTGGGAAAAAGACTGGCGTGGCTGTTGGCGTGGCCTTTGGTGTAGTTTTTGCGGTTTTGGTTTCGTGCATTTTGGGATTTTATTTGGCGAAGAGAGAGAAGGAAAGAAAAGCTTCTAGAACGTCTCCGAGAAGATTGGTCGTGCATGCTTCTAGCGCTTATCCTTCTAAATTACTCGCAAATGCTAGTACGCCTCTTTCTCCTTTCTCTCTCTAAAATGCACATAATCAAGTAATTAATTAATTCGTATTTTGTATAGGATATATATCTCAAACCATGAAACTTGGAGCATTAGGAATCCCACCGTATAAATCATTTTCTTTAGTCGAGCTTGAAGCCGCGACAAATAATTTTGAAAATTCAAATTTATTGTGCGAAGCTTCTTGGGGCCAGGTTTTTCTCCTAAATCCTAATTTAAAAAAATTATTATTTTGATTTTGATTGTTTTTTTAATTTAGATGTATAGAGGAAGACTTAGTAGCGGTACATTAATTACAATAAGAGGAATTAAAGTAAAAAGGAGTCAAAGTACACAAAGTTTTAATCGACACATCGAGACCATTTCTAAATTGAGACATCGCCACTTGGTGAGCGCTTTGGGTCATTGCTTCGAGTACGATCTAGAAGATTCTACAATCACGAGATTATTTTTAATTTTCGAGAACGTCCCAAATGGAAACTTACGAACCAATATTTCACGTAAGTACCGATATAATAGTCAAAATATCAAATTTACCCTTCTAACCGATGATACGTATAATAGAGGGGGTGGAAGGAAACAAATTGAGTTGGTCGCAAAGGATCGGTGCGGCCATTGGCGTGGCGAAAGGAGTCCAATTTTTGCATGGAGGGATCATACCTGGATTATTCATGAATAATTTGAAAATCACAAATGTGCAGTTAGATCAGAATTTGGTTGCCAAAATTGGGAGTTATAATTTGCCTATATTATCAGAGTATATTAAAGCTGAGGTAAACAATGCAAATATATACAATTTCTTGTTATTTTTATGTATTGTATTGTATCATATTTGCAAGTAATTATTATTTTCATGCATTTGCATTATTGCAGGGTGGATCGAAGGAATCTGGCGAGAGGTAACTAAAAAATATTTTTTTAATTTTACTACAATTTTTAATAACTATATACATTGGGGAGTTCTACGTAATGACACACCCTTTTAAAAGGGTATTTTGGGTATTTAGAAATTAATTATACTTCTAAAAATTTGTACCGTAAAACTTATCTTGTAGAGATATTTCATATTTGTAACCAAACATTAATTGATAAAATACATTTGAGACCGTACCTTTTATACCCATTAATTGATAATTACTTAATTAGCGTTTTCTATATGTAGTGTTGAACACGGGGATAAAATCGATATTTATGATTTTGGAGTAATTTTACTCGAGATTATTTGCGGAAGACCAATCACGTCAAAGTATGACGTCGAAGTCATGAAAACTCGGGTAAATTTATTTTCCTTCGATTTAATTAAATGTTTTTACTAATTTTATTTTTCATCAAAAGGTCCAATCAGCAATAGCATCGGATATGGCCGCACGAAGAAAGGCCATAGCGGATCAAGTATCGACGAGTACTTGTTCTGACGAGTCGTTGAAAACGGTTATGGAGATTTGTTTGAGGTGTCTCTCGAAAGACCCGACTCGAAGGCCTTCGATCGAAGACGTGCTTTGGAACTTGCAATTTTCTGCGCAGGTTCAGGACGACTCGAAATGTGATAATTCGTCCAGTAGCGGAGGCGACTCGCCTCGTTCCGTTCCTCAACTTTCTAAAATTAATGTTTAGAAAATTGCGGTTGCATTGGAGTTGTTTTGTTCGTATGTGAAATTATATTAATGGTGATGATAATAATAATATGTACAGAATCAAATCTTGTTGGTTATTTTAAAGAACCTAGAACACAAAATTGCTCACATGGTTCTTTATTTATTATTAAAGTTCGAATATTACAATCGTAGATTTCTTGTTGTTACCAATTGATATATTAAACACGTCCTCATTTTCAGACATTTTGGATTCTTTTTTGTTGTTATTGAAAATTATGTTATTTTTTTCTTTACTTCCAAATACACCATATTGTTGTTGTAATGTGGCCATTCAGTTTCTTCAGTTTTTTGGACTCTTCCAGTACGATACAGTTCTTCCCATAACTCTCTTTCACATTAAAACAAAAGTGTGAGGAAATTATGAAAACATCGTATATTTTCTAAAAGATCATAGTTGGTGATTCTTTAATTAAAAATATATATATATATATAATACAACTATAACCCATCATTAAGCTCTCTTTCACATTATCCGCCAAAATTCTAAAAAATATGAAAACAAAAACAGCATGTTCTTAAAATTATTTCTTGTGTTTCCACTTAATTGGAAGTTTCTCTGTTTTTTGTGTTTCTTAAACATTTGGACTAAATAAATTAGCCTTTTTCTTGATTAGTAGTTTCTTTTTTATGATCAACAATTTTGAAGAGAATTAGTATTAGTATAGTTGAAATGTTTTATGGTGTTGTATCTTGCATACTTTTTTTGTATTGTACATTAATAATTATTATTTTAAATTTAATGGCATAAAATGCAAAACACATGATGAACTTCTAACATATTTTATGTTTTTTTTTTTTTTGAGTAAATTCGGAGAGGGCTCAAAGTCCCCCTTCCAAACACAATTTCCTTTTTTTTTTTTTTTATATATATTTTTTTTTATTACAAACCCTTAGGCCACACACTCTATTCACTCATTTAACATTTAATCTATAATCAGTGTCCTCGCCGGGAATCGAACTCCACACCTCTCGCTCCCTAGCCAAGAGGTGTGACCAACTAGGCTAACTCTATATAATATATATAGGTTTGCGTACATATAATAATACATATATATAATATATATAGGTATCAATCCATTATGTATAATCGAGTAGATATATGTTTGTATGAAGAAAATATACAATTATTTATGATATTATAAGATTTTGGAGGAAACCAAAAGGTTAGAGATTTCTAGTTAAAAACACACATTATATATATCACGATCTTATGTTAGTAATTTCTCCAATCATCCAATGTATTCAATCCATTATGAATTTCTCCGATGTATCGCCATTCGCCAGCTCTTTCTTCCCTCTTTTTTTTTTTCCGCTCTCTCTCCCACTTCTCCTTCTCGGCTAGGGTTAAGCCGAGAAGTCGCTACTCTCTCTCGTGCTCTCACTCTCTCGTGCTCTCTCTCTCAGCTTCTCCCACTCTCTCGTGTTCTCTCTCCTCGATTGGCAGAAGAAGAAGAAGTCCCATTTTTGCTCCGTATCTCTCTCTCTCTCGGTTCGCGGCTACAACAGAAGAGGCATGGAGAAGGGACGACGGGGGTTTCAATTGGGATTTCAGCTCCGGATCTCTCTTGCATCAGGTATTTTTGTGTTTTTGTTTTCGTTTTTTCAGTTTTTTGGTAGTAAATTGTTGAATTTGGATTTCAATTAGGGAAAAAATGTAGAATTAGGGTTACGGTTTTGTGATTATTGCTGAATTTGGGTTTTAATTGTTGAATTAGGATTTTAATTGTTGAATTTTGGTTTTAATTATTTAATTAGTATTTTAATTGTTGAATTAGGGCTTCAATTGTTTAATGAGGACTTTAATTGTTTAATTAGGGTTTGTTTTCCCTGATTTATCCAACTATTAATTGATTTATCACCTAATCTTGATTTTCTGTTATTTATTAGGCCTTATTGTTTGTCTTTGCTGGACGTCATTTAGAGAAGAGATGGACATCATTTAGAGGGAGAGAACGTGCCATACCGGTACTGGTACCGCAGGAGAGAGATAGAGAAGGGAGAAGAGATCCGTTCAGGTTTAAGGGGCAGGAGAGATAGGCAATGTCCGATCGTTCAGGGAAGGCCAGAATGGTGGTGGTACCGGTACCAGGAGCCGTATTTGCCAAATTTAAAACTGTTTTTGACCCAAGACAATCGAAAACACGATATCTAATTTCGTTTTTTACCCAATTTTTTTTATCATATTCTAATCTCATTTCAATTTTAATAAAACTGTTTTAAGTTGTAATATTTGATGTTCTTTTCAGTGTTGTTTTTTAATTTTTGCAGTAACTTTTTTTCTTTTTTCCACTGTTTTTCTTTTTTTACTGTTTTACTTTTCTGTTTTTTTTTACTTTTTACTTTTTCTGTTATATTTTTATTAATAATTTTGATTTATTATTTTTACTTTCTTCTTTTTCAAAAATTTCCATGTTTCATTCATTTTTTTTTATTTTTCTGTATTTTTCACTGTTTTTGTTTTTAAAATTTGTTTATTAACTTTTTTTCTCATGTTTTTTATTGTCTATTTGGATGTTTTTTTAATTGTTTTTATATTTCTTTTACTGTTTTTTTGAACTTTTTTTACAGTTTCGCCTTTTTATGAGAATGTATGGAATACGAAGCTGAAAAGGAGCTCGAGTGGAGAGCAGTGCTGGGGAAATGCCTATGGAGTGAGTTCTAAAGGCGAAACAGCGAGGTATATATTCTAAAGGCGCAACGTTGCGATTTTTCACATTTTCAGCTCTTTTTTTGCTGGATTTTCTGAATTATAGAAATTTCTTAACCGCAATTTGCACATCCCCGATTGATTTTATTTGATGTAATTTGAAATCGTAAATCATTTTCTACAGATGAAACCAGGACGAAGCGCTACACACGGCGACGAAGACCGCCTCGCATATCCCTCTCTATCCAGTAACTAGGTTTTGGATTCCTCTCAAAGACGAAGAGTGAGCTTCTCAGATGTTTCATATACTGAGTCTTTGGTGTTGGATTAGGGTTAATTCATGTAATTCCTTGTTTTACTTCTCTCAGTCTTTCACAAGTTACTTTTATACCCCTACAAATTGTTACAATTTTTTAATTACAGCTTGGATCATCAGAGCGTGGATTGAGTGATGTTCAATTCGCCAGACTCGTATACTGCACGTACAGATTAGTGACTTGTCATACGATCAATAAATTATTTTTACAAAATGCAGGTTCTTTTCCATTTCTAGGGTTTATGGAGATTGTTTCGACGCCATTTTAGAGCAGTATTTCCAAACAGAAGATAAGCGTCGCAATTTTTCCAAGTCTAAACCAGTTCCGATCCGTATCAGTGCTCCTCGAGTACGGCTATTACAATCAAATTTAATGTCCAACAAGTAGCAATTTTGTTTGCATCGTAAGACAACCGAGACGGAGAGAAAGAGAACTGGTCGATCAAAAAGCCTGCACGCTCCATAGAATCAGGGTATAAAGTCAAAATTTGTCCAGAATTTCCTTCGGTATTAATCATCATTAAAGAGTAAAATGGTATATTGTAGGTAGAATACTACAAACCTCTCTCCCCATTCGGCCTTAAGACAAGTCAAGGTAAATATTTGATTATTGGCAAGTTTTACAAATAACCCCCTATAATTTCTCAATATTCTGAATTCCTTCTTTACATAAGGTTTTTGTACCAGGACCGGCGGATCCAATCACTATTACAATAGAAAAAAAATAAATGTCTCGATTAAGAGATAGCGTTGATGGAATGGATTCGGCGTATAAGGCACTCTCTCTCTTTTCAAATTCACAACCAAGATGACTGCTTTATCCAACTCCAGTTTTTGCGATGTAGTCCTCACAATTATACAATTAAAGTCCATAAACTTTATCATGCCATGACCCAGTTTATTTTTTTTCGAAAATTGAGGAGGAATACATTATAATTGTTTGTTTTTGCAATAGGTGTAATTGGAGAAGACGCCAAAGCCATTCTGACTCTGAGAACTCTCTTCTCCAGAAGGTTTGAAATGTTTACGCTTATTTTGAGTACATATGCATAATTTCAATATCTTCATTATTTTGAATTTATTTATTTATTTATTTTAAGGTCAAAGAGATGGAATATAAACTGAAAGAATATGAGCAAAATAGATTGATTGCCGAAGGAAATATCCAGGAACTGGAGAGCAAGAAAGCCGAAGCCAGGGTAAATACAATTCTTTCATTCTCGTATTCTCATATTAATCTATGTGACACAGAGAAAGCGAGACAGTGAAGCAAGGCGTGGACGCAATTTTGTATATTATGTTTTATAATAAAATATGTAAATATAATCATTTGTGTATTTCTATCATCGAATTTGTTTGTGTCTGTTGACCGATTTGTTTGTGTACTTGTTTTTATTATTGTTTATATACTTGTTTTTATAAGTCAAGAAATATATCTTTGGCATCGACTGAATGTAAACGGCACTAAAGCTTCCTCTTTTGGCAGCGAAAAAGCTAAAAGGGCACTAGCACTTATTTTTTGGCAGCGAAAAGAGAAAAGGCACTAAAACTTCACCATTGGACCAGAAGTAAAACGCACTAAACCTTGACCTTTTGGCAGCGAAAAACAAAAGGCACTAAAACCAGAAGTAAAGGACACTAAAGCTTTATCTTTGACAGCGACCATGTGTTAGCGGCATGAAAACTACATTTTCGTCAGCTAAAAAAGAAAAAAGCAGTAAAATTTCACCTTTGGCAGCTACAAAAGGTAAATGGTACTAAAACGTCATCTTTTGGCAGCGAAAATAATAAACGGCACCAAAAGTTATTTTTGGAAGCGAAAACAGTAAAAGGCACCAAAAATTTTTGGCAGCGAAAAATGTAATATCCACTAAATCTTCATTTTTGGCAGCGGAAACAAAAAAAAGACGTAAACTATATTTTTGGCAGCAAAAAAAATAAAAAGGCACAAAAACTTCATTTTTGGCAGCTAAAACGAAAAATGGCACCAAAACTTATGTTTGACAGCGAAAATTTGAAAGCAATCTTCGTCTTTTGGCAGCGAAAAGAAAAAAATGCATCAAACTTCTTTCTTGGCAGAAAAAAAGAAAACGGTAATAAAACTTCACCTTTGGCAGCGACAATGAGTACATGCCACTCATACTTCATCTTTGACAGCGACTATATGTAAATGGCACTAAAACTTTATCTATGGCAGCGACCAGGTGTAAACGCCACTAATTTCATATTGGCAGAAAATTGGCGTCGGCACTAATACCAATTTTTGGCAGCTAAAATCGAAATCGGCACAAAAACTTTTTTTTGGCAGCGAAAAAGTGTAAAAAGCACTAAATCTTAATTTTTGGCAACGGAAAAAAACGACATTGAAACTTTGTTTTTGGCAGCGAAAAACATAAAGGCACAAAAACTTCATCTTTTGGCAGCGAAAAGAGAATACGGCACCAAAACTTCTTTATTGAAAGCAAAAACGAAAACGGCACTAAAACTTCATCTTTGGCAGCGACCAAGAGTAAACGACACTCATACTTCATCTTTGGCAGCGACCAGGAGTGAACGCCACTAAATTCATTTTTGGCAGCAAAACGGTACCTCCACTAAAACTTATTTTTGGCAGTGAAAATGGACAACGGCACTAAAACCTATTAACGGCAGCGATTAGCAAAACGGCACTATTACTTTATCTTGGGCAGCAACAAACTATAAATAGCACTAAAGATTCATCTTTTTGGCAGCGAAAACCATAAAACAGCACTAAAGATTCATCTTATTTTCAGGGTCATTTTGAAATTTTACGAGATTTAGGGGTATTGGTGATACTCTTAGAAAAAAAAATGGTTTATATTATTTTTGTTCATTTCAGGGATATATATATATATACGGAACAAGACCTCCTCTCGCCAGATGCTTCCTCGCCGCTCTTCCTAGACCCCTGCGTCTCGTGTGACTGGTACGGAAGGTTTGTTCGTTTTTGGGGTCTTTGTTCTGATTAGTGTTTTTACTCGAATCTTTTTTGTTCTCAGTCGCAATACTAGCATGAATTTGTTAAAACATAGATAAAGAACCTCAAAAGAAGTTCTTTATCTTTCTGATTTTGATTTTGTTAAGGAGTCTCAAATTTCTGATTAGTGTTTTTTCTCACCTGTTCTAATTTGTTAAAACAATCAAATTTCGATTTTGATTTTGTAAATTGCAACTCGCAGTTAGTTCCTATACCTGATTTTATACTGATTTTGTAATTATCAGTTCGATTTTTTATCTGATTATGCTTACTATTTTTTACTCAAAAAGTTTTCTCTCTAAAATAGTTAGAAATCGGTGCATGTTTAGCAAATTTGGTACTGACAGTGTGCCACCATCACAGGTATTGAGACCCAAATTCAACATGCTAACAAAGCACATCACTTCTAATCTTCGAGTAGCACTGCCCCACATTGAATTTAGTATGCTAACAGAACATGTATTTATTTAACCATGATTTGGCAATTTGGATTCTTACGAGGACCTTTTTGCATAATAATTATCTTCTAACCCTTAATTGTTCATATGATTGTGCAGATGATTTAGCAATTTGGATTTCTACGAGGACCTTTTTGCATAATCTTCAAATTTGGATTTCTAAAGATCTGAACTTTGACTCTTGTACGCAATAAAACCATCAAATTAACTCGATATGGAACTAATTTCTCTTTTTTCCTTGCACCCATAACAGGTCTCAAGCAAATCAGTCACTAACCCCTCATACGACCGAATCTCCTCTTGCATGATCGAGACACATTCCTCATGTATGTCCGAGTATGATCGAGCCATAGTCGAGTCTCTGATGAAGCCGAGTTCTCTCGCATGGTCGACTTGCTTAATGGTTTACTAATTTGTGACTGGGAACACTGGTCCAGGAGAAAGTGTTCTGATTGTGTATCTCGCATCGATTCGATATTTAATTGCTCGAATATTGGAAGAACACGATTCAGATCATGGAACGGAAGAATATTGTAATTTACGTGTTAGCATTGTAATTTGAGGAATTATATTTTTATGTTAAAAATGTATGAAATTGGTGGTGGCTTGATTGAAATGTTTTTGTATGAAAACAGAATAGTTCTTATTTTCAGTTACTATACTATTATTATTATATGTCAAATTAATATTCTTATTTCAATAGTGAAATAACAAAAATAATATCACCTTGTTTGCACTAATGGTACCACATGATATCACTGTATGAAATAACTACTACTTAGGTACTAGTCCTAAAAGAGTAGTTATCATTGACAACCAAAATAATAGTTACCATCCACTAATTATACCACTGTATCAAATTACTTTAGGTTCCATACAATTCTACCAACTAATAGATTAGCAAATAATAGCAACACAAGATATAAACAAACGTCCGATACACAATTTCAGAAAATTCATTCCAAATACTCTCTTTTTTTGGCTTTTAAACATTCCAAATCTTTACCATTAAAAAAGTAATGAATGTGCAGAAAAAGGAGAAGATAAAGGACCGGACGAATGATTGGATTGAGCAATAAACATTAAACAGGACACAACTCTAGCAATTTCTTCTTCAAAAGAACCCACCTTGTATTAGCTCTTCAATCAGTAAAGTAAATTCGTAACTTCTCTTCATGGTTTCTGATTTTCAAATTTATGGACCAAATTAGTAGAAAAATTGAATTTAGATTAGATATAATGGATAAAATCTTTAATTGGATTGAGTAATAAACAATTTCGACTCAATTGGAGAAATATTACAGTATAGAAAAACTGGAGACTTGGTTTATCCTTAATTTCAACCACTCAATACTTGATTTATCTACAACCATGCAGTCAAATACAAAATAAGTAAAAGGAAACAAAACATATTTAAAGTAAGACGATATCGATTACCTCTAGCAAAGACAATCTTTAAAACATGTAATTAATCAAAAGCAAATCAGAATACAGGTGGTACCACTCGTACCAGTCGATCGAGCAAAAAGGTAATCAGCTCCATTACAATCATACCGTGACGACGATTCGTACTAGTTGTTGTAGGTACCAATCGCGATTGAAACAGCAATATGCTTAACTTGAGCATCTCTATCGTGAGAAATAAGGGGAGAGGGGAGAGGACTCGATTGCACGAGAGTGAAAGAAGTTGTTGGGTCGCTTGAAGCCACTCGGTAGGGTTTTAATTCATATATATTAAGAAAAAATATAGGTACATTATCTCGTGTTCTAGTTTAAAAAGAAAAATATAATTTATTAATAAATATCAAAGAGAATTTTGCCCACTATATCTAATAAATCAAATATTTCACTTACTGCTTATCAATGTAAAGAGTTTAAATTATATTGAAGGAAACCTTCTGCATATTCAATGATTATTACCGTATTTTCGTGACCTCAACTCAACTGGTTCAAAGATGAGTGCATTTTTCTCACAATATATCGAATCCTACTTCAATCTGTCAATTAATTGAAACAATAACTCGATTAGCAAAAAAAATAGGGTTTAATTGGCAGAGTGGGTGCATGTAGCTCCTCTAGTGTAGGGCTTAATTATGCAAACGATGAATAGTTTTTGAGGTTATAAACTTCTTGAAAATGATTATTATGTAATTAGAATATCAGGAATCTTGAAGGAAAAGGGCAATGCTATCCATAGAATTTTTTATATTAAAAATACATAAATTCAACTTTTAAATCAATATAATTAACAAGACAAAAATAATAGCAAATCAAGATCTAGACTTGCCTTAGCCGTTAAAGTATGAGTAACGGTCGAATTAAGCTCCTCAATATCTGACAAGATCTTTACTAACAAGCCCTTGAAATTATCACAGTGGATGGTTACAAGCATATTATTATCCAAAATCCTTGTTTTGATCCTCGGTAATGACTCGGTAAAAGATGAACCACCGTGACCTATTGCGACGAAAGAGTTCCTTACAATCACCGCTTAATTGATGGGTTTAGGGTTTTGAATTTCTATGCTTTTCGCTTTGTGTTCAAGTTCTTTTATGTACTTCCCCACATCCAACATAATCGAATCTCTGTCTGACTGGAAGAATATAAAAAATGGTGTTCATAGTGAAATAGAGAGTGCAACTCAATTTTTTTTTAACGTACAAAAATTCATGGCTCTTAATATTGGTTGAGTAAAAAAAACTCGTCCGAGTCAAATCAGACTCGGCCGGTCATGAAACGAGTTTCGGTCGAGTATATTGCCGACCGAGTCCCCGATTTTTTTTCCAGAGATGTTGTATTAATCACGGCCAGCCCCAGTCCCTGATTATATTCTTGGTTTAAGTGTATGTATATATGTTGAGCTCGAAAAATATTAAGCTTGAACTATAACAATGGTGAAAGCTTAGGAGCATTTCTGCATGTAACCATGTGGGGAATTTTTTTTCGAAAAATAATCTAGGTTTCAAAAATATTTTCAAAACTAACCCAAAACTGATTTTAAAAAATCGATAGATTAATTATAGGACGATTGGAGTAACTCTTTTATCCATCGGTTCCATCTAGGGGGAACCTCCTAGCGCGTAGGTCTTTTCCGATGTAGTTCTAAGATATAGAATCGAAACCTTTGAAGAAATCGATTTTAACCATTAAATTTTCTTTTTTTATGCCGGGGATAAGATTTCTCTAACCGATAGAAAGACTTCTCCGAGGGAACGATTTGTAATAAATGCCGCTTAATCTTTATGGATAAATCTTTTCATTTTTGGAACTAATATATATTTAACGTACATATGAATTAACAATTAATAATTAATATTAGTTAAATATTAATCAAGTGTCTTTTGTTAAATATTAATCAAGTATCATTTGTATAATTTTCAAAAAATAAAGTAGGGTTAGTCTCAATTTCTGACATGTCACGTATGTTGGACTTCCCTCTCCAAACCAAAGAAAGGATACTATTCCCCATGGGAATAGTTTGTGAGGAAGCACCCTAAAATCACGTAGTTACGAAAGATATAAGAGATCCTTCTCTTGGCCAACCAAATATCTTCACACTCGAATAAACTAGCAAATAAATTTATGGTTTAGCTGTACATACGATCCAGCCAACTGCACACAATCTGCATATCTTAACTGTTATATCATGATATGCGTAACGAATTTCGAAGACGAAATTCTATTAAGGAGGGAAGAAATTTTATATCATGATTGTAAATGTCAATAAAATAAATTGGTTGATGAAATATATGATGGAAATAATTAAATTTGAATTATAAGATATTTGGAAGAAATACATAAAGATGTAATGAAGTTAAAAATTATGTATGAGGCCAAAGGCATGATCAAGATAGTTAAATTGGTCATTAGACCATGTTTTCGAAATATAAACATGTTGACCCTTGATCTGAACCCCATACTTGATCCAAACCACAATCACACTTGAACTAGACCCGAATCCATCATCATAAACCCATTCACACTAAACCCATGTCCTTACTTTCCTATTGGCCAATAAAGAGGTGGCCTTATCCCCTCTCATACATGGCATATATCTTGATGGAACCATCATTCATGCGACCACAAGAAAGAGAAGAGAGAGAGCCAAAAATACAATCCCAAATCTGGAGAGGAGAAGAAAATATGAAGAGGAAATATTGAAACAATTATGTAGGGCAAATAGAGAAGAAGTAAAGAACAAGCTATCATGAATGAGTAGCACTAGCTTATTTTGGAGAAAGAGTTGTGAATGGAAGAAGGATTGATGATGGGAAGAGGAGAAACAATCATCAAAGTAGGTAGTGCCGGAGATGAGCGTGGCTTTGACGGGCTATTTGATGGGGCAGAAGGAATGGAGCCATGGCAAAGGAAGAGAAGAAACAAGCACAAGCAGTTAGGGTTTGTAGTTAGGGTTTGAGAACGGCATCACCGTGGCAGAGCCGCACGAGCGTCGGGGCAGCGGCAGTGGAAGCGGCAGCGGCAGGAGTGTGAGGTGATGATGGCAACATGCCATGAGTAAGGAACCAGCGTTGGAGACGAAATTACCGCGGGGATGAAGTGTGTACACCGGGGCAGGAGCGGGACATCATGGCGGCACAGTGGCACAAGCCTCGGGGCAGAAGAATGGATGTCATGGAGGCATCGTGGAACATGTTTCGGGTCAGGAAAATGGTGTCGCGGCGGGATCGTGGCAGCATGATGGAGGGACCGTGGCACGCATTTCGGTGAAGGAGAATGTGTCGCAGCGATTGTAAAGGATGTGTTATGATGAGGTATATCTCGGACTTGATATTTAATGTTTATTATACCTCATATTACTGCCATGTGTATCGAGCTAAGTTTGGATTAAGCTTGATTTGTTGGTCGAGTGTTGAGAATTGGATTGTCGGGGAAGATGTTTGATCGCGATGGTTCGGCCGTTTGAATAGTGGCGGTCGGGCCATTTATTGATCATAAGTAGTGAAATTAGGGTTTTGGTTTGTGGATGCATGGAAGAGAGAGAATTGAGGTGTTTATTCTTAACGGGTCGGGTTCATGTTTGGTTTATGTTTGAGATCCAATAACCCGGTATTGTTGTATTGTGTTAAATCTGAAGTTTAGGGAAGATTTGTAGATTGTCGAGATTGTCGGTTTGAGTCACCGGTAAGTAATTAGGAGAAGGCTCGATTGCTCGATAATGTCCAATTAATTAATGGTTGGATTAATGAGAAAACGAGCCAAGATTGAATACATGGCTGAGATATTTATTTGAGTAGTTTGTCGTTGTTGTTTGTCGTAGTAGTTTGAGGTTTCTTCTAGTAGTTGGAGGCTAGTTGAGTTGTCTCATGTATCGTTAGGATTTCATCTCGAGGTCAGTAGAAGCTTTGATGTGTCGGATAAGTAGAGATGTCGTAGTTTGATCGGTTCTTTAATGGGTCTACCGAATCAGATTTCGTGTGTCATGTCTTCGTAATTTGGTCATAACTTCTCCGTTCGGTCTCTATTTCGCATGTTCTTGGTTCCGTTGGAAAGCTTATTCCGAGATGGTTCAAATGGCAGTAATTATGATTACTGCATCTGAAGTCTTATTTATTTATTCATCATTTTATCTGTAGAATATATGTAGTTCTTTGTAGGATGTAGGATTGTTGTTGATGTAGCTGAACTCGATGTGAGGATGAGCGGTGGATAAGGGAACACATGTTTGGACATTAATGTAGTGTCTGGCCAGAGAGGTGCATCTTCGGGTCGCTCCCGAACTTGCGAACTGTTAGACGTAGCAGTACGGTCTCCTCAAGCTGATCGAGGGGACGTGGTTTCAGTCGTGGCGTGGTTGAAACCACCACTCTTGGGATAGAGTGCAGCGGACTTTTACCTCATGTGGATCCGAGGTACTAGTCTATGAGTGGGGTCCCTTGTGGAAGCCAACCTTATCGAAGTGGTTCTCTACACTATGAATTCTGTAGTAGTTGTTACCGTATTTGCAGGATCATAGTTGTAGTGGAAGTTGTTGTAGTATCACACTATGAATTATGTAGTAGTTGTTACCGTGTTTGCAGGATCATAGTTGTGGTAGTAGTTGTTGTGGTTGACTTTTACCTCAAGCTGATCCGAGGTACTAGTCAATGAGTTAGTTCCGTGTTGTTATCGTCGTGGTTTCACGATGAGAATTCTGTAGTGGTCGTTGTCGTATTTGCAGAATTCCTAGATTGTTGTAGTCGGTCATCATGGTAGTTCTTTCAGTAGGTTGTCGTGGTAGTTGTCGTCGATAGTAAATAATAATTAAATATTATTTTACTTATCTAACTCTCAGCCAACATTTCCAGGTAGCACTTGAGGTGGCAGTGGCATTCGTGTAGATTACGAGCGTAGCGGAGTGTGCGATCACCAGTTATCATATTTGTTTTAGTTTTATTTGTTTGTACCCACCATATGTATTTTTGGTATTTGTAGATTATATTTTATGCCAACTGGTTTTCATATTGTGTGTTTTTGACTCTGCTAATGCTCATTTAATGAAGGTAAGTACGTTGTGCACGATTATTTTTTTTATTTCGGGTCGTGACATTAACAGCCTAACTAATTAACATCTCATCTATGCCTAACTATCAGTTATACCCAGAATTAAGTCTTAAATTACACAACCATCTCTCTCTCTCTCTCTCTCTCTCTCTCTCTCTCTCTCTCACACACACACACACACACATTACAGCGCAAAACTTCTAGTTTTTTATAGTTTACATGGAGAAAGTAGTACATTATCACGACATCTTCAAGACTCGTATTGTATCCTTCTTCGATCTACAAATCATTAAGGGAGATGAGTTCCTGACTATTCTCAATTTTCGCAGATGGAACATCTTGTACTAGATACAAAAATGATGTGATTAATTAAAAC
The DNA here is from genome assembly GCA_946800325.1 of Luzula sylvatica. Classification (NCBI taxonomy): domain Eukaryota; kingdom Viridiplantae; phylum Streptophyta; class Magnoliopsida; order Poales; family Juncaceae; genus Luzula; species Luzula sylvatica. The sequence goes on along the minus strand of OX326957.1, from coordinate 4,102,057 downwards.
AATTAAGGGGATTATTTGGATACACTATTATAGCATAACAATAAATTATATATTTTTACTCGTTATAATAATAATAATAATGTGGGGTTTATACTTTATACGAGTTCATATAATTGAAAGATCTCACAAAAAAGATCTTCTGGCCATGCTTGATAATGGACAAAATGTTGGCACTACATATAATTAAAAAAAACAGTTTTTTCTTTTTTTGAAGGGTGTATGAACAAATACTTTTAAAGAATTTTTATGTTATTTTTCAATATTTATACACTAGTATGATGAATAAATGTCACACTTCCTATACTGGGCTTTAAAGCTTGTAATCGATTTCAAAAAAAAAAAAAAAAAACAAATTGAAATGATTTCGTTATCTTACCTGAGTTGTTATTGTTATAAACGCGGTGCACTGAGGAAAAGACACGAGGTTAGTATGAGTAACCATCAAATTATGCGAGACAACATTTGAAGGACAAATGATAGGAGAACATGAAAGCAAGAATTGACATTCTTGTTTTGTCTTTCAAATCAAACAATTACAAATATGATGTGTCATGGAAAATAAATCAAATTCTTTCATTTTCCCATGTAATCTCACACATCAAACAGTCCCGAAGTGGGAATGAGAAAAGGAAAGACGTTAAAAGACATTGTACGTGGATTTTGTTTTTAACTTAAAAGAGTAGTGATGCACATCCCCTAGTATTCTTTTCAGGAGGCTTAATGATGTGGATATGATTTAACACCTTAAAAATTAATACATAAATACATGATTTAATATCTTAATTTATGATTGAATTTTCAATTAAGATGTTAAATTATTAATTAAGATATTAATTTTTAAAATGTTAAACCACATTCACGTCATCAAAGATCTTGGGGGAGAGGTTGGGGTATGTCCAACATTTTCCAACTTAAAAATGATACTTCTTTATGTTTTAAATATTTTGATGAGATATTTTGAAAGAGTCGCGATGTACATCCCCCTCTCCTGTCCCCCAGGAGTCTTGATGTGTCATCGTTTTGGTGTGTTAATCCATAGTACCGTTTTTTCGGATAGTGTTAATCCATAGCACCATTTTTTTCTCCCCTTTATATGGCAAATCGGACTCTTGGCTTAACGGGCATGCGTGTTAATTGCTAGATCCGACCCATATATATAAATTTACAAACCCTATTTTTCTCTCTCTCCTCTCATTCCACAGCCCACATCTCTCTCTCTCTCTCTCTCTCTCTCTCCACAGCCGCCGGCAACCCTAAACCCTAATCTTCTTAGATTCGTTTTTTGCAAGATTTTCGAAGAAGAATAGGTTACGAAATTTGTTTTTTGTTCGTTTTCTTGCTTAGATCCGGTTTTTTTTGTTGATTTCTTGCTAAGATTCGAATTTTTTTAGTATTTTCTTGCTTAGATTCGAGTTTGTTGTTATTTCCTTGCTTAGATTCGAGTTTTTTTTGTTAATTCTTGCTTAGATTCGATTTTTTTGTTAATTTCTTGCTTAGATCCGGTTTTTTTTGTTGATTTCTTGCTAAGATTCGAGTTTTTTTAGTATTTTCTTGCTTAGATTCGTGTTTGTTGTTATTTCCTTGCTTAGATTCGAGTTTTTTTGTTAATTTCTTGCTTAGATTCGACTTTTTTGTTACTTTTTTGCTTAAATTCGAGTTCTTGCTCTTAATTCCTGTATTTTTGGTAAATCCCTGATAATTTCTGGTAATTCCAGTAAATTCCTGGGTAATTCCAGTTAATTTCTGTTAATTCCTGTTAATTCTTGGCAATTACTGGTAATTCCTGCTATTTCCTGCTAATTCCTGTTAACTGCTGTTAATTTCTGTTTTCAGGGGCTTTTCAGTGATTTTCAGGGGCTTTTTTGTAATTTTCGGGTGTTTTTCAGGGCTGTTAATTGGTAGATGTAATTTTGGAATGTAATTTTTTTGAGTTTTCTGTTGTTAATTGGTAGATGTTAATTGAAATGTAATTTGTGTATTAAGTGTTAATTGGAATGTAATTCTTTAAGTTTACTTGTGTTAATTGATATCTGTTAATTGGATTGTAATTCAAGTTATATATACTGTTAATTGAAGTGTGATTGGTATCTCTTAAGTGTTAATTGGTATCTCTTAAGTGTTATTTCAAGTGTGATTTTTTAAGTGATATTGTGTTAATTGATATCTGCTAATTGGATGGTTAATAAAAAAATGTTTGAGTGATATTGTTGTTAATTACTGTTATATATACATTAACATTCGATTAATTACTGTCGATTTACACTTAATACATGTTAATTACGGATTAATAGTTGAGTGATATTTACAAATGTTGTTTACACATGTTAATTGGAAAAATTTTGAGTGATATTTACACATAGTTGAGTGATATTTACACATTTTATCACCCATAACATCTACCAAATTTCCTTAATGAAAATTGTATAACTGTTAATTCAAGAATTAACACGTGTTAACCCATATGTATGAAATTTTTATCAAATCCGCTAAAACAGTTTTACGGCTTAACACAGTTTTACAGCTTAACATTGCCAGCACATAAATAGGCTTAACACAATTTTACGGCTTAACACAGTTTTACGGCTTAACACAGTTTTACGGCTTAACCTTGATTTATGACTTGTGTGAGCGTCTACGTGATACGTGATCATGTTAAGTAAAACCGTCACATTTCAAAAGTTATATTTCAAAAACGTCCCTAGTCATGATTAGGATACTTATGTGATAAGTATATATATTATAAGATAATAGACTAACATGTTCACTAGCATATTCGCCGAGGTGATGATTATGTTTTACTAATCATAGGACAAAGAGTTTGTCAAATCGGGAATATGGATATGCATTAGGTTATGCATATTGTGACTTGACCAAAATGCGATACCATGACATGGTTTAGTCATTGTAGATGGAATCGTATGAATGGGGTCTTAGTTCTTCACACTTGAGATGATCATGGATCATTTTTCGTGCGTAATATGATGCTTAGAAATAATCTTCCACTATCTGTAACAGGATGGTCATGGGATTATGATCGGGTGTTATCTGAAACACAGAATTTGATGTGAATCATCAAGATAGAAATTTTTCCTTTCGAGAGAAAGAGATATCCCTTAGACCTATCGATGAATTGATCAACGAAATCTCTGGCCAGAGTCAATGATATTAATTGTTAATATTGATTGTGTTTGTTGATTCAATTCGGTATCGAGACAATAAGTTTAGTCAATCAAATTATAAGGATGACTATCACCGTGCCTTTTGATTGACGGATATCGTGAACAAGAGAACTAAACACCACCATTCAAGATGGGTATAAATGATCACAATCATTTTTCGTTTTCAACATGGGAAAACTATGATGGATTTCTTCCTAGATCCCTCTCATGAGCCCGTAAACTTAGGCATAAGTTTACTACCATTGCTTGATACGAACCTACGCGGTCACACATAGAGCTGTCTTATTTCGGGCTTAAATTTCAATCTCTAAGGTTATGTGTACATGAGATGTACACTAGTACTTTCTTTAGTTGGATCTTGAACTGAGTGGGAGACTGAAGGAAATACAGTTACAGATCAACTAGTTGAATGTACAAATGAGTGTAGACATACGTGTTCGTCGGAACGATTGGATGCATAATAAGATTATGCAAATCTGGCAGAAATTACATGGTGCGTCATGACGCACCATATTGTGCGTCATGACGCACAGTAGAGTAATTCTGAGAAAGCCAATCTGTGAGTATACCGTCACGACGCACCAAGTTGTGCGTCATGATGGTGGTGCGTCATGACGGACGTTATCCTGCGTCATGACGGTACACTGTATAACGGCTATATCCAAGTAAATGTGACTTGTGCGTCATGACGCACCATATCGTGCGTCATGACGGACGGTGATCCGAATTCTGGATTAGCAGTTTTTGATACTCATTAATACTCATTAATTCAGAGATTTAATATATAATCTCTGTAACCTATCTCTCTCTCTCTCTGTTGGATCCAGATCTAATTCTTTGAGAAAGAAGAAAAGAGATAACTTGTGAGACAAGTAAAAAAGAGATTTGTGATTGAATTTGAGCAAGCTTGTAGTGAATTTTAGGGGAATTCACCGCAACCGAAAGACGCGAGCTCGAGGTGGATACGGGTAGAGGAATCTCAACTGAGATTCTCTGTGGTGATCTAACGAGAGCACGGTTGAGCAAGGTCGGAGACGAACCGGAGAAATTCCGGTTGTATACGACAAATCGGAACTTTGGACTAGGTGTTGAATCACGCGGGCGTGGGACGTGTGTGTTACCGAGATCAAAGCAAGGACAGCAACTACGCAAGAACAACCCTTCACCGTGATCAATTTCACGTGGTATGTTTCTATGTATATAAGAGTTATATTCATAGGCTAGTTGCATTTCATGATTTGTACGATCGAGTCGTTGACGTGGTCCTCGGGATCGGGTCGGACCGGGCCCCTCAATCCGCTGCGCGGGGCTCGGTAGTGACGCCGATACCCAACAGAAAGTCATTTAAATTCAATTTAACATGGGTAGCTATGATGGAGTGACTAGATCCCGCTCATGAGCTTGTAAGACTTAGGCATAAGTTTACGGCCATCGTTAAGTTGAACCTACACGGTCACACATAGAAATGAGACAAGTCGGGCTTGAACAATAAGTATATAGGATATACATAAACTCTCTAAAAATTATACATATATATGATATGTATAGTACGTTTTACTTAGATATAAAATTGAGTGGGAGACTGAAGGAAATGCAGTTTTACATCTACGGTAAAATCGTACATATAAGGATATATGAACATGGTAGTTCATAGAAATATAACATGTGTATTAGATGCACATATGTATATATGATATACATAATTAGATTGATAAGATAAGATTTTAGGAAAAATCTGTTTGGAATATGTTTACTAAAACGGACATAACGTTCGCATACGAACATCGATTTGGATGATTCAACTCTCATAAGTTAGATAATTGGATTATCTACAACTTTCATATTCAGTGGAAAAACATTTGAATAACGTAGGACGTTCATTCTAATGAAATACACGAAAGGTTGTGGCAGTTCGACGAAAGGACGCAAACGTTTACTAAAACTAGCATAACTTTCGGACTGGATATCCAAATTGAATAAACTCGGATTTGTTGGAAAGGTGATAAGATCATCTAGAAGTTTCGTTCAGAAAGTTCCTGTTAATTACGGACCTAAGTCGGTCTAAATTCCAGTTTAGTGAAAGTGTGTCTACTGATTCTGCAGGAGACACATCTTTTGATCAAATCTTCTAGAAACTTGTCCTTTCATGCATATAAAAGTATCATTTTTTTTTTTTTTTTTTTTGAGGAAATTCAAGGAAGGCTCAAACGTCCTCCTCTTGAAATAATATAAATATATAAAGACTGTTTTTTTTTTTTTTTACATAAGCACTTTTTTCTAAACAAAATATAATCACATGATTATATCTAAGAAAAAGAAAAAGAAAAGTATAATATATCTTCAAAATCTGTGTGGGCCGTGCCATTTCAGCCCATTTTTCTCTATCGGTTCACCTCCCTATCCCTTGCACCATTTCCATCCACATGTGAAAGTGAGAGATAAAAGTATCATTTGATTGATTAAAGAGTGTATATTTACTGGTGAAGGAATACGAGTTATTCTATAAATAGGACCCTAATCTCACTCAATCAAATCAATCTAAGAAACCATTTTTTCCACTAATTAATCCAGTAATTAAGAGAGAGAAAAGTTCGCCGGAATTCTCCATTGATTCCGGCAAGAGTTTAAGCAAGAGTGATTACGAGGCGTCTAGGCAATTTCGTGATTATCCGACGACTACCGTTTCGCGGTGGATACGAGTAGAGGTACGTATACGTTTGCGTACTAACGAGTTAAGTTCATCAACCGACGAGAAGACGAACGGAGAAAGACGACCGGTTTGGGCGTGGGACGAACCGGTACGAGCGAAAAGGTGCGAACGAAAAGGTACGAACGAAAAAGTGCGACGTGAACGGAAGTGAAGGCTTCGCAGCGACAAACCCTTCGTAAGCGATCAATTTCGCTAGGTACAAATATTATGTTTATTAGATTTACGTTATATTAGTTATAGGCAATTTGATAAACAAATCGTAGATGAGATCTCGGGGATTTGTACTCCGTCGAGTCCAATAATTATCCGCTGCGCGGACTCGATGGGGTGTAGATAACCCAACAACTTGATCTTCAAGTGATTAATTAAATTTGTTGTTCCATTTCTACTTGAGTTGGCAAAAAAATCTTTTGAACATAAATTACACTTTGCCATCACTTGATCATTTTGTTCGACCTTGGTAAAATGATTCCAAACTTCAGATCTTGGTCTCACATTTCTTTTTCGTTTTTTAGCGTTGGAGCTCGCGGGTGTTTCCGTTTGGGTCTGAGATGGTGGTGGATGTGCATCATTAGGTGCTGTTGAGTTTTCTCCAATTGGAGGACCTTCTCCTACCATCTAAAAACAAAAATAAATAAGACAATAATTACTTCATCAAATTAGAAACAACAAATTCAGAACTTGTATTGCACTAAGAAATATAAATTAATCAAGTATCTTATTAAATGATTATCATATTTAGACCATAATTAAATTATTTTTTTGATTAATATTCAGAACTGGTATATAATTATTGTTAATATGAGATCAGTTTCAGAAAAAATTAGGATGCAAATTCGCAGTATTCTATTTTCAGATGTGGACTTTTTGTGTTTTATTTAGACGTGCATAAACCCACTTATTTCATTATCTCAGTACTTTAATTATATTTATTTGATCTGAAGCCTTTTTGTGTTTTATTTAGATAAATATGAAAGGACTGGATGAGATTCAAGGGCTGATGTACGAGGGAATAAGATGCTGTTATGTCCGACACGATTTTACGGATACGATAATGTCTTGACTGAGGTTGACATGGAGCCGAATAGTGTTTTCAAGAGCTGTTGCGTCGTTAGAAAGAAGAAGCGTGGTAGAACGAGTTGTATCAATAGTAAAAACCGTGCCATGAAGAGAACCGAATCTAGCCATTGAGAAAACCTCGCCATCAAGAGCCAATCCTCAATGTAGAAGACATAGAAGAAGGTGTTGTCGAAGTCATAAACAAATCGAAAATAGGTAAATTAAAAGAACTAACCAGAATGGACAAAAGGATTGTGCAGGTTTTGGCGACGGAGCTTACTCTTGGCGACGTGGCTGACTCGTGGCTACAGAGCTGACCTTTGGCGACGGAGCTGACTCTTGGCGACGTGGCTGACTGGATTGAGTGTCTTCTCCTTGCAGCTCGAGGTGTCTAGCAATGTCGGAAGAGCGATTCTTTGCTGACTTGCTGTTGATATTGATGCGGAACATTATCCACTTCAACAATTTGGTGAATCAGGTAATTTTGTTGAAATTAATACATCTACAATTTATTTTATTACATATACTCCTAAATACAGATGGGGAAGGGTACTAATGATATTTCACATGAACATGTATTTGATATTTTCGGTTTAATTTAGGTACATATTATTTGTTTTTGAATGAAGGCTGCATATTGTTTAATTAGTGTAAGCAATTTAAATCCCTATGATAATAAAATTATCATATATGCCCTTCAAATTTTAAAATGTAATGTGTCTTTATTTTTAGGTTCCCCAAGTTTTAGGAACTAGCGAAGGAAGACAAAACATCGGTAGCGGAACTTACAATTTTTTAGGGAATGTCAAGTATCATGGTTTAGATGGAGTGTTTTTTTGGATTTAGGTTAATTTCATTATTCATCATATTTCAATATTTAATTTTGTAATTGTTAATGAATATTTTGTATTATAGTAATTGATTTAGTATTAAATGAAATGGGAAATTATATTTTAATATAATATTTATATTTTGGTATAATTTAGAATTATATAAATGCCGGCAATTGAATATTGGATGCATTTTTAATTGTTGTTGATTTTTACATTGCAAGCATTTTTATGTGTCGTTTATTCATACAGAACAATGCATTTTTTAAAATGCCACCAATTCATTGTCGAAGAATTTGAAAATGCTATTATTTGTCCATGCCCATGTTCATATCCATGCATTTGTAAATGCTTTTATTGTCACAATTGGGTGCATTTTTTAATGTTGTTATTGGTCCATGCTCATGTTCATATCCATGCATTTGTAAATGCTTTTATTGTCACAATTGGATGCATTTTTTAATGTCGTTATTAGATATTTGGTAATGCTTTTATTTCTCAAAATTCAATGCATTTGAGCATATGACAGCATTTGTAAATGCATTATTTTATCGTATTGACGACATTAATAAATGCTCTTGATTACTATTATAATTGGCGACACAAAAATATGCTGTTGATTTCACAATTACATAGCATTACGTGAAATGCTTTCGAAAGAATAGAGGGCACCAGCCCGGACTGCATTTTCGCCTTATGCTGTCAAATGTAAATAACAGCATTAATACATGCATTCAACAGCATATGCGAATGCTTCGAAATACCAGTATTGTTGTAGTGCAAGAAACAAAAATATGAGATGGCCAAGTTGCAAAAGACAAAAAAATAAGTAATTATTCACATATTCTTCAGCGGATAAATTTCCCCCAAAAATATCAAAAATAGAAGAACAAATATACAAACAGATTAACAAAACAAGGTAAAAATTCGAAAATATAAGTATAACAAAAGAGAAATACACAACTTACTTAAATTATTTTGGAGAAAAAAGCCCGGCAGAGAAGAGAACAAGATGAAATGCGGCTAGGGTTTTCCAAAATTTTCGTTGCTTGTGTTTTTTCTCAAATATTTCCCATTCAAATGAGCATGCGTTTGTACACTACCATATATGGAAGGAGGGCATATATTGTACCCACCCTTTATCCACTAATTAATCATTAATTAGTGGGTTAATTAATCGAATTTATGGTTAATCGGATGTACTTTTAATATTAAATAATTAGTAACGGTTAATTAATGATTAATCCGGATTAATTAATTGTTAATCGAATGTACTTTTGTTAATTTCATTACTAATTAATCATCAATTAATGGTTAATTGGTGATATAGATGGGGGTGTGGGGGAAATGAGGGGGTAGAGTATAATTACCCATATGGAAGATGAAGAGAAAGGAAAGAAAAAAGTATACAAATAATAATAATATAGACTTGGTTCACGGTTTAAAGGAATAGTTCAAATGACTTATATTTGGGTCCCATGTAATACGGTATATTGATACATAAAAAACTTAGTTTATTTACAATGCATCTTAACTCTTTCAAGATTCATACACGATAAAATGATATTTAACCGGTCGGTTCGGTTTATTTGGATATAAAATCAAGTGAACCGAACCGAAAACCGAAAACCGGATAAGCTTGAATTTTAAACCGAACCGAACCATTTGAACCGAACAAGTGAACCGTTTAAGCCGAATTTCACCGGTTCGGTTCGGTTCGGTTCCCAATTAAACCAAACCATTTGTCCACCCCTAAGCGGAAGTATTATTTAGAAAATCTAAGTAGGGTCTCTCTCTTCGAAACATAAATAAAGTGATAAATTATATTAAAAATAATTGTGTCGTCCTTATATTGGAGTGTCCTTGTAGCAAATCTCACCGGTGAAAACATCAGGTGTTTAATTTTTTGAAGAAAGAGTTGTGGAGAGTCGGCCACAAGGCTGAAGATCATCGGGGATAGGAGGTCTCCTTCTCGTACTCATTTTTTGTCTGAGAATTTTTTTCCTTAATTTCTTGTTTATTTTGACACTTGAAGAGGACGACTGGAGTAACTCTTTTATCAATCGGTTCCATCTCGGAGGAACCTCCTAGCACGTCGGAGTTTGTCGATGTAGTTCCAAGATATAGAATCGAAAGCTTTGAAGAAATCAATTTTACCCATTAAATTTTTCTTTTTTGTGTCGGGGATAAGATTTCTCTAGCTGATAGAAAGACTTCTCCGATTGAACGATTTGTAATAAATACCACTTGATTTTTATGAATAAACCTTTTCATTTTTGGAACTAATATATATTTAACATACATATGAATTAACAATTAATAATTAATATTAGTTAAATAATTTGTTTTGAATGGTTATATTAGTTAAATATTAATCAAGTGTTTTTTGTTAAATATTAATCAAGTGTCATTTGTATAATTTTAAAAAAATAACGTAGGGGTTAGTCTCAATTTCTGAGCTGTCACGTATGTTGGACTTCCTCTCCAAACCATGGGAATAGTTTATGACTCATAAATTACGAGGAAGCACCCTAAAATCACGTAGTTACGAAGGATATATATAAGAGATCCTTCTCTTGGCCAACCAAATCTCTTCACACTTGAATAAACTAGCAAATAAATTTATGGTTTAGCTGTACATACGATCCAGCCAACTGCACACAATCTGCATATCTTAACAGCCTAATTAATTAACATCTCATCTATGCCTAACTATTAGTTATACCCAGAATTAAGTCTTAAATTACACAACCATCTCTCTCTCTCTCTCTCTCTCTCTCTCTCTCTCTCTCTCTCTCTCTCTCTCACACACACACACACACACACACACACACACACACACATTACAGCGCAAAACTTCTAGTTTTTGATAGTTTACATGGAGAAAGTAATACATTAAAGCGATATTCATATTCAACTAAGCAATCTCTTTTTGCATAAAATAAATAATAATTAACCTTCAAAAGAAATGAATAATCGCCATTAGTTTACGCCACATATATACTTTCCCTAATTTTCTTTTATCTGAATAGCTTCAAAGCCGAGTCAAGTTTTGTCACGACATCTTCAAGACTCGTATTGTATCCTTCTCCAATCTACAAATCATTACAGGAACTTGATTCATCTAATGTGGGGTTTACATCGTTATAAAAATGTGGGGTTTATACGAGTTCATCTAATTGAAAGATCTCATAAAAAAGATCTTCTGGCCATGCTTGATAATGGACAAAATGTTGGCACTACATGCAATTCAAAAAACATGAAGAAACAGTTTTTTCTTTTTTTTGAAGGGTGTATCAACAAATACTTTTAAGGAATTTTTATGTTATTCTTCAATATTTATACACTATTATGATGAATAAATATACGGGATTTAAAGCTTGTAATCGATTTCAAAAAACAAACAAATTGAAATGATTTCGTTATCTTACCTGGGCTGTTATTGTTATAAACGCGGTGCCGGTGCATTGAGGAAAAGACATGAGGTTAGTATGAGTAACCATCAAATTATGCTCCTCGATCTCTGCCAATATCTTCACTAACACGCCTTTAACATTCGCGCAGTGAATACTTAAAAGCATAGTATTATCGAAAACCCTAGCTTCTATCCTCGGTAATGGCTCTGCAAAAGTTGAGAGGTCTTGGGGGGCTTCGGATGAGGGAGATGAGTTATTGACGGTAATAATGGAGTCGTTTGGTTTGGGGTTTCGATTTTCTAGGGTTTTTACTTTGCCTTCAAGTTCTTTTACGTACTCGACCGCATCAATCAGAATGGAAGCTTTGTCTGTCTGAAAACAATTCGAAAAATAATATGCATACCTTCAATCTACTGAATGTTTTTTTAAATTAAGGAACATGAACAATATAATATTAGGTAAACCTTCATTTTGTGCAAAAATAAATTACGGGACTTAAATGTTTTCAAAGATCATTAAAGCTGATATTAAAGTAATGAAATAGGGAAATCAATTCTCAGTTTAGTATATTTGGCAGGAAAAAGTAATTCTCGAAAATAATAGAGAGAGTTTTGAAGAAAAAAAGACGATAATTAAGGAGAGAAAAATCAAACCTTCTTGAGGGAAGGAATAATGGAAGAGAGTTCGACAAACCGTTGATTGAGCTTCGCTCGCCTTTTTCTCTCGGCAAGTATATGATCTTGGTTGTTATTATTTTGAGGTACAATCCCTATATCCTTCTCGGTTAAATTTTTGGAGATTAAATTATCTTGGGCGCCAAATTGCAAGGTGATGACTGGTTTGGAGTTGTGATTATTCCCATGTTGAGCAAAACCAACTTGATCATTATTTGTAGAGAGAATCAGTTGATCTTCAAAGAATTTATCAAATGAGTTTGTTCCCCATTCTAGCATAATCGATTCATCCATTTCTGAAAGTAGATTATATAATACAAATTATTGCGATAAGATGGCATATTAGGTAAAATAATCTTGTTTTAAACAAAATTAAATAAAACTTTTCAGATTTGATCCTCTATGAAAGTAAAAAGACTCAATTATTGAAGTTTAAAGTATTTGATGAAGGAAAAGAAAGATTTTAAAGAAGAAAACAATTATATTAGTTGAGGTAGCTTTTTCATTCTAAAAGAAGATACTTGGATAGCTCTACAGAGTTCTGTAATCTTTCTCAAGGACAGTACAGGCTAAAATTGAGTAAACATACCTTGATTTGATGATCTAATTAGGGTTTTGACCTTTTCTTCTTCTCTCTCTCTCTCTCTCTCTCTCTCTCTCAGACATAAGTAGAAGTAAGGCCCGTGGACCTGGTCAACCATAAATAATGTTCTGATAAAATTTAAATTTAACCTGTATCTTGCAGTATAAAAACGACACAGAGGCAAAACTGATGACAAGTCAAAATTTATGTCAGTGATATGAACATGACACTTCAATTTTTTTTTGGTGTATCTTCTGAATTAAATGCGCATTAATCAAAGAGGCCATTTACCCTTCCCCCAAGATGGATCACCACATCTCTATATCTCTAATTAGTACATTTAATAAATTAGTAATTAACAAGATACACTTTATTAATAATTAATTAACATATATTTAACATATACGTGAATTAACAGTGAGAGGGGCTAACCTACTTAATTAATTACCAAAGTTTAATGTTTTTTAATCATTGAATTTGCATTGAGATTTTTGCATTTAATGATGTGCACAAAATTTCATGATTATCATGAAAAAACATAAATCTCAATGCAAATTTAATGGCTAAAAAACATTAAGTACCAAAATTTTGATACTTAATTAAGTAGGTTAATCTCCCTCATTAACAATTAATAATTAATTAACTATTAATCAAGTGTATCTTGTTAATCACCAATAAATTAAGATGGGATATAGAGGATGTTGTGATGCATCTGATTCTGGGGAAGGATAAAATTTCGATCTTTCAACAAACATGATCCGAGGCGTAATCTGTGCTAAGGACAAAATATATTTCAGGGCCCGTTAACTTATTCAAATTCAAATTGAAGACAAAACTTCTTAAAGACAAAAATATATGTTAAGTCACGTGAATCATATCATCATAGGACCCGCAAAATTCTGAGACGACCAAATTTTGTTTCTAATTTTGTAAACATGGTTTAATTTTTGAAGTTGTTCATCAATTTCCAGGTTTTAAGCTAATTGGTTGAAATAAAGTTTGAAAGCAAAATCACTCAAACCAAAATCATGAACACGGTTATACTTTGTGATGAAGAAAATTTAGAAAGGGTCGTAATTACGAAACGAGATTATGCATAGCGACAGCAAAAAGTATTAAGTAAACGACTTATTAATTGGTTAACTACTTCTAGAGTATCCCAGCAAATCCTATGAAATAAAATTGAATAAGTATCATAAGTCAATTTAATGAAAATAAGAAATAAGCATTTGGGGACCACCCACGTGTTGTATACCCTACCCGTTACCATCGGATGTTTGATGTCCAAATATTTTCAATTTGCAGAACTAACGTTTGATTGAATTTCCAAAGTAATTTATTTTGTTAGGTGGCTCGGCGAGCCGCGAGGCGAAACATCTTAAACGTGATTTTGTGCTGTTCATCTGGATCAAATATTCTAACAAGAGTCAATCCCCAAAAAACTAAGTTTTCGGCTATTTTGCCGAGCCCTTAGCGAAACAACTCGCATCCCGGATCTGCACCCAGCCACGAGGGAGGGGCTTGTAACTTTTCTTGACCCTCTTGTAGGGTGGATCTAAGGAATCTGCCGAGAGGTAACTAAAAAAATAATTTTTAATTTTACTACAATTTTTAATAAATATATAAATTGGGGAGCTCTACGATACACCTTTTTAAAAAAGTATTTTTGGATATTTAACAATTAATTATATTTTTAAAAATTTGTATCGTAAAACATATCTTGTAGAGAGATTTTTAATCAGACATTAATTGATAAATATATTTGAGATCGTATCTTAAATACTCATTAATTGATAATTACTCGAAAAATGTGTATGATAGAAGTCCCCCATAAATTAATTACCGTTTTCTATATGTAGTGTTGAGCACGGGGATAAAATCGACATTTATGATTTCGCCGTAATTTTATTCGAGATTATTTGCGGAAGACCAATCACATCAAAGTATGACGTCGAAGTCATGAAAACTCGGGTAAATTTATTTTCCTCCGATTTAATTAAATTATCTTACTAATTTTATTTTTGATCAACAGGTACAATCAGCAATAGCATCGGATATGGCCGCACGAAGAAAGGCCATAGCGGATCAAGTATAGACGAGTACTTGCTCTGACGAGTCGTTGAAAACGGTTATGGAGATTTGTTTGAGGTGTCTCTCGAAAGACCCGACTCGAAGGCCTTCGATCAAAGATCGTCCATTTGTTCCACCACAGGCCAATTGTCTGATCCTCGATTTAACAAGACTAAATCAATATCAATATAAAATTCAAAAGAAGAAAAGATGAATTTCTATTAATTTAACTGAAAATTTATACAAGAGTTTTTAAATAGAGAAAAAATAGATGGAGGAAGAGGCGAAATAGAAGAAGAACATGTTTTAGAAGCAAAATTACAATTTACACATAAAACTCTCTATCTATTACATCAGCGCTACTTAAACACTAATCTTAAATTATTGAAGTAATAATAAAAGGTAAAAAAAAAAAACACAAAGAATATTATCATTGCAGATCTTTCGTAGGTAACCGTTACTCGATCTTGCTCCTCCTTCCGTTTTAGACATTTACGGAGATCTCCAGTTCGGATCGAAATTCCTATCGGATCTTCCCGCATCATTTAACAGGCCCATTCAATCCTGGCCCAATCTTAATTACTAAAGGCCTTTTCAACCTTGCCGGCCCAATTGGCTCTTTTTCATTTGAGTTTAAATTTAATCTTCTTAATTATACCTCCCTCCATTAATGAGAGGGCTCCTTGAAACATCATCACAATTCACAACTCGCAGTAACTTATTTTCGCTTCGTTATTGACTTGCAGGCATTTCCTCCTCATCAAGCTTAGCTGTCGAGACCATGGTTCGAAATATCGGCCGAATTAAAAAAAACTCGGTCGAGTATATCGGACTCGGTGGCAACCGAGACGAGTCTCCCCCGATAAAATCGCATCCGAGTCACCGATTTTTTTTTTTTTTTTTTGAGAATGTCGGAACCTTGCATGCTTGGGATCCGAAAATTGAGTAGTTCTATTTTCTCGTGTTTGTAAATCACTGAGTATGCAAAATAATGAGACCTCGCCATTGTAGTCGTGGAGAAAAATAGTTTTAAGACAAATATGGAAGAAATTTTGGGGAAGAAAGAGTCGGGCAGAAAAATGTTATGGGATATTTTGTGGAGTTTAATTATGTAATTTTTGTATGTTTTAATTTATGTTGCACGGATACGGATACGGATATCCACGTAACATAGGTTTTAATTTATTGTAGTGAGGTAGGTAATATCACGTCAAATATTTCACAAGTCATACACATAAAATCAACTTACCTTTATGATGGGCTTGTTTGGATGCTCAAGGAAACTTAAGTATTATTTAGTTTAGGGAAAATATCTAGAATTATTACTATAGCTAATTTGGATCTCTTTAGGAAATACAAGTATTATTTTTGGGTTAGGATTTTCAAGTATTTTTGTATACAAATTTGCTGGAAAAAAAAACTGAAGTTTTTTGGTCAGTTTATTTCTAGGAAATTTTGTTCCATCTTGTTTTTACCATTTTCCTCTGACAGCTCTTTTTTTTCTCTCTCTCATAGTCTTAGCTCCTTGAAACTTATGTCAAAATTTTTTTTTTTTTTTTTTGAAAAGAGCCTCTTTTAATATATTAAAACATAGTTTAATACATTGGGATGCGATTTTACATGATCAATATAAAAAAGTAATTTTAACGCAAATGTAAATTACAAACGCAAAAGTAAGATACACGCCTTTCGGCCATCCTTAGACGATCGGTTCGTCCCCATTTCATCTTCCTTTTCCTTGTTGCTACGCTCGTCCCCTTCTTTTCCGGCCTTGCCTCTGCCTCCGGTGTGCCACCCGAGTTCGTTCCGTCGCGCAGCCGGCAGCGTTCCTTCGCGTCGTTCCTTCGCGCCGTTCCTTCGCGCCGGCAGCGTTCGTCCTATAGTGAATGCCAAAACCAGGGAATAAAGCTGGCTGGAGAAGATAAGCGACCTAGAAGTGAAAACATTCAGACTGAAATGCTTGGTCCCAGCCACGCAAAGAAAATCGGCCAGCGAGCTCTTAAGAGATAAGTTTCTCCAACTGGACGGGTCCATTTCGAAATTGCCGAACTGCAGTGCTGACTCGAGTTCACACGGCGATGAATCGGCAGGCGGCAGCATTCATCCTTCGCGCCGGCAGCGTTCGTCCTTCGCGCCGGCAGCGTTCGTCCTTCGCAGTCGTTCGCCTCGCGCCGTTCGTCCTTCGCGCCGGCAGCGTTCGTCCTTCGCAGCCGTTCGCCCCGCAAATGACCTCCAGGAGCCTCGCAAACCCTAGCAAAAGACCTCCAGCGTTCGCCCTTCGCAGCCGTTCGCGTCGCGCCGTTCGCGTCGCGCCGTTCGCCGTTCGCCGTTCGCCGTCCGTCTCGCGCCGTTCGTCTCACGCCGTCAGCCTGAATCCCACTGGACTGTCTCCTTGCCCCTTCTTGCCCCTTCTTCTCGCCCAATGCCTCAGCAGCCTGAACCAGCCTCAGCAGCCTGACAGAGAAAGCTATCACAGCAGAAAGATTCAGCCCCTTCTTGCCCCTGATTCAGCCCCTTCTTGCCCCTTCTTCTTGCCCCTTCTTCTCGCCCCTTCTTCTTGCCCCTTCTCGCCCCTTCTCGTTGCCCCTTCTTGCCCCTCCAGGAGCTGCTCCAGTCGGCCTCCGGACAGAGAAAGCCGCCGCAGCAGAAAGAAAGCCGCATCAGTCGGCCGCCGGAAAGAGAGCTCGTGAATGGAGTGTAGGGTTTTCCTTTCCTTTTCCGCTCGTGAATGGAGTTTAGGTTCGAAGAAGGCGTGAGAGAGGCGGGGGTGGAGGCGGCGGCTAGGGTTTGCCTCCACCCCAGAATCGCCCCGAGTTTTTGCTCTTCGAGGAGCTCCAAGCCTCTAAACCAAAAAAAAAAAAAAATTTATTTATTAATTTCTATGATTGTTTCCTCAAAACTATTTTTCCTTATATATTCATTAAAACTCTATCCAAATTTGTATCATACGTGTTAGTTTAAAACTTCCTTGCTTTGTAGTAATACCTATTTTACAATTTACAATCCTAATCACTAGAAATATACTTATCCCAAACTATAATATTCTTGCACATCCAAACAAGCCCTTATTAAAAAAAAAATGAATTCACATTACATATTTATATTTAATTTATTAAATTATTAAATTATCTTTTAATTATATTTAACATATTTCTTGTATTAGTATTTAATTATTGGAGGGCCTCTTTTATTCGTTAATTCCTCAGAAACTCATAAAACTTATTTGAAAAATGGATATGCATCACATATTTTTATATAACTTATAAAATTGTTTCATAATAATATTTAAAATATTTTTTATACAAATTTATTTATATAGTATTCTATCATTAAATATTATATTTTTTACACAATTTTTTTTTAGTTTATTTATTTTTGTTCCATCATTTTGTTCTAAAATAATTTATGATCCCGATTTCAACTTTCGAAATCATGTTATGTCGTAAATCAAAATTTGAGTTTTTATTAGTTCAATTAGTTCTTATAATATTTTTCAATTTTTTTATTTTTTTTATTTTTTCCGATTTTTTTTCAAAGATGATAAATACTCTGTTATCATCAGATATAAATCTTTGGTTACGGAGTTTTTTTAAAAACATGAACCTGAAGTATGATAAATACTTTGTTATCATCAGATCTAAGTCTTTGGTTTGTTCATCGGACGGATGAGAATAGCTGGTGATGGGGCTTATCCAACTATTATGAGAATTTTGTCAAAATAATATATAATTAATAAAATAATTTCAAATTTTATATTACAGGCTTGTATATTAATTGCCAAATGTTAAATTTAGTACGATTCACCCTACAATAAAATCTTGATGAATATTTGGTCTTTTCTTTTTCAGAATGTGGTTAGTAACTATTATTTTTTTATTAATACTTCAAAATGTAACATTTTATATATGGACATTATCAATCAATTAATTTTTCCGCGTGGATTTTCATATCATATTAATTGCAATCGTCTGAGGGGCCAAATGCCAATGTCACGTCCAAGAATATTTTATTATATCTTACGGACCTTCTGAAATGACTATTATAATTGTTTTTCTTCCTCGAAGTCGAAGACTTGTTACAATTTTGACATTATGCGTTAAATATTGCCTTGAGTACTTCGTCACAAGCAACAAAAAAGTAATAATAACAATATTTAATATTTGTAGATATTTCACGTGTATTGCAACAGGATACAACAGAACTTCAAAATAAAATTTAGGAACCCTTCCAAATATTATTCTTTAGAACACTTTTGAAGTAGTGTTTTAATCAAATATTATTTTGTCAAAAATCCATGTAAAAAATCCATGTTATTTTGTCAAGAATTATCAGGGCTCGTATAAGAATCATCAGGTTCTGAATGTAGTGTTTTAAAATCCATGCATTAAAATTAATTTATTTTGTAATTTTTTTGAATAACATTCAGGACCGGTTCTTATATACAAAAATTTGAATCCCCAATTTCGGATCCGGAATTAATTTTAATAAATTATGTTGTCTGATTTTCAAACAGATAGGATCTATCATAAAAAAAAAAGTTCGGGTATTTTTTTCAAAATTGAGTTTGGATATTTCAAAATTATAGACCGGCCTTGATAATATAAACTAACGTTCTTGAACATTATTATCATAAATAACATTTCCAAAAAGAAAAAGTATCCAAATTATGGATCTTTCTCGATCGTTCGCGTATATTATAGAATATATCAAAATTTAAGTTTTATTAATTAATATATTGTTTATATCGTCTTTTCTTTGTCGGATATGATATATATTTGCAAAAACTCTACAGACCCAGAATTTTTTTACAGAAATAACACATAATGGTTTTGTATGGTAATAATATAGTGGGTCCCGCTCATTGATTTTCTCATTTACAATGCAAATAATTAGTTCTGTGATTTAGTTATGGGACTGTAGCATTGCTCTATATATTTGTATTCGAACAACATAGCTTAAATGTTGTTACAATATACAAAATAAACCATACATTCATAATCGGACCAAGATTTAGACAAAAAAAATAGAAATGAAAAAAATGAAAAGAAGAATTTTTTTTTATTAGTTGAGGCGGGTGTTCAAAGCCCCGCACCCAAATACTATATTAAAGAATATAGTATGAATTTGTACTATGATATTTATAATGTTATTTACAAATGACACTTAATTGTCCTTTTCTTTTTTGGGAAATTCTTCAAAAATCCCTTAACTTTTCCGTAAATTATGAAAAAACTCATGCATTTTTAGAAAACCCCTTATCTTTTTTAGATATCCTAAAAAAATTCCTATATTTTTTGCTTCTTCCAAAACCCCCATGACTTTTTTAGATTCCCTCAAAATCCCCTTATGTGTTTGTTATGTTTTTAAAAAATGATAGTTTTATTTTATAAATCTCTATAATTTAATAAATATATATTAAACTATTATAAAAAATGTTAAAATATAAATGATACATGATATTAAAATATTATAATAAATAATACATAGATATTAAAATATTATAATAAATAATATATTGATATTAAAATATCATTTTCAACAATTATTTATATTTTAATATCTATGTATTATTTATTATAATATTTTAATATCTATGCCTCTATGGTTTATTTATAATAATATTTTATTTACGTATTATATTATTTTTTTTATTTTAATATCTATTTATTATTTATTAAATTATGAATTTTTATAAAATAAAATTATGCAAAAGGGTATAATGGTCATAGTAAAAATCATAACAAAAAGGTAGGGGGTTTTCGAGGAAATCTAACATTTTGGAGGAAACCAAAAATATAGGAGATTTTTGAGAGAATATAAAAACATAGGGGTTTTTTCATGATATCCAAAAAAGTTAGGAGGTTTTTGAAGAATTCTCCTTTTTTTTTTTTTATTGGAGTTTTCTTCGTTATCATCTTGTAATTCGTAACCTCCTCTTTTTACTTGCCTAACCAAATCTTTGCATCGTCTTGATTTATTTTGGAAAATTCTTATGCAACGTCCCTTCCAAATATTGAAGATTGTAAATACTAATAATAGTACTCGTCTCCTCTCATCCAACTTTTGAGGGCCTCCAATATATTTGTTTCCTTAGTTATATGAAGATAATTGCGACAAGAGAGAAAGTGACAAGTGAAAGAGAAATCAAGAGGAATTTCAAATCCGCCTGGCGGGACCCCGAATCGCAGATTCTTCTTGTTTCGTTATGGGATGAAATTGATGTTGCGTTAGGGGCGGGATTTGAGGTCCATTTGATATTTATTACAGTCGAACGAGTTTGACTAACAACATGATTAGTGTATATTACACATATATTAAAATTAAAGCGATCTGAGATCTCATTTTTCTTACTAGCAGAGTCGGGGAAAAATCCTTGTAAGGTGTGGGATTCGAAACTACGACCTATCATAATCAAAGATTCAAAGTTCACACACATGAACTATATACATTTTGTGAAATGATACCACATAAATTATATTTATGAATTATTGAGTATCCATAAATATAAATAGTAGGTACTGACCTCATGTCGAAAAAGAAAGGAGACGAATAACTCAGCATGATTTGGTGATACGTACATACTATATTATACTAATTCAAGATTGATTTGTGCATGTTGTCAATTAAATTCTACTAATTAGGTCACCTTGAGAATATATCGTATCAATCGTAAATATATGAGATATGATTTCGACTGATGTGACATATATTTTGAATGTGTATGACCTTTTTTTTTAAATTACAATATTTTTACTTATGTGATAATATTTTATATAGTAATATATTCTTTTACTTGAATTTTTTTTTTTTTGAGGTACGATAGGCGAAGTGCCTATCCCACCTATCGAAATTCATTAAAATTAAAAAAAAAATTGTACAATAAATTATCGAAGTATACGTACAAAAATAAATTAAAAAAAGGAAAAATAAATTTTATGCTAGCAATGCTAGCAATGCAAGTAATATATTCTTTTACTTGTTCATTATATATTTTTGAATATTATTACACATTTCGAAGTATAATTTATTAATATACTTTTCAATAACAATATATATCTTTTGAATAATAATAGACTTATATTGAATTATCCAATTCATTGTACATTAGTCATTTTGTATTAAATCTAAAATAATCAAGATCGTTTTCGTACAGGGAGGTGGAGCATACAAGACATGGTTTGTCACTTTCAATAAATGAGTGAATGAATTAATCAACTTATCATGATTGGTCAGGTCTTAATTCATTGGATTTGCCATGATACGCAAGAAAATTAATAATTACAAACTTAATTATTTTTTGTTATTATATTCATCCATCATTTCAACTAAAATAGGCATGTTAATGATAAAAGATGAATGCTTTTTATGTGAGAGATTTTGCTTCTAAATTTTCTCACTGAAAGTGAAAGATGAACCTAAAACGAAATTTTCATTTACGGCGCAGCCCTGTACAATCCAAAATAATAATAGCTGAATTTCACTGTGTCCCGGCAAAATATCTTAATTTCACGTATATCTCTCAAAAACGTGAAATTTCATAAATACTGATATAAATCCCTTCAAAATTCAAATATCATGGATATCTTTAAACTGAACTATAAATTAAGAACTTGTTAATTTTTTCCGTTTTACCCGTATGGCTATGTGTAACATATAATAATTAATTAAATACTGACAATCATATTGATTTTAAATTTTAATAATATTTTTTGGAAGAAAATCATGAGATATATTTGACCATATTTAGTTTTATGATTTTAAATATTATTTAATAGTAAAAATTATTTATAATCAAAGACAAATAATTTTAAAAATTAGGAAATTGACAGTTTACTAATGTAAAAAACGTTGATGGTTTTTAAATAAGATATAAAGGTATATGAGATATTTAAAAAAAAAAAAAAAAAAAAAAATATATATATATATATATATATATATATATATATATATATAAGAATAATCATGTTATTTGAAGAGTTTTAAAGAGTATTCATGATGATATTTCAAGAGTAACAAGGATATTCGTGAAATTTCACGTTATTGAACAGTCAAGGGTATATGCGGAAGTATGATGTGTACACGTGAAATTGCGCCAATAATTAAAGAGGCCATTTAACCTGTCCCTCATTTTCTCACAAAATTCTCTATATCATCCATAAGTGGTTAATTATCCAAATATTTAACAAAAATACACTATAATACACAATTAATTAATATATAATTAAATTACATATACATTAATAATTTTTAATCAATTTCAATAAACTGTTAACCGAATGATTTTTGTTAATGATTAATTATTTAGTTAATTGGTGATATAGAGTACGTGATGAAGAAATGAGGGACACGATAAAATAACCCATAATGAAATATATAACTCATAGGTACTAAGGCTTGTAAAATAGCTGAGCTACTTCTTAATTATTTAGTTGAATAATTTTCTGACAAGTATGACTAAATAAATAATTCATTCATTTAATTTTGGTGAAAAAAATAATGCATTCTTCGACAAAGACAGCCTGTAACCTTTCAAGTTACAAAATCAACAATTCATCCTAATATTTTCTCTCTTTCACATTGATGTAAATATATATACCGTATACTTTTCTTTTCTTTTTATTAATAATACTTAGTAGACTATTTGTCTACGATCTACTAAAATAAACAAAGCTTGTAATTCACATTTTTTTGTGGCCAAATTTTGTTTAGCAATTGGGATCTCTTGTATGCCATGTCCTAGAGCAAATGGTATACAATTATAACGATTAATGGGTCAATTAAATGATTTTTTTAAGAGAGAGGAAACGAATTAGGGGCATAAAAATATAATCCCCGTACTCCTTATTTATTGGAGAGAGAGAGACGTGAACATAATTAATGCAAAATACAACAAGGACATGCTAGTGATTGGGGTTATATATTGAGAACAAGCCAAACCTAATAATTTAGATGTGGCTATCTAAAGATAGTTTCCTCTCCAATTAAATCAAGGTAATTAGAATCACTTAAGTTCAGTTAAATCAAGGTAAGTACAATCACCTTATTTTAGTATGTATGGCAATACCATTGTTATCTCAAATATGTGTCTCCTTTTTTCGATCTTTCGAATATGCAAATTTATATCTTACACTTGGAATAAATCGTTTTAATCAATATGCAAATTTACCTTAATGTTAACGAATTTCGCAGGCTTTGATGGACGAAACAATTATGCTAGATTGGGAACTAAATACATTTGATTTTGATCAGCTCGAACCGCTCTCACCCCAGCCGATAAATCAATCTATATCATGTGATAAGTTGATCTTTGAAGATCAGTCTTTCTCTAACGATGATCAGGTTGGTTTTTTCCAATTACAAGAGAATTGTAACCCTTGGGATAGGAATTCGAAATCGAAGTCCGTTATCAACTTGGATTTCGATCGGACGTTCAAATCCAAAGATATTGGCACAGGAGATCACGATTTGATCTCTAATGGTTTAAAAGAGATGGTGGTTAATAAGAGGCTCATACCGCCGAAACATGGTCAAGATCATATCATCGCGGAGAGAAAGAGGAGAGAGAAGCTCAATCAACGGTTTATCGAACTCTCTTCCATTATTCCTCGCCTAAAGAAGGTCCATTTTTTCTCTTTTCTTTTGTGTAAATTATATTGAAATGAAAAAATTGGCTTAAACTTATTAATATTTAATCCAGAGCAATTAAAAAAACCAAAAACACTAAATGTAGAATTTTTACCACAAAAGTGGTATAGTAATTAGTCTCGCTCTCAACTCTCATCTTATCTTGCTCTATTTTAAAACTTCAAAAATATTGAAGTGTATAGTACCTTCTTTCTTCTGAAGTGAAGTGTATAATCCCTTCAAATATATTTTGATATAGACATATAATTTTAATAGGTTTGGACCAAAATATCTCTCGTCCAATATATTTTAATATCTTCTTTTATTCATGAAATTATCCAAAATAATAACGTAACATCTTTTGTTTTCATTATTTTCAGGCAGACAAAGCATCCATTCTGATTCACGCAACCAAGTACTTAAAAGAACTCCAACGCAGAGTGAAAGTTTTAGAAATTCAAAACCCTAAATCCGTCGACTCTTCGGTGCTTGTCAAGACCTCGTCCCTCTCTTTCAAAGCCAATCATGATAGCGGTTCATCTTGTACCGAGCCACTACCAAAGATCGAAGCAAGAATTTTGGAGGATACCGTGCTTTTAATCAGCATTCTTTGCGAGAATGTCAAGGGAGTTTTAGTGACGATCTTATCAGAGATTGAGGAGCAAAATTTGGCTGTTACTCATACTAATCTTATCTCTTTTCCTCGTTTCACCGCGTCTATAACCGTAACCGCCAAGGCAAGTTGTCACTACCTATCTAGCTTTGTGATATAAAAAATCGAACTTAGGTGAATTCGCAATAAGAAAATTCACACAGAGAAAAAACAATAGACCATCATTGAATTTTATTTTCCTTTACAAAGTTCATAATTTTGAAAAAAAAATAGAAACAGTAATTATTGTTTACAGGAGAAATTTCCTACAATGATTGTAAGGTAAAAAGTGTAAATTAACAAATGAAGTTTTTCTCTAATAAACAATTGGCAGTTTGAAGAAGGATTCCAAATGAGTATAGAGGCGTTCGTAAGAAAATTGAACTCAACTTTGAAGCAATTCGGATCAAGAAACCAGGGAACTAATGAATGATCGATCAATGGAGGTTTCTCTTCGGGCATCATTCACGTGTTTTATGTTTTCTATGTTTTTCCTTCATATAAAATATATTTGTAAGCTTGATTTGTGTGTGTATATAGTTAAATATCTTCATGTATATGAACTGTTACAATATGTGATTTTCGGAAGCTGCGTGTAGAGTTATCTAGAGAGAGAAGTGGCACAAGCGAGTAGGATATATATCTTCTTTTTGTATGTTCCTTTAAAATAAGGCCCGGACATACACGTATGATTCTTATACTTTTTATTTAAATGAATGATTCTTATATTTTGTATTTTAATTGGCCTTATGTGTAATATGGGTCATTTAAATAAGTCTCATACATACATGTATGATTCTTATATTTTGTATTTAAATGGACTAATATGTAATATGGGTCATTTCAAGTTGGGAAAATATATTCATGTATGAATCTTATATTTTGTATTTAAATAGGCTAATATGTAATATGGGTCATTTAAATAAGTCTCATACATACATGTATGATTCTTATATTTTGTATTTAAATGGACTAATATGTAATATGGGTCATTTCAAGTTGGGAAAATATATTTGTATGATTTTTATATTTTGTATTTAAATGGGCTAATATGTTATATGGGTCATTCAAATAAGTCTCATACATACATGTATGATTCTTATATTTTGTATTGAAATGGGCTAATATGAAATATGGGTCAATTCAAGTTGGGAAAATATATTCATGTATGAATCTTATATTTTGTATTTAAATGGGCTAATATGTAATATGGGTCATTTCAAATTGGGAAAATATATTCATGTATGATTCTTATACTTTGTATTTAAATGGGCTAATATGTTATATGGGTCATTTAAATAAGTCTCATACATACATGTATGATTCTTATATTTTGTATTTAAAAGGGGTAATATGTAATATGTGTCATTTCAAGTTGGGAAAATATATTCATGTATGAATCTTATATTTTGTATTTAAATGGGCTAATATGTAATATGGGTTATTTCAAATTGGGAAAATATATTCATTTATGATTCTTATACTTTGTATTTAAATGGGCTAATATGTTATATGGATCATTTAAATGAGTCTCATACATACATGTATGATTCTTATATTTTGTATTTAAATGGGCTAATATGTAATATGGGTCATTTCAAGTTGGAAAATATATTCATGTATGATTCTTATATTTTGTATTTAAATGGTCTAATATGTAATATGGGTCATTTCAAGTTGGGAAAATATATTTTCATGTATGATTCTTATATGTTGTATTTAAATAGGCTAATATGTAATATGGGTCACTTAAATAAGGCTCAATGTATGATTCTTATATTTTGTATTTAAACAAGCTAATATGTAATATGAGTCATTTCAAGTTGGGAAAATATATTCATGTATGATTTTTATATTTTGTATTTAAATGGGCTAATATGTAATATGGGTCATTTCAAGTTGGGAAAATATATTCATGTATGATTTTTATATTTTGTATTTAAATAAATAGGCCAATATGTAATATGGGTCATTTCAAGTTGGAAAATATATTCATGTATGATTCTTATATTTTGTATTTAAATAAATAGGCTAATATGTAATATGGGTCATTTAAATAAGGCTCAATGTGTGATTCTTATAATTTGTATTTAAATGGGCTAATATGTAATATGGGTCATTTCAAGTGGGGAAAATATATTCATGTATGATTTCTATATTTTGGATTTAAATGGGCTAATATGTAATATAGGTCATTTCAAATTTGAAAAATATATTCATGTATGATTTTTATACTTTGTATTTAAATGGGCTAATATGTGTATGGGTCATTTAAATAAGTCTCATACATACATGTATTATTCTTATATTTTGTATTTGAATGGGCTAATATGTAATATGGGTCATTTCAAGTTGGGAAAATATATTCATGTATGTAATATGGGTCATTTCAAGTTGGGAAAATATATTCATGTATGAATCTTATATTTTGTATTTAAATGGGCTAATATGTAATATGGGTCATTTCAAGTTGGGAAAATATATTCATGTATGATTTTTATATTTTGTATTTAAATAAATAGGCCAATATGTAATATGGGTCATTTCAAGTTGGAAAATATATTCATGTATGATTCTTATATTTTGTATTTAAATAAATAGGCTAATATGTAATATGGGTCATTTAAATAAGGCTCAATGTGTGATTCTTATAATTTGTATTTAAATGGGCTAATATGTAATATGGGTCATTTCAAGTGGGGAAAATATATTCATGTATGATTTCTATATTTTGGATTTAAATGGGCTAATATGTAATATGGGTCATTTCAAATTGGAAAAATATATTCATGTATGATTTTTATACTTTGTATTTAAATGGGCTAATATGTGTATGGGTCATTTAAATAAGTCTCATACATACATGTATTATTCTTATATTTTGTATTTGAATGGGCTAATATGTAATATGGGTCATTTCAAGTTGGGAAAATATATTCATGTATGTAATATGGGTCATTTCAAGTTGGGAAAATATATTCATGTATGAATCTTATATTTTGTATTTAAATGGGCTAATATGTAATATGGGTCATTTCAAGTTGGGAAAATATATTCATGTATGATTTTTATATTTTGTATTTAAATAAATAGGCCAATATGTAATATGGGTCATTTCAAGTTGGAAAATATATTCATGTATGATTCTTATATTTTGTATTTAAATAAATAGGCTAATATGTAATATGGGTCATTTAAATAAGGCTCAATGTGTGATTCTTATAATTTGTATTTAAATGGGCTAATATGTAATATGGGTCATTTCAAGTGGGGAAAATATATTCATGTATGATTTCTATATTTTGGATTTAAATGGGCTAATATGTAATATAGGTCATTTCAAATTTGAAAAATATATTCATGTATGATTTTTATACTTTGTATTTAAATGGGCTAATATGTGTATGGGTCATTTAAATAAGTCTCATACATACATGTATGATTCTTATATTTTGTATTTGAATGGGCTAATATGTAATATGGGTCATTTCAAGTTGGGAAAATATATTCATGTATGAATCTTATATTTTGTATTTAAATGGGCTAATATGTAATATGGGTCATTTCAAGTTGGGAAAATATATTCATGTATGATTCTTATATTTTGTATTTAAATAAATAGGCTATTTGAGTAATGATAGGAACCACACCATATTTTCCCGAATTCACCACGAATTGATGACATGGCAGTGGTCCGCCACGTCAGCGAGTTCATGACAAAAATATCTGCACAATATTTCTTTTTTAAGAATATTTTTATCTTTCTCTCTCTCCTCCCTCCCGTTCTTCTCTTTCTCTCCTCTTACTACTCGAAGGATCTAGGGTTTGCTTTCTCTCGAGAGAGGTTCCATCTTCCATGGGTTTCTTGTCATTGTTGCCGTGCGTGCACCCTACTGTACCATGCCTTCACTCGCCCCAGTGCTCTCTTTCGAGAAATGTCTCATACCTCTCATCTTTAAGCTTGTAGGCTACTGCATCGTAGTCGTTTCCACCACCGTTGAGCTTCCTCATATCAGGTTTACCCTCAATTTTTACATAGTTAACTCAATTGATTTTTTAATTGATATAATTAAGCGTGAATTGTTACCAATTTGGCCCCAATTTCACATATAACCCTACAAATTCTTAAAATATGAATTCATTTCATTATTGTGCTACCTATACTATTCGTGGTGGTTATATACTATTTCTCTGGACTAACTAGAATGAAGACATGAATTATTGTATTATTTTATTCTATTTCATAGACTGTTAATTCTCAGACTCCACCATTAGAGAGGGTAGAGACAACTAATCGCTCATATTTTGCGTTTGTACTCAACGTGCTGACTGGCTCATTAGAATGAGGGACCCAGTTTTCCAAGACTAGATATGGTATGGCGTGCTTCGTCGAAAACACACGTATTGTATTTTAAGTGCTGGCCTATTATCGTGTGAGAATTAGGATTATTTTTATAATTGTGCGAGGCTTAGGATTATTTTTGTAATATGTGATTAATAGAAAATGTAACGCATGATTTAATTTTGGGGTTACCAGGTACCAGAAAATGTGATTGTATGATTTAATTTTGGGGTTAAGATTATTTTTGTAATATGTGATTATTAATTTTGAATAGTTAGAAATTTGTGAATGTAATTTTGAAGTTGAAAAATTTAATTGTGATTAATAGAAAACGTAATGTATGATTTAAGGTCCCTCATTTGAAGTTTGAAAACTTTGGGTTACCAGGTACAAGAAAATGTGATTGTATGATTTAAACACCCATTGTTTGGTACCAGCCATCCCAATTTACTTCTTATCGACCATGTCAAAATGCAATATCAATGATTAAATGTTGAAAACAATAGTAATCAAATTATAGCTAAGTACTGTTGACTCCAAACATCACTCTAATTGGTACCGGCCAAGATAAAATATACATTGAAACCTTTATATTACACTCAAAATCCTTAATATACAGTCAAACCGTTATTCACATTCAATTCGCAACCCTCATACACTCATCTGCTTTCAAATACTCATATCCTGAAAAACAAATTTAGTTAGACAAAAAGTCAGCGCAATTACATAAAATCACCAATTAACCATTTTGATGTTTCTTGATCGGCTTCAGTCTACCGTTATCATGAAAGAGAGAGTAGTTCTTGCCAAACAATAGCGAGGCGAGAGAGCACTTCAAGGCCTTGTTGGGTTTTCCGTCCAGTTTATCTCTGCAAAGGAATGCATGTTAGATGGAAAGCCCTAATTTTATTTTTTCTCAAAAAAAAAGCCCTAATTTTACAATAACTAAACATTCATTTCGAAAAATCAATAATTACACCCCAATTCCACAATACCTAAACCTTATTTCAACAGAAATTTTCAATTGAAAAAAAAGAAGGTATAATCCTAATTGGAACACTGAAAATTTAAAAATTGGGATGATAATTGAAACTTTCAGATCTAAAAATCCTGAATGGGATAATATTGGGTTATTGATCGTACACTTGAAAAAGGGGTTACATTGGGATACATGGGGAAAAACAGGAAATATAGATTAAAAATGATGAAAACCGAAAATCTATAGTTTAATTGAAATATACATGAAAAAACAGGAAACAAAACAAAAACTGGAATTATACTTGATAATCCTGTGAGAGTACCATTTCAGTTAAAATCCTAATCTATCCCTAATTTCAGTTAAAAGAGTAAGGTCGTAGAAATAAACACTGTGAGAGTACCATTTTTTCCGTTCATCTCATCGTGCGATCTGGTGGTCGTGCCGTTTTCTCCTTTCGTGCGTTCTCTCTGTTTTCGGGAGATCCGCCTTCTTCTTCTCTCTCTCTTCTCTTTCGAAATAAATTTAGGTTTTTAAGGTATGCTTTTGTGAATGGGAATGGTTTAAGTGACATGGCACACCGATTTTTGCCACGTCAGATTCGGGGAAAAAAGTGAGGAAATAGGTATGGTTTCTATCATTACTCTTTAAATAAGGCTTAATGTATGATTTTTATATTTTGTATTTAAATGGGCTAATATGTAATATGGGTCATTTAAATAAGGCTCAATGTATGATTTTTATATTTTGTATTTAAATGGGCTAAT
Organism: Luzula sylvatica; assembly: GCA_946800325.1. NCBI lineage: Eukaryota > Viridiplantae > Streptophyta > Magnoliopsida > Poales > Juncaceae > Luzula > Luzula sylvatica. The sequence continues at coordinate 4,071,175 of OX326957.1, read as the reverse complement.
ATGTAATATGGGTCATTTCAAGTTGGAAAAATATATTCATGTATGATTCTTATATTTTGTATTTAAATAGAATTTCTGTCATTTCCATGTTGGCTCACGGGCCAATTTTTCAAATTGAATTTCGTGGTCACGTACGGTACGTCGACCAAAAATATATAAACTACTATACTAAATTATATATCTATACGATATTTTATTTATATAAAATAATATATAATACATCTAAACACATGTACGATGCATGTAAAAGTATATGCCATTGTATTTAGGTAAGGTCCCAGACACATGCCCACAAAATCTGGGCTGAGGATCCAATTTCTAAAGGAGTCCAACATTTATATTTGCATGGGTGGTAATATATTCCAAACAGTTAAATTCGGCTTATTAACTCAAAATAAGATTAAAATATTAAAATTTAAATCCAGTCCATTAGCCCAATAGCCCGAGATCAAAATGATCCTACTTGATCTCTCATCTCCAAAAATCAAAATATGTTTCGCATGGGTGGTAACTGGTAGATATATTCCAACTTGAGAAAATTCTGGAGAATCTGGGACATCATAAATAAGCTCTTGGCTATACACACACAATACACAAGCTTGCAATGTATACGAAGGAAAACAGGACCACAAAACAAAAAAACTTATTTTCCAACAATATAGAAGGTTTTTTCCAAATATTCAAAAAGATAAGAAGTATTTGAAGGGATTATGCACTTCACTTCCGAAGAAAGAAGGAACTATACACTTCAATATTTTTTAAGTTTTAAAATAGAGTAAGATAAGATGAGAGTTGAGAGCGAGACTAATTACTATACCACTTTGAGGTAAAAATTCTACATTTAGTGTTTTTGGTTTTGGTTTTCTTAATTGCTCTGGATTAAATATTAATAAGTTTAAGCCAATTTTTTCGTTTCAATATAAATTTACACAAAAGAAAAGAAAAAAACTCAGCCTTGAGCCTCTCTCCATTTCTAGGTTACTCCTCCTCTTCATTTCCAACATTTAAAATTGAAAAAAAATTCATTTTTGCCTCCTGAACTATACCAAAAATTACAAGTTGCTCTCCAAACTTTAATTTTGTTCATTTTGCCCCCTGAATTTTCGATTTTGCTAATTTTTGTCCCTTCCATCAGTTAACTGCCCAGTTAGCAGTTAAGTGATGACGTGGCAGTGTGACGTGGCAATTTTTTAGATAATTTTAGTGCTGACGTGGCAACATTTAAATTAAAAAATTACACATCCATTAACTCATTTAATTAGATTCATTAATCACTAATTAAACCCAAGCCCAATATTAAAACCCAAACCCATTAATCTTATTTTAAACCCAAACCCATTAACCTTATTTTAACCCCTCTCTCACCCCGTCTCTCTCTCTCTCTCTCAGCGTGAACTCTCGCCATGGTCAACTCTCGCCATTGTCACCATTGACGACGCCAAGCTCCACTCATCTCTCTCTCGCGCTGTCGCTTTCTGGACTCTCTCTCTCTCTCTCTCTCTCTCTCTCTCTCTCTCTCTCTCTTGTGCGTGATGAACTCTCTTCCTTTATGAAGCTTTCTCTCTCCCTCTCTCTCTCGCTCGTTGTTCGGGTTAATTTCTCTTGATCCTCTCTCTTCCTCTTTGTTTTTTCTCGCTGTTAGGGTTAATTTCAGTCCGATTAGGGTTAATGACATTGAAATTAGGGTTAATGGCATTCGAATTAGGGTTATTTTCAGTAAATTAAGCTTATTTTCAGTAAATTAGGGTTAATTTCAGCCCAAAAACAGCAAATTATGGTTACTTTTAACCAAAAAACTGCAAATTAGGGTTAATGTGAGCAATTTTTAGCAAATTAGGGTTTTTTGTCCAATTTCAGCAAATTAGGGTTTTGTTTTGTCGAATTTCAGCAAATTAGGGTTTTGTTTTGTCCAATTTCAGCAAATTAGGGTTTTTTGTCCAATTTCAGGGATTTTCAGCAAATTAACGTTATTTAGAGTTAATTTCAGCTTATTTAGCGTGGGGGTGGGGGGTCTGGGGGGCATGGTGGGGGAGGGTCAGGGGGGTGAGGGGCGTGGGGAGGAGGGGGGTTGGATCAGCGGCGTGGGGCGTGGGGAGTCTGGGGGGCATGGTGGGCAGGGTCAGGTGTGTGTGTGTGTGTGTGTGTGTGTGTGTGTGTGTGTGTGTGTGTTGGGGTTGGGGGGGGTCAGGGGGTTCTGGTGGGGGGTGCGGGGGTTCTCAAGCGAGCGAAGCCGAGGCGATTCTGGTGGGGGGTGTGGGGGTTCAATTTAATTTTTGAACTAATTTTCAGATCAGGAATTTGATATATTCGGGATTGGATGCGATAATGGAGCTTGAAGTTGGTGAACTTAGAAGTAAAGCTCCAATTTGAATGTCGAAGAAGTTCGAATGCGATAATGGAGCTTGATTGTATTGGTACCGCTTTTTTAGATTGAATGTCAATGTGAATGTTAATGAGTGTACCATATTTTCTAGTTCTTGATTTTGTTATTTCATATTTTCAATATTGGACTGGTGTACCATATTTCGTTCTTTTGTATCAAGGAAACCATAGACATCTATATAGAACCGTAGAAGATAGTAAAAAATTGATGTAAAAAATTGATGTTCATATAAATTCCATTTATTTCTGTATCTTAATATTGCTAAAACTAAATATTTTCTAATTATATTAACCTGATTAAATCAAAATTACTAACTCCACAGCCCACAAAAAGTTACATTACATCATGACATACAAAACCCTAAAACAGACATAGATTACAAATTATAAGAACTAAACACCACAAAATACAGAGATAATTCCAAGTCCAAAATCCTAATTCCCATCAAAGAAGCTCGCCACGTCATCCTCGAACCGATCAGGATCAAACACATCAAGCGGATCGTCTGAATCCGAGCCGTCCATTTCCACATCACCGATCTTCACATCTTTCTCAAAGCATTGTTGTTGTTCCATGCAAAGACTGCACAGAAGATCTCCAACCAAATCATCATCCGAATCCGAGCATTGTTGTTCTCTATGTAGCAGCTCAAGTCGAAGTTGGTCACTGCATCGGGACCTCTGAATTCTATTGCTGCTAGATCATACGCTTGTGCCGCCTCTTGTGTATCTAGTGAATAAACTGAATTAGCCGCAATGCCACAAATCCTGAAATTTGTCGAAATTCTGCTGAAATTTCACTAAATAACCCTGAAATTGCACAAGAAAAATCATAATTTCAGCAACTAAATAACCCTGAAATTTGATTGAAATTAACCCTAATTTACTGAAATTAAAATTAATAGGACCGAAATCAATTGAAATTGCACAAAAAAACACTAATTTCAGCAAATTAGGGTAAAAAAAAAACCCTAATTTCAGCAAAAAATTAACCCTAATTTTGGCTGAAAATAATCTAAAATTGCACTAAAAACCCAAATTTCAGAAAATTAGTCAAGAGAAAGAGAGAGATGAGTCCACATCTCGAGAGAGAGAGAGAGAGAGAGAGAGAGAGAGAGAGAGAGAGAGAGAGAGAGAGAGAGAGAGAGAGCTGAGAGAGAGAGAGAGAGAGAGACAGAGAGACAGAGAGAGAGAGAGAGAGAGAGAGAGAGACAGACAGAGAAAGAGTGTGGAGCTTACCTAAAGAGACGAGAGCGTCCGGAGAGAGCGAGAGCGCGAGAGAGAGATGAGTGGAGCGAGCGTCCAGAGAGCGACGGGGTGTCTTCAATGGAGCTGTGCGAGAGAGAGACGGGTGAGAGGCAGAGCTTCGTCAATGGAGTTGTGCGCGAGAGAGAGACGGGGTGGGGTGGGGTGAGAAAGGGACTCAAATAGCGGGTTAATGGGTTTGGTTTTAATTTTGAGTTAGGATTTAATGATTGTAATTAAATGAGTTAATGGATGTATAAATAATAGATTAATGGGTTTGAATTTTATATTATAAATTTTGCCACGTCAGCACTAAAATTATCTAAAAAATTGCCACGTCACACTGTCACATCATCACTTAACTGCTGACTGGGCAGTTAACTGATGGAAGGGGCAAAAGTGAGCAAAATCGAGAATTCAGGAGGCAAAATGAACAAAATTAAAGTTTGGGGGGAACTTCCACTTTTTGGTACGGTTCAGGGGGAAAAAATGAGCTTTTTTTTTTTTTAAATTTAAATGATCGAATTAAATACAACTCAGTGCACTCTCCCTCTCCATTTTTCATCTCCAGTGGAACGAAGATAGTCATCAGTAATAATTTATGTTGCGCGAATATTTCAAAAAACCGAATTTAGCCGTATCGCCGTATCCGTATCGTATCCTAAATCATATGTTAAATTGTCGTATCGCCGTAGCCGATACGCGTCGCCGTATCGCCGTATCGGCGTATCCGTGCAACACAGTAATAGGTCAGATCTGAACTTCGCTTCAACTAAACCATGCATAAATTATTTTGTGTGGAAAACGGAATCCACATTTTGAGATTTCCATGAGCTATGCACGTATTTAATATTTGATTTCGACATATTTGTTCGGTGCAGAATCTTAATTATATAATAAATCAAAGAAAAGGAATATTAAAACATGTAAACACGTATGGTTCAATATTGGCTCACGTGTCGATGTTGAGGGCGATAAGGGATAGGTGCAATATTTTTCTTAAAGATAATAGTTGAGGGCGACTAGCACGCGTCGATGTTGGCTCACGTGGCAATTTTTTCAATTTGTTTTTGGTCATTTTGGTCACGTATGCTATGCTACATCGACCATATATATATAAATTACTATACAAAATTATATATCTATACGATATTCTATTTATATAAAATAATATATAAAACATGTAAACACATGTATGATGCATGTAAACACATGTATAATATTTTAATTTTTATGTATTATTTTTTTAATATAATATTTTAATATTTATTTATTATTTATTATATTATGAATATTTATAAAATTAAATTATAGAAAGGGTTATAATGATCATCTTCAAAATCATAACAAAAAGATAAGAAATTTTTAATATATATATATATATATATATATATATATATATATATATATATATATATATATATATATATATATATATATATATATATATATATTATTTATTATAATATTTTAATTTCTATGTATTATTTATTTTTTAACATTTATATTTTGTTATAATATTTTTTATGAAATTATAGCGATGTGCAAAATAAAATCATGGGGATATAATGGTCATTTTTAAAAACAAAGCAAATGATAGAGGTTTTTTTTAAGGAATCTAATAATGTTAGGGGGTTTTTTGGAAGAAACAAAAAAAAATAGGAGGTTTTTGAGAGGATCTAAAAAATATATGAGGTGTTCTGAAAAGATAGGAGATTTTCCGTAATTTACATAAAAGATATGGGGGTTTTGAAATGTCATGGTTTCCTCTTAAAATCCTTTAGATGTGACATATATTCATATTACCTCGTTAAAAAATCATCAACGTTCCTATTGTTAGTAATTTGTCAATTATTTAACTTTCAAAATTATTTTTCTGTAATTATGAATAACTTTCCTATTAAATAATATTTAAAATTATAAAAACTAATCAAATATTGTCAAATATATCTCATGTTTTTCTTCCAAGACACACTATTTAAATCAGTATTATTCTCAAAATTTTAAGTTGCTAGTATATTTATATAGGAGCACAACAGAAAAATGTTTTGAACCAAAAAAATTGAAGTAGCTAGGATATTTTTTGAAGGGTACACGTGAAATTATGATATTTGCCAGGACGCGCATGAAATTCTGCCATGAAAACATTTTTTTAGGTTTCGGGGTACTCGTTAAGTTTGCAATTGATGAAATGAGATTATATATGACGTGACAGAAAAAAAAAAATAGGGGTAGTTCACTAATTATTAATTTTCTTACGTATCACGGCAAATCCAATGAGGGCCCATTGATTTGAATTATTTTACAAGAATCTACAAGAAATGACACTCATGTCCGGTACAAGTTGTATGTCCTGTGTTTGTTTTGGAGGAAATGTCTAGAACTTCAATTCTAGATGGATGTCCTCCGAACCCCTTTTCCCTCATCTGATGTCCTATAAAATTGGCGAGAAGACAAGAGAGAGACTCATGATATATCATAATAGTAATTAATCCCAAATAATTTATATCAACAAACCAACAAATTATAATTTTCATTAATCATTAACTATAACTAATTAATATTTATTTTTTATTAATATGTGTATATACATATTTCAAATTAAATTAATTCCAAACAAATTAATTATTATTTTTAATTAAACATAATAGTAATTAATCACAAATAATTTATATCAACAAACCAATAAATTATAATTTTCATTAGTCATTAAATATCTACAAAAATAATTATAATTATAATTAGTAATTATTAATATTATTAATATTATTATTATTATTATTATTATTATTATTATTATTATTATTATTATTATATGTAATAATTATAATTTGTAATTATTAATATTGTGATAATAATATAATATAATATTTTATTATTATTATTACATATAATAATTATAATTAGTAATTATTATAATTGTGATAATAATATAATATAATATCTCTATTAATATTTCTATTATTATTATTGTTATTATTAAATGTAATAATTATAATTAGTAATTATTATTATTGCGATAATAATATAATATAATATAATATTTTTTTTATTATTATTATTAAATGTAATAATTAGTAATAATTATTATCTTATATATTTGAAATCTTTAATAACTACTTTTCAATTATCCTTTACATCAAACAATAGATTTCACTTTCCATTATCTAAATCTACCACATCAAACAACACATGCAAGACAATTATGTCCTTCAAATATTTACCCTCATTTCACTTTCTCTAGAAAATACAAGAATCTTTCAATATCTTTCAAAGTCTTTTACATCAATTAAGACCTGACTAATCATGATAAGTTTTTTTTTTTTTGTTGTTGAGAAAAACTAATCATGATAAGTTGATTGATTATTCTCTCATTTATTGAAATGAAGCCCCACTTACCTGTAGGAAAACGATCTTGAATAATTTAGATTTAACACAAATAATAATGGAATTATCAACATCTATAGCTAAAAAGTTAAATATTTAATTTCTCATAGTTAAGAACTAAATAGTTATTAAGAATGCTACATTAAATAATATTTGTTAATTACATTGATGTATTTTCAGCGAATAGTAACTTTTAAATAAATATTAAGAATTCAAACAATTAATGAAATAGTTTAGACTTTAGTTTAGTTCCAATAATGATAAACACCTAAATTTTTCATTTAGATTCGTACCTATCATGAAATAATAATTTAAAAGTGATGAAATATCATGGAAAGTGAAATCTATTATAATTGAAAAGTGAAATCTATTTATATCATCAAACAATAGATTTCACTTTCCATGAAATATTTACATCAAACAATAGATTTCACTTTCCATGAAATTTTTCATTTACATAATAGTTAAATATTTTTCATTTTATGAATTATTAATGAAAGTGATGAAATATATTCTCCGTGTGATATAGTTAGCCGAATTTAATTGATAACTTATGTAAATCAATCTTTAATTAGTATAATGTACGTATCATGAAATCTTGCTGACTTATTCGCCTCCTTTCTTTTTCGATACGAGGTCAGTACCTACTATTTGTGAATACTCAATAATTCATAAATATAATATTAACTCTACTTGTAATATATTTCAGTGTCAATTTTCATTTCACATATACCCTGCTAAATAATATATATATTTCAAAATTGCCTTGTTTTCTTATTAAATTCCAAAAAATAATCCGGTTCAATTTTCGAGATCTCGTCGCCAGTAAGAAAAACGAGATCTCAGATCCCTTTAATTTTAATTTATGCGTAATAAAGAAAATCTTATACTCAGTCAAACCAAAACAAAAACAAAAAAAAAAGAGTAAATCGAGCTAAAAATTCATAACCTTATATTGATTGCCTCATGAACCAAAACAAAAAAGTGACGAGAAAAAAGAGAGCTAAAAAGTAAAATGTAAAAAAAAAAAAAAAAAATCTTAAAGACGAATGGCAAACAGAACAAGAACCAATATAAAAAAATAAGCTTCGCCACATAAACAGCACCATTACTTAAAATTATTAAAATAAAACCCTAATTCCAACATAAACTACGAACTAAACTCTCTCATTTGCCAAATAAATTAAATGATAAGAACTATAAACTAAACTGTCTCTTCGAAGATTATTTGAACGTTTGTTCGAACTTTTAGATTCAACACTTCCTCTTTTAAGCAAACCATAGGTGCTTCATCACAATAATGCTTGAAATTTATGAATATTAGTTTTTGAAGCTTTGAATCAGGATCCAGCAAAAACTTTATAAATGGCAGTATTCTCCGGCTTCGACAGTAAAACTCACCGTCGATGCCCATAGTACGGATGATTTGAAGTGAGATTTCTGCCTTCATCGACTTCCAAAATTTTTTATATTTCCACGACCTATTAATCTGCAAAAAACTCAGCAAATATAATGAAATAAATAAAGTAAAGTAAAGTTATTTTCATATAATATTGTTAAAAAAAACTATTAGTATATAAATAGAATAGAATTTAAAAAAAAAAAAAACCTCCAAGTGAAGCACATGTAGATTAGGAGCATTATGGAACAAGGGTGATATGAATTCGACTTCTTGCTCGTCAAAATAATAAAAGTCCAACCACAATTCTTTCAAATTTTGTAGAAGAAACTTCCCTGTATCAAGCTCCGCATAGTCAATCTGAAGAAGGAACTTCGGTTAGAAATAAACAATAACATAACGAGGAAGGAAGGAGTAGATGCTAGCTCCACACCAAACATTTAAAAATATATTTTGAAACAACAATATAAATTACATTGTAGAAGAATTTATTTCTCAACTCCAATTTTTCAAGATTAGGCAGGCCATTAAAGAAGTTGTTAAAGTCAATCACGGGGAAACCAAAAGTTCGCTCTCGGTCTGTATTCACGCGGTCAAACTGTATACATAGATGGAGCAATCTTGGTCCCCTTAGTTGGAAAAAATGATACCAATCAATCATATGAATTTTTTTAAGATTTGGTGCACAGATTCTTGGATTATCACCGTGATTACAACAGTAATCCAGTGTCAAATTCTCCAGCATGGGGCAGCATGAGGTCAACCTCTCGACATTGTCCCCGAAAAAGTTAATACCACGTAGTTCAAGGGTGTGAAGAAGTTTAAATTCCTGTCGTTCCACAGGAAATTCAATAAAGCAATTTTGGATACATAGAGTTCTTAGAGAACTGCACGAGAATATACTCGAAGGTATGTTGTAGCTTCCGCAACAAGAAAGGTTAAGTCTGAGTTCCCTAATTTCGGTTCTTGACAAGTAACCAATCCACCTATCAAAGGCGTCTTGTAATAATTCAAAGATCAAATTTATTGATTGGACCTTCACGGAGAGCAAACATTTGATCGACCCATTTTACAGTTTGAACAAGTTCGGTATTGAACATTACGTATAGCGAGCGCACGAATCGATTTCCAAGTATGCCTCCAGTTGGTTGACAAGATGCAGGTTCGTCCTGCCTCTTTAGTTGGCAAATAGGCAAGGATCGCTTCTAGCACATCGTGTGGAAGGTCTGATATTTCGGTTGCGTGTGCCATTTTTGTAAATCTCCCTCAAACAAAACTGCCCTGTAATCGATACAAATAAAATATTTACCAAATACCAACTAAACAACATGGGAATGTTCAAAATAATTAATCCTAAGCACTGAAGAAGATTTAAAGCAATAAAGCAAATTGGAATTGGGTAAACATAACTTCTCCACAAGTAGAGGTAATATCATGACAAATTCACTTTTCCTCTGGACAGAAAATGCGAACTAGAAGAAAATCAGAGAATTGAACAAAGATGCCATTACCAACACAAAAAAGCAGTGTTTTTAAAACCGGACCGGACCGGCCAGTTCAACCAAAAAAACCGGACCCGGAGTAAATTTCGGTTCGGTTTAGTAATCAGATCGGAAATGTATTAAAACCGTTCAAACCCATCAAAACCGTCCGGTTTTGTAAAAAACACCGGACCCAACCGGACCGGACAAACCCCGGTTTTTTAACAATTCTTATCCTCTCCGACTTTTTTTTTTCTTCCCTTCGTTTCTTAATCAGGTTCAAACTCAGTTCTTCTTTTTTGACATAGAGAGCAATCGGATCGACCAGATCGATGGGATTCTCGAAAGCTCTAGTTGCCTTCACCTCCTCTCGGCGGGACGTGTAACTCAGATCTATACTCCTCATAGCCGCACATCTAATGTATTTCACTCCGGACGCAATTTTTCCACCTCGAATGGTATTCCAACTCAGTTTCTTAATCAGGTTCCTCTCTCATTTTGGTACAGCTCTTAGAAGCAAAATAATTTTTCAAATGATTGAATTTTGTTGCATTTTATGGCGCTGTTGGAATTTTTTGCAATTTCAGCATAATTCAGGGGTTTTTTGCAAAAATGTCTCTAGATGGTTGTTGTTCCTTCTCTAGCAAATATATCTTGTTCGGTTCTTTCTCGGGCCTAATAAACATGTTCGGTTCTTTCTCGGGCCAAAAATTAGGAATGGAAAAGACCAAAATTTGGTTCAGTAAAAACTCACAACAACCTACAATTGACTCTATCCTCTCCATTTGGCCAGCAACTCTAGGTAATCTGAGTGGTGCTGTTTGGATGCTGGATAAGTTGGGGATAACCCAACTTATCCCTTAATCTCTTGCCAAACAAGCATTAAAAAAAAAGAATAAAAGAGATTAGAATAAATATTAAGGTGTAAATTTATCTCACAAAAAAGTGGTTATAAGCTATTCTTTACTTTATACTTTACTTTCATCTCGAAAATGCCCTCATGCTTATTTTTTTTACTTCTTCTCTTTCCCAGATATTACTTATTCATCACTCTTTCCAATGCAACTCTTCTTCTCCTTCATACATTCTCCATTTTTTGTTTCATAAAAAAAAGCTTAGATCTCTCTTCCTACAATCATAATCTTCACAAATAAATTACATCAAAAGATTTATCATCTTGTTCTCTTCTATTTAAGATCCCATTATAAGGGTATCAAGAAAATGTAGCACAAATCAGTCAAAGAACAAGGTAATAGAAATTTGCAAATTCATTTATTTTTGGCAAACATAGAAGACCCATCTGTTGAGATTAAATTTCAAATGAATTTTAGTTGCCGAATATTTGTTTGCTAGAGTTTACTAAGATTATTTCTAATATTGTCATTAATAGTAAGGTCATTTTTTATAGTATTTTTAATAGTATTTAACATTAATAGTATCATTAATAGCAAGGTAATCTTTATATATTTTTTCTACCATTTTAGTTGTTGCAACCTATTTTATTTTACTGGATTATAATTAACAATATCATTAATCAAATTAATTAACAACTTTGTTTATCAATATCAGGAGATGCACTAAGAAGCTTCCTTTTGTGCCGAGCACATTTTTATTGAAGAGGCAAAATAATTCTGGTAAGTGTTTGAAACTCAAAAAATATGTATAATAATTGTGTTCGAAACTTTGTAAAAATTACAATTAGGCATGGGAAACATACATTTTTATTTGTCATATATGTGTTTATTTATGAAATACTAATTAGGCATGGAAAACGTTGCGAGTTCATTGGTGAAAAAGGGGAAGGGTAAAGGACAAAGTGGCAGCAGAAATGTTAGGTCTCGACGTTCAAACTTCTCTGAAGAAGAAACCTTTTTGTTGTTGCAACTATTGAGAGAGACACAAATCATGGGTAAACGATTGGATCAAAGTGGAAATTTCACACCGGATGAATGGAAGATAGTGCATCCTCTATTCAATGATAGAGGTCGTGATGCACAACGTTCTGAAGATGAGCTCCGCATAAGATATAAAACAGTCAAGAAAGCTTTTATTACCTACAAAGAATTGGCTGACAAGAGTGGATGGGGTTGGGACTATGTCAAGAACCTACCCGTAGCCCCGTCTGAAGAATCATGGTCAGAATTAAGCAAGGTATGTAATATACATTATTCAACTAATTTTATTACTTGATTATATCATCATTTCTTACTTGATTTTATCTCACAAAATTTTAATACAAATTTGCAGGTGAATGATAAGTACATTGGATTGCAAAAAAAGAAATTTCCATGGTACAAAGAAATGGAAGAGTTGTGTGGAAGAAATATAGCTTCGGGTGCCAATAATGTGACTTTCAACACATTACCGCACAATCTCGAGGCTGTGAGTGGGTCTGATAGCTCTAATGGCCGTCGACGTGCAAATGAAGAGTTGGATGAGTTTAACTTGAATTTTAATCGAGATGGAAATAATCATGAGTCTGTCGGAAACGATAGTCTTGGGGGGCAAACAGAACCATCCATTGGGGATCCATCTTTAGATAGTCCTGGAGTTCAAGCAGAACATCGTGCCACATCTTCCTTGCGAAAGCGTGGATTAGAAGCAATAGGAGGTGAATCTTCGATGAGTAAAAGAAGAAATTCGAAAGTAGCAATGGAGCAAAATGATCTTGTTCGAAAAGTGATTGAGCAGAATGACCGAATTCTCGAGCAACAAGATGCGCGTAATGCTATTTTTTCACAATGGATTGCATCACGACCTAACCAGCCAGATCCCAATCAAATTTGCCGAGAGATAATCGATAAATTAAACTCAAATGGCATAAATTTGGGACCAAATGAGCTTACAACTCTTGTTATGACACTAGCAAATACTTGGATTCGGGCTACTTTTATGAACATAGAAGGAAGTCAGTTGCAAGCATGGGTTACAAATTTGCTAGCAACTGCCAACCACCATGTCCCTCCTCCTGTTCCTCATACTCCCCCCCGTGCAAACGTCGATGTCCATTCTAATTTTCGCTCGAATCAATATCAAGGTTACCAAATGCCCCCTATTTTCCCCTTTGATCCGTCGCAACGTTTTCCACCTCCAAATATGTAGTTCAATTATTAAATGACTAACTACTATATTTTGTTTAGTGATATAATGATGTATGTTTATATTTTGGTAATTACATATACATGGTATATTTTGTTTACTGTAGGGCAAAAATATATTTTTGACTATAGTAAAATGATATTTAGGAGATAGTTTATATGTTGACTGTAGTATAATCATGTGTAATATATTTACTAGTATGTGAATTCCAGTATATTTGTTTATTTTGTTTATATTTTTTGTAATATAGGAGTATGGATATGGAACCTAATTTTCATGCCCAACTTTGTGATGACGAGGAACAATTTTTACTTGCTATGATGGATGATGATCAGGTATATGTTCAGCTAAGAAGTATGAATATATTGATGCACTCATTAATGAGTTCGTCATTATATTGCAGTAATCCTTTTAAAATAAAGCGTAATACTAGACCGTTCAGTGGTTTTAAAATGATTCATGATATTTTGAACGGTCATCCAGCACGGTGTTATGATCAATTTCGAATGAATAGCACAAATTTTCGAACTCTATGTCAGATAATTATGTCGAAAGGTATTATAAGCACTAGCGATGTGTCGATCGAAGAGCAAGTCGGTATGTTTCTACATACTCTTGGTCAAGGCTCGTCTATTCGAGCAATAGGCGAGTATTTCCAACGCTCGGTGGAGACAGTTCATCGAACATTCAATCTTGTTTTAAGAAGCGTGCTTGCAATGCATACAGATTTTATAAAATTACCGGATATCAATGAACCCATGCATAATTCATGTGTGGAAGGCACCAGATTTCATATTTTTAAGGTACATAAAATGTTTATTTATATATTTTTTGTTCAACTAATATATACATTCTCTGAACATCCATTAATATTATTTTGTTCAAGGATGCTTTGGGTGCAATCGATGGCACACATATACCCGCAATTGTTAAAAAACATAAACAAGATCGGTATCGTAATAGAAAAGGATTTGTTTCTCAAAACGTATTGGCTGTGTGTAATTTCGACATGAAGTTTATTTTTGTCTCTGCTGGATGGGAGGGATCGGCAGCAGATATGAAAGTCTTACGCTCTGCATTAGAGGTAGGTGGTTTTACCGTGCCATCTGGTAAATATTATCTCGCAGATTCAGGATATGCAAATACGAGTAAGTTCCTTTGTCCATATCGGGGTCGTCGGTATCATTTGGCACAATTTCAGCGACTAGAGCGTTCTAGCCGTTATCCAAATCCTAAAGATTTATTCAATCACCGGCATGCACAACTACGAAACGTAATTGAAAGAACATTCGGGGTTTTGAAAAAAAGATTCAAAGTACTCGTATGTATGCCTCCTTACAAGTTCAAAAAACAGTGTTTGATTGTTTTAGCATGTTGTGTTTTACACAATTTTATAAAATGTCAAACCGAAATGCTAAACGAGAATGACATATTTTTTAATATGTCCGAGGAGTCCCCCGAAACTGGTATTGATAATACTGATGAGACTCTAGCTGAAGAGGAAACACACGTTGGAGAAGTTCTTCGAAACACTATTACAAATGCTTTGTGGAACGAACACCAAAATCGTCGTGATCGCAGAAACTAAACCTTGTAGTATCGTGATAGATTAATATTTTTGCTTATGAAATGTTGTTAAATATTTTATTAGTGAGAACAAAACATGAACTATTATTTTTGGTTAAATCTTATCTGATATATTTATTTTAAATATCTAATATGTTAATTATATTAGAACTGTGAAATATTCAACTCAACATTATATTCTAATAACACAATTATTGATATTAATTAATTAGTACTTACAATTTCATCATTAGAAAACACAAGGGTATTTGAGTCATTTGCATTATAATTTGTTTTATAATCCTTTCTATCTCATTTTTAATCTTTGTCACGTTACCAAACACTAACTTAAATTAAAAGGATAAAAGAGGATAACTTCTTAATCTTCAAAAAACTTATTCTTTCTTATCTTGTTTCCAAACGAAGCCAGTGAGACTTATCTCGGCAATCCCATTCTTTCATCAAAACCTGCTCACTTTACCGGATTGATTCAGAAAATCCAGTCAAAATTGTCTGGATGGAAATCGAGACATTTATCGTACGCCGGTAAACTGATTATGATTCGATCCGTACTAGAATCAATACCGGTTTATTCCATGTCATCCACCCTCCTCCCTTCATCTATAATCAAATCCATTACCGGAATCATCAGAAGATTTTGGTGGGGTAAAAATACCGGCAATTTCTTCCCGCTAATTAGCTGGGAGAACCTATGCAAACCTAAACAAGAGGGTGGTTTGGGGATTAGAGATTTATATTCTTTCAACAAAGCACTAATGTGCAAGAATATATGGAAAATTGCGAATAATTCCTCAGCCCAATGGATACAATTAATTAAAGATAAATACTTATCCAAACACTCATTCTGGGAGGGCTATCTAAGCTCAAGGCCATCTAACTTCTGGCGAGCTATAATAAAACTTCAACCGCTGCTTAAATCTGATGTTAAATGGATCATATGTAGTGGAAACACATGTAATGCTCTCTTCGAACCATGGTACGAGAATTGGTCAGTACAAACCCCAAATAGCAACCGTACAGAATTAAAGGTATCAGACCTCTTTGATTTCCCTTCAAATTCTTGGAAGATACATGAAATAATACCCCTATTAGGGTATACTGCCGCAAACCATATACTTTCAATGGGACCCCTAAATCCAAACCTTCAATCCATCAATGACCAATTGATATGGACAAAATCAAAAAATGGTACCTTCACTGTTAAAAATTTGTATGCTTCGATCTCCTCCAATAACTCAGGCATCCAACCCAACCAAATTTGGAAACAATTATGGTCGTGGAATTTTCTTACACCGAAGGTTCGAATCTTCATTTGGAGACTCCTATCTGAAAGTCTTCCATTGAACGCAAAACTAGGTGCCAATATTCCCTATATTGACCCTAGTTGTCCTCTATGCAGCTCTGATTTCGAAGACTCAATACATTTTCTGAAAGAGTGCTCATTTACCAAAGCTATGTTATTCAACTTAGGAATCTGTATAAACAAAGTTGAGGGCAATTCAATGGATATCATATCATATCTTCACAAAAACTTGCCAGAAAATCTCTTCTCTAAAGCTATGAATTTCTTATACTCGACATGGATGACTAGAAATAATTTCGTCTTCCAAACCGCTATCCCATCAATTCCACTGGCAATTAAACATGCTTGCAATATCACTCAGTTCCAACCCAGAGAAAAAACTCCCTGGTTCCTACCTCCCTCTAAACCGCCTGATAGTAACAAAATAACTATCCATTGTGATGGTTCATGGAAGGATAACAATGGTGGCTGGGGATATATATGTAAGAAAGGAGATAATTTGTTAGTCTACGAAGCAGGATATAATAGTGGAGGAGATCCAGTCTACATGGAATTAATAGCTCTGCAGAAAGCTATCCTAAAGGCTATCAAAATGGGTTGGAATAACTGTATATTCCTGTCAGATTCAGAGAATATTATTTGCAACCTAATTGACCCCCAATTACCAATACCTTGTGACTGGATTCATGCTAAACTAATATGGGAACTGTGGCACATCATTGGTTCACACTCATCTTTCCATTTTAGCAGCATACCAAGAAGCGAAAATTCTGACGCTGATAAACTGGCTAAATATGCTAGGAAAACTAAGGCATACACGGAAGGACACCTGTATCCTATCCCCTGCCTGCTGTATTGAATACAGTATAGTTTGTTACTAATCCTAGAAGTGAGGGGTAATACCTCTCCTGAGGTTAAATTTTAGCGGTTTTTCTTTTATGTCAGTAGGTTTTAGTTTACTTGCTTTTCTATTTTGCTTTATCCATTGTAAAATTCATCGTGTACTTCTCCATTTTTTGGTTTTCTTTGCAATGAATGACCTACGGGCCTTTAAATCAAAAAAAAAAAGAAAAAAAGAAAAGAAAAAGCAAATATATCTTGTGTTTCATCTTTAAGTTCGTAGCTTAATTTGAAGTTTGTAGCTTAATTTGATGTATGTAGCTTAATTTGTAGTTTTTAGTTACTGCAAGTTATTTCGAGTATTTTCTTGACTAGTTATAACTCAATTAAATTAAGCTATAACTCAGTGATGTTTCAAAATATGACTGGTTATTTCACTGGTCATAACTTGATTGAGCTAACTATTTCAAATAATCAAGCTATAACTAGTTATTTTACTCGATTTGATTGAGCAAATAATCAACCTATAACTGGTAATAATTTGATTGGTGTCATGATATGATATACCATTGCTGTACAGGGATGTACTGTTGATTGGTATCGTGATATACCATTGTTGGGCAAAACTGGTGCTTAATATTATTATGGTTTATAATTGAATAATGGAGCCCTAATTTAGAATTCGAATTATCTAACCTATTTCATTGATTTATTACTTCAGTTATTAATTCATTAATCCAATTATTCATTTTTGGTTCAATTTTTTTCGAAGTGTTCGACATAGTAGACACGGTGCTGCAAAGCAAAGCTTGGAGGCAGTCGATGTGAGCGGCACAGTGTCCCTTATTTGTCATCCTACTTTGTGATTGGCATCGCGGTGATTATGTAATGCCTAAATTTTAATGCTTTTATTAATATTTATTATTTTGTAATAATATGATTGAATTAATGATTAAATTATGTGTGATATGTGATATTGTACTTATATGTGTCAAATTTATTTAAATTATTACATCTTATACGTGACTTCATATTCACATTTGACTCACCAAGTAATTTATGTTGATTAGATATTAGGAGCATTTCTGCATGTAACCCCTTTTAGAAAAAAAATTCAAAAACTAACCCCTTTTTCGAAAATATTCCAAAAATAACCCCTTTCTGCATGTTTTAATTAGTATATTTAATTAAAATAATAACTAGTACAAGTTAATTGTTAACTTAATACGTAATTAATATTTATTCGAATTCATAATTTTGAATAAATTTTAATGAATATTTAATTATATGTTTTAATTATCACATTAATTAAATGTAATTGTTCAATAATGGAGAATTCGGCGGGTATATTTTGGAGTGCAATAAATTTTAATTTTTTTTTCAAACGTCAGTAACTTATTGTTAAAAAAAACCACTCCCCAAAATGTACCCGCCGAATTCTCCATTATAAAACAATTACATTTAATTAACGTGCTAATTAAAAGATATTCATTAGAATTTATTCAAATTTATGAATTCGAATAAATATTAATTATGTATTAAGTTAACAGCCAATATGTACTAGTTATTATTTTAATTAAGTGTATTAATTAGTTCATAAAATATGTTATGGTAAAAATTTGGGGAAATATATCATATTTAAAATTAAAAAAAAAAAGTCCGGCGGGATTTAAAAACCCGATTTGGGTTATTTTTGGAATATTATAAAAAAAGGTTATTTTTGGAATATTTTTTGAAAGGAGGTTATTTTTTAAATTTGGAATCTAAATAGGGTTATATGCAGAAATGTTCCTTAAATTTAACCATGAACAGTGTTAAAAAAATTATGACAAAATACCCTTCTTTATACATATCTAGTAATTAAAATAATATTTTTGTTATTTGTATAATTTTAAAAAAGTCCTAATATTTTTTAGCTTATAATGATTTAAAGAAAATAATTATCATATATTATATTTATATAGTTTTAATATTTTATGCATTATATATATCTGACTTTTATATTTTTTCCTGAAAAACTAACATAAAATAATACTAAGTTGAACAACAGTATTAAAATAACACCTTGCAAATATTTAAAAATTAAAATATCATGAAACTATTAAAAAAAATACATAAAGGAAGAACGAAAAAAATAAAAAAAATTGATGTTTAAAGAAATATTTTCTATCAATTTATTTTCAAGATGTTTATTTTATTATTATCTAATGTTATTTTTTATGAATAATAAATGAAATATTAAAATTATACATACACAACATTTAATGATTTTATTTTAGTGAAATCGCTACGTGTTAAAAATAATTTATGAATTTTCTTAAAATTAATAAAATTAGTGAAAAAATAACAAAATTATGCATATGAAAATAGGAGGGTATTTTGGTCAAATTTGTTTTCAACACCATTCATGGTGAGCTTTAATCCTTATAGGGGGGTATTTCAAATTAAAAGTTTGGTAGAGGATTTTTTTCTTTTTTGAGTTTCCAAAAAGATAGGGGTTTTTAGAATATCCAAAAAAGATAGGGTTTTTTTTGAAAATTTCCCAATAATAAATATCACTTATAATAGACTTATATTATTGTGTGTGTGTGTGTGTGTGTGTGCGCGCACGCGCACGCGCGTGCACTCGCGTGCATGTCTTTTTTTTGGATCTGGTTCGAATATTGCATACTGAATTCCTATTAATGTTTTTTCGGATACGAATATGGAACAACTCAGATTCGATTGAACATATAAATATACAATTCGGATATTGTTGAATACACATCTCGTTTTTTAAATTAAAACGAATATTACAATATCATAACATAATATATTTTTCAATTATATCCATACGTATTTCGCAACATGAACAATCTAAAGCATCATATTGAAACGTAATTTTATGATTGCAATTTTAAATCATTCAAAAATCATTAATTATCTTTGTTTTTTCCAACTAATATGAAATATAATACATAAAAAGGATACGATGTCCAAATCTATATTTGGATCCGGGTAACCGAATTCGGATTCGATTACCAGATCCGAAAAAATATTCTTATTCGAATTCGAATCTTTTTTCGAATAATATTTTCAGCATTTACATCTCTACTCGTATCCGTATCCGTGCAACCTAGATCAGAATGTTCTTTTGTGCTAGTATGTCCAAATTATTATTTAAGGTAAGGTCCATTCATGATACATCTATTTTCAAAAGTATTTTGAGTAATTATCAATTTATGAATATTTAAGATAATGTCTCAAGTATATTTATTAATTATTATTTGAAATTGGAATTTTTTATTTACGTAATTTTTTATTTTCATTAAAGATATATTTTATGATACATTTTTTTACTGGGTTCGAGGTTGGTGTTTTGCAGAATGCAGATCTCGACATCAAAAAATATCAAGGATTTGATAAATGAGATTTAACTGTGTCATTTATTTATAAATGGTCAGAAATCAATCTTCTAATTTATTGTCTTGAAATTACTTTATAATATTTTTTTTAAACAATTCATACAAAACCGAACTAGACAAAATTATTATCAACTCTTTCATAAATAATAAGAAACAAATATTAATAAACTTTTGCTGACACAATTAATTTAATAAAATATCCGCACATAAATATTGGAACCTCAACAAACTAACAGTTTAATAACAATTTTGTCTCGCCTTCACAATATACCAAACTATCCACATAAGATGATTAACATAAATAATATATACTAATTAATTAACAAGTTATATATACTTAACATATAAAGTAATTAATATATACACTAATTAAACGACTCATGTTTTAATTATATGCACCATGTTAATTACAATAAATTATGATGTTTTGGTAAAATGTGGGGAAAGATAAATGGCTTCATATTCTAGTCCGTGGAATAACAAACATAAATGTTGTGAAATAATTACAAGATCAGGAAGGCAAGAAATTAAGAAATCAATTTCCTTTCATTTTAAGTCAAATGGCACCGTTAAATCTCATTTATCAAATTATTAATTATTAATAGTTATAAAGTTAGGGAAATTCCCCTCTTCTTAGCCCTCCACGTCATCAGGTACCTCTTTGTAAAAAAAATATTTTTTTTACAGTTTGGTCCTTTTCATTTACATTTTGGTCCTTTTTATTTGAAAAAATTATATTTTGGTCCTTTTTTATTTACATTTTGGTCCTTTTTTATTTATATTTTGGTCCTTTTTATTTACATTTGGTCCTTTCAAGTTTGAAAAATTACACTATGGTCCAGGGGCCTCTTTGAAAAAAAATTATTTACATTTTGGTCATTTTTATTTACATTTTGGTCCTTTTTAGTTGAAAAAACTACATTTTGATCCTTTCTATTTACATTTTTGTCCTTTTAAGTTTAGAAACTTATATTTTGGTCCTTCATTTACATCTTGATCCTCTTTTATTTACATGTCGGTCCTTTTTTACATTTTTGAATTTACATTATAGTTCTTTTTATTTATATCTTGGTCCTTTTTCAGTTTTTGTTCACACTTTGATACTTTTTACTAACATTTTGGTCCTTTTTAATTTAAATTTCGGTCTTTTTTTACATTATTAACAATTCCTCTCATCTCATGCCTCCACATCACCACCTTATTATGCCTCCCTATCACCACTTTACTTGGAAAATTTTCAAAAGATTCCTTAAATTTTTAGATATTGTATAAAACAATTAATTTACATACGTATTCATTTAAAAAAAATGCTTTTTTAATTTTAAAAAATTCTTAAACTTTTTGTAATATATAATAATTAAAAAAAATTACTATATGTTATATGTTATATAATTTTAATATTTCATTCATTACAAATATTCGACTTATGTATTATTTTTCTTCAAAAACTAACATAAAATTATAATAAGTTGAACAATATTATTAAAAGAACATCTTGCAAATATTTAAAAATAAAATATCATAAAACTATTAAAAAATACATAAAAGGAAAACAAAAATAAAAAGTAGATGTTTAAATAGATATTTTCTATGAATATATTTGCAAGATGTTTATTTATTATTATTTAATGATAGTTTTTTATGAATAAAGAATGGAATATTAAAATTATATAAACAAAATATGTAATAATTTAAATTTTTTTAAATCACTACATGTTAAGAAGTGTTTATGAATTTTCTTAAAATTAATAAAAAATAACAAAAATAACTTTTAATTATTACATATGAGATTTGGAGGGTATTTTGGGAAAAAAAATTAATATCATCCATAAGGAGTATTTTAAAATAAAAGTTTGGTAAAAAAAATTGCGCGGGGAAAAAGATAGAGGATTTTTTACAATATCCAAAAAAAATTAGGGGTTAAATATATACAAAATCACGGATGTGCGAATAATCATGACAAACTCGAGAGCTCCCGCGCAATTGCGCGGGGAAAAAGCTAGTATTTGATATTTTTGATGAACGGTGGAGATGTGCAAAACACCAATTTTAGTACTTTGTGCATAACACCAATTCCCGAACCGCCTTTCTTACTAATATAATTAAGAAAAATTATACTCTTCTCCATCATTTCATTCCAAAATCATGATAAGACAAACATGAAATTATTTTGTAATGCTTATGGTGCCAATTTGCACCCAATTAATTAAGCATTTAATTAATACATAAATAAATTACAATTAACATTTCATTTTATTAATTTCTAATTAAACTAATCGAATGTCCAATAAATTGATTTTCAATTTAAATAATCAAATTAAAATTAAAAAATTAATTGAGACACATTTTGTGTGCAAATGTGAGCTTCCATTCAATCGTGATGTCATGATGACAACATCATGATTAATTGGATAAAGTGTGGAGACATAATACAAGGCCTTTATAATTAATTACCTAAATATCCAAAATATTCTTTTAAAAGAATGTATGATATAACTCTCCTAAAAATTATATTAAAATCCAACATTCCTACACTTAATAATAAATATATATATATTTTTTCTTTCGAAGCAAAAACATTTTTTTGTTTTGAAAAATACACATGCCAAAAATTATTTTACTGTTTTAAGCTAAAATATTTTTACTATTAAAACGTATAGATGATAAAACTCAAATTTGTTTATTTATTATTTTTCACTCCTATTTGAAGGCTCTCATTTTTAATAGTACACAATTGTATAATATCAAAATAGTTAAAAAAAAGATATCCTAAAATTTCGGTGCATCATTTCCTATATTTGTATATATCAAACACCTTTATTCCATAGTAAATAGTTTTCTACGATTTTAAAGCTATTTTTTACATTTCTACTTTCCTAACATTTATTTTTCCTTCCTACAACTATTCTTTGACAAACGCGAGCCATGTTACATTGATTGTAGTAAAATTGCAAACCCGCTAAATTCATCCCTAAATTAATTGTAATAGTCAGTTCAATAAAAATAAAAAAAATAATGTTATCGCAAAAACTAATATGACTTAATTAAGAGAGATTTGAAAACTTTTGTAACAATTGACCATTATATCCCTACAGACGTTGCCACAAATAGTAGGTACTGGCCTCATGTCGAAAAAGAAAGGAGGCGAATAACTCAGCAAGCTTTCGTGATACGTACATTATACTAATTCAAGATTGTTTGCATATGTTATCAATTAAATTCTACTAATTATATCACAAGGAGAATATATTGCATCACTTTTAATTTTTTGATGCCACGTGTATTTTTAAGTGCAATTCTAGATGAAAAATTTAAATATCTATCATTATTGGAACTGAACTAAATACGAAAATATTTCATTAATTGTTTCAATTCTTAATATTTATTAAAAGTTATTATTCGCTGAAAATACATCAATGATTAACAAATAGTACTTAATATAGCATGTTTAATAACTATTTAGTTCTTAACTATGAGAAATTAAATATTTAACTATTTTTTTGCAATTTTTTCTTTTAACTATTTTAGATATATATGTTGATCATTCCCTTATTAGGTGTGTTAAATCTAAATTATTCAAGATCGTTGGTCAGATGGTGAAAGTTGTTGGCTTGCAAGCTACAAATCTTGGTTTTGACCCTGACTTGTGTATTTTTTATAAATTTTAAAAAGGAAAATGTTGGTTTGTAGACGAAATAAGTATGAAAATGATCAAAATAACTAACATAGTTTGATAATTTCGGAAATAACACTCATATGTTAAAATGGTCGACTTTTGAAAAGTCGAGAATTCTTAAACTGATTTAATTACAATTAACAAACCTGAAAAGTCGAGAGCAAATCTCTCAATTTTTGAAAAGTTGAGAGGTTCATTTTAATTCAAAATATGATATATTTCTCCAGATTTTACCATAACATCATCTATGTTCTAATTAATATATTTAATTAAAATGATAATTAGTATACGTTAGCTATTTACTTAATACATAATTCATATTTATTCGAATTCATAAATTGGAATAAATTTTAATGAATATTTAATGATATGTTCTAATTATCACGTTAATTAAATGCAATAGTACAAATATGGAGAATACGACAGGTACATTTTGGAGGAGAGTAATTTTTTTTTAATAACTGTTGATTCGTTAAAAAAATATATATATAATTTTATTGTACTTCAAAATATATCTGCCGTATTCTCCATATTTGTACTATTGCATTTAATTAACGTGATAATTAGAACATATCATTAAAATAAACCGCCACATAAAGAGCACCATTACTTAAAATAAGCTTCGCCACATAAACAGACGAATGCCAAACAAAACAAGAACCAATATAAAATAAGCTTCGCCACATAAAGAGCACCATTACTTAAAATTATTAAAACAAACCGCACCCAAAACCCTAAATCCAACATAAACTACGAACTAAACTCTCTCATTTGCAAAATAAATTAAATGATAAGAACTATAAACTAAACTGTCTCTTCAAAGATTATTTGAGCATTTGTTCGAACTTTTAGGCTCAACACTATCTTTTTTAAGCACAACGTAGGTCTTTCATCACAATCATGCTTGAATTTTCTAAATATTAGTTTTTGAAGCTTTGAAGCAGAACCCAACACAAACTTTATAAATGGCAGTAATGTAAGGTGTGGACAGTAAAACCCTTCGTATTCGGAGATACTCATAATTTGGATGCTTTGAAGTGAGAAATCTTGTGCCTTCATCGACTTCCAAATTTTTTCATCTCTCCATAACCACCAACCAACCTGCAAATATAACGAAATAAAATAAATAAAGTAAAGTTATTTTTCATATAATATTGTTAAAAAAACCTATTAGTAAATAAATAGAATAAAATTGTTAAAAAAAGACACCTCCAAGTGAAGCACTTGTAGATTAGGAGCATTATGGAATAAGGGTGATACGAATTTGACTTCTTCCTCAATAAAATATCGAAAGTCCAACCACAATTCTTTTAAATTTTGGAGAAGAAACTTCCCGGTAGCAAACTCCGCATCGTAAAACTGAAGAAGAAACTCGGATTAGGAATAAACAATAACATCAAAAGGTAGGAAGTAGTAGATACTAGTTCCACACCAAACATTTAATTTTTTTTTAAACAACAGTATAAATTACCTCAGACAAGAATCGATTTCTCAACTCCAATTTTTCAAGATTAGGCAGGCCAACAAAGAATTTGTTAAGATCAATCACAGCCAATTTTCCTTGCGTTCGTTCGAGGTCTTCCGTCATGCAGTTAAACTGTATGCATAGATGGAGCAATTTTGGTGCCCTTAGTTGGAGAAAATGACACCAATCACCCATATGAATTTTTTTAAGATTTGGTGCACAAATTCTTGGATTATCACCGTAATACATACAACGATCCAGTGTCAAATTCTCCAACATGGGGCAGCACGAGATCAACATTTCGACATCGTGCCCGCAAATTTTGACATCATGTAATTCAAGGGTGTGAACAAGTTTTAACTCTTGTTGTTCCACGGGAAATTTAATACCGCAATTTTTGATACATAGAGATCTCAGAGAACTGTGCGAGAATAAACTCGAATGTATTTTGTAATCCCAATAATGAAGGTCAAGGCTGAGTTCCCTAATTTCGGTTCTTGACAAGTAACGAATCCACCTATCAAAGGCGTCAAAGCAATACTGTCGCATGGCATAAGGGAAACTTTCAATAATCGAAAGATCAAATTTATCGATTGGACCTTCACGGAGAGCAAACATTTCATCGACCCATTTTATAGTTTGAACAGGTTTGGTATTTGCATAACAGATCACGAGCGCACGAATTGATCTCCAAGTACGCCTCCAGTTGGTCGACAAAATGCTGGTTCGTCCTGCCTCTTTAGTTGGCAAATAAGCAACGATCTTTTCTAGCACATCACGTGGAAGGTCTGATATTTCGGTCTGGCGTACCATTTTTGTAAATCTCCCCCTGTAAACGATACAAAAAAATATATAAATGTTCCATAGATTGCGACACAGGCAAAGAAATTATTTACCAAATACCCCAACTAAACAACATGGGAATGTTCGAAATAATTGATCCTAAGCACTGAAGAAAATTTAAAGCAACAAAGCAAATTGGAATTGGGTAAGCATAACTTCTCCACAAGTAGGGGTAATATATCATGACAAATTCACTTTTTATCTGGACAGAAAATCAGAGAATTGAAGAAAGATACAAACAAACACAAAGAACTCAAGAATTACCTCACGATAACCTCATTCTTCTGACCTTCTACCGCCCTTCGCCTCCTTGAAGAAAGGGCGGCGGAATAGACAATTAAATAGAAGAATGCTTTCCATTTTAGTTTCCGTGAGAAATTGGAGGATAGTTTGAGGTCCAAATATCATCTAGGCAAAATTTAAGAAAGCCATTGTACTCAAAAGCCCAAATACTATCTACGCACAATTTAGGAAACTTTAAATGAAATATATAATTTACATATAATATCAACTAGTGGGGTCCTCGCTTCGCTTCGGAAAAATATCGTTAAGTTCATTATGTATATATAGAATTTTTTTTTCACTATCGAAGAAAATAAATAGTAAATTTCTATTTGTGTGTTCTAAAATTTTCAATTACTCCAAATATTAAACATATGAAATTTAATCATGTTTTACAACAAAATCAAAACAATTATCCATAAATTTGTTAATATTAATGTATTAATTATGGATTGAATATTAAAAAAAATCATGTAATTAATATTATATATATACTAAAATAATTAGTTTAATAATTAAGTTGTAATTATATTGATTCTAGAAGTACTTTTTTTTTAAAGTAAAAAATTTGAGAATAGGTGGACTTGAACCCAGGTGATCACCACCAACCCATAGCATTACCAATTGTACCACAAATTCTTTATGCAATTTTTCAGAGAATTAAGTATTTGTAAAATTATTGATATTAATTAATTAATTAATTAAAGCGAGTACGAAAAATTAATTAATTAATTATAATTTCACTCTTCGTGTTTCTATTTATTTTCTTCGACAATAAAAAAAAATTCGAACTATAGCTCAAATGAATTTTAATAATACTATTGCTAAAAAATATAGATAGACATTTTGTAGTGTTTAATTATAAGTTTAACTATTTTTATTTTTTCATAAATGTTGATAGCATTTTTTTTTTTTTGGAAAAAAACTACACTACATTTTATGTTTCTTTCGAAAACAGTTATTTGAGAAATTATTGAGGCTAATATTATGTATTTTATTTTGTTTGAAAAAAATAATTTCGAATTGTATTTTTGTGTGTGAAGAAAAATAAAATAAGATTTATATTTTTTATAACAGAAAATAAAATTAAAAAATCAGAATTTTTTTTGAAGATATTTTTTTAATTTATTTCTGATTAATGAATTTGAAGACGTAATTATTACGATTATTAGATGAATAAAACACACTTGATTAATGGGACATAGTTATTGCTCCCGAGTTATCGCACTACCTCGGTTCAAACCCCAACATTTTGATTGTTTTATTATTCATAGTTATATCTTGGCAAAAAATATTTGTTGAAAAAAAAAATCATAGTTATATCTTGGTAAAAAATATTTGTTGAAAAAAAAAAATCAAGGTTGATGTTGGGAATTGAACTCGGGTCACCAAGAAACCAACAATCAATCCATACCATCTATCCAAACGATCAGATGTGAATATCTTTACTTTTATGATTATAAATACTTTACTACTGTTGGAAGGAATAAAAGCAACAAAAAAGTGTTGTTGCAGAGATTCGAAGCCGGGACGTTAGTCCCGCAACCAACCATACTAACCATCCGGACAAACATTCTTATGTGATAGTAATTGCTTTTAGTTAGTTTTATACTCGTCGGCTCGATGTGGCACGTGTCAGAATTACAAAGAATTCATTAAACTTTAATATATAGTAAATAAAATAAAATATGTAGTGTAATTGAAATTTGGAGGAATATAATTTGAAAGATTTTTTCTGCTTTGTTTATTTTGCTTTTACCCTCTTCAAAAAGAAAATTATGTCCTTTCCGTACTTAATCTTAAGATTTGAAGTAAAATGAAACATCAGTCATGTCTATAATTTTTTATGGCAGAATTTCATGTTTGCACCCGCAAAATATTATAATATCATGTATATCCCTAAACATTGTGAAATTTCATAGATACTCCTATAAAATCCATTCAAATGCATGTATAACCCTATATTGATCTTTTAGTTAAAAAGTGTTAATTTTTTCGTTCAAAATATTTTTCTGATTATCCTATATAAATATAGTAGTTACTTGATATTTTAAAAATATATTAATTTCAGTAATGAGTTCTGAAAGAAAATCATGAGATAGATTTGACATAATTTAATTTGTTTTTATGATTTTAAATATTGTTCAAGAACAAAAGTTATTCGTAATCACGGAATAATAATTTTAAAATTAGTTAATTGACATATTACAATTAGAAGGACGTTGATGATTTTTAATAAGATAAAAATATATATTTAATATTTTAAGGATTTTATAATAGGAGCCATCAAGATATTCGAAGAGTTTTATAAGGATATCCGTGATATTTGAAGAGTTTTATAAGGATATATGTGATATTTGGAAAATTTGCAGGGGTATTGGTGAATTTTTAAATTATTGAGGAGTGTACGTGTAATTATGATTTTTTATAGGGGCACAAGTAAAATTGTGTTCTTTTAAGGAGAAAGACAGGTTTGAGTCGTTTGACTAGGGATGTCAATGGTATGGATATTGCCCGAACCGACCCGAACCGTATCCGAAAAAATATCCGGATTCGGAAAAAATATCCGGATCCGAGTGGATCCGGATATGGATCTGGTTGCTAATTTTAGGATCCGGAACCGGATTCGATATTCGGTTTTGGTGCGGGGACCGGATCCGGGTATTTTTAGGATCCGGATACTCGGAACCAGATTCGAGTATCCGGAACCGGATCCGGATACGTATATTATATATTATTTTTATGTATTATATTTGATATATGATTTGTGAGTGATTTAAACTCACAATCGTAAAATTACGTTTAAATATAATCATATTTATCGTTTATGTCACAAATTATATATATTTATAGCTAAAAAGTAAGTTATGTTATGATAACATATTATCCGTTTTAATATCCGAAAGAGAACCGTATCCGTATCCGTATCCGACAATATCCGAACCGTATCCGTATCCGTTTATTATCCGAACCGTATCCGGATTTGGATAATTCCGTATCCGGATCCGTATCCGAAAAAAAATATGGATATGGATCCGGTATGACCACTATCCGAACCGGATCCGAACCATTGACACCCCTACGTTTGACCCATGTTTTTCTTGTTTTTTGTTCATGCAATGCAAGTGTAAAAAGTACAAAAATTGATACACAATCCGCAAATTGAATCACGCACACAACCCGCACTCATTAAATTTCAATATTTAATCATTAAAGTCATTAATTTCTTTCCAATTAAATCGGTGGGGGTTTAAGGGCAACGACAACGAGGTCTGGACTCGGGTCCAAAAAAAAATTGGGGTCCAAAAACTCTTTTACATGTATAAAATAATAGGTTACGATGACCCATATGTATTTATTTGCACTCCAAACCCCACCTATACTTGGAGAATAACGGAGATAGTTGTTCAATTCGCAAATAATGCGTGTATAATTTAGGAATAATTATGTATTGCGAATAATATATGTATCGACGTTCCCGTACTCAATCTGATGAATAATTCGCGTATTTTATAATTGTTTTAAAAAAACACGAATAATACAAGTATTTCCGTATAATATCTTTTTTTAGAAGACGAAAAATATAATTTTTTTAAATAAATAAAAAACATAAATTTCCAAAAATGATAAAGAAAATCAAAATATCAATATAATATATAAATTTATGATTTTGAACTAAAATAAATATTGTTTAATAAAATAATTATAATTATGAATTATGAATTATTTATGGATAAACAAATGTACATTTATATATTTTTATAAACCAAATTATTGCATATGTATCATGTAAAATAAACATAACTATAGACGAATAAGCGAATTGACGAATTATTAGCATATTGTCTTTTATTATACCGAATATTTGACCGACTTGAAAAACGTTCGATCCGAATTATACACGAACGTATTACGTATCGTATTATTCGCGTATCACGAATGACTAATTATGACTTGGACTAACCCAACCCACGTACCCTAATAGTCCCGTCCCCGTACTCTCTCTCTCTCTCTGCGGACGCTGAAAATCCGAGAAAAAAGGATTTCCTCGGGCTCTTTTTTTCGAAATTTTCTCGACTATTTCGTGAAATTAATCAAGGAGATTAGTAGTAGAGCTTAATTCTTGGATATTAGGTGAATTTCAAGAGATTTGAGTGGCGATTTGAGACAAATTTCAGTGTTTTATTGCGACTTTTTGGCTATTTTGATGGGAATTTCTCCGATTTTCTTGCTAATTATTATTCTACTATCTCTATATTGTATAATCTTTTTCTCTCTCATACTAATTTCATTTCTAATTTAGTTTTCTCACTTGAATTGAATTTGGGGCTAAAATTAATTTGTTGATTTGATAATTTGTTAGTAAATTGGACTCAAATTGTTTGTAATTATGTTATATATTTTGTACTTTTTGAATTATAATTTTTAAGTAATCTAATATTATTTGTTAGTAAATTGGACCGGTCTTGGGGTTATCTGCGGAGTTAAAGTAACGGAGTGTTTAGATTCATTCGTAAATTTGATAGGGCTTTTTCTTAATGTATACAATTTAACGTAGTCAAAATTTGATACCATTAAGTATACTAAATAAAAAATCTTATAAACTAAAATAAATGTTCAAAAAGACGATCTTAAAATTTAACTAGCTCTTTTATGAGATTAAACTTAACTTTCTATCCTTCTTTTCTTTTAAAATTTGTCGTATCCACTTGGATACTTTCTAATACTTGACATTTTAATTAAAAAGATAAAAAATATATAATATTAACCGGAGCAAAAATACGTTGAATGTTGAAAAAGGTTCCAATCAAAATGGCCTTTCCAAATCGAGTAAAAAAAAATCATTAAACTGTCAGACAACTCAAACCTACAAATTATGACAAAGAATAACAAAACTCAGATTATGATATCATTAGTATGACTTATATTAATGAAATGAAAAGTGATATTGCCTAAAATTTGTGCATAATTATCAAATTGCGTTCAAGAACACAACATTGATTCACATCGGAAATTGCATAGTATCAATCAAAAGTGCATAAATGAAAATTTAATTAACTTAATTTGTAAATCTGAAATTGATTAATACCAAAAATTGATCAATTTGAACAAATTCAAATTGAAAGAACTTGAATTACACGGAAAATCAAATATCCATAAGTTCGAGTGCTAAATCGAATTGAAAAACAAGAAAATTTGTGATTCAAGAAGACAAAATTCGCCAGGTTTAAATTAGCAACCAAGAAGAATTGAATTGAAATCCAATACAAAATCGAATTGGAAAAAAGGAAAAAAGAAACATATCATGTACAATAAGAAATTTAATTGCAAAGATAGGTCATTCTTTTTTTTGAATAGGAAGGTCGAAGCCTACCTTTGGATTTTCATATATGAAAAAATGGTATTCACAATGAGCGTTACATTTTCCACAAGGAAATAAAGAAGAAAAACGTACAGTCTATGATCAACGATCCAATTAGCCAATATTAGAAAAATAAACAAAGCAGTCTTACTTAGGGTTAGCAAACCCTAATTTTTTTTTTTTTTTACGACCGCCGTCGCTAATGGAAGTCAATCTTCAACGTCGTTTGCCTTCCGTCGGTATCGTGTACCGGCGACCTTTGCCTTCTGCCGGTGCAGTCTGTCTTTTGCCGACACCATGTGCCATTGGCCGGTGTCGTGTGACTGCAAATGAGGAATTTAAACACAAAATCCTCACGCAAATCTCAAGTGATGTCCTCCATTTGCCGTGTGCCGTGTGCCATGTGCATATTGCCAAGGAAGAAGAATGAGTTTGAGATCGAAATTGGCCTGCATCCTTCTCTCAAGGAAGTCCAGAAGTGCTTAGTTGTCGTCACCTCGGTCAGCTGTGCCATCGTCGATGACTATCGCCTTGTTTTCTAACACCGTTCGCGGTCATCTGCCGCCGTCGTCGCCATCAATGTGCGTCATGGTGGTCCTTGATCCATCGCCATCAATGTGGCCTTGAGAGGAGCAGCTGAAGGTTGTGTCGTCGCCTTCAATGCCGTCGCTGCCATGGTCGTCACTGCGTTATCTTTGCTACCGTTTGTTTGAGCATGCCGTCGCTGCCATGGCCGTCAATATCGGCGCTGCCTTTGCAGCCTTTTGTTGTGTGTGCTGCGTCTTCACTGCATTTGCTGCCTTTGCCATTCATGCTTGACTTGAAGAGAGTTCAGACCATAGTCGCCCTCGAGCCGAGGAGATATGCTAGCGTCTTCCTCTAGCTGTCATCACGGTCTGTGACCTTCTCGTCATTGTCGTGGCCTCGAAGATGAGGTTAAAAGTGGAATTGGAAGGTGAATCTCGGGTGAGGCGAGGTTAGGCTCGGGTGGAGCGAGGTGGAGCTCGGATAGGGTTTGGGGAGCGAGAGGGAAGGGAGGAGGGAGGGGAACTGCTGCAGGTGGAGGAGAGAAGGGTTTGGGGGGTGGAGGCGGCTAGGGTTAGCCCCCACCCCCAAAATCAAAATCGTCTTTTTTTCTCTCTTTCCTCAAGATAGGTCATTCTTGATATTATATTTTTGACAAATCAAAGAAAAACGTAATGGAGATTTATCAAGACCGCAGGTTCGTCAGATTTAATGGAATGTCATTATTGGTAGGCTTAAATTATGAGTAATTATGGGTGCATAAAATGCGTAGAATTTGGTATGGCAATAAAAAAATTTGGGGGCAACAATCAAGGAAACTGCCAAAAATCACAAATATTAATGGCTGAAATGTCATAGAAGGAATGAAAAGGTGGGAACATTGTCAATGATTATGATTTAGTTTTGACAAAAACAATTACTCATTAACCCATACCTAATATAATGAAGTATAAATATACGAGGCCTTGTAAAAATTGGGGATCTCAATAATAGCCTACATGATTGAGCCGAGCCTGTGTATGGCCCTATTCTCTAACGATTACGATTAGGGATGTCAATGGGTCGGAGAAAATCCGAACCCGAACGGGGAATACCCGAACGGGGCGGGTATTACCCGAAAAAAAATACCCGCAGGTCGGTTATTACCCGAAAACAAAATACCCGGTCCGGGTTCGGGCGGAGTACTACCCGCCCCGCGGGTAACCCGAACCCGAACCCGAAAATTACCCGAAGATACCCGAAGCTTCAACTCACTCACCTCCTCTCGCGTTGTGCTCTCTCACACTGTCACAGACTCACAACGCCTTCTCTCTCTCTCTCTCTCGTGTTCAACCCTTAACCCTGAGCTCTCTCCGCTTCAACCCACGTCGTGTCGCCCAAGCTCTCTCAGCTCACTAGCTCAGGCTCCTTCAACGGCGAAGTCGTCGCCCAGTCGTCGCCGCGCCTCCTGGAAGTGGCGAACGAGCTCGTCACGACAAAGCGAAGACCAGGCCGCACCTTCTGGAAGCGGCGACTGCTGGAACGAGCGGCGACTGCAAACCCTAGGAGCGGCGACTGCTGGAACGAGCGGCGACTGCAAAGACGAGGCCGCATCTCCTGGAACGAGCGGCGACTGCAAACCGGCGGGAACGAGCGGCGACTGCAAACCGGCGGGAACGAGCGGCGACTGCAAACCGGCGGGAACGAGCGGCGATTCGGCGTTGTTTTCTTCAGGCGATTCGGCGTTGTTTTCGGGTAACGGGCATACCCGCGGGTAACGGGTTATCCGCGGGTTCGGATTCGGGTATCATTTTGTACCCGCGGGTATGTTGATTTCGGGTTCGGGTAATACCCGAAATTTTCGGGTTCGGGTATGGGGAAGGGTTACCCGAACCCGACCCGCCCCGTTGACATCCCTACTAACGATGAACGAAAGAAAAGAGAAATAAAACGAAGATATAGCCAGAGGACGATATCGGCCAACATTCCCCATTGGCGTAGGTTCATTTTTTATTTTTGTAAATTTGGAAGAACTTTTTTTGTTTTGCAAGTTCCCCTGTTGTTATATTATAAACTAACTATATCCCCGCGCAATTGCGCGGGAGTTTATGTTCTTTTTACGTATAAGTCGTTCTTAAAGTTTTTTATTTGCGATATTGTTGTTCTTGTTGATAAAAATAAACATTTACAACACTCATAATAATTTGCACAACATTTTCTTTTCATATATTCTTTATTTGAACAACAATTAGGGATGTCAACGGGGCGGGTCGGGTTCGGATAAGCCTTCCCCATACCCGAACCCGAAAATTTCGGATATTATCCAAACCCGAACCCGAAATACCCGCGGGTAAAATTTCATACCCGAACCCGAATCCGCGGGTAACGGATATACCCGCGGGTACCCGTTACCCGAAAATATATATATATATATATTTTTAATGATTAAAATTTTTGATTCTTTTTGAGATAATTTTTGTCCAAAATCAAATAATGTCTAAATACTCATAGTGACATAAATACTCACCAATTAAAATCAAATACATAAAGATCCAAGCAATTTAAATAAATTAAAATATCCAAAATCAAATAAATTAAAATATCCAAACAATTTAAATTGTCCAAAACAATCCAACAATAACTTGAAATACATAAAGATCCAACAATTTTAGTTAGGGTTTAAGTATAAAGGGTTTAAGTATAGAGGGTAAATTTGTAATTTCATTTTCGGGTATGTTCGGGTAATTTTCGGGTACGGGTTCGGGTTACCCGCGGGGCGGGTAGTACTCCGCCCGAACCCGACCCGAACCCGAACCGGGTATTTTGTTTTCGGGTAATACCCGACCCGCGGGTATTTTTTTTCGGGTAATACCCGCCCCGTTCGGGTTCGGATTTTACCCGACCCATTGACATCCCTAACAACAATAGGTCATTTGCACAACTATAATATTTACAAAGATCCAATCTGCAAAATTGGCCTTTCCTTAATTAGAAGCGGTACAGTTTCGTATAAAATTAGAGGCGGTACGGTTTCATATAATATTATAAGCCTAACTCGGTTTTTCCTTAATTAGTACAGTTTAGGAGCAAAAATCATAATATCCGCAAAATAATGAGCTGGAATCTTCGTCGTCTCATGCATGTAATTTTGTGGTTGCAAATGCTTCTTGCAAGAGGGGAATGAGTCTTGCATCGAGATTTAAATAAAAAAAAATGAGAGAAGTATTAATTGCCTCTAATGCCATGCTCATTATGTTCGAGCCACTTCACCTCTGCTGGCACGCCCGACACGTCTGTCCTACTGATGTGTCCCGAAATTCGTCATTTCAGTAAGATAAATATATAAAATGTAGGGCTGAATATGATATTTTCATATTTATAAATAAGCAAGTACCTAAGGGCTAAGAGCAATGAAGCTTTGTGTTGACGGAGTTATCGGTATGCTCATAGAAGAAATCAAATTCCTGTAAAAGAAGATAAATAAATAAAGGGAAAAATTGCATAGAAGACCCTGCATTATGAGAAAATTGTAAAATTGAATACTAATATAAAAGGTATATTAAAAATATTTTCTAAAATAAAATATTAATCAAAGTACTAATTAATGCTTTTGGAACCGTCATTATTTTATACTGAATCGCTAGACACGGATTAGCCTGAACTGGACATATCCATTTCTTGCTGCGAATGTAGAGAAGTAGAACGGCTCTATTTTCAAAAGTTGCTTGGCCTAAACAGTAAGAAGAGTAGAACAGAGTCGTCGAAAATGTAGTCGCTAATTCTTTCCTCCAAAGTATATGCAGCACGCAACAAAGCAAGTACAAATACTGATTCTCTACAAAAAAAAATATACAAAGAATTAATTTGGTAGGATAATTCATTTGGTTATAACAAATTTAATGTACTTTTGCCGTCAGAATTCTCTGATAATAGAAAGGAACTCCTCATATTTGCTTTTCTCATGGCGAAACGCAGTCCTAGCAGTTACCAAAAATCTCCATGCAATTTTCGCTGTAATGCACGGTACCAGATTTTCCTTTTCAACTTCCTCATTCCTGTACCATAATAAAATAAAATAAACAAAGAAAAATTATAATATTCAAATAATGAAATCGAAATGGCACATTGTCGCAAAAAGTTTTTATTGATTTGCACGAAATGAAACTGGCCCGCAAATTCCCTTTAAACTTCCTCGCCCCTGCCATTTTGATTTCGCAACAAATTGTCTTAATTTTGTCGATTGATGCTCGCTTGAATTTGTCTGATTTGGATAAAAAAAGTAATTAGGTTAAATTAAGACTATATTAAGTTCTAAATTAAGACACATTTGCCACAGTTTTGGTCTAATTGAGACTGATTACTTCGTCAAATTGGAGAACACGAATGTATTTCGGTAAGCATCAGCCCGAAATAGTTACGGCATGGCTGCCCCATCTCCAAGGGCTTGTCCTGGCACTGGTTGAGCCAACGTCAGCCTATTCCCATCAAGCGGGCCTCATTTTTGCTGCTCGTACTTGCTTCGGAATCCCGTAATCCAATGCCTCCCCGTAATCCAATGCCTCCCTGTACGTAGAAGATCAAGGAAGCGTCGTGTGCCTTGCAACAAAAGAGGAAAAATAACAGTAACAGAAAAACTGATTGTTTGAAAGACATATGCTGACGAAATGATAAATTAGAAACACAGAACCTCGAAAAATAAATCCGAAAATTTTTTTTGCAGCCACATTCGTAATTAGGGTTTTGGCTCGGCACAGTTTGGGGTTTTACGTTTTTGTCGCTTGAGTGTTGTACTTGCTCTTGCTTCCTCTTGTTGTTTCTCTCGATCTAGGGTTTACGGAGATAATAGTCGTGCCATGGCATTGAGAAACGAATGCCCAGATTTCGATGTCATCTCCCTCGCGAGCGCGGAGCCTAACTCCTGACGGCCATCGTTCCGTCGTGGATTCACCGGCTTTTCTTCCCCATCTCGCCGCCAGGGTATCGTCATCGCTTCATTTCTCTCATTCTTTCTCTATTTTTTTGGGTTCGTGCAAATGACTAGGGAGAGAGAAAGGGGAGGGAGCAAGTGCAATGAAGGGAATAAACACTGGCTAGGCTGGGCTCACAGTCCATCTCACATTAGAATGTATTGGTGTATGTGAACCAAGTTTATTCAATTGTGGACCGTCTGATCTTGATTAATGATGATCAAATGGTCAGAAATGATCTGGTGACGTGGACGCACAAATCACAACAATTTTGTTTACTTTATACATAACATTAATTTATAAATTATAAATTATAATTATAATTATAAATAGTACTAATCCTCGACATCTCAGGAAAACATGACATGTGTAAGATTTTTTTTTTTTTTTTTCCTATTGCAACCCAAATTATATCCATGTATAAAAGAAAAATATAATTGACTAAATTAAATGTTAATTGACATGATAACTGACACATGTTAGTTATTAATTTAATACGTAATTAACATTAGAACAGTGAGCATGTTATGGTAAATTCTAGTAAGCACTATATTAAATTAATAGCTAACATGTGTTAGTTATCATGTTAATTAAATATATTAACTTAGAACAGTGAGCATGTTATGGTACATTTTGGAGCAAAGTATTTTTTTTTTTAATATATGTTCACGTGAAAAAAAATATATAAAATTTTATGAAAACTCCAAAATGTACCCGTCATATTCTCCATATTAGTACTATTGTATTTAATTAACGTGATAATTAGAACATATCATTAAATATTTATTAATATTGATTCAAATTTATGAATTCGAACTAATGTTAATTATGTATTAAATTAATAACTAACATGTGTTAGTTATCATGTTAATTAAATATATATAGAGCATGTTATGATATATTTTGGAGCAAAGTAAAAAAAAAAAAAATTTAATATCAGCTAACTTTAGCTGTTATTCAATTCATTTTTCTAAGTTGACATTTTTATCGTCAATAAATTAACTTTATTGAATTTATTTAAACAATTAAAATTCAGTTGAAGGGAATTATAAAATTTAACAAGTTTAAATGCGCGAGTTAACTTTATCTTACTATGTTTTTATATATTTTTTTTGTCATATATAATATTTGAATACCATCAATTACAAATCACAAGATATAAACTATTCAATACATGTGAAATAACACAATAATGCTATGTATGCCGAAACAAAATAAAAAATACCGAATCAATCTCGAAATTATATAATTCATATGCAAATAATTTATTCGGAAATGTATTCGTAATTTACAGAACACCAATACGAACTACGTATACAAATACAAAATACCAATACGAGTACGAAATACGAAAATGAAAAACAATACGAGTACGAACACGAAAAGTAAGCACGAACACGAAACGTAAGCACGAACACGAATACTAATACAGGAATTAAGAATTACGAATAACTAATAACGAATACGAATACGAAATACGAATACTAATACGAATGCGCGAATAAGAATAATACACGAATACAAATACATGAATACGAATATACGGGCACGAATGCGAGTATGAATACCAAATACGAATACGAAATAGAACTAAAAATACGAACTATTCAATATATTTCGGAAATGAGGACATTTTACAACGAACCCGCGCAATTGCGCGGGCACCACGTTAGTTATTATATAAAGCGAAACAAGAAAGTCCATACTTCCTTGGCAAAATTAAGAAAGAAACAAAATTAAAAGATCAATATAGGGTTATACATGCATTTGAATGGATTTTATAGGAGTATCTACGAAATTTCACGATGTTTGGGGATATGCATGATATTATAATATTTTGCGGGTGCAAACGTGAAATTCTGCCATAAAAAATTATAGACATGACTGATGTTTCATTTTACTTCAAATCTTAAGATTAAGTACGGAAAGGACATAATTTTCTCGGAAAGGACATAATTTTCTTTTTGAAGAAGGTAGAAGCAAAATAAACAAAGCAGAAAAAATCTTGCAAATTATATTCCTCCAAATTTCAATTGCACTACATATTGATATTATATGTAAATTATATTATAGATAATTATGAAGTTAGGGAAATTCCCCTCTTCTTAGCCCTCCACGTCATCAGGGGCCTCTTCGTAAAAAAAAATATTTTTTTTTATATTTTGGTCCTTTTTATTTACATTTTGATTCTTTTTATTTAAAAAATTACATTTTGGTCCTTTGAAAAAATTACATTTTGGTCCTTTTTTATTTACATTTTGGTCCTTTTTATTTACAGTTGGTCATTTCAAGTTTGAAAAATTACACTTTGGTCCAGGGGCCTCTTTGAAAAATATTATTTACATTTTGGTCATTTTTATTTACGTTTTGGTCCTTTTTAGTTGAAAAAACTACATTTTGATCCTTTCTATTTACATTTTTGTCCTTTTAAGTTTAGAAACTTACATTTTGGTCCTTCATTTACATCTTGATCCTCTTTTATTTATATGTCGGTCCTTTTTTACATTTTTGAATTTACATTATAGTTCTTTTTATTTATATCTTGGTCCTTTTCAGTTTTAGTTCACACTTTGGTACTTTTTATTAACATTTTGGTCCTTTTTAATTTAAATTTCGGTCCATTCCTCTCATCTCATGCCTCCACATCACCACCTTATTATGCCTCCCTATCACCACTTTACTTGGAAATTTTTCAAAAGACTCCTTAAATTTTTTGATATTGTAAAAAACAATTAATTTACATATGTATTCATTTAAAAAAAATGCTTTTTTAATTTTAAAAAATTCTTAAACTTTTTGTAATATATAATAATTAAAAAAAATTACTATATGTTATATGTTATATAATTTTAATATTTCATTCATTACAAATATTCGACTTATGTATTATTTTTCTTGAAAAACTAACATAAAATTATAATAAGTTGAACAATATTATTAAAAGAACATCTTGCAAATATGAGTATACGTAAAACGAATACCCATATGAATACCAATATGAATACCAATACAAATACAAATTACAAATTTTGAATTACGAATGATGAAATAAGAAAATCGAAATATTCAAACTTACATCCGCAATAAATAAATTACAAAACAAGACAAAAATCAAAACATACATTATTTCGAGTCGAAAGTGTTCATATTTTTAATGCATCATTTTGAGAATTCAGAATAAATCAACATAATAATACCGCAAACACAATAACATGGACAATAACAATTGTTGAATAAGATTCCAGACATAGCTACATGCATTAATATTAAATACCAAGATTAATTCGAAGCACAAATATAAATCACATGTATCGTGCCATGTTAAATAACGAAACACTCATCAATTT
Source organism: Luzula sylvatica (assembly GCA_946800325.1). Taxonomy (NCBI): domain Eukaryota; kingdom Viridiplantae; phylum Streptophyta; class Magnoliopsida; order Poales; family Juncaceae; genus Luzula; species Luzula sylvatica. The sequence goes on along the minus strand of OX326957.1, from coordinate 4,030,602 downwards.
GAAGTCACGATTACAAAAAAAAATAGAAAATATATGTATGAAGAAATGCACAAGCACCAATTCGAAACAAAAACGAACACAAAAATGAGTACCACCACTACCACCATCATCATCATCATCATCATCATCATCATCATATCATCATCATCATCATCATCATCATCATCATTGTTGCCGTCTTGATTTTGCCGATGATGTATGAAAAATAAACAAATTCTACAACAAGGATTATTTGAATTGTTCAAGAAAGCCGGCTCTTGAAAAATTCAAATAGTACTTATTGTAAAATTTATACATATCATGATTTACTGAGGCAAAACATATAACACTTGCAAATTTTATTATTAAATGAAAAGTTTGGATATATTTAATTGTGTAATTATTTAATTAATTATAACTTTATATTGTTGTAATTTTTTTTGTTTCTTTTATTATTAAAATTCATATATTGTTGTTTGCTTTTTTGTTATGAAATACTTATGATTTGTTTATTTTATTCCTATACGTTACATTCGATATATATTCATAATTTGTTGATATTATGCGCGCAACCAGCATATATGATATTTTTATTTACATTCAAGAAATTATACTGATTTGCAACATTAAAAATAAGAAATAAAAAACCAAAAAAAAAGTAAAATTAATATAAAAAAAATTAGTCTCAAACTCGAGAATCCTCGGGGAACTCCCGCGCGAATGCGCGCGGGTAAAAGCTAGTTTCATTTAAAGTTTCCTAATTTACCAACCCCCTTATTTTTCACCTATCTTTGAGCTTCCTCATGAAGCCACATCATCATCCTTATCATGATTATTAACCATTAGATTTTGTGATGTGGCATCATCACATACATTAATATTATATGTAGTCATTTAAGACATGCATTTTGTATGAATATTTTTAAATATTAATTTGAACCATTAGATGTAGTGATGTGGTTTAATCTCAATCATTAATTTTTTTGTTAGATTTTTTGAAGATCATATTTTGTGTAGGCATTTATGTGTCATTATTTTACACCATATTTGAAGCATTCTTAGAAAGCCACATCATTCTATATTAATGATGTGGCATTTTATTATTGGTTAGGATCAAATTAGACCAAGTCTAATCAATTGTTTAACATTTCACATAAGATTCATGATCAAATGTGAATGTAATGGAATATGAAAAGTTTATACATGAAATACTAATAATTTAATATCTGATATTATAAACATACAACATATATTAGTATTATTTTTAGAAATTTAATTTTATAAAACCATCAAATATATTCATTTTAATTTTCTCTATATTTCGACATCCATATTAATATAGTTCATACATATCGTTTTTCATAATTTAAATTTGTACAGATATTATGTAAGAAAATATAATGCAAAAAATACATATTTTACATACATATTTTACATAAAATATTTTTAAGAATTTTATTTGCATAATAGACTTTTTAAGTATTATTATTTATTTTTTAAAAGTTATAACTATAAGAATCTCATATAATACCTAAGTAGATTATATTTGCGTTTGTAAGCAAACAATTTTTTTTTCAAAACATAATAGAATTAAAAAATATTGTATGCATCTAAATAAATTTTTAAACTTTTGAATACCTATAAAATTGTATTGTTATTTTACGAAATGTAAAATAAATAAAAAATCATATGATAAAAAATAATTTGTATTTATATTTATTATAAATTAAATTTTGATATTATTTATTAAATTACTTGAACTATTAAGTTTTATATTATTTTATATTTTCCATTGCATTTTGAATCAGTAAAAATTATTACTACTATATAATTAATAATTTGTTACTGCATATGTTTTATGATTCATTATTTTAAATATTTGATATAGTATGAAATATTGTGAACAACGATATAGTATTTGTTATTTCTTTTTTTCATAAAATTGTATTATATCTTATTCTTATATATATATTATATAATGACACTAATGTAAAGTATTATTATTTGATTAAAAAATTAGATTTATTGTTATTATAATGTAAAATAATTGTAACATATATGAATAATCATAGATAGATTAATTCAAAAAAATTTATTATAAGATTATATTATTAATATTATCATACACATGTGTAATTTGTATTAAAAAATATATAATTTACATTCTCGCCGCGTAGCGCGAGTATTCTCCTAGTTTCCTAAATTGTGGGTAGATAGTATTTGGGCTTTTGAGTACAGTGGCTTTCTTCAAACTATCCTCCAATTTCTCGCGGAAACTAAAATGGAAAGCATTCTTCTATTTAATTGTCTATTCCGCCGCCCTTTCTTCAAGGAGGCGGTAGAAGGTCCGAAGAATTAGGTTATCGTGAGGTAATTCTTAAGTCCTTTTTTGTGTTTGTATCTCTGTTCAATTCTCTGATTTTCTGTCCAGAGAAAAAGTGAATTTGTCATGATATTACCCTTACTTGTGGAGAAGTTTGTTTACACAATTCCAATTTGCTTTGTTGCTTTAAATTTTCTTCAGTGCTTAGGATTAATTATTTTGAATATTCCCATGTTGTTTAGTTGGGGTATTTGGTAAATAATTTCTTTGCCTGTGTCGCAATCTATGGAACATTTATATATATTTTTGTATCGTTTACAGGGGGAGATTTACAAAAATGGCCCGCCAGACCGAAATATCAGACCTTCCACGTGATGTGCTAGAAAAGATCGTTGCCTATTTGCCAACTAAAGAGGCAGGACGAACCAGCATTTTGTCGACCAACTGGAGGCGTACTTGGAGATCAATTCGTGCGCTCGTGATCTGTTATGCAAATATCAAACATGTTCAAACTATAAAATGGGTCGATGAAATGTTTGATCTCCGTGAAGGTCCAATCGATAAATTTGATCTTTCGATTATTAGAAGTTTCCCTTCCATTCGACAGTATTGCTTTGACGCCTTCGATAGGTGGATTCGTTACTTGTCAAGAACCGAAATTAAGGATCTTAGCCTTAACCTTTATTATTGGGACTACAAAATACATTCGAGTTTGTTCTCGTGCAGTTCTCTGAGATCTCTACGTATCAAAAATTGCGGTATTAAATTTCCTGTGGAACGACAAGAGTTAAAACTTGTTCACACCCTTGAACTACATAACGTTCACATTCTCGGGGACGAAGTCGAGACGTTGACCTCGTGCTTCCCCATGTTGGAGAATTTGACACTGGATCACTGTATGTATTACGGTGATAATCCAAGAATCTGTGCACCAAATCTTAAAAAAATTCATATGGTTGATTGGTGTCATTTTCTCCAACTAAGGGCACCAAAATTGCTCCATCTATGCATACAGTTTAACTACGAGAAGGAAGACCTCGAGCGAACGCAAGGAAAATTTCCTGTGATTGATCTTAACAAATTCCTTGGTGGCCTGCCGAATCTTGAAAAATTGGAGTTCAGAAATCAATTCTTCTCCGAGGTTAATTTATACTGTTGTTTAAAATTATTTTTTTAAATGCTTGGTGTGGAACAAATATCTACTCTTTCCTACCTTTTGATGTGATTGTTTATTCCTAATCCGAGTTTCTTCTTCAGTTTTACGATGCGGAGCTTGCTACCGGGAAGTTTCTTCTCCAAAATTTAAAAGAATTGTGGTTGGACTTTCGATATTTTAATGAGGAAGAAGTCAAATTGGTATCACCCTTATTCCATAATGCTCCTAATCTACAAGTGCTTCACTTGGAGGTGTCTTTTTTTAACAATTTTATTCTATTTATTTACTAATAGGTTTTTTTAACAATATTATATGTAAAATAACTTTACTTTATTTATTTTATTTCGTTATATTTGCAGGTTGGTTGGTGGTTATGGAGAGATGAAAATATTTGGAAGTCAATGAAGGCACAAGATTTCTCACTTCAAAGCATCCAAATTATGAGTATCTCCGAATCCGAAGGGTTTTACCATCCACGCCTTACATTACTGCCATTTATAAAGTTTGTGTTGGGTTCTGCTTCAAAGCTTCAAAAACTAATATTTAGAAATTTCAAGCATAATTGCTATGAAAGACCAACATTGTGCTTAAAAAAGAAAGTGTTGAGTCTAAAAGTTCGAACAAACGCTCAAATAATCTTCGAAGAGACAGTTTAGTTTATAGTTCTTATCATTTAATTTATTTGGCAAATGAGAGAGTTTAGTTCGTAGTTTATGTTGGATTTAGGGTTCTGGGTGTGCTTTATTTTAATAATTTTAAGTAATCGTGCTCTTTATGTGGCGAAGCTTATTTTATAGGAAAATTTTTATTGGTTCTTGTTTTGTTTGACATTCGTCTGTAAGATTTTTATTTTTTTATTTTTACATTTTACTTTTCATCTCTCTTTTTTCTCTTCACTTTTATGTTTTGGTTCATGAGGCAATCAATATTAGGTTCTGACATTTTAACTCGATTTACTCTTTTTTTTTATTTTGGTTTGACTAAGTATAAGGTTTTCTTTATTACGCAGAAATTAAAAGGAAAATGTTGTACATACACAACTCCCCTCCCCCCCCCCCCCCCCCCCCCCGCCTTGATGACGTGGATAGCGCTTAACACCTCAAGAATTAACAGACAAATACATGATTTAACATCTTAATTTGCGCTTTTATTATCTTATGTTATGATTAAACACCCAAATAAGGTGTTAAATCATAAATTTGTGTGTTAATTCTTGAGGTGTTAAGCGGTATCCATGTCATCAAGGATGTTGGTGTAGGTTGGGGGATGTACATCACTCCTCAAATTAAAATTAAAGGGATCTGGGATCTGTTTTTTCTTACTGGATCTCGAAAATTGAACCAGATTATTTTTAAAATTTATAAAAAATGAAATTATTTTTGGTATTTCATAAGAAAACAAGGCAATTTTGAAATATATTTATATTATATAGCAGGGTATACGTGAAATGAAAATTGACACTGAAATATATTCCAAGTAGAGTTAATATTATCTCCAATTAATTTTTTCATGAAACTTGAAATATGAAAGAAAAAACTCATTGCCTAATGTCCACAACTCCGGAATTCATGACCATAGTTAAGAAATCAGATTAAAAAATAATAAACTCATGTCAATATTTCCATTCGATCGATAGAATGCTAGGAGGAGAATTTAATGGACGTAGTGAGAGAGGGGTCCGGTTGAGAGAGAGAAAGCAGTTGTTGAGGGGATTCAAATGTGGGAAGAGAGGGATTCACGTTGATTAAAAGAAATGGAGCTATCCAATTTATAAAAATGGAGGGTTAACAGTAAAATAATTAAACATGTCAGCTTCTCATCTATATCATTTTTTTAATATCCAAAATATCCTTTAGCAAAAAGGGCTTTATTTTGATAATTTGAAGTAACGGTGCTCTTTATTTGGCGAAGCTTATTTTACATTTGTTCTTGTTTGGTTGACAATCGTTATATGCTATTATTTGTTATTTTCTCTGTGTGCTGGATTTACTCTTCTTTTCTGGCAAAACATGAATCTGGCGTCGTTGAAACCGTGACTGAACATCAATATTCCGGATGAGTCTTGGCCCTCTTGAGTCACTCGTTCGCTGGTCTGATCTCAGATCAGTGGATCGACAATTATTTGGAGATGCAAATGATATTAAGTATGACCAAGTTAACTACTAAATTACCAATAAATCTTCAGATATAAGAAAATTGTTCAAGCATAAAATATATAAAGTTCAATACTTAATTAACTTACAAATATGAATTTCAATATTTAATTAACGAGCTATTCTTCCATACACCAAATAAAATAAAATAAAATAACTAAAAAAACCACAAAACTAATAATACGTATATAAATAGTAGTAGTGCGTGCCTGCCTACGTGCGCGCGCACGCGCATGTGTGTGTCCACAAACAACGTTCTTTACTATATACGTACGTATCTGATATCATTATAAGATTACGGTTATGTCGAATATAGATATCATTATATCATTATATGAATATCATTATATGAATACGTATCTGATATCCGTTCGGGTATGGAGGATATATTTATTCGAATATAGATATTTCTTTTATAAGATTACGGTTATGTCGAATAATATGCGACTTAAACCCCTAGGTAGAACACTCGTTTGCCGACATCACCCACCTTGGTCTTCTTATTTTATTCTTATCTTTCTGACGAGCTATTTCCTCTGACAATTGATGAATTTAAGGTTCGAGCATCAGATGATATCAAATTCTAGAAAAATAGCTGCTAACAAGGAGGAACGACAGCCATTATTCCTAGAAAAATGACGGCAAATCTTCCGAACCTTAGCGACGACCACACGATCTAGAATAGGCCGTTGGGACTCTCTTTCGTCTCATCCCGAACAAATGGTGATTTTTTCGTGCTCAATTTTTTCTGAGACTTGCCCCTTGGGCACTTTCGACTCAACAACAATAAAATTGACTAGCATAACACTTTCAAAATATATGTCAAAGGTGTGTGTGTGGCATGTTTCTTTAACAATTTTAAATACAAGTTGAACAATTTAATATCCATTTTTTTTTATTTTTTTAATCTTAGACTTTTATTTTAAATTTAGATATGATTAAGGTATTTATTTTTAGTTGTTTGATTTGGCAAATCGATGTAAATCATGAAGTCTTTATTATTGACATGCGAGTCAAATGATATATTATATAATTTTATATTATAAGCAATGATCGATGAAATGAAAGTTTACCTGTATTCGAAAAGAAAAAAAAAATCTTGGAATGATCCATAAATACAAATATAAGGATCATACTCGAATGTCTGGGCTTTATGTTAAAGGACGATGGGCTTTATTTTGAGGAACATAAAAAAAAAAAAATAGGAGAAATCATACCATGTTCCATACAATTCTTCAAACTTTCTTCAAATCTCAATAAATATTTTTAGTTAACATCTTAATTAACTATTGATATATTATTATTACATTTTGAATATTAATTTTAAGAATTAATTAGAAGAGACCTTAATTACATATTATAATTTTATTATTATGCATTATACGTTAATCACCATGTTAATTAAAAATGTTAATTTGATCTTGAGAAAATTCTGGAGAATCTGGGACATCATAAATAAGCTCTTGACTATACACACACAATACAAGCTTGCAATGTATACGAAGGAAAATAGGATCACAAAACAAAACAAAAAAACTTATTTTCCAAGAATACAGAAGGTTTTTCCAAATATTCAGAAAAGATATAAAGTATATGAAGGGATTATACACTTCAGTTCCGAAGAAAGAAGGAACTATACATTTCAATATTTTTGAAGTTTTAAAATAAAATAGAGTAATATAAGATGAGAGTTTGAGACTAATTACTATACCACTTTGTGGTAAAAAATCTACATTTAGTGTTTTTGGTTTGAACTGGATTTTCTTTCTTTTCTTGGAGATTCGTAGTCCTTTTTATTTTGATTAATGAAATATATATGCAGTTACAATTGAAAAACCCTGACCTCAAAAATTATTCGTCATTTGCATAATAATCATTTGCACTGATCATCTAATTAGACCCTAATATTTATGATAATCAAGTTATATTTCAACTAATTAGAATAAGTTTATACATCCTCTAAAATAAGGTAATTTACAACCCAAATTGTCCTTTAAAAAATCAATGGCCCATAACATCCCCCAAAATCTGAAAAATCCAGTTTTACAAATCGTGAGAGGTGAAATAGTGAAAAAAAAATCCTGGAAACAAAGACAGATATTGGTGCACAAGAAAGCAATTCCCAACTTTGCATTAAAAAAAACCCGGAATCAGAAATCTCTCTAGATATATAAAATCTTCCTCACTTTTAAGCCACAACTCATTTGGTAATCACATCTTTCTCGGTCTTAATTTTAATAATTATTATCTCCCCAATTATGTTCATAAATATTTGTATAGTATATGTTAAAAGATATTTACTGTGATCTTAAATTGATAAAATAATATAAAAAATGTTGAATAAATTTAAATATGAAAAATCGAGAAGTATTTTTGTCCAAAAAAATTATAACATCATGAAGTATCCTAGAGGGGTTAACTGAAAATGAAATCATATTTACCGAGATTCATTTCCCAAAAGTTAGGAAGTCATTTTACGAATTCAAGAAAAAGTTGGGATTATTTACAAATTTCCCAATAAATAACTATTGTCCCGAAAATTCAAACAGCAAAAGAACAAGTAAAAAAAAAAAAAAATTGAAGCCTGATAAGGAGATTTTTCATCACCTTTTATGTACACAAAATATATAATTGAAACACATAAATATGATTAAAGTATAAAAAATATTGATAATTTCAATTTATTGAGATAAAATAATTTAACATGTCATGTGAAAAGTGCAAAAACTCGTTATTTTTTAAAAAATATGCCGAACCAACAGAATGGGCGCACATGGGTAAACCTGACTCGTTTCACCAGAACCAACAGAATTTCAAGCGTGATTTAACCTTCAAAATATTCTGTGGTAGACAAAAGCGTGGAGTCCAAACAATGTGTCCATTTCTTTAAAAATGGAGTCCAAACAATGTGTCCATTTCTTTAAAAATGGAGTCCAAAACCTTTTAGTTTACCCACACTCCTTCCATGAACCGTGCACCTTCAAAATATCACCAGACGTTAATACCCCTGATGGTTGTCTCCATCGGCCTAGAGCCTCTCTCCATTTATAGGTACTCCTTCTCTCCATTTTCAACATTTAATGAATGAACTAAATACAACTCAGACCACTCTCCCTCTCCATTTTTTATTTCACTGGAATGAAGATAGTCATCAATAATAATAGGCAGATCTGAACTTCGCATCAGCTAAACCATGCATAAATTATGTTATGTGGAAAATGAAAATCCTTCTTTCTTTGAATACACATTTTGAGATTCTCATGAGCTCTGCACGTATTTAATATTTGATTTCAAGATATTTGTTCGGTGCAGAATCTTAATTATATTGTAAATCAAAGAAAAAGAAAATTAATTATATACATATTCTCCTCTAAACCGGACATATATATATATATATATATATATATATATATATATATATATATATATATATATATATATATATATATATATATAGAAACTTGTTTTCATTCCAATAATAAATGGACAAGTCTATGTCCTCAAATTTTTCCCAACATCTTGTATATTAAGAATTAACGATTAACCACAATAATAATTAACAAAAAACACTCGATTAATAATTAATTAATATTGTTTATTAATCGTTAATACATTTATATTTTAAATATATATATATTAATTAATTATTAATGAAATATTCTTTTGTTAATTATCATGATAATTAACCTTTAATTTGTGAGGGAGAATCTCAGAAGCACGATAAATAGGCTCATAAAAAACCTTGTTCATGTTTTAGAGATTTTAAAGATAAAGCAATGATGCATATATTCCTTATCCTCTCCCCTCACGCTTGATGTGTCACCATAACATTTAATAATTTTGAATTTAATATTTTAATTCATGATTTAACATCTTAATTTATATTTTAATTGTATTATTTTATGATTGAACATATAATTAAGATATTAAATCATGAATTAAAATGTTAAATTTGAAGGTGTTAAATGTTATGTAACACATCAAGAGTGTGGGGAGGAGGATAAGGAATATGTGTAATATTTTTCTTAAAGATGATAGTTGAGGGCGACTAGCACACGCCGATGTTGGCTCACGTGGCATTTTTTCAGAAAGAATTTCTGTCATTTTGGTCACGTATGGTACGTCCACCAAATATATATCAATTACTATACAAAATTATGTATCTATACGATATTTTATTTATATAAAATAATATATAAAACATGTAAACACATGTATGATGCATGTAACCGAAATTTTGGGGTTGAAAATAATTTAGTAACCGAAATTGCAATTGCAATAGTGGTTCAAAGTTACAAGGAATCTGGAACTAACTTACAAGGATAAGAAAGAGATAAACAAGATCTGAAGAGTTAAAAAGAGAAAACAAACCCTAATTTTGAAAAAGAAGGAGAGAGGAAAATGATATACTCAGGGATATATCATTAACTTTATTTATTTCAAAACCCTCATATTGTTTTAATAAAATCATAGGGTTTAAAATAGAAGAAGGGGACAAGTCACAAAATAAAAATTATTGGCAAAAAAATGCAGCTACTCTTTCAAGCTGACAATAATAGAAAACATAATGAATATTGTGTGGGCGAGAAGGAAAACATAATAAATGGAAACTCAAATAATAAATCAAATCCTCATATGCAAGCCTGTACAGAGGGGGAAGGAGTTATATCTTTTGGTTTTGGTACCAATGAATTATGGAAAATTATATTTTTTTCCCTATATTTTTCACATACTAATTAATTCTAATTAGCAAAGTGAATAAATAATTAATTCATGATCACTAAAAATTTAATATGTAATTAAAGTCCATACAAATTAATGATTAATTCTACATATTTAAAAATAAATAATTATTAATTGATAGCATTAATTATTGAATTAATCAGAACAAAAATGTGAGGGAATTTCGCGGGCACGATAAGGCCTCATGAATTATTTATAAGATGGGTTGATCATAAAGAGGAGAATAGTACCAAAATTATGTATCAGCCTCATGAATCGTATGTACGATGTATGGTGTATCTCATAGGTGTACGTAGGGATGTAAACGGTTCGGATATTATCCGAACCGACCCGAACCGAATCCGCCTAAATATCCGGATCCGAATAAAATTATCCGGATCCGAACGGATCCGGATCCGACCCGGATCCGGATCCGGATTCGGTTTTGATAATAGGGATCGGATCCGGATCCGAATCCGGATATTATCCGGATCCGAATAACAGTACAAAAATGGATATTCGTTTTTGAAAATTTATTATGTTTTTAAATAACTATGGTCTTATAGACCCAATATAAGTTTATGTTTGCATGACTTATAATTGATAAACCAAGTCCATTCTAAAAGAAAATGAATCTTTCATGTATGCTTTTCCAAATCTCAAAATATTTGACAAATACTCGATTTTGTTTCGTAAAATTATAATGTCCTTTTATGTATTATTTAAGTATTATTTTGATATTGTTTGAGATTCGTTGGTAAAATAGATAGTTATGTTACATACAAAATATCCCGTCTGAACTATCCGAATAATATCCAGATTCGTATCCGTATCCGAGATATCCGAACCGAATCCGTATCCGTTTAATATCCGAACCGTATCCGGATCCGGGAATATCCGTATCCGAAAAAAATACGGATCCGGATCTGGTATGACCACTATCCGAACCGGATCCGAACCGTTTACACCCCTAGGTGTACGGGCAGCTAAAGAGGGTGAGTAAAGAGGGTCCAGAAGAGAGGGTGTTTTACTTTTTGTACTCCTGTTTTTATTTTCTTTTTTATTTTCTTTTATTTGTATGTTTTTTCATTTTTTGTTTTTTGATTTTCTGGTTTTTTGATTTCGCGGGCACGATAGAAGGCCTCAATGCCTCATGAATTATTTATAAGATGGGTTGATCATAAAGAGGAGAATAGTACCAAAATTATGTATCAGCCTCATGTATCGTATGTACGATGTATGGTGTATCTCATAGGTGTACGGGTAGCTAAAGAGAGTGAGTAAAGAGGGTCCAGAAGAGAGGGTGTTTTACTTTTTGTACTCCTGTTTTTATTTTCTTTTATTTGTATGTTTTTTGATTTTTTGTTTTTTGATTTTCTGGTTTTTTGATTTCGCGGGCACGATAGAAGGCCTCAATGCCTCATGAATTATTTATAAGATGTGTTGATCATAAAGAGGAGAATAGTACCAAAATTATGTATCAGCCTCATGTATCGTATGTACGATGTATGGTGTATCTCATAGGTGTACGGGCAGCTAAAGAGAGTGAGTAAAGAGGGTCCAGAAGAGAGGGTGTTTTACTTTTTGTACTCCTGTTTTTATTTTCTTTTATTTGTATGTTTTTTGATTTTTTGTTTTTTGATTTTCTGGTTTTTTTATTTCGCGGGCACGATAGAAGGCCTCAATGCCTCATGAATTATTTATAAGATGTGTTGATCATAAAGAGGAGAATAGTACCAAAATTATGTATCAGCCTCATGTATCGTATGTACGATGTATGGTGTATCTCATAGGTGTACGGGCAGCTAAAGAGGGTGAGTAAAGAGGGTCCAGAAGAGAGGGTGTTTTACTTTTTGTACTCCTGTTTTTATTTTCTTTTATTTGTATGTTTTTTCATTTTTTTGATTTTCTGGTTTTTTGATTTTTCTGTTTTATTTATATTCTGTTTTTTATTGTATTTCTTTTTTATTTTTCATATTTTTAATTTGCTTTTTTAATTTTATTTTTATTTTTCGGTTTTTTATTATATTTCTTATTAATTTTTCAGATTTCCCAAAATATTGTTGTGTAATTTTCTGTTTTTTCATTTCTTACGTTTTTTTCTGATTTTTTTATAAAATTCATAATATATTTAATTTTTTTATTTTATATTTTTCAGATCCAAAAAGATTATTTATTCAAAATAAATAAGAGAGCCTCAATGAGTTTGATATTCAATTTAAATAAGTAAAATTTAGATAATTCCTAATAAATAATTGAGGATATATAGGTAAAATAATATTTATTTTTTTTATCACATTTGAATATGATGAATATTATCTTTATTTTTGTAATATAATTTATTTACAACTTATTTGTACGGTTTTTTAAAACCCGGTGAACAAAAGTTGAGTTATTCCATCTTGTCATGTGGGGTCCACACTAAGAAAAAATAAGCATATATAACCTCTAAACAACAAGGGCGATGCTACAGTCACTTCCATTTTCACTCCCAAATCCACTCCCTATATTCATTGACATGTGGAACCCACACTTACTTTTACAAAATTTAATTCGTGTGGGACCCACAAATCACACTATTCATGTGAGAGGGAGGGGGGGAGGGAGGAGTAATGATAAAACCCATGAATTTGTCCATGAATTTGTCCATGAATGGACACGTGGCACTTCGTGATTGGTTGCATTAAAGGAGGGCCCGTATCTTTACTCAAACAACAAACCGCGAGAAAATTCATCACATTCAAATGAAATAAAAAAGAATTTTTGTTACCTAAATATTCTTTACAATTCAATTATTTATGAGGAACTATATAATTTTTATGGGAATTCTTCAAAAACCCCTTAACTTTTCTGTAAATTTTGAAAAAACTCCTGCCTTTTTAAAAATCCCCCATATTTTTTAGATTTTCTCAAAAATCCTCTATATTTGTTTCTTCTTCCAAAATCCCCTAACTTTTTTAAATTCCCTCAAAAACTCCATATCTTTTTGTTATGTTTTTTAAAAATGACCATTATACCCCCATAATTTTATTTTATATTTTTCCATAATTTAATAAGTAATAAATATATATTAAACTATTATAAAAAATAAAAAATATTAAAAATAAATAATACATGATATTAAAATATTACAATATATAATACGTAAATATTAAAATATTATAATAAATAATATATTGATATCAAAATATCATTTTCAACAATTATTAATATTTTAATACCTAGATATTAAAATATATATGTATGTCTATAAAATATAATAATAAGTAATACATAGATATAAAATATTATTTTAAGTAATATATTAAAATATTATAATAAATAATACATAGGTATTAAAATAGGGTTCTGTTCTGGTCTGATGATCATTGGACAAAATCATGTCCATGTATTTTTATGATCGTTGGATTTTATCATGATGTCCATTTGCTTGATAGAAAACAAATAATACCCTTCTTCTGTTTTGGAAAGGAATCTCTAAGGAAAATATCTAAGCCCTGTAATGGAGATATCTCCTCTGTTCCGCCATTGATTCTCTTTGTATTCCTTTCACTGTCATTTTTCGCCTCTCCCACCTATAGGCCTGCTTGCATCATTCTTCAACGTCCCAGTGTACTTGTGGATAAGGTGTCTTTGTCTTGTTATTTGTTTATGCATGAGATGAGACATTAAGATTGAATCTATTAGTTACACTATTCCGAAAATGCTTTTTTAGGAAATGAAGCAATAAAACTAGAGAACCAATTAGTGACACACCCGCATGCGCACACACGCACGCATGCTTGGTTCATGAAAAAATGATCCGATGTACCGGACCGCAGTTCTTGGGGTCAAGATTGTGGTGGTGACCTTGTTGTGACCTTGCCTGAGAGGGATTAGAGGGGACGAGGACAAGAGAAATGAAGATGACAATAAGTGAGAGAGTCCACAGGTTGAAGGAGAATTTTTTTCATTAATAGATAGGAAGATCTCTTTTCGAATTAGGAGGATTCTTTCTTTTTTAGGTTTAACGGAAAAGTTAAAGGGAGGGTTAATTCTCATCAAGCAAATTAATATCATGATTAGATCCAACGATTATAAAAATATGTGGACATGATCTTGTCCGATGGGCATCGGACAAACTCCTTACCCATTAAAATATTGCTAATTGTTGAAAATGTTATTTTAATATCAATACATTATTTATTATAATATTTTAATATTTATGTATTATTTATTATAATATTTTAATATCATGTATTATTTATTTTTTTATAATAGTTTAATATGTATTTATTATTTATTAAATTATAGAAATATATAAATTAAAACTATGGGGGTATAATAGTCATTTTAAAAAAAATAACAAAAAGATATGGTGTAGTTAAGGGAGTTTTGGAAGAAGAAATAAATATAAGAGATTTTAGAGAGAATCTAAAAAATATAGGGGATTTTTCATAATTTAAAGAAAAGTTGGGGGGTTTTTGAAGAATTCCCCAATATTTATTAAATGTGACAATACTGTTAATACATATTTGACAACTAATTAATTTACCTAATTTTAAAAATCTGACAATACCGGGTTTTAAAAACCCGATTTAGATTACTTTTAGAATATTTTGAAAAAATAGGTTATTTTTCAAATATTCGGAACAAAGTGGGTCATACAGAGAAATGTTCTTTATCTTTTTGTTATGATTTTGAAGACGTTCATTATAGCTCTTTTCATAATTTTATTTTATAAATATTTATAATATAATAAATAATAAATAAATATTAAGATATTACATTATAAAAAATAATACATACATATTAGTACTTATAGATATTAAATAATTACAATAAATAATACATAGATATTAAAATATTAATAATTATTTAAAATGATATTTTAATATCAATATATTATTTATTATAATATTTTAATAACTATGTATTATTTATTATTATATTTTAATTTCTATATATTATTTTTTTTTGAACATTTTTATATTTTTATAATATTTTTTATGAAATTATAGAAATGTACAAAATAAAATTATGGGTGTATAATTGTCATTTTTAAAAACAAAGCAAATGATACAATTTTTTTTAAGGAATCTAATAATATTAGGGGTTTTTTTGGAAGAAACAAAAAAATATAGGAAGTTTTTGAGAGAATTTAAAAAAGATATGAGGTTTTATAAGGAGATTTTTCGTAATTTACATAAAAGATAGGGGTTTTTCAAATGTCATGGTTTCCTCTTAAAATCCTCAAGATGTCCCATATATTCATATTATCTCGTTAAAAATCATCAATGTTCCTATTGTTAGTAATTTGTCAATTATTTAACTTTTAAAATTATTTTTCTATAATTATGAATAACTTTCCTATTAAAAAATATTTAAAATTATAAAAACTAATCAAATATTGTCAAATATATCTCATGTTTTTCTTCCAAGACACATTATTAAAATCAGTATTATTCTCAAAATTTTAAGTAGCTAGCATATTTATATAGGAGTACAACAAAAAAAATATTTTGAACGAAAAAAGTTGATGTAGCTAGGATATTTTTTTGAAGGGTACACGTGAAATTATGATATTTGCCGAGACGCGCATGAAATTCTGCCATGAAAATAAAATTTTAGGTTTAGGGGTCTTTCTCTCTCAAGGAGAAAATTTGGAAGCAAAATCTCATATAAAAGGATTACATCATTTATTTTGAACATACCTGATTTAGTTGACAATATGGATGACATAATGACAAAATATTTATTAAGTTTGTAATTTATGAAATGAGATTATATACGACGTGACAGAAAAAAGTAGGTTTAGTTGTAAGTATCAATTTTCTTGCGTATCCCCGCAAATCCAATGAATTAAGACCTGACTGATCATGATATTTTTTTTTTTTTTTTTTTTTTTTGTTGAGAAAAACTAATCATGATAAGTTGATTGATCAATAATTTAGATTTAACACAGCTAATAATGGAATTATCAACATATATAGCTAAAATAGTTAAATATTTAATTTCTCATAGTTAAGAACTAAATAGTTATTAAAAATGCTATATTAAATACTATTTGTTAATTACATTGATGTATTTTCGCGAATAATAACTTTTAAATAAATATAAGAATTCAAACAATTAATGAAATATTTTAGTCTTTAGTCCAATTCCAACAATGATAGGTACCTAAGTTTTTTTTATCAAGATTTGCACATAAAAGTACACGTGGAATCCAAATTTAAAAGCGATACGATATATTCTCCGTCTGATATAATTAGTAGAATTTAATTGATAACATATGCAAATCAATCTTGAATTAGCATAATGTACGTACAAAATCTTGCCGAGTTATTCTCCTCCTTTCTTTTTCGACATGTAGTCAATACATACTATTTGTGGATACTCAATAATTCATAAATGGGGAGTTGTATGATAAACTCATTTTCTTATCATAGACCATTTTTTAAAAATTATTTTAAGATATTTTATTTATTTATCAATTAATTATAAAAAAATTATGTTTTGTATAGCATTAAATGATAAATATACATTTGAATCTCACAAAAAAAATCATTATTTAACAAATATTGAAAATATTTTTTCTAAAATAGGTGTATCATAAGAAAATGGGTATATCATAAAACTCTCCTTCATAAATATAATATTAACTCTACTTGGAATATATTTCAGTGTCAATTTTCATTTCACATATACCCTGCTAAATAATATATATATTTCAAAATTGCCTTGTTTTCTTATTAAATTCCAAAAAATAATTTCATTTTTTATAAATTTTAAAAATAATCCTGTTCAATTTTCGAGATCTCATCGCCAGTAAGAAAAACGAGATCCCAGATCCCTTTAATTTTAATTTATGCGTAATAAAGAAAATCTTATACTCGGTCAAAAAAAAAAAAAAAAAAAAAAGAGTAAATCGGGCTAAAAATTCATAACCTTATATTGATTGCCTCATGAACCAAAACAAAAAAAGTGACGGGAAAAAAGAGAGCTAAAAAAAACACAAAAAAAAAAAAAAAATCTTAGAGACGAATGCCAAACAGAACAAGAACCAATATAAAAAAATAAGCTTCGACACATAAACATCACCATTACTTAAAATTATTAAAATAAAACCCTAATTCCAACATAAACTACGAACTAAACTCTCTCATTTGCCAAATAAATTAAATGATAAGAACTATAAACTAAACTGTCTCTTCGAAGATTATTTGAGCGTTTGTTCGAACTTTTAGATTCAACACTTCCTCTTTTAAGCAAACCATAGGTGCTTCATCACAATAATGCTTGAAATTTATGAATATTAGTTTTTGAAGCTTCGAAGCAGGATCCAGCAAAAACTTTATAAATGGCAGTATTCTCCGGCTTCGACAGTAAAACTCACCGTCGATGCCCATAGTACGGATGCTTTGAAGTGAGATTTCTGCCTTCATCGACTTCCAAAAAATTTTATATTTCCACGACTTATTAATCTGCAAAAAACTCAGCAAATATAATGAAATAAATAAAGTAAAGTAAAGTTATTTTCATATAATATTGTTAAAAAAAACTATTAGTATATAAATAGAATAGAATTTAAAAAAATAAAAACCTCCAAGTGAAGCACTTGTAGATTAGGAGCATTACGGAACAATGGTGATATGAATTCGACTTCTTGCTCGTCAAAATAATAAAAGTCCAACCACAATTCTTTCAAATTTTGTAGAAGAAACTTCCCTGTATCAAGCTCCGCATAGTCAATCTAAAGAAGGAACTCCGGTTAGAAATAAACAATAACATAACAAGGAAGGAAGGAGTAGATGCTAGCTCCACACCAAACATTTAAAATATATTTTGAAACAACAATATAAATTACATTGTAGAAGAATTTATTTCTCAACTCCAATTTTTCAAGATTAGGCAGGCCATTAAAGAAGTTGTTAAAGTCAATCACGGGGAAACCAAAAGTTCGCTCTCGGTCTGTATCCAAGCGGTCAAACTGTATGCATAGATGGAGCAATGTTGGTCCCCTTAGTTGGAAAAAATGATACCAATCAATCATATGAATTTTTTTAAGATTTGGTGCACAGATTCTTGGATTATCACCGTGATTACAACAGTAATCCAGTGTCAAATTCTCCAGCATGGGGCAGCATGAGGTCAACCTCTCCACATTGTTCCCGGAAAAGTAAATACCACGTAGTTCAAGGGTGTGAAGAAGTTTAAATTCTTGTCGTTCCACAGGAAATTCAATAAAGCAATTTTCGATACATAGAGTTCTTAGAGAACTGCACGAGAATATACTCGAAGGTATGTTGTAGCTTCTGCAACAAGAAAGGTAAAGTCTGAGTTCCCTAATTTCGGTTCTTGACGAGTAACCAATCCACCTATCAAAGGCGTCATGGAAATACAAATACTGTCGAATGGCATAAGGGCAACTTGTAATAATCGAAAGATCAAATTTATCGATTGGACCTTCACGGAGAGCAAATATTTGATCGACCCATTTTATAGTTTGAACAACTTCGGTATGAACATAACGTATCACCAGCACAGGAATCGATTTCCAAGTATGCCTCCAGTTGGTTGATAAGATGCAGGTTCGCCCTGCCTCTTTAGTTGGCAAATAGGCAAGGATCGTTTCTAGCACATCGTGTGGAAGGTCTGATATTTCGGCCGCGTGTGCCATTTTCGTAAATCTCCCTCAAACAAAACTGCCCTGTAATCGATACAAATAAATTATTTACCAAATACCAACTAACAACATGGGAATGTTCAAAATAATTAATCTTAAGCAATTGGAATTGGGTAATATATCATGACAAATTCACTTTTTCTCTGGACAGAAAATCAGAGAATTGAACAAAGGTGCCGTTACCAACACAAAAAAGGACTCAAGAATTACCTCACGATAACCTCATTCTTCTGACCTTCTTCCTCCTCCTTGAAGAAAAGGGCGGCGGAATAGACGATTAAATAGAAGAATGTTATTTTTGGAGGGTTGGGTTGGGCTGGGTTTATTTGGTAATTAAATTATTTTTGGAGGGGGCATATGTGCAAAAAATTTCAAACTCGAGCTGGTTCGAGAGTCGAACATCACCCAGCTCGAGCTCGACTCGATTTTCGAACGATCTTCGAGCCGAACTCGAACGAACGTCGAGCTCGAGTTTTTTTTGCCGGTCCTACTTGTAAGGAGAAAGGCAGTTTCACACATGTTTCTCTTGTTTTTGTTCACGCAAGAGAGTAAAAAGTACAAAAATTGATACACGATCCGCAAATTAAATCACGCGCATAACCCACACTCATTAAATTTCAATATTTATATTTCATTAAAGTCATAAATTTCTTTCCAATTAAATTGGTGGGGGTTGTAAGGCCAACGAGGTCTGGACTCGGGTCCAAAAAAAATTGGGGTCCAAAAACTCTTTCACATACATGTATAAAATAATAGGTACAATGACTCATATGTATTTATTTTCACTCCAAACCCGACCTATACTTGGAGAATTCAGTGGCAGATCTTGACATGATTTTTTGGGGAGGCAAAATGAAAATTGGTTCTGAAATTACACTGCACTATTTTTTTGGGGGAGAAAACAATAAAATTTACACTGTTATACTGACTAATCATTAAATACACTGAATCACTAGATATATACACTGTTTGACGAAAATTTTGCGGGGGTGATCGCCCCCCCGCGCCCCCTACTAAGATTCGACCTTGTTGGAGATAGTTGTTCAATTCGCAAATAATGCGTGTATACTTTACGAATAATATACGTATCGACATTTCCGTACTCAATCTGATGAATAATTCACGTATTTCCGTATAATACCTTTTTTAGAAGACGAAAAATATAATTTTTTTTAAATAAATAAAAAACATAAATTTTCAAAAATGATAAAGAAAATCAAAATATCAATAATAATATATAAATTTATGATTTTGAACTAAAATAAATATTGTTTAATAAAATAATTATAATTATGAATTATTTATGGATAAACAAATGTACATTTATATATTTTATATACCAAATTATTGCATACGTATCATGTAAAATAAACATAACTATAGACGAATAAGCGAACTGATGAATTATTAGTGTATTGTCTTTTATTCGACCGAATATTTGACCGACTTGAAAAACGTTCGATCCGAATTATACACGAACATATTACGTATCGTATTATTCGCGTATCATGAATGACTAATTACGACTTGGACTAACCCGACCAATGTACCCTAATAGCCCCGTCCCCGTACTCTCTCTCTCTCTCTCTCTCTCTCTCTCTCTCTCTCTCTCTCTCTCTCTCTCTCTCTCTCTCTCTCTCTCTCTCTCTCTCTCTCTCTCTCTCTCTGCGGACGCTGAAAATCCGAGAAAAAAGGATTTCCTCGGGATCTTTTTTTCGAAATTTTCTCGGCTATTTCGTGAAATTAATCAGGGAGATTAGTAGTAGAGCTTAATTCTTGGATATTAGGTGGATTTCAAGCAATTTGAGTGGCGATTTGAGACAAATTTCGGTGTTTTATTGCGACTTTTTGGCTATTTTGATGGGAATTTCTCCGATTTTCTTGCTAATTATTATTCTACTATCTTTATATTGTATAATCTTTTTCTCTCTCATACTAATTTCATTTCTAATTTAGTTTTCTCACTTGAAATTGAATTTGGGGCTAAAATTAATTTTTTTGATTTGACAATTTGTTAGTAAATTGGACTCAAATTGTTTGTTAGTCATAGAGCTAGCTTAGTTAATCAATTACAATCACGATTCATGATGTATAGGCTCTCGACAAAAAAAATGGATAGGCTTTTTCTTACTGTATACAATTTAACGTAATCAAAATTTGATACCATTAAATATACTAAATAAAAAAAATCTTATAAACTAAAATAAATATTCAAAAAGACGATCTTAAAATTTAACTAGTTCTTTTATGAGATTAAACTCAACTTTCTATCCATCTTTTCTTTTAAAATTTGCCGTATCCACTTGGATACTTTCTAATACTTGACATTTTAATTAAAACGATAAAAAAATATAATATTAACCGGAGCAAAAATACGTTGAATGTTGAAAGGTTCCAACCAAAATGGCCTTTCCAAATCGAGCCAAAAAATTCATTAAACTGTGAAACTACTCAAACCTACAAATTAAGACAAAGAAATAACAAAACTCAGATTATGATATCATTAGTATGAACTTATATTAATGAAATGAAAAGTGATAATGCCTAGAATTTGTGCATAATTATCAAATTGCGTTCAAGAACACAACATTGATTCACATCGGAAATTGCATAGTATCAATCAAAAGTGCATAAATGAAAATTTAATGAACTTAATTTGTAAATCTGAAATTGATTAATACCAAAAATTGATCGATTTGAACAAACTCAAATTGAAAGAACTTGAATTACACGGAAAATCGAATTGAAAAACAAGAAAATTTGTGACTCAAGAAGAGCAAAATTCGCCAGGTTTAAATTAGCAACCAAGATGAATTGAATTGAAATCCAATACAAAATCGAATTGGAAAAAAGGAAAAAAGAAACATATCATGTACAATAAAAAATTTATTGCAAAGAAAGGTCATTCTTGAAATTATATTTTTGACAAATCAAAGAAAAATGTAATGGAGATTTATCAAGACCGCAGGTTCGTCAGATTTAATGGAATATCATTATTGGTAGGCTTAAATTATGATAAATTATGAGTAATTATGGGTGCATAAAATGCGTAGAATTTGGTATTATAAAATAAAGAACATAGAAGAAGAGAGAATGGGAGGAGACAAAATTTCTATTGAATGAGTTGGAGGAATACAATAGTCACTACCCCCTTTATATAGTAGAGGGTGAGTGCAGGCCAAGAAAGCTCTTGCCATATAAAACGCTAGAATACAAGGAAATAATACAATATCAAATATACCAAATATCCTATAATTAATGTCTCCATCTTCACAAGATTTGTTGCATGACATCCATATTATTATATTCATAACACTCCCCCTTGGATGTCAATATTTCATACGCATAAGTAGCTATCTCGTTAAAAACCTAGTCTGGAAAAACCCAGTGGGATAAAAAGCATGACTAGGGAAAAAGAGTGTAGCGCGTATTGTTTCTCCCCCTGATGGGTACACATATCTCCAAAATAACGGAGTTTAATCTTATGTCTTAATTGCCTGAAAATTTAGTTGGCAAGAAATCTTCAGGATTATTACTTGAGCGAGTTTGATACATATCAATTTCGCTGCTCTTCTGGAGCTTGTGTGAGGAAAATAATTTTGGAGAATTATCTGTGCCAGGAACATGCCTCATTAAAAACCTTGCCAGAAAAACCCATTGGGATAAAACCATGGCCAAGGGAAAAAGAGTGCAGTGCGTACTAAATCTCTCCCTCATATAGACAAATCTCCTTAAGACGACGAAGTCTCATCTTATTGGACGTTTAGGTCACCATTATTTTGGACCCGTGAAGTGCTGCTTGTTGGGACCAATAATACTCAAATGTGGTACTTCTGGACCAACAAAAATTTCATTATCTTCTCCGTGACGAAAATAATTATTCTTCATATCAATGGATTGATCACTATAAGAGAAATTAATGCATGAGACTTGTCAATTTTAAAACGTTTCAAGATATTCTCTTCATAAATAGATTGGTGAACAAATACCATATTTCTTATATACTCGATTTGCAAACAAAGAGAAAACATTTTCTTTTCTGAGTTTTTATGCAGTTCTTGCAACTTCTTCAGGAGTTTCAATGATATTTCAAATCATCGACGTATACTGCAAATCCATAATTAATATCTTGACAAATATACATTGATTTAAATCCTTCTGGAATTTTCATAACATTATAAAGTGATCCATATTTTATTATAACGTCCACGAGAAGTAAATGGAGTCCTCGAGATTGCCAATATAATCAAAATCTGAGTGTGATTTCATTTCTCATTGCAAATTCTTATACATACATACTTGTAGTTTGTATGTTTCCTATAATAGTTGTTTGGACTACAGGTCCAAAATCTTCACGTTTTTCAAGTAAATTTGATTCTTCTGGAATTTCTTTAGTCACTTTGAATGTGAATGGAGAATTAGTTACGGAATTTTTCTTTGGATATTTATATCATCAAAATCTGCCTCATTAAAAACTTACTAGGTAAAACCCAATGGGACAAAAATTCTAGTGAAGGAAAAAGAGTGCAATATATTATGTTTCATACGCTTCATAAGTTTTCTTGTTAAAAACCTTGTCAGGAAAACCCAATGGGACAAAACCAAGATCAAGGACAAAAAGAGTGCATTGCGTATAATTTTCTCCCCCTCATGGATACAAATATTTTATGATTAAGAAGTTCAATCTTTTGCACTAGTTGTTTTGAATTCTTAGTTTCCACCGACAAACTAATTTCTTCAGGAAATATTTATTATATTTGTAATCCATGAAAAATACTATTTCACATTCGATATCTTTCCCGTTAAATTTCTTATTTTAGTAATTGTCATTTAGAACTCTTCGGGAGTTCAAATAATTATTAATTAAACACTATTTATTTATAATAAATATGCATCTGCGAATTTGATCATTCATACCGGTATATATATTCTTACTTATTACATCGATTATATCTTATGGCTCAAATTACTATTCATGCAAAGATCTTTGTAATTTAATATAATATATCTCTCGAGAGTTTTAATCGTATCCTTCAGGCATACTAAATCCTTCGGGGATTTTCATGAATATCCTAGCAAAATGAGTCATGTGAATAATCTGATATAATAAATACAAGAAACAATTTTAGTCCTTCGGGTCCATCAATTTCAATTTCTTATGTGATTGTTGTTATTGGCCAATAGTTTTTAAATGTCGACATTCCACAATTTATTTAATTTCAGATCCTCGTTTTATTAATTATAAATTGAAAGCGCACCCATGCCAACTTTCTAATAACTATAGTTTTATTTCGGTTCCATCTTCTTTTAGTAGATTTTGAGATCTCATTATTTTCAACAATTTCGATGTTGTCAGGTACCTGAACCTGTAGGGGAATATCCTCGACCCCGGGCCCGCGCAGCGGAATGAAGGCCCGGTCCGATTCCCCGATTCCCGAGATCACGCCATGACTTCGAGGGTACGATGCGAATAGAAGGATAGATCTATACCAGCGTGAAATTGATCACGCACGAAGGGTTGATCGCCGCCTTCTATCTCCTGTCACGTTGGTGACAATCCGCGCGTCCCATACCACGCGTCTTTCACCGTTCGTTGACCGTCTTCTCACTCCTTGAGTCGATCACAATCCAAGAGCCACAATTGTCGCTCCTCTACTTGTATCCACCGTGAGTCGCAAGACGTCGGTCGCGGATGCACCTGCCTAGACGATGCACCGGCGAACTTGCTCGATCTAATCGATTCTCTATTATTCGAGAAACTCCTTTCTCAATTTCTCTCTCTTCGCACCCTTTCACTCACTAAAGATCAAATCTGAATTTGCTCTTTTTCTTGTGTATATTGGGCAGAATAATCACTTGCTTAGAATGATTCAACTGCTTGATAATTCTGAATGAATTGCTTAGTGAAGATGAGAGAGAAAATCCTATTTATATATAATAGGATCAGGATTAGCCAAAAGGCATGTATATCCAATATACACCCTCTCACACAGAAAACTGCATGAACCTGGTCAGTATTCTGTCCAGACGAAATTGATAAATTTCTCTGACAGAAAATCAACCAACACGAAAGTTGTAGATAATCTCATTATCTACACGACCCAATTTGGCCCAGCCCAATTGGAGTTCGTATGCAAAAGTTATGACTGTTGTACTAACTGTATGTCATACTGTTGCACCCTTTCGGTATTTCACAGAAACGACACTTATACTTCGTTCATATGAAATATATTTCTACATGAAGGTTATAGATAATCTAATTATCTATCTTACCCAATTTGAACCATTCAAATCGGATTTTCCTACTGAAATATATGGCTACGAATGTACGACTACATTCGTTTATCCTTGTGTACACTTTTACGGTTGATCCTGAAACTGTATTTCCTTCAGTTTCCCACTCAATTTCAGATCTACCTAAAAGGTACTCATGCATATCCAATACGCACGATTTTAGAGAATATAGCTCGCGTATCAAATACCAAGCTATGCACATCCTATGTGCCAATTTTATGATCAAGCCCGACTTAGTACGACTCGTTGTGTGACCATGTAGGTTCGACTTAACGATGGCAGTAGGTTGTTTCCAATACCTACAAGCTCATGAGCGGGATCTAGTCACTCCATCATAGCTACCCATGTTAAACGAATAATGATTGTGATCATTGTGCCTATCTCGAATAGCGGTTACTAGTTCTCTTGTTTACGATATCCGTTAATCAAAAGGCATGGTAATAGTCATCCTTATAATTTGATTAACTACACTTATTCCCCGATTCCGAGTTGAGTTAACAAATTTCAATCGATATTAACCATTAATATCATTGACCGTGGCCACGGTTTTCGTTAATCGACTCATCGAGCGGCGCCTAAGAGATATCTCTTCCTTTCGGAATAAACAATTCCTATCTTGGAGACTCATATTGAATTCCGTGTTTCGGACAATACCCAATGATGACCCTTTTAACTCCCTGTTACGGTGAGTGTAAGATCATATCAAAGCATTGTGTTACGCACGTAACGCAATCAATGATCCCCTCAAGTATGAAGAATCTAAAACCCCATCCGTCGCAAGTCCATCTATAATGACTAAACCATGTCATGGTCTCGCGGCTTCGGTCATATCCAATACATGTAACCTAACATATATCTACGTTCCCGATTCGACAAACTCCTTTGTCCCATGATTAGCAAAACATAATCATCTCCTCGGCAAACGTACTAGTGTACGCGTTCAGTCTATCCAATAATAGAAATGCTTCTCTCTTAAGCAAGCTGATCCGCGACTAGGGATGTTTAGAAATGACACTTTAAGTGTGACGGTTTCGCTGCACATGGTCCTCAACCATGTCGACGTCCACACAAGCTCAAATCAGGGTTCATGTAACAATCATATTACACAACCCGCACACAGTTTTCATATAAGGTGAATGCATATTAATTTAAGTAAACAAAAATTTTAAAAGGTATGCATTCATATGGACTAAGTATTTGGGTGATACAACGTTTACCTATGGGTATCTCCATACCCATAACCTGCGAGGACTATCGTATTAGATAACTACACTCTACTCTCTTCTTCCTCCTCTAGGTATCTCCATACCCATAGTCATCGCATGACAGTCACGCGCGACTAGAGAGAGCGGTTTTGTAAACGGGTCCGCACGTTCCCGCTAGTGTTAATCATCATCAGGATTGGAACATTTCCAATACCTACGATCACATCTGTTCACAAAATTTCATGGATCAAATGAAATTTTCTGAGTATTGGCTAGAAGTGGTTGTGACCTCGGCATTTTTGGCTTGTACTATTGCGTTTCACGCAATAAACAACCATAAATCCGATAACTCGTGGCTACGAGAGTTTGGTCATGTTTCCTTGATCCATACCACTTCCTTTTGCGATTAATAACCGCAATATACTCGCCACCGTAAATAGAATCATAAACTATTGGTCTTGTGGAACCTTTCCACATAACCGTGTTTTCATTTAAGCAAAACATGTACACACTTTGTGATCGAAAGTCGTGCTACATATTTGGACGTGCTTAATCTTTGGAAACTGTTGTTGTTATAACTCTTTATAACCAACACGTCCTCCACACCATTATAGATAAAAATCCTGAATTCTTTCGTAAAGTATTCAAGGATAAACTTCACCTCTATCAATACAAATCTCGATGGGTTTAAATATACATAACCGTTATGTATATACTTGTATAACCATTATACATTCACAAGAGTTAGTCTCATGTAATCGAATTACATTCAAACTCATGTGATTCCCATGAATTGTATTGATGGTGAACTAGACGCTTTATTTGTATGACAGATAGCCACATACATATCATGACAGATATAATAGATCCTAACATCAAATGTAAGGCATCATATTACTACTTTTCGCGCTGCTTGATGTCTCACATCGAGCCGTTGAAAATTTCTGCCATTCGACATTTCGTTTTAACTCCTCCAAGGAGTTGACATGTTGAAAACCATTTTCAACAATATGTCGATATATGTGCTATAACATAGAACGAGGAACTTCTTAGATCTATCCTATAGATCTTCACGCTTATTTCCTAAGCGGTCTCGCCTAAATCCTTTGTCGTTACAAGAAATATAATGCGGCTCCCACTAACCTTCATGTTTACACAAAGTTTTCATTCGTTCCGACAATGATATAACTGTTTATAACTTTGTCAAAACGAATATTCCAATTCCGAGAAGCATTCTTTAATCCTTCATATGGATCGTTAAAGCATGCATATCCTATTCCAATTCTTATGAATCGGCAAAACCGTAAGGTTGTGTCAAGTACACATCCTTTAATAAAATTTCTGTTAAGAAATTCGGTTTTGACATCCATCTTGCCACATCACATAGTCATAATACGCGATTATGGCAAGCATAATTTCGAGAATAGGAAAGCATGGCAACATGCGAAAACGTTTCTTCATAGTCCAACTATGAATTGCATGAAACTCTTTGCAAAAAGCCTCGCTTTATATATATGCGTATTCCTATCCATGTAGGTTCTTCATCTTGAAAAGCCTACTCACATTTCACGGGTCTAACCCAGAAAGTGATGAAATCAAGTTCTGAACTTGATAATTTACATGGATCGAATCTCAGATTTCATGACACCATGTCATGTGGAATCAACTTTTCATAGCATCCTTGTAGGATATCGAATCATCATATGATTTCGATCTATCATCATTAGCCACGATAAATCCGTATTTACCGGCTTATGATATAGCCTACTTGATCTACGAAAAATTCCTTTGTGTGTTCGACTTGCGTTCATCAATTCTTGATGAAGCCATGTCAACTTTCATCGGTACAATGTTCATTTTCAGATCTCGAACTCTTTCGAGATTTATTCTACTCCCACTAGCCCGCATAGAGATAAATGACACCAAGTTCCAAACTTGTGTGCATCTAGTCCTCCTCCAAGAAGGTATCTCTTCGAGCCACGAAAATCTCATTTTCATAGGGACGTTAGAACTAATACCCTTTAGTTTCCTTAAGGATAAACGAACAATTTCCAGATTTGGGATTGAGTTTAACCGAAACAAATTTCGAAATATACTCACATCCTCAAATATGTACAAATGACAACTTCGGAACCATTCCGATCCATATCTCATATGGCGTTTTTGTACCGATTAGAAGGTGTATGGTCCATATCTTATATGCAACCATTCATTAGTGCCGCTGTCTCAAGGGCGTATCCCCAAAACATTTTTGGGAGATCCTATTGGCTTATCATTTATCGAACCATGTCCAACATGCGTTCATTTCCTCTTTTCGGACACATCTCAATGTTCCAAATGAAGACAATCATGAAACGATTCCACAATCATAAATGATCATCAATATTCATAACTCAAATATCGCCTCTTCGATCCTATCGAAAGGTCTAGCTCAAATACTCGCCTTCTCGATCCTATCGAAAAGCTTTGATTTTCTTGCTTAATTGATTTCGTATTTCGTTTTGAAACTCTATGAACCTTTCAAAAGTCTCCGTTTCGGTACGCATTAAATAGATATTTTCATATCTACTTTAACCGTCCATAAACGTAACAAAATATCGATAGCCTCCTCTTGCCTCGGAACTTATCGGAACATTTACATTTAAATGTAATTTCCAATAATTCGTTGGATCTTTCTCCAACCTTTGGAGAATGATGCCCTTTGTCGTCTTTCCTAATAAATAAGTATCGCATTAATCAATCGAATCTAATTCGAATGATTCTAGCAATCCATCATATGGAATCTAGATACGCGAATCTCGTTTATATGGCCAAGACGGCAATGCCAAAAGAAGCAATCAACCTCTTGGTTTAATCCTCCTCGGATTTCACCATTCTTTGAGTCATTAGTTTGAACAACTCTTTGTCCGAACTTTCTGTTTTGGAAAACATTTTCCCAAAATACCCTTAGACATACATTTCTTTCGATCCCTCCTTTGAATTACAAGGACATCCACGCATCTATATACATTGGATTCCTCGGATACTCCGAGCATCTCCAATTCAATTTTAAATCGCATCTCATGCAATTCAGGGATCGACTTATCTATCGAATGCATATGATATTCGGTCACAAAGATCAAATCTCGTACCATCAACACACACGAGTGTTAATCAAAGACCCATAAGGCGTCTCAAAATTAACCTACTCTTTGAGCCGCATTGAGTCATTCAACGCGCTCTAGCTCTTGAAACTATTTCATGGGCGTTGTGTTTTACTTTCATATACACCCGAATTCTCAAAACAATTTTGAGAAATTTGCGTCTATACATGCCACCACAAGGCACGTAATATTGTTCGATTCCTTCTTAAGTTTATCGAACCCGGCTTTCTCTAAAGCCAAAGCCTCGAGCCCCGAATCTACCATTTCCGTGTCCAACACGTTCCTTTAAGTCTAAGAACTATTCTTTGACTATCAAGGTTAATAATGGTAATTCCGGTCCAAAAGCTATCTATCATATCGATCTAATCGATATATTTGGTGTTGCTTGAAAACATAATTCTAAACGGATGATGAAGATTAATTCCTAACCGTGCGTACTTAATCTATATGCTTATATGATAATTATATGATAGTGTTATTTTATCGAATCGATAACCCTCATACCGATACGGGACTCCAAGTCCATAACACTCAAGATCCATATATCACGATCCTCCCATAAGTTGCTTTGGCAGACGAATGGGATCTCGTTATTTAGGTAGGATTATATCCAATCGCATCCAATGCGACTCTTGAACCTTTATAGGATTTCGGTGATGAATCGTATCCAATACAATCCCAGTTCCGTGTGTGCATCCTATCTATGCCCCGAACTTCCAATCAAGTCGGCTTTGGTCTCAACCCTTACTGGCTTGAACGGTTAAGTCACAACCATACTCAGCGTATCGTTCAAATAAACTACTAATAAGTCGGCTTTGGCCTTAACCCTTATCAGTCCCTATTTAACGCTTGCCACCCCGTCGATGACTACAATAACCCATGTCGGCTTTGGCCTTAACCCATGTGAGATGTAGTACCGATCATAGTGGTTGTGAATATGGAAGGCATTTCCATGACTTAAATATTATGAGGGATCATGCCATTGCATGTTTCTAAATTCGTGACATAATCCAATTATATCACTATCACAAGATTTTCTATATGCATATGATTTTATTTGGGAGTCTAATTATTCTAAATAATTATCTAATAATATGCTAGTATGATTGATGCCGATCAAATCGATATAAAGAACTCAAAATTCCGAGCTTCGTAGCCAAAGTTATCGCGAAAACAAAAACAGCATCCAGAGAAGGGTCCGTTATAACGGACTGCCCCATCCGTTGTAACGCAGGGGCCGTGGGGCGCGAGAAAACCTCGCCCGGGACGCGTCCGGGGCGCCAAAAACTGGCCCCGGGGCGGCAGAAAAACAGTTTTTCTGCACCCTTTCGGTATTTCATTAGAACGACACTAATACTTCGCTCAAATGAAATATATTACAACATGAAAGTTCTAGATAATCGCATTATCTAACTAACCCAATTTGAACCATTCAAATCGGAATTTTCTACTGAAAGTTATACCAGTTTTAGTAAAATACGAACAAATGAAAAGGTAAGTTTATCCAATAGACACCTTTTCAACCAGAAAACTACAGACACCTTTTCAGTATTCTGTTGAAACAAAAATATTAAATTGTTCCAACCGACTTTGAACATGAACGAAAGTTCTAGATAATCGTATTATCTAACTAACCCAATTGGATTGGACTCAATTGGATTTTCGATGCGACATATACGGACGTTTTAGTCTCTGTATGTCAAACAGTCGCACCCTTTCAGTATTCCATAAAAACGACACTGATAATTCGTTCAAATGAAAAAACTTTCTGTATCAAAGTCATAGATAATCCCATTATCTAACTACGCCAATTTGATCCAATCAATTTGGAGTTTTCCACTGAAAATTATCTTAGTTTTACTCACTGTTTCGTATTCTAATTTTCTGCAGATTTTGCCGTTTCGTCCGTTTTCGCTCGTTTCCAAAACGATAAATCATGAAACTTTTTCACGATCATTCCTAGATACTCTCAATCAACTTTTGATCGATCTCTAGCGAATTCCACTTGTGATTTTAACGGAATTTGACTTTCTCTATATGTAACATCATGCAAACGGGTACGAACTTTGATAACCCGTGCGTATATCTAATATACGACTATGATTCGACCCTCGAATCGATGGCGATCGCTCTGATACCACTGTAGGGGAATATCCTCGACCCCGGGCCCGCGCAGCGGAATGAAGGCCCGGTCCGATTCCCCGATTCCCGAGATCACGCCATGACTTCGAGGGTACGATGCGAATAGAAGGATAGATCTATACCAGCGTGAAATTGATCACGCACGAAGGGTTGATCGCCGCCTTCTATCTCCTGTCACGTTGGTGACAATCCGCGCGTCCCATACCACGCGTCTTTCACCGTTCGTTGACCGTCTTCTCACTCCTTGAGTCGATCACAATCCAAGAGCCACAATTGTCGCTCCTCTACTTGTATCCACCGTGAGTCGCAAGACGTCGGTCGCGGATGCACCTGCCTAGACGATGCACCGGCGAACTTGCTCGATCTAATCGATTCTCTATTATTCGAGAAACTCCTTTCTCAATTTCTCTCTCTTCGCACCCTTTCACTCACTAAAGATCAAATCTGAATTTGCTCTTTTTCTTGTGTATATTGGGCAGAATAATCACTTGCTTAGAATGATTCAACTGCTTGATAATTCTGAATGAATTGCTTAGTGAAGATGAGAGAGAAAATCCTATTTATATATAATAGGATCAGGATTAGCCAAAAGGCATGTATATCCAATATACACCCTCTCACACAGAAAACTGCATGAACCTGGTCAGTATTCTGTCCAGACGAAATTGATAAATTTCTCTGACAGAAAATCAACCAACACGAAAGTTGTAGATAATCTCATTATCTACACGACCCAATTTGGCCCAGCCCAATTGGAGTTCGTATGCAAAAGTTATGACTGTTGTACTAACTGTATGTCATACTGTTGCACCCTTTCGGTATTTCACAGAAACGACACTTATACTTCGTTCATATGAAATATATTTCTACATGAAGGTTATAGATAATCTAATTATCTATCTTACCCAATTTGAACCATTCAAATCGGAGTTTCCTACTGAAATATATGGCTACGAATGTACGACTACATTCGTTTATCCTTGTGTACACTTTTACGGTTGATCCTGAAACTGTATTTCCTTCAGAACCTTGTCTAAAGGTCATATATTTATTTATGTCAAATCTACTAATTAATCTTTCATTATCCTGTTAAAAAGGATATATATTATTAGAAGTATTATCAACTTCTTTATTGCCAACTTATTATCATGCTCTTTTTTATTCCTTTGGATTTATAATATTGGAACCGATTGGTCGACCAAGCTTCAGGCTTATATCAAATTTAAAATTATCCAAGGATATTATACTACAAATATGAGCATTTTAGACTGGAAATTAATTTATTCTTTATTCATTCTTGTATTGATCAATGCATCAAATCACCGATTTGCAATTTCGTGCAAATAATTTATTTATGAACTCCTAATTCATGTTTATATGTTCGAGGATCTGATGTGATGATGCAATTCATATAATTTCTTATTTTTTCCAGTTTTCATTCTCTCCCCCTGATTTAGGCATGAGTTGTTGATATTTTAATTAATATCTAATGAAGTTCTTCAGGACTTGCATGATATTTTATATCTTCAAAACTTTTACTCATGTTTGGTTATTTCATAAACCATCTTAGTTGTTTATGTAATTTCTCCTTCAGGGATTTCGTATTTGCAACATACATATTAAACCTTGTTGCTTTCTTTAATGTAAACTTCTAGTTTACAAATACGTTCTTAAACTTTTATGTTCGTGTATATCATTTGAACTTCTGGTTCGACTAAATAAATGTTCATGATATACAGTTCTACAAAATAAATTAACCATATATACACCAAACACTTCTTTTAACTCGTCCATGTGTTATTACACATCTACTTCACAAAAAAAATTGAGTGAATACTTTTTGCTCCCATCACTCACAAGTTATAAAAATGGGGAGTACTTATGATAAATAGTTGGTCTTAATTGAGTCATGATCGTGACATACATATTCTATATCTAAGCAATTAATCCAA
The DNA here is from genome assembly GCA_946800325.1 of Luzula sylvatica. NCBI lineage: Eukaryota > Viridiplantae > Streptophyta > Magnoliopsida > Poales > Juncaceae > Luzula > Luzula sylvatica. The sequence goes on along the minus strand of OX326957.1, from coordinate 3,996,868 downwards.
ATCATAGAATTGTCTTTTTGTTTTATAAATTGAACTTCTGGTCCATAATAACATAATTTCAATTTTACTAATATAAGTGTATGTCATAAAAATAAACTAATATGTTTCTATTAACATAATGACTCTTTTGGGAGCAATAATGTATTTTCTAGAGCAATCAAATAAAAACTCATCTAGAGTCACCAATCATAAACATACGCTCTTATAATTTAATATACACATCCATTTATTGATGAAATAAATAATTCGACACAAAATACACTTTGTCTTGAATGATAAGAATATCATCCCTTTTTCTTCTTGTTTTTCTCTTCAAGAGGTTTCATTATAAACAGTATATGATTTATGGTGTACTGCTGGTACAACTATTGTCAAGCCACATCTTGAAGAATATATTTTCGGACTCATTGTGAACATATCTTCACGAGTCTTTTTATTTCTTATATGATTTTGTTATCATGATTAATATTTGTGTCGGATATAACTTGGACTTCAGCCTTCGAGGCAACATTCACTTCTGGGAACGGAATAAAATCGATCATCAATATATTTTGTTTTTCAATAAATAAGACATGATAGTATTAATCCAAATACTTCTTAACATTGAATGAGCGCATTTCTAGAATATTTCAATTATTTGTTTTATGCCAATATTTATTCATATCAAGTCTTTAATATTGGATAAATATATTGTATATTTTGTGCTCTTGCAACTTCAGGTGCTTTCAATAACATTATCAACTTTACTAGATGCTCATTCACTTTGAACATCACAATTTTATATTGAAACTTCAGGTTTCAATAAGATGAAATTTCAAACTTTGTGTGCATTAATAAATTGGATTGCAACTACAGGTGCAAAATGATAATAAATGTGCGAACAATTATAAGTAAATAAAATAAATGGACGAATAATATATGTGCGAAAAATAAATGTACATAAAATAAACATGCAATAAATATAAATATGCTCGCAACTTTTGATGCATATTTTCAATGAGCAACTACGATGGCGTTAAATACACTTCTGGTGTATACATCAAATTTCATAAAATTTAATATTATAATCTTAAAATACATATTCTAGACTACAGGTCCAAAACATGCAACATAAACTCTTATCATCATAAAATATACATGCTACATATACTCTTCTGGAGTATTATGTGTTTCCAACGTTAATAGTATTATGCTTACGATATTAATATCATGCTTCTTGCATTAGACTATTGTGTGTCTTTCATTAGTATTATGCTTCTGGCATTCATAGTGTTTCATATTTAAAATATTAATATGTTCTTTCAATGAGAATAATACTACAAGTATAGATCTTATAAGCACAATAAATTTGTGTATGCGTCAATAATAATAATCTAGCAACTTCAAGTGCATCGAATAATATATATCCAATTCAATAAGCTTGAATAAATTTACAACTTCAAATACATATAAAGAAACATAAACTTACATTTCTTGATACGTCAATAGACTTGCAACTTCTGGTGCATAATTTAAACGAGCAACTTCGGGTGCATTAATAAACTAAATTGCATCTTCAGGTGCATAAATAATTAGAATTAAATGTGCAAAAAATAAACGTATGAAAATAAATGTACAAGAAATAAAATTAAATATATTTGCAACTTCAGGTGCATAATTTAAACTCGCAACTTCAGGTGCGTTAATAAAAACATGCAACTTCAGGTGCGCTAATAAAAAGAACACTCAACTTCATGTTGAAACGAGCAACTTCGGGTGCTTTAATAAAATTGATATGCAACTTCTGGTTACATAATTGAAACGGGCAACTTCGGGTGCCTTAATAAGATGAACATGTAACTTCTGGTTACATATCAATATTCGATGATATATTTCATACAACTTCTGGTTGTTTCATATTTGAATAAAAGAAATATTTTCATACATAAAAGGAATAAATAAAAGGAATAAATGGAAAATATTTTCATACATATTAAAATACATACCAAATATGGGCCTATGTCTTATGTGGTACAAAACAAATAAGGTATAGGAATGATTTGTACAGGGTAAAAAAAAAATGATTATGATTTGTATATACCAAATATGGACAACTCAAAAAAAAAAAAATTGCATTTTCTTTTCAATGGGACCAGTAAACAAGAACCAATTAGAAACCAATTTCGATAAAAACAGACCATATTAATCTAACTATAAAGAAGATTACCAACCAGATGAATATCAGTATTTGCTTTCGACTTTATTCGGGATTTTATCTTTTGATCGGGATTTTGAGACTATCGTGCTGATAACGTGTTATAAAATAAAGAACATAGAAGAAGAGAGAATGGGAGGAGACAAAATTTCTATTGAATGAGTTGGAGGAATACAATAGTCACTACCCCCTTTATATAGTAGAGGGTGAGTGCAGGCCAAGAAAGCTCTTGCCATATAAAACGCTAGAATACAAGGAAATAATACAATATCAAATATACCAAATATCCTATAATTAATGTCTCCATTTTCACAAGATTTGTTGCATGACATCCATATTATTATATTCATAACAGTATGGCAATAAAAAAAGTTGGAGGCAACAATTAAGGAAACGGCCAAAAATCACAAATATTAATTAATGGCTGAAATATCATAGAAGGAATGAAAAGGTGAGATCATTGTCAATGATTATAATATAGTTTTGACAAAAATAATTACTCATTAACCCATTCCTTATATAATAAAGTATAAATATAGGCTTTGTAAAAATTGGGGCTCTCAATAATAACCTACATGACATGGTTGAGCCGGGGCTTATGTATAGCCCTATTCTCTAAAGATGAACGAAAGAAAAGAGAAATAAAACGAAGATATAGCGAGAGGGCGATAGCGTAGGTTTATTTTTTATTTTTGTAAATTTGGAAGAACTTTTTTTGTTTTGCATGTTGCCCTGTTGATATTATAATATTTTGCGGGTGCAAACATGGAATTCTGCAAATAAAAAATTATAAATATGACTGCTGTTTCATTTTACTTCAAATCTTAAGATCTAAGTACGGAAAGGACATAATTTTCTTTTTGAAGAAGGTAAGCAAAATAAACAAAGCAGAAAAAATCTTTCAAATTATATTCCTCCAAATTTCAATTGCACTTCATATTGATATTATTTATATGTAAATCATATTTCATTTAAAGTTTCCTTCCTAAATTGTGCGTAGATAGTATTTTGGGCTTTTGAGTACATTGGCTTTCTTAAATTTTGCCTTAGATGATATTTGGGCTTCAAACTATCCTCCAATTTCTCGCGGAAACTAAAATGGAAAGCATTCTTCTATTTAATCGTCTATTCCGCCGCCCTTTCTTCAACGAGGAGAAAGAAGGCCAGAAGAATGAGGTTATCGTGAGGTAATTCTTAAGTTCTTTTTTGTGTTTGTATCTCTGTTCAATTCTCTGATTTTCTGTCCAGAGAAAAAGTGAATTTGTCATGATATTACCCTTACTTGTGGAGAAGTTTGTTTACACAATTCCAATTTGCTTTGTTGCTTTAAATTTTCTTCAGTGCTTAGGATTAATTATTTTGAACATTCCCATGTTGTTTAGTTTGGGTATTTGGTAAATAATTTCTTTGCCTGTGTCGCAATCTATGGAACATTTATATATTTTTTTGTATCGTTTACAGGGGGAGATTTACAAAAATGGCCCGCCAGACCGAAATATCAGACCTTCCACGTGATGTGCTAGAAAAGATCGTTGCCTATTTGCCAACTAAAGAGGCAGGACGAACCAGCATTTTGTCGACCAACTGGAGGCATACTTGGAGATCAATTCGTGCGCTCGTGATCTGTTATGAAAATACCAAACCTGTTCAAACTATAAAATGGGTCGATGAAATGTTTGATCTCCGTGAAGGTCCAATCGATAAATTTGATCTTTCGATTATTAGAAGTTTCCCTTCCATTCGACAGTATTGCTTTGACGCCTTCGATAGGTGGATTCGTTACTTGTCAATAACCGAAATTAAGGAACTTAGCCTTAACCTTTATTATTGGGACTACAAAATACATTCGAGTTTGTTCTCGTGCAGTTCTCTGAGATCTCTACGTATCAAAAATTGCGGTATTAAATTTCCTGTGGAACGACAAGAGTTAAAACTTGTTCACACCCTTGAACTACATAACGTTCGCATTTGCGGGGACGAAGTCGCGATGTTGACCTCATGCTTCCCCATGTTGGAGAATTTGACACTGGATCGCTGTAGGTATTACGGTGATAATCCAAGAATCTGTGCACCAAATCTTAAAAAAATTCATATGGTTGATTGGTGTCATTTTCTCCAACTAAGGGCACCAAAATTGCTCCATCTATGCATACAGTTTGACCGCGTGAATACAGACCCAGAGCGAACGCAAGGAAAATTCCCTGTGAATGATCTTAACAAATTCTTTGGTGGCCTGCCTAATCTTGAAAAATTGGAGTTCGGAAGTCGATTCTTCTTCGAGGTTAATTTATACTGTTATTTAAAAAAAAACTTAAATGTTTGGTGTGGAACTAGTATCTACTACTTCCTACCTTTTGATGTTATTGTTTATTCCTAATCGGAGTTTCTTCTTCAGTTTTACGATGCGGAGCTTGCTACCGGGAAGTTTCTTCTCCAAAATTTAAAAGAATTGTGGTTGGACTTTCGATATTTTATTGAGGAAGAAGTCAAATTCGTACCACCCTTATTCCATAATGCTCCTAATCTACAAGTGCTTCACTTGGAGGTGTCTTTTTTTAACAATTTTATTCTATTTATTTACTAATAGGTTTTTTTAACAATATTATATGTAAAATAACTTTACTTTATTTATTTTATTTCGTTATATTTGCAGGTTGGTTGGTCGGTATGGAGATATGAAAATTTTTGGAAGTCAATGAAGGTACAAGATTTCTCACTTCAAAGCATCCAAATTATGAGTATCTGCTATGGGTTTTACTGTCGACACCTTACATCACTGCAATTTATAAAGTTTGTGTTGGGTTCTGCTTCAAAGCTTCAAAAACTAATATTTAGAAAATTCAAGCATAATTGTGATGAAAGACCTATGTTGTGCTTAAAAAAGAAAGTGTTGAGTCTAAAAGTTCGAACAAATGCTCAAATAATCTTCGAAGAGACAGTTTAGTTCATAGTTCTTATCGTTTAATTTATGTTGGACTTAGGGTTTGGGTGCGCTTTATTCTAATAATTTTAAGTAATGGTGCTCTTTATGTGGCAAAGATTATTTTATATTGGTTCTTGTTTTGTTTGACATTCGTTTATAAATTTTTTTTTTTTTTTTACTTTTTTACTTTTTAGCTCTCTTTTTTCTCGTCACTTTTTTGTTTTGGTTCATGAGGCAATCAATGTAAGGTTCTGACATTTTAGCTCGATGTTTGACTGCGTATAAGATTTTCTTTATCACGCATAAATTAAAATTAAAGGGATCTGGGATCTCGATTTTCTTACTGGCGACGAGATCTCGAAAATTGAACCGGATTATTTTTAAAATTTACAAAAAAAGAAATTATTTTTGTTATTTAGTAAGAAAACAGGTTAATTTTTTTTAAAATAGCCTATAATTCAAATTTATTATAAGAGGTGGTAAGCCCAAATTATCAAAGCATACTACTAGAGGCGGTAAGCCCAAATTTCAATTCTTCTCCGAGGTTAATTTATACTGTTATTTAAAATTATTTGTTTAAATGTTTGGTGTGGAACAAATATCTACTTCTTCCTACCTTTTGATGTTATTGTTTATTCCTAACCCGAGTTTCTTCAGTTTTACGATGCGGAGCTTGCTACAGGGAGGTTTCTTCTCCAAAATTTAAAAGAATTGTGGTTGGACTTTCTTCGATATTTTGATGAGAAAGAAGTTCAATTGGTATCACCCTTATTCCATAATGCTCCTAATCTACGAGTGCTCCACTTGGAGGTGTCTTTTTTTTGACAATTATTTTCTATTTATATACTAATAGGTTTTTTTAACAATATTATATGTAGAATAACTTTATTTATTTTGTTTCGTTATATTTGCAGGTTGGTTGGTGGGTATGGAGAGATGGAAATTTTTGGAAGTAGATGAAGGAACAAGATTTCTCACTTCAAAGCATCCAAATTATGAGTATCTCCAAATCCAATGGGTTTTACTGTCCACGCCTTACATTACTGCCATTTATAAAGCTTGTGTTGGGTTCTGCTTCAAAACTTCAAAAACTAATATTTAGAAATTTCAAGCATAATTGCTATGAAAGACCAACATTGTGCTTAAAAAAGAAAGTGCTGAGTCTAAAAGTTCGAACAAATGCTCAAATAATCTTCGAAGAGACAGTTTAGTTTATAGTTCTTATCATTTAATTTATTTGGCAAATGAGAGAGTTTAGTTCGTAGTTTATGTTGGAATGAGGGTTCTGGGCGCGTTTTATTTTAATAATTTTAAGTAATGTTGCTCTTTATGTGGCGAAGCTTATTTTATATTGGTTCTTGTTTTGTTTGACATTCGTCTGTAAGATTTTTTATTTTTTTTTATTTTTACATTTTATTTTTCATCTCTCTTTTTTCTCGTCACTTTTTTGTTTTGGTTCATCAGGCAATCAATGTTAGGTTCCGACATTTTAGCTCGATTTACTCTTTTTTTGTTTTGGTTTGACTGAGTGTAAGATTTTCTTTATTACGCATAAATTAAAATTAAAGGGATCTGGGATCTCGTTTTTCTTACTGGCAACTACATCTCGAAAATTGAACTGGATTATTTTTAAAATTTATAAAAAATGAAATTATTTTTGTTATTTAGTAAGAAAACAGGTTAATTTTTTTTAAAATAGCCTATAATTCAAATTTATTATAAGAGGTGGTAAGCCCAAATTATCAAAGCATACTACTAGGGGTGTCAACGGTTCGGATAGTGGTCATACCGTATCCATATCCATATTTTTTTTTTCGGATACGGATCGATACGGAATTACCCGGATCCGGATACGGTTCGGATAATAAACGGATACGGATACGGTTCGGATATTGTCGGATACGAATATGGAAACGGTTCTCTTTCGGGTATTAAAACGGATACTATGCTATCATAACATAACTTACTTTTTAACTATAAATATATATAATTTGTGACATGACGATAAATATGATTATATTTAAACGTAATTTTACGATTGTGAATTTAAATCACTCACAAATCATTAATTTGTATATGATTTTTCAAGTAATATCAAATATAATACATAAAAATAATATATAATATGCGTATCCGGATCCGGTTCCGGATACTCGAATCTGGTTTCGAGTATCCGGATCCTAAAAATATCCGGATCCGGAACACGGATCCGGTCCCCGCACCAAAATCGAATATCGAATCCGGTTCCGGATCCTAAAATTAGCAACCAGATCCATATCCGGATCCACTCGGATCCAGATATTTTTTTCGAATCCGGATATTTTTTCGGATACGGTTCGGGTCGATTCGGGCAATATCCACACCATTGACATCCCTACATACAGTCATACTACCCATCCAGAATCCATTCACCGAATTAATCTCGAAATATTTTTATGGAAATTCTTATGTAGGATCCACATGCATGCTTGTATGTTAATTTGTTATTCGGGGTAAATTACATGGATTAGTTATGGATTTGTAGTAATTTTTTTGTATTATTTATATACGGGGTCGTCAGCCCATTTATTCAGAGAATTACAAAATTAAATAAAACAGTGAAAATTGTTTCCATAGGGCAAAATACCAACACAATTACATAGTTGTAAGCCCAAGTAAATTTCTAAATTCGATAAAGGGTAAAACAACCATGAATAAAACTCGGGCCGTTTTTTAAATTTATTTTAGAATTTTGAAATAAATTAAGGGCCCAAAATAAAGTTTAAAAAAAAAAATTCAAATGCTTAGCCAGGAAAATGCGTAGCCTAGCGAAAGTAAAATTTTGGGGTTGACTAACTGATCAAATAATAACAGTCAAATTGAATTTTCAAACAGAAATATGGATGTTCAGCATAAAATAACAAGATTTCATACTGTTAAAAGAAACAACGGCAGAAGAAAATACTTGCTAAAATCCAATTGAGCATAGATAGTATTTGGGCTTTTGAGTACAATGGCTTTCTTAAATTTTGCCTAGATGATATTTGGGCCTCAAAACTATCCACCAATTTCTCGTGGAAACGATAATGGAAAGCATTCTTCTATTTAATCGTCTATTCCGCCGCCCTTTCTTCAAGGAGGAGGAAGGAGGTCAGAAGCATGAGGTTATCGTGAGGTAATTCTTAAGTCCTTTTTGTGTTTGTATCTCTGTTCAATTCTCTGATTTTCTGTCCAGAGAAAAAGTGAATTTGTCATGATATTACCCCTACTTGTGGAGAAGTTTGTTTACACAATTCCAATTTGTTTTGTTGCTTTAAATTTTCTTCAGTGCTTAGGATTAATTATTTTGAACATTCCCATGTTGTTTAGTTTGGGTATTTCGTAAATAATTTCTTTGCCTGTGTCGCAATCTATGGAACATTTATATATTTTTTTGTATCGTTTACAGGGGGAGATTTACAAAAATGGCCCGCCAGACCGAAATATCAGACCTTCCACGTGATGTGCTAGAAAAGATCGTTGCCTATTTGCCAACTAAAGAGGCAGGACGAACCAGCATTTTGTCGACCAACTGGAGGCATACTTGGAGATCAATTCGTGCGCTCGTGATCTGTTATGAAAATACCAAACCTGTTCAAACTATAAAATGGGTCGATGAAATGTTTGATCTCCGTGAAGGTCCAATCGATAAATTTGATCTTTCGATTATTAAAAGTTTCCATTATGCCATTCGACAGTATTGCTTTGACGCCTTTGATAGGTGGATTCGTTACTTGTCAAGAACCGAAATTAGGGAACTCAGCCTTGACCTTTATTATTGGGACTACAAAATACATTCGAGTTTATTCTCGTGCAGTTCTCTGAGATCTCTATGTATCAAAAATTGCGGTATTAAATTTCCCGTGGAACAACAAGAGTTAAAACTTGTTCACACCCTTGAATTACATGATGTCAAAATTTGCGGGGAAAATGTCGAGATGTTGACCTCGTGCTTCCCCATGTTGGAGAATTTGACACTGGATCACTGTATGTATTACGGTGATAATCCAAGAATCTGTGCACCAAATCTTAAAAAAATTCATATGGTTGATTGGTGTCATTTTCTCCAACTAAGGGCACCAAAATTGCTCCATCTATGCATACAGTATAACTGCACGACGGAAGACCTCGAACGAACGCAAGGAAAATTCCCTGTGATAGATCTTAACAAATTCTTTGGTGGCCTGCCTAATCTTGAAAAATTGGAGTTGAGAAATCGATTCTTGAACGAGGTTAATTTATACTGTTGTTTAAAAATATTTTTTGAAATGTTTGGTGTGGAACTAGTATCTACTCCTTCCTACCTTTTGATGTTATTGTTTATTCCTAATCCGAGTTTCTTCTTCAGTTTTACGATGCGGAGCTTGTTACCGGGAAGTTTCTTCTCCAAAATTTAAAAGAATTGTGGTTGGACTTTCAACATTTTATTGAGGAAGAAGTCAAATTCGTATCACCCTTATTCCATAATGCTCCTAATCTACGAGTGCTCCACTTGGAGGTGTTTTTTTTTTGACAATTATTTTCTATTTATATACTAATAGGTTTTTTTAACAATATTATATGTAAAATAACTTTACTTTATTTATTTTATTTCGTTATATTTGCAGGTTGGTTGGTGGTGGTTATGGAGATATGAAATTTTTGGAAGTCGATGAAGGCACAAGATTTCTCACTTCAAAGCATCCAAATTATGAGTATCTCCGAATCCGATGAGTTTCACTGTCCACACCTTACATTACTGCCATTTATAAAGTTTGTGTTGCGTTCTGCTTCAAAGCTTCAAAAACTAATATTTAGAAAATTCAAGCATAATTGTGATGAAAGACCTACGTTGTGCTTAAAAAAGATAGTGTTGAGTCTAAAAGTTCCAACAAACGCTCAAATAATCTTCGAAGAGACAGTTTAGTTTATAGTTCTTATCATTTAATATATTTTGCAAATGAGAGAGTTTAGTTCGTAGTTTATGTTGGACTTAGGGTTTTGGGTGCGGTTTATTTTAATAATTTTAAGTAATGGTGCTTTTTATGTGGCGAAGCTTATTTTATATTGGTTCTTGTTTTGTTTGACATTCGTCTGTAAGATTTTTTTTTTTTTTTTTTACATTTTACTTTTCATCTCTCTTTTTTCTCGTCACTTTTTTGTTTTGGTTCATGAGGCAATCAATGTTAGATTCCGACATTTTAGCTCGATTTACTCTTTTTTTTTTGGTTTGACTGAGTATAAGATTTTCTTTATCACGCATAAATTAAAATTAAAGGGATCTGGGATCTCGTTTTTCTTACTGGAGATCTCGAAAATTGAACCGGATTATTTTTAAAAAGAAAATTTTGGTTTGTAAACGAGATAAGTTTGTAAATAATTAAAATAGCCAACATAGTTTGATAATTCTTGAAATAACACTCGACTTTTTAAAAGTCGAAAGATGTTAAAATGATCGATTTTTGAAAATTCGAGAATTCTTAAACATATTTAATTACAATTAACACCTCTCAACTTTTGAAAAATTGAGAACTTCATTTTAATTCAAAATATGATATATTTCTCCAGATTTTACCATAACATAATCTATGTTCTAATTAGTATATTTAATTAAAATAATAATTAATACACGTTATCTATTAACTTAATACATAATTAATATTTATTCAAATTCATAAATTTTAATAAATTTTAATGAATATTTAATGATATGTTCTAATTATCACGTTAATTAAATGCAATAGTACAAATATGGAGAATACGGCAGGTACATTTTGAAGTACAATAAAATTATATATATATATTTTTTCAACGAATCAACAGTTATTAAAAAAAAATTACTCTCCTCCAAAATGTATCTGCCGTATTCTCCATATTTGTACTATTGCATTTAATTAACGTGATAATTAGAACATATCATTAAATATTCATTAAAATTTATTCCAATTTATGAATTCGAATAAATATGAATTATGTATTAAGTTAATAGCTAACGTGTACTAATTATCATTTTAATTAAATATACTAATTAGAACATAGATGATGTTATGGTAAAATCTGGAGAAATATATCATATTTTGAATTAAAATGAACCTCTCAACTCTTCAAAAATTGAGAGATTTGCTCTCGACTTTTCATGTTTGTTAATTGTAATTAAATATGTTTAAGAATTCTCGACTTTTCAAAAGTCGACCATTTTAACATATGAGTGTTATTTCCGAAATTATCAAACTATGTTAGCTATTTTGATCATTTTCATACTTATTTCGTCTACAAACCAAAACTTTCCTTTTTAAAATTTATAAAAAATACACAAGTCAGGGTCAAAACCAAGATTTGTAGCTTGCAAGCCAACAACTTTCACCATCTGGCCAACGATCTTGAATAATTTAGATTTAACACACCTAATAAGGGAATGATCAACATATATATCTAAAATAGTTAAAAGAAAAAAAATTGCAAAAAAAATAGTTACATATTTAATTTCTCATAGTTAAGAACTAAATAGTTATTAAACATGCTATATTAAGTACTATTTGTTAATCATTGAAGTATTTTCAGCGAATAATAACTTTTAATAAATATTAAGAATTCAAACAATTAATGAAATATTTTCGTATTTAGTTCAGTTCCAATAATGATAGATATTTAAATTTTTCATCTAAATTTGCACCTAAAAATACACGTGGCATCAAAAATTAAAAGTGATGCAATATATTCTCCTTGTGATATAATTAGTAGACTTTTAATTGATAACATATGCAAACCAATCTTGAATTAGTATAATGTACGTATCACGAAAGCTTGCTGAGTTATTCGCCTCCTTTCTTTTTCGACACGAGGCCAGTACCTACTATTTGTGGCAACGTCTGTAGGGATATAATGGTCAATTGTTACAAAAGTTTTCAAATCTCTCTTAATCAAGTCATATTAGTTTTTGCAATAACATTATTTTTTTTATTTTTATTGAACTGACTATTACAATTAATTTAGGGATGAATTTAGCGGGTTTGCAATTTTACTGCAATCAATGTAACATGGCTCGCGTTTGTCAAAGAATAGTTGTAGGAAGGAAGAAATAAATGTTAGGAAAGTCGAAATGTAAAAAATTGCTTAAAAATCGTAGAAAACTATTTACTATGGAATAAAGGTGTTTGATATATACAAATATAGGAAATGATGCACCGAAATTTTAGGATATCTTTTTTTTTAACTATTTTGATATTATACAATTGTGTACTATTAAAAATGAGAGCCTTCAAATAGGAGTGAAAAATAATAAATAAACAAATTTGAGTTTTATCATCTATACGTTTTAATAGTAAAAATATTTTAGCTTAAAACAGTAAAATAATTTTTGGCATGTGTATTTTTCAAAACAAAAAATGTTTTTGCTTCGAAAGAAAAAATAAATATATATTTATTATTAAGTGTAGGAATGTTGGATTTTAATATAATTTTTAGGAGAGTTATATCATACATTATTTTAAAAGAATATTTTGGATATTTAAGTAATTAATTATAAAGGCCTTGTATTATGTCTCCACACTTTATCCAATTAATCATGATGTTGTCATCATTACATCATGATTGAATTGAAGCTCACATTTGCACACAAAATGTGTCTCAATTAATTTTTTAATTTTAATTTGATTATTTAAATTGAAAATCAATTTATTGGACATTCGATTAGTTTAATTAGAAATTAATAAAATTAACTGTTAATTATAATTTATTTATGTATTAATTAAATGCTTAATTAATTGGGTGCAAATTGGCACCATAAGTATTACAAAATAATTTCATGTTTGTCTTATCATGATTTTGGAATGAAATGATGGTAATTTTTCTTAATTATATTAGTAAGAAAGGCGGTTCGGGAATTGGTGTTATGCACAAAGTACTAAAATTGGTGTTTTGCATATCTCCACCGTTCATCAAAAATATCAAATATTTGATAAATGAGATTTAACGGTGCCATTTGACTTAAAATAAAATTAAATTGATTTCTTAATTTCTTGCCTTCCTGATCTTGTAATTATTTCACAACATTTATGTTTGTTATTCCACGGACTAGAATATGAAGTCATTTATCTTTCCCCACATTTTACCAAAACATCATAATTTATTGTAATTAACATGGTGCATATAATTAAAACATGAGTCGTTTAATTAGTGTATATATTAATTACTTTATATGTTAAGTATATATAACTTGTTAATTAATTAGTACATATTATTTATGTTAATCATCTTATGTGGATAGTTTGGTATATTGTGAAGGCGAGACAAAATTGTTATTAAACTGTTAGTTTGTTGAGGTTCCAATATTTATGTGTGGATATTTTATTAAATTAATTGTGTCAGCAAAAGTTTATTAATATTTGTTTCTTATCATTTATGAAAGAGTTGATAATAATTTTGTCTAGTTCGGTTTTGTATGAATTGTTTAAAAAAAATATTATAAAGTAATTTCAAGACAATAAATTAGAAGATTGATTTCTGACCATTTATAAATAAATGACACAGTTAAATCTCATTTATCAAATCCTTGATATTTTTTGACGTCGAGATCTGCATTCTGCAAAACACCAACCTCGAACCCAGTAAAAAAATGTATCATAAAATATATCTTTAATGAAAATAAAAAATTACGTAAATAAAAAATTCCAATTTCAAATAATAATTAATAAATATACTTGAGACATTATCTTAAATATTCATAAATTGATAATTACTCAAAATACTTTTGAAAATAGATGTATCATGAATGGACCTTACCTTAAATAATAATTTGGACATACTAGCACAAAAGAACATTCCGATCTAGGTTGCACGGATACGGATACGAGTAGAGATGTAAATGCTGCAAATATTATTCGAAAAAAGATTCGAATTCGAATAAGAATATTTTTTCGGATCTGGTAATCGAATCTGAATTCGGTTACCCGGATCCAAATATAGTTGGAAAAAACAAAGATAATTAATGATTTTTGAATGATTTAAAATTGCAATCATAAAATTACGTTTCAATATGATGCTTTAGATTGTTCATGTTGCGAAATACGTATGGATATAATTGAAAAATATATTATGTTATGATATTGTAATATTCGTTTTAATTTAAAAAACGAGATGTGTATTCAACAATATCCGAATTGTATATGTATATGTTCAATCGAATCTGAGTTGTTCCATATTCGTATCCGAAAAAACATTAATAGGAATTCAGTATGCAATATTCGAACCAGATCCAAAAAAAAGACATGCACGCGAGTGCACGCGCGTGCGCGCGCGCGCGCGCGCACACACACACACACACACACACACACAATAATATACATCTATTATAAGTGATATTTATTATTGGGAAATTTTAAAAAAAAATCCTATCTTTTTTGGATATTCTAAAAACCCCTATCTTTTTGGAAACTCAAAAAAGAAAAAAATCCTCTACCAAACTTTTAATTTGAAATACCCCCCTATAAGGATTAAAGCTCACCATGAATGGTGTTGAAAACAAATTTGACCAAAATACCCTCCTATTTTCATATGCATAATTTTGTTATTTTTTCACTAATTTTATTAATTTTAAGAAAATTCATAAATTATTTTTAACACGTAGCGATTTCACTAAAATAAAATCATTAAATGTTGTGTTTGTATAATTTTAATATTTCATTTATTATTCATAAAAAATTAACATTAGATAATAATAAAATAAACATCTTGAAAATAAATTGATAGAAAATATTTCTTTAAACATCTATTTTTTTTATTTTTTTCGTTCTTCCTTTATGTATTTTTTTAATAGTTTCATGATATTTTAATTTTTAAATATTTGCAAGGTGTTCTTTTAATACTGTTGTTCAACTTAGTATTATTTTATGTTAGTTTTTCAGGAAAAAAATATAAAAGTCAGATATATATAATGCATAAAATATTAAAACTATATAAATATAATATATGATAATTATTTTCTTTAAATCATTATGAGCTAAAAAATATTAGGACTTTTTTAAAATTATACAAATAACAAAAATATTATTTTAATTACTAGATATGTATAAAGAAGGGTATTTTGTCATAATTTTTTTAACACTGTTCATGGTTAAATTTAAGGAACATTTCTGCATATAACCCTATTTAGATTCCAAATTTAAAAAATAACCTCCTTTCAAAAAATATTCCAAAAATAACATTTTTTTATAATATTCCAAAAATAACCCAAACCGGGTTTTTAAATCCCGCCGGACTTTTTTTTTTTAATTTTAAATATGATATATTTCCCCAAATTTTACCATAACATATTTTATGAACTAATTAATACACTTAATTAAAATAATAACTAGTACATATTGGCTGTTAACTTAATACATAATTAATATTTATTCGAATTCATAAATTTGAATAAATTCTAATGAATATCTTTTAATTAGGACGTTAATTAAATGTAATTGTTTTATAATGGATAATTCGGCGGGTACATTTTGGGGAGTGGTTTTTTTTAACAATAAGTTACTGACTTTTGACAAAAAAAATTAAAATTTATTGCACTCCAAAATATACTCGCCGAATTCTCCATTATTGAACAATTACATTTAATTAATGTGATAATTAAAACATATAATTAAATATTCATTAAAATTTATTCAAAATTATGAATTCGAATAAATATTAATTACGTATTAAGTTAACAATTAACATGTACTAGTTATTATTTTAATTAAATATACTAATTAAAACATAGATAATGATATGATAAAATTTGGATAATTTCGGTTAGTATATTTAATTAAATTGATAACTAGTACATGTTAAATGTTAACTTAATACTTAATTAATATTTACTCGAATTCATAATTTTGAATAAATTTTAATGAATATTTAATTATATGTTTTAATTATCACGTCAATTAAATGTAATTGTTCAATAATGGAGAATTCGGTGGGTACATTTTAGAGTGCGATAAATTTTAATTTTTTTTTCAACGTTGTCAGTTACTTATTTTTTTTTTAAAAATACTCCTCAAAATGTACCTGCCGAATTCTCCATTATAAAATAATTCCATTTAATTAACATGCTAATTAAAAGATATACTTAAATATTCATTAAAATTTATTCAAATTTCTGAATTCGAATAAATATTAATTATGTATTAAGTGAACAGCCAACATGTAATAGTTATTATTTTAATTAAGTGTTTTAATTAGTTCATAATGGATGTTATGGTAAAATTTGGAGAAATATATCATATTTAAAAATTAAAAAAATAAATAAATAATTCCTGCGGGATTTAAGAACTCGGTTTGGGTTATTTTTGGAATATTATAAAAAGGGGGTTATTTTTGGAATATTTTTAGAAAGGAGGTTATTTTTCAAATTTTGATTATAAATAGGGTTATATGTAGAAATGCTCCTAAATTTAACTCAGAAAATTTTTGAAAATAAAAATAAAAATTTGGTAGAGAGGGTTTTTGAAGTTTCAAAAAAGATAGAACTTTTTGTAGAATATCCAAAAAAGATAGAGAATTTTTTGAAAATTTCCCTTTACTATTTAATCAATTCTCATTTATATATTTAATATTTTTATATATTATATTTGTTATTATTGAAATATTTTTTTTACTAAGCAAATATTTATTTACCAAATTATTTAACAAAATAAATATATTAATTATTTATCTCTATTGAAATAAAAAAAAAAAAATTGTTGGTTTAGTCTAGGTCTTACCTAGGATGCAGAGAGCAGAGGCCAGAGGCGGTACCCCTATTTGACAGACCTATTGAGCATTTATATTCACACTAAACTTTTACATACATTTCTACACTTGTTGGTTTAAGCCTATTTACTTTGGGAATTTATTTGGGTAAAAGTAAAATTAAAGTAAAACGTGAAGGTGCATTAATCATTTACAAAAGACAAAATATTGCAATGACTTGTCAGTCAAGAAAAAAATTGGAGGATCAAATTGCCAGGGATTTTATGATCACAGAAAATGAACGAGTGAGTCTTCATTGCGGGTCTACAAAACTACAAAGTACAACCTGTTCAGGAAACATGGAAATCAGGAAATGTATCTACAAAAATTCAATGCAAATAATATATGAAACTTTTAAGTTAAAAAAATCAATACAAATAATATTCAACATCATATATTTTATTATCAATAATATATATAATTTATTATTTTATTAAATACATACTATTTCGTATTATTTTTTTAATCTTTTCCATGAAATAAATGTATATAAAAAATGATAGAATAATACAATAAATATCATGTTGATATATGTTATTCATTTCTTCCTACGTTGCTAATTATCTTTACTTAAGACAAACTCCAAATTATCCTTAAAATTTGTCCTCTCTGGTTTTCTTAAATATCATTACAAATGCACGATTGTTTCTTTAAAAAAAAAACCAAACTATCGAGCTCATAAATGCAACTTTTCTTTGTTTACAAAAACACCCCTCTAATATACACGCTATTACAAAAAGAAAATGGAGACATGGAGAAAAGGGAGACAACCCCAACAATGGCGATACGATGGCGATAGGGGAAATGGAGAGACGCAATGGAGAACTAAACGCAAACTGGTGGACATAGGGGAAGGGTGGAAACAAGTACAGTACGTACAACAACACACCATCCATAAGAGAGCACCCACTTCCTCAAAGCCATACAGAAGGAGAAAAAATACAAAACCAAGACCTCACTTTTCATACAACCAAAACATGCAAGCTAAGAGCGGTTACCACGACATTCAGAAGCCATACAAGGCAGCCATGGAGTGGAGACCAGTCAACCGGAGACCAAGACAACAACAACAGGGGCCACCACCGGGTTTCGAGAGACCTATCAACCAGTCCTACGCACAAGCAGTCAAGACCCCGGTTGGAAGGAAGCGACCACACTCACCACAACGCTCGCGGTACCCATCGCCGGAGAGTCGACCAGTGTTCCCGCCGGATCCTAACCACCAGTCCTGGTACGGGATATGCCTACGTTGCGTGCAATATGGGCATGATACTGCTGACTGCCAAAATCCTAAGGCTTGCGCCTATTGCTACAAATCGGACCACCTCTACGGAGGGTGTCCCACAAGAATCGCCGACAAGGCCGCCCTCAATGCCATGCAACCTCGTGGAAGGAATGCCAAAGAGCTCATGCCGGCAAACAGAATTAAGAAGACATTCGTCTACATAAACGAGAATGTCCATCACCAATCAGAATTGAGGGAACTGAATCGCGCAATAATAATCGACGGCAAATGGATTGAAAACCACGATCTTAACACCATGCGAACCCTGGTGCAGGAATGCGACGAATGGAAGGTACCATTCGAACTAGTCTACTGGACTGAGAATAAATACTTGTTGAGGCTGCCAAAAGGTTATGATCGCAGGGATTTTATCGCTCACCAAACAGTCCCACTACGCAGGGGGGGCTTCATCTGCTACCCGTGGACGACAGCGGTGGGGGCCGAGGTGGTATACTACAACCACCTTGTATGGGTTGACCTGCATAATGTCCCGCCACAGTGTTGGTGTCAAAGGGAGTTAGAAAAAATTGCTCTTTCTTTCGGCATCCTCATTGATCATGAACCTTTGGTTAACATCGAATCCATGTCCTCTCTCTCAATACTGGTAGCCAGCCATACATTGTTATGGTTTCCGGACGAAGTGGGAGTATTGGTAGATGGGTTTATCGTGGATGTGGGAGTTGAACCGATCACGGTTCTAAACGAGCGACACTACTACTACAGGCCACTGGACACGACGCCGACACATCTCCAGTACCAAAAGGCGTATTTAGCCAAGTTCTCGTACGAACCTAAGATACCTTCCCCTGGCTCATCGGCAGCCTCCGCGGCAACAACAAAGGCTCCGGGGGGAGTCATCCCATGTGATATCAACGACTCACAAGACTCTTCCGACGCCAACCCGACAAGAAAAAAACCAAACCAAGGCGATGGACCGACGTGGAGCATGGTCCTCAACAGTTTATGGCTCTTGGCACCACCCTCGTCAGAAAAAGATAGGTTGGCACGATTCGTTTTCTCGAACAATCTATCTAACGAGGAAAGCAAGGTAATTGCCGACAAGCTCCAAACCCTAACCGTGCTAGCAATGGAGGGTGCAAATCTGGAGAAGATGACTGACTCCCAATCAAATCACGGTACGCCCATCTTGTGTCCAGGTACGGTGGGTGGACATCTACGCCTGACAGAGGAGGCCGCACAAGCTATTCGAAACGTTACGACTGACAGTGACAGAATTCACACGCTAAGAAGGGAGTTAGTGGTCTCGAGACAACAAAACCATCATAATAATGTTATGGGGAACAATCAAATGTCAGAAAACATTAATGAAGAAATGACTCAAGGAGAGATGGACATTAATGAGGTAGTAGCCTCAGAAGTACCGCCTAAATACACGAGGGAGGAAAAGGCAAAGATGGTAGTGGTACACGTGGAGGAGCCAAACACAATGGAAAAAAATGGTATGAATTCAAACTCAATTTTTTCTCTAAATTCTTGCGGGCCCCCACCTTTAAAAAATAAAAAGAGACCAATTGAGAAATCTAAAAGTTTGAAAATAGCCAAAAGAGTGGCTCTGGCCCCAAAAACGAATACTAGAAAATCAAAAAGATTGATTAAAAAAACAATTTTTCCTGATGGTACGGAACCAGCACTTGTATACAAAAAAACGAGAAAACAAAATCCAAATAAATTTAAGCACAAACCACTAAATTACATAAAGGCCTTGGAGATAGAGGCCCAAAACCCAAAAGGCCTGACTATAGAACAAATAAACCAAATTAAACTCCTTTGTGGCATAACACAAAATGGACAAATATCCATACATAATGCACTTAGGCCCACGCCCATGAATGTTACTCCATTTAATTTACTTAAGCCAAACTTTCTATCTAACAGGCCGAGGGCTATGAAAACAACACTTATAAAAACGAAAAAAACTTTCTCTGACCCGGGTCAAATAATCAACAACGGACAGAAGTCAAATAAGTTCATTTCAGAGCCAAAAAGGGCGCAATCACATACAGAAAAATTAAACTACTCCCATTTTAACTTCTGTTCTTTCAAAAATGAAACAATTTGTGCAGATAAGGCATGCAAGTCTGACTCTGAAGATGACTACATAGATAAAGTGGATTATGGAGATGAATCAGAGATCCATGGATCAGGGGCAGCCACTTAGATAAGTGCTGCTACGGACCATCAAAAGGCCAACTGGGCTATGCCATTACGGCACTCTATCTTATGTTTAAATGCGTTTAAAACTTTTTAATTTTCTTTCGGTACTATTTTGGAATGTAAGGGGGTTGGGACAAGATGCAAAGTGCAAATTAGTTAAGGACACCACTAGGGAGTCTAATTGCACCATATTTTGTATGCAAGAAACTAAACTCAATGACACCACCTTTTTTGATATGAAGAAAGTATGTCCGCCAAAAATAAAAAATTTCTTTCATAAAAATGCAACAAATAGTCGTGGAGGACTTCTAACGGCTTGGTCCGATGATTTCAAGATAGAAGCTCAAATGGAGCACACTCACTCTATATCAACAACCCTATCACTATCAAATGGTTTCAAGTTCATCATAACAAATGTCTACGGACCAACAAATGTGGACGAAAAAGGAAATTTTCTTGAAGAACTTAAGAACATAAACCAAAACGATATTCCGTGGATAGTACTCGGAGATTTCAATCTAATAAGACTAACAAACGAATCAACGGGGGTTGGACACCTACCAATACACATTCTAGCATTCAACTCTTTTATTAGTGACTCAAACTTAATCGAAGTACCCCTACTAAATAGAGATTTCACTTGGTCTAATAAGAGACCGGAACCAACATTCTCGAAACTCGATAGGGCACTAATCTCACATCATTTCCTAACCCTAAACACAACACCTGAAACGAATGAATTACCCACGATAACTTCAGACCACTCGCCTCTAAGACTAACGATTTCAACGTTTGGCCAGCCAACCAAAAGAATACGAAAACTTGAAAGATCATGGCTGCTTCGCGAAGATGCCAAAAAAATATTCATCGATACATGGCAGCAAACACCATCAAACCCAGTATCCGCAAAAAACTTCATAATTAAAATAACAAAGGCAACCAATGCCTTAGTGAAATGGGCTGATACAAACATCAAAAATCCGGACAAAACTATCGATCTATGCAAAAAAAGTATCCAATTAATAGACCATATGGAAGAAAATAGACCTCTTTCCTCGTCAGAATTTAGCTTAAGGATTGAGCTAAGAATAAAATCTCAAGAGTTGGCCATACAATCCGAGACTAAGTGGCAACAAAGGAGCTCGGCAAAATGGATCAAATTCGGAGATCAAAATACAGCCTATTTCCATGCCATGGCAACATCGAGACGAAATCGAAATTTCATCTCGTCACTATTGATCGGGGAGACAACCATAAATGAACCAATACAAATTTTAGATAATATCTATCAACATTTCAAGAGTACAATGGGTACTACCTCAGAAACTATCCTAGCCGATCTAAATATCCTATGGGGGCAAACTAATCACACAATCAACTTACAATCACTTATACAACCATTCGAAGAAGAGGAAATTCTACATGCTTTAAACAAAATGAAAAAGAGGAAATCTACGGGCCCGGATGGAATACCGGCCGAATACTTGCAATCTCTCTGGCCACACCTAAAAGAAGACTTTTTAACCATGATACACGATTTCTACGAAAACAAGCTTGATTTATGGAGAATCAATCAAGCAAACATTACAATGATACCGAAAACTAGAGAGGCAAACTCAATAAATGAATACCGACCGATAAGTGTGATAAATGCACCTATAAAATTGATTACGAAAATATTGGCAACAAGGCTTCAACATCTTCTACCTCAACTAGTAAACACCAACCAATCGGCATTCATAAAAGGCCGAGGGACTTCCGACTCAATCTTGGTAGCAAGAGAATATGTCAATTTCTACATCAAAAATAAAATCCCGGCAATAATGCTTAAGATTGACATAAAAAAGGCTTTCGACAATGTATCTTGGGCCTTTTTACTAGAGCTTTTGAGAGTAAGAGACTTTCCACTGAAGTGGATCCTTTGGATTAAGAATCTATTAATATCGTCGTCATCATCCGTTAAGATCAACGGGGAACTATCACCATATTTTTTTCACCAAAGGGGATTGCGTCAAGGTGATCCTCTATCTCCATTACTATTTGATCTAGCAATAGATACACTACATCGGATAATAGACAAAATAAACCCCGTATTAATAAACGTTTCGAATGTTCGAACACGAATATTACAATACGCCGATGACACGATTCTCTTTGTTGAAGCCGACCCTAACAACCTAAAATATATAGCCGAGGGGCTCAAAATATTCATGGATATAACGGGACTTAGTATAAATTGGGAAAAAACATCTTACTCTTCTTTCAACATCCCGAATAATCTACAAGAGGTCATAAAAAACATACTAGGATGTGATAAGAAGGAACTACCGATCCAATATTTAGGAGTACCTCTATCCGCTAGGAAACCGAAAAAAATCGTATTCCTACCACTCATTAAAAAAATACAAGATAAAGTGGCCAATTGGAAGGGTAAGTTGCTATCTATGGGGGGTAGGTTAACGTTAATTCAAGCAACGTTAACATCCATTCCAATTCACTTTATGCAATCCATTAAGCTCCCAATATGGGTAATAAAACAAATAGAAAAAATATTGAGAGCTTTTTTATGGAAAGGAAACGACAAGTGCAACCCCGGAAATTGTCTAGTCAATTGGACGAAAATTTGTCTACCAAGAAAATTCGGAGGACTAGCCATTCCAAATCTACGAACTAAAAATGAGTCCCTACTTTTAAAAGCACTATGGAACTTAGATCACAAAAGAGAAGGTCTTTGGGCGGACTCCCTAATAAGACTATACGGCATTTCAAACTCTTTCGATCTAGAGACATATCCGAAGCAAAAACTATCGTTTTTCTTACAAACCTTACTGACTTTGATCCCAATATACCGAGCATCAACAACAAAACCCTCGGACACGGTGGAATCAACCTGGAAATGGTCGGCGAATGGCGAATATAGCGCACGAAGTGCGTACAACTTCCTTATAAATCCGGGTATTACTTCAACGTCGCTGGATAAAATATGGAGATTGAAAATTCCTACAAAAGTAAAGGTGTTTTTATGGCTGGCAATGGATGGGAAAATAAATACGTGCGATGTACTCCAAAAGAAGGGATGGCCGAACGAGTCGTTGTGCAAACTATGTGCAAACAAAGAAGAGACGGCAATACATTTGCTTTTGGAATGCTCATACACAATGGCCGTATGGAGACAAATCGAACGTCAAACACTAATACCGGCCAGATACGTCCCGCGAGACACAATCTTCCAAACATGGCAAACAAACAGGACCCAACTACCCAAAGAACTTCGTCAAGATTGGGACCTGGCCTGGGCAGCGACTACATGGAATATTTGGAAACATCGCAACAATCGAGTCTTCGGCTCGGTCGACAGAACCCCTCAATTCACAGCCGCAAGAGCGTTGGCTGAGGCGCAGTCCTGGAGAAGAGCGTGGCCGAGGAAGCCGCCTTAAATGCCTCTGGATTGCACATCACGAGTTATAATTATATGTACAATCTAGTGTATAGTATTAGATATAACTATTCCCTTTCTCTTTTTCTGTTTTTTTCCTTTTTCTTTTTTTCCTTAAACAGGATAAGCTTGTACTTACAAAACTTCCTGATTTATTAAAAGACTGAATACTCTTCGTATTCCTTCAAAAAAAAAAATATACACGCTATTACAATTTACAAGTAACATACATAATATCTCTTGTCCTTTCACTATAACTATGTTGGTGTTGTTGAACCATTAAACCTTTTCATTCTGTTGATTTGAACTTTAGAACTTTAATTGTTCGTGTAAGTACTATGGATTAGTATAATTCTGAGCTATTTTGAACTTTTTGATTCATATTAACATATAATTGTAATGTAATAATTACATAGTGGTAAGCCTTGAAATTTACCAAAAATACTATTTTTTTACAAAACCCCTTTCATTATGCAAATTCTGGAAATAAATTTTTTTATTATGCAAATTCGAATTTTGATCATAAATAGTGGTAAGACCAAAATTGTATTAAAATGAGTGAATTAAAAAATTAAACAAAATTAAAATGTTACTAAATTGAAAAACACAAATTAAAAAAAAATAAAAAAAATAAAAAAAAATAAAAAAATATATATATATATATATAGGTGGTAAGCCCAATTATCAAAGCCTATGATTTAATTAAAAAAAGGGTTGTCAGCCCATTTTGTCAAACAATTACATAATTAAATAAAATAGTGTTAAGCCCAAAAAAACATAAAAAAATCAAAATTAAAACAAAATACCAAAAGCTATAATTCAAATTAAAATGTACTAAATGAGCCGAAAAAAATTAAAATAGCCTCTAATTCAAATTAATTATAAGAGGTGGTAAGCCCAAATTATCAAAGCATATTATTTATGAAAAAAACTACACATCCAAAATCCATCCACCGAATTAGTCTCGAAATGATTTTTATGGAAATTCTTATGTAGGATCCACATGCGTGCTTGTATGTTAATTTGTTATTCGGGGTTAATTATGTGCATTAGTTATGGATTTGTAGTATTTTTTGTATTATTTATATACAGGATCGTCAGCCCATTTATTTAGGGAATTACAAAATTAAATTAAATAGCGAAAAATTGTTTCCATAGGCCAAATACCAACAAATTACATAGTTGTAAGCCCAAGTAAATTTCTAAATTCGATAAAGGGGATAAACAACCATGAATAAAACTCGGGCCGTTTTTTAAATTTATTTTAGAATTTTGAAAAAAATTAAGGGCCCAAAACAAAGTTTCAAAAAAAAATTCAAATGCTTAGCCAGGAAAATGCGTAGCCGCAAAAGTAAAATTTTGGGGTTGACTAACTGATCAAATAATAACAGTCAAATTGAATTTTCAGACAGAAATATGGATGTTCAGCATAAAATAACAAGATTTCATACTGTTAAAAGAAACAACGGCAGAAGAAAATACTTGCTAAAATCCAATTGAATTTTCATTAAAAAAGGAATTAAGAAGGATATTTATCAACTGAGAATTGTTTACTTTCTTAATCAAGATTCAAAATTTCATCACTGAATACAGTTTCCAATTTTTTTCATGAATTTCAGAAAGGGGTGAAGAAGGATATTTATAGCAGTTCAAGCAAACTCAAAATTCTAACTTATCATTCATTTCCCTCCCAATCGGGGCCGGTCCCGTGTTTGAAAGGTCCCGAGACTATTTTTGAAACAAGGACTTATACATTGTGTTAATTTTCTTTAATTTCAAATAAAAAGTTTAGAAAGTGCAGTAATAAAAGTTAACTATGTGCTAACCACAATTTTAATGGTTGTATAGTGACTTTATTATGCTCCAATTTAAACTAAATGACCAATTTATCTAAAATTTCAAACTCGATATAAATCAACTGGTACGGTACCAACTAACTCAAAATCGAAATCGAATAATTCGATGTAAAGCATGGTTAAGATTTTTTTTTAGGAGAAAGAGAAAGGGCAATTGTAGATGGAGCGGTGAGAGTGTGAGAGGAGTGAAATGGATTGCATTGCACAAGGCCCGTTGTTTAATTTAGGGAAATTTTACTATGCCCCTCAAATTCCCCCCACTATTCGCGATATGGTGAATAGTGGGGATGGTAATAATACCTCCAATTTGTACCTCCATTTCAATTGACGGTTAATTATGATTTGAATTAACGGTTAATTCAAATGTAATTAACAGTTAATATAATTGTATTAGTCATCAATATAATTAATTATTTTAATTAACCATCAATTCAAATGGAAGGGTACAAATTTGAGAAATGGATATTAGCCCCCCCATCTTGAATAGTTGGGTGAAATGGGGGGCACAGTAAATGTCCTTTATGTTTACATTTCTTTCGTCAATATCACAAAATCTCCTTTCATTCTCAAATAACCATGTATTTTGCAAGTGGAAAGAAATAAAATAAGACGCGTGTATGTGTTTGAATGAAAGTCGAAGAACCATGTAAAAAAAAATAAAGGGATTAATTTTTGCAATGCAATATTTTTGTAACATACAAAGAGGACCCCTCCCCATTTCGGTCGCCAGGCCTTAAATTCATACACATATGGCCGGCTCTGTAAAAGACCTACATTGTGCTTAGCAAAGTAAGTATTGAATCTAAAAGTTCCAACAAACGCTCGAATAATCTTCGAAGATAAAGTTTATTTATAGTTGTTATCAGTTATCATTTAATATTCTTAGCAAATGAGAGAGTTTAGGGTGCGCTTTATTTTGATTCCAACAAACCCTCTGGGGTCACTCGTTCGCTGGTCAGATCTCAGATCAGTGGATCGACAATTATTTGGAGATGCAAATGATATTAATTATGACCAAGTTAACTACTAAATTACCAATAAATCTTCAGATATAAGAAAATTGTTCAAGCATAAAATATATAAAGTTCAATACTTAATTAATTAACTTTTTTTTTTTGAAAAACTAAAGAGGCGAAGCCTCTTTTAATATATTAAAGCAAAGTTTAATACATTGGTGCGATTTTACATGATAAATATAAAAAAGTAGTTTCGCAAAAATTAATTAACTTACAAATATCGAACTTACAAATATGAAGTTCAATATTTAATTAACGAGCTATTCTTTCATACACAACAATCTTTGCTATTTTTTTGAAAAATTTGATCTCAACCATTGGCTCAGAAAAAGGTATTTTTTGGAAACAAAATCCAACAGATCATTTTTCTCTGTTCAAACGTTACAAGTCCCAAATCCAACATAACTATTCTACACATCTTATTTTTGTTCTCCATTCTCTCTCTTGGCAGTCTTTCTACTCCCTCAAATCTCCATTTTCTTCATTATCCCCCCCCCCCCCCCCCCCCCCCCCCCCCCTCTCTCTCTCTCTCTCTCTCTAACAGTATCTCCATTAATAAGTCTCTCTCTATTTTTTGTATGTGAATTGTGAGAATGAAAGCATCACTACTGCAATGGTTAATATAAGAGTCTTCGTGACATATTCGAGAAGAAAGGAGAACTAGAAAGGAGTAAGATCTCGATTAAATATATTTCAAAATATTTCGAAAAAACAAAGGGGAGAAATGTGAATGGAAGGGGGAGAGGAGTTTTTTTTGGCTGGGACTTTCGAAGAAAGATGCACAAAATCATATCAAATATATTATCACGGTATTTAATATAAGGCTTTATGAAAAACTCATAGTTCAGTTGTTATATACATAACAGTATATTAATACCATAAAAAGTTTATTAATACAAAAAATATTATAATAGCACCGAAAATATTATTCAGCAGGATTTTAATGAAAATCGGAATTTTATATTTTTAAAATCTCAACTAATATATATGAAATTTTCTTGTTCATTACAAAAATAAGTATTATGTGTAAATTTTATCTGTAAATAGAAACTATTTTAAATTTTTATAAAAGAATTGTTTTTTTTTTACTTTTATAAATTCAAAAAATAATTCTACCAATAGCATATAGCAATATGTCGTTATTTAAATATGGAATACTAATGTTGAAAATAATATATTTACACATAAAAAGATGCATTGACGTGAAAAATAATTTGTCCTTGTGATATGAATAATAAAATGATATATAACAATGAAAACAGTATTTATTTTTAGACATTTTATTTTGTTACATAATTTTTTCACAAATTCAAAATAGAGGTAATGTTACGTAATTTTTAAGTCCCTTTTTGTGGTGCTATCTATGTTCAATTAATTCTCTGATTCTCTTCTAGTTCGGATTTTCTGTCCAAAGAAAAAGAAGTGAATTTATCATGATATTACACAATTCCAATTTGCTTTGTTGATTTAAACTTTTTTCGGTGCGTAGGATTAATTGTTGGGAACATTCCCATGTTTCTATTTCATTTTTTTAATCACAGTCATAGTTTGAACAATTTACAGGGCAGTTCTGTTATTTACCAAAGAGATCTTCTATCATACTTTCTCATTTTTCCTATATTTTCATGATACAAATTCTAAAACAATTAATTCATAATTATTTTTCTCTCAGTTAACGGTTAATTCATATTTATTAATAATTGAATATTTCTAATTAATCTTTAATCCATATCGATCTTAATTAAATTATGAATTAATTATTAATTAACTTTATTAATTATGAATTAATTGAGAGATTATGAAAATGTGAGGAAATGAGAGGAAAAAGTAAAATATTCCTTTACCAAAATGGAACACGCATCGAAAATATCAGACTTGAGTTTTTCAAAAGAATCGGATATGATAAGCAACCTTCCACGAGATGTGCTAGAAAAGATCGTTGCGTTTTTGCCAACAAAAGAGACAGGACGAACCAGCATTTTGTCAACCAACTGGAGGCATACATGGAAATCAATTCCCGAGGTCGTCATACAATACGATAATGCCGAATCTGTTCAAACTGTAAACTTGGTTGATGAACTTCTTGCTCTCCATGATGGTCCAATCCATAAATTCGATCTTTTGATTACCGAAACTCTCCCTTGTTACTTTCCTCACGATTTAGTGAACTCAGTTTTTGTTAGGTGGTAACATCATTTGTTCAGAACCAAAATTAAGGAACTCAACCTTGAATTGAGATTTTCCTTGTATAGTACTTATTATTGTCCAAAGTTCAGAATCCGTTCGAGTTTATTCTCGTACAGTTCTCTGAGATTTCTCTATATCGAAGATTTCGAAAATTGGCGTATTAAATTTCCTGTCGAACAACAAGAGTTTAAACTTGTTAACACCTTTGAACTACATCATGTTCGCCTAAGCGGGGATGAAGTCGAGATGTTGACCTCATGCTGGGATTTTTGGATTCGGAATTATTTTGGTTTATGTTGGAGAGATTGTGGAGATTATAGTTGGGGGATGATAACCAAAAAACAATAAAAATTGATAATAAACAAGGGGAAACGGAGAGAGTCAAGGGGCTAAGCCCTCATAATTTCTTTATTAATTTTTCTCTCTGTAATCGTACAATATATATATATATATATATATAAAAGATGAGCTAAAATACTTAATTAAGTATCAGCCGTTTGGTACTTAACATGTATTAACCGTCAGATGGCATTAAGATTAGTGCCGAAGAATAGACGGAACGGTGATGTTTATTAAGCCGTTTATTCATTTTCGTCTTCATTATAACCCACCTCTTCCATCTTTCTTCCATCTGTGTACGAACCAGAGAGAAGGTCGCAAAGCAATGGCGCCGTATAGTACGAGAAGAAAAATCGAGGGAGCCGAGATTAATCGATCTGAAGAGGGAGAAAGGTAAGGGTAGGATTAACGACCAAGAAGAAGAGCGCCTCTGAAGAAGAGCCGTCCTCCTCTTTCATGGAGATAGCCCTTTCTCGCCCACTGAAGAAGAGCGCCTGTTCTCTCATGAAATAGAAGGAGATGCATCGGGAAGGAGATCGTCCTTATTGAAGAAGACAATCCTACTCCACTTTCTCCTCCTTCATGCGGTAACTTCTTTTTATCTTGTTTATGTACACGATCGGTTATGGACACTCAATTTGGCTTATCTTTTTCATGAGAAATTTTCAGAAAAGTTGCTTCTTCTATCGATTAGGCGAGGAATCCCTTGCTCGGTTCCCCCGTGCTTCTTCTATTGTCGAGACTATAAAACCCTAATTGATCAGCGGCAGAGGACTCGTCACTTCCTTCTTCTAGGATTGAGGTAAATTTCGCTCAATTTCAGTTCTAAATTTAATCGATTTTGCTTCTTATTGCTCGATTTCTGTTGTAATTGCTCAATTTCAGTTGTGATTGCTCAATTTCAGTTCTTGTTGCTCGATTTCGGATCTAATTTTGATGCTCAGTAGAACACTAGGGCTTTTCTGCAAATTTCCCATTTGATTGAAGAAGTCGGTTTTGCTGGCAATAGATATTGAACCTGTCGAAGAAATTGGTCCAACAAAGCGCTGTAAAACAGTATTTAGTATTGTTCTTCGAGTAAGTTTAGTTAGATTCATACATATGAAATGTTTAAATCCCTATTGAACATACAATTTTGAAAGTGCTATAATTTTGTCATCAAGTGATTCCGAACATGTCATTTTCTCGTTTGCAAGGATTCAACTTCCGGTCCATCTATGGATCGAGAAAAAAATAGTCTACGCGTGTACCCTTACCAATTGGTGCCGAGCAAAGAAATAGAGCGGTAAGGCATACTAGAGATGTAAACGAGTGGGATGATTTCAATCGGTTTGAGTTCTTTTGTTTCCTATATATAGAGTTTAGTTGGACATATAATTATTTGTATGTAATATATCTTAATTACGAAACTATTTATGTATTATGTGTTGGGAATTATGAATAATGATTATTGTTTAAAAATGGTTGAATGAAACTTGTTCTTGTTTAAATATTGTGGAATGAAACTTGTTCTAGATACTGAAATTTGTACCAAAAATTGTCAGCACCAACTAATTACTTTTTAACAAATACCAAAAACTAAAATACTTTCAAGGTTTCTAGCATTAAGCATGATACAAATTATTACAAAATTAGGATTTGTTAAATAATTAGGATCGAAACAATTCAGATCAAAGTGCAAAATGATTGGTACCGGTTCGACTCAATAATATCATTATAGAAATTAACAAATTAACGCAACAATAATACAATTTGCATACATAATAACTTGCACAGAATTGTTGCTTACATAAAGCTTCAATAGTTATATACAATTTCAAACCTCAACAATAGTCCACACAACTTGCATACAACTTCTACATTAATTCTATGCACTAACTTACATACATAATATATATATAATAATACCCAAATATCCCCACACAAAAGGATGTTGCCGCACAAATCCAATCTGACAACATACAAACAATGTGTTGTGGGCGAACCCGGTAGAGTAGCTGCAACACGCTAAAACATCCAAAGATACATCGATCCGATGCTTCAAGACAACAAGCCAATTTCTGCACTGTTGTCCCAACCAGAAATGTGAAGTTGAGAGGAATGTCTCTCCTATAACTTCTCTTCCTAAACAAAAGAATACAATATAAATATACAAGTGAAAATTGTAAAAAAAAATGCCCCTTTTCTGATCAAGGCATGTACTTCTTTAAAATAATAAAGGCCGGGTTTAATTTAAAAATGTCGATAATGCATAAATATCAATAATTAACTTTCGCAAACCAATTTGGTACATCACCGGCAGATGTAAAATTGAGCAATTTATATCATTATGATAGAGCAAATAAATGATGGCATCTTTTTCTCATTCTGAAATTGAACAATATTATTAGAATTGGATGTTGATCACCAGAATTAAAATTGATTAACATTGACAGCACATAATTCCTCAATTACAACCCCTAATCGAATTAAGCAGAAAAGCAAATTAATATAGCCAGAAGGGGGATTAATAGTTCCAGAAAACAATTGAATTAGGCGAGTAGGTTTAGGGTTACCTCAAGAGTATAACAATAAAGGGCTAGTCGAGCAATAATTCTTCTCCTTTAGACTCTGGTCGACCAGTATTAGTGTTTTCGCCTCTTTATCGCATGTTGCCGTCTCTTAGTTTCAGTTTGGGAGAAAGTGGAGTAGGATTGTCTTCTTCAATAAGGGACGATCTCCTTCTATTTCATGAGAGAAGAGGCGCTCTTCTTCAGTGGGCGAGAAAGGGCTCTCTCCATGAAAGAGAAGAGGACGGCTCCACGAAGAGGGAGAAAGGTAAGGGTAGGATTAACAAAATTTCTAACGATGCCACCGTTTAATAAACATTACCGTTTAATAAACTCAGCGTCCGTTATTTGTTTAACACGGATCTTGATGCGATCAAAAGGTCAAAAGATGCTAAGTACTAAAAGGCTGGTACTTAATTAAGTACTTAATTAAGTACTTTAGCTCCTATATATATATATATATATATATATATATATATATATATATATTTTTTTTTTTTTTTTTTTTTTTTTTGCAGGTGAAATAATGTGAAAGGGTATAATTTTTCTTAATTATATTAGTAAAAGAGGGGGTTCGGGATTGGTGTTATGCACAAAATACCGAAATTGGTTTTCATTAAACTGTTAGTTTGTTGAGGTTCCAATATTTATGTGTGGATATTTTATTAAATTAATTGTGTCAGCAAAAGTTTAATGATATTTGGTTATTATTGTTTATCAAAGAGTTCGGTTTTGTATGAATTATTTAAAAAGAAAAATATTATAGACTATAGAGTAATTTCAAGGCAATAAATTAGAAGATTGATTCCTTACCATTTATAACTAAATGGTACAGTTAAATCTCATTTATTAAATCCTTGATATTTTTTTGACGGACGGTGGAGATCTGCAACACACCAATTTGAGTGTTTTGCGCATAACACCAACTTAGAACCCAAAAAAAAAAAAAAATCATAAAATATATCTTTTATGAAAAAAAAATTATTTACATCAACAAAAAATTCTAATTTAGTCAAACATTAATTGATAAATATATTTGAGAACTTATATTAAATATTCATAAATTGATAATTATTCAAAAATACTTTTGAGAATAGTTGTATCATTTAACCTTACCATAAACATTAATTTGGACATACTAGCACAAAAGCACATTCCGATCTAGGTTGCACGAGTAGAGATGTAAATGCGGTAGATATTATCCGAAAAGATTCGAATCCGGATAAGAATACTTTTTCGGATCCGGTATCCGGATCCGAATTCGGTTAGCCGGATCCGAATATAGATTAGGACATCATATCCTTTTTATGTATATATTTCATATTAGTTGGAAAAAACAATGATAATTAATGATTTTTGAATGATTTAAAATATCATTAAATCATAAAATTACGTTTCAATACGATGCTTTAGATTGTTCATGTTGCGAAATATGTATAGATATAATTGAAAAATATATTATGTTATGATATTGTAATATTCGTTCTAATTTGAAAAATAAGATGTGTATTCGATAATATCCGAATCGTATATGTATATGTTCAATATCCGAACCGTATCCGAATCTGAGTTATTCCGTATTCGTATCCGAAAATATGAATAGGAATTCAATATGTCCAATATTCGAACCAGATCCAAACAGTTTACATCCCCGAATACGGATATCGGATATCGTATCTGACGCGATAGGATAATTAAAAAAAAGACACGCACGCTCGTGCGCACACAAACAATAATATACGTCTATTATATGTGATATTTATTATTTGATCAATTCTAATTTATATATTTAATATTTTTATATATTATATTTGTTATTATTCAAATATTTTTTTATGAAGAAAATATTTATTTACCTAATTATTTAACTAAATAAATATATTAATTATAAAAAAAAAAGATTTGTTGGTTTAGTCTAGGTCCTAGAATGCAGAGAGCAGAGGGCCAGAGGCGGTACCCCTATTTGACAGACCTATTGAGCATTTATATTCACACTAAACTTTTACATACATTTCTACACTTGTAGGTTTAAGCCTAGGGCGGTGCTACAGTGCCTCCCAAATCCACTCCCAAATTCACTCCCTATATTCATTGACATGTGGAACCCACATCTACTTTTACAAAATTTAATTCGTGTGGGACCCACAAAATGCACTGTTCATGTGAGAGGGAGGGAGTGGGCATATCATTACTCTTAAGCCTAGGGCGGTGCTACAGTGCCTCCCAAATCCGCTCCCAAATTCACTCCCTATATAAGTAAAACGTGACGGTGCATTAATCATTCACAAAAGACAAAATATTGCAATGACTTGCCGGTGAAGAAAAAATTTGGAGGATCAAATTGTCAGGGATATTATGATCACAGAAAATGAACGAGTGAGGGAGGCTTCCTTGCGTGTCTACAAACTACAAACTACAACCTGTTCAAGAAAACATGGAATAATATTTCATAATATCTACAAAAATTCAATACAAATAATATATGAAACTTTTAAGTTAAAAAATTCAATACAAATAATATTCATCATCATATATTCAGTTTTAAAATTATCTAAAAAAATATTTTATTTATAAATAAAATTCAATATTAATAAATTCTTCTATTCAATATAAATCTATAAATTAATTAATTAACAAAATATTTCATAATTACATATTTCACATTATTGTATTCAAATACGATTTTTTTATAATAATTTACAACTCGTTAATTTATTTTATTATCAATAATATATATAATTTATTATTTTATTAAATACATACTATTTCATATTATTTTTCAAAAAACTAGACATGAATTAAAAACTAAACATGTCAGGAGGAGTGAGTTATCTATACTTTTTAATTTTTACTTTTTTCAAAAATTAAACAAGTTCTTATCTCCGATTTTGATTTTCTTTTTGTTGATATCAAATTTGAAAACTAGACCTGAATTTTCCGATCATTTTGTGTTGATTTGGGTACCGTACAGCAATGTCAGACAAGCTGTCATTCGAGGTCTCTTTTTTTTTTCTCTCTCTCTCTCACTCAAGCACACTACGTACCATATTTTTTTCAACCAAAATTAGGTCGCGTGGAGGCATTGCGTCTATTAACCTCGTCTAAGGGCCTGTTTGGCACACAAGAATTTCAACGGAATTGTCATTTTTAAATTCGGTAAAATGTAATTTCTTGTTTGGTGAACCATGATGGAGTGGAATTATAATTTGCCGGCTTTTCTTCTTCCATTTAATACATGCAAATCACCACTCCCCAAAATGGTAGAGTTCCAAATTCCAGCAAAGTTATGGCACTCAATCTCCCACCCTAACTACAATTAATATTTTAACCTTTGTGAAATTGACTATAATAAATATTTGGACCAACTTTGTGTGCAGCGGTACATCTTTTTTATTTAACTAGCAGATATTTGGGTTTGCTTACAAAATATTATAATTATATTTTATAAATATAATTTTATAAAAATAAAAATAGTATATCGTATAATAATAATTATTAAATTATAATAGTAATAATAACAATAATAATAATAATAATAATAATAGTATTGTAATAATATTATAATAAAAACAATATTATATAATAATTATATTATAGCAATAAATTATTATTATTATTATTATTATCATATACTATTATAATAATTAATATTATATTACATATTATTAATAATTATATTATGGGCGGTGCTACAGTGCCTCCCAAATCCACTCCCAAATTCACTCCCTATATAAGTAAAACGTGACGGTGCATTAATCATTCACAAAAGACAAAATATTGCAATGACTTGCCGGTGAAGAAAAAATTTGGAGGATCAAATTGTCAGGGATATTATGATCACAGAAAATGAACGAGTGAGGGAGGCTTCCTTGCGTGTCTACAAACTACAAACTACAACCTGTTCAAGAAAACATGGAATAATATTTCATAATATCTACAAAAATTCAATACAAATAATATATGAAACTTTTAAGTTAAAAAATTCAATACAAATAATATTCATCATCATATATTCAGTTTTAAAATTATCTAAAAAAATATTTTATTTATAAATAAAATTCAATATTAATAAATTCTTCTATTCAATATAAATCTATAAATTAATTAATTAACAAAATATTTCATAATTACATATTTCACATTATTGTATTCAAATACGATTTTTTTATAATAATTTACAACTCGTTAATTTATTTTATTATCAATAATATATATAATTTATTATTTTATTAAATACATACTATTTCATATTATTTTTCAAAAAACTAGACATGAATTAAAAACTAAACATGTCAGGAGGAGTGAGTTATCTATACTTTTTAATTTTTACTTTTTTCAAAAATTAAACAAGTTCTTATCTCCGATTTTGATTTTCTTTTTGTTGATATCAAATTTGAAAACTAGACCTGAATTTTCCGATCATTTTGTGTTGATTTGGGTACCGTACAGCAATGTCAGACAAGCTGTCATTCGAGGTCTCTTTTTTTTTTCTCTCTCTCTCTCACTCAAGCACACTACGTACCATATTTTTTTCAACCAAAATTAGGTCGCGTGGAGGCATTGCGTCTATTAACCTCGTCTAAGGGCCTGTTTGGCACACAAGAATTTCAACGGAATTGTCATTTTTAAATTCGGTAAAATGTAATTTCTTGTTTGGTGAACCATGATGGAGTGGAATTATAATTTGCCGGCTTTTCTTCTTCCATTTAATACATGCAAATCACCACTCCCCAAAATGGTAGAGTTCCAAATTCCAGCAAAGTTATGGCACTCAATCTCCCACCCTAACTACAATTAATATTTTAACCTTTGTGAAATTGACTATAATAAATATTTGGACCAACTTTGTGTGCAGCGGTACATCTTTTTTATTTAACTAGCAGATATTTGGGTTTGCTTACAAAATATTATAATTATATTTTATAAATATAATTTTATAAAAATAAAAATAGTATATCGTATAATAATAATTATTAAATTATAATAGTAATAATAACAATAATAATAATAATAATAATAATAGTATTGTAATAATATTATAATAAAAACAATATTATATAATAATTATATTATAGCAATAAATTATTATTATTATTATTATTATCATATACTATTATAATAATTAATATTATATTACATATTATTAATAATTATATTATAGTTAATATAATATTATATATTATTATAATAATATATACTAATTATATTATGAATTGCTAATATTATAGTAATTATAGTATAATAATAAAATAATTATTTCCATATAATTAACATAATATTATATATTATTCTAATAATATATAATGATATATAATAATTATATTTTTAAATATTGTAATAATATATAATAATTGTACTATATTATATATATTATTGTAATATTATTATAGTAATTATAGTATAATATTTTTAAATATTATAATGATAAAAATTATTATATTATAACAATTATATCAATATTATTAATATAAAATTATAAATATTATTATAATAATGTATAATAATTATATAACAATGATAGAAATAATTATATTTTAATAATTTTATCCATATAATTAACATAAAATTACAAATATTATTATAATAATATATAATAATTATGTAACGGTAAAATAATTATATTGTAATAACTATATATGTATTATTATTATAATATTATATATTATTGTAATAATATATATTAATTATATTATAATAAAAAATATTTATATTATAATAATTATATACATATTACTAATATAAAATTATAAATAATAATAATAATACGAATTATTATATTATAATAATTATATCCATATTATAAATATAATATTGTATACATTATTGTAATAATATATAATAATTTTATCCATATAATTAATATAAAATTATAAATATTATTATAATATTATATAATAATTATGTATCGGTAAAATAATTATATTGTAATAACTATATATGTATTATTATTATAATATTATATATTATTGTAATAATATATATTAATTATATTTTAATAAAAATATTTATATTATAATAATTATATCCATATTATTAATATATAATTATAAATATAATAATAATTATATGAATTATTATATTATACTAATTATATCCATATTATAAATATAATATTGTATGCATTATTGTAATAATATATAATTATTATATTATATTATTATATCCACATAATTAATGATATATGATTGTAAAAATATAAAATATAAGTTATAATATTATTATATTATATATATAATTTGTACTTTTTTTACTAATATTAATTACATATTATTTCTACATTTTCAATAACAAAATTCCAACAAAATTCTACTCACCTTATTATTATTATTATTATTATAATAATAATAATAAGAAGAAGAAGAAGAAGAATATAATAACATAATAATAATAATATTAGAATAATTTAATATTATATGATAATACTGTTATATTGTATTAATTTTAATCAAACATTTGTTCTATATTTTCAATAATGAAATTCCAGAATTTTTCTAACCAACCAAACAAAGAATTATACTTTCCAGCATCTTATAATTCGGACATCCAAACAAACTGTGGAATTATTAATTCCAGAACTTTTTTCTCCTCCACCTTATAATCCAATTCCACTCTACTAATTCCGCTTGCCAAACGGCCCCTAAAGGAATCAAAATTGATGCAAGCCATTTTTCCTGGACTCCTGGGCCATTGGCAACGGCTCGTGACAATGAACTCATGATCAAGATTGGGAAATTATACCATGTCCATGAGATTCCCTCCAACATTGATGATTGAGTCAGCATACATCATCAGAGACATGATATTGATTGATGTGCCCAATTTTACACCCAAGTTCCCCATTGAATTAATGAAGAATCGAATTAACAGTATATTATAATGTAATTAACAATCCAATCAAAACATTCCAATTAACAGTTAATAATAACAATTAATAATAATAACACTTAACAACGTAATTAACAATTATATATGTCATAATTAACAACAGAATTAATTATTCTGAATTTTTTTTGGATTAACATATTTAACAACATAATTAACTAAATTAAATATTCTGCAATATTTTTGGATTAACATAATTAGCAACATAAATAACAAAATTAATTATTGTGCAATATTTTTGGATTAACAAAATTAACAACATAATTAACATAATTAACAAAGTAAATATTTACACAATAATTAGTTAGCGGTTAATTAGCACCAAAAATCTGAAAAACCAAATACCAATTGACAGTTAATGCGAAGCACCAAAAATGTAATTAACGATTAATTCACTGTCCAGGTGTACAAACAACACAAAATAATAATAAAAAACACAACAAAGCGTAATTAACAGTTAATTAGCAAACAAATTTTATTACAAACCACATCAAAATAGTAATACAAACCATCCAAAAACATAATTGAGGGTTAATACAAACTCTTCCCAACTTCTTCGACATGACAGGAACGCAACGAGAGAGGAGCCTCCCCCACCTTCTTCGACACGACAGAGATGCTACGACAGAGACGACGAGAGAGGAGTCTACCCACCTTCTTCGACACGACAAAGAGGCAACGAGACAAATCAAACCATCAAAACTGCACGAAAAAAGCAATTAAATATATTAGTTAATTCCAGGGGCATAAATGTAATTATATAAAAAAAATCTCTACAAAATTATATTACCAGTTAATTGCGTCCAATTAACCCCAACAAATCGTCGCCTCCAATTAACCGAAGCCTCCATTAATCCACCACCGCCTCCCATTAATCGTCGTCTTCAAGCCTAAATTCCCCGTCAATCTGCAGACCTGAAACCGTATCAGTAATCGAAGCCGTTCCAGAAGAATTACGAAATTAACTGGAGAGGAATTACACAAATTAACCGTCAATCCAACCTGTTAATCGAAGCATGTCCATTAAACGTCAATCAAGCAATCAAACCAGTAATGAACACCTCTATTAATCGTTAATCCAGCAAAACCTGAAATTAAACAAATAAACAAACCTTCCTCGTTAATTAATCGGTACCGGTTTGATTTACACCTGAAATTGCTCGTTAATTCAAACAGAAAAACAAACCTTCTGCATTGATGAGCAAGCGTCGTCATTTCCAAAATCATCACACAAAAATAAGCACACAAAAATCAGGCCAAAAATCAGTACAAACCTAAAATCAGGCCAAAAATCAGTAAAACCCTAAAATCAGGCCAAAAATCAGTAAAACCCTAAAATCAGGCCAAATATCGTTAAAACCCTAAAATCAGGCCAAAAATCAGTAAAAACAACATTAAAATCCTCAAATATGAGAACCCCCAAAATCAGCACACAAAAAACATGAAATCAACACACAAAAATCACGAAATCATCATAAAAAAAAAATATACACACAAAAATCAGCAAACAAACTTAAAAAACAGCAAATAAACATGAAATCGACATCAGAGCAGTCCAAAAATCAAGAAAAAACAATCGAAAAGATCCACTTGATTTAAAAAACAATCAAAAAATCGAAAAATCTGGTCCACAAACCTTAAGAATCGGAAAATCGTGCGCGTACGTGTGTGTTGTGTGTGTGGGCGAGGTGTGTGTGCGGGTATGTGGGTGCGAGATGAGAGAGAGAGAGAGAGAGAGAGAGAGAGAGAGAGAGAGGGCTGAAAATGAGAGAGGAGAGAGAATGTTAGGGTTATGGGTTTATATATGGGGAATTTTTTGAGTCTTAATTAACAGTCAATGGAAGGTAATTTTCTGGGGATGGTTAACAAGGTGCTCCCAATTGATAGCTCACGTCATATCAGCAATGACTGGGAGAAATTGGGGGGCACAATATATGCTCTCATCAAGATTTTATTAGATCACAATGCTGACGTAATGAACTCATAACTATTTTCGCATGATGTACGGACAATTCATCACGACAAACACAAATTTAAATATTTGTGTCATATTTGTGGTTGGTATTTGTAGTCTTATCGTTACTCCGAGAAAATATAGTTGGACCTCGAACTCATTTTTTTTAGCCTTGATAGTCTTGATGAATCACCTCATTTGTCAAATCGATGACATGTCAATTGCATGTATACCACGTATAATTAATAATGTACCACAAATTAACAATCAATTAATTAACAATCAATTAATAAACAATTCCATATATTAACAGAAATTCCATATATTAACAATCAATACATATAACTATAATTTTCCATAATCTATCAATTAACAATCAATTCCATATATTAACACAAATTAATAAACAATCATAATTTCAAAATTTTAACACAAATCAATACATAAACTATAATGTAATACAAATTAATTATAATCCATTACAAAT
This sequence comes from Luzula sylvatica, assembly GCA_946800325.1. NCBI lineage: Eukaryota > Viridiplantae > Streptophyta > Magnoliopsida > Poales > Juncaceae > Luzula > Luzula sylvatica. Next base: position 3,955,825 of record OX326957.1, on the reverse strand, counting down.
TAACAGTCAATTGGATGAACCATAAACCATAATGTATTATACAAATCAATACATATAACTATAATTTCTATACACAAATTAATAAACAATGAATCCAAATTAATCAATAACAGTAAATTTAAAACTATTAACAACATAATTGAAACCACAATACAATATAAAAGTCAATGCTTTTCGAAAATTAACATCAAAAAAATTTCAGAATAACAACAGTGGAAATTAACATCACAAACTAATAATCTATCAACTGAAAAAAACAATCACTGAAAAATTAACATCACAAATTACTCATCAGATCTGAAATGTTGAAATAATTGTCCAAACTTGTTTCAATTTTCAAATTTGATGGGGCAAAAAATTAACATGACAATTGCTTTCTTGCTGTTTTCAAAATTGAAACAAAAAATCAATTTTTCAGAATAAAAAAAAACAAATCTGCTGGGGCAAAAAGTCAGCAAAAAAACGATTTAAGAATAAGTAAAATCGATTCAATAATCCTGATGTGCAACAAATCGAACAAAAAAGAGTAAAAACAACAAATCGAACGAAACATAAATCGATGAAACAATCAATATGATGGGGCTTCATTCTCTTCTAGAAATCGAACAAAAAAGGTCAAAAACCCTAATATTTGCTGGAATATCGCCAAATTACCTGGAATAATCGAACAAAACCCCTAGAAATCGAACAAAAAAGATATAAAAACCGTTAAATCGAACAAAAGAAAGCTCCTTTCCCTTCAACGTATGAGTTGGTTTGTGGTTGCGGCTGGGAAAAGAGAGGGAAAAGAGAGGAGAGAGAGTTAGGATTTGATTTGAGGTATATGTATGGGTTTGGATTTGGGTTGTCAATTGGACGGGTCGGTCAATTGGATCCGATCAATCCGACCCGCTAAATATTTTTCTTATGGACACGCGAGGTGCACAACAATTGAACAACTGGGCTTGATGACACATCAAGGAAGAAAAAGTATGTTTCAGGGACTCTAAATATATAACCCCATTCATCACGTCACTAGTTGAAGCCGTGCTAAATAGGTCTAAGAATTGTGCACAGGCATAGCTTCTCATAACGGTACACCTATGGCTATATATATATGAAAAAAAACTCACTTTTGCCTCCCGAAGTGTTCAAAAAAATGCAACTTGCCCCCCAAACTCTAATTTTATTCATTTTGCCCCCAGAACTCTCATTTTTGCTCACTTTTGCCCCCTCCATCAGTTAAGTGCACAGTCAGCAGTTAAGTGATGACGTGGCAGTGATGACGTGGCAATTTTTGATGATTTTGTTGATGACGTGACAAAATTTATATTATAAAATTACACATAGATTAATTAACCCATTTAACAAATAATTAACCCTAACCCAAACCCAAACCCATTTAATTCAAACTAAACCCAAACCCATTACATTAACCCTTTCTGTTCGCCTTCGGTGAAATCGCCTCTCGCCAGCTCCGGCGAAATCGCCGCTCGCCGAGAAGTTGCCGAGGTCCAGTGAAGTCGCCGAGAAGTCGCCTCTCGCCTCCTTCAGGTCTCGCCTCCTTCAGTCGCCTCCTTTAGTGCTGAGAGAGAGCTGCTCCTTCAGTCGCCTCCTTTAGTGCTGAGAGAGAGAGAGAGAGAGAAAGAGAGAGAGAGAGCTGCGAGAGAGAGAGAGCGGGGTCGGCGACGAGAGAGAGTTGCGAGATCGAGGGGTCAGCGACGAGGGAGAGTTGCGAGAGAGAGAGAGAGAGAGAGAGAGAGAGAGAGAGAGAGAGAGAGAGAGTGTGGCGAGAGAGAGAGAGAGAGAGTGGCGAGAGAGAGAGTGGCGAGAGAGAGAGAGAGCTGCGAGAGAGAGAGAGAGAGAGAGAGAGAGAGTGGCGAGAGAGAGAGAGCTGCGAGAGAGAGAGAGAGAGCTGCGAGAGAGAGAGGGGGTTAATTAAATGGGTTTGGGTTTAGTTTGGATTAAATTAGTTTGGGTTAGGGTTAATTATTTATTAAATGGGTTAATTAATCTATGTGTAATTTTATAATATAAATTTTGTCACGTCATCAACAAAATCATCAAAAATTGCCACGTCATCACTGCCACGTGCTGACTGTGCACTTAACTGATGGAGGGGGCAAAAGTGAGCAAAAATGAGAGTTCAGGGGGCAAAATGAACAAAATTAGAGTTTGGGGGGCAAGTTGCACTTTTTTGAACACTTCGGGAGACAAAAGTGAGCTTTTCTATATATATATATATATATATATATATATATATATATAGGGGACGGTTCCGTTGAGATGTTATTTCGAGTCCTTATTTTGAGTCCGGATATAAGCCGTTGATTACATTGTGATGAGCGGTATAGATTTGATAAAACTAGAAGGCTGTGCAAGATGAATCTAAAGGGCAGTCCAAATATCTATCTACCCCACTTTCCTTTTCTCATACCCATTGATTAATCCTTCTTTTCCCGACAGACCTTGCAAATTTCTGAAGGGAGAACCTTGCTTGGCGGAGACGAGGGGACCTTGCTTGTGAGCTATTTATGGATTCAGCGCACAAATTGTCATACCATCGAGTTTCCTCTAGCTCTTTGTGTGACCGTACCATACCATATATTCAGCGGACAAACTCTCTGTGCGACCGAGCGTACCAACCTCACAACCTCTCGTACAATCGAGTTTCTTCGAGTTATCTACGGATTACCGGTGTTTTCTCTTGTCCCACGACCTGTCGCAGTCTGTTAGGGTTATTGGAACCGATATCACCCCAACTTATCTGTATGTGATCGGTATGGTTATTGAAAGCGTTAATTTCGGTTAATTTGCTGAACTACGCACATATTAGGAGGGGCTGAATTGAGTATTACTTTGGATAATTAAAGCTTGAAACTCATTAAGATGGACAAGCTCTGAATTGAGGATTACTTCGGCTAATTTCGTTAATCAAGCGATTTTCATCTCTGAATCAAGCAGCATAATGGATCACCGAAGTTGCTAGTTGAATTAGTTTTATTGGTTCTTAATCAAGTATTCCGTTAATCAAGAACTGTGCCAGTTTCGATAGAAATATTACATGTTAAATTGGTCACTTTAGCATGGCCAATTTGTGTAGTTAATTTTGAATTCTATTTGGTTAAGGTTATATTTGCCATTATTTCATTAGGGTTAGGATTATGATATTGAGATTTGTGTATGTATTTTGTATATGAATGATACTTTTTTTAGTACAAGTTTGTGATTCATCAAAATTAACAGAATTGAAATTCAGTCTAATGTAGTATAACTTTCAACAATATTCATCAAAAATAAACAAAATTCATCAATAAACAACAAAACGGAGGATCAAATGACAATACATATATGTTCGTTCGATACGTGTATTAAATACGACCACATCCCAAAAAACCATGTTGTTGACTATAGTCTTGGTAACATTTTTCAACTTCATCTATGATCTCGAAAATACCTTGTCGGTTAACGATTGTTCGACCTAAATAAACAAACCAAATAGAATTAATGTTGAAATCACACATCTTCATAACCCAAAAATTGACATAATCATTTAAACATTACCTCGGGATTCATATCATTGCCGTTGAAACATGTGATGGACGACATGAATATATGAATCGGTGAGGGAAATCTAAAGAAAAAAGAAAGACGTCAGACCAAGAAATTTACTTGGACAAAGATTTACTTAATTTGGAGAGAGAGAGAGAGAGAGAGAGAGATGATTGAATACAATTACAACTTACAAGGCATGCAAGAAAGCAAAATGGAAATATTTGATGTGCAAAAAAGGCAATAGGATATAATCAACTTTTTTAGACAGGTCAACGGATCCGAAAATTAAGTAGGCGTCACAAATCTCGGGCAGCAAATGGGCAGAGTATAGTTTATATTTTGGAATAAATCTCAGCCATCCATCACGATTGTATCAACGGTTTATATTCGGACTCAAAATAAGGACTCGAAATAAGATCTCGAAGGAACCGGCCCCAATATATATATATATATATATATATATATATATATATATATATATATATTTTGTTAATTCTTGTTTAATTGTTTCCATTTTAGTTAAATAATTTGTGAAATTTGCATGATTTATATTAGGCTGGAGCTGATGGGAATATGGTTCCAATATTAACAAAATATTTTGTAAAGATTATGCGGGGTATGTGAAATATTTTTTTTTTTTTTTTTTTGAAGAAATATGTGAAATATTTTGATTTTGCTTTTCTATTGATGCTTATTTTTGTAAAATTTGCAGGTGGGTGGATGGAGGGGGGAGATATGTTTGATCCCGCCCCATTCTGTTCTACTACAATAAAAACAGATGGAAATTTTCGAATCATTATTGTAAATACAATACTCCTAATTAACTCTTTTCTTTTAAGTATTTTTCCTATGGTGTAATTTCATCTCTACCCTTATGACAAAATATGTCGTGTCGTATACCCCTACAAAATATAAATATGAAGTATCTAAAAGTGCAGACATTTATTTCTACTTGAATTGAACAAGGGGTATTCTTGATATTTCATATTTTGTAGAGGTATATGTGAAATTTCTGAGGAAATTCTGCCTGTTTTTTTTTTTTTTCTATTGATGCTTGTTTTTGTAAAATTTTACAGGGTGACACAAGGGAGAAAAATGAAGAGATTCTCGAGAAATTGCAAAAGTACTACATGAAAACTTTGTAAGTTCAAAATTTTCAATACAAATAATCTTTATGATCATATAATAAATTTAAAAATAATCTAACAAATACAGTGTGTGTAAATAATTGCAAGTTTTTTTATTTTAAAAACATTTCAACAGATAATCATTTCTGTTTTGATTATTGTTAAATTGACGGGAATAAAGATAATCATTTCTACAAATAAAATGCATGAGGAATGATAATATATGTATATTTTCTCTATAAATAGTGTTTTTTTCTAAAGAAAGAGCATTTCATTAGTTGGGGATAGTAAGAATTTTTTATCTGTGCCGCAATGGCTCTTGAGAAATTTTCATAAAACCTCCAAATTATCTTGGATATTTTAAAAACCATTTTATTTTTTGGATACTCCAAAAGAAACCCTCTTACTAAATTTTTGTTTTCAAATACTCTTATAGGAGTTGAATTTAATAAATCTAATTTTAGATGATGTTAAATTTTTCTTTGGACCAAAATGTTTTACTATTTTCATATTTGATAATTGAAAAATATATTTTGTTGTTATCTTTTTATTAACTTTAAGAAAAATAATTATTTTTAATATATAATAATTTTAAAAAATATTATTATATGTTATATTTAAATAATTTTAATATTTATTTATGATTGTTTATTGAAAATTAACATCAAATAATAATAAATTATATTGGTAGAAAAATATCTTTGTAAAACTACTTTTTATTTTCATTTTCGGATTATGTATTTTATAATAGTTTCTTGTTATGTAATTTATAATAATTTCATGTTTTTATTTATTTTTTAAATACGTGTAAATAAATAACAATAATAAAGAAACACTTTGGAATTCCTACTATGTTATGATGAATTTATTTTATTAGGATATTATGATGAATTCGAATAAATAACAATAATTTTGCAGTTATATCGTAAAATACACTGATGTAATCACGTACATATATTATCGTTCAAAAATCTGAGGAGGACAGGTGCCCCCCTTTTTCTCCTAGTCCCTTTAGGGGTGTAAACGTCGAACCAAGCTCACTTTAGAGGTGTAGAAGAGAGGCTGCGGAGCAAAAAATACATCCTTGTGGAGAAGATATCAGGAGAGAAGGGACGAGTGAAAAATTTGGAGGGTAAAAGTGTAATTTATAACTATTCTTTTAACTCAAAGAGAAAAGGTTACTTGGTGAAGATTTGATAAAAAAGATTTTTTAAGAGGACAAATTTCATTTCCATGTTTAGAAGTCAAATTGGATATTTTGTGTTTTTAGAAGGTTATATCGGAAATTCCCCCAAAATGAATTGATTCTTTATATTATCCAAATCATATTGATCTCAATTATTCAATACAAATATTGAAATCGAAAAAATTGGTTTTGGTCATTAAAAGGTGAAAAATAATAAATTGCCAAGGCCATGTGAACTTGTTGAAAAAATAATAATAAACAATTTTGGCTTTTTTAAGAGAACATGTATTTAATATCATAAGAAATCATTCAATTGAAGTAGGTATGAGACAAGTTTTCTTAGTCTCATATATTACCATACATTCTAAATTGGGCAAAATAAGTAATTTTAAGCAAAAGTAATTTCTTTAGGGAGATTTACATATTTATCCTTTAACGGTCAACATTTAAAATTATTATTTTATCCTTCCAAAAATCCAAAATAACATATTTACCCCTTTAAAAATAAAAATATCATATTTACCCTCTCAATAGTAAAATAACATGCGTACCCTTACTCACTCGAGTAAATATGATATTTTTAATTATGATTATATTTTTGTTATGAAACTATATTTTTTACATTTTGTTTTTGTCATTTGAAATTGGTGGAATGATTATCTTTTGAAATATTATTGATGTATTTTTTGAATTATATTATTATCTATGATTGTTATATTATTTGGGTAAATATGATATTTTTATTTTTAAGGGTAAATATGATATTTTGGATTTTAGAAGAGTAAATATATAAAAGGTAAAATAGTAATTTTAAATGTGGATCGTTAATTTTAACGGAAAATTTGGATGGTTTTAAATTTTTGGATAAATATGATATTCTAGATTCATGAAAGGGTAAATATGATATTTTAATTTTAAGAAGGGTAAATATGTAATTTTAAATTAAAAAAAAATATATGTAATTTCTAATTTAAGAAAAAGTAAATATGTAAATCCCCCTTTCTTTGAAGTTTTAACCAGTGTTCCAGAAATCGGTCTTGACGGCCGATTAATCGCTCCTCGATCCCATAATTATTAATGAGACAATTCATAAACATATACAAATTCATAAGAACACTAATTTTCTATTAAATACATATACATATTAGTTTCAAACCGATTTCTTATTTACACATCTCAATCCCACAAATTACACAAGTTACACATAAAAGTAATTTGATGAAATTGAATTGGACTTTTATGTGTAAATAAGAAATCGGTTTGTAACTTGTGTAATTTGTGGGATTGAGATGTGTAAATAAGAAATCGGTTTGAAACTAATATGTATATGTATTTAATAGAAAATTAGTGTTCTTATGAATTTGTATATGTTTATGAATTGTCTCATTAATAATTTTTTCATGAATTTTCCCCAAATTAAAAAATTAATATTTTTCGATAAAAACTATTTTATTGTAAGTTCATTGATATATCCTAACATAATTCTAATTTCCATTTCATCTCAAAATAAGCATTCAAACAATTTAACAACAATCCAAGTTGAAGATAATTCATTCATGCAGCAAATAAAATTTGATTTCATGATTAATGAATAGTGATGTACATCCCCTGGTCATCTTACCTTGCCATCCATGCGTACTCAGATCCTGATTGCGATTGGAGCCCCTTGATGACGCATATGATTTAACATTTTACAAATTAACACATAAAATAAATGATTTAACATCCTAATTTATGATTGAATATTCAATTAAAATGTTAAATCATGAATTAATGTGTTATATCAAGTCATATTCACGTTATTAAGGCTCTAGAAAGAGAGACGAGGGTATCTCCAACATTTTCCTTCCGTCAATGGAGATGTAGGGGCCGTTTGACGTAAGAGACTTTGAAGGATATTGAAGGATTCTTGTATTTTTTTAAAGAAAGTGAAATGAGGGTTAAATATTTGAAGGACATTATTATCTGGCTTGTGTTGTTTGATGTGTTAGAATTAAATAAGGGAAAGTGAAATTCATTATTTGATGTAAAGGATAATTGAAAAGTAGTTATCAAGGATTTGAGATATATGAGATATGTTTATTTGAAAAATTAAAGATGAATCAATTTATTATTATCACATTTCAAAATCTATAATATTAATTAAATTATAAATCCTAAAACATATAACAATATTACTAGAAAAAAATATAATTATCACTCATTAAAATATAACAAACATATTCATCGATACAAGTCTAGTTTATCAAACGAAATACAAATTAAAAAAAAAATAACAAATGTCTAGAAACAACCAAAAATATTTTCATAATAGCATAATGAAAATCTAAACACGCCGATATAATTAATCACGACCATGATGATCCCACATTTGTCTCGTTATACTATCTCTTATACCAACTCATTCTCTTGCATCTTGTTGTTGTTCTCTCGTGGTTCTTTGTCGTCGATATGTTGATGTTGGAACTTCTCGCGGGTCATCATCTTCCGCGTTCCTAATTTCCTCATCGCTGGGTACAAAACTATCCGGTCCATTTGTGCAATATGCAACACGCCAAAACAATTTGAACCTAACAATATGAAAATCACCATAAATGAATATTAGAAACATCACAGATGATGAAATTAGTTAATTAGTGAAATTAGTACAAATCGGGATTAATCAAACACCAAAATTGTTTCAATTTAATTAGTGAGAGAGAGAGAGAGAGAGAGAGTATCTATGTATGTGTGCGTATTTCTGTGAGTGTGTATGTTTCAATTTGATTAATAGATTACGTGAGTGTGTATCTCTCTGAGTGTGTATGTTTCAATTTAATTGAGTGTGTATCAATTGCCATTGTTTCAATTTAATTGAGTGTGTATCAATTGCCATTGTTTCAATTTAATTAGTCATATGGAATTTAATTAGTACAAAATTGGAATTGTTTCAATTTAACCCGAACTTGTGTATTTCTGTGAGTGTGTATGTGCGAGAGATAGAGAGTATAGTCTGTATCCAAAATTGAAACAAGCTTGGAATTAATAATCTTTTCTCTATATGTGCGAGACAAAGTTAGATTGAAACAAACTTGGATATATTATCTCTCTCGCATATTCATCTTTGTGAGTGTATGTGTGATTCCATTAAAGAGAGAGAAAGAGGGAGCAAGTGAGAGAGAGAGAGAGAGAGAGAGAGAGAGAGAGATAGAGAGAGAACTCACCACCGCACGATGAAGAAACACCAAGAAGAAGTTACGGTGCAGGCGAGAGAGAGAGCTCGAAGAGCGCACGGAGAGCTCACGGAGAGAGAGAGAGAGCGCCAACTCAAGGATTGTGAAGGACTTGTCTGTTTTCTCGTTTCTTTTGCAAGACAACAAACGAGGGATAAAAGGCATGAAAGACATGGACACAAGAATTGAATTTCTTTCTTTGTCTTGGTAATCAAACACTTGACTCTTAACTTTATCCAGGAAATGAATGTCTATTCCTGTATTTTCCTTGCAAATACCATAAATCAAACGGCCCGTAGAAGAAAGGTTTTGGTCTATGCAGTACAACATGTACCAAGAAACATGTTTTTTAGGGTTCTTTTGATGTTCTCTTTGGGCCAAGGCGCAGCATGATAGGCCTTTTCGAGTTCATAGACGAATGGATTTAGATATTTACATGTAAATAGACATAGTAGTAAGGTCTAGTCTCTAGTCGTGAAGCAAGAACTGATCAAGGGCTTAGAGTTATGATTCAACCAAGGATGACTTATTTTCTGTGACAGTAGATTTCTCCCGTCACAAAAAACTTGACTTATTAGTGATCATTCGTAAGCATATCATCACTGAAAAATATACTTTTAGTGACCGTTAAAATAGACCGTCACTGAATAATAATCATCTGTGACCAGATGTTCGGACCGTCACAGAAAATAAAGAAATTGTGACGGTTCGTCACAAATAATTATTCGACCGTCGCTAAAATCCAGATTTCTATTAGTGAATCTGGTGAGCTGGGTGAAGAGTTGTTGAGTAAAAAGATGAGCCTGTTCGAGCTATGTCAGAGGAAAAGTTGTTGAACGGATCATGGAGCTTCGCCTCCTCGTGCTTAATCGTGAAGAAAATAGGGAAGAAGGTTTAGCTTGGTTGTTTATCAAGTTCGGGGTTTATTCGGTAGAGGGTAGTGGAGTGAGGGCAAAATTAGTCCATTTATATTAATTTTCAGTTAAATTTAAACAAAATGTGAATTTTATATAAAATTTGATACTAGTTGTATTTAGTAAGGATAAATATGATATTAAACAATTAAAAAGAAATAAATATGTATTTTATAAGTTTAGTAGGATATAATGATAGTTTTCTCACAAATCGATAATTAATCAATGATTTAAATTTTGTCACATAATTGAAATGAATGTAACGATGTAAAACAAAGTTGGTTCAAAATAATAATGCGGCTAAATTGTGTACCGTTCGTAAAATTTTGCAATTCAACTCTTGCATTTTTTATTATTATCACTCATTCGAGCCATCAATTTTGGGATTTGATATGGTACCTCACTCTCACTTAAGCATCATTGATACGTCAATCGAGGATGTTCAGATAGATTAATTAGCATCTAAATCAATAGTTAATTGAATTCATTCAAGCAAATAGTTTAATCAATATAATTAAACAATTTCAATTGACGGATAAAAAATGATCAAGAAAAAGCAAAGGACATGGTATATTTTCTCTTCTATTTCCAGTCCTTACATTGTTATTGTTACGGTACATACACAAAATGATATAATATTCTACATTGTTCTTATTCTTTATTTTTTTTGGAAAATGTTGGACATCCCCCCCCCCCCCCCCCCCCCCCCCCCCCCCACACACACACACACACACACACTCGCATAGAACAATCCAACTTTCTTTTTTTTGAGGAAAATGACGAGTGCGTCTCGATCCAAATCATTTTAAGCAAAATGAAAAAAGAGAAGTACAAAAAATATCCACTATTTACATAAGTTAATTCTAAAATCCCATACACCATTTAAATACTCCAATTATGAAAAATATATATAAACTCTGATCCTGTGGCTCTTTAACAATCCAACTCATTGAAATCAAATGAAACCTACGATCCATCCTGTTGGACATAATAAAGGTAGTGATGCACTTCCCCCAACTCTCCCCCACACCTCTTGATGTGTCATCGTAATGCTTAACACCACTATGGTTTAACATCTGAATTATGATTTAACATCTTAATTTATAGTTTAACATCATAATGAAGATGTTAAACTACAAATTAAGGTGTTAAATCATAATTAAGATGTTAAATTTGAAGGTGTTAAGCATTATGCCAACACATCAAGAGGTGTGGGGGAGGGTAAGTGGGGAGGTCCAACTTTTTCCATAAATTATAGAACAATCCAGTCATTAAATAAATGTAACTTATCTCCCGATACCAACAAATTCATGCAAATATCACACCTCCTATAAAATGGTACCGAAATGGTACAAACATTATTAAACATTATGATTCGAAAACTATGATTTTGAACAATTGAAGCTAATAATCAAACATAATGAAATTTATAAACAAAAGTACTATTTTTCTACATTTAAACAATAACCCATAACATAAACTACTAAATACCCAATTTTGTTCAAACTAACATAAAATAAACAACAAAAATACTAAATAACCAATTTAAGGAACTAATAAAATTTAGAAAAGCGTAAATACCATTTTTAAACATTCCTAGATAATGCAACAATAAATAGAAAATATTTTTTTATTTCTTCAAGTAAAGATACGCAGCCCCTACGCTCGCTGCTACAAGGCCCCCGAAACTCAAATATTTAACTACTTTCTTCTCGGTCGCCTTTTTGTTTGCCTTTCTTTCGTTTCTTTTATTGATCTCATCCTTCAAAACCTTCACTCGAGCTGCAAGATTTTTTTTATTTTGTTGAGAGGTCGATGCGAGTTGAGAAAAGATCACCTCCCTTTCATCATTTCGAGATTGAAGTGCGTCGATTCTTCCATTGAGGTACTCAGTCACCATTGCTGTCTTCTCCTCCAGTTTTTCGAGTTTGTCGTGAACCGCATAATGTTTGATGTTGAGTAATGATTGAACGAGTTGGGTGTGGTTCTTCTCCACAATCTTCATCTTCTCCTCGAGTTCGACTTGACGCGTGAAGATCCTCGCCACCAGATGGTAGTCGTCACTAGATATGCCTATCAATTAGGTTACAAGTTTGAGTTACTGTGTTCAATTCAATAGTACACTATTCATTAATAGTTACTGTTGAAAGTTACATAAATAGATTAGTCGACAACTAAAAACCCTAATTGCTGTAATTTGAACTACCACACACATGAATCATGATGTTTGAGTCTCATCAATGAAACATAAATAAAAAAAACAGCATGTTGTAGCCTAATTCAGTAATTTTACCAACAATTAAAGTATAATAATTGAAGTTATGTAAATTAATTACCGAGTGAAGTGTAGGACTGTGCAGCATCCATAGTTGGGCCTCTGTCAAGAACTGGACGGCCAACAGAAACCAAGCCAGCTGGAGCTGGACCTTGAGTGAGAGGATTGAATCCAGGAGGAACCGTCGGTGCCTTCTGCCTGACTTGTGGGCCAACTTGAGAAGCTCTAGGAGCATGCACGTGGATCGAATCCATGCGAGAGTCTTCAAAGAATTGCCTGGAATCATCGCGTGGTGGTGACGGCACAGCAGTCACAATGGATTGATCTGGAAGCTCTCGAATGGTCTGAATATCGCCAACTCCCAGACTCTCGGGAAGGAAACAACTCGAGCCTGTCTCGGCAATGGTGGCAAGATTTCCAAGATCCACGTTCTTTGGAAGCTCGCGCGAGCACGAGGAATGGCCCAGAGAGGTAGAAAGATCAGAACGTGTCGCAATGCCACGAGAGGTAGAAAGATCAGACCGTGAAGATGGGAGTAAAACAACGGCAGTGGAGGAGAAGGGGGGTGATGGGATCATCGGCTGATCGGATGGTCCTGATTGACCTGTTCTTGAGCTCGAACAGGAACCAATTACAAGAACGGGAGATTTGAGCTTGAACTGTAAGCTCAGAGCATTCAAAAGGTAAGGAGTCGTCATCTTCTTGAATCTTGAATTCAAAGAAGCTCGTTGGAGAAGACGATAGATAGGCCATCTGTTTATATAGGCGATCTAAATTCTGTGGTGTTGCGATAAATGCATGAGCCGAGAGCCATTTAAAACTTAAGACTGTGAAAGAGTTATGTTATTATCCAACGCCTAGTGCTACCAGTTTATTAACAAAAAATAAGTTCTGGTGACGTGTCTCTCATCCTCGCCCTTTTTCTCGTTCTGTAATGGAAACATTTCAGAAGGATACAAATCAGAGATTAGTTGGTTAAATGGATCTTTTTTTAAGCTAGTGTATAAGAAATCTTCAATGATTTTAGTGGGTCTAAATAAAAAAAAATTAAAATTAATGAACATACTAATATACTATTATCGATCTTATATTACAATGCAAAGTAAATATAAAATATATAATCCAACAAAAATAATAATTAGCCTTAATCTCGTTTGATACTACTTGAATATATGAGCATTGCTTTTTGGTGGCAATATTTTTACACTTTTATGGGTCATCAATTTAGGGTCGATAACGAGCCAAATCAAACCGAGCTTGTAGAAACTCGAGCTCGGATCAAGATCGAATTGAGCTAGCTCTGCTCGCACTAGATGTACATACTCGAATTATTTATTTTGCAGTTCGAACTCGGTTCGGTATGGCACGGGCCAACTCGGCTCGATCGAACAGGTCTACTCATTCTTAATCTTACCTATTAGTTATATAGTAATCAAAATAAAAACTTAGTTATTGTGAAAATTTTGAATCAAACATAATTTCAAATTAAATTAAAATAAAAACAAATAATAAATATCGTCTTCATTCTTCACATAATACAAATTTAAAATAAAATATGATATAAATAGCATCTTAATCCTTGATTGGTGTGCATCCCGACCGGCAGTTTCTTTTCTTTGCCGAGGCAGTTGGAATCATTTCTTCGAACATTTTTGTTTGCTTCCCGATCCTAACTTCTATTTCCGTTTGTCGAAATATCATCTTATTAACCTCATTGTTAATATATTTTTATCTGCAATATGGATTATTGTAGTAATTCAATGATATTATGGATTAACTTATTGCTATTTATTACGTTAGTAAAATTGTTATATATTCATATAATATAAATATTGGACATAATTTTTTATTTTAATTTTATAATTCAAAATTACAAAAAAATTATAATTTGATATTTAATATAATAGTCATTTGTTGATTTTTACATGAATGATATAAAAATAAAAATTAGATGTTCCAATCATGTATCAAAATAAAAACCTAATATTACAAAAAAATAAAAAATAAAAAATATTTAATTCAAAATTACAAACAAAAAAAAATTAATATAAAAATATTGAAGTATTTGGTCAGAAAAACCTAATGTTATCTTGCATTAAATTTTATTGGGGGAATTTCTCTTGTGTCCCTCAAAAAATCCAAAATAACAAATTTATCCCTCCAAAATAAATAATTACATATTTATCCCTTCTTAACTAAGTTTATTACAAAATTATCAAAATTTAACAGAAAAGTTAAAGTTAACTGAAAAATATTTTTTTTTTACTACTTTACCCTTGAACCGATAAGAACCTATTAACTCTTTGACCCTTGAACCCTTGAACCCTTTAACCCGATAAGATCTTATTAACAATTTAACCCTTTAACCCTACCATTAAGAACCTAAACCCAGACTCGACCCCAGAAGAGAAGAGCAATGGTGAGAAGCGGGGAGAAGAACAATGGTGAGAAGCGGCGAGAAGAGCAATGGCGACGAGAAGCTACCAGAAGAGCCGATGCGTGAAGAACATTGGCGACATGGTGACGCTTCGGGAATCATGGCGACTCGTAGAAGAACTCTTGGCGTCGAAGCATCTTTTCCCCTTCTCCAAACAGTCCTCAATGAAGAACAATGGCGATCTATGTTGTAATTCGATCTATAATGTAAAGTTTCTATATCTATTCTCTCAAAAATTCAAATTAACTTCATGTCAGATTGACTTTGGGGTTTGTAGTGCTTTTATTTGGTACTATTGTGTATATATGATTAATTTACTGATTATCAAATTATCTAGAACCAATTTCAGTATAATTTACCAAATTATAAGAAGCTTTAGGTACTAATTTCTGGGTTTAGGTACCAATTCAAGGAGTTAGGCACTCAATTTCTGACTTTAGTGTGTATACTAATGTGCAACACATTCAATCAAGCTATTAAAAACAATTCAAGGGTTTAGATACTCAATTTATATATTTTCTCTTGTTGATTGCTCGTTGTTTTTTGTCATGGATAGATAAATTTGGAGCTGCGGTGGCTGCTGCGATGCTTGTTAAGCTGCGCTTGCTCTAGTTTAGGTACTGATTTTTCTCATTTACTCAACTCCTAATTTCAATCCATTGAACTATATATAAATTGTGAATTCAGGTTTTCAATTTAGGTTTAAGCTGCGATGGCTCGTTGATTTCTGGCTTTAATGACTACATACCGACGTGGACGAACTTCTCGAGCAGGGCCACTAGCGTAGCATGATCGAGTTGGGAAGTTATTTATCAAAATAGATATAGAAAATTATTTCAAGTTGTGAATTGCAAAACATGTTATGATTTTGGTAATGAGCAACAAAATTGTTTCATGTGAGCTTTGTAATTGTGTTTGTACATCTTTTCATAGCAAGTTCTAAAATTGAAATACATTCACTTCTGCTAGTACCAAAATAGTTGTGCATTCAGCTCTACATATATTACTTTTTAATTTTTTTCATTCACTTACCTGAGTTACCTCTGATTGTAAATAATAAAATGACATAACAAAATACAAGAAGTAGGCTTTCCTTCAAAAGAAAAAAAAATTGAAATACAAAAACATAGCAAAATAACATGAAATTCAATGGTTCTAAAATTGACATGAAATACAAAACAACATGAAATTCAAAAGTACTTGAAATCCAAAATACAAGAACATAACAAAATGACGTTAAAATCGAAAACAACATATCAAAATCACAACACAACATAACACAATAATTCTTAAATTAAAATCACATAAATTCCAAAACTTAAATATTTTCCTCCATTATCATTTGGTATTGAACCAGTGGCCGGAATTTCTTCTTTCCTCGCCCCCTACATATTAAAGATGGCGTCATATTAGAGCAAGAAGAAAAATAATTTCTGGAACTAAATACGTTTTGAAAGTAGATTTTTTTCACCTTTTCCTATTCAAAATTTGTGACGAACTCGAAGCTCCCAATGTACTTTCAAGAGGAGTTTTACAAGTTTTTTTACTATGTCCATATCGACCACATCGCTTACATTTGTGCCTCCTTTCATCAATGCATAATGATTCAAAGTTTTCCTGAATTCAGTCACGTTTGAAAATTAGAATTGACTTCATGATCGGATCATTCTTGTCATATGCATACGTTTTCTCTTCAGTCATATTCTTCCAACTAGATTTGTCGCAATCTTAGCTTCCTCAACCTCCAAATTTATCTCACAATTCATGATTTTTGCTAAAATTGAAGATTATTTTACTGTGGAGAAAGAGAATAAAAGGAGAAAAAATATTAACATAAATCAGAGACAAGTTTGGAAGTGGCGAAGAGCCTTATCTCGCGAACAAAAAGAAGAGGACGAGATTACCTTATCTCGCGAACAGACTAGAGACAGACACACCTTGCTTCGCCGCCAGAGAGAAGCTTGGAGAAGATCCACACCTTGCTTCGTCGTCGTCAGAGTCACACCTTGCGGGCGCCTTGCTTCGTCGCCAGAGAACCACGAAGAAGATGAGAGCCTTGCTTCGCCTCGCCGCCAGAGCCTTGCTTCGAGCAGAAGAACAAATCAACGATGCAAGAAGATGAACATTTTTGCTGGAGGGCTCACACGAAGAAGATGGGATATAAGAATAGGAATCTAGTGGTCTCTCCAGTTGGTTTAATGAACAGAAGGTGTTTAGTGAATGGAAGGATATTATGGTTATTAAAATTTTCATTTGTTATTTTAATATATTGAAAAATTAAAATAATAATTTATTTAACAGAAATTTAACAGAAACTTGACTCTAGGGATAAATTTGATATTTATAAATTTTAAGTGGATATTTATGATAATAGTTGAGTTTAGAAAGGATAAATATGTAATTATTTATTTTGGAGGGACAAATTTGTTATTTTGAATTCTTGAAGGGACATAGAAGCAATTCCCCCAATTTTATTTTTGTTTAATTTTATAAAAACATATTTGGAGTACCTAAGAAATAGTGGATCCTCCTATGAAACGAGTGACCAAAGGGCTTCTTCCTCTATTTGGAATTGGATCCAAGTTGAACCCAGAACTTTCACAAAAATAGAAATTGCTTCCTGAGCCTATATCCGGCCCGGCCTCGGTTAAGAGCCCAACTATCTAATCCAACATGCACTAGAGATGGAGAAGGGTAAATTTGATATTTTCATCAAAATGATTACTCTGAATCTCAAGCACCTAATATAAGCATTTTAATTAAATAAAAATATAAGTTCGAATAATCACGTAGACACATTCTACTAGAATAATCTTGTACATGCGTCTAATAGGCATCAAAAGATTTTGACTTCGATATACAATAACGTAAATGTTGGTATATCTTCAATTTTCTTTTGGAAATTTTGATAATGTTAATATGATTTAACACGTCTTAAGAATTAATATATTAATTTTGACATCTTAGTTGGCTATCAAATTATAAATTGAGATAATTAAATCATAAATTAAAATTTTAAATCATGCAGTTAGATGCTAATTCTTAAGTTGTTCGTCATATCAACGTCATTAAGTTATTTAGAAGAGAATTCTAGAGATATACATCTTTACTCATATAAAAATCCAATGAATGGGGTGGGGGTGTACAAACCGTCCATATTTTACTCAAAAAAAAATATTTACATTTAAATTATGCACATAATAAAATATCTGATGAAAATAATAATTACCGCTCAAAAAAATTTGTATAATTTATTTAGTAATAATATACTTATATCCAACTCAGTTAAACTAAAAATACAATCAAAATACTAGTTTGTTACGTTTAGGATTATATAGATGTATATTATAATTTTTGTTCTGTAACCTTCACTCCAAATATTTGTGTATATTCATTTTAACATTCAGTTAATACATTGTTTTAGCAAAAATATAAATCAAGTTCTTTTCAATCTCAACGTTTAAACAAAAAATTAAAATTAGATGTTTTGTAAATATATTAGCCTTTTTGGGCAATTTAGAGAAAATTTTGAAAATTATATTTTTCTCGTATATATTATAACCTTCTAAATTTATAAAATCGGGTATTTTGCTAAACTTATTTGGTATTAAAATTTGTGTTTTTTTTGAGTAATGATACAGTCCACGAATTGGGACCAAGAATTTCCCACGAATTGCCACGTGTCATCCGCTGATTGGCTGCATCTTTTGCACAACTTTATTGCAGCCAATCAGCGGCTGACACGTGACAATTCGTGGGCAATTCTTGGTCCCAATTCATGGACTGTATCATTACTCGTTTTTTTTATTGTGTTAGTCTTGTATTAAGATATTTTTTGAGAAAATTCAGAAAATTAAGTATTTTATTTGGGTTAAGACTTCAATTTCAATGTTTGGAGTAATAAAAAAAAATAGTTTCTTGTTTTTAGACTTCGATTTTGAATTTTTTGAAGAAAAAAAAAGAGTATTTTGTTATGTAATAGCCTTCAAAAAAAAAAGAGTATTCATTGATCGTCAAAAAATAATTTAGGGTTTGGCCGGATTAAAATTTCGCGTTTGTCGCAAGAGAAGAAAAATGTGCTGGCACTATTAAAATTGAGGAGAAATTAATGATCGATCGGAAATTCGGGCGAGAAGTCGATGAAACCCGACCCGAAACTCAGCAAGGAGTACTTTGCTGCTATTTAATAGTTTTGCAAATTTGTCCCTTGATTTGGAATGTATTCTTTGTTAGTCCTGGTGCAAGAGATGAGTTTTGTCGGGCCCTTATTTGAAAAATACAGATTTTTAATTTTTGATTAATTGTCTGAATATTTTGGGTGTGCTGTATTCTTACAATAAGCTTCGGATATAAATTCAAGGGTTTTGTGAACATTCATAAGAATGACATTAATTATATATCTCTATTTTACAAGTCCATAAACTTGCATTTCAATTTTTGGAGGTTATAATTGCAAATATTGTAGTTATTTGCTGCGAAATATGTTACATACTTACATGTTAAAAAAATAAAGAGAAAAAATATGTTAAAAATATGTTACGTACTTGCATGTTGTAAAATTAACAACAAAAATAAAGCGAAAAAATAGAATCGACATTCAAGAAAAATGAGAAGAGAGAATAATGAAAAATTTATTTCTTGAATTTTTATGTTTTAACACCACTACACGGGTGTTTGTATAACATACATTATTGACATGCACACATACACATGTATGCATATGTGAGGAAACTGGAGACATGCGAGACTCATCCGGCGTTATGGGAGGCCTTTGACGATCATAAAAATATTGCTTTAAGTTAACAAATAATATCATGAAGCAAGTTATATCGTGCATGTGAGCCAAATAAATAAAATACAAACCAATTCCTAATACTATAAATATGATGTATACGATCTTAATATTTTTTTAGGACTTTGGACCTTATTCGCGATACATTGCGTACTGTCGAAGACCGATTGTGTTAGAAAGATTCATCAAGGACACTTCAGAGTTTTCATAGAAACTAGATGGTGCTCAATAAAAAAATGATTTCTGTAAAACTATCAATATCATTTGAGATTTTAAATTCACTTACTAGGTGATTCTTTTTTTAAATTTTGGTTATTTCCATCTTTGTCTAAGTAACTTGTAAAATAATATAAATTTATTTATCTTAACATTCTTTAAATTAATCATTGACAATACAAAAATAATCAAATAATCAAATTTGTAAATATTAAATATTTATCGAATTTCTAAATTATTATTTTATTATCTAATTGACTTTATTTCATCACACTTTAACAAAGTCAATCCTAATAAACTGATAAATTCGGAGATAGATATCATAACCTCCAAATCTCTAGCTAAAGAACAAAACAAGTGGACACACGATTAGCCACATAACTCCAAAACCCAACAAAAACCTCGAATACACCTGGTGCACCGTAAACCATTTACTTCCCCAGAATAAAATATTCACAAGACCCACTCATCATCAGCACGAGTTACGTAACACACCGGGTCCATGTAATACTTGGCCCAAACCCAAACACGCAGCTGTAAACCCTTCTCATTAAGCCCAGCATTCCGTCTAGCTCCCTCTTTCTTCTTCACAGCACTTTATATCTCGATCGATCTCATACTACTCCTAAAATCAAGGACAAAGTAGATAATCAATCCATAGACGCTAAGTGCTAGAGAGAGAAGAAGATGTGGCGGAGCTGTGTTTCGCGGTGCCTCTCGGCGAAGAAGGCGGTTTCGTCGTCGATCGGAAGCCAAATCGGAGCTTCTAGATTCCTCGCCACCGGCTCGGTATAGTCTTCTTTTTTGTTTTCCTTTTGTTTATAGAAATATTAGTGTTGTGTTTTTCATTCGCCACTGGCTTGATATCGCTTGCTTAGCTCGACGATCGATCTTCTCTTGTGATGCTGAAGTGATGGACCTTTAGCTCTCTTTTCTTTTTGCTGATCTTTTAATAGTTATTTTTCGTTGATTTTTTTTCTTCGTCTGATTTGATATTATTGGCTAATAGAGTATAAACACGTCACTTTTAACAGTGGATCGGATGTCAACCTCTGATACTCCTGAGATGCTTTGATCTGTACTTAATATAATATTTGTGTCTATTTTGATCCGATCCTTTGTTAGCACTACTTGTGGAATTTTAAACTTTTGAAAGTTTTTAGGTCTCTTTCAGCCAATTATAATTTAAAAATCGAACCAAACGAGAGCTGAAACTTGTTCTTTTGATTTCTTTTGTTCATGAATTGACGTTTATTTTATTTTGTTTTTTGAATTCAGTCATATACAGTGGTGGATCATTCATACGATGCAGTAGTGGTTGGAGCTGGAGGAGCAGGTCTCAGAGCTGCTATTGGCTTATCGGAGCATGGGTTTAATACTGCTTGTATCACCAAACTCTTTCCTACCCGTTCCCACACTGTTGCTGCTCAGGTACTTTATAATCTACAGTTACTAATTATTTTGTCTAATAATGATATTACCTGATTTCAGTTTTGATCCATTTCATAATACCCTCCCAAATAATTATCTTGAATAGTTTTTGGAGGTTAACTTGAATAGTTTTTGGAGGGGATATCATATATATATAATTATCTCTTTTTGCCTTTATATCAATTTAGTTACAAATCATTTTTTTAAAATCAGGGTGGTATTAATGCCGCGTTAGGAAACATGAGCGAAGATGACTGGAGGTGGCACATGTACGATACGGTCAAAGGCAGTGACTGGCTTGGTACTAAACAAATAAATCCCTTCAATTTTTTAAATTTTCAAAATTATCATACTTGAAACTGAAATCAAATAATTTTAATTTTACAGGGGACCAGGATGCAATTCAATATATGTGCAGAGAAGCACCAAAAGCCGTGATAGAGCTCGAAAATTACGGATTGCCCTTTTCTCGCACAGAGGAAGGCAAAATCTACCAAAGGGCATTTGGAGGCCAAAGTTTGAACTTTGGAAAAGGTATATTATATTTTAGAGAAATTTACAAAAAAGCCCCTGAACTATTTATTATTGTTTTGTATAGGTGGTCAAGCATATAGGTGTGCATGCGCAGCAGATAGAACGGGTCATGCTTTGCTTCATACTCTCTATGGCCAAGCCATGAAACATAATACTCAGTTCTTTGTTGAATATTTCGCTTTGGATCTCATCATGAACAAAGAAGGTACTTAATTAATTTCATTTTTGTTACCTTATATATATGCAAATATAATTATGTATTAATTTTCTTAATTTAGGCGAGTGCCAAGGAGTGATTGCATTGAATATGGAAGATGGAACTCTTCATCGTTTCCATTCTAAGAATACTATCTTAGCAACTGGGGTAATTTAATTATAACCCTAATTATCCTTTTATAAGTATTTTTTAGAGGTTGTGTGATTATATTTGATATTTTTTGTGTTGCTTAATTAGGGTTATGGGAGGGCGTATTTTTCTGCCACGTCAGCACATACATGTACTGGAGACGGCAATGCCATGGCTGCACGTGCTGGGATTCCTCTCCAGGTCAGCATTTAGCTTTTAAATTTACCCTTCCAAAATATCAATATATCAAATTTGTCCTTATAAAATGGGAAATTTCATATTTATACTTCCAAATTTACAATTATCAAACTATGCAAATCTATAAATGCTTGAAAAGGGTAAATTTGATATCTAAGTTTTTGTAATGGGGATATATATGAATTGTTCTTATTAATTACTGGTTTTTAAGTAAAATTACTTTATGTTTATTTATGCAAATAAATTTCATATTTTAGGATCTAGAGTTTGTCCAGTTCCATCCTACTGGAATTTACGGCGCTGGATGCCTCATCACTGAAGGTAACTCAATATTTTTACAAAGATATTTTACTCTTCCCACCCCGTATTTCTTGAATTTATATGTGCTGGACAAAATTACATCCATATCCCTGCAAAACCTAGATTTCTACAAGGAAATTTTTAATATTTTTGGAATATAGGGTCTCGTGGAGAAGGAGGAATACTTAGAAACAGTGAAGGTGAGCGATTCATGGAGCGTTACGCCCCGAGTGCCAAGGATTTAGCTTCGAGAGACGTTGTTTCTCGCTCCATGACCATGGAAATCCGAGAAGGCCGCGGTGTAGGTTAGTTTCTTCAATCCCCAACTTTCTTTTTTCTTTTTAATTTTAAATATCTATTTATTTAATTAATTTTTAATCAGGACCGTCGAAGGATCACATATACTTGCATCTGAACCATCTCCCGCCAGAAGTGCTCAAGGAGAGACTCCCCGGTATTTCCGAAACCGCCGCCATTTTTGCCGGAGTTGACGTGACGAAAGAACCCATTCCTGTTCTCCCCACCGTTCACTATAACATGGGCGGCATCCCCACTAATCACCACGGAGAGGTACTTTCAAAAAAATATTATTTTTCATGTATACCCCTCAAAAACGTGAAATTTCATAAATACCCCTATAAAACTGTTTAAATATCATGGATATTTTGAGAATAGTATTGATTTCAGCCATGATTTTTGGAAAGAAATTATGAGATAGAATTGACAATATTGATTTTTTATGGTTTTAAATATTATTTAAAGCAAAAATTATTCATTTCATAGATGAATAATTTTAAAAATTAGGTAATTGACATATTTGAAGAGGTTTGCAGGGGTATTCGTGAAATTTCACATTATTGAGGGGTATATCTGCGCCTTCAAACTTTTATAACTCCATTTAATTTTTTTTTGTGCAAAAAAAGGTGGTGCATATAAAGGGAGACAATCCCGATTTTGTGGTGCCGGGACTCATGGCGGCAGGAGAAGCGGCGTGTGCTTCGGTGCACGGCGCGAATCGACTCGGTGCGAATTCCCTTCTCGATATCGTCGTGTTCGGACGAGCCTGCGCTAATCGAACTGCCGAGATCAATAAACCAGGCACGATTTTATTCTAATTTTGAGTTTCATTTACGAGGATATATTTGATATTTGTTTGTTTGGGAGCAGGAGAAAAGTTGAAGCCGTTGGATAGCGATGCGGGACAGAAAACCATCGAGTGGTTGGAGAAGCTGAGAAATGCGAAAGGATCGCTTACTACGTCAGAAATTCGTCTCGACATGCAGCGCGTCATGCAAAATAACGCAGCCGTTTTCAGAACTCAAGAAACCCTCGAAGAAGGTATTTTTACTCTCTCTCTCTCTCTCTCTCTCTCTCTCTCTCTTCGCCCTTCTCTCTCTGTACAGAACTAATATTTATGTATTGTGTTTATTTAGGTTGTAATTTGATTGACAAGACATGGAAAAGCTTTGGTGATGTTAAAGTTGCGGACCGCAGTCTCATATGGTATAATTTTTAAAATTTCATGCGTGTACCTACAAAATATGGAATTATCAAATATGCCCCTATATCTTAATTATGTTGATTTGATTAGGAATTCGGATCTGATAGAGACGATAGAGTTGGAGAATCTGTTGATAAATGCATGCGTCACCATGCACTCTGCTGAGGCTAGGAAAGAGAGCCGAGGCGCTCATGCTCGCGAAGATTTCAACGTAATTAATTATTTCATTAATTAAATCAATTAAATAGTTAATTAATTGGCCACATTTCAAATGTACCCCCTACAAAGCCTCACAATTTCACTTGTACCCCTGCAAAATATATTCCTTATTTACATAAGGGGTGAATAATTTTGTAGGGGTATTCTTGATATTTCACGTTTTGCAGGGGTATATGTGAAATTGTGGAGTTTTGTAGGGGTACATATGAAATTTGGCCTAATTAATTAATATCCTTTTTGTGCCTTCTCTAATTATAATGTTGTTTTCTTTTTCCTTGATTTTTGCAGAAAAGAGATGATGAGAAATGGATGAAGCACACTTGTGGGTCAGTAACTTTTCAAAAATATCCCTTTATTTACTAATATTTATAGAAAACTTGATTGAAAAATAAATTAAATGGTTGTTTAATTTTGTGTAGGTATTGGGAGGATGAGAAGGTGAGGCTGGAATATCGACCGGTGCATATGAATACGCTCGATGATGAGGTGGAATCTTTCCCACCAAAAGCTCGTGTTTATTGAGCTGCTATCTTTTTATAGTCCTTTTTTGCCCTTTTTCGGTCGAATAAATATCGAACGTATTAATCTCATTATGCTTCTTGAGATTAGAGTACTATAAAAGGAAAACAAAAATAATAAAATGAGATAACTTGTGTTTATTCTATCTCGGTAAAATGAATTGTTGGATTTGTTTGTTATTTTTCTTTTTATTATTGTGAATGATGCTTTTCATTGTTGGGTCCATGGTGGACCAATTTCATCTTATAAATATTGTCAATGCTGGTGCTGCTCTCTGGGGCTCAGTCAAGTAGGTCTGCCATTCTGCTGTCCATTGCAAATGGCGCTGAGTCTGAGCAGTACTGGCTACGCTTGTTCTACATTATCAATTCTTAAAACCATTGTTCCACTTGTCAGAAAATCATTAGTTAAAGATTCAAAATATCAATTTTTTATTTCTATCGAAGTTATTGGTTCAATACTTACATACTATCAAATTTATTTATTAGATTAATTTTGTGATAAATTTAGCAAACTATTATGATTTCATCTTCTGAACAATAATTAAATTAATAAATTTAGTTTGAAGTGCCTAAATTTACTTATGGTATTTATTCCTCTTATTTAAATTCTTCTTTTATTCAAGATATTTAACCTCATCTTTTGAAGAAGATTATACCAAGTGGATTTAACCTCAATTTACAGTAATAAATATTCAAATAATATTTTAAACCCTCATTTACCGCAATAAATATTCAAATAATCTCAATTACGTTAATAAACAATCAATTAGTGATGTTAGATGATTATCAGTCGTTAATTTGAATTGCAATAAAATATATCATTTGTTCGAAGAAAGAAGTATCAGTTTAGAAACACTAATTTGGGTGGGAATGTAAATATATCATTTGTTCGAAGAAACAATCAATTGGACAATGTGCAACCCGTTTACATCCCAGTTATGGATGGAATTGGAATTTCATTAATTTTATGTTAATTTAGTTATGATTAGGTTTGATGGAAATTAAATTTTGAAAAGATAAATTTGATATTTGTGTTTTTATAGAATTTTTTTTGATATTTTAAGAATATCAGAGAAATTTGTTATACACCGGTCTCACCCAAAAAGTGTACGATTTCATGACCATACCCTGTATCACTGCAACAGAATCCATTAACAAGCAAAATCTAAAAAACAGAGAGAGGACCTCTGTTTACTTGTTCCCTTTATTAATTGCTTCTAAAAGAAGCAATCTTTGATCTTTTTAAATTGAGAACAAACACTGAAACACACAAAATTTAAAAGCTTTTAGTAATTCTTGATTAATGGGGAAGAGAAAGCAGAAAAAGACTCTGTCTTTATCAATGGAAGAAGTATCCGATCAACCAATCAGGAGAAAACGTGGTCGTCCTCGCAAAGAGCATGAAAAAGAGAAAGAACTAGTTTTGGAAGATTTAGAAGAAACAGAGCCTCTTGAAAATGGGAATATTCAAAAAGAGAGAGAATGGGAGAAATTTAAAGAATCGTCTTCTTCTTCAATTCCAGTTATGGGAAGCGGAATTGATGGAGGTATGAATGGAGAGGATGAGAAGAAGGTCAAGAGTAGTAGTAGAGCAAGGCGAAAGAGCCAACAACCTCGTAGAGCTCCTGATTAATTGAAATTTAGATTAATCCATTGATTGATTTACCTTTTTTTTCTTCTAATTAAGGATGTTTTTTTTTCTGAATTCTGATTCGAGTTTGATTTTTCCATCGATGGATTTACTGTGTTTGAATTATTTTGTTATGAAAAAAATTGATGGTTTATGAGATTAATTAGGCTAGACCAATAATAGATGTGAGTCATGTCTACGGGTTTAAATGTAGAAAAAAATTTCTTGGATAATTAATCCAAAGAGAAACATATGTGAAATGTTGGGAGGACGAAAAACTACATGAAAAATTGATTTTTTTTTTTTGCAACAAAATAAACAATAATGTTTCGTTTTGATACATTACGAATTACAAAAAACAATGTTGTTGTTATTATTATTATTATTTACTTGTAAAGTGAATACAATTAGATAAATTTAGTCATAATTAAAACATAATTATATTTATTTAAGAGAAATAACATAAATAAATTAAATATAATAATATAGTCCAAATTGTTACTAAATTATAGGTATATCTAATTTAAATATTCATATAATAATTAAGTATAATTTTTGTAGATAATAATATACAATAACATCGAAAGAAATTAAAAATATATTAGATACTATAATTAGTTAAAAGATTACATTCATTTCGTATATTTCAATCTCAAAGATACAAACTACAGTTGTTATTTCATAAATTAATATATTAAAAATATATTTGTGAAATCTAAAACTTTAAACTAAACAATAATATTTCAATAGTTCGGTAATATTATTAACATCAATTAATTTTCAAGAAATGTTATGATGATCTCACGATCCGATCCAAACGCAACATGTAAAGAGATTATTTTTCAAGTGAGCCAAGATGTGGATTTGGGTTCATCAAGTAATTATTTGAATGGAGTTACATAATTGGGCACCAAAAATCACTCAAACATTATCACTCAAATATTTTTGATACGTCAATTGAGAATGTTTAAATAAATTGATTAATTTTTTTTAATAGAATCAATCTATTGAATCAAGAATTAGTGATCTAGCCAACTAGAGTTAGCCTAGTTGGTCACACCTCTTGGCTAGGGAGCGAGAGGTGTGTGGTTCGATTCCCGGCGAAGACACTGAATTATAGATTAAATGTTAAATGAGTGAATAGAGTGTGTGGCATACGAGTTTGTAATAAAAAAAATAAAAAAAAAGGAGATTGTGTTTGGAAGGGAAACTTTGAGCCCTCTCCGAATTTACTCAAAAAAAAAATTAGTGATCTAATCAATTTATTTAAACACTCTTGATTGACGCATCAAGGGTAAGTTGTGCGGGCCAAGTATATTTTCTCTATTTGAATTGTTATTTAAGAGAATTCTAAATCACAAATCGTCATCATTATAAATTTCTAGTTTTTATATTGATATCGCCGGCGAATTCATAACCTCTGTCCTTTACACATGTGATTTTATTGTATCAAACATTTAGCCAACTAAACTATATTATTTGAATAGTTCAAAAGAAATCAGTGCGCTATTTATATAATTAATATTTCATCGTCATCCCGGAACACTAATACATATTCACAGAATCATAATTAGTTCTTGTCCAATGAATGGCAGACTAAAACCTCTAAACCAAATTTAAATTATTTAAATTTAATTGATACTCAAAACGCAATAAAAACTACTTTTAATGTCTTGTTTCATGAGAATCATTTCAAATGTTGTTTCACCACTCCCATACAACATCATGGATTATGTAATTGCAAAATTTTGTTTGATAAAAATCAAAATTTTAAATTGCGATATAACGGTCCGTAGCGCTTGGACTGTAATTTACATATCATCACCGCTATTGCGTGATATATCGGCGATTTTGCGACGCTATTTAGTAGGTTGCGGTGTTGCGTTTTATAAATATTAATTGCGGTTTGCTCTATAGCGACGTTATTTAAATTATTGATAAAGATACACAATTAAAATGATTTATTAAATAATCATGGGAAGAAATAATTAACAATTATTTAATACCAAAACTTAACTTAAAAAATATTTTTATTTAACATTTGTGGAAATTTTTAAAATTATTTTTTGAAAAAACAATAAAATACGCTTTATAAGTTTAAGAAATTATTTGGGCTGTAACAAGTAATATCAAAACTTTTGAGAACACAAATTTTAGAGACTATTTAATATGATATGGAATATTTAAAATAAAATTTCAAATACTAATAACATTTTAATAATTATATTATAAGGTTATACATTAATTTATTAGTGTTTCGTATATGAATTTTACATTTTTCATTTATATTTAACAATGTAAGTTAATAGTCCAATGTAATGAAGGAGATTGATCCGACTCCGAGTCCGCACAGCGGATATGAAGGTCCGGTCCGGTTCCCAAAATTCGAGATCACGTCTCGACTTCGAGAATACGATGCAAAGTAGGATAGTCAATTACCGGCATGAAATTGATCACGCTCGAAGGGTTGATCGCTTATCCTCCTTTCTCCTTGTCACATTGGTGACAAAAATGCGCGTCCCACGCCCACACGTCTCCCACCACTTCGTTGACGGTTCTCGCTCCTTCGGTTCGATCACAACGAAGAGCCACAAGTGTCGCTACTCTACTCGTATCCACCGTGAGTCGTAGCACCTCGGTCGCGAGTGCAACTGCCTAGACGATGCATCGACGAACTTGCTTGATTGATTTCGATTCTCTAAATCCCGAGAAAACTCTTTTCTCTTTCTCTCTTTCCTTCACACTCTTTTAACACCTTGATAGAATGAATGATAAAATTGCTTCACCAAGAGAGAGAATTATCCTATTTATACGTAATAGGATAATGACATCCCAAAATATATTTATTGGACACACCAACTCGTGTGTAATAAATTCTGCCATAAAACAGTTTTTACACATGATCCGTCACGACGCACCAATGCCAATAAGTCTTTAGACAAATTACGCACTCTAGCGTCATGACGCACCATCTGGTCCGTCATGACGCACTGTTGTAAAATCCGGATTATGGCTAAGTCTACAACCATTGCATACTATACATAGTAGATGCGTCGTGGCGCACCATATCGTGCGTCATGACGCACAATGTATTTTCGCCCATTTTTGCACAATCATATTGCGCATTCATCCGTCTTCAGAAACGCGTACGTTCGTGTGTCCTTATACGTACACTTTTACTGTTGATCCAAAACTGTATTTCCTTCATGTACAACTAATGAATAATAATAATCCACTTTAATATATAACAACGTATTTTATAATATATTCATATTTGCTCTTTGTACTGTACAAATCCACATTGACAAATTGCAAATCACAGGACAAAAAATATATATCACAATTTTTATTTTTGTAGTGTCATCGATCATTGTATAAAGTATTACATTACTATAAAAGTTATCATTTTTATATTATTGTGGTTTTTCTTTTATTAATTTACGGAGTGATCGTTTACATTTTTAATTAATAAATATTACAAAAATTCTATTTTTGTTGTCCAAATTTTTATTGAAAATTCAATTAAATTTCTAATATTTTAAATTAGTCAATCAAATTTTCTATATTTTTATTTGATCTAATTGAATCATTATATCCATTAATTGATGATTGTATCGTTAAATTACGACATTACAATTTGTGATGTAACATATTTGATGTCACGTGATGACCATCACGTAATTTTTTTATTTCTTTACGTCATCATATCGTCATCATATCATAAATAATCACATTACGAAAATTATATATCATAATTTAATATCCGCAAATAAATAACTGAATAAAATTAAAAATATAAAAAACTTGATTGGAATATTTTATTTTCTAAATAAATACCGTGAAACCTGATATAAAGGCCGAGCATATTATTCGGCTGAACATTTGTAGGCCCATAAGGCCCAGTATATTATTGGTCTGGTTTCTCTCTCATCTTTTCTTCTCTCTCACTAATTCACCGCCATTAGATCAAAAGAGTGATAGTTAAATCTAGAAATCCGACTTCTTTTCTCCGTTGTTCGACGCCATGGCGGGGATTCTAGCTCGGCAAGCTTGCCAGGCACTGCGCGCCAGGCAATCGGTACTCTCTCTCACCTTCAGATCTCAGCTCAGTTTGCTTTTCTCAGCTCGTTTATCGTATCTACCTCAGTTACCTTGTTTTCTAAATTTCTGTGGCAAAATACTTGATTTACGAGCTGATTTTGATTACTATTGAGCTGGAAAATGATCAATCCGTTTCTCCCTCTCTTAATTCCTTTGATTTCTTTTAGTTATCACTTGTTTTGGTTTAATCGGATGTACTAGACAGGAAAGAGGCGTAGTTTCGGGTTTAATCACTTATTTATATAACAAATTTTATTCTTTCCTTACCTTTTAGTTCATGAGTTCATCAAGGTTCACATTTTTGTTTCTTTTTTGATCCACCAGTAGAGAACACTGTAGTTTCTTGATTTCAAATTAAAATTGAAGTGTTTTACCCCTTAAAAAACAAGAATGCCCCTTTATTGTGTTGCTAATGATAGAATTTTGTAATGATAAATTAGGTCGAAATTGGGAAATCTGGAATTGTTTTGCAAAATCAGTGGCAAGCTTATAGTTCCCTCACACCTTCTGATTTCAATTCCCTCACGAAGCCTTCGAAGTTCAAAGGTACTTCCTTTTTTTCTCGTGTGTATTCAAGTTTGGATTCTTGTAATATACACATACATAGTAAATCGAATATTTCTCTTTTGGCACAATTTCATGTATGGGTCTCCAAGTCCGCAGAATATCATGGATACCCTTAGAAAATATAAGAAATATCATGTATACCCCTAATTTCCGTACTTTCTTTAGAAGATTCCTAGATTGCCCTTGATATACTACTGTTTATTTATACCCGTATTAAACAAGAAAGAGGGTAATTTAGGCATCTTTTAGACAAATTTGGAGGGGGGTATTCATGATATCACATTTTGAGGGGTTATACATGAAAATTTGAGATTTTGTAGGGGTACACATGTAATTAGCCTTCCTTTGTGTACTCATTATAATTGTTTGATTGTGAACTTAACTTGATAAAACAGAAATCGAGGAGCGTGAACAACTTGCCAAGGATGTTGCCAAGGACTGGAATTCTGGTACTCTCTCTTTCTCTCTCTTACTAAATTTCTCTCTCTAGAAGTCTAAATCTCTCCATGTCTCTCTCTCTCTTAAATGCAGTATTTGATCGTACCGTAAGCACTCTATTTCTAACCGAGATGGTTCGAGGACTCAATCTCACTCTCAAATACTTCTTCGAACGAAATGTCACTGTAAGTTCATAACTAAAATACTTAATTAATACATTTATATCATATCATAACATAACATAATATAATTTTTAATTATTTTATGCAGATAAATTATCCATTTGAGAAGGGTCCATTGAGTCCTAGATTTAGAGGAGAGCATGCTCTCAGGCGATACCCAACTGGAGAGGAAAGGTGTATTGCTTGCAAGCTCTGTGAAGCCGTGAGTAACTTCTTAATAAATTTCATATATACCCTTCCCAAATCTCAAAATATCAAATTTACCCTTCTGAGAATTATAACAGGTGTGTCCCGCTCAAGCAATCACCATCGAAGCTGAAGAACGTGAAGATGGGAGTCGCAGAACCACAAGGTTTGATTTTGACCTAATTCCATTTCTTCGATTTAAGTTTGACCTAAATTAAATTTGCCACATTTAATTAAAAACAGGTATGATATAGACATGACAAAGTGTATTTATTGTGGATTTTGCCAAGAGGCTTGTCCTGTCGATGCAATCGTCGAAGGCCCTAATTTCGAATTCGCCACTGAAACTCACGAGGTATTATTCTTCTTTCTTTTTTCAAAAAATTGGATTTATATATATATGACCCCTACAATTTTAATTTTATGTTGTTTGAATTTTGTGTAGGAGTTGCTTTATGACAAGGAGAAGTTATTGGAGAATGGAGATCGTTGGGAGACTGAAATTGCAGAGAATCTCAGATCCGAGAGCCTTTATCGCTGAATTGCATTTCGAAATGTTTAATCGAATTGAATTGAATCGAATTGAATTTAATTGAACGAATTTCTTTTTGTCTATTTCCTTTTTTCTGTTTTGTTATCAAAATAAGGATACAGGGACACAATTATATGTGTAGTTTTCACTGTGTTATAACTACACGTTTGAATATTTTTTTTTCGCTACAAATTTGATGCAATCGATTAGTTGGATCCAATCATGTTTTTATAAGGCATGATATTTTTCCTTGATAAGAAATTGAAAAATAAAAATAGTTATGAAGCCAAATTAGCTGATGTAATGCAAATTTTAAAATATTCATGTTATATTAAGTAATAAAAATTGAAAAATTCACGTGGGGTTAAGATTGAAATAAACAATTCATAAGACTCCAGTAAACAAGGTTTTGAGTGGGATAAAATAAAATGCATGGTGAGCACGATTACTAGCCAATGTTCCGGATATCGCTCGCTGGTCGGCAGACGATCATCAAGCGCCAAGGATGATTAATCGGGAATCTCGGCGGACCTCGGCGGATTTTTATTTTTTTATATTTAATATTTAATTTAATTAAACAAAATTACAAATCACAATTTTTTTAATAAGTTTTGAATAATTTAAGTAACAAAATACACTACGTCACTAAACTAACATAAACTCAAATAATAAAAATAATTTATATATATATAACTAATATTAAAAATATGAAAAAATTTAGTCCAAATTTATTTTTTTGAATAGTATCCGACAAATGATCATTTTCATTATTGATGCCTAATTTTTTTTGATGTCAATGGGGATCCATTGGCAATCCATAACGAAAACGATCGTTATTTTGAATAGTATCCCACAACATCTCATAATATATGATTTTTTGTGCTTCACATTCAACCAACTAGGCTATGGACCCGTTGGCAATTCAGAAAAAAAAAAACACTTCTAAAAATCGGCTCGGCGGTGGCTTGGCGGTCTTGGCTGACCCTTGGCGGCCGCTTGGCGGAATCCGCCAAACACAAAACGCCAAGGGATTATCTCGACGGCGGACCATCGAGGAGCGATTAATCACCGATTAATTGGCCGCCAAGACCGATTTCTGGAACACTGTTACTAGCACAACATACTTAAATTTAGTTCAAATTCATTTTCTTGAAATAGAGAATTGATAGTGGTGGATAATCACTAAATATTAATAACATTAATATGTTAATATATAATAGTATAATATATGAGTATACTAATATAACATCATTAATATAAAAATATTAATATATTAGTATTATTTACAATATTTTAACATCAATATTGATATTAGTATTATTATAATATATTAATATTATAATAGATTATAACTATAATAATAATAATAATAATAATAATAATAATAATAATAATAATAATAATAATAATTAATATTATAATATTATTAAAATTAGTACCATAATACTACTACAATTAATTATATTATGATAATTTTATATCGCAATAATATTATATTATAATCATATTATTAATTTTTTAAAACTAATATAATAATAATAATAATAATAATAATAATAATAAAAAACAAACCTTTTCAGTGTTTGTAAAATTTTGTGAAAAGTTATGTAGTAAAAGATACAATACAAATGATTAAAAAACACGTTATTTGAAGTCTTCAAAGCGTAAAAACAAGTTATTGAATCGAATTTTTTTTTCTTAGTGTTTGTAAAATTTGGTGAAAACTTATGTAGAAAAAAGGTACGATACAAATTATCTAAATACACGTTATTTGAACTCCTCAAATAGTAAAATGCTATGAATCGAAAAGAAAAACTTTCTTATTGTCTGTACAATTTGGTGAAAAATTACATAATAAAACATTCGATCCAAATCATCTCAAAAATATGTTATTTGGACTCCACAAAACGTTAAAAGATTTGTTATGAATCGAAAATAAACTTTCTTAGTATTTGTAAAATTTGGTGAAAAATTATGTAGTAAAAGATACGATACAAATGGTTTAAATCAAATCTTTCACTACGTAACTTTTCACCAAATTGTACAAACACTAATAAAGTTTTCTTTTCGATTCATAGCAATCTTTTCACGCTTCGTGGAGTTAAAATAACGTGTTGTTAGATCATTTGTATCGTATCTTTTACTACATAACTTTTCACCAAATTTTACAAACACTAAGAAAGTTTGTTTTTCGATTCAAAACAATCTTTTAACGTTCTGAGGAGTTCAAATAACGTATTTTTGAGATGGTTTGGATCGAATCTTTCAGTACGCAAATTTTCACCAAATTGAACAAACACTAAGAAAGTTTTCTTTTCGATTCATCACAATCTTTTTACCCTTTGAGGAGTTCAAATAACGTGTTTTTAGATCATTTGTATCGTATCTTTTACTACATAACTTTTCACCAAATTTTACAAACATTAAGAAAGTTTGTTTTTTGATTCAAAACAATCTTTTAACGTTCTAAGGAGTTCAAATAACGTGTTTTGAGATGGTTTGGATCGATTCTTTCACAACGTAACTTTTCACCAAATTGTACAAACAAGTTTTCTTTTCGATTCACATAACTTTTCACCAAATTTCATAAACACTAAGAAAGTTTGTTTTTCGATTCAAAACAAATTTTTAACGTTTTGAGGAGTTCAAATAACGTGTTTTTAGATCATTTGTATCGTATCTTTTAGTACACAACTTTTCACCAAATTTCACAAACACTAAGAAAGTTAGTTTTTCGATTCAAAACAAGATTTTAACGCATTGAGGAGTTCAAATAACGTGTTTTTAGATCATTTGTATCGTATCTTTTACTACATAACTTTTCACCAAATTTCACAAACACTAAGAAAGTTTGTTTTTTGATTCAAAACAAGATTTTAGCGCTTTGAGGAGTTCAAATAACGTGTTTTTAGATCATTTGTATCGTATCTTTTACTACATAACTTTTCACCAAATTTCACACACACTAAGAAAGTTTGTTTTTTGATTCAAAACAAGATTTTAACGCTTTGGTAGTTCAAATAACGTGTTTTTAGATCATTTGTATCGTATCTTTTACATAACTTTTCACCAAATTTCACAAACACTAAGAAAGTTTGTTTTTCGATTCAAAACAAGATTTTAACGCTTTGAGGAGTTCAAATAACATGTTTTTAGATCATTTGTATCGTATCTTTTAGTACATAACTTTTCACCATATTTCACAAACACTAAGAAAGTTTGTTTTTCGATTCAAAACAAGATTTTAACGCTTTGAGGAGTTCAAATAACGTGTTTTTAGAAAATTTTTATCATATCTTTTAGTATATAACTTTTCACCAAATTTCACAAACACTAAGAAAGTTTGTTTTTCGATTCAAAACAAGATTTTAACGCTTTGAGGAGTTCAAATAACGTGTTTTTAGATCATTTGTATCGTATCTTTTAGTACATAACTTTTAACCAAATTTAACAAACACTAAGAAAGTTTGTTTATCGATTCAAAACAAGATTTTAGCGCTTTGAGGAGTTCAAATAACGTGTTTTTAGATCATTTGTATCGTATCTTTAACTACATAACTTTTCACCAAATTTCACAAACACTAAGAAAGTTTGTTTTTTGATTTAAAACAAGATTTTAACGCTTTGAGGAGTTCAAATAACATGTTTTTAGATCATTTGTATCGTATCTTTTAGTACATAACTTTTCACCAAATTTCACAAACACTAAGAAAGTTTGTTTTTTGATTCAAAACAAGATTTTAGCGCTTTGAGGAGTTCAAATAACGTGTTTTTAGATCATTTGTATCGTATCTTTTAGTACATAACTTTTCACCAAATTTCACAAAAACTAAGAAAGTTTGTTTTTTGATTCAAAACAAGATTTTAGCGCTTTGAGGAGCTCAAATAACGTGTTTTTAGATCATTTGTATCGTATCTTTTACAACATAACTTTTCACCAAATTTCACACACACTAAGAAAGTTTGTTTTTCGATTCAAAACAAGATTTTAACGCTTTGAGGAGTTCAAATAACGTGGTTTTAGATCATTTGTATCGTATCTTTTAGTACATATCTTTTCACCAAATTTCGCAAACACTATGAAAGTTTGTTTTTCGATTCAAAACAAGATTTTAACGCTTTGAGGAGTTCAAATAACGTGTTTTTAGATCATTTGTATCGTATCTTTTAGTACATAACTTTTCACCAAATTTCACAAACACTAAGAAAGTTTGTTTTTCGATTCAAAACAAGATTTTAACGCTTTGAGGAGTTCAAATAACGTGTTTTTAGATCATTTGTATCGTATCTTTTACTACATAACTTTTAACCAAATTTCACACACACTAAGAAAGTTTGTTTTTTGATTCAAAACAAGATTTTAGCGCTTTGAGGAGTTCAAATAACGTGTTTTTAGATCATTTGTATCGTATCTTTGAGTACATAACTTTTCACCAAATTTCACACACACAAAGAAAGTTTGTTTTTTGATTCAAAACAAGATTTTAACGCTTTGAGGAGTTCAAATAACGTGTTTTTAGATCATTTGTATCGTATCTTTTAGTACATAACTTTTCACCAAATTTCACAAACACTAAGAAAGTTTGTTTTTTGATTCAAAACAAGATTTTAGCGCTTTGAGGAGCTCAAATAACGTGTTTTTAGATCATTTGTATCGTATCTTTTACTACATAACTTTTCACCAAATTTCACAAACACTAAGAAAGTTTGTTTTTCGATTCAAAACAAGATTTTAACGCTTTGAGGAGTTCAAATAACGTGGTTTTAGATCATTTGTATCGTATCTTTTAGTACATATCTTTTCACCAAATTTCGCAAACACTAAGAAAGTTTGTTTTTCGATTCAAAACAAGATTTTAACGCTTTGAGGAGTTCAAATAACGTGTTTTTAGATCATTTGTATCGTATCTTTTAGTACATAACTTTTCACCAAATTTCACAAACACTAAGAAAGTTTGTTTTTCGATTCAAAACAAGATTTTAACGTTTTGAGGAGTTCAAATAACGTGTTTTTAGATCATTTGTATCGTATCTTTTAGTACATAACTTTTCACCAAATTTCACAAACACTAAGAAAGTTTGTTTTTCGATTCAAAACAAGATTTTAACGCTTTGAGGAGTTCAAATAACATGTTTTTAGATCATTTGTATCGTATCTTTTACTACATAACTTTTAACCAAATTTCACAAACCCTAAGAAAGTTTGTTTTTTGATTCAAAACAAGATTTTAGCGCTTTGAGGAGTTCAAATAACGTGTTTTTAGATCATTTGTATCGTATCTTTAACTACATAACTTTTCACCAAATTTCACACACACTAAGAAAGTTTGTTTTTTGATTCAAAACAAGATTTTAACGCTTTGAGGAGTTCAAGTAACATGTTTTTAGATCATTTGTATCGTATCTTTTACTACATAACTTTTAACCAAATTTCACAAACCCTAAGAAAGTTTGTTTTTTGATTCAAAACAAGATTTTGGCGCTTTGAGGAGTTCAAATAACGTGTTTTTAGATCATTTGTATCGTATCTTTAACTACATAACTTTTCACCAAATTTCACAAACACTAAGAAAGTTTGTTTTTTGATTCAAAACAAGATTTTAGCGCTTTGAGGAGTTCAAATAACGTGTTTTTAGATAATTTGTATCGTATCTTTAACTACATAACTTTTCACCAAATTTCACAAACACTAAGAAAGTTTGTTTTTTGATTCAAAATAAGATTTTAGCGCTTTGAGGAGTTCAAATAACGTGTTTTTAGATCATTTGTATCGTATCTTTTACTACATAACTTTTCACCAAATTTCACACACACTAAGAAAGTTTGTTTTTTTGATTCAAAACAAGATTTTAACGCTTTGAGGAGTTCAAATAACATGTTTTTAGATCATTTGTATCGTATCTTTTAGTACATAACTTTTCACCAAATTTCACAAACACTAAGAAAGTTAGTTTTTCGATTCAAAACAAAATTTTAACGATTTGAGGAGTTCAAATAACGTGTTTTTAGATCATTTGTACCGTATCTTTTACTACATAACTTTTCACCAAATTTCACAAACACTAACAAAGTTTGTTTTTTGATTCAAAACAAGATTTTAGCGCTTTGAGGAGGTCAAATAACGTGTTTTTAGATCATTTGTATCGTATCTTTTTCTACATAACTTTTCACCAAATTTCACACACACTAAGAAAGTTTGTTTTTTGATTCAAAACAATATTTTAACGCTTTGAGGAGTTCAAATAACGTGTTTTTAGATCATTTGTATCGTATCTTTTACTACATAACTTTTCACCAAATTTCACAAACACTAAGAAAGTTTGTTTTTCGATTCAAAACAAGATTTTAACGCTTTGAGGAGTTCAAATAACATGTTTTTAGATCATTTATATCGTATCTTTTAGTACATAACTTTTCACCATATTTCACAAACACTAAGAAAGTTTGTTTTTCGATTCAAAACATGATTTTAACGCTTTGAGGAGTTCAAATAACGTGTTTTTAGATCATTTGTATCATATCTTTTAGTACATAACTTTTCACCAAATTTCACAAACACTAAGAAAGTTTGTTTTTCGATTCAAAACAAGATTTGAATGCTTTGAGGAGTTCAAATAACATGTTTTTAGATCATTTGTATCGTATCTTTTAGTACATAACTTTTCACCAAATTTCACAAACTCTAAGAAAGTTTGTTTTTCGATTCAAAACAAGATTTTAACGCTTTGAGGAGTTCAAATAACGTGTTTTTAGATCATTTGTATCGTATCTTTTACAACATAACTTTTCACCAAATTTCACAAACACTAAGAAAGTTTGTTTTTCGATTCAAAACAAAATTTAACGCTTTGAGGAGTTCAAATAACGTGTTTTTAGATCATTTGTATCGTATCTTTTACTGCATAACTTTTCACCAAATTTCACACACACTAAGAAAGTTTGTTTTTTGATTCAAAACAAGATTTTAACGCTTTGAGGAGTTCAAATAACATGTTTTTAGATCATTTGTATCGTATCTTTTAGTACATAACTTTTCACCAAATTTCACAAACACTAAGAAAGTTAGTTTTTCGATTCAAAACAAAATTTTAACGATTTGAGGAGTTCAAATAACGTGTTTTTAGATCATTTGTACCGTATCTTTTACTACATAACTTTTCACCAAATTTCACAAACACTAACAAAGTTTGTTTTTTGATTCAAAACAAGATTTTAGCGCTTTGAGGAGTTCAAATAACGTGTTTTTAGATCATTTGTATCGTATCTTTTACTACATAACTTTTCACCAAATTTCACACACACTAAGAAACTTTGTTTTTTGATTCAAAACAATATTTTAACGCTTTGAGAAGTTCAAATAATGTGTTTTTAGATCATTTGTATCGTATCTTTTACTACATAACTTTTCACCAAATTTCACAAACACTAAGAAAGTTTGTTTTTCGATTCAAAACAAGATTTTAACGCTTTGAGGAGTTCAAATAACATGTTTTTAGATCATTTATATCGTATCTTTTAGTACATAACTTTTCACCATATTTCACAAACACTAAGAAAGTTTGTTTTTCGATTCAAAACAAGATTTTAACGCTTTGAGGAGTTCAAATAACGTGTTTTTAGATCATTTGTATCATATCTTTTAGTACATAACTTTTCACCAAATTTCACAAACACTAAGAAAGTTTGTTTTTCGATTCAAAACAAGATTTGAATGCTTTGAGGAGTTCAAATAACATGTTTTTAGATCATTTGTATCGTATCTTTTAGTACATAACTTTTCACCAAATTTCACAAACACTAAGAAAGTTTGTTTTTCGATTCAAAACAAGATTTTAACGCTTTGAGGAGTTCAAATAACGTGTTTTTAGATCATTTGTATCGTATCTTTTACTACATAACTTTTCACCAAATTTCACAAAAACTAAGAAAGTTTGTTTTTCGATTCAAAACAAGATTTTAACGCTTTGAGGAGTTCAAATAACGTGTTTTTAGATCATTTGAATCGTATCTTTTACTACATAACTTTTCACCAAATTTCACACACACTAAGAAAGTTTGTTTTTCGATTCAAAACAAGATTTTAAAGCTTTGAGGAGTTCAAATAACGTGTTTTTAGATCATTTGTATCGTATCTTTTACTACATAATTTTTCACCAAATTTCACAAACACTATGAAAGTTTGTTTTTCGATTCAAAACAAGATTTTAACGATTTGAGGAGTTCAAATAACGTGTTTTTAGATCATTTGTATCGTATCTTTTAGTACATAACTTTTCACCAAATTTCACAAACACTAAGAAAGTTTGTTTTTTGATTCAAAACAAGATTTTAGCGCTTTGAGGAGCTCAAATAACGTGTTTTTAGATCATTTGTATCGTATCTTTTACTACATAACTTTTCACCAAATTTCACAAACACTAAGAAAGTTTGTTTTTCGATTCAAAACAAGATTTTAACGCTTTGAGGAGTTCAAATAAAGTGGTTTTAGATCATTTGTATCGTATCTTTTAGTACATATCTTTTCACCAAATTTCGCAAACACTAAGAAAGTTTGTTTTTCGATTCAAAACAAGATTTTAACGCTTTGAGGAGTTCAAATAACGTGTTTTTAGATCATTTGTATCGTATCTTTTAGTACATAACTTTTCACCAAATTTCACAAACACTAAGAAAGTTTGTTTTTCGATTCAAAACAAGATTTTAACGTTTTGAGGAGTTCAAATAACGTGTTTTTAGATCATTTGTATCTTTTAGTACATAACTTTTCACCAAATTTCACAAACACTAAGAAAGTTTGTTTTTCGATTCAAAACAAGATTTTAACGCTTTGAGGAGTTCAAATAACATGTTTTTAGATCATTTGTATCGTATCTTTTACTACATAACTTTTAACCAAATTTCACAAACCCTAAGAAAGTTTGTTTTTTGATTGAAAACAAGATTTTAGCGCTTTGAGGAGTTCAAATAACGTGTTTTTAGATCATTTGTATCGTATCTTTAACTACATAACTTTTCACCAAATTTCACACACACTAAGAAAGTTTGTTTTTTGATTCAAAACAAGATTTTAACGCTTTGAGGAGTTCAAGTAACATGTTTTTAGATCATTTGTATCGTATCTTTTACTACATAACTTTTAACCAAATTTCACAAACACTAAGAAAGTTTGTTTTTTGATTCAAAACAAGATTTTAGCGCTTTGAGGAGTTCAAATAACGTGTTTTTAGATCATTTGTATCGTATCTTTAACTACATAACTTTTCACCAAATTTCACAAACACTAAGAAAGTTTGTTTTTTGATTCAAAACAAGATTTTAGCGCTTTGAGGAGTTCAAATAACGTGTTTTTAGATCATTTGTATCGTATCTTTAACTACATAACTTTTCACCAAATTTCACAAACACTAAGAAAGTTTGTTTTTTGATTCAAAACAAGATTTTAGCGCTTTGAGGAGTTCAAATAACGTGTTTTTAGATCATTTGTATCGTATCTTTTACTACATAACTTTTCACCAAATTTCACACACACTAAGAAAGTTTGTTTTTTGATTCAAAACAAGATTTTAACGCTTTGAGGAGTTCAAATAACATGTTTTTAGATCATTTGTATCGTATCTTTTAGTACATAACTTTTCACCAAATTTCACAAACACTAAGAAAGTTAGTTTTTCGATTCAAAACAAAATTTTAACGATTTGAGGAGTTCAAATAACGTGTTTTTAGATCATTTGTACCGTATCTTTTACTACATAACTTTTCACCAAATTTCACAAACACTAACAAAGTTTGTTTTTTGATTCAAAACAAGATTTTAGCGCTTTGAGGAGTTCAAATAACGTGTTTTTAGATCATTTGTATCGTATCTTTTTCTACATAACTTTTCACCAAATTTCACACACACTAAGAAAGTTTGTTTTTTGATTCAAAACAATATTTTAACGCTTTGAGGAGTTCAAATAACGTGTTTTTAGATCATTTGTATCGTATCTTTTACTACATAACTTTTCACCAAATTTCACAAACACTAAGAAAGTTTGTTTTTCGATTCAAAACAAGATTTTAACGCTTTGAGGAGTTCAAATAACATGTTTTTAGATCATTTATATCGTATCTTTTAGTACATAACTTTTCACCATATTTCACAAACACTAAGAAAGTTTGTTTTTCGATTCAAAACAAGATTTTAACGCTTTGAGGAGTTCAAATAACGTGTTTTTAGATCATTTGTATCATATCTTTTAGTACATAACTTTTCACCAAATTTCACAAACACTAAGAAAGTTTGTTTTTCGATTCAAAACAAGATTTGAATGCTTTGAGGAGTTCAAATAACATGTTTTTAGATCATTTGTATCGTATCTTTTAGTACATAACTTTTCACCAAATTTCACAAACACTAAGAAAGTTTGTTTTTCGATTCAAAACAAGATTTTAACGCTTTGAGGAGTTCAAATAACGTGTTTTTAGATCATTTGTATCGTATCTTTTACAACATAACTTTTCACCAAATTTCACAAACACTAAGAAAGTTTGTTTTTCGATTCAAAACAAAATTTAACGCTTTGAGGAGTTCAAATAACGTGTTTTTAGATCATTTGTATCGTATCTTTTACTACATAACTTTTCACCAAATTTCACACACACTAAGAAAGCTTGTTTTTTGATTCAAAACAAGATTTTAACGCTTTGAGGAGTTCAAATAACATGTTTTTAGATCATTTGTATCGTATCTTTTAGTACATAACTTTTCACCAAATTTCACAAACACTAAGAAAGTTAGTTTTTCGATTCAAAACAAAATTTTAACGATTTGAGGAGTTCAAATAACGTGTTTTTAGATCATTTGTACCGTATCTTTTACTACATAACTTTTCACCAAATTTCACAAACACTAACAAAGTTTGTTTTTTGATTCAAAACAAGATTTTAGCGCTTTGAGGAGTTCAAATAACGTGTTTTTAGATCATTTGTATCGTATCTTTTACTACATAACTTTTCACCAAATTTCACACACACTAAGAAAGTTTGTTTTTTGATTCAAAACAATATTTTAACGCTTTGAGGAGTTCAAATAATGTGTTTTTAGATCATTTGTATCGTATCTTTTACTACATAACTTTTCACCAAATTTCACAAACACTAAGAAAGTTTGTTTTTCGATTCAAAACAAGATTTTAACGCTTTGAGGAGTTCAAATAACATGTTTTTAGATCATTTATATCGTATCTTTTAGTACATAACTTTTCACCATATTTCACAAACACTAAGAAAGTTTGTTTTTCGATTCAAAACAAGATTTTAACGCTTTGAGGAGTTCAAATAACGTGTTTTTAGATCATTTGTATCATATCTTTTAGTACATAACTTTTCACCAAATTTCACAAACACTAAGAAAGTTTGTTTTTCGATTCAAAACAAGATTTGAATGCTTTGAGGAGTTCAAATAACATGTTTTTAGATCATTTGTATCGTATCTTTTAGTACATAACTTTTCACCAAATTTAACAAACACTAAGAAAGTTTGTTTTTCGATTCAAAACAAGATTTTAACGCTTTGAGGAGTTCAAATAACGTGTTTTTAGATCATTTGTATCGTATCTTTTACTACATAACTTTTCACCAAATTTCACAAAAACTAAGAAAGTTTGTTTTTCGATTCAAACCAAGATTTTAACGCTTTGAGGAGTTCAAATAACGTGTTTTTAGATCATTTGAATCGTATCTTTTACTACATAACTTTTCACCAAATTTCACACACACTAAGAAAGTTTGTTTTTCGATTCAAAACAAGATTTTAAAGCTTTGAGGAGTTCAAATAACGTGTTTTTAGATCATTTGTATCGTATCTTTTACTACATAATTTTTCACCAAATTTCACAAACACTATGAAAGTTTGTTTTTCGATTCAAAACAAGATTTTAACG
This sequence comes from Luzula sylvatica, assembly GCA_946800325.1. Lineage (NCBI taxonomy): Eukaryota > Viridiplantae > Streptophyta > Magnoliopsida > Poales > Juncaceae > Luzula > Luzula sylvatica. Next base: position 3,911,522 of record OX326957.1, on the reverse strand, counting down.
ATTTGAGGAGTTCAAATAACGTGTTTTTAGATCATTTGTATCGTATCTTTTACTACATAACTTTTCACCAAATTTCACACACACTAAGAAAGTTTGTTTTTTGATTCAAAACAAGATTTTAACGCTTTGAGGAGTTCAAATAACGTGTTTTTAGATAATTTGTATCGTATCTTTTACTACATAACTTTTCACCAAATTCCACACACACTAAGAAAGTTTGTTTTTTGATTCAAAACAATATTTTTACGCTTTGAGGAGTTCAAATAACATGTTTTTAGATCATTTGTATCGTATCTTTGAGTACATAAGTTTTCACCAAATTTCACACACACAAAGAAAGTTTGTTTTTTGATTCAAAACAAGATTTTAGCGCTTTGAGGAGTTCAAATAACGTGTTTTTAGATCATTTGTATCGTATCTTTTACAACATAACTTTTCACCAAATTTCACAAATACTAAGAAAGTTTGTTTTTCGATTCAAAACAAGATTTTAACGCTTTGAGGAGTTCAAATAACGTGGTTTTAGATCATTTGTATCGTATCTCTTAGTACATATCTTTTCACCAAATTTCGCAAACACTAAGAAAGTTTGTTTTTCGATTCAAAACAAGATTTTAACGCTTTGAGGAGTTCAAATAACGTGTTTTTAGATCATTTGTATCGTATCTTTTACTACATAACTTTTCACCAAATTCCACACACACTAAGAAAGTTTGTTTTTTGATTCAAAACAATATTTTTACGCTTTGAGGAGTTCAAATAACATGTTTTTAGATCATTTGTATCGTATCTTTGAGTACATAAGTTTTCACCAAATTTCACACACACAAAGAAAGTTTGTTTTTTGATTCAAAACAAGATTTTAGCGCTTTGAGGAGCTCAAATAACGTGTTTTTAGATCATTTGTATCGTATCTTTTACAACATAACTTTTCACCAAATTTCACAAATACTAAGAAAGTTTGTTTTTCGATTCAAAACAAGATTTTAACGCTTTGAGGAGTTCAAATAACGTGGTTTTAGATCATTTGTATCGTATCTCTTAGTACATATCTTTTCACCAAATTTCGCAAACACTAAGAAAGTTTGTTTTTCGATTCAAAACAAGATTTTAACGCTTTGAGGAGTTCAAATAACGTGTTTTTAGATCATTTGTATCGTATCTTTTAGTACATAACTTTTCACCAAATTTCACAAACACTAAGAAAGTTTGTTTTTCGATTCAAAACAAGATTTTAACGCTTTGAGGAGGTCAAATAACGTGTTTTTAGATCATTTGTATCGTATCTTTTACTACATAACTTTTAACCAAATTTCACAAACACTAAGAAAGTTTGTTTTTTGATTCAAAACAAGATTTTAGCGCTTTGAGGAGTTCAAATAACGTGTTTTTAGATCATTTGTATCGTATATTTAACTACATAACTTTTCACCAAATTTCACACACACTAAGAAAGTTTGTTTTTTGATTCAAAACAAGATTTTAACGCTTTGAGGAGTTCAAATAACGTGTTTTTAGATCATTTGTATCGTATCTTTTAGTACATAACTTTTCACCAAATTTCACAAACCCTAAGAAAGTTTGTTTTTTGATTCAAAACAAGATTTTAGCGCTTTGAGGAGTTCAAATAACGTGTTTTTAGATCATTTGTATCGTATCTTTTACTACATAACTTTTCACCAAATTTCACAAACACTAAGAAAGTTTGTTTTTTGATTCAAAACAGGATTTTAGCGCTTTGAGGAGCTCAAATAACGTGTTTTTAGATCATTTGTATCGTATCTTTTACTATATAACTTTTCACCAAATTTCACAAACACTAAGAAAGTTTGTTTTTCGATTCAAAACAAGATTTTAACGCTTTGACGAGTTCAAATAACGTGTTTTTAGATCATTTGTATCGTATCATTTAGTACATATCTTTTCACCAAATTTCACAAACACTAAGAAAGTTTGTTTTTCGATTCAAAACAAGATTTTAACGTTTTGAGGAGTTCAAATAACGTGTTTTTAGAACATTTGTATCGTATCTTTTAGTACATAACTTTTCACCAAATTTCACAAACACTAAGAAAGTTTGTTTTTCGATTCAAAACAAGATTTTAACGCTTTGCGGAGTTCAAATAACATGTTTTTAGATCATTTGTATCGTATCTTTTACTACATAACTTTTAACCAAATTTCACAAACCCTAAGAAAGTTTGTTTTTTGATTCAAAACAAGATTTTAGCGCTTTGAGGAGTTCAAATAACGTGTTTTTAGATCATTTGTATCGTATCTTTAACTACATAACTTTTCACCAAATTTCACACACACTAAGAAAGTTTGTTTTTTGATTCAGAACAAGATTTTAACGCTTTGAGGAGTTCAAATAACATGTTTTTAGATCATTTGTATCGTATCTTTTAGTACATAACTTTTCACCAAATTTCACAAACACTAAGAAAGTTTGTTTTTTGATTCAAAACAAGATTTTAGCGCTTTGAGGAGTTCAAATAACGTGTTTTTAGATCATTTGTATCGTATCTTTTACTACATAACTTTTCACCAAATTTCACACAAACTAAGAAAGTTTGTTTTTTGATTCAAAACAAGATTTTAACGCTTTGAGGAGTTCAAATAACATGTTTTTAGATCATTTGTATCGTATCTTTTAGTACATAACTTTTCACCAAATTTCACAAACACTAAGAAAGTTAGTTTTTCGATTCAAAACAAATTTTTAACGATTTGAGGAGCTCAAATAACGTGTTTTTAGATCATTTGTACCGTATCTTTTACTACATAACTTTTCACCAAATTTCACAAACACTAACAAAGTTTGTTTTTTGATTCAAAACAAGATTTTAGCGCTTTGAGGAGTTCAAATAACGTGTTTTTAGATCATTTGTATCGTATCTTTTACTACATAACTTTTCACCAAATTTCACACACACTAAGAAAGTTTGTTTTTTGATTCAAAACAATATTTTAACGCTTTGAGGAGTTCAAATAACGTGTTTTTAGATCATTTGTATCGTATCTTTTACTACATAACTTTTCACCAAATTTCACAAACACTAAGAAAGTTTGTTTTTCGATTCAAAACAAGATTTTAACGCTTTGAGGAGTTCAAATAACATGTTTTTAGATCATTTATATCGTATGTTTTAGTACATAACTTTTCACCATATTTCACAAACACTAAGAAAGTTTGTTTTTCGATTCAAAACAAGATTTTAACGCTTTGAGGAGTTCAAATAACGTGTTTTTAGATCATTTGTATCATATCTTTTAGTACATAACTTTTCACCAAATTTCACAAACACTAAGAAAGTTTGTTTTTCGATTCAAAACAAGATTTTAACGCTTTGAGGAGTTCAAATAACATGTTTTTAGATAATTTGTATCGTATCTTTTATTACATAACTTTTCACCAAATTTCACAAACACTAAGAAAGTTTGTTTTTCGATTCAAAACAAGATTTTAACGCTTTGAGGAGTTCAAATAACGTGTTTTTAGATCATTTGTATCGTATCTTTTACAACATAACTTTTCACCAAATTTCACAAACACTAAGAAAGTTTGTTTTTCGATTCAAAACAAAATTTAACGCTTTGAGGAGTTAAAATAACGTGTTTTTAGATCATTTGAATCGTATCTTTTACTACATAACTTTTCACCAAATTTCACAAACACTAAGAAAGTTTGTTTTTTGATTCAAAACAAGATTTTAAAGCTTTGAGGAGTTCAAATAACGTGTTTTTAGATCATTTGTATCGTATCTTTTACTACATAACTTTTCACCAAATTTCACAAAAACTAAGAAAGTTTGTTTTTCGATTCAAAACAAGATTTTAACGCTTTGAGGAGTTCAAGTAACGTGTTTTTAGATCATTTGAATCGTATCTTTTACTATATAACTTTTCACCAAATTTCACACACACTAAGAAAGTTTGTTTTTCGATTCAAAACAAGATTTTAAAGCTTTGAGGAGTTCAAATAACGTGTTTTTAGATCATTTGTATCGTATCTTTTACTACATAATTTTTCACCAAATTTCACAAACACTATGAAAGTTTGTTTTTCGATTCAAAACAAGATTTTAACGATTTGAGGAGTTCAAATAACGTGTTTTTAGATCATTTGTATCGTATCTTTTACTACATAACTTTTCACCAAATTTCACACACACTAAGAAAGTTTGTTTTTTGATTCAAAACAAGATTTTAACGCTTTGAGGAGTTCAAATAACGTGTTTTTAGATAATTTGTATCGTATCTTTTACTACATAACTTTTCACCAAATTCCACACACACTAAGAAAGTTTGTTTTTTGATTCAAAACAATATTTTTACGCTTTGAGGAGTTCAAATAACATGTTTTTAGATCATTTGTATCGTATCTTTGAGTACATAAATTTTCACCAAATTTGACACACACAAAGAAAGTTTGTTTTTTGATTCAAAACAAGATTTTAGCGCTTTGAGGAGTTCAAATAACGTGTTTTTAGATCATTTGTATCGTATCTTTTAGTACATAACTTTTCACCAAATTTCACAAACACTAAGAAAGTTTGTTTTTTGATTCAAAACAAGATTTTAGCGCTTTGAGGAGCTCAAATAACGTGTTTTTAGATCATTTGTATCGTATCTTTTACTACATAACTTTTCACCAAATTTCACAAACACTAAGAAAGTTTGTTTTTCGATTCAAAACAAGATTTTAACGCTTTGAGGAGTTCAAATAACGTGGTTTTAGATCATTTGTATCGTATCTCTTAGTACATATCTTTTCACCAAATTTCGCAAACACTAAGAAAGTTTGTTTTTCGATTCAAAACAAGATTTTAACGCTTTGAGGAGTTCAAATAACGTGTTTTTAGATCATTTGTATCGTATCTTTTAGTACATTACTTTTCACCAAATTTCACAAACACTAAGAAAGTTTGTTTTTCGATTCAAAACAAGATTTTAACGCTTTGAGGAGTTTAAATAACGTGTTTTTAGATCATTTGTATCGTATCTTTTACTACATAACTTTTAACCAAATTTCACAAACACTAAGAAAGTTTGTTTTTTGATTCAAAACAAGATTTTAGCGCTTTGAGGAGTTCAAATAACGTGTTTTTAGATCATTTGTATCGTATCTTTAACTACATAACTTTTCACCAAATTTCACACACACTAAGAAAGTTTGTTTTTTGATTCAAAACAAGATTTTAACGCTTTGAGGAGTTCAAATAACATGTTTTTAGATCATTTGTATCGTATCTTTTAGTACATAACTTTTCACCAAATTTCACAAACACTAAGAAAGTTTGTTTTTTGATTCAAAACAAGATTTTAGCGCTTTGAGGAGTTCAAATAACGTGTTTTTAGATCATTTGTATCGTATCTTTTACGACATAACTTTTCACCAAATTTCACAAACACTAAGAAAGTTTGTTTTTTGATTCAAAACAGGATTTTAGCGCTTTGAGGAGCTCAAATAACGTGTTTTTAGATCATTTGTATCGTATCTTTTACAGCATAACTTTTCACCAAATTTCACAAACACTAAGAAAGTTTGTTTTTCGATTCAAAACACGATTTTAACGCTTTGAGGAGTTCAAATAACGTGTTTTTAGATCATTTGTATCGTATCTTTTAGTACATATCTTTTCACCAAATTTCACAAACACTAAGAAAGTTTGTTTTTCGATTCAAAACAAGATTTTAACGTTTTGAGGAATTCAAATAACGTGTTTTTAGATCATTTGTATCGTATCTTTTAGTACATAACTTTTCACCAAATTTCACAAACACTAAGAAAGTTTGTTTTTCGATTCAAAACAAGATTTTAACGCTTTGAGGAGTTCAAATAACATGTTTTTAGATCATTTGTATCGTATCTTTTACTACATAACTTTTAACCAAATTTCACAAACCCTAAGAAAGTTTGTTTTTTGATTCAAAACAAGATTTTAGCGCTTTGAGGAGTTCAAATAACGTGTTTTTAGATCATTTGTATCGTATCTTTAACTACATAACTTTTCACCAAATTTCACACACACTAAGAAAGTTTGTTTTTTGATTCAAAACAAGATTTTAACGCTTTGAGGAGTTCAAATAACATGTTTTTAGATCATTTGTATCGTATCTTTTAGTACATAACTTTTCACCAAATTTCACAAACACTAAGAAAGTTTGTTTTTTGATTCAAAACAAGATTTTAGCGCTTTGAGGAGTTCAAATTACGTGTTTTTAGATCATTTGTATCGTATCTTTTACTACATAACTTTTCACCAAATTTCACACAAACTAAGAAAGTTTATTTTTTGATTCAAAACAAGATTTTCACGCTTTGAGGAGTTCAAATAACATGTTTTTAGATCATTTGTATCGTATCTTTTAGTACATAACTTTGCACCAAATTTCACAAACACTAAGAAAGTTAGTTTTTCGATTCAAAACAAAATTTTAACGATTTGAGGAGTTCAAATAACGTGTTTTTAGATCATTTGTACCGTATCTTTTACTACATAACTTTTCACCAAATTTCACAAACACTAACAAAGTTTGTTTTTTGATTCAAAACAAGATTTTAGCGCTTTGAGGAGTTCAAATAACGTGTTTTTAGATCATTTGTATCGTATCTTTTACTACATAACTTTTCACCAAATTTCACACACACTAAGAAAGTTTGTTTTTTGATTCAAAACAACATTTTAACGCTTTGAGGAGTTCAAATAACGTGTTTTTAGATCATTTGTATCGTATCTTTTACTACATAACTTTTCACCAAATTTCACAAACTCTAAGAAAGTTTGTTTTTCGATTCAAAACAAGATTTTAACGCTTTGAGGAGTTCAAATAACATGTTTTTAGATCATTTATATCGTATCTTTTAGTACATAACTTTTCACCATATTTCACAAACACTAAGAAAGTTTGTTTTTCGATTCAAAACAAGATTTTAACGCTTTGAGGAGTTCAAATAACGTGTTTTTAGATTATTTGTATCATATCTTTTAGTACATAACTTTTCACCAAATTTCACAAACACTAAGAAAGTTTGTTTTTCGATTCAAAACAAGATTTGAATGCTTTGAGGAGTTCAAATAACATGTTTTTAGATCATTTGTATCGTATCTTTTAGTACATAACTTTTCACCAAATTTCACAAACACTAAGAAAGTTTGTTTTTCGATTCAAAACAAGATTTTAACGCTTTGAGGAGTTCAAATAACGTGTTTTTAGATCATTTGTATCGTATCTTTTACAACAAAACTTTTCACCAAATTTCACAAACACTAAGAAAGTTTGTTTTTCGATTCAAAACAAAATTTAACGCTTTGAGGAGTTCAAATAACGTGTTTTTAGATCATTTGAATCGTATCTTTTACTACATAACTTTTCACCAAATTTCACAAACACTAAGAAAGTTTGTTTTTTGATTCAAAACAAGATTTTAAAGCTTTGAGGAGTTCAAATAACGTGTTTTTAGATCATTTGTATCGTATCTTTTATTACATAACTTTTCACCAAATTTCACAAAAACTAAGAAAGTTTGTTTTTCGATTCAAAACAAGATTTTAACGCTTTGAGGAGTTCAAATAACGTGTTTTTAGATCATTTGAATCGTATCTTTTACTATATAACTTTTCACCAAATTTCACACACACTAAGAATGTTTGTTTTTCGATTCAAAACAAGATTTTAAAGCTTTGAGGAGTTCAAATAACGTGTTTTTAGATCATTTGTATCGTATCTTTTACTACATAATTTTTCACCAAATTTCACAAACACTATGAAAGTTTGTTTTTCGATTCAAAACAAGATTTTAACGATTTGAGGAGTTCAAATAACGTGTTTTTAGATCATTTGTATCGTATCTTTTACTACATAACTTTTCACCAAATTTCACACACACTAAGAAAGTTTGTTTTTTTGATTCAAAACAAGATTTTAACGCTTTGAGGAGTTCAAATAACGTGTTTTTAGATAATTTGTATCGTATCTTTTACTACATAACTTTTCACCAAATTCCACACACACTAAGAAAGTTTGTTTTTTGATTCACAACAATATTTTTACGCTTTGAGGAGTTCAAATAACATGTTTTTAGATCATTTGTATCGTATCTTTGAGTACATAACTTTTCACCAAATTTCACACACACAAAGAAAGTTTGTTTTTTGATTCAAAACAAGATTTTAGCGCTTTGAGGAGTTCAAATAACGTGTTTTTAGATCATTTGTATCGTATCTTTTAGTACATAACTTTTCACCAAATTTCACAAACACTAAGAAAGTTTGTTTTTTGATTCAAAACAAGATTTTAGCGCTTTTTGGAGCTCAAATAACGTGTTTTTAGATCATTTGTATCGTATATTTTACTACATAACTTTTCACCAAATTTCACAAACACTAAGAAAGTTTGTTTTTCGATTCAAAACAAGATTTTAACGCTTTGAGGAGTTCAAATAACGTGGTTTTAGATCATTTGTATCGTATCTCTTAGTACATATCTTTTCACCAAATTTCGCAAACACTAAGAAAGTTTGTTTTTCGATTCAAAACAAGATTTTAACGTTTTGAGGAGTTCAAATAACATGTTTTTAGATCATTTGTATCGTATCTTTTAGTACATAACTTTTCACCAAATTTCACAAACACTAAGAAAGTTTGTTTTTCGATTCAAAACAAGATTTTAACGCTTTGAGGAGTTCAAATAACATGTTTTTAGATCATTTGTATCGTATCTTTTAGTACATAACTTTTCACCAAATTTCACAAACACTAAGAAAGTTTGTTTTTCGATTCAAAACAAGATTTTAACGCTTTGAGGAGTTCAAATAACGTGTTTTTAGATCATTTGTATCGTATCTTTTACTACATAACTTTTAACCAAATTTCACAAACACTAAGAAAGTTTGTTTTTTGATTCAAAACAAGATTTTAGCGCTTTGAGGAGTTCAAATAACGTGTTTTTAGATCATTTGTATCGTATCTTTAACTACATAACTTTTCACCTAATTTCACACACACTAAGAAAGTTTGTTTTTTGATTCAAAACAAGATTTTAACGCTTTGAGAAGTTCAAATAACATGTTTTTAGATCATTTGTATCGTGTCTTTTAGTACATAACTTTTCACCAAATTTCACAAACACTAAGAAAGTTTGTTTTTTGATTCAAAACAAGATTTTAGCGCTTTGAGGGGTTCAAATAACATGTTTTTAGATCATTTGTATCGTATCTTTTACGACATAACTTTTCACCAAATTTCACAAACACTAAGAAAGTTTGTTTTTTGATTCAAAACAGGATTTTAGCGCTTTGAGGAGCTCAAATAACGTGTTTTTAGATCATTTGTATCGTATCTTTTACTGCATAACTTTTCACCAAATTTCACAAACACTAAGAAAGTTTGTTTTTCGATTCAAAACAAGATTTTAACGCTTTGAGGAGTTCAAATAACGTGTTTTTAGATCATTTGTATCGTATCTTTTAGTACATATCTTTTCACCAAATTTCACAAACACTAAGAAAGTTTGTTTTTCGATTCAAAACAAGATTTTAACGTTTTGAGGAATTCAAATAACGCGTTTTTAGATCATTTGTATCGTATCTTTTAGTACATAACTTTTCACCAAATTTCACACACACTAAGAAAGTTTGTTTTTTGATTCAAAACAAGATTTTAAAGCTTTGAGGAGTTCAAATAACGTGTTTTAGATCATTTGTATCGTATCTTTTACTACATAACTTTTCACCAAATTTCACAAAAACTAAGAAAGTTTGTTTTTCGATTCAAAACAAGATTTTAACGCTTTGAGGAGTTCAAATAACGTGTTTTTAGATCATTTGAATCGTATCTTTTACTATATAACTTTTCACCAAATTTCACACACACTAAGAAAGTTTGTTTTTCGATTCAAAACAAGATTTTAAAGCTTTGAGGAGTTCAAATAACGTGTTTTTAGATCATTTGTATCGTATCTTTAACTACATAACTTTTCACCAAATTTCACACACACTAAGAAAGTTTGTTTTTTGATTCAAAACAAGATTTTAAAGCTTTGAGGAGTTCAAATAACGTGTTTTAGATCATTTGTATCGTATCTTTTACTACATAACTTTTCACCAAATTTCACAAAAACTAAGAAAGTTTGTTTTTCGATTCAAAACAAGATTTTAACGCTTTGAGGAGTTCAAATAACGTGTTTTTAGATCATTTGAATCGTATCTTTTACTATATAACTTTTCACCAAATTTCACACACACTAAGAAAGTTTGTTTTTCGATTCAAAACAAGATTTTAAAGCTTTGAGGAGTTCAAATAACGTGTTTTTAGATCATTTGTATCGTATCTTTTACTACATAATTTTTCACCAAATTTCACAAACACTATGAAAGTTTGTTTTTCGATTCAAAACAAGATTTTAACGATTTGAGGAGTTCAAATAACGTGTTTTTAGATCATTTGTATCGTATATTTTACTACATAACTTTTCACCAAATTTCACACACACTAAGAAAGTTTGTTTTTTGATTCAAAACAAGATTTTAACGCTTTGAGGAGTTCAAATAACGTGTTTTTAGATAATTTGTATCGTATCTTTTACTACATAACTTTTCACCAAATTCCACACACACTAAGAAAGTTTGTTTTTTGATTCAAAACAAGATTTTAGCGCTTTGAGGAGTTCAAATAACGTGTTTTTAGATCATTTGTATCGTATCTTTTACGACATAACTTTTCACCAAATTTCACAAACACTAAGAAAGTTTGTTTTTTGATTCAAAACAGGATTTTAGCGCTTTGAGGAGCTCAAATAACGTGTTTTTAGATCATTTGTATCGTATCTTTTACAGCATAACTTTTCACCAAATTTCACAAACACTAAGAAAGTTTGTTTTTCGATTCAAAACACGATTTTAACGCTTTGAGGAGTTCAAATAACGTGTTTTTAGATCATTTGTATCGTATCTTTTAGTACATATCTTTTCACCAAATTTCACAAACACTAAGAAAGTTTGTTTTTCGATTCAAAACAAGATTTTAACGTTTTGAGGAATTCAAATAACGTGTTTTTAGATCATTTGTATCGTATCTTTTAGTACATAACTTTTCACCAAATTTCACAAACACTAAGAAAGTTTGTTTTTCGATTCAAAACAAGATTTTAACGCTTTGAGGAGTTCAAATAACATGTTTTTAGATCATTTGTATCGTATCTTTTACTACATAACTTTTAACCAAATTTCACAAACCCTAAGAAAGTTTGTTTTTTGATTCAAAACAAGATTTTAGCGCTTTGAGGAGTTCAAATAACGTGTTTTTAGATCATTTGTATCGTATCTTTAACTACATAACTTTTCACCAAATTTCACACACACTAAGAAAGTTTGTTTTTTGATTCAAAACAAGATTTTAACGCTTTGAGGAGTTCAAATAACATGTTTTTAGATCATTTGTATCGTATCTTTTAGTACATAACTTTTCACCAAATTTCACAAACACTAAGAAAGTTTGTTTTTTGATTCAAAACAAGATTTTAGCGCTTTGAGGAGTTCAAATTACGTGTTTTTAGATCATTTGTATCGTATCTTTTACTACATAACTTTTCACCAAATTTCACACAAACTAAGAAAGTTTATTTTTTGATTCAAAACAAGATTTTCACGCTTTGAGGAGTTCAAATAACATGTTTTTAGATCATTTGTATCGTATCTTTTAGTACATAACTTTGCACCAAATTTCACAAACACTAAGAAAGTTAGTTTTTCGATTCAAAACAAAATTTTAACGATTTGAGGAGTTCAAATAACGTGTTTTTAGATCATTTGTACCGTATCTTTTACTACATAACTTTTCACCAAATTTCACAAACACTAACAAAGTTTGTTTTTTGATTCAAAACAAGATTTTAGCGCTTTGAGGAGTTCAAATAACGTGTTTTTAGATCATTTGTATCGTATCTTTTACTACATAACTTTTCACCAAATTTCACACACACTAAGAAAGTTTGTTTTTTGATTCAAAACAACATTTTAACGCTTTGAGGAGTTCAAATAACGTGTTTTTAGATCATTTGTATCGTATCTTTTACTACATAACTTTTCACCAAATTTCACAAACTCTAAGAAAGTTTGTTTTTCGATTCAAAACAAGATTTTAACGCTTTGAGGAGTTCAAATAACATGTTTTTAGATCATTTATATCGTATCTTTTAGTACATAACTTTTCACCATATTTCACAAACACTAAGAAAGTTTGTTTTTCGATTCAAAACAAGATTTTAATGCTTTGAGGAGTTCAAATAACGTGTTTTTAGATTATTTGTATCATATCTTTTAGTACATAACTTTTCACCAAATTTCACAAACACTAAGAAAGTTTGTTTTTCGATTCAAAACAAGATTTGAATGCTTTGAGGAGTTCAAATAACATGTTTTTAGATCATTTGTATCGTATCTTTTAGTACATAACTTTTCACCAAATTTCACAAACACTAAGAAAGTTTGTTTTTCGATTCAAAACAAGATTTTAACGCTTTGAGGAGTTCAAATAACGTGTTTTTAGATCATTTGTATCGTATCTTTTACAACAAAACTTTTCACCAAATTTCACAAACACTAAGAAAGTTTGTTTTTCGATTCAAAACAAAATTTAACGCTTTGAGGAGTTCAAATAACGTGTTTTTAGATCATTTGAATCGTATCTTTTACTACATAACTTTTCACCAAATTTCACAAACACTAAGAAAGTTTGTTTTTTGATTCAAAACAAGATTTTAAAGCTTTGAGGAGTTCAAATAACGTGTTTTTAGATCATTTGTATCGTATCTTTTATTACATAACTTTTCACCAAATTTCACAAAAACTAAGAAAGTTTGTTTTTCGATTCAAAACAAGATTTTAACGCTTTGAGGAGTTCAAATAACGTGTTTTTAGATCATTTGAATCGTATCTTTTACTATATAACTTTTCACCAAATTTCACACACACTAAGAATGTTTGTTTTTCGATTCAAAACAAGATTTTAAAGCTTTGAGGAGTTCAAATAACGTGTTTTTAGATCATTTGTATCGTATCTTTTACTACATAATTTTTCACCAAATTTCACAAACACTATGAAAGTTTGTTTTTCGATTCAAAACAAGATTTTAACGATTTGAGGAGTTCAAATAACGTGTTTTTAGATCATTTGTATCGTATCTTTTACTACATAACTTTTCACCAAATTTCACACACACTAAGAAAGTTTGTTTTTTGATTCAAGACAAGATTTTAACGCTTTGAGGAGTTCAAATAACGTGTTTTTAGATAATTTGTATCGTATCTTTTACTACATAACTTTTCACCAAATTCCACACACACTAAGAAAGTTTGTTTTTTGATTCACAACAATATTTTTACGCTTTGAGGAGTTCAAATAACATGTTTTTAGATCATTTGTATCGTATCTTTGAGTACATAACTTTTCACCAAATTTCACACACACAAAGAAAGTTTGTTTTTTGATTCAAAACAAGATTTTAGCGCTTTGAGGAGTTCAAATAACGTGTTTTTAGATCATTTGTATCGTATCTTTTAGTACATAACTTTTCACCAAATTTCACAAACACTAAGAAAGTTTGTTTTTTGATTCAAAACAAGATTTTAGCGCTTTTTGGAGCTCAAATAACGTGTTTTTAGATCATTTGTATCGTATATTTTACTACATAACTTTTCACCAAATTTCACAAACACTAAGAAAGTTTGTTTTTCGATTCAAAACAAGATTTTAACGCTTTGAGGAGTTCAAATAACGTGGTTTTAGATCATTTGTATCGTATCTCTTAGTACATATCTTTTCACCAAATTTCGCAAACACTAAGAAAGTTTGTTTTTCGATTCAAAACAAGATTTTAACGTTTTGAGGAGTTCAAATAACGTGTTTTTAGATCATTTGTATCGTATCTTTTAGTACATAACTTTTCACCAAATTTCACAAACACTAAGAAAGTTTGTTTTTCGATTCAAAACAAGATTTTAACGCTTTGAGGAGTTCAAATAACGTGTTTTTAGATCATTTGTATCGTATCTTTTACTACATAACTTTTAACCAAATTTCACAAACACTAAGAAAGTTTGTTTTTTGATTCAAAACAAGATTTTAGCGCTTTGAGGAGTTCAAATAACGTGTTTTTAGATCATTTGTATCGTATCTTTAACTACATAACTTTTCACCTAATTTCACACACACTAAGAAAGTTTGTTTTTTGATTCAAAACAAGATTTTAACGCTTTGAGAAGTTCAAATAACATGTTTTTAGATCATTTGTATCGTGTCTTTTAGTACATAACTTTTCACCAAATTTCACAAACACTAAGAAAGTTTGTTTTTTGATTCAAAACAAGATTTTAGCGCTTTGAGGGGTTCAAATAACATGTTTTTAGATCATTTGTATCGTATCTTTTACGACATAACTTTTCACCAAATTTCACAAACACTAAGAAAGTTTGTTTTTTGATTCAAAACAGGATTTTAGCGCTTTGAGGAGCTCAAATAACGTGTTTTTAGATCATTTGTATCGTATCTTTTACTGCATAACTTTTCACCAAATTTCACAAACACTAAGAAAGTTTGTTTTTCGATTCAAAACAAGATTTTAACGCTTTGAGGAGTTCAAATAACGTGTTTTTAGATCATTTGTATCGTATCTTTTAGTACATATCTTTTCACCAAATTTCACAAACACTAAGAAAGTTTGTTTTTCGATTCAAAACAAGATTTTAACGTTTTGAGGAATTCAAATAACGCGTTTTTAGATCATTTGTATCGTATCTTTTAGTACATAACTTTTCACCAAATTTCACACACACTAAGAAAGTTTGTTTTTTGATTCAAAACAAGATTTTAAAGCTTTGAGGAGTTCAAATAACGTGTTTTAGATCATTTGTATCGTATCTTTTACTACATAACTTTTCACCAAATTTCACAAAAACTAAGAAAGTTTGTTTTTCGATTCAAAACAAGATTTTAACGCTTTGAGGAGTTCAAATAACGTGTTTTTAGATCATTTGAATCGTATCTTTTACTATATAACTTTTCACCAAATTTCACACACACTAAGAAAGTTTGTTTTTCGATTCAAAACAAGATTTTAAAGCTTTGAGGAGTTCAAATAACGTGTTTTTAGATCATTTGTATCGTATCTTTAACTACATAACTTTTCACCAAATTTCACACACACTAAGAAAGTTTGTTTTTTGATTCAAAACAAGATTTTAAAGCTTTGAGGAGTTCAAATAACGTGTTTTAGATCATTTGTATCGTATCTTTTACTACATAACTTTTCACCAAATTTCACAAAAACTAAGAAAGTTTGTTTTTCGATTCAAAACAAGATTTTAACGCTTTGAGGAGTTCAAATAACGTGTTTTTAGATCATTTGAATCGTATCTTTTACTATATAACTTTTCACCAAATTTCACACACACTAAGAAAGTTTGTTTTTCGATTCAAAACAAGATTTTAAAGCTTTGAGGAGTTCAAATAACGTGTTTTTAGATCATTTGTATCGTATCTTTTACTACATAATTTTTCACCAAATTTCACAAACACTATGAAAGTTTGTTTTTCGATTCAAAACAAGATTTTAACGATTTGAGGAGTTCAAATAACGTGTTTTTAGATCATTTGTATCGTATATTTTACTACATAACTTTTCACCAAATTTCACACACACTAAGAAAGTTTGTTTTTTGATTCAAAACAAGATTTTAACGCTTTGAGGAGTTCAAATAACGTGTTTTTAGATAATTTGTATCGTATCTTTTACTACATAACTTTTCACCAAATTCCACACACACTAAGAAAGTTTGTTTTTTGATTCAAAACAATATTTTTACGCTTTGAGGAGTTCAAATAACATGTTTTTAGATCATTTGTACCGTATCTTTGAGTACATAAATTTTCACCAAATTTGACACACACAAAGAAAGTTTGTTTTTTGATTCAAAACAAGATTTTAGCGCTTTGAGGAGTTCAAATAACGTGTTTTTAGATCATTTGTATCGTATCTTTTAGTACATAACTTTTCACCAAATTTCACAAACACTAAGAAAGTTTTTTTTTTGATTCAAAACAAGATTTTAGCGCTTTGAGGAGCTCAAATAACGTGTTTTTAGATCATTTGTATCGTATCTTTTACTACATAACTTTTCACCAAATTTCACAAACACTAAGAAAGTTTGTTTTTCGATTCAAAACAAGATTTTAACGCTTTGAGGAGTTCAAATAACGTGGTTTTAGATCATTTGTATCGTATCTCTTAGTACATATCTTTTCACCAAATTTCGCAAACACTAAGAAAGTTTGTTTTTCGATTCAAAACAAGATTTTAACGCTTTGAGGAGTTCAAATAACGTGTTTTTAGATCATTTGTATCGTATCTTTTAGTACATAACTTTTCACCAAATTTCACAAACACTAAGAAAGTTTGTTTTTCGATTCAAAACAAGATTTTAACGCTTTGAGGAGTTCAAATAACGTGTTTTTAGATCATTTGTATCGTATCTTTTACTACATAACTTTTAACCAAATTTCACAAACACTAAGAAAGTTTGTTTTTTGATTCAAAACAAGATTTTAGCGCTTTGAGGAGTTCAAATAACGTGTTTTTAGATCATTTGTATCGTATCTTTAACTACATAACTTTTCACCAAATTTCACACACACTAAGAAAGTTTGGTTTTTGATTCAAAACAAGATTTTAACGCTTTGAGGAGTTCAAATAACATGTTTTTAGATCATTTGTATCGTATCTTTTAGTACATAACTTTTCACCAAATTTCACAAACACTAAGAAAGTTTGTTTTTTGATTCAAAACAAGATTTTAGCGCTTTGAGGAGTTCAAATAACGTGTTTTTAGATCATTTGTATCGTATCTTTTACGACATAACTTTTCACCAAATTTCACAAACACTAAGAAAGTTTGTTTTTTGATTCAAAACAGGATTTTAGCGCTTTGAGGAGCTCAAATAACGTGTTTTTAGATCATTTGTATCGTATCTTTTACAGCATAACTTTTCACCAAATTTCACAAACACTAAGAAAGTTTGTTTTTCGATTCAAAACAAGATTTTAACGCTTTGAGGAGTTCAAATAACGTGTTTTTAGATCATTTGTATCGTATCTTTTAGTACATATCTTTTCACCAAATTTCACAAACACTAAGAAAGTTTGTTTTTCGATTCAAAACAAGATTTTAACGTTTTGAGGAATTCAAATAACATGTTTTTAGATCATTTGTATCGTATCTTTTAGTACATAACTTTTCACCAAATTTCACAAACACTAAGAAAGTTTGTTTTTCGATTCAAAACAAGATTTTAACGCTTTGAGGAGTTCAAATAACATGTTTTTAGATCATTTGTATCGTATCTTTTACTACATAACTTTTAACCAAATTTCACAAACCCTAAGAAAGTTTGTTTTTTGATTCAAAACAAGATTTTAGCGCTTTGAGGAGTTCAAATAACGTGTTTTTAGATCATTTGTATCGTATCTTTAACTACATAACTTTTCACCAAATTTCACACACACTAAGAAAGTTTGTTTTTTTGATTCAATACAAGATTTTAACGCTTTGAGGAGTTCAAATAACATGTTTTTAGATCATTTGTATCGTATCTTTTAGTACATAACTTTTCACCAAATTTCACAAACACTAAGAAAGTTTGTTTTTTGATTCAAAACAAGATTTTAGCGCTTTGAGGAGTTCAAATAACGTGTTTTTAGATCATTTGTATCGTATCTTTTACTACATAACTTTTCACCAAATTTCACACAAACTAAGAAAGTTTGTTTTTTGATTCAAAACAAGATTTTAACGCTTTGAGGAGTTCAAATAACATGTTTTTAGATCATTTGTATCGTATCTTTTAGTACATAACTTTTCACCAAATTTCACAAACACTAAGAAAGTTAGTTTTTCGATTCAAAACAAATTTTTAACGATTTGAGGAGCTCAAATAACGTGTTTTTAGATCATTTGTACCGTATCTTTTACTACATAACTTTTCACCAAATTTCACAAACACTAACAAAGTTTGTTTTTTGATTCAAAACAAGATTTTAGCGCTTTGAGGAGTTCAAATAACGTGTTTTTAGATCATTTGTATCGTATCTTTTACTACATAACTTTTCACCAAATTTCACACACACTAAGAAAGTTTGTTTTTTGATTCAAAACAATATTTTAACGCTTTGAGGAGTTCAAATAACGTGTTTTTAGATCATTTGTATCGTATCTTTTACTACATAACTTTTCACCAAATTTCACACACACTAAGAAAGTTTGTTTTTCGATTCAAAACAAGATTTTAACGCTTTGAGGAGTTCAAATAACGTGTTTTTAGATCATTTGTATCGTATCTTTTAGTACATATCTTTTCACCAAATTTCACAAACACTAAGAAAGTTTGTTTTTCGATTCAAAACAAGATTTTAACGTTTTGAGGAATTCAAATAACGCGTTTTTAGATCATTTGTATCGTATCTTTTAGTACATAACTTTTCACCAAATTTCACACACACTAAGAAAGTTTGTTTTTTGATTCAAAACAAGATTTTAAAGCTTTGAGGAGTTCAAATAACGTGTTTTAGATCATTTGTATCGTATCTTTTACTACATAACTTTTCACCAAATTTCACAAAAACTAAGAAAGTTTGTTTTTCGATTCAAAACAAGATTTTAACGCTTTGAGGAGTTCAAATAACGTGTTTTTAGATCATTTGAATCGTATCTTTTACTATATAACTTTTCACCAAATTTCACACACACTAAGAAAGTTTGTTTTTCGATTCAAAACAAGATTTTAAAGCTTTGAGGAGTTCAAATAACGTGTTTTTAGATCATTTGTATCGTATCTTTAACTACATAACTTTTCACCAAATTTCACACACACTAAGAAAGTTTGTTTTTTGATTCAAAACAAGATTTTAAAGCTTTGAGGAGTTCAAATAACGTGTTTTAGATCATTTGTATCGTATCTTTTACTACATAACTTTTCACCAAATTTCACAAAAACTAAGAAAGTTTGTTTTTCGATTCAAAACAAGATTTTAACGCTTTGAGGAGTTCAAATAACGTGTTTTTAGATCATTTGAATCGTATCTTTTACTATATAACTTTTCACCAAATTTCACACACACTAAGAAAGTTTGTTTTTCGATTCAAAACAAGATTTTAAAGCTTTGAGGAGTTCAAATAACGTGTTTTTAGATCATTTGTATCGTATATTTTACTACATAACTTTTCACCAAATTTCACACACACTAAGAAAGTTTGTTTTTTGATTCAAAACAAGATTTTAACGCTTTGAGGAGTTCAAATAACGTGTTTTTAGATAATTTGTATCGTATCTTTTACTACATAACTTTTCACCAAATTCCACACACACTAAGAAAGTTTGTTTTTTGATTCAAAACAATATTTTTACGCTTTGAGGAGTTCAAATAACATGTTTTTAGATCATTTGTACCGTATCTTTGAGTACATAAATTTTCACCAAATTTGACACACACAAAGAAAGTTTGTTTTTTGATTCAAAACAAGATTTTAGCGCTTTGAGGAGTTCAAATAACGTGTTTTTAGATCATTTGTATCGTATCTTTTAGTACATAACTTTTCACCAAATTTCACAAACACTAAGAAAGTTTGTTTTTTGATTCAAAACAAGATTTTAGCGCTTTGAGGAGCTCAAATAACGTGTTTTTAGATCATTTGTATCGTATCTTTTACTACATAACTTTTCACCAAATTTCACAAACACTAAGAAAGTTTGTTTTTCGATTCAAAACAAGATTTTAACGCTTTGAGGAGTTCAAATAACGTGGTTTTAGATCATTTGTATCGTATCTCTTAGTACATATCTTTTCACCAAATTTCGCAAACACTAAGAAAGTTTGTTTTTCGATTCAAAACAAGATTTTAACGCTTTGAGGAGTTCAAATAACGTGTTTTTAGATCATTTGTATCGTATCTTTTAGTACATAACTTTTCACCAAATTTCACAAACACTAAGAAAGTTTGTTTTTCGATTCAAAACAAGATTTTAACGCTTTGAGGAGTTCAAATAACGTGTTTTTAGATCATTTGTATCGTATCTTTTACTACATAACTTTTAACCAAATTTCACAAACACTAAGAAAGTTTGTTTTTTGATTCAAAACAAGATTTTAGCGCTTTGAGGAGTTCAAATAACGTGTTTTTAGATCATTTGTATCGTATCTTTAACTACATAACTTTTCACCAAATTTCACACACACTAAGAAAGTTTGGTTTTTGATTCAAAACAAGATTTTAACGCTTTGAGGAGTTCAAATAACATGTTTTTAGATCATTTGTATCGTATCTTTTAGTACATAACTTTTCACCAAATTTCACAAACACTAAGAAAGTTTGTTTTTTGATTCAAAACAAGATTTTAGCGCTTTGAGGAGTTCAAATAACGTGTTTTTAGATCATTTGTATCGTATCTTTTACGACATAACTTTTCACCAAATTTCACAAACACTAAGAAAGTTTGTTTTTTGATTCAAAACAGGATTTTAGCGCTTTGAGGAGCTCAAATAACGTGTTTTTAGATCATTTGTATCGTATCTTTTACAGCATAACTTTTCACCAAATTTCACAAACACTAAGAAAGTTTGTTTTTCGATTCAAAACAAGATTTTAACGCTTTGAGGAGTTCAAATAACGTGTTTTTAGATCATTTGTATCGTATCTTTTAGTACATATCTTTTCACCAAATTTCACAAACACTAAGAAAGTTTGTTTTTCGATTCAAAACAAGATTTTAACGTTTTGAGGAATTCAAATAACATGTTTTTAGATCATTTGTATCGTATCTTTTAGTACATAACTTTTCACCAAATTTCACAAACACTAAGAAAGTTTGTTTTTCGATTCAAAACAAGATTTTAACGCTTTGAGGAGTTCAAATAACATGTTTTTAGATCATTTGTATCGTATCTTTTACTACATAACTTTTAACCAAATTTCACAAACCCTAAGAAAGTTTGTTTTTTGATTCAAAACAAGATTTTAGCGCTTTGAGGAGTTCAAATAACGTGTTTTTAGATCATTTGTATCGTATCTTTAACTACATAACTTTTCACCAAATTTCACACACACTAAGAAAGTTTGTTTTTTTGATTCAATACAAGATTTTAACGCTTTGAGGAGTTCAAATAACATGTTTTTAGATCATTTGTATCGTATCTTTTAGTACATAACTTTTCACCAAATTTCACAAACACTAAGAAAGTTTGTTTTTTGATTCAAAACAAGATTTTAGCGCTTTGAGGAGTTCAAATAACGTGTTTTTAGATCATTTGTATCGTATCTTTTACTACATAACTTTTCACCAAATTTCACACAAACTAAGAAAGTTTGTTTTTTGATTCAAAACAAGATTTTAACGCTTTGAGGAGTTCAAATAACATGTTTTTAGATCATTTGTATCGTATCTTTTAGTACATAACTTTTCACCAAATTTCACAAACACTAAGAAAGTTAGTTTTTCGATTCAAAACAAATTTTTAACGATTTGAGGAGCTCAAATAACGTGTTTTTAGATCATTTGTACCGTATCTTTTACTACATAACTTTTCACCAAATTTCACAAACACTAACAAAGTTTGTTTTTTGATTCAAAACAAGATTTTAGCGCTTTGAGGAGTTCAAATAACGTGTTTTTAGATAATTTGTATCGTATCTTTTACTACATAACTTTTCACCAAATTTCACACACACTAAGAAAGTTTGTTTTTTGATTCAAAACAATATTTTAACGCTTTGAGGAGTTCAAATAACGTGTTTTTAGATCATTTGTATCGTATCTTTTACTACATAACTTTTCACCAAATTTCACAAACACTAAGAAAGTTTGCTTTTCGATTCAAAACAAGATTTTAACGCTTTGAGGAGTTCAAATAACATGTTTTTAGATCATTTATATCGTATCTTTTAGTACATAACTTTTCACCATATTTCACAAACACTAAGAAAGTTTGTTTTTCGATTCAAAACAAGATTTTAACGCTTTGAGGAGTTCAAATAACGTGTTTTTAGATCATTTGTATCATATCTTTTAGTACATAACTTTTCACCAAATTTCACAAACACTAAGAAAGTTTGTTTTTCGATTCAAAACAAGATTTTAACGCTTTGAGGAGTTCAAATAACATGTTTTTAGATCATTTGTATCGTATCTTTTATTACATAACTTTTCACCAAATTTCACAAACACTAAGAAAGTTTGTTTTTCGATTCAAAACAAGATTTTAACGCTTTGAGGAGTTCAAATAACGTGTTTTTAGATCATTTGTATCGTATCTTTTACAACATAACTTTTCACCAAATTTCACAAACACTAAGAAAGTTTGTTTTTCGATTCAAAACAAAATTTAACGCTTTGAGGAGTTAAAATAACGTGTTTTTAGATCATTTGAATCGTATCTTTTACTACATAACTTTTCACCAAATTTCACAAAAACTAAGTAAGTTTGTTTTTCGATTCAAAACAAGATTTTAACGCTTTGAGGAGTTCAAATAACGTGTTTTTAGATCATTTGAATCGTATCTTTTACTACATAACTTTTCACCAAATTTCACACACACTAAGAAAGTTTGTTTTTCGATTCAAAACAAGATTTTAAAGCTTTGAGGAGTTCAAATAACGTGTTTTTAGATCATTTGTATCGTATCTTTTACTACATAATTTTTCACCAAATTTCACAAACACTATGAAAGATTGTTTTTCGATTCAAAACAAGATTTTAACGATTTGAGGAGTTCAAATAACGTGTTTTTAGATCATTTGTATCGTATCTTTTACTACATAACTTTTCACCAAATTTCACACACACTAAGAAAGTTTGTTTTTTTGATTCAAAACAAGATTTTAACGCTTTGAGGAGTTCAAATAACGTGTTTTTAGATAATTTGTATCGTATCTCTTACTACATAACTTTTCACCAAATTCCACACACACTAAGAAAGTTTGTTTTTTGATTCAAAACAATATTTTTACGCTTTGAGGAGTTCAAATAACATGTTTTTAGATCATTTGTATCGTATCTTTGAGTACATAAGTTTTCACCAAATTTCACACACACAAAGAAAGTTTGTTTTTTGATTCAAAACAAGATTTTAGCGCTTTGAGGAGTTCAAATAACGTGTTTTTAGATCATTTGTATCGTATCTTTTACAACATAACTTTTCACCAAATTTCACAAATACTAAGAAAGTTTGTTTTTCGATTCAAAACAAGATTTTAACGCTTTGAGGAGTTCAAATAACGTGGTTTTAGATCATTTGTATCGTATCTCTTAGTACATATCTTTTCACCAAATTTCGCAAACACTAAGAAAGTTTGTTTTTCGATTCAAAACAAGATTTTAACGCTTTGAGGAGTTCAAATAACGTGTTTTTAGATCATTTGTATCGTATCTTTTACTACATAACTTTTCACCAAATTCCACACACACTAAGAAAGTTTGTTTTTTGATTCAAAACAATATTTTTACGCTTTGAGGAGTTCAAATAACATGTTTTTAGATCATTTGTATCGTATCTTTGAGTACATAAGTTTTCACCAAATTTCACACACACAAAGAAAGTTTGTTTTTTGATTCAAAACAAGATTTTAGCGCTTTGAGGAGCTCAAATAACGAGTTTTTAGATCATTTGTATCGTATCTTTTACAACATAACTTTTCACCAAATTTCACAAATACTAAGAAAGTTTGTTTTTCGATTCAAAACAAGATTTTAACGCTTTGAGGAGTTCAAATAACGTGTTTTAGATCATTTGTATCGTATCTCTTAGTACATATCTTTTCACCAAATTTCGCAAACACTAAGAAAGTTTGTTTTTCGATTCAAAACAAGATTTTAACGCTTTGAGGAGTTCAAATAACGTGTTTTTAGATCATTTGTATCGTATCTTTTAGTACATAACTTTTCACCAAATTTCACAAACACTAAGAAAGTTTGTTTTTCGATTCAAAACAAGATTTTAACGCTTTGAGGAGGTCAAATAACGTGTTTTTAGATCATTTGTATCGTATCTTTTACTACATAACTTTTAACCAAATTTCACAAACACTAAGAAAGTTTGTTTTTTGATTCAAAACAAGATTTTAGCGCTTTGAGGAGTTCAAATAACGTGTTTTTAGATCATTTGTATCGTATATTTAACTACATAACTTTTCACCAAATTTCACACACACTAAGAAAGTTTGTTTTTTGATTCAAAACAAGATTTTAACGCTTTGAGGAGTTCAAATAACGTGTTTTTAGATCATTTGTATCGTATCTTTTAGTACATAACTTTTCACCAAATTTCACAAACCCTAAGAAAGTTTGTTTTTTGATTCAAAACAAGATTTTAGCGCTTTGAGGAGTTCAAATAACGTGTTTTTAGATCATTTGTATCGTATCTTTTACTACATAACTTTTCACCAAATTTCACAAACACTAAGAAAGTTTGTTTTTTGATTCAAAACAGGATTTTAGCGCTTTGAGGAGCTCAAATAACGTGTTTTTAGATCATTTGTATCGTATCTTTTACTACATAACTTTTCACCAAATTTCACAAACACTAAGAAAGTTTGTTTTTCGATTCAAAACAAGATTTTAACGCTTTGACGAGTTCAAATAACGTGTTTTTAGATCATTTGTATCGTATCATTTAGTACATATCTTTTCACCAAATTTCACAAACACTAAGAAAGTTTGTTTTTCGATTCAAAACAAGATTTTAACGTTTTGAGGAGTTCAAATAACGTGTTTTTAGATCATTTGTATCGTATCTTTTAGTACATAACTTTTCACCAAATTTCACAAACACTAAGAAAGTTTGTTTTTCGATTCAAAACAAGATTTTAACGCTTTGAGGAGTTCAAATAACATGTTTTTAGATCATTTGTATCGTATCTTTTACTACATAACTTTTAACCAAATTTCACAAACCCTAAGAAAGTTTGTTTTTTGATTCAAAACAAGATTTTAGCGCTTTGAGGAGTTCAAATAACGTGTTTTTAGATCATTTGTATCGTATCTTTAACTACATAACTTTTCACCAAATTTCACACACACTAAGAAAGTTTGTTTTTTGATTCAAAACAAGATTTTAACGCTTTGAGGAGTTCAAATAACATGTTTTTAGATCATTTGTATCGTATCTTTTAGTACATAACTTTTCACCAAATTTCACAAACACTAAGAAAGTTTGTTTTTTGATTCAAAACAAGATTTTAGCGCTTTGAGGAGTTCAAATAACGTGTTTTTAGATCATTTGTATCGTATCTTTTACTACATAACTTTTCACCAAATTTCACACAAACTAAGAAAGTTTGTTTTTTGATTCAAAACAAGATTTTAACGCTTTGAGGAGTTCAAATAACATGTTTTTAGATCATTTGTATCGTATCTTTTAGTACATAACTTTTCACCAAATTTCACAAACACTAAGAAAGTTAGTTTTTCGATTCAAAACAAATTTTTAACGATTTGAGGAGCTCAAATAACGTGTTTTTAGATCATTTGTACCGTATCTTTTACTACATAACTTTTCACCAAATTTCACAAACACTAACAAAGTTTGTTTTTTGATTCAAAACAAGATTTTAGCGCTTTGAGGAGTTCAAATAACGTGTTTTTAGATCATTTGTATCGTATCTTTTACTACATAACTTTTCACCAAATTTCACACACACTAAGAAAGTTTGTTTTTTGATTCAAAACAATATTTTAACGCTTTGAGGAGTTCAAATAACGTGTTTTTAGATCATTTGTATCGTATCTTTTACTACATAACTTTTCACCAAATTTCACAAACACTAAGAAAGTTTGTTTTTCGATTCAAAACAAGATTTTAACGCTTTGAGGAGTTCAAATAACATGTTTTTAGATCATTTATATCGTATCTTTTAGTACATAACTTTTCACCATATTTCACAAACACTAAGAAAGTTTGTTTTTCGATTCAAAACAAGATTTTAACGCTTTGAGGAGTTCAAATAACGTGTTTTTAGATCATTTGTATCATATCTTTTAGTACATAACTTTTCACCAAATTTCACAAACACTAAGAAAGTTTGTTTTTCGATTCAAAACAAGATTTTAACGCTTTGAGGAGTTCAAATAACATGTTTTTAGATCATTTGTATCGTATCTTTTATTACATAACTTTTCACCAAATTTCACAAACACTAAGAAAGTTTGTTTTTCGATTCAAAACAAGATTTTAACGCTTTGAGGAGTTCAAATAACGTGTTTTTAGATCATTTGTATCGTATCTTTTACAACATAACTTTTCACCAAATTTCTAAAACACTAAGAAAGTTTGTTTTTCGATTCAAAACAAAATTTAACGCTTTGAGGAGTTAAAATAACGTGTTTTTAGATCATTTGAATCGTATCTTTTACTACATAACTTTTCACCAAATTTCACAAACACTAAGAAAGTTTGTTTTTTGATTCAAAACAAGATTTTAAAGCTTTGAGGAGTTCAAATAACGTGTTTTTAGATCATTTGTATCGTATCTTTTACTACATAACTTTTCACCAAATTTCACAAAAACTAAGAAAGTTTGTTTTTCGATTCAAAACAAGATTTTAACGCTTTGAGGAGTTCAAATAACGTGTTTTTAGATCATTTGTATCGTATCTTTTAGTACATATCTTTTCACCAAATTTCACAAACACTAAGAAAGTTTGTTTTTCGATTCAAAACAAGATTTTAACGTTTTGAGGAATTCAAATAACGCGTTTTTAGATCATTTGTATCGTATCTTTTAGTACATAACTTTTCACCAAATTTCACACACACTAAGAAAGTTTGTTTTTTGATTCAAAACAAGATTTTAAAGCTTTGAGGAGTTCAAATAACGTGTTTTAGATCATTTGTATCGTATCTTTTACTACATAACTTTTCACCAAATTTCACAAAAACTAAGAAAGTTTGTTTTTCGATTCAAAACAAGATTTTAACGCTTTGAGGAGTTCAAATAACGTGTTTTTAGATCATTTGAATCGTATCTTTTACTATATAACTTTTCACCAAATTTCACACACACTAAGAAAGTTTGTTTTTCGATTCAAAACAAGATTTTAAAGCTTTGAGGAGTTCAAATAACGTGTTTTTAGATCATTTGTATCGTATCTTTAACTACATAACTTTTCACCAAATTTCACACACACTAAGAAAGTTTGTTTTTTGATTCAAAACAAGATTTTAAAGCTTTGAGGAGTTCAAATAACGTGTTTTAGATCATTTGTATCGTATCTTTTACTACATAACTTTTCACCAAATTTCACAAAAACTAAGAAAGTTTGTTTTTCGATTCAAAACAAGATTTTAACGCTTTGAGGAGTTCAAATAACGTGTTTTTAGATCATTTGAATCGTATCTTTTACTATATAACTTTTCACCAAATTTCACACACACTAAGAAAGTTTGTTTTTCGATTCAAAACAAGATTTTAAAGCTTTGAGGAGTTCAAATAACGTGTTTTTAGATCATTTGTATTGTATCTTTTACTACATAATTTTTCACCAAATTTCACAAACACTATGAAAGTTTGTTTTTCGATTCAAAACAAGATTTTAACGATTTGACGAGTTCAAATAACGTGTTTTTAGATCATTTGTATCGTATATTTTACTACATAACTTTTCACCAAATTTCACACACACTAAGAAAGTTTGTTTTTTGATTCAAAACAAGATTTTAACGCTTTGAGGAGTTCAAATAACGTGTTTTTAGATAATTTGTATCGTATCTTTTACTACATAACTTTTCACCAAATTCCACACACACTAAGAAAGTTTGTTTTTTGATTCAAAACAATATTTTTACGCTTTGAGGAGTTCAAATAACATGTTTTTAGATCATTTGTACCGTATCTTTGAGTACATAAATTTTCACCAAATTTGACACACACAAAGAAAGTTTGTTTTTTGATTCAAAACAAGATTTTAGCGCTTTGAGGAGTTCAAATAACGTGTTTTTAGATCATTTGTATCGTATCTTTTAGTACATAACTTTTCACCAAATTTCACAAACACTAAGAAAGTTTGTTTTTTGATTCAAAACAAGATTTTAGCGCTTTGAGGAGCTCAAATAACGTGTTTTTAGATCATTTGTATCGTATCTTTTACTACATAACTTTTCACCAAATTTCACAAACACTAAGAAAGTTTGTTTTTCGATTCAAAACAAGATTTTAACGCTTTGAGGAGTTCAAATAACGTGGTTTTAGATCATTTGTATCGTATCTCTTAGTACATATCTTTTCACCAAATTTCGCAAACACTAAGAAAGTTTGTTTTTCGATTCAAAACAAGATTTTAACTCTTTGAGGAGTTCAAATAACGTGTTTTTAGATCATTTGTATCGTATCTTTTAGTACATAACTTTTCACCAAATTTCACAAACACTAAGAAAGTTTGTTTTTCGATTCAAAACAAGATTTTAACGCTTTGAGGAGTTCAAATAACGTGTTTTTAGATCATTTGTATCGTATCTTTTACTACATAACTTTTAACCAAATTTCACAAACACTAAGAAAGTTTGTTTTTTGATTCAAAACAAGATTTTAGCGCTTTGAGGAGTTCAAATAACGTGTTTTTAGATCATTTGTATCGTATCTTTAACTACATAACTTTTCACCAAATTTCACACACACTAAGAAAGTTTGGTTTTTGATTCAAAACAAGATTTTAACGCTTTGAGGAGTTCAAATAACATGTTTTTAGATCATTTGTATCGTATCTTTTAGTACATAACTTTTCACCAAATTTCACAAACACTAAGAAAGTTTGTTTTTTGATTCAAAACAAGATTTTAGCGCTTTGAGGAGTTCAAATAACGTGTTTTTAGATCATTTGTATCGTATCTTTTACGACATAACTTTTCACCAAATTTCACAAACACTAAGAAAGTTTGTTTTTTGATTCAAAACAGGATTTTAGCGCTTTGAGGAGCTCAAATAACGTGTTTTTAGATCATTTGTATCGTATCTTTTACAGCATAACTTTTCACCAAATTTCACAAACACTAAGAAAGTTTGTTTTTCGATTCAAAACAAGATTTTAACGCTTTGAGGAGTTCAAATAACGTGTTTTTAGATCATTTGTATCGTATCTTTTAGTACATATCTTTTCACCAAATTTCACAAACACTAAGAAAGTTTGTTTTTCGATTCAAAACAAGATTTTAACGTTTTGAGGAATTCAAATAACATGTTTTTAGATCATTTGTATCGTATCTTTTAGTACATAACTTTTCACCAAATTTCACAAACACTATGAAAGTTTGTTTTTCGATTCAAAACAAGATTTTAACGCTTTGAGGAGTTCAAATAACATGTTTTTAGATCATTTGTATCGTATCTTTTACTACATAACTTTTAACCAAATTTCACAAACCCTAAGAAAGTTTGTTTTTTGATTCAAAACAAGATTTTAGCGCTTTGAGGAGTTCAAATAACGTGTTTTTAGATCATTTGTATCGTATCTTTAACTACATAACTTTTCACCAAATTTCACACACACTAAGAAAGTTTGTTTTTTGATTCAAAACAAGATTTTAACGCTTTGAGGAGTTCAAATAACATGTTTTTAGATCATTTGTATCGTATCTTTTAGTACATAACTTTTCACCAAATTTCACAAACACTAAGAAAGTTTGTTTTTTGATTCAAAACAAGATTTTAGCGCTTTGAGGAGTTCAAATAACGTGTTTTTAGATCATTTGTATCGTATCTTTTACTACATAACTTTTCACCAAATTTCACACAAACTAAGAAAGTTTATTTTTTGATTCAAAACAAGATTTTCACGCTTTGAGGAGTTCAAATAACATGTTTTTAGATCATTTGTATCGTATCTTTTAGTACATAACTTTGCACCAAATTTCACAAACACTAAGAAAGTTAGTTTTTCGATTCAAAACAAAATTTTAACGATTTGAGGAGTTCAAATAACGTGTTTTTAGATCATTTGTACCGTATCTTTTACTACATAACTTTTCACCAAATTTCACAAACACTAACAAAGTTTGTTTTTTGATTCAAAACAAGATTTTAGCGCTTTGAGGAGTTCAAATAACGTGTTTTTAGATCATTTGTATCGTATCTTTTACTACATAACTTTTCACCAAATTTCACACACACTAAGAAAGTTTGTTTTTTGATTCAAAACAACATTTTAACGCTTTGAGGAGTTCAAATAACGTGTTTTTAGATCATTTGTATCGTATCTTTTACTACATAACTTTTCACCAAATTTCACAAACACTAAGAAAGTTTGTTTTTCGATTCAAAACAAGATTTTAACGCTTTGAGGAGTTCAAATAACATGTTTTTAGATCATTTATATCGTATCTTTTAGTACATAACTTTTCACCATATTTCACAAACACTAAGAAAGTTTGTTTTTCGATTCAAAACAAGATTTTAACGCTTTGAGGAGTTCAAATAACGTGTTTTTAGATTATTTGTATCATATCTTTTAGTACATAACTTTTCACCAAATTTCACAAACACTAAGAAAGTTTGTTTTTCGATTCAAAACAAGATTTGAATGCTTTGAGGAGTTCAAATAACATGTTTTTAGATCATTTGTATCGTATCTTTTAGTACATAACTTTTCACCAAATTTCACAAACACTAAGAAAGTTTGTTTTTCGATTCAAAACAAGATTTTAACGCTTTGAGGAGTTCAAATAACGTGTTTTTAGATCATTTGTATCGTATCTTTTACAACAAAACTTTTCACCAAATTTCACAAACACTAAGAAAGTTTGTTTTTCGATTCAAAACAAAATTTAACGCTTTGAGGAGTTCAAATAACGTGTTTTTAGATCATTTGAATCGTATCTTTTACTACATAACTTTTCACCAAATTTCACAAACACTAAGAAAGTTTGTTTTTTGATTCAAAACAAGATTTTAAAGCTTTGAGGAGTTCAAATAACGTGTTTTTAGATCATTTGTATCGTATCTTTTATTACATAACTTTTCACCAAATTTCACAAAAACTAAGAAAGTTTGTTTTTCGATTCAAAACAAGATTTTAACGCTTTGAGGAGTTCAAATAACGTGTTTTTAGATCATTTGAATCGTATCTTTTACTATATAACTTTTCACCAAATTTCACACACACTAAGAATGTTTGTTTTTCGATTCAAAACAAGATTTTAAAGCTTTGAGGAGTTCAAATAACGTGTTTTTAGATCATTTGTATCGTATCTTTTACTACATAATTTTTCACCAAATTTCACAAACACTATGAAAGTTTGTTTTTCGATTCAAAACAAGATTTTAACGATTTGAGGAGTTCAAATAACGTGTTTTTAGATCATTCGTATCGTATCTTTTACTACATAACTTTTCACCAAATTTCACACACACTAAGAAAGTTTGTTTTTTGATTCAAAACAAGATTTTAACGCTTTGAGGAGTTCAAATAACGTGTTTTTAGATAATTTGTATCGTATCTTTTACTACATAACTTTTCACCAAATTCCACACACACTAAGAAAGTTTGTTTTTTGATTCACAACAATATTTTTACGCTTTGAGGAGTTCAAATAACATGTTTTTAGATCATTTGTATCGTATCTTTGAGTACATAACTTTTCACCAAATTTCACACACACAAAGAAAGTTTGTTTTTTGATTCAAAACAAGATTTTAGCGCTTTGAGGAGTTCAAATAACCTGTTTTTAGATCATTTGTATCGTATCTTTTAGTACATAACTTTTCACCATATTTCACAAACACTAAGAAAGTTTGTTTTTTGATTCAAAACAAGATTTTAGCGCTTTTTGGAGCTCAAATAACGTGTTTTTAGATCATTTGTATCGTATATTTTACTACATAACTTTTCACCAAATTTCACAAACACTAAGAAAGTTTGTTTTTCGATTCAAAACAAGATTTTAACGCTTTGAGGAGTTCAAATAACGTGGTTTTAGATCATTTGTATCGTATCTCTTAGTACATATCTTTTCACCAAATTTCGCAAACACTAAGAAAGTTTGTTTTTCGATTCAAAACAAGATTTTAA
Organism: Luzula sylvatica; assembly: GCA_946800325.1. NCBI lineage: Eukaryota > Viridiplantae > Streptophyta > Magnoliopsida > Poales > Juncaceae > Luzula > Luzula sylvatica. The sequence goes on along the minus strand of OX326957.1, from coordinate 3,879,419 downwards.
CGTTTTGAGGAGTTCAAATAACGTGTTTTTAGATCATTTGTATCGTATCTTTTAGTACATAACTTTTCACCAAATTTCACAAACACTAAGAAAGTTTGTTTTTCGATTCAAAACAAGATTTTAACGCTTTGAGGAGTTCAAATAACGTGTTTTTAGATCATTTGTATCGTATCTTTTACTACATAACTTTTAACCAAATTTCACAAACACTAAGAAAGTTTGTTTTTTGATTCAAAACAAGATTTTAGCGCTTTGAGGAGTTCAAATAACGTGTTTTTAGATCATTTGTATCGTATCTTTAACTACATAACTTTTCACCTAATTTCACACACACTAAGAAAGTTTGTTTTTTGATTCAAAACAAGATTTTAACGCTTTGAGAAGTTCAAATAACATGTTTTTAGATCATTTGTATCGTGTCTTTTTAGTACATAACTTTTCACCAAATTTCACAAACACTAAGAAAGTTTGTTTTTTGATTCAAAACAAGATTTTAGCGCTTTGAGGGGTTCAAATAACATGTTTTTAGATCATTTGTATCGTATCTTTTACGACATAACTTTTCACCAAATTTCACAAACACTAAGAAAGTTTGTTTTTTGATTCAAAACAGGATTTTAGCGCTTTGAGGAGCTCAAATAACGTGTTTTTAGATCATTTGTATCGTATCTTTTACTGCATAACTTTTCACCAAATTTCACAAACACTAAGAAAGTTTGTTTTTCGATTCAAAACAAGATTTTAACGCTTTGAGGAGTTCAAATAACGTGTTTTTAGATCATTTGTATCGTATCTTTTAGTACATATCTTTTCACCAAATTTCACAAACACTAAGAAAGTTTGTTTTTCGATTCAAAACAAGATTTTAACGTTTTGAGGAATTCAAATAACGCGTTTTTAGATCATTTGTATCGTATCTTTTAGTACATAACTTTTCACCAAATTTCACACACACTAAGAAAGTTTGTTTTTTGATTCAAAACAAGATTTTAAAGCTTTGAGGAGTTCAAATAACGTGTTTTAGATCATTTGTATCGTATCTTTTACTACATAACTTTTCACCAAATTTCACAAAAACTAAGAAAGTTTGTTTTTCGATTCAAAACAAGATTTTAACGCTTTGAGGAGTTCAAATAACGTGTTTTTAGATCATTTGAATCGTATCTTTTACTATATAACTTTTCACCAAATTTCACACACACTAAGAAAGTTTGTTTTTCGATTCAAAACAAGATTTTAAAGCTTTGAGGAGTTCAAATAACGTGTTTTTAGATCATTTGTATCGTATCTTTAACTACATAACTTTTCACCAAATTTCACACACACTAAGAAAGTTTGTTTTTTGATTCAAAACAAGATTTTAAAGCTTTGAGGAGTTCAAATAACGTGTTTTAGATCATTTGTATCGTATCTTTTACTACATAACTTTTCACCAAATTTCACAAAAACTAAGAAAGTTTGTTTTTCGATTCAAAACAAGATTTTAACGCTTTGAGGAGTTCAAATAACGTGTTTTTAGATCATTTGAATCGTATCTTTTACTATATAACTTTTCACCAAATTTCACACACACTAAGAAAGTTTGTTTTTCGATTCAAAACAAGATTTTAAAGCTTTGAGGAGTTCAAATAACGTGTTTTTAGATCATTTGTATCGTATCTTTTACTACATAATTTTTCACCAAATTTCACAAACACTATGAAAGTTTGTTTTTCGATTCAAAACAAGATTTTAACGATTTGAGGAGTTCAAATAACGTGTTTTTAGATCATTTGTATCGTATATTTTACTACATAACTTTTCACCAAATTTCACACACACTAAGAAAGTTTGTTTTTTGATTCAAAACAAGATTTTAACGCTTTGAGGAGTTCAAATAACGTGTTTTTAGATAATTTGTATCGTATCTTTTACTACATAACTTTTCACCAAATTCCACACACACTAAGAAAGTTTGTTTTTTGATTCAAAACAATATTTTTACGCTTTGAGGAGTTCAAATAACATGTTTTTAGATCATTTGTACCGTATCTTTGAGTACATAAATTTTCACCAAATTTGACACACACAAAGAAAGTTTGTTTTTTGATTCAAAACAAGATTTTAGCGCTTTGAGGAGTTCAAATAACGTGTTTTTAGATCATTTGTATCGTATCTTTTAGTACATAACTTTTCACCAAATTTCACAAACACTAAGAAAGTTTGTTTTTTGATTCAAAACAAGATTTTAGCGCTTTGAGGAGCTCAAATAACGTGTTTTTAGATCATTTGTATCGTATCTTTTACTACATAACTTTTCACCAAATTTCACAAACACTAAGAAAGTTTGTTTTTCGATTCAAAACAAGATTTTAACGCTTTGAGGAGTTCAAATAACGTGGTTTTAGATCATTTGTATCGTATCTCTTAGTACATATCTTTTCACCAAATTTCGCAAACACTAAGAAAGTTTGTTTTTCGATTCAAAACAAGATTTTAACGCTTTGAGGAGTTCAAATAACGTGTTTTTAGATCATTTGTATCGTATCTTTTAGTACATAACTTTTCACCAAATTTCACAAACACTAAGAAAGTTTGTTTTTCGATTCAAAACAAGATTTTAACGCTTTGAGGAGTTCAAATAACGTGTTTTTAGATCATTTGTATCGTATCTTTTACTACATAACTTTTAACCAAATTTCACAAACACTAAGAAAGTTTGTTTTTTGATTCAAAACAAGATTTTAGCGCTTTGAGGAGTTCAAATAACGTGTTTTTAGATCATTTGTATCGTATCTTTAACTACATAACTTTTCACCAAATTTCACACACACTAAGAAAGTTTGGTTTTTGATTCAAAACAAGATTTTAACGCTTTGAGGAGTTCAAATAACATGTTTTTAGATCATTTGTATCGTATCTTTTAGTACATAACTTTTCACCAAATTTCACAAACACTAAGAAAGTTTGTTTTTTGATTCAAAACAAGATTTTAGCGCTTTGAGGAGTTCAAATAACGTGTTTTTAGATCATTTGTATCGTATCTTTTACGACATAACTTTTCACCAAATTTCACAAACACTAAGAAAGTTTGTTTTTTGATTCAAAACAGGATTTTAGCGCTTTGAGGAGCTCAAATAACGTGTTTTTAGATCATTTGTATCGTATCTTTTACAGCATAACTTTTCACCAAATTTCACAAACACTAAGAAAGTTTGTTTTTCGATTCAAAACAAGATTTTAACGCTTTGAGGAGTTCAAATAACGTGTTTTTAGATCATTTGTATCGTATCTTTTAGTACATATCTTTTCACCAAATTTCACAAACACTAAGAAAGTTTGTTTTTCGATTCAAAACAAGATTTTAACGTTTTGAGGAATTCAAATAACGTGTTTTTAGATCATTTGTATCGTATCTTTTAGTACATAACTTTTCACCAAATTTCACAAACACTAAGAAAGTTTGTTTTTCGATTCAAAACAAGATTTTAACGCTTTGAGGAGTTCAAATAACATGTTTTTAGATCATTTGTATCGTATCTTTTACTACATAACTTTTAACCAAATTTCACAAACACTAAGAAAGTTTGTTTTTTGATTCAAAACAAGATTTTAGCGCTTTGAGGAGTTCAAATAACGTGTTTTTAGATCATTTGTATCGTATATTTAACTACATAACTTTTCACCAAATTTCACACACACTAAGAAAGTTTGTTTTTTGATTCAAAACAAGATTTTAACGCTTTGAGGAGTTCAAATAACGTGTTTTTAGATCATTTGTATCGTATCTTTTACGACATAACTTTTCACCAAATTTCACAAACCCTAAGAAAGTTTGTTTTTTGATTCAAAACAAGATTTTAGCGCTTTGAGGAGTTCAAATAACGTGTTTTTAGATCATTTGTATCGTATCTTTTACTACATAACTTTTCACCAAATTTCACAAACACTAAGAAAGTTTGTTTTTTGATTCAAAACAGGATTTTAGCGCTTTGAGGAGCTCAAATAACGTGTTTTTAGATCATTTGTATCGTATCTTTTACTACATAACTTTTCACCAAATTTCACAAACACTAAGAAAGTTTGTTTTTCGATTCAAAACAAGATTTTAACGCTTTGACGAGTTCAAATAACGTGTTTTTAGATCATTTGTATCGTATCATTTAGTACATATCTTTTCACCAAATTTCACAAACACTAAGAAAGTTTGTTTTTCGATTCAAAACAAGATTTTAACGTTTTGAGGAGTTCAAATAACGTGTTTTTAGATCATTTGTATCTTATCTTTTAGTACATAACTTTTCACCAAATTTCACAAACACTAAGAAAGTTTGTTTTTCGATTCAAAACAAGATTTTAACGCTTTGAGGAGTTCAAATAACATGTTTTTAGATCATTTGTATCGTATCTTTTAGTACATAACTTTTCACCAAATTTCACAAACACTAAGAAAGTTTGTTTTTCGATTCAAAACAAGATTTTAACGCTTTGAGGAGTTCAAATAACGTGTTTTTAGATTATTTGTATCGTATCTTTTAGTACATAACTTTTCACCAAATTTCACAAACACTAAGAAAGTTTGTTTTTCGATTCAAAACAAGATTTGAATGCTTTGAGGAGTTCAAATAACATGTTTTTAGATCATTTGTATCGTATCTTTTAGTACATAACTTTTCACCAAATTTCACAAACACTAAGAAAGTTTGTTTTTCGATTCAAAACAAGATTTTAACGCTTTGAGGAGTTCAAATAACGTGTTTTTAGATCATTTGTATCGTATCTTTTACAACAAAACTTTTCACCAAATTTCACAAACACTAAGAAAGTTTGTTTTTCGATTCAAAACAAAATTTAACGCTTTGAGGAGTTCAAATAACGTGTTTTTAGATCATTTGAATCGTATCTTTTACTACATAACTTTTCACCAAATTTCACAAACACTAAGAAAGTTTGTTTTTTGATTCAAAACAAGATTTTAAAGCTTTGAGGAGTTCAAATAACGTGTTTTTAGATCATTTGTATCGTATCTTTTACTACATAATTTTTCACCAAATTTCACAAACACTATGAAAGTTTGTTTTTCGATTCAAAACAAGATTTTAACGATTTGAGGAGTTCAAATAACGTGTTTTTAGATCATTTGTATCGTATCTTTTACTACATAACTTTTCACCAAATTTCACACACACTAACAAAGTTTGTTTTTTGCATTTGTATCGTATCTTTTACTACATAACTTTTCACCAAATTTCACAAACACTAAGAAAGTTTGTTTTTCGATTCAAAACAAGATTTTAACGCTTTGAGGAGTTCAAATAACGTGGTTTTAGACCATTTGTATCGTATCTTTTAGTACATATCTTTTCACCAAATTTCGCAAACACTAAGAAAGTTTGTTTTTCGATTCAAAACAAGATTTTAACGCTTTGAGGAGTTCAAATAACGTGTTTTTAGATCATTTGTATCGTATCTTTTACTACATAACTTTTCACCAAATTTCACACACACTAAGAAAGTTTGTTTTTTGATTCAAAACAAGATTTTAAAGCTTTGAGGAGTTCAAATTACGTGTTTTTAGATCATTTGTATCGTATCTTTTACTACATAACTTTTCACCAAATTTCACAAAAACTAAGAAAGTTTGTTTTTCGATTCAAAACAAGATTTTAACGCTTTGAGGAGTTCAAATAACGTGTTTTTAGATCATTTGAATCGTATCTTTTACTACATAACTTTTCACCAAATTTCACACACACTAAGAAAGTTTGTTTTTCGATTCAAAACAAGATTTTAAAGCTTTGAGGAGTTCAAATAACGTGTTTTTAGATCATTTGTATCGTATCTTTTACTACATAATTTTTCACCAAATTTCACAAACACTATGAAAGTTTGTTTTTCGATTCAAAACAAGATTTTAACGATTTGAGGAGTTGAAATAACGTGTTTTTAGATCATTTGTATCGTATCTTTTACTACATAACTTTTCACCAAATTTCACACACACTAAGAAAGTTTGTTTTTTGATTCAAAACAAGATTTTAACGCTTTGAGGAGTTCAAATGACATGTTTTTAGATAATTTGTATCGTATCTTTTACTACATAACTTTTCACCAAATTCCACACACACTAAGAAAGTTTGTTTTTTGATTCAAAACAAGATTTTTACGCTTTGAGGAGTTCAAATAACATGTTTTTAGATCATTTGTATCGTATCTTTTAGTACATAACTTTTCACCAAATTTCACAAACACTAAGAAAGTTTGTTTTTTGATTCAAAACAAGATTTTAGCGCTTTGAGGAGCTCAAATAACGTGTTTTTAGATCATTTGTATCGTATCTTTTACTACATAACTTTTCACCAAATTTCACAAACACTAAGAAAGTTTGTTTTTCGATTCAAAACAAGATTTTAACGCTTTGAGGAGTTCAAATTATCGTGGTTTTAGATCATTTGTATCGTATCTTTTAGTACATATCTTTTCACCAAATTTCGCAAACACTAAGAAAGTTTGTTTTTCGATTCAAAACAAGATTTTAACGCTTTGAGGAGTTCAAATAACGTGTTTTTAGATAATTTGTATCGTATCTTTTAGTACATAACTTTTCCCCAAATTTCACAAACACTAGGAAAGTTTGTTTTTCGATTCAAAACAAGATTTTAACGCTTTGAGGAGTTCAAATAACGTGTTTTTAGATCATTTGTATCGTATCTTTTACTACATAACTTTTCACCAAATTTCACACACACTAAGAAAGTTTGTTTTTTGATTCAAAACAAGATTTTAACGCTTTGAGGAGTTCAAATAACGTGTTTTTAGATCATTTGTATCGTATCTTTAACTACATAACTTTTCACCAAATTTCACACACACTAAGAAAGTTTGTTTTTTGATTCAAAACAAGATTTTAACGCTTTGAGGAGTTCAAATAACATGTTTTTAGATCATTTGTATCGTATCTTTTAGTACATAACTTTTCACCAAATTTCATAAACACTAAGAAAGTTTGTTTTTTGATTCAAAACAAGATTTTAGCGCTTTGAGGAGTTCAAATAACGTGTTTTTAGATCATTTGTATCGTATATTTTACTACATAACTTTTCACCAAATTTCACAAACACTAAGAAAGTTTGTTTTTCGATTCAAAACAAGATTTTAACGCTTTGAGGAGTTCAAATAACATGTTTTTAGATCATTTGTATCGTAATTTTTACTACATAACTTTTAACCAAATTTCACAAACCCTAAGAAAGTTTGTTTTTTGATTCAAAACAAGATTTTAGCGCTTTGAGGAGTTCAAATAACGTGTTTTTAGATCATTTGTATCGTATCTTTAACTACATAACTTTTCACCAAATTTCACACACACTAAGAAAGTTTGTTTTTTGATTCAAAACAAGATTTTAACGCTTTGAGGAGTTCAAATAACATGTTTTTAGATCATTTGTATCGTATCTTTTAGTACATAACTTTTCACCAAATTTCACAAACACTAAGAAAGTTTGTTTTTTGATTCAAAACAAGATTTTAACGCTTTGAGGAGTTCAAATAACGTGTTTTTAGATCATTTGTATCGTATCTTTGACTACATAACTTTTCACCAAATTTCACACACACTAAGAAAGTTTGTTTTTTGATTCAAAACAAGATTTTAACGCTTTGAGGAGTTCAAATAACATGTTTTTAGATCATTTGTATCGTATCTTTTAGTACATAACTTTTCACCAAATTTCATAAACACTAAGAAAGTTTGTTTTTTGATTCAAAACTAGATTTTAGCGCTTTGAGGAGTTCAAATAACGTGTTTTTAGATCATTTGTATCGTATCTTTTACTACATAACTTTTAACCAAATTTCACAAACACTAAGAAAGTTTGTTTTTTGATTCAAAACAAGATTTTAGCGCTTTGAGGAGTTCAAATAACGTGTTTTTAGATCATTTGTATCGTATCTTTAACTACATAACTTTTCACCAAATTTCACACACACTAAGAAAGTTTGTTTTTTGATTCAAAACAAGATTTTAACGCTTTGAGGAGTTCAAATAACATGTTTTTAGATCATTTGTATCGTATCTTTTAGTACATAACTTTTCACCAAATTTCACAAACACTAAGAAAGTTAGTTTTTCGATTCAAAACAAAATTTTAACGATTTGAGGAGTTCAAATAACGTGTTTTTAGATCATTTGTACCGTATCTTTTAATACATAACTTTTCACCAAATTTCACAAACACTAACAAAGTTTGTTTTTTGATTCAAAACAAGATTTTAGCGCTTTGAGGAGCTCAAATGACGTGTTTTTAGATCATTTGTATCGTATCTTTTACTACATAACTTTTCACCAAATTTCACAAACACTAAGAAAGTTTGTTTTTCGATTCAAAACAAGATTTTAACGCTTTGAGGAGTTCAAATAACGTGTTTTTAGATCATTTGTATCGTATCTTTTAGTACATATCTTTTCACCAAATTTCACAAACACTAAGAAAGTTTGTTTTTCGATTCAAAACAAGATTTTAACGTTTTGAGGAGTTCAAATAACGTGTTTTTAGATCATTTGTATCGTATCTTTTAGTACATAACTTTTCACCAAATTTCACAAACACTAAGAAAGTTTGTTTTTCGATTCAAAACAAGATTTTAACACTTTGAGGAGTTCAAATAACGTGTTTTTAGATCATTTGTATCGTATCTTTTAGTATATAACTTTTCACCAAATTTCACAAACACTAAGAAAGTTTGTTTTTCGATTCAAAACAAGATTTTAACGCTTTGAGGAGTTCAAATAACATGTTTTTAGATCATTTGTATCGTATTTTTTACTACATAACTTTTAACCAAATTTCACAAACCCTAAGAAAGTTTGTTTTTTGATTCAAAACAAGATTTTAGCGCTTTGAGGAGTTCAAATAACGTGTTTTTAGATCATTTGTATCGTATCTTTAACTACATAACTTTTCACCAAATTTCACACACACTAAGAAAGTTTGTTTTTTGATTCAAAACAAGATTTTAACGCTTTGAGGAGTTCAAATAACATGTTTTTAGATCATTTGTATCGTATCTTTTAGTACATAACTTTTCACCAAATTTCACAAACACTAAGAAAGTTTGTTTTTTGATTCAAAACAAGATGTTAGCGCTTTGAGGAGTTCAAATAACGTGTTTTTAGATCATTTGTATCGTATCTTTTACTACATAACTTTTCACCAAATTTCACACAAACTAAGAAAGTTTGTTTTTTGATTCAAAACAAGATTTTAACGCTTTGAGGAGTTCAAATAACATGTTTTTAGATCATTTGTATCGTATCTTTTAGTACATAACTTTTCACCAAATTTCACAAACACTAAGAAAGTTAGTTTTTCGATTCAAAACAAAATTTTAACGATTTGAGGAGTTCAAATAACGTGTTTTGAGATCATTTGTACCGTATCTTTTAATACATAACTTTTCACCAAATTTCACAACCACTAACAAAGTTTGTTTTTTGATTCAAAACAAGATTTTAGCGCTTTGAGGAGTTCAAATAACGTGTTTTTAGATCATTTTTATCGTATCTTTTACTACATAACTTTTCACCAAATTTCACAAACACTAAGAAAGTTTGTTTTTCGATTCAAAACAAGATTTTAACGCTTTGAGGAGTTCAAATAACGTGTTTTTAGATCATTTGTATCGTATCTTTTACTACATAACTTTTAACCAAATTTCACAAACACTAGGAAAGTTTGTTTTTTGATTCAAAACAAGATTTTAGCGCTTTAAGGAGTTCAAATAACGTGTTTTTAGATCATTTATATCGTATCTTTTAGTACATAACTTTTCACCATATTTCACAAACACTAAGAAAGTTTGTTTTTCGATTCAAAACAAGATTTTAACGCTTTGAGGAGTTCAAATAACGTGTTTTTAGATCATTTGTATCGTATCTTTTAGTACATATCTTTTCACCAAATTTCACAAACACTAAGAAAGTTTGTTTTTCGATTCAAAACAAGATTTTAACGCTTTGACGAGTTCAAATAACGTGTTTTTAGATCATTTGTATCGTATCTTTTACTACATAACTTTTAACAAAATTTCACAAACACTAAGAAAGTTTGTTTTTTGATTCAAAACAAGATTTTAGCGCTTTGAGGAGTTCAAATAACGTGTTTTTAGATCATTTGTATCGTATCTTTAACTACATAACTTTTCACCAAATTTCACACACACTAAGAAAGTTTGTTTTTTTGATTCAAAACAAGATTTTAACGCTTTGAGGAGTTCAAATAACATGTTTTTAGATCATTTGTATCGTATCTTTTAGTACATAACTTTTCACCAAATTTCACAAACACTAAGAAAGTTTGTTTTTTGATTCAAAACAAGATTTTAGCGCTTTGAGGAGTTCAAATAACGTGTGTTTAGATCATTTGTATCGTATCTTTTACTACATAACTTTTCACCAAAATTCACAAACACTAAGAAAGTTTGTTTTTTGATTCAAAACAGGATTTTAGCGCTTTGAGGTGCTCAAATAACGTGTTTTTAGATCATTTGTATCGTATCTTTTACTACATAACTTTTCACCAAATTTCACAAACACTGAGAAAGTTTGTTTTTTGATTCAAAACAAGATTTTAACGCTTTGAGGAGTTCAAATAACGTGTTTTTAGATCATTTGTATCGTATCTTTTACTACATAACTTTTCACCAAATTTCACAAACACTATGAAAATTTGTTTTTCGATTCAAAACAAGATTTTAACGATTTGAGGAGTTCAAATAACGTGTTTTTAGATCATTTGTATCGTATCTTTTACTACATAACTTTTCACCAAATTTCACAAACACTAAGAAAGTTTGTTTTTGGATTCAAAACAAGATTTTAACGCTTTGAGGAGTTCAAATAACGTGTTTTTAGATCATTTGTATCGTATCTTTTAGTACATATATTTTCACCAAATTTCACAAACACTAAGAAAGTTTGTTTTTCGATTCAAAACAAGATTTTAACGTTTTGAGGAGTTCAAATAACGTGTTTTTAGATCATTTATATCGTATCTTTTAGTACATAACTTTTCACCAAATTTCACAAATACTAAGAAAGTTTGTTTTTCGATTCAAAACAAGATTTTAACGCTTTGAGGAGTTCAAATAACGTGTTTTTAGATCATTTGTATCGTATCTTTTACTACATAATTTTTCACCAAATTTCACAAACACTATGAAAGTTTGTTTTTCGATTCAAAACAAGATTTTAACGATTTGAGGAGTTCAAATAACGTGTTTTTAGATCATTTGTATCGTATCTTTTACTACATAACTTTTCACCAAATTTCACACACACTAAGAAAGTTTGTTTTTTGATTCAAAACAAGATTTTAACGCTTTGAGGAGTTCAAATAACGTGTTTTTAGATCATTTGTATCGTATCTTTGAGTACATAACTTTTCACCAAATTTCACACACACAAAGAAAGTTTGTTTTTTGATTCAAAACAAGATTTTAGCGCTTTGAGGAGTTCAAATAACGTGTTTTTAGATCATTTGTATCGTATCTTTGAGTACATAACTTTTCACCAAATTTCACAAACACTAAGAAAGTTTGTTTTTTGATTCAAAACAAGATTTTAGCGCTTTGAGGAGCTCAAATAACGTGTTTTTAGATCATTTGTATCTTATCTTTTACTACATAACTTTTCACCAAATTTCACAAACACTAAGAAAGTTTGTTTTTCGATTCAAAACAAGATTTTAACGCTTTGAGGAGTTCAAATAACGTGGTTTTAGACCATTTGTATCGTATCTTTTAGTACATATCTTTTCACCAAATTTCGCAAACACTAAGAAAGTTTGTTTTTCGATTCAAAACAAGATTTTAACGCTTTGAGGAGTTCAAATAACGTGTTTTTAGATCATTTGTATCATATCTTTTAGTACATAACTTTTCACCAAATTTCGCAAACACTAAGAAAGTTTGTTTTTCGATTCAAAACAAGATTTTAACGCTTTGAGGAGTTCAAATAACGTGTTTTTAGATCATTTGTATCGTATCTTTTACTACATAACTTTTAACCAAATTTCACAAACACTAAGAAAGTTTGTTTTTTGATTCAAAACAGGATTTTAGCGCTTTGAGGAGCTCAAATAACGTGTTTTTAGATCATTTGTATCGTATCTTTTACTACATAACTTTTCACCAAATTTCACAAACACTAAGAAAGTTTGTTTTTCTATTCAAAACAAGATTTTAACGCTTTGAGGAGTTCAAATAACGTGTTTTTAGATCATTTGTATCGTATCTTTTAGTACATATCTTTTCACCAAATTTCACAAACACTAAGAAAGTTTGTTTTTCGATTCAAAACAAGATTTTAACGCTTTGAGGAGTTCAAATAACGTGTTTTTACATCATTTGTATCGTATCTTTTACTACATAACTTTTAACCAAATTTCACAAACACTAAGAAAGTTTGTTTTTTGATTCAAAACAAGATTTTAGCGCTTTGAGGAGTTCAAATAACGTGTTTTTAGATCATTTGTATCGTATCTTTAACTACATAACTTTTCACCAAATTTCACACACACTAAGAAAGTTTGTTTTTTGATTCAAAACAAGATTTTAACGCTTTGAGGAGTTCAAATAACATGTTTTTAGATCATTTGTATCGTATCTTTTAGTACATAACTTTTCACCAAATTTCACAAACACTAAGAAAGTTTGTTTTTCGATTCAAAACAAGATTTTAACGCTTTGAGGAGTTCAAATAACGTGTTTTTAGATCATTTGTATCGTATCTTTTAGTACATATCTTTTCACCAAATTTCACAAACACTAAGAAAGTTTGTTTTTCGATTCAAAACAAGATTTTAACGTTTTGAGGAGTTCAAATAACGTGTTTTTAGATCATTTGTATCGTATCTTTTAGTACATAAGTTTTCACCAAATTTCACAAACACTAAGAAAGTTTGTTTTTCGATTCAAAACAAGATTTTAACGCTTTGAGGAGTTCAAATAACATGTTTTTAGATCATTTGTATCGTATTTTTTACTACATAACTTTTAACCAAATTTCACAAACCCTAGGAAAGTTTGTTTTTTTATTCAAAACAAGATTTTAGCGCTTTGAGGAGTTCAAATAACGTGTTTTTAGATCATTTGTATCGTATCTTTAACTACATAACTTTTCACCAAATTTCACACACACTAAGAAAGTTTGTTTTTTGATTCAAAACAAGATTTTAACGCTTTGAGGAGTTCAAATAACAAGTTTTTAGATCATTTGTATCGTATCTTTTAGTACATAACTTTTCACCAAATTTCACACACACTAAGAAAGTTTGTTTTTTGATTCAAAACAAGATTTTAACGCTTTGAGGAGTTCAAATAACATTTTTTTAGATCATTTGTATCGTATCTTTTAGTACATAACTTTTCACCAAATTTCAGAAACACTAAGAAAGTTTGTTTTTTGATTCAAAACAAGATTTTAGCGCTTTGAGGAGTTCAAATAACATGTTTTTAGATCATTTGTATCGTATATTTTACTACATAACTTTTCACCAAATTTCACAAAAACTAAGAAAGTTAGTTTTTCGATTCAAAACAAAATTTTAACGCTTTCAGGAGTTCAAATAACATGTTTTTAGATCATTTGTATCGTATCTTTTAGTACATAACTTTTCACCAAATTTCACAAACACTAAGAAAGTTTGTTTTTTGATTCAAAACAAGATTTTAACGCTTTGAGGAGTTCAAATAACGTGTTTTTAGATCATTTGTATCGTATCTTTTAGTACATATCTTTTCACCAAATTTCACAAACACTAAGAAAGTTTGTTTTTCGATTCAAAACAAGATTTTAACGCTTTGAGGAGTTCAAATAACGTGTTTTTAGATCATTTGTACCGTATTTTTTACTACATAACTTTTCACCAAATTCCACACACACTAAGAAAGTTTGTTTTTTGATTCAAAACAAGATTTTAGCGCTTTGAGGAGTTCAAATAACGTGTTCTTAGATCATTTGTATCGTATCTTTAACTACATAACTTTTCACCAAATTTTACACACACTAAGAAAGTTTGTTTTTTGATTCAAAACAAGATTTTAACGCTTTCAGGAGTTCAAATAACATGTTTTTAGATCATTTGTATCGTATCTTTTAGTACATAACTTTTCACCAAATTTCACAAACACTAAGAAAGTTTGTTTTTTGATTCAAAACAAGATTTTAACGCTTTGAGGAGTTCAAATAACGTGTTTTTAGATCATTTGTATCGTATCTTTAACTACATAACTTTTCACCAAATTTCACACACACTAAGAAAGTTTGTTTTTTGATTCAAAACAAGATTTTAACGCTTTGAGGAGTTCAAATAACATGTTTTTAGATCATTTGTATCGTATCTTTAAGTACATAACTTTTCACCAAATTTCATAAACACTAAGAAAGTTTGTTTTTTGATTCAAAACAAGATTTTAGCGCTTTGAGGAGTTCAAATAACGTGTTTTTAGATCATTTGTATCGTATCTTTTACTACATAACTTTTAACCAAATTTCACAAACACTAAGAAAGTTTGTTTTTTGATTCAAAACAAGATTTTAGCGCTTTGAGGAGTTCAAATAACGTGTTTTTAGATCATTTGTATCGTATCTTTAACTACATAACTTTTCACCAAATTTCACACACACTAGGAAAGTTTGTTTTTTGATTCAAAACAAGATTTTAACGCTTTGAGGAGTTCAAATAACATGTTTTTAGATCATTTGTATCGTATCTTTTAGTACATAACTTTTCACCAAATTTCACAAACACTAAGAAAGTTTGTTTTTTGATTCAAAACAAGATTTTAGCGCTTTGAGGAGTTCAAATAACGTGTGTTTAGATCATTTGTATCGTATCTTTTACTACAGAACTTTTCACCAAATTTCACAAACACTAAGAAAGTTTGTTTTTTGATTCAAAACAGGATTTTAGCGCTTTGAGGAGCTCAAATAACGTGTTTTTAGATCATTTGTATCGTATCTTTTACTACATAACTTTTCACCAAATTTCACAAACACTAAGAAAGTTTGTTTTTCGATTCAAAACAAGATTTTAACGCTTTGAGGAGTTCAAATAACGTGTTTTTAGATCATTTGTATCGTATCTTTTAGTACATATCTTTTCACCAAATTTCACAAACACTAAGAAAGTTTGTTTTTCGATTCAAAACAAGATTTTAACGTTTTGAGGAGTTCAAATAACGTGTTTTTAGATCATTTGTATCGTATCTTTTAGTACATAACTTTTCACCAAATTTCACAAACACTAAGAAAGTTTGTTTTTCGATTCAAAACAAGATTTTAACGCTTTGAGGAGTTCAAATAACTTGTTTTTAGATCATTTGTATCGTATTTTTTACTACATAACTTTTAACCAAATTTCACAAACACTAAGAAAGTTAGTTTTTCGATTCAAAACAAAATTTTAACGATTTGAGGAGTTCAAATAACGTGTTTTTAGATCATTTGTACCGTATCTTTTAATACATAACTTTTCACCAAATTTCACAAACACTAACAAAGTTTGTTTTTTGATTCAAAACAAGATTTTAGCGCTTTGAGGAGCTCAAATGACGTGTTTTTAGATCATTTGTATCGTATCTTTTACTACATAACTTTTCACCAAATTTCACAAACACTAAGAAAGTTTGTTTTTCGATTCAAAACAAGATTTTAACGCTTTGAGGAGTTCAAATAACGTGTTTTTAGATCATTTGTATCGTATCTTTTAGTACATATCTTTTCACCAAATTTCACAAACACTAAGAAAGTTTGTTTTTCGATTCAAAACAAGATTTTAACGTTTTGAGGAGTTCAAATAACGTGTTTTTAGATCATTTGTATCGTATCTTTTAGTACATAACTTTTCACCAAATTTCACAAACACTAAGAAAGTTTGTTTTTCGATTCAAAACAAGATTTTAACACTTTGAGGAGTTCAAATAACGTGTTTTTAGATCATTTGTATCGTATCTTTTAGTATATAACTTTTCACCAAATTTCACAAACACTAAGAAAGTTTGTTTTTCGATTCAAAACAAGATTTTAACGCTTTGAGGAGTTCAAATAACATGTTTTTAGATCATTTGTATCGTATTTTTTACTACATAACTTTTAACCAAATTTCACAAACCCTAAGAAAGTTTGTTTTTTGATTCAAAACAAGATTTTAGCGCTTTGAGGAGTTCAAATAACGTGTTTTTAGATCATTTGTATCGTATCTTTAACTACATAACTTTTCACCAAATTTCACACACACTAAGAAAGTTTGTTTTTTGATTCAAAACAAGATTTTAACGCTTTGAGGAGTTCAAATAACATGTTTTTAGATCATTTGTATCGTATCTTTTAGTACATAACTTTTCACCAAATTTCACAAACACTAAGAAAGTTTGTTTTTTGATTCAAAACAAGATGTTAGCGCTTTGAGGAGTTCAAATAACGTGTTTTTAGATCATTTGTATCGTATCTTTTACTACATAACTTTTCACCAAATTTCACACAAACTAAGAAAGTTTGTTTTTTGATTCAAAACAAGATTTTAACGCTTTGAGGAGTTCAAATAACATGTTTTTAGATCATTTGTATCGTATCTTTTAGTACATAACTTTTCACCAAATTTCACAAACACTAAGAAAGTTAGTTTTTCGATTCAAAACAAAATTTTAACGATTTGAGGAGTTCAAATAACGTGTTTTGAGATCATTTGTACCGTATCTTTTAATACATAACTTTTCACCAAATTTCACAACCACTAACAAAGTTTGTTTTTTGATTCAAAACAAGATTTTAGCGCTTTGAGGAGTTCAAATAACGTGTTTTTAGATCATTTTTATCGTATCTTTTACTACATAACTTTTCACCAAATTTCACAAACACTAAGAAAGTTTGTTTTTCGATTCAAAACAAGATTTTAACGCTTTGAGGAGTTCAAATAACGTGTTTTTAGATCATTTGTATCGTATCTTTTACTACATAACTTTTAACCAAATTTCACAAACACTAGGAAAGTTTGTTTTTTGATTCAAAACAAGATTTTAGCGCTTTAAGGAGTTCAAATAACGTGTTTTTAGATCATTTATATCGTATCTTTTAGTACATAACTTTTCACCATATTTCACAAACACTAAGAAAGTTTGTTTTTCGATTCAAAACAAGATTTTAACGCTTTGAGGAGTTCAAATAACGTGTTTTTAGATCATTTGTATCGTATCTTTTAGTACATATCTTTTCACCAAATTTCACAAACACTAAGAAAGTTTGTTTTTCGATTCAAAACAAGATTTTAACGCTTTGACGAGTTCAAATAACGTGTTTTTAGATCATTTGTATCGTATCTTTTACTACATAACTTTTAACAAAATTTCACAAACACTAAGAAAGTTTGTTTTTTGATTCAAAACAAGATTTTAGCGCTTTGAGGAGTTCAAATAACGTGTTTTTAGATCATTTGTATCGTATCTTTAACTACATAACTTTTCACCAAATTTCACACACACTAAGAAAGTTTGTTTTTTGATTCAAAACAAGATTTTAACGCTTTGAGGAGTTCAAATAACATGTTTTTAGATCATTTGTATCGTATCTTTTAGTACATAACTTTTCACCAAATTTCACAAACACTAAGAAAGTTTGTTTTTTGATTCAAAACAAGATTTTAGCGCTTTGAGGAGTTCAAATAACGTGTGTTTAGATCATTTGTATCGTATCTTTTACTACATAACTTTTCACCAAAATTCACAAACACTAAGAAAGTTTGTTTTTTGATTCAAAACAGGATTTTAGCGCTTTGAGGTGCTCAAATAACGTGTTTTTAGATCATTTGTATCGTATCTTTTACTACATAACTTTTCACCAAATTTCACAAACACTGAGAAAGTTTGTTTTTTGATTCAAAACAAGATTTTAACGCTTTGAGGAGTTCAAATAACGTGTTTTTAGATCATTTGTATCGTATCTTTTACTACATAACTTTTCACCAAATTTCACAAACACTATGAAAATTTGTTTTTCGATTCAAAACAAGATTTTAACGATTTGAGGAGTTCAAATAACGTGTTTTTAGATCATTTGTATCGTATCTTTTACTACATAACTTTTCACCAAATTTCACAAACACTAAGAAAGTTTGTTTTTGGATTCAAAACAAGATTTTAACGCTTTGAGGAGTTCAAATAACGTGTTTTTAGATCATTTGTATCGTATCTTTTAGTACATATATTTTCACCAAATTTCACAAACACTAAGAAAGTTTGTTTTTCGATTCAAAACAAGATTTTAACGTTTTGAGGAGTTCAAATAACGTGTTTTTAGATCATTTATATCGTATCTTTTAGTACATAACTTTTCACCAAATTTCACAAATACTAAGAAAGTTTGTTTTTCGATTCAAAACAAGATTTTAACGCTTTGAGGAGTTCAAATAACGTGTTTTTAGATCATTTGTATCGTATCTTTTACTACATAATTTTTCACCAAATTTCACAAACACTATGAAAGTTTGTTTTTCGATTCAAAACAAGATTTTAACGATTTGAGGAGTTCAAATAACGTGTTTTTAGATCATTTGTATCGTATCTTTTACTACATAACTTTTCACCAAATTTCACACACACTAAGAAAGTTTGTTTTTTGATTCAAAACAAGATTTTAACGCTTTGAGGAGTTCAAATAACGTGTTTTTAGATCATTTGTATCGTATCTTTGAGTACATAACTTTTCACCAAATTTCACACACACAAAGAAAGTTTGTTTTTTGATTCAAAACAAGATTTTAGCGCTTTGAGGAGTTCAAATAACGTGTTTTTAGATCATTTGTATCGTATCTTTGAGTACATAACTTTTCACCAAATTTCACAAACACTAAGAAAGTTTGTTTTTTGATTCAAAACAAGATTTTAGCGCTTTGAGGAGCTCAAATAACGTGTTTTTAGATCATTTGTATCTTATCTTTTACTACATAACTTTTCACCAAATTTCACAAACACTAAGAAAGTTTGTTTTTCGATTCAAAACAAGATTTTAACGCTTTGAGGAGTTCAAATAACGTGGTTTTAGACCATTTGTATCGTATCTTTTAGTACATATCTTTTCACCAAATTTCGCAAACACTAAGAAAGTTTGTTTTTCGATTCAAAACAAGATTTTAACGCTTTGAGGAGTTCAAATAACGTGTTTTTAGATCATTTGTATCATATCTTTTAGTACATAACTTTTCACCAAATTTCGCAAACACTAAGAAAGTTTGTTTTTCGATTCAAAACAAGATTTTAACGCTTTGAGGAGTTCAAATAACGTGTTTTTAGATCATTTGTATCGTATCTTTTACTACATAACTTTTAACCAAATTTCACAAACACTAAGAAAGTTTGTTTTTTGATTCAAAACAGGATTTTAGCGCTTTGAGGAGCTCAAATAACGTGTTTTTAGATCATTTGTATCGTATCTTTTACTACATAACTTTTCACCAAATTTCACAAACACTAAGAAAGTTTGTTTTTCTATTCAAAACAAGATTTTAACGCTTTGAGGAGTTCAAATAACGTGTTTTTAGATCATTTGTATCGTATCTTTTAGTACATATCTTTTCACCAAATTTCACAAACACTAAGAAAGTTTGTTTTTCGATTCAAAACAAGATTTTAACGCTTTGAGGAGTTCAAATAACGTGTTTTTACATCATTTGTATCGTATCTTTTACTACATAACTTTTAACCAAATTTCACAAACACTAAGAAAGTTTGTTTTTTGATTCAAAACAAGATTTTAGCGCTTTGAGGAGTTCAAATAACGTGTTTTTAGATCATTTGTATCGTATCTTTAACTACATAACTTTTCACCAAATTTCACACACACTAAGAAAGTTTGTTTTTTGATTCAAAACAAGATTTTAACGCTTTGAGGAGTTCAAATAACATGTTTTTAGATCATTTGTATCGTATCTTTTAGTACATAACTTTTCACCAAATTTCACAAACACTAAGAAAGTTTGTTTTTCGATTCAAAACAAGATTTTAACGCTTTGAGGAGTTCAAATAACGTGTTTTTAGATCATTTGTATCGTATCTTTTAGTACATATCTTTTCACCAAATTTCACAAACACTAAGAAAGTTTGTTTTTCGATTCAAAACAAGATTTTAACGTTTTGAGGAGTTCAAATAACGTGTTTTTAGATCATTTGTATCGTATCTTTTAGTACATAAGTTTTCACCAAATTTCACAAACACTAAGAAAGTTTGTTTTTCGATTCAAAACAAGATTTTAACGCTTTGAGGAGTTCAAATAACATGTTTTTAGATCATTTGTATCGTATTTTTTACTACATAACTTTTAACCAAATTTCACAAACCCTAGGAAAGTTTGTTTTTTTATTCAAAACAAGATTTTAGCGCTTTGAGGAGTTCAAATAACGTGTTTTTAGATCATTTGTATCGTATCTTTAACTACATAACTTTTCACCAAATTTCACACACACTAAGAAAGTTTGTTTTTTGATTCAAAACAAGATTTTAACGCTTTGAGGAGTTCAAATAACAAGTTTTTAGATCATTTGTATCGTATCTTTTAGTACATAACTTTTCACCAAATTTCACACACACTAAGAAAGTTTGTTTTTTGATTCAAAACAAGATTTTAACGCTTTGAGGAGTTCAAATAACATTTTTTTAGATCATTTGTATCGTATCTTTTAGTACATAACTTTTCACCAAATTTCAGAAACACTAAGAAAGTTTGTTTTTTGATTCAAAACAAGATTTTAGCGCTTTGAGGAGTTCAAATAACATGTTTTTAGATCATTTGTATCGTATATTTTACTACATAACTTTTCACCAAATTTCACAAAAACTAAGAAAGTTAGTTTTTCGATTCAAAACAAAATTTTAACGCTTTCAGGAGTTCAAATAACATGTTTTTAGATCATTTGTATCGTATCTTTTAGTACATAACTTTTCACCAAATTTCACAAACACTAAGAAAGTTTGTTTTTTGATTCAAAACAAGATTTTAACGCTTTGAGGAGTTCAAATAACGTGTTTTTAGATCATTTGTATCGTATCTTTTAGTACATATCTTTTCACCAAATTTCACAAACACTAAGAAAGTTTGTTTTTCGATTCAAAACAAGATTTTAACGCTTTGAGGAGTTCAAATAACGTGTTTTTAGATCATTTGTACCGTATTTTTTACTACATAACTTTTCACCAAATTCCACACACACTAAGAAAGTTTGTTTTTTGATTCAAAACAAGATTTTAGCGCTTTGAGGAGTTCAAATAACGTGTTCTTAGATCATTTGTATCGTATCTTTAACTACATAACTTTTCACCAAATTTTACACACACTAAGAAAGTTTGTTTTTTGATTCAAAACAAGATTTTAACGCTTTCAGGAGTTCAAATAACATGTTTTTAGATCATTTGTATCGTATCTTTTAGTACATAACTTTTCACCAAATTTCACAAACACTAAGAAAGTTTGTTTTTTGATTCAAAACAAGATTTTAACGCTTTGAGGAGTTCAAATAACGTGTTTTTAGATCATTTGTATCGTATCTTTAACTACATAACTTTTCACCAAATTTCACACACACTAAGAAAGTTTGTTTTTTGATTCAAAACAAGATTTTAACGCTTTGAGGAGTTCAAATAACATGTTTTTAGATCATTTGTATCGTATCTTTAAGTACATAACTTTTCACCAAATTTCATAAACACTAAGAAAGTTTGTTTTTTGATTCAAAACAAGATTTTAGCGCTTTGAGGAGTTCAAATAACGTGTTTTTAGATCATTTGTATCGTATCTTTTACTACATAACTTTTAACCAAATTTCACAAACACTAAGAAAGTTTGTTTTTTGATTCAAAACAAGATTTTAGCGCTTTGAGGAGTTCAAATAACGTGTTTTTAGATCATTTGTATCGTATCTGTAACTACATAACTTTTCACCAAATTTCACACACACTAGGAAAGTTTGTTTTTTGATTCAAAACAAGATTTTAACGCTTTGAGGAGTTCAAATAACATGTTTTTAGATCATTTGTATCGTATCTTTTAGTACATAACTTTTCACCAAATTTCACAAACACTAAGAAAGTTTGTTTTTTGATTCAAAACAAGATTTTAGCGCTTTGAGGAGTTCAAATAACGTGTGTTTAGATCATTTGTATCGTATCTTTTACTACAGAACTTTTCACCAAATTTCACAAACACTAAGAAAGTTTGTTTTTTGATTCAAAACAGGATTTTAGCGCTTTGAGGAGCTCAAATAACGTGTTTTTAGATCATTTGTATCGTATCTTTTACTACATAACTTTTCACCAAATTTCACAAACACTAAGAAAGTTTGTTTTTCGATTCAAAACAAGATTTTAACGCTTTGAGGAGTTCAAATAACGTGTTTTTAGATCATTTGTATCGTATCTTTTAGTACATATCTTTTCACCAAATTTCACAAACACTAAGAAAGTTTGTTTTTCGATTCAAAACAAGATTTTAACGTTTTGAGGAGTTCAAATAACGTGTTTTTAGATCATTTGTATCGTATCTTTTAGTACATAACTTTTCACCAAATTTCACAAACACTAAGAAAGTTTGTTTTTCGATTCAAAACAAGATTTTAACGCTTTGAGGAGTTCAAATAACTTGTTTTTAGATCATTTGTATCGTATTTTTTACTACATAACTTTTAACCAAATTTCACAAACCCTAAGAAAGTTTGTTTTTTTGATTCAAAACAAGATTTTAGCGCTTTGAGGAGTTCAAATAACGTGTTTTTAGATCATTTGTATCGTATCTTTAACTACATAACTTTTCACCAAATTTCACACACACTAAGAAAGTTTGTTTTTTGATTCAAAACAAGATTTTAACGCTTTGAGGAGTTCAAATAACATGTTTTTAGATCATTTGTATCGTATCTTTAACTACATAACTTTTCACCAAATTTCACAAACCCTAAGAAAGTTTGTTTTTTTATTCAAAACAAGATGTTAGCGCTTTGAGGAGTTCAAATAACGTGTTTTTAGATCATTTGTATCGTATCTTTTACTACATAACTTTTCACCAAATTTCACACAAACTAAGAAAGTTTGTTTTTTGATTCAAAACAAGATTTTAGCGCTTTGAGGAGTTCAAATAACGTGTTTTTAGATCATTTGTATCGTATCTTTTAGTACATAACTTTTCACCAAATTTCACAAACACTAAGAAAGTTAGTTTTTCGATTCAAAACAAAATTTTAACGATTTGAGGAGTTCAAATAACGTGTTTTTAGATCATTTGTACCGTATCTTTTAATACATAACTTTTCACCAAATTTCACAAACACTAACAAAGTTTGTTTTTTGATTCAAAACAAGATTTTAGCGCTTTGAGGAGTTCAAATAACGTGTTTTTAGATCATTTGTATCGTATCTTTTACTACATAACTTTTCACCAAATTTCACAAACACTAAGAAAGTTTGTTTTTCGATTCAAAACAAGATTTTAACGCTTTGAGGAGTTCAAATAACGTGTTTTTAGATCATTTGTATCGTATCTTTTACTACATAACTTTTAACCAAATTTCACAAACACTAAGAAAGTTTGTTTTTTGATTCAAAACAAGATTTTAGCGCTTTGAGGAGTTCAAATAACGTGTTTTTAGATCATTTATATCGTATCTTTTAGTACATAACTTTTCACCATATTTCACAAACACTAAGAAAGTTTGTTTTTCGATTCAAAACAAGATTTTAACGCTTTGAGGAGTTCAAATAACGTGTTTTTAGATCATTTGTATCGTATCTTTTAGTACATATCTTTTCACCAAATTTCACAAACACTAAGAAAGTTTGTTTTTCGATTCAAAACAAGATTTCAACGCTTTGAGGAGTTCAAATAACGTGTTTTTAGATCATTTGTATCGTATCTTTTACTACATAACTTTTAACCAAATTTCACAAACACTAAGAAAGTTTGTTTTTTGATTCAAAACAAGATTTTAGCGCTTTGAGGAGTTCAAATAACGTGTTTTTAGATAATTTATATCGTATCTTTTAGTACATAACTTTTCACCATATTTCACAAACACTAAGAAAGTTTGTTTTTCGATTCAAAACAAGATTTTAACGCTTTGAGGAGTTCAAATAACGTGTTTTTAGATCATTTGTATCGTATCTTTTACTACATAACTTTTAACCAAATTTCACAAACACTAAGAAAGTTTGTTTTTTGATTCAAAACAAGATTTTAGCGCTTTGAGGAGTTCAAATAACGTGTTTTTAGATCATTTGTATCGTATCTTTAACTACATAACTTTTCACCAAATTTCACACACACTAAGAAAGTTTGTTTTTTGATTCAAAACAAGATTTTAACGCTTTGAGGAGTTCAAATAACATGTTTTTAGATCATTTGTATCGTATCTTTTAGTACATAACTTTTCACCAAATTTCATAAACACTAAGAAAGTTTGTTTTTTGATTCAAAACAAGATTTTAGCGCTTTGAGGAGTTCAAATAACGTGTTTTTAGATCATTTGTATCGTATATTTTACTACATAACTTTTCACCAAATTTCACAAACACTAAGAAAGTTTGTTTTTCGATTCAAAACAAGATTTTAACGCTTTGAGGAGTTCAAATAACATGTTTTTAGATCATTTGTATCGTATTTTTTACTACATAACTTTTAACCAAATTTCACAAACCCTAAGAAAGTTTGTTTTTTGATTCAAAACAAGATTTTAGCGCTTTGAGGAGTTCAAATAACGTGTTCTTAGATCATTTGTATCGTATCTTTAACTACATAACTTTTCACCAAATTTCACACACACTAAGAAAGTTTGTTTTTTGATTCAAAACAAGATTTTAACGCTTTGAGGAGTTCAAATAACATGTTTTTAGATCATTTGTATCGTATCTTTTAGTACATAACTTTTCACCAAATTTCACAAACACTAAGAAAGTTTGTTTTTTGATTCAAAACAAGATTTTAACGCTTTGAGGAGTTCAAATAACGTGTTTTTAGATCATTTGTATCGTATCTTTAACTACATAACTTTTCACCAAATTTCACACACACTAAGAAAGTTTGTTTTTTGATTCAAAACAAGATTTTAACGCTTTGAGGAGTTCAAATAACATGTTTTTAGATCATTTGTATCGTATCTTTTACTACATAACTTTTCACCAAATTTCACACACACTAAGAAAGTTTGTTTTTTGATTCAAAACAAGATTTTAACGCTTTGAGGAGTTCAAATAACGTGTTTTTAGATCATTTGTATCGTATCTTTTACTACATAACTTTTCACCAAATTTCACACACACTAAGAAAGTTTGTTTTTTGATTCAAAACAAGATTTTAACGCTTTGAGGAGTTCAAATAACATGTTTTTAGATCATTTGTATCGTATCTTTAAGTACATAACTTTTCACCAAATTTCATAAACACTAAGAAAGTTTGTTTTTTGATTCAAAACAAGATTTTAGCGCTTTGAGGAGTTCAAATAACGTGTGTTTAGATCATTTGTATCGTATCTTTTACTACATAACTTTTCACCAAATTTCACACACACTAAGAAAGTTTGTTTTTTGATTCAAAACAAGATTTTAACGCTTTGAGGAGTTCAAATAACATGTTTTTAGATCATTTGTATCGTATCTTTAACTACATAACTTTTCACCAAATTTCACAAACCCTAAGAAAGTTTGTTTTTTGATTCAAAACAAGATGTTAGCGCTTTGAGGAGTTCAAATAACGTGTTTTTAGATCATTTGTATCGTATCTTTTACTACATAACTTTTCACCAAATTTCACACAAACTAAGAAAGTTTGTTTTTTGATTCAAAACAAGATTTTACCGCTTTGAGGAGTTCAAATAACATGTTTTTAGATCATTTGTATCGTATCTTTTAGTACATAACTTTTCACCAAATTTCACAAACACTAAGAAAGTTAGTTTTTCGATTCAAAACAAAATTTTAACGATTTGAGGAGTTCAAATAACGTGTTTTTAGATCATTTGTACCGTATCTTTTAATACATAACTTTTCACCAAATTTCACAAACACTAACAAAGTTTGTTTTTTGATTCAAAACAAGATTTTAGCGCTTTGAGGAGTTCAAATAACGTGTTTTTAGATCATTTGTATCGTATCTTTTACTACATAACTTTTCACCAAATTTCACAAACACTAAGAAAGTTTGTTTTTCGATTCAAAACAAGATTTTAACGCTTTGAGGAGTTCAAATAACGTGTTTTTAGATCATTTGTATCGTATCTTTTACTACATAACTTTTAACCAAATTTCACAAACACTAAGAAAGTTTGTTTTTTGATTCAAAACAAGATTTTAGCGCTTTGAGGAGTTCAAATAACGTGTTTTTAGATCATTTGTACCGTATCTTTTAATACATAACTTTTCACCAAATTTCACAAACACTAACAAAGTTTGTTTTTTGATTCAAAACAAGATTTTAGCGCTTTGAGGAGTTCAAATAACGTGTTTTTAGATCATTTGTATCGTATCTTTTACTACATAACTTTTCACCAAATTTCACAAACACTAAGAAAGTTTGTTTTTCGATTCAAAACAAGATTTTAACGCTTTGAGGAGCTCAAATAACGTGTTTTTAGATCATTTGTATCGTATCTTTTACTACATAACTTTTCACCAAATTTCACAAACACTAAGAAAGTTTGTTTTTTGATTCAAAACAAGATTTTAACGCTTTGAGGAGTTCAAATAACGTGTTTTTAGATCATTTGTATCGTATCTTTAACTACATAACTTTTCACCAAATTTCACACACACTAAGAAAGTTTGTTTTTTGATTCAAAACAAGATTTTAACGCTTTGAGGAGTTCAAATAACATGTTTTTAGATCATTTGTATCGTATCTTTTACTACATAACTTTTCACCAAATTTCACACACACTAAGAAAGTTTGTTTTTTGATTCAAAACAAGATTTTAACGCTTTGAGGAGTTCAAATAACGTGTTTTTAGATCATTTGTATCGTATCTTTTACTACATAACTTTTCACCAAATTTCACACACACTAAGAAAGTTTGTTTTTTGATTCAAAACAGGATTTTAACGCTTTGAGGAGTTCAAATAACATGTTTTTAGATCATTTGTATCGTATCTTTAAGTACATAACTTTTCACCAAATTTCATAAACACTAAGAAAGTTTGTTTTTTGATTCAAAACAAGATTTTAGCGCTTTGAGGAGTTCAAATAACGTGTGTTTAGATCATTTGTATCGTATCTTTTACTACATAACTTTTCACCAAATTTCACACACACTAAGAAAGTTTGTTTTTTGATTCAAAACAAGATTTTAACGCTTTGAGGAGTTCAAATAACATGTTTTTAGATCATTTGTATCGTATCTTTAACTACATAACTTTTCACCAAATTTCACAAACCCTAAGAAAGTTTGTTTTTTGATTCAAAACAAGATGTTAGCGCTTTGAGGAGTTCAAATAACGTGTTTTTAGATCATTTGTATCGTATCTTTTACTACATAACTTTTCACCAAATTTCACACAAACTAAGAAAGTTTGTTTTTTGATTCAAAACAAGATTTTACCGCTTTGAGGAGTTCAAATAACATGTTTTTAGATCATTTGTATCGTATCTTTTAGTACATAACTTTTCACCAAATTTCACAAACACTAAGAAAGTTAGTTTTTCGATTCAAAACAAAATTTTAACGATTTGAGGAGTTCAAATAACGTGTTTTTAGATCATTTGTACCGTATCTTTTAATACATAACTTTTCACCAAATTTCACAAACACTAACAAAGTTTGTTTTTTGATTCAAAACAAGATTTTAGCGCTTTGAGGAGTTCAAATAACGTGTTTTTAGATCATTTGTATCGTATCTTTTACTACATAACTTTTCACCAAATTTCACAAACACTAAGAAAGTTTGTTTTTCGATTCAAAACAAGATTTTAACGCTTTGAGGAGTTCAAATAACGTGTTTTTAGATCATTTGTATCGTATCTTTTACTACATAACTTTTAACCAAATTTCACAAACACTAAGAAAGTTTGTTTTTTGATTCAAAACAAGATTTTAGCGCTTTGAGGAGTTCAAATAACGTGTTTTTAGATCATTTATATCGTATCTTTTAGTACATAACTTTTCACCATATTTCACAAACACTAAGAAAGTTTGTTTTTCGATTCAAAACAAGATTTTAACGCTTTGAGGAGTTCAAATAACGTGTTTTTAGATCATTTGTATCGTATCTTTTAGTACATATCTTTTCACCAAATTTCACAAACACTAAGAAAGTTTGTTTTTCGATTCAAAACAAGATTTTAACGCTTTGAGGAGTTCAAATAACGTGTTTTTAGATCATTTGTATCGTATCTTTTACTACATAACTTTTAACCAAATTTCACAAACACTAAGAAAGTTTGTTTTTTGATTCAAAACAAGATTTTAGCGCTTTGAGGAGTTCAAATAACGTGTTTTTAGATCATTTGTATCGTATCTTTAACTACATAACTTTTCACCAAATTTCACACACACTAAGAAAGTTTGTTTTTTGATTCAAAACAAGATTTTAACGCTTTGAGGAGTTCAAATAACATGTTTTTAGATCATTTGTATCGTATCTTTAAGTACATAACTTTTCACGAAATTTCATAAACACTAAGAAAGTTTGTTTTTTGATTCAAAACAAGATTTTAGCGCTTTGAGGAGTTCAAATAACGTGTTTTTAGATCATTTGTATCGTATCTTTTACTACATAACTTTTAACCAAATTTCACAAACACTAAGAAAGTTTGTTTTTTGATTCAAAACAAGATTTTAGCGCTTTGAGGAGTTCAAATAACGTGTTTTTAGATCATTTGTATCGTATCTTTAACTACATAACTTTTCACCAAATTTCACACACACTAAGAAAGTTTGTTTTTTGATTCAAAACAAGATTTTAACGCTTTGAGGAGTTCAAATAACATGTTTTTAGATCATTTGTATCGTATCTTTTAGTACATAACTTTTCACCAAATTTCACAAACACTAAGAAAGTTTGTTTTTTGATTCAAAACAGGATTTTAGCGCTTTGAGGAGCTCAAATAACGTGTTTTTAGATCATTTGTATCGTATCTTTTACTACATAACTTTTCACCAAATTTCACAAACACTAAGAAAGTTTGTTTTTCGATTCAAAACAAGATTTTAACGCTTTGAGGAGTTCAAATAACGTGTTTTTAGATCATTTGTATCGTATCTTTTAGTACATATCTTTTCACCAAATTTCACAAACACTAAGAAAGTTTGTTTTTCGATTCAAAACAAGATTTTAACGTTTTGAGGAGTTCAAATAACGTGTTTTTAGATCATTTGTATCGTATCTTTTAGTACATAACTTTTCACCAAATTTCACAAACACTAAGAAAGTTTTTTTTCCATTCAAAACAAGATTTTAACGTTTTGAGGAGTTCAAATAACTTGTTTTTAGATCATTTGTATCGTATTTTTTACTACATAACTTTTAACCAAATTTCACAAACCCTAAGAAAGTTTGTTTTTTGATTCAAAACAAGATTTTAGCGCTTTGAGGAGTTCAAATAACGTGTTTTTAGATCATTTGTATCGTATCTTTAACTACATAACTTTTCACCAAATTTCACACACACTAAGAAAGTTTGTTTTTTGATTCAAAACAAGATTTTAACGCTTTGAGGAGTTCAAATAACATGTTTTTAGATCATTTGTATCGTATCTTTAACTACATAACTTTTCACCAAATTTCACAAACCCTAAGAAAGTTTGTTTTTTGATTCAAAACAAGATGTTAGCGCTTTGAGGAGTTCAAATAACGTGTTTTTAGATCATTTGTATCGTATCTTTTACTACATAACTTTTCACCAAATTTCACACAAACTAAGAAAGTTTGTTTTTTGATTCAAAACAAGATTTTACCGCTTTGAGGAGTTCAAATAACATGTTTTTAGATCATTTGTATCGTATCTTTTAGTACATAACTTTTCACCAAATTTCACAAACACTAAGAAAGTTTGTTTTTTGATTCAAAACAAGATTTTAACGCTTTGAGGAGTTCAAATAACGTGTTTTTAGATCATTTGTACCGTATCTTTTAATACATAACTTTTCACCAAATTTCACAAACACTAACAAAGTTTGTTTTTTGATTCAAAACAAGATTTTAGCGCTTTGAGGAGTTCAAATAACGTGTTTTTAGATCATTTGTATCGTATCTTTTACTACATAACTTTTCACCAAATTTCACAAACACTAAGAAAGTTTGTTTTTCGATTCAAAACAAGATTTTAACGCTTTGAGGAGTTCAAATAACGTGTTTTTAGATCATTTGTATCGTATCTTTTACTACATAACTTTTAACCAAATTTCACAAACACTAAGAAAGTTTGTTTTTTGATTCAAAACAAGATTTTAGCGCTTTGAGGAGTTCAAATAACGTGTTTTTAGATCATTTATATCGTATCTTTTAGTACATAACTTTTCACCATATTTCACAAACACTAAGAAAGTTTGTTTTTCGATTCAAAACAAGATTTTAACGCTTTGAGGAGTTCAAATAACGTGTTTTTAGATCATTTGTATCGTATCTTTTAGTACATATCTTTTCACCAAATTTCACAAACACTAAGAAAGTTTGTTTTTCGATTCAAAACAAGATTTTAACGCTTTGAGGAGTTCAAATAACGTGTTTTTAGATCATTTGTATCGTATCTTTTACTACGTAACTTTTAACCAAATTTCACAAACACTAAGAAAGTTTGTTTTTTGATTCAAAACAAGATTTTAGCGCTTTGAGGAGTTCAAATAACGTGTTTTTAGATCATTTGTATCGTATCTTTAACTACATAACTTTTCACCAAATTTCACACACACTAAGAAAGTTTGTTTTTTGATTCAAAACAAGATTTTAACGCTTTGAGGAGTTCAAATAACATGTTTTTAGATCATTTGTATCGTATCTTTTAGTACATAACTTTTCACCAAATTTCACAAACACTAAGAAAGTTTGTTTTTTGATTCAAAACAAGATTTTAGCGCTTTGAGGAGTTCAAATAACGTGTGTTTAGATCATTTGTATCGTATCTTTTACTACATAACTTTTCACCAAATTTCACAAACACTAAGAAAGTTTGTTTTTTGATTCAAAACAGGATTTTAGCGCTTTGAGGTGCTCAAATAACGTGTTTTTAGATCATTTGTATCGTATCTTTTACTACATAACTTTTCACCAAATTTCACACACACTAAGAAAGTTTGTTTTTTTATTCAAAACAAGATTTTAACGCTTTGAGGAGTTCAAATAACATGTTTTTAGATCATTTGTATCGTATCTTTTAGTACATAACTTTTCACCAAATTTCACAAACACTAAGAAAGTTTGTTTTTCGATTCAAAACAAGATTTTAACGCTTTGAGGAGTTCAAATAACGTGTTTTTAGATCATTTGTATCGTATCTTTTAGTACATAACTTTTCACCAAATTTCACAAACACTAGGAAAGTTTGTTTTTCGATTCAAAACAAGATTTTAACGCTTTGAGGAGTTCAAATAACGTGTTTTTAGATCATTTGTATCGTATCTTTTACTACATAACTTTTCACCAAATTTCACACACACTAAGAAAGTTTGTTTTTTGATTCAAAACAAGATTTTAACGCTTTGAGGAGTTCAAATAACGTGTTTTTAGATCATTTGTATCGTATCTTTAACTACATAACTTTTCACCAAATTTCACACACACTAAGAAAGTTTGTTTTTTGATTCAAAACAAGATTTGAATGCTTTGAAGAGTTCAAATAACATGTTTTTAGATCATTTGTATCGTATCTTTTAGTACATAACTTTTCACCAAATTTCACAAACACTAAGAAAGTTTGTTTTTCGATTCAAAACAAACTTTTAACGCTTTGAGGAGTTCAAATAACGTGTTTTTAGATCATTTGAATCGTATCTTTTACTACATAACTTTTCACCAAATTTCACAAACACTAAGATAGTTTGTTTTTTGATTCAAAACAAGATTTTAAAGCTTTGAGGAGTTCAAATTACGTGTTTTTAGATCATTTGTATCGTATCTTTTACTACATAACTTTTCACCAAATTTCACAAAAACTAAGAAAGTTTGTTTTTCGATTCAAAACAAGATTTTAACGCTTTGAGGAGTTCAAATAACGTGTTTTTAGATCATTTGAATCGTATCTTTTACTACATAACTTTTCACCAAATTTCACACACACTAAGAAAGTTTGTTTTTCGATTCAAAACAAGATTTTAAAGCTTTGAGGAGTTCAAATAACGTGTTTTTAGATCATTTGTATCGTATCTTTTACTACATAATTTTTCACCAAATTTCACAAACACTATGAAAGTTTGTTTTTCGATTCAAAACAAGATTTTAACGATTTGAGGAGTTGAAATAACGTGTTTTTAGATCATTTGTATCGTATCTTTTACTACATAACTTTTCACCAAATTTCACACACAATAAGAAAGTTTGTTTTTTGATTCAAAACAAGATTTTAACGCTTTGAGGAGTTCAAATGACGTGTTTTTAGATAATTTGTATCGTATCTTTTACTACATAACTTTTCACCAAATTCCACACACACTAAGAAAGTTTGTTTTTTGATTCAAAACAAGATTTTTACGCTTTGAGGAGTTCAAATAACATGTTTTTAGATCATTTGTATCGTATCTTTTAGTACATAACTTTTCACCAAATTTCACAAACACTAAGAAAGTTTGTTTTTTGATTCAAAACAAGATTTTAGCGCTTTGAGGAGCTCAAATAACGTGTTTTTAGATCATTTGTATCGTATCTTTTACTACATAACTTTTCACCAAATTTCACAAACACTAAGAAAGTTTGTTTTTCGATTCAAAACAAGATTTTAACGCTTTGAGGAGTTCAAATTATCGTGGTTTTAGATCATTTGTATCGTATCTTTTAGTACATATCTTTTCACCAAATTTCGCAAACACTAAGAAAGTTTGTTTTTCGATTCAAAACAAGATTTTAACGCTTTGAGGAGTTCAAATAACGTGTTTTTAGATCATTTGTATCGTATCTTTTAGTACATAACTTTTCACCAAATTTCACAAACACTAGGAAAGTTTGTTTTTCGATTCAAAACAAGATTTTAACGCTTTGAGGAGTTCAAATAACGTGTTTTTAGATCATTTGTATCGTATCTTTTACTACATAACTTTTCACCAAATTTCACACACACTAAGAAAGTTTGTTTTTTGATTCAAAACAAGATTTTAACGCTTTGAGGAGTTCAAATAACGTGTTTTTAGATCATTTGTATCGTATCTTTAACTACATAACTTTTCACCAAATTTCACATACACTAAGAAAGTTTGTTTTTTGATTCAAAACAAGATTTTAACGCTTTGAGGAGTTCAAATAACATGTTTTTAGATCATTTGTATCGTATCTTTTAGTACATAACTTTTCACCAAATTTCATAAACACTAAGAAAGTTTGTTTTTTGATTCAAAACAAGATTTTAGCGCTTTGAGGAGTTCAAATAACGTGTTTTTAGATCATTTGTATCGTATATTTTACTACATAACTTTTCACCAAATTTCACAAACACTAAGAAAGTTTGTTTTTCGATTCAAAACAAGATTTTAACGCTTTGAGGAGTTCAAATAACATGTTTTTAGATCATTTGTATCGTATTTTTTACTACATAACTTTTAACCAAATTTCACAAACCCTAAGAAAGTTTGTTTTTTGATTCAAAACAAGATTTTAGCGCTTTGAGGAGTTCAAATAACGTGTTCTTAGATCATTTGTATCGTATCTTTAACTACATAACTTTTCACCAAATTTCACACACACTAAGAAAGTTTGTTTTTTGATTCAAAACAAGATTTTAACGCTTTGAGGAGTTCAAATAACATGTTTTTAGATCATTTGTATCGTATCTTTTAGTACATAACTTTTCACCAAATTTCACAAACACTAAGAAAGTTTGTTTTTTGATTCAAAACAAGATTTTAACGCTTTGAGGAGTTCAAATAACGTGTTTTTAGATCATTTGTATCGTATCTTTAACTACATAACTTTTCACCAAATTTCACACACACTAAGAAAGTTTGTTTTTTGATTCAATACAAGATTTTAACGCTTTGAGGAGTTCAAATAACATGTTTTTAGATCATTTGTATCGTATCTTTTACTACATAACTTTTCACCAAATTTCACACACACTAAGAAAGTTTGTTTTTTGATTCAAAACAAGATTTTAACGCTTTGAGGAGTTCAAATAACGTGTTTTTAGATCATTTGTATCGTATCTTTTACTACATAACTTTTCACCAAATTTCACACACACTAAGAAAGTTTGTTTTTTGATTCAAAACAAGATTTTAACGCTTTGAGGAGTTCAAATAACATGTTTTTAGATCATTTGTATCGTATCTTTAAGTACATAACTTTTCACCAAATTTCATAAACACTAAGAAAGTTTGTTTTTTGATTCAAAACAAGATTTTAGCGCTTTGAGGAGTTCAAATAACGTGTGTTTAGATCATTTGTATCGTATCTTTTACTACATAACTTTTCACCAAATTTCACACACACTAAGAAAGTTTGTTTTTTGATTCAAAACAAGATTTTAACGCTTTGAGGAGTTCAAATAACATGTTTTTAGATCATTTGTATCGTATCTTTAACTACATAACTTTTCACCAAATTTCACAAACCCTAAGAAAGTTTGTTTTTTGATTCAAAACAAGATGTTAGCGCTTTGAGGAGTTCAAATAACGTGTTTTTAGATCATTTGTATCGTATCTTTTACTACATAACTTTTCACCAAATTTCACACAAACTAAGAAAGTTTGTTTTTTGATTCAAAACAAGATTTTACCGCTTTGAGGAGTTCAAATAACATGTTTTTAGATCATTTGTATCGTATCTTTTAGTACATAACTTTTCACCAAATTTCACAAACACTAAGAAAGTTAGTTTTTCGATTCAAAACAAAATTTTAACGATTTGAGGAGTTCAAATAACGTGTTTTTAGATCATTTGTACCGTATCTTTTAATACATAACTTTTCACCAAATTTCACAAACACTAACAAAGTTTGTTTTTTGATTCAAAACAAGATTTTAGCGCTTTGAGGAGTTCAAATAACGTGTTTTTAGATCATTTGTATCGTATCTTTTACTACATAACTTTTCACCAAATTTCACAAACACTAAGAAAGTTTGTTTTTCGATTCAAAACAAGATTTTAACGCTTTGAGGAGTTCAAATAACGTGTTTTTAGATCATTTGTATCGTATCTTTTACTACATAACTTTTAACCAAATTTCACAAACACTAAGAAAGTTTGTTTTTTGATTCAAAACAAGATTTTAGCGCTTTGAGGAGTTCAAATAACGTGTTTTTAGATCATTTATATCGTATCTTTTAGTACATAACTTTTCACCATATTTCACAAACACTAAGAAAGTTTGTTTTTCGATTCAAAACAAGATTTTAACGCTTTGAGGAGTTCAAATAACGTGTTTTTAGATCATTTGTATCGTATCTTTTAGTACATATCTTTTCACCAAATTTCACAAACACTAAGAAAGTTTGTTTTTCGATTCAAAACAAGATTTTAACGCTTTGAGGAGTTCAAATAACGTGTTTTTAGATCATTTGTATCGTATCTTTTACTACATAACTTTTAACCAAATTTCACAAACACTAAGAAAGTTTGTTTTTTGATTCAAAACAAGATTTTAGCGCTTTGAGGAGTTCAAATAACGTGTTTTTAGATCATTTGTATCGTATCTTTAACTACATAACTTTTCACCAAATTTCACACACACTAAGAAAGTTTGTTTTTTGATTCAAAACAAGATTTTAACGCTTTGAGGAGTTCAAATAACATGTTTTTAGATCATTTGTATCGTATCTTTAAGTACATAACTTTTCACGAAATTTCATAAACACTAAGAAAGTTTGTTTTTTGATTCAAAACAAGATTTTAGCGCTTTGAGGAGTTCAAATAACGTGTTTTTAGATCATTTGTATCGTATCTTTTACTACATAACTTTTAACCAAATTTCACAAACACTAAGAAAGTTTGTTTTTTGATTCAAAACAAGATTTTAGCGCTTTGAGGAGTTCAAATAACGTGTTTTTAGATCATTTGTATCGTATCTTTAACTACATAACTTTTCACCAAATTTCACACACACTAAGAAAGTTTGTTTTTTGATTCAAAACAAGATTTTAACGCTTTGAGGAGTTCAAATAACTTGTTTTTAGATCATTTGTATCGTATCTTTTAGTACATAACTTTTCACCAAATTTCACAAACACTAAGAAAGTTTGTTTTTTGATTCAAAACAGGATTTTAGCGCTTTGAGGAGCTCAAATAACGTGTTTTTAGATCATTTGTATCGTATCTTTTACTACATAACTTTTCACCAAATTTCACAAACACTAAGAAAGTTTGTTTTTCGATTCAAAACAAGATTTTAACGCTTTGAGGAGTTCAAATAACGTGTTTTTAGATCATTTGTATCGTATCTTTTAGTACATATCTTTTCACCAAATTTCACAAACACTAAGAAAGTTTGTTTTTCGATTCAAAACAAGATTTTAACGTTTTGAGGAGTTCAAATAACGTGTTTTTAGATCATTTGTATCGTATCTTTTAGTACATAACTTTTCACCAAATTTCACAAACACTAAGAAAGTTTGTTTTTCGATTCAAAACAAGATTTTAACGTTTTGAGGAGTTCAAATAACTTGTTTTTAGATCATTTGTATCGTATTTTTTACTACATAACTTTTAACCAAATTTCACAAACCCTAAGAAAGTTTGTTTTTTGATTCAAAACAAGATTTTAGCGCTTTGAGGAGTTCAAATAACGTGTTTTTAGATCATTTGTATCGTATCTTTAACTACATAACTTTTCACCAAATTTCACACACACTAAGAAAGTTTGTTTTTTGATTCAAAACAAGATTTTAACGCTTTGAGGAGTTCAAATAACATGTTTTTAGATCATTTGTATCGTATCTTTAACTACATAACTTTTCACCAAATTTCACAAACCCTAAGAAAGTTTGTTTTTTGATTCAAAACAAGATGTTAGCGCTTTGAGGAGTTCAAATAACGTGTTTTTAGATCATTTGTATCGTATCTTTTACTACATAACTTTTCACCAAATTTCACACAAACTAAGAAAGTTTGTTTTTTGATTCAAAACAAGATTTTACCGCTTTGAGGAGTTCAAATAACATGTTTTTAGATCATTTGTATCGTATCTTTTAGTACATAACTTTTCACCAAATTTCACAAACACTAAGAAAGTTTGTTTTTTGATTCAAAACAAGATTTTAACGCTTTGAGGAGTTCAAATAACGTGTTTTTAGATCATTTGTACCGTATCTTTTAATACATAACTTTTCACCAAATTTCACAAACACTAACAAAGTTTGTTTTTTGATTCAAAACAAGATTTTAGCGCTTTGAGGAGTTCAAATAACGTGTTTTTAGATCATTTGTATCGTATCTTTTACTACATAACTTTTCACCAAATTTCACAAACACTAAGAAAGTTTGTTTTTCGATTCAAAACAAGATTTTAACGCTTTGAGGAGTTCAAATAACGTGTTTTTAGATCATTTGTATCGTATCTTTTACTACATAACTTTTAACCAAATTTCACAAACACTAAGAAAGTTTGTTTTTTGATTCAAAACAAGATTTTAGCGCTTTGAGGAGTTCAAATAACGTGTTTTTAGATCATTTATATCGTATCTTTTAGTACATAACTTTTCACCATATTTCACAAACACTAAGAAAGTTTGTTTTTCGATTCAAAACAAGATTTTAACGCTTTGAGGAGTTCAAATAACGTGTTTTTAGATCATTTGTATCGTATCTTTTAGTACATATCTTTTCACCAAATTTCACAAACACTAAGAAAGTTTGTTTTTCGATTCAAAACAAGATTTTAACGCTTTGAGGAGTTCAAATAACGTGTTTTTAGATCATTTGTATCGTATCTTTTACTACGTAACTTTTAACCAAATTTCACAAACACTAAGAAAGTTTATTTTTTGATTCAAAACAAGATTTTAGCGCTTTGAGGAGTTCAAATAACGTGTTTTTAGATCATTTGTATCGTATCTTTAACTACATAACTTTTCACCAAATTTCACACACACTAAGAAAGTTTGTTTTTTGATTCAAAACAAGATTTTAACGCTTTGAGGAGTTCAAATAACATGTTTTTAGATCATTTGTATCGTATCTTTTAGTACATAACTTTTCACCAAATTTCACAAACACTAAGAAAGTTTGTTTATTGATTCAAAACAAGATTTTAGCGCTTTGAGGAGTTCAAATAACGTGTGTTTAGATCATTTGTATCGTATCTTTTACTACATAACTTTTCACCAAATTTCACAAACACTAAGAAAGTTTGTTTTTTGATTCAAAACAGGATTTTAGCGCTTTGAGGTGCTCAAATAACGTGTTTTTAGATCATTTGTATCGTATCTTTTACTACATAACTTTTCACCAAATTTCACACACACTAAGAAAGTTTGTTTTTTTATTCAAAACAAGATTTTAACGCTTTGAGGAGTTCAAATAACACGTTTTTAGATCATTTGTATCGTATCTTTTAGTACATAACTTTTCACCAAATTTCACAAACACTAAGAAAGTTTGTTTTTCGATTCAAAACAAGATTTTAACGCTTTGAGGAGTTCAAATAACGTGTTTTTAGATCATTTGTATCGTATCTTTTAGTACATAACTTTTCACCAAATTTCACAAACACTAGGAAAGTTTGTTTTTCGATTCAAAACAAGATTTTAACGCTTTGAGGAGTTCAAATAACGTGTTTTTAGATCATTTGTATCGTATCTTTTACTACATAACTTTTCACCAAATTTCACACACACTAAGAAAGTTTGTTTTTTGATTCAAAACAAGATTTTAACGCTTTGAGGAGTTCAAATAACGTGTTTTTAGATCATTTGTATCGTATCTTTAACTACATAACTTTTCACCAAATTTCACACACACTAAGAAAGTTTGTTTTTTGATTCAAAACAAGATTTTAACGCTTTGAGGAGTTCAAATAACATGTTTTTAGATCATTTGTATCGTATCTTTTAGTACATAACTTTTCACCAAATTTCATAAACACTAAGAAACTTTGTTTTTTGATTCAAAACAAGATTTTAGCGCTTTGAGGTGCTCAAATAACGTGTTTTTAGATCATTTGTATCGTATCTTTTAGTACATAACTTTTCACCAAATTTCACACACACTAAGAAAGTTTGTTTTTTTATTCAAAACAAGATTTTAACGCTTTGAGGAGTTCAAATAACATGTTTTTAGATCATTTGTATCGTATCTTTTAGTACATAACTTTTCACCAAATTTCACAAACACTAAGAAAGTTTGTTTTTCGATTCAAAACAAGATTTTAACGCTTTGAGGAGTTCAAATAACGTGTTTTTAGATCATTTGTATCGTATCTTTTAGTACATAACTTTTCACCAAATTTCACAAACACTAGGAAAGTTTGTTTTTCGATTCAAAACAAGATTTTAACGCTTTGAGGAGTTCAAATAACGTGTTTTTAGATCATTTGTATCGTATCTTTTACTACATAACTTTTCACCAAATTTCACACACACTAAGAAAGTTTGTTTTTTGATTCAAAACAAGATTTTAACGCTTTGAGGAGTTC
Source organism: Luzula sylvatica (assembly GCA_946800325.1). Lineage (NCBI taxonomy): Eukaryota > Viridiplantae > Streptophyta > Magnoliopsida > Poales > Juncaceae > Luzula > Luzula sylvatica. Next base: position 3,839,652 of record OX326957.1, on the reverse strand, counting down.
AAATAACGTGTTTTTAGATCATTTGTATCGTATCTTTAACTACATAACTTTTCACCAAATTTCACACACACTAAGAAAGTTTGTTTTTTGATTCAAAACAAGATTTTAACGCTTTGAGGAGTTCAAATAACGTGTTTTTAGATCATTTGTATCGTATCTTTTACTACATAACTTTTCACCAAATTTCACACACACTAAGAAAGTTTTTAGATCATTTGTATCGTATCTTTTAGTACATAACTTTTCACCAAATTTCATAAACACTAAGAAAGTTTGTTTTTTGATTCAAAACAGGATTTTAGCGCTTTGAGGTGCTCAAATAACGTGTTTTTAGATCATTTGTATCGTATCTTTTACTACATAACTTTTCACCAAATTTCACACACACTAAGAAAGTTTGTTTTTTTATTCAAAACAAGATTTTAACGCTTTGAGGAGTTCAAATAACATGTTTTTAGATCATTTGTATCGTATCTTTTAGTACATAACTTTTCACCAAATTTCACAAACACTAAGAAAGTTTGTTTTTCGATTCAAAACAAGATTTTAACGCTTTGAGGAGTTCAAATTATCGTGGTTTTAGATCATTTGTATCGTATCTTTTAGTACATATCTTTTCACCAAATTTCGCAAACACTAAGAAAGTTTGTTTTTCGATTCAAAACAAGATTTTAACGCTTTGAGGAGTTCAAATAACGTGTTTTTAGATCATTTGTATCGTATCTTTTAGTACATAACTTTTCACCAAATTTCACAAACACTAGGAAAGTTTGTTTTTCGATTCAAAACAAGATTTTAACGCTTTGAGGAGTTCAAATAACGTGTTTTTAGATCATTTGTATCGTATCTTTTACTACATAACTTTTCACCAAATTTCACACACACTAAGAAAGTTTGTTTTTTGATTCAAAACAAGATTTTAACGCTTTGAGGAGTTCAAATAACGTGTTTTTAGATCATTTGTATCGTATCTTTAACTACATAACTTTTCACCAAATTTCACACACACTAAGAAAGTTTGTTTTTTGATTCAAAACAAGATTTTAACGCTTTGAGGAGTTCAAATAACATGTTTTTAGATCATTTGTATCGTATCTTTTAGTACATAACTTTTCACCAAATTTCATAAACACTAAGAAAGTTTGTTTTTTGATTCAAAACAAGATTTTAGCGCTTTGAGGAGTTCAAATAACGTGTTTTTAGATCATTTGTATCGTATATTTTACTACATAACTTTTCACCAAATTTCACAAACACTAAGAAAGTTTGTTTTTCGATTCAAAACAAGATTTTAACGCTTTGAGGAGTTCAAATAACATGTTTTTAGATCATTTGTATCGTATTTTTTACTACATAACTTTTAACCAAATTTCACAAACCCTAAGAAAGTTTGTTTTTTGATTCAAAACAAGATTTTAGCGCTTTGAGGAGTTCAAATAACGTGTTCTTAGATCATTTGTATCGTATCTTTAACTACATAACTTTTCACCAAATTTCACACACACTAAGAAAGTTTGTTTTTTGATTCAAAACAAGATTTTAACGCTTTGAGGAGTTCAAATAACATGTTTTTAGATCATTTGTATCGTATCTTTTAGTACATAACTTTTCACCAAATTTCACAAACACTAAGAAAGTTTGTTTTTTGATTCAAAACAAGATTTTAACGCTTTGAGGAGTTCAAATAACGTGTTTTTAGATCATTTGTATCGTATCTTTAACTACATAACTTTTCACCAAATTTCACACACACTAAGAAAGTTTGTTTTTTGATTCAAAACAAGATTTTAACGCTTTGAGGAGTTCAAATAACATGTTTTTAGATCATTTGTATCGTATCTTTTACTACATAACTTTTCACCAAATTTCACACACACTAAGAAAGTTTGTTTTTGGATTCAAAACAAGATTTTAACGCTTTGAGGAGTTCAAATAACGTGTTTTTAGATCATTTGTATCGTATCTTTTACTACATAACTTTTCACCAAATTTCACACACACTAAGAAAGTTTGTTTTTTGATTCAAAACAAGATTTTAACGCTTTGAGGAGTTCAAATAACATGTTTTTAGATCATTTGTATCGTATCTTTAAGTACATAACTTTTCACCAAATTTCATAAACACTAAGAAAGTTTGTTTTTTGATTCAAAACAAGATTTTAGCGCTTTGAGGAGTTCAAATAACGTGTGTTTAGATCATTTGTATCGTATCTTTTACTACATAACTTTTCACCAAATTTCACACACACTAAGAAAGTTTGTTTTTTGATTCAAAACAAGATTTTAACGCTTTGAGGAGTTCAAATAACATGTTTTTAGATCATTTGTATCGTATCTTTAACTACATAACTTTTCACCAAATTTCACAAACCCTAAGAAAGTTTGTTTTTTGATTCAAAACAAGATGTTAGCGCTTTGAGGAGTTCAAATAACGTGTTTTTAGATCATTTGTATCGTATCTTTTACTACATAACTTTTCACCAAATTTCACACAAACTAAGAAAGTTTGTTTTTTGATTCAAAACAAGATTTTACCGCTTTGAGGAGTTCAAATAACATGTTTTTAGATCATTTGTATCGTATCTTTTAGTACATAACTTTTCACCAAATTTCACAAACACTAAGAAAGTTAGTTTTTCGATTCAAAACAAAATTTTAACGATTTGAGGAGTTCAAATAACGTGTTTTTAGATCATTTGTACCGTATCTTTTAATACATAACTTTTCACCAAATTTCACAAACACTAACAAAGTTTGTTTTTTGATTCAAAACAAGATTTTAGCGCTTTGAGGAGTTCAAATAACGTGTTTTTAGATCATTTGTATCGTATCTTTTACTACATAACTTTTCACCAAATTTCACAAACACTAAGAAAGTTTGTTTTTCGATTCAAAACAAGATTTTAACGCTTTGAGGAGTTCAAATAACGTGTTTTTAGATCATTTGTATCGTATCTTTTACTACATAACTTTTAACCAAATTTCACAAACACTAAGAAAGTTTGTTTTTTGATTCAAAACAAGATTTTAGCGCTTTGAGGAGTTCAAATAACGTGTTTTTAGATCATTTATATCGTATCTTTTAGTACATAACTTTTCACCATATTTCACAAACACTAAGAAAGTTTGTTTTTCGATTCAAAACAAGATTTTAACGCTTTGAGGAGTTCAAATAACGTGTTTTTAGATCATTTGTATCGTATCTTTTAGTACATATCTTTTCACCAAATTTCACAAATGATAACGGTCTTTTTGCACGTCTAAAAAGCGTATCGTTGTTTTAAAGTCCCGTAATATCAAACAAGTGAATTATATGGTTGTATAGCAGAAAATAATAGATTCGTTCCACAGGGAGCTATTGCGTCAAAATATGATTAAGATTTAGATCATTAAAATAAATATTTTGAAGTTTCCAAAATTAATGAAAATTTGTCTACAGTGAGTTCTGAATATTATCAAATTGATCCTAAAATTTCAAACAATTTGGATAACGGAATAAAAAGTTATTAACGAATTACAAAAAAACAGTCTCTGGAAACAGCAGGTTTTCATTTTAAGTGACAGATTTCAAAGACTCATATCAATTCGAATATTTCATGAAATTCAACGATTCAAAATGTTCCCGAAACTAGAAATCAAGATCTATGTAATGAGAATTTTAACAGATCTAGTATATACAGCAATTGAAAAATAAAGAGAAAAAGATCAAGAAAAGAAAAGATCAAGAAAAGATCAAGAATAAGAATTTTAGAATCAAACAAGTTATATTTACACACATCAAATTCGAGAAAAGAAAAGATTACACCTAAAACGAGAAGGAAGCTTCAACGTGATTAGAGGTACTCCTTCCTTGTGATCGTGGACGATTGATGCTCGAATCGCTAGGAAGCTAGATGATTGAGCTCTTTTCTCGTCTTGAAGAAACGTCCTTCCCGGTTGAAGAAAGCTTCGGGTCCGATTGAGGAGTGTCTCTATACGACTTGCTAAATCTTTTCACCGAAAGAAGAAAGCTTGAATCCGGTGAAAGAGGAAATTCCCGAATTGATGGACTTGAGTGGTTCTTTAAGAGTTCTTGAGAGTGCTTGGAAAGAGAGAGAGAAAGAGAGAGAGAGAGAGGGCAGAAAAATGGTGAAGAGAATGTAATCCTGCCCCAAGGGCCTTTGGGGTCTATTTATAGTGTATTTGGAGCCTTCCCATTGGTCTAGAGATTGTTGAGAGGATTGAGGGTAGTTTGGTAATTGTAGGTGAGGTAGGTGGGCTGAATGGTGGTTAAAGTGTGAGTGGTTTTCGTATTGAATTTGGTGTAGACTTTTGTGTGGTAGATTACTTGCCTCCTTCTTCATACGTGTACCGAAATGGCTAGTATAATATATCGATTTTATCGGCGCGAGGAGAGGAAGACAACTACACTGTTGAAATGCCAAAACTTTCGTCCAAAAACCTGCATTTATCAATAAAACACACTTAGTGAAGAAATATTCATGTTATCTCAAATATGATTAATAAAGTATATATAATTGCTCTTCACAAGGGCTAAAATCCCCAATTTAAGCATTGAAATTATGTCCTATTTGCCTCGCATCAAATACCTCCACACTTAAACCCTTGATCGTCCTCGATCAATTGTAACATAAAAGTCTAACACATAAGATTTTGTTGAAGTTATATTGTTGGTTCAAAAACTAATTTCACAAGGCAAATTGAGTTACTCTCATTTCATCATGATTACTAATATTGAGAGAGATAGAGGTTGATCAAATATAGAATCTATTTCAATAATTTGCACACATTCGGAGAGTTACTAGAGCAAATGATCTCAATCGAAAAAGATGATTAAACACCATCATTCAATTCTTTTCACTCCACAATTCACAAGGATTATCATGAAAAAGCATTAGTAAAAACCAACTTTTCCGTTTTGCAAAAAAATCGTTTCTTAAATGTAAATTGTCACTTTTATACCGTTCGGTACGTTAGTACTTGGTTCATCCTCGATTTCTACTAAATTTTCCCAATTTGCGCTCGATTTTTGAACTCCTTTTCTTTCCTTTTTATTCTTTTAATTTCTTTTCTTCTTTTCTTTTATTCTCTCTTTTCCTTTTTTTTTTAATTTCTTTTCTTTTGTTCGTTGTCGCTTTCGATGGTCCCCATGTGTGTCCTTTGGGATAACAAGTGATCATGACTCACACCACTCATTACTTAGTAAAACCCCATGGATCCGCGCAATCTTTAGCCAACAAGTGGTCATGACTCACACCACTCATTACTTAATCAATCGCACGGACTCGACAATCGAAAGCGCTTTAATCCGTGATTGTAGAAAACTTTTTCGCAACGACTCTTGATCATGACTCACACCAAGAGCCGGCTACTTTGGTTTACTACGACTCATGCACCCCTTTAGCCAACAAGTGGTCATGACTCACACCACTCATTACTTAATCAAGGTGCATGAGCTCATCGAATCAAGTTTTGAGCGCAAATTGGTTCCCGTTAGTGTAATTTCGAATCCCCATGAACGGTCGGGCCCTTTAAGTGCAAATGGTCAAATTTTAAGATTCAAGCAAAACTTACTAAATTGGTTCAAACAAAACTTTTTAGAAATTCCAAGTTCAACATGGGTTTATTTATTGAAAATGGTGTGTCATGTAAATCGAGGATTGATCAAATTGTCAAAAACTCATTATTTGTGAAAATATTGATTAGGGCTTGAATCCCCGAAAGAATCTCTTAAAGATCTCAACCAAAAATTCTTCAAATATTATGTAAAATTAAAATTTTGAGAGTAAAAATGGTGGTTCGGTGAAAATTCGTTTAAAAACCAACAAATTAATTCAATGAAGTGGAGAAAATCTTTTTATGCAATTTATTCGTGTATTGAGACTCAGCAGGCTCCTAGGTTCAAGAAAAATGATTTTATGCAAATTTTTAATTGGGCTCATACAGGTCAAACTTTCCTTGATTTTTAAATTTTAATTGGGCTCATACAGGTCAAAGATTGTACGTTACCCCCCCACACTTAGAGATTACTTGTCCTCAAGTATAAAAAATAGAAAAATTAAAAAGGAGGGATAATTAGAGAGATACAACCTTTGATGCGTGGGCATGCCTCCCTCGCTAGCGCTCTTGTTTAACGTCTTGAGCTCGACTTGGCCGAGCTCATAATTGTGAGGTGTCGTTGGGCTCTAGAGCTTGCTCCTCCATCCACCCGGTTTCGAAGTTTGCATGGTAGTGTTTGAGTCGATGGCCGTTCACCTTGAACGTTTTGTTCGTTTCTTCGCTTAGAATTTCGACAACCCCACATGTAGTCACATTAGTGACCACAAATGGTCCGATCCATCGGGACCGAAGTTTCCCGGGGAAAAGCTTGAGACGAGAGTTAAATAGCAACACTCTTTCCCCCACATGAAAATCTTTCTTTTTAATCATTCGATCATGGAATCTCTTGGTTTTTTCCTTGCACAAACTCGAGTTATCATAAGCGTTTTGTCGAAATTCGTCCAATTCGAGAAGTTGCAATTTTCGAGCCGATGCATCCTTCGGGTAGTCCAATGTGAATTGCTTTATTGCCCAAAAGGCCTTATGCTCTAACTCGACCGGTAGATGGCATGCTTTTCCGTACACGAGTTTGAAAGGAGTCATACCTATTGGCGTTTTGAAGGCGGTACGGTATGCCCAAAGTGCGTCGCCTAGTCGAGTACTCCAATCTTTCCGTGTCGGGTTCACCACCTTCTCCAAAATAGACTTGATTTCTCGGTTCGAAACCTCCGCTTGACCGTTTGTTTGAGGATGATACGCGGTGGAGGTTCGATGGTTCACATGGTATTTTTCGAGGAGGCTTTGGAGATGTCGGTTGCAAAAATGGGAGCCTCGATCGCTAATTAGTATTCTTGGTATGCCGAATCGTTGAAAGATATTTTTCTTCAAAAAGTCCACCACCGTTTTCGAGTCCGCATGCTTGGATGGTACCGCCTCTATCCATTTGGTCATATAATCTACACATAACAAGATGTAAGTGTAGCCAAAAGACGATGGAAATGGGCCCATGAAATCAATGCCCCAAACATCGAATGGTTCACACACATATATTGAATTGAGGGGCATTTGATTTCTTCGGCTCAAGTTCCCCGTCTTTTGGCAATTTTCACAACCTTTCACAAAGTTCGCAACGTCTTTATGCAAGGTTGGCCAATAAAATCCACATTCTTGTACCTTGTGTGTGGTACGTGCGATACCGAAATGTCCACCACATTGTAATGTATGACAAAAAGAAAGGATAGATTGTACCTCATTTTGGTGGACACATTTTCGAATTACTTGATCGGAGCAAATGCGAAACAAGATGGGGTTCTCCCAAACATAGAATCGGGCGTTGCTTTTCATTTTGTCGCGTTGAGATTTGGAGAGATTCGGGGGGAACTCTTTTGTCACCATGTAGTTAACGAGATCGGCATACCAAGGCAACTCGACTCGGGCCGCGAGAACGTGTTCCTCGGGGAATTCCTCGCGAATCGGAACTAGATCTTCAATCTCCAATGGAAGCCGACTCAAATGATCCGCCACGAGATTCTCGCATCCTTTTTTGTCCTTGATCTCGAGATCGAATTCTTGAAGCAAAAGGATCCATCTAAGCAATCTCGGTTTGCACTCCTTCTTTTTCATCAAATGTCTCAACGCGCCGTGGTCCGAGAAGACTATCACCTTCGTACCTAAAAGATAAGAGCGAAATTTCTCCAATGCAAACACAATTGCGAGGAGTTCCTTTTCGGTGGTGGTGTAGTTTCGTTGGGCATTGTCGAGAGACCTCGAGGCGTATGCGATGACGTGGGGGTCTTTTCCTTCTCTTTGGCCAAGTACCGCCCCCACACTTGTGTCGCTTGCGTCACACATTATCTCGAATGGTAGCTCCCAATTTGGCGACTTGATGATTGGTGCCGAGCAAAGCTTTTCCTTGAGATTGTCGAAAGCCTCCTTGCACTTTGCATTGAACTCGAATTTTGCATCTTTTTGGAGAAGTTGGCACATCGGTTGCGAGATTTTTGAGAAGTCTTTGATGAAGCGCCTATAGAATCCCGCATGGCCGAGAAAGGATCGCACGTCTTTCACCGTCTTTGGATACGGAAGCGTCTTGATTACGTCGATTTTCGCCTTGTCGACTTCCATTCCTTTCTCCGAGATTAAATGACCTAAAACAATTCCTTCGCTCACCATGAAGTGGCATTTCTCAAAATTTAAGACAAGGTTAGCTTCGACGCATTTTTCGAGTATTTGGGATAAATTGCCTAAGCATGAATCGAAAGAATCTCCAAATACCGAAAAATCATCCATAAAAACTTCAATGAATTTGGAAATATAATCGGAGAAAATAGAAAGCATACACCTTTGAAATGTGCCGGGAGCGTTGCATAGGCCGAATGGCATGCGTCGATACGCGAAGGTACCAAACGGGCACGTGAATGTGGTCTTCTCTTGATCTTCGGGTGCGACCGGTATTTGGAAATAGCCCGAAAATCCATCGAGGAAGCAATAGAATGGATTTCCCGCGAGTCTTTCTATCATTTGATCGATGAATGGAAGCGGGAAGTGGTCCTTTTTCGTCGCCTTATTGAGCTTTCGGTAATCTATGCAAACTCGCCACCCATTTTGAACTCGAGTCGGTACTTGATCGCCTTCATCGTTCTCAACAATCGTCATCCCCGTTTTCTTCGGTACCACATGTATTGGCGATACCCATTTCGAGTCGGCGATGGGGTAAATGATCCCCGCATCTAACAACTTGATCACCTCCTTTTTTACCACTTCCATCATAGGCGGATTGAGCCGCCTTTGAGGTTCGCGCGATGGTTTTGCTTCGTCCTCGAGAAGGATTCGGTGTGTGCACATGGAGGGGGAGATGCCCGGAATATCGGAGAGTGTCCACCCGAAAGCCTTCTTATTCCTTTTGAGCACTTCGATGAGTTTTTCTTCTTGCTCCTTTGCTAGGTTCGAGGCGATTATCACCGGCAAAGTTTCCGCTTCATCCAAAAACACGTATTTTAGTCCAAAAGGTAATGATTTTAGATCTAACCTTGGAGCTTGTTCGGTGGAAGGTGGAGTTCTCTTCATCGGAATCTCGAGGTCTCTTAGAAAGAGTGCTTGATCTATGCTTTGTTCTTCTTTTAAATCCGGCTCGATCTCGAATGTAGGATTGTCATATCCTTCAAATTCCTCGAATAGTGGGTTCGAGCTCCATTGAAGGTTTTCGAATGAGCTATCCATGACCTCTTGTACACAATCGTCGATTACGTCCATAGCGCTTAAGTTGAGTGTACCTACAATGGGTTCCTTTAGTTTGTCAAAAATATTGAATTTGATTACCTCATCATCGAACTCCATCGTGAGCTCTCCTGCGTGTACATCGATCTTTGTGCGTGCCGTCTTCAAAAATGGCCGTCCAAGGAGAATCGGGGTTGAATCGTTATTCCCTTCATTCATGTCCAAAACGTAGAAGTCCGCGGGGAATAGCAACCCATTAACGGTTACTAACACATCCTCAATTACTCCAACCGGTCGAGTCGTGGACCGATCGGCCAATTGGATTACAACTTGAGTATCATCAAGAGGGCCTAGATCGAGAGTCTTGAATATCGAGTATGGCATCACATTTATTGAAGCACCCAAATCGAGCATGCATTTCGGTAATTCATGTTGCCCGATTTTGCATGGAATTGCAAACATCCCCGGATCCTTGTGCTTTTGGGGAAGTTTTAAGATTGCCGAAACACTCTCCCCCACACTTATCAACTCGTCTCCTTTTGTTTTTCTTTTATTTGTGCACAATGCCTTGAGATATTTTGCCAAACGAGGCACTTCTTTGATAGCTTCGAGTAAAGGAATGTTCACCTCTACCTTTTTCAAGATAGCTAGCACATCGGTATTTGATTCGACCGGTTTAGGGAGGCGACTCGGGAAAGGTGGCTTGACTTGAGTCGATTCGGGTTCTAGTTCTCGAGTTGGTATCTTCATTGCTTGAGTCGGACTCTCTTTCGGTATCGGTACCTCGAGCTCCTTTTCTTCTTGTACCTCCTTGCTCTTCGAACCTTCTCCCACCTCTTTACCGCTTCGGAGCGATATTGCGTTCACATGCCTTTGCTCGGAAGGAGCCAAAGATTGAGATTGGAGTCGAGATGTACCTTGGGATTCGATTACGTTTACTCGAGTAGCAATTTGATTGATTTGAGTCTCCAAGTTGCCCACATGGCGATTCGTGTTCGAAACCTCTTGCCTTACACTTGAGATATCTTGTTTAATCTCTTGTCTTCCAACTTCGTTGGACTTCTCCATATTCTTAATCATCGCCATCATACCTTCCATCATTATTTTCATTTCTTGATTTGGATCTTGCGTTGGATTCGGTTTTTGAACCGCTTGAGTCGCATTTGGATGTTGGTACGTGGCCGGTTTTGCAACCGCTTGTCGATACGGATCGGGTTGGGCATTGTTAGGATTCGACCAACTAAAGTTGGGATGGTTTCGGAGATTCGGATTATACGAGTTCGAGGCGTCGAATTTCTTGTAAACGGCATTTGCATCTTCGACCACACTCGGGCACTCATCGGTGTGGTGGGTATTTGCGAGGCAAACCCCACATTTTTTCGCTTCCTCCTTGCCCAAAGCTTTCATGATGATCTCGAGCTTGTTGTTAAGCATGTCGACATTGAGGTCGCTACACGCATTAACTCGGTATTCAACGTTCCGCCTTGATTGAGAATTGGTTGCCATCACTTCGAGTAGCTTCTTAATTTCTTCGAGATCTTTGTTCGCGATACTCCCCCCCGCGGATGCGTTGAGGAATTGACTCTCGGAGTATCCTAGTCCTTGGATGAATTGCTCGTAAAGGAAATGGACCTCGACATTGTGGCTTGGGCATTCCTCCATCAAACGGTTGAATCGATCGTAATACTCGTGGAGAGCTTCGTTTGGCTTTTGCGTGATTGCTAGAAGTTCTCGCCTAATTGCCGCCAATCTCGAATGCGAGTAGAATTTCTCCTTGAAACGCCTAGCCACCTCGTTGAAATCTAGGGGTCCTCGTAGGTTGTAGAACCAATCTTTCGGTCCTTCACCTAGCGAATAAGGAAAAATAAGAAGTAGAATATCATTAAATGCCTCATAATTTGCATAAATGTTTAGTTGAATCTTAAAATCTTTCAAATGCTTGTGTGGATTTTCGGTAGCTTTGCCATGAAAGATGGGTAAAGAGCCTATGATGCTCGGATCGGCCTTAAAGTTCGGTATATTTGGCCTAATAAAATTGTAGTTATCTTCTACGATGTTTGGGGCCACTAGTTCTTTTAAGGTTTTTGGCCTTGGAGCCCTAGTTTCATCACCCATGTTTGAATTTAAATGAGTAGAGAGAGAAGAAAAAGTTTGAGTTTGAAGTTGAGGTTCGTCTTGATCTTCTTGTGTTGGTCCCTTGTTCTTCTTAGAGCTCTTGTTCCTTCTTTCGATTTCTTTGACAAATGGAAGTAATTCGCCTTTCCGCGATCTTGTGTTGTGCATAAAGTTTCTTTCCTTCACACACACCTAGATTGTCACAAAAGAAACAACGAAGTGAGTAAACAAATTTATGAATCTAAATCTCAAATTTTGATCTAAAATATTGACTTAAACACCGCTCCCCGGCAGCGGCGCCATTTTGATAACGGTCTTTTTGCACGTCTAAAAAGCGTATCGTTGTTTTAAAGTCCCGTAATATCAAACAAGTGAATTATATGGTTGTATAGCAGAAAATAATAGATTCGTTCCACAGGGAGCTATTGCGTCAAAATATGATTAAGATTTAGATCATTAAAATAAATATTTTGAAGTTTCCAAAATTAATGAAAATTTGTCTACAGTGAGTTCTGAATATTATCAAATTGATCCTAAAATTTCAAACAATTTGGATAACGGAATAAAAAGTTATTAACGAATTACAAAAAAACAGTCTCTGGAAACAGCAGGTTTTCATTTTAAGTGACAGATTTCAAAGACTCATATCAATTCGAATATTTCATGAAATTCAACGATTCAAAATGTTCCCGAAACTAGAAATCAAGATCTATGTAATGAGAATTTTAACAGATCTAGTATATACAGCAATTGAAAAATAAAGAGAAAAAGATCAAGAAAAGAAAAGATCAAGAAAAGATCAAGAATAAGAATTTTAGAATCAAACAAGTTATATTTACACACATCAAATTCGAGAAAAGAAAAGATTACACCTAAAACGAGAAGGAAGCTTCAACGTGATTAGAGGTACTCCTTCCTTGTGATCGTGGACGATTGATGCTCGAATCGCTAGGAAGCTAGATGATTGAGCTCTTTTCTCGTCTTGAAGAAACGTCCTTCCCGGTTGAAGAAAGCTTCGGGTCCGATTGAGGAGTGTCTCTATACGACTTGCTAAATCTTTTCACCGAAAGAAGAAAGCTTGAATCCGGTGAAAGAGGAAATTCCCGAATTGATGGACTTGAGTGGTTCTTTAAGAGTTCTTGAGAGTGCTTGGAAAGAGAGAGAGAAAGAGAGAGAGAGAGAGGGCAGAAAAATGGTGAAGAGAATGTAATCCTGCCCCAAGGGCCTTTGGGGTCTATTTATAGTGTATTTGGAGCCTTCCCATTGGTCTAGAGATTGTTGAGAGGATTGAGGGTAGTTTGGTAATTGTAGGTGAGGTAGGTGGGCTGAATGGTGGTTAAAGTGTGAGTGGTTTTCGTATTGAATTTGGTGTAGACTTTTGTGTGGTAGATTACTTGCCTCCTTCTTCATACGTGTACCGAAATGGCTAGTATAATATATCGATTTTATCGGCGCGAGGAGAGGAAGACAACTACACTGTTGAAATGCCAAAACTTTCGTCCAAAAACCTGCATTTATCAATAAAACACACTTAGTGAAGAAATATTCATGTTATCTCAAATATGATTAATAAAGTATATATAATTGCTCTTCACAAGGGCTAAAATCCCCAATTTAAGCATTGAAATTATGTCCTATTTGCCTCGCATCAACAAACACTAAGAAAGTTTGTTTTTCGATTCAAAACAAGATTTTAACGCTTTGAGGAGTTCAAATAACGTGTTTTTAGATCATTTGTATCGTATCTTTTACTACATAACTTTTAACCAAATTTCACAAACACTAAGAAAGTTTGTTTTTTGATTCAAAACAAGATTTTAGCGCTTTGAGGAGTTCAAATAACGTGTTTTTAGATCATTTGTATCGTATCTTTAACTACATAACTTTTCACCAAATTTCACACACACTAAGAAAGTTTGTTTTTTGATTCAAAACAAGATTTTAACGCTTTGAGGAGTTCAAATAACATGTTTTTAGATCATTTGTATCGTATCTTTAAGTACATAACTTTTCACGAAATTTCATAAACACTAAGAAAGTTTGTTTTTTGATTCAAAACAAGATTTTAGCGCTTTGAGGAGTTCAAATAACGTGTTTTTAGATCATTTGTATCGTATCTTTTACTACATAACTTTTAACCAAATTTCACAAACACTAAGAAAGTTTGTTTTTTGATTCAAAACAGGATTTTAGCGCTTTGAGGAGCTCAAATAACGTGTTTTTAGATCATTTGTATCGTATCTTTTACTACATAACTTTTCACCAAATTTCACAAACACTAAGAAAGTTTGTTTTTCGATTCAAAACAAGATTTTAACGCTTTGAGGAGTTCAAATAACGTGTTTTTAGATCATTTGTATCGTATCTTTTAGTACATATCTTTTCACCAAATTTCACAAACACTAAGAAAGTTTGTTTTTCGATTCAAAACAAGATTTTAACGTTTTGAGGAGTTCAAATAACGTGTTTTTAGATCATTTGTATCGTATCTTTTAGTACATAACTTTTCACCAAATTTCACAAACACTAAGAAAGTTTGTTTTTCGATTCAAAACAAGATTTTAACGTTTTGAGGAGTTCAAATAACTTGTTTTTAGATCATTTGTATCGTATTTTTTACTACATAACTTTTAACCAAATTTCACAAACCCTAAGAAAGTTTGTTTTTTGATTCAAAACAAGATTTTAGCGCTTTGAGGAGTTCAAATAACGTGTTTTTAGATCATTTGTATCGTATCTTTAACTACATAACTTTTCACCAAATTTCACACACACTAAGAAAGTTTGTTTTTTGATTCAAAACAAGATTTTAACGCTTTGAGGAGTTCAAATAACATGTTTTTAGATCATTTGTATCGTATCTTTAACTACATAACTTTTCACCAAATTTCACAAACCCTAAGAAAGTTTGTTTTTTGATTCAAAACAAGATGTTAGCGCTTTGAGGAGTTCAAATAACGTGTTTTTAGATCATTTGTATCGTATCTTTTACTACATAACTTTTCACCAAATTTCACACAAACTAAGAAAGTTTGTTTTTTGATTCAAAACAAGATTTTACCGCTTTGAGGAGTTCAAATAACATGTTTTTAGATCATTTGTATCGTATCTTTTAGTACATAACTTTTCACCAAATTTCACAAACACTAAGAAAGTTTGTTTTTTGATTCAAAACAAGATTTTAACGCTTTGAGGAGTTCAAATAACGTGTTTTTAGATCATTTGTACCGTATCTTTTAATACATAACTTTTCACCAAATTTCACAAACACTAACAAAGTTTGTTTTTTGATTCAAAACAAGATTTTAGCGCTTTGAGGAGTTCAAATAACGTGTTTTTAGATCATTTGTATCGTATCTTTTACTACATAACTTTTCACCAAATTTCACAAACACTAAGAAAGTTTGTTTTTCGATTCAAAACAAGATTTTAACGCTTTGAGGAGTTCAAATAACGTGTTTTTAGATCATTTGTATCGTATCTTTTACTACATAACTTTTAACCAAATTTCACAAACACTAAGAAAGTTTGTTTTTTGATTCAAAACAAGATTTTAGCGCTTTGAGGAGTTCAAATAACGTGTTTTTAGATCATTTATATCGTATCTTTTAGTACATAACTTTTCACCATATTTCACAAACACTAAGAAAGTTTGTTTTTCGATTCAAAACAAGATTTTAACGCTTTGAGGAGTTCAAATAACGTGTTTTTAGATCATTTGTATCGTATCTTTTAGTACATATCTTTTCACCAAATTTCACAAACACTAAGAAAGTTTGTTTTTCGATTCAAAACAAGATTTTAACGCTTTGAGGAGTTCAAATAACGTGTTTTTAGATCATTTGTATCGTATCTTTTACTACGTAACTTTTAACCAAATTTCACAAACACTAAGAAAGTTTGTTTTTTGATTCAAAACAAGATTTTAGCGCTTTGAGGAGTTCAAATAACGTGTTTTTAGATCATTTGTATCGTATCTTTAACTACATAACTTTTCACCAAATTTCACACACACTAAGAAAGTTTGTTTTTTGATTCAAAACAAGATTTTAACGCTTTGAGGAGTTCAAATAACATGTTTTTAGATCATTTGTATCGTATCTTTTAGTACATAACTTTTCACCAAATTTCACAAACACTAAGAAAGTTTGTTTTTTGATTCAAAACAAGATTTTAGCGCTTTGAGGAGTTCAAATAACGTGTGTTTAGATCATTTGTATCGTATCTTTTACTACATAACTTTTCACCAAATTTCACAAACACTAAGAAAGTTTGTTTTTTGATTCAAAACAGGATTTTAGCGCTTTGAGGTGCTCAAATAACGTGTTTTTAGATCATTTGTATCGTATCTTTTACTACATAACTTTTCACCAAATTTCACACACACTAAGAAAGTTTGTTTTTTTATTCAAAACAAGATTTTAACGCTTTGAGGAGTTCAAATAACATGTTTTTAGATCATTTGTATCGTATCTTTTAGTACATAACTTTTCACCAAATTTCACAAACACTAAGAAAGTTTGTTTTTTGATTCAAAACAAGATTTTAACGCTTTGAGGAGTTCAAATAACGTGTTTTTAGATCATTTGTATCGTATCTTTTAGTACATATCTTTTCACCAAATTTCACAAACACTAAGGAAGTTTGTTTTTCGATTCAAAACAAGATTTTAACGTTTTGAGGAGTTCAAATAACGTGTTTTTAGATCATTTATATCGTATCTTTTAGTACATAACTTTTCACCAAATTTCACAAACACTAAGAAAGTTTGTTTTTCGATTCAAAACAAGATTTTAACGCTTTGAGGAGTTCAAATAACGTGTTTTTAGATCATTTGAATCGTATCTTTTACTACATAACTTTTCACCAAATTTCACACACACTAAGAAAGTTTGTTTTTCGATTCAAAACAAGATTTTAAAGCTTTGAGGAGTTCAAATAACGTGTTTTTAGATCATTTGTATCGTATCTTTTACTACATAATTTTTCACCAAATTTCACAAACACTATGAAAATTTGTTTTTCGATTCAAAACAAGATTTTAACGATTTGAGGAGTTCAAATAACGTGTTTTTAGATCATTTGTATCGTATCTTTTACTACATAACTTTTCACCAAATTTCACACACACTAAGAAAGTTTGTTTTTTGATTCAAAACAAGATTTTAACGCTTTGAGGAGTTCAAATAACATGTTTTTAGATCATTTGTATCGTATCTTTTAGTACATAACTTTTCACCAAATTTCACAAACACTAAGAAAGTTTGTTTTTTGATTCAAAACAAGATTTTAGCGCTTTGAGGAGTTCAAATAACGTGTGTTTAGATCATTTGTATCGTATCTTTTACTACATAACTATTCACCAAATTTCACAAACACTAAGAAAGTTTGTTTTTTGATTCAAAACAGGATTTTAGCGCTTTGAGGTGCTCAAATAACGTGTTTTTAGATCATTTGTATCGTATCTTTTACTACATAACTTTTCACCAAATTTCACACACACTAAGAAAGTTTGTTTTTTGATTCAAAACAAGATTTTAACGCTTTGAGGAGTTCAAATAACGTGTTTTTAGATCATTTGTATCGTATCTTTTACTACATAACTTTTCACCAAATTTCACACACACTAAGAAAGTTTGTTTTTTGATTCAAAACAAGATTTTAACGCTTTGAGGAGTTCAAATAACGTGTTTTTAGATCATTTGTATCGTATCTTTAAGTACATAACTTTTCACCAAATTTCATAAACACTAAGAAAGTTTGTTTTTTGATTCAAAACAAGATTTTAGCGCTTTGAGGAGTTCAAATAACGTGTGTTTAGATCATTTGTATCGTATCTTTTACTACATAACTTTTCACCAAATTTCACACACACTAAGAAAGTTTGTTTTTTGATTCAAAACAAGATTTTAACGCTTTGAGGAGTTCAAATAACATGTTTTTAGATCATTTGTATCGTATCTTTAACTACATAACTTTTCACCAAATTTCACAAACCCTAAGAAAGTTTGTTTTTTGATTCAAAACAAGATGTTAGCGCTTTGAGGAGTTCAAATAACGTGTTTTTAGATCATTTGTATCGTATCTTTTACTACATAACTTTTCACCAAATTTCACACAAATTAAGAAAGTTTGTTTTTTGATTCAAAACAAGATTTTACCGCTTTGAGGAGTTCAAATAACATGTTTTTAGATCATTTGTATCGTATCTTTTAGTACATAACTTTTCACCAAATTTCACAAACACTAAGAAAGTTAGTTTTTCGATTCAAAACAAAATTTTAACGATTTGAGGAGTTCAAATAACGTGTTTTTAGATCATTTGTACCGTATCTTTTAATACATAACTTTTCACCAAATTTCACAAACACTAACAAAGTTTGTTTTTTGATTCAAAACAAGATTTTAGCGCTTTGAGGAGTTCAAATAACGTGTTTTTAGATCATTTGTATCGTATCTTTTACTACATAACTTTTCACCAAATTTCACAAACACTAAGAAAGTTTGTTTTTCGATTCAAAACAAGATTTTAACGCTTTGAGGAGTTCAAATAACGTGTTTTTAGATCATTTGTATCGTATCTTTTACTACATAACTTTTAACCAAATTTCACAAACACTAAGAAAGTTTGTTTTTTGATTCAAAACAAGATTTTAGCGCTTTGAGGAGTTCAAATAACGTGTTTTTAGATCATTTATATCGTATCTTTTAGTACATAACTTTTCACCATATTTCACAAACACTAAGAAAGTTTGTTTTTCGATTCAAAACAAGATTTTAACGCTTTGAGGAGTTCAAATAACGTGTTTTTAGATCATTTGTATCGTATCTTTTAGTACATATCTTTTCACCAAATTTCACAAACACTAAGAAAGTTTGTTTTTCGATTCAAAACAAGATTTTAACGCTTTGAGGAGTTCAAATAACGTGTTTTTAGATCATTTGTATCGTATCTTTTACTACATAACTTTTAACCAAATTTCACAAACACTAAGAAAGTTTGTTTTTTGATTCAAAACAAGATTTTAGCGCTTTGAGGAGTTCAAATAACGTGTTTTTAGATCATTTGTATCGTATCTTTAACTACATAACTTTTCACCAAATTTCACACACACTAAGAAAGTTTGTTTTTTGATTCAAAACAAGATTTTAACGCTTTGAGGAGTTCAAATAACATGTTTTTAGATCATTTGTATCGTATCTTTAAGTACATAACTTTTCACGAAATTTCATAAACACTAAGAAAGTTTGTTTTTTGATTCAAAACAAGATTTTAGCGCTTTGAGGAGTTCAAATAACGTGTTTTTAGATCATTTGTATCGTATCTTTTACTACATAACTTTTAACCAAATTTCACAAACACTAAGAAAGTTTGTTTTTTGATTCAAAACAAGATTTTAGCGCTTTGAGGAGTTCAAATAACGTGTTTTTAGATCATTTGTATCGTATCTTTAACTACATAACTTTTCACCAAATTTCACACACACTAAGAAAGTTTGTTTTTTGATTCAAAACAAGATTTTAACGCTTTGAGGAGTTCAAATAACGTGTTTTTAGATCATTTGTATCGTATCTTTTAGTACATATCTTTTCACCAAATTTCACAAACACTAAGAAAGTTTGTTTTTCGATTCAAAACAAGATTTTAACGTTTTGAGGAGTTCAAATAACGTGTTTTTAGATCATTTATATCGTATCTTTTAGTACATAACTTTTCACCAAATTTCACAAATACTACGAAAGTTTGTTTTTCGATTCAAAACAAGATTTTAACGCTTTGAGGAGTTCAAATAACGTGTTTTTAGATCATTTGAATCGTATCTTTTACTACATAATTTTTCACCAAATTTCACAAACACTAAGAAAGTTTGTTTTTCGATTCAAAACAAGATTTTAACGATTTGAGGAGTTCAAATAACGTGTTTTTAGATCATTTGTATCGTACCTTTTACTACATAACTTTTCACCAAATTTCACACACACTAAGAAAGTTTGTTTTTTGATTCAAAACAGGATTTTAGCGCTTTGAGGAGCTCAAATAACGTGTTTTTAGATCATTTGTACCGTATCTTTTACTACATAACTTTTCACCAAATTTCACAAACACTAAGAAAGTTTGTTTTTCGATTCAAAACAAGATTTTAACGCTTTGAGGAGTTCAAATAACGTGTTTTTAGATCATTTGTATCGTATCTTTTAGTACATATCTTTTCACCAAATTTCACAAACACTAAGAAAGTTTGTTTTTCGATTCAAAACAAGATTTTAACGTTTTGAGGAGTTCAAATAACGTGTTTTTAGATCATTTGTATCGTATCTTTTAGTACATAACTTTTCACCAAATTTCACAAACACTAAGAAAGTTTGTTTTTGGATTCAAAACAAGATTTTAACGCTTTGAGGAGTTCAAATAACGTGGTTTTAGACCATTTGTATCGTATCTTTTAGTACATATCTTTTCACCAAATTTCGCAAACACTAAGAAAGTTTGTTTTTCGATTCAAAACAAGATTTTAACGCTTTGAGGAGTTCAAATAAGGTGTTTTTAGATCATTTGTATCGTATCTTTTAGTACATAACTTTTCACCAAATTTCACACACACTAAGAAAGTTTGTTTTTTGATTCAAAACAAGATTTTAACGCTTTGAGGAGTTCAAATAACGTGTTTTTAGATCATTTGTATCGTATCTTTTAGTACATAACTTTTCACCAAATGTCATAAACACTAAGAAAGTTTGTTTTTTGATTCAAAACAAGATTTTAGCGCTTTGAGGAGTTCAAATAACGTGTTTTTAGATCATTTGTATCGTATATTTTACTACATTACTTTTCACCAAATTTCACAAACACTAAGAAAGTTTGTTTTTTGATTCAAAACAGGATTTTAGCGCTTTGAGGGGCTCAAATAACGTGTTTTTAGATCATTTGTATCGTATCTTTTACTACATAACTTTTCACCAAATTTCACAAACACTAAGAAAGTTTGTTTTTCGATTCAAAACAAGATTTTAACGCTTTGAGGAGTTCAAATAACGTGTTTTTAGATCATTTGTATCGTATCTTTTAGTACATATCTTTTCACCAAATTTCACAAACACTAAGAAAGTTTGTTTTTCGATTCAAAACAAGATTTTAACGCTTTGAGGAGTTCAAATAACGTGTTTTTAGATCATTTGTATCGTACCTTTTACTACATAACTTTTAACCAAATTTCACAAACACTAAGAAAGTTTGTTTTTTGATTCAAAACAAGATTTTAGCGCTTTGAGGAGTTCAAATAACGTGTTTTTAGATCATTTGTATCGTATCTTTAACTACATAACTTTTCACCAAATTTCACACACACTAAGAAAGTTTGTTTTTTGATTCAAAACAAGATTTTAACGCTTTGAGGAGTTCAAATAACATGTTTTTAGATCATTTGTATCGTATCTTTTAGTACATAACTTTTCACCAAATTTCACAAACACTAAGAAAGTTTGTTTTTTGATTCAAAACAAGATTTTAGCGCTTTGAGGAGTTCAAATAACGTGTGTTTAGATCATTTGTATCGTATCTTTTACTACATAACTTTTCACCAAATTTCACAAACACTAAGAAAGTTTGTTTTTTGATTCAAAACAGGATTTTAGCGCTTTGAGGAGCTCAAATAACGTGTTTTTAGATCATTTGTATCGTATCTTTTACTACATAACTTTTCACCAAATTTCACAAACACTAAGAAAGTTTGTTTTTCGATTCAAAACAAGATTTTAACGCTTTGAGGAGTTCAAATAACGTGTTTTTAGATCATTTGTATCGTATCTTTTAGTACATATCTTTTCACCAAATTTCACAAACACTAAGAAAGTTTATTTTTTGATTCAAAACAAGATGTTAGCGCTTTGAGGAGTTCAAATAACGTGTTTTTAGATCATTTGTATCGTATCTTTTACTACATAACTTTTCACCAAATTTCACACAAACTAAGAAAGTTTGTTTTTTGATTCAAAACAAGATTTTAACGCTTTGAGGAGTTCAAATAACATGTTTTTAGATCATTTGTATCGTATCTTTTAGTACATAACTTTTCACCAAATTTCACAAACACTAAGAAAGTTAGTTTTTCGATTCAAAACAAAATTTTAACGATTTGAGGAGTTCAAATAACGGGTTTTTAGATCATTTGTACCGTATCTTTTAATACATAACTTTTCACCAAATTTCACAAACACTAAGAAAGTTTGTTTTTCGATTCAAAACAAGATTTTAACGCTTTGAGGAGTTCAAATAACGTGTTTTTAGATCATTTGTATCGTATCTTTTACTACATAACTTTTCACCAAATTTCACACAAACTAAGAAAGTTTGTTTTTTGATTCAAAACAAGATTTTAGCGCTTTGAGGAGTTCAAATAACTTGTTTTTAGATCATTTGTATCGAATATTTTACTACATAACTTTTCACCAAATTTCACAAACACTAAGAAAGTTTGTTTTTCGATTCAAAACAAGATTTTAACGCTTTGAAGAGTTCAAATAACATGTTTTTAGATCATTTATATCGTATCTTTTAGTACATAACTTTTCACCATATTTCACAAACACTAAGAAAGTTTGTTTTTCGATTCAAAACAAGATTTTAACGCTTTGAGGAGTTCAAATAACGTGTTTTTAGATCATTTGTATCATATCTTTTAGTACATAACTTTTCACCAAATTTCACAAACACTAAGAAAGTTTGTTTTTCGATTCAAAACAAGATTTGAATGCTTTGAGGAGTTCAAATAACATGTTTTTAGATCATTTGTATCGTATCTTTTAGTACATAACTTTTCACCAAATTTCACAAACACTAAGAAAGTTTGTTTTTCGATTCAAAACAAGATTTTAGCGCTTTGAGGAGTTCAAATAACGTGTGTTTAGATCATTTGTATCGTATCTTTTACTACATAACTTTTCACCAAATTTCACAAACACTAAGAAAGTTTGTTTTTTGATTCAAAACAGGATTTTAGCGCTTTGAGGAGTTCAAATAACGTGTTTTTAGATCATTTGTATCGTATCTTTTAGTACATATCTTTTCACCAAATTTCACAAACACTAAGAAAGTTTGTTTTTCCATTCAAAACAAGATTTTAACGTTTTGAGGAGTTCAAATAACGTGTTTTTAGATCATTTGTATCGTATCTTTTAGTACATAACTTTTCACCAAATTTCACAAACACTAAGAAAGTTTGTTTTTCGATTCAAAACAAGATTTTAACGCTTTGAGGAGTTCAAATAACATGTTTTTAGATCATTTGTATCGTATTTTTTACTACATAACTTTTAACCAAATTTCACAAACCCTAAGAAAGTTTGTTTTTGGATTCAAAACTAGATTTTAGCGCTTTGAGGAGTTCAAATAACGTGTTTTTAGATCATTTGTATCGTATCTTTAACTACATAAGTTTTCACCAAATTTCACACACACTAAGAAAGTTTGTTTTTTGATTCAAAACAAGATTTTAGCGCTTTGAGGAGTTCAAATAACGTGTTTTTAGATCATTTGTATCGTAACTTTTAGTACATAACTTTTCACCAAATTTCACAAACACTAAGAAAGTTTGTTTTTTTGATTCAAAACAAGATGTTAGCGCTTTGAGGAGTTCAAATAACGTGTTTTTAGATCATTTGTATCGTATCTTTTACTACATAACTTTTCACCAAATTTCACACAAACTAAGAAAGTTTGTTTTTGGATTCAAAACAAGATTTTAACGCTTTGAGGAGTTCAAATAACGTGTTTTTAGATCATTTGTATCGTATCTTTAACTACATAACTTTTCACCAAATTTCACACACACTAAGAAAGTTTGTTTTTTGATTCAAAACAAGATTTTAACGCTTTGAGGAGTTCAAATAACATGTTTTTAGATCTTTTGTATCGTATCTTTTAGTACATAACTTTTCACCAAATTTCATAAACACTAAGAAAGTTTGTTTTTTGATTCAAAAGAAGATTTTAGCGCTTTGAGGAGTTCAAATAACGTGTTTTTAGATCATTTGTATCGTATCTTTTACTACATAACTTTTAACCAAATTTCACAAACACTAAGAAAGTTTGTTTTTTGATTCAAAACAAGATTTTAGCGCTTTGAGGAGTTCAAATAACGTGTTTTTAGATCATTTGTATCGTATCTTTAACTACATAACTTTTCACCAAATTTCACACACACTAAGAAAGTTTGTTTTTTGATTCAAAACAAGATTTTAACGCTTTGAGGAGTTCAAATAACATGTTTTTAGATCATTTGTATCGTATCTTTTAGTACATAACTTTTCACCAAATTTCACAAACACTAAGAAAGTTTGTTTTTTGATTCAAAACAAGATTTTAGCGCTTTGAGGAGTTCAAATAACGTGTGTTTAGATCATTTGTATCGTATCTTTTACTACATAACTTTTCACCAAATTTCACAAACACTAAGAAAGTTTGTTTTTTGATTCAAAACAGGATTTTAGCGCTTTGAGGAGCTCAAATAACGTGTTTTTAGATCATTTGTATCGTATCTTTTACTACATCACTTTTCACCAAATTTCACAAACACTAAGAAAGTTTGTTTTTCGATTCAAAACAAGATTTTAACGCTTTGAGGAGTTCAAATAACGTGTTTTTAGATCATTTGTATCGTATCTTTTAGTACATATCTTTTCACCAAATTTCACAAACACTAAGAAAGTTTGTTTTTCGATTCAAAACAAGATTTTAACGTTTTGAGGAGTTCAAATAACGTGTTTTTAGATCATTTGTATCGTATCTTTTAGTACATAACTTTTCACCAAATTTCACAAACACTAAGAAAGTTTGTTTTTCGATTCAAAACAAGATTTTAACGCTTTGAGGAGTTCAAATAACATGTTTTTAGATCATTTGTATCGTATTTTTTACTACATAACTTTTAACCAAATTTCACAAACCCTAAGAAAGTTTGTTTTTTGATTCAAAACAAGATTTTAGCGCTTTGAGGAGTTCAAATAACGTGTTTTTAGATCATTTGTATCGTATCTTTAACTACATAACTTTTCACCAAATTTCACACACACTAAGAAAGTTTGTTTTTTGATTCAAAACAAGATTTTAACGCTTTGAGGAGTTCAAATAACATGTTTTTAGATCATTTGTATCGTATCTTTTAGTACATAACTTTTCACCAAATTTCACAAACACTAAGAAAGTTTGTTTTTTGATTCAAAACAAGATTTTAGCGCTTTGAGGAGTTCAAATAACGTGTGTTTAGATCATTTGTATCGTATCTTTTACTACATAACTTTTCACCAAATTTCACAAACACTAAGAAAGTTTGTTTTTTGATTCAAAACAGGATTTTAGCGCTTTGAGGAGCTCAAATAACGTGTTTTTAGATCATTTGTATCGTATCTTTTACTACATAACTTTTCACCAAATTTCACAAACACTAAGAAAGTTTGTTTTTCGATTCAAAACAAGATTTTAACGCTTTGAGGAGTTCAAATAACGTGTTTTTAGATCATTTGTATCGTATCTTTTAGTACATATCTTTTCACCAAATTTCACAAACACTAAGAAAGTTTGTTTTTCGATTCAAAACAAGATTTTAACGTTTTGAGGAGTTCAAATAACGTGTTTTTAGATCATTTGTATCGTATCTTTTAGTACATAACTTTTCACCAAATTTCACAAACACTAAGAAAGTTTGTTTTTTGATTCAAAACAAGATGTTAGCGCTTTGAGGAGTTCAAATAACGTGTTTTTAGATCATTTGTATCGTATCTTTTACTACATAACTTTTCACCAAATTTCACACAAACTAAGAAAGTTTGTTTTTTGATTCAAAACAAGATTTTAACGCTTTGAGGAGTTCAAATAACGTGTTTTTAGATCATTTGTACCGTATCTTTTAATACATAACTTTTCACCAAATTTCACAAACACTAAGAAAGTTTGTTTTTCGATTCAAAACAAGATTTTAACGCTTTGAGGAGTTCAAATAACGTGTTTTTAGATCATTTGTATCGTATCTTTTACTACATAACTTTTCACCAAATTTCACACAAACTAAGAAAGTTTGTTTTTTGATTCAAAACAAGATTTTAGCGCTTTGAGGAGTTCAAATAACTTGTTTTTAGATCATTTGTATCGAATATTTTACTACATAACTTTTCACCAAATTTCACAAACACTAAGAAAGTTTGTTTTTCGATTCAAAACAAGATTTTAACGCTTTGAAGAGTTCAAATAACATGTTTTTAGATCATTTATATCGTATCTTTTAGTACATAACTTTTCACCATATTTCACAAACACTAAGAAAGTTTGTTTTTCGATTCAAAACAAGATTTTAACGCTTTGAGGAGTTCAAATAACGTGTTTTTAGATCATTTGTATCATATCTTTTAGTACATAACTTTTCACCAAATTTCACAAACACTAAGAAAGTTTGTTTTTCGATTCAAAACAAGATTTGAATGCTTTGAGGAGTTCAAATAACATGTTTTTAGATCATTTGTATCGTATCTTTTAGTACATAACTTTTCACCAAATTTCACAAACACTAAGAAAGTTTGTTTTTCGATTCAAAACAAGATTTTAGCGCTTTGAGGAGTTCAAATAACGTGTGTTTAGATCATTTGTATCGTATCTTTTACTACATAACTTTTCACCAAATTTCACAAACACTAAGAAAGTTTGTTTTTTGATTCAAAACAGGATTTTAGCGCTTTGAGGAGCTCAAATAACGTGTTTTTAGATCATTTGTATCGTATCTTTTACTACATAACTTTTCACCAAATTTCACAAACACTAAGAAAGTTCGTTTTTCGATTCAAAACAAGATTTTAACGCTTTGAGGAGTTCAAATAACGTGTTTTTAGATCATTTGTATCGTATCTTTTAGTACATATCTTTTCACCAAATTTCACAAACACTAAGAAAGTTTGTTTTTCGATTCAAAACAAGATTTTAACGTTTTGAGGAGTTCAAATAACGTGTTTTTAGATCATTTGTATCGTATCTTTTAGTACATAACTTTTCACCAAATTTCACAAACACTAAGAAAGTTTGTTTTTCGATTCAAAACAAGATTTTAACGCTTTGAGGAGTTCAAATAACATGTTTTTAGATCATTTGTATCGTATTTTTTACTACATAACTTTTAACCAAATTTCACAAACCCTAAGAAAGTTTGTTTTTTGATTCAAAACTAGATTTTAGCGCTTTGAGGAGTTCAAATAACGTGTTTTTAGATCATTTGTATCGTATCTTTAACTACATAAGTTTTCACCAAATTTCACACACACTAAGAAAGTTTGTTTTTTGATTCAAAACAAGATTTTAGCGCTTTGAGGAGTTCAAATAACGTGTTTTTAGATCATTTGTATCGTATCTTTTAGTACATAACTTTTCACCAAATTTCACAAACACTAAGAAAGTTTGTTTTTTTGATTCAAAACAAGATGTTAGCGCTTTGAGGAGTTCAAATAACGTGTTTTTAGATCATTTGTATCGTATCTTTAACTACATAACTTTTCACCAAATTTCACACACACTAAGAAAGTTTGTTTTTTGATTCAAAACAAGATTTTAACGCTTTGAGGAGTTCAAATAACAAGTTTTTAGATCTTTTGTATCGTATCTTTTAGTACATAACTTTTCACCAAATTTCATAAACACTAAGAAAGTTTGTTTTTTGATTCAAAACAAGATTTTAGCGCTTTGAGGAGTTCAAATAACGTGTTTTTAGATCATTTGTATCGTATCTTTTACTACATAACTTTTAACCAAATTTCACAAACACTAAGAAAGTTTGTTTTTTGATTCAAAACAAGATTTTAGCGCTTTGAGGAGTTCAAATAACGTGTTTTTAGATCATTTGTATCGTATCTTTAACTACATAACTTTTCACCAAATTTCACACACACTAAGAAAGTTTGTTTTTTGATTCAAAACAAGATTTTAACGCTTTGAGGAGTTCAAATAACATGTTTTTAGATCATTTGTATCGTATCTTTTAGTACATAACTTTTCACCAAATTTCACAAACACTAAGAAAGTTTGTTTTTTGATTCAAAACAAGATTTTAGCGCTTTGAGGAGTTCAAATAACGTGTGTTTAGATCATTTGTATCGTATCTTTTACTACATAACTTTTCACCAAATTTCACAAACACTAAGAAAGTTTGTTTTTTGATTCAAAACAGGATTTTAGCGCTTTGAGGAGCTCAAATAACGTGTTTTTAGATCATTTGTATCGTATCTTTTACTACATCACTTTTCACCAAATTTCACAAACACTAAGAAAGTTTGTTTTTCGATTCAAAACAAGATTTTAACGCTTTGAGGAGTTCAAATAACGTGTTTTTAGATCATTTGTATCGTATCTTTTAGTACATATCTTTTCACCAAATTTCACAAACACTAAGAAAGTTTGTTTTTCGATTCAAAACAAGATTTTAACGTTTTGAGGAGTTCAAATAACGTGTTTTTAGATCATTTGTATCGTATCTTTTAGTACATAACTTTTCACCAAATTTAACAAACACTAAGAAAGTTTGTTTTTCGATTCAAAACAAGATTTTAACGCTTTGAGGAGTTCAAATAACATGTTTTTAGATCATTTGTATCGTATTTTTTACTACATAACTTTTAACCAAATTTCACAAACCCTAAGAAAGTTTGTTTTTTGATTCAAAACAAGATTTTAGCGCTTTGAGGAGTTCAAATAACGTGTTTTTAGATCATTTGTATCGTATCTTTAACTACATAACTTTTCACCAAATTTCACACACACTAAGAAAGTTTGTTTTTTGATTCAAAACAAGATTTTAACGCTTTGAGGAGTTCAAATAACATGTTTTTAGATCATTTGTATCGTATCTTTTAGTACATAACTTTTCACCAAATTTCACAAACACTAAGAAAGTTTGTTTTTTGATTCAAAACAAGATTTTAGCGCTTTGAGGAGTTCAAATAACGTGTGTTTAGATCATTTGTATCGTATCTTTTACTACATAACTTTTCACCAAATTTCACAAACACTAAGAAAGTTTGTTTTTTGATTCAAAACAGGATTTTAGCGCTTTGAGGAGCTCAAATAACGTGTTTTTAGATCATTTGTATCGTATCTTTTACTACATAACTTTTCACCAAATTTCACAAACACTAAGAAAGTTTGTTTTTCGATTCAAAACAAGATTTTAACGCTTTGAGGAGTTCAAATAACGTGTTTTTAGATCATTTGTATCGTATCTTTTAGTACATATCTTTTCACCAAATTTCACAAACACTAAGAAAGTTTGTTTTTCGATTCAAAACAAGATTTTAACGTTTTGAGGAGTTCAAATAACGTGTTTTTAGATCATTTGTATCGTATCTTTTAGTACATAACTTTTCACCAAATTTCACAAACACTAAGAAAGTTTGTTTTTTGATTCAAAACAAGATGTTAGCGCTTTGAGGAGTTCAAATAACGTGTTTTTAGATCATTTGTATCGTATCTTTTACTACATAACTTTTCACCAAATTTCACACAAACTAAGAAAGTTTGTTTTTTGATTCAAAACAAGATTTTAACGCTTTGAGGAGTTCAAATAACATGTTTTTAGATCATTTGTATCGTATCTTTTAGTACATAACTTTTCACCAAATTTCACAAACACTAAGAAAGTTAGTTTTTCGATTCAAAACAAAATTTTAACGATTTGAGGAGTTCAAATAACGTGTTTTTAGATCATTTGTACCGTATCTTTTAATACATAACTTTTCACCAAATTTCACAAACACTAAGAAAGTTTGTTTTTCGATTCAAAACAAGATTTTAACGCTTTGAGGAGTTCAAATAACGTGTTTTTAGATCATTTGTATCGTATCTTTTACTACATAACTTTTCACCAAATTTCACACAAACTAAGAAAGTTTGTTTTTTGATTCAAAACAAGATTTTAGCGCTTTGAGGAGTTCAAATAACTTGTTTTTAGATCATTTGTATCGAATATTTTACTACATAACTTTTCACCAAATTTCACAAACACTAAGAAAGTTTGTTTTTCGATTCAAAACAAGATTTTAACGCTTTGAAGAGTTCAAATAACATGTTTTTAGATCATTTATATCGTATCTTTTAGTACATAACTTTTCACCATATTTCACAAACACTAAGAAAGTTTGTTTTTCGATTCAAAACAAGATTTTAACGCTTTGAGGAGTTCAAATAACGTGTTTTTAGATCATTTGTATCATATCTTTTAGTACATAACTTTTCACCAAATTTCACAAACACTAAGAAAGTTTGTTTTTCGATTCAAAACAAGATTTGAATGCTTTGAGGAGTTCAAATAACATGTTTTTAGATCATTTGTATCGTATCTTTTAGTACATAACTTTTCACCAAATTTCACAAACACTAAGAAAGTTTGTTTTTCGATTCAAAACAAGATTTTAGCGCTTTGAGGAGTTCAAATAACGTGTGTTTAGATCATTTGTATCGTATCTTTTACTACATAACTTTTCACCAAATTTCACAAACACTAAGAAAGTTTGTTTTTTGATTCAAAACAGGATTTTAGCGCTTTGAGGAGCTCAAATAACGTGTTTTTAGATCATTTGTATCGTATCTTTTACTACATAACTTTTCACCAAATTTCACAAACACTAAGAAAGTTCGTTTTTCGATTCAAAACTAGATTTTAACGCTTTGAGGAGTTCAAATAACGTGTTTTTAGATCATTTGTATCGTATCTTTTAGTACATATCTTTTCACCAAATTTCACAAACACTAAGAAAGTTTGTTTTTCGATTCAAAACAAGATTTTAACGTTTTGAGGAGTTCAAATAACGTGTTTTTAGATCATTTGTATCGTATCTTTTAGTACATAACTTTTCACCAAATTTCACAAACACTAAGAAAGTTTGTTTTTCGATTCAAAACAAGATTTTAACGCTTTGAGGAGTTCAAATAACATGTTTTTAGATCATTTGTATCGTATTTTTTACTACATAACTTTTAACCAAATTTCACAAACCCTAAGAAAGTTTGTTTTTTGATTCAAAACTAGATTTTAGCGCTTTGAGGAGTTCAAATAACGTGTTTTTAGATCATTTGTATCGTATCTTTAACTACATAAGTTTTCACCAAATTTCACACACACTAAGAAAGTTTGTTTTTTGATTCAAAACAAGATTTTAGCGCTTTGAGGAGTTCAAATGACGTGTTTTTAGATCATTTGTATCGTATCTTTTAGTACATAACTTTTCACCAAATTTCACAAACACTAAGAAAGTTTGTTTTTTTGATTCAAAACAAGATGTTAGCGCTTTGAGGAGTTCAAATAACGTGTTTTTAGATCATTTGTATCGTATCTTTTACTACATAACTTTTCACCAAATTTCACACAAACTAAGAAAGTTTGTTTTTGGATTCAAAACAAGATTTTAACGCTTTGAGGAGTTCAAATAACGTGTTTTTAGATCATTTGTATCGTATCTTTAACTACATAACTTTTCACCAAATTTCACACACACTAAGAAAGTTTGTTTTTTGATTCAAAACAAATTTTAACGCTTTGAGGAGTTCAAATAACATGTTTTTAGATCTTTTGTATCGTATCTTTTAGTACATAACTTTTCACCAAATTTCATAAACACTAAGAAAGTTTGTTTTTTGATTCAAAACAAGATTTTAGCGCTTTGAGGAGTTCAAATAACGTGTTTTTAGATCATTTGTATCGTATCTTTTACTACATAACTTTTAACCAAATTTCACAAACACTAAGAAAGTTTGTTTTTTGATTCAAAACAAGATTTTAGCGCTTTGAGGAGTTCAAATAACGTGTTTTTAGATCATTTGTATCGTATCTTTAACTACATAACTTTTCACCAAATTTCACACACACTAAGAAAGTTTGTTTTTTGATTCAAAACAAGATTTTAACGCTTTGAGGAGTTCAAATAACATGTTTTTAGATCATTTGTATCGTATCTTTTAGTACATAACTTTTCACCAAATTTCACAAACACTAAGAAAGTTTGTTTTTTGATTCAAAACAAGATTTTAGCGCTTTGAGGAGTTCAAATAACGTGTGTTTAGATCATTTGTATCGTATCTTTTACTACATAACTTTTCACCAAATTTCACAAACACTAAGAAAGTTTGTTTTTTGATTCAAAACAGGATTTTAGCGCTTTGAGGAGCTCAAATAACGTGTTTTTAGATCATTTGTATCGTATCTTTTACTACATAACTTTTCACCAAATTTCACAAACACTAAGAAAGTTTGTTTTTCGATTCAAAACAAGATTTTAACGCTTTGAGGAGTTCAAATAACGTGTTTTTAGATCATTTGTATCGTATCTTTTAGTACATATCTTTTCACCAAATTTCACAAACACTAAGAAAGTTTGTTTTTCGATTCAAAACAAGATTTTAACGTTTTGAGGAGTTCAAATAACGTGTTTTTAGATCATTTGTATCGTATCTTTTAGTACATAACTTTTCACCAAATTTCACAAACACTAAGAAAGTTTGTTTTTCGATTCAAAACAAGATTTTAACGCTTTGAGGAGTTCAAATAACATGTTTTTAGATCATTTGTATCGTATTTTTTACTACATAACTTTTAACCAAATTTCACAAACCCTAAGAAAGTTTGTTTTTTGATTCAAAACAAGATTTTAGCGCTTTGAGGAGTTCAAATAACGTGTTTTTAGATCATTTGTATCGTATCTTTAACTACATAACTTTTCACCAAATTTCACACACACTAAGAAAGTTTGTTTTTTGATTCAAAACAAGATTTTAACGCTTTGAGGAGTTCAAATAACATGTTTTTAGATCATTTGTATCGTATCTTTTAGTACATAACTTTTCACCAAATTTCACAAACACTAAGAAAGTTTGTTTTTTGATTCAAAACAAGATTTTAGCGCTTTGAGGAGTTCAAATAACGTGTGTTTAGATCATTTGTATCGTATCTTTTACTACATAACTTTTCACCAAATTTCACAAACACTAAGAAAGTTTGTTTTTTGATTCAAAACAGGATTTTAGCGCTTTGAGGAGCTCAAATAACGTGTTTTTAGATCATTTGTATCGTATCTTTTACTACATCACTTTTCACCAAATTTCACAAACACTAAGAAAGTTTGTTTTTCGATTCAAAACAAGATTTTAACGCTTTGAGGAGTTCAAATAACGTGTTTTTAGATCATTTGTATCGTATCTTTTAGTACATATCTTTTCACCAAATTTCACAAACACTAAGAAAGTTTGTTTTTCGATTCAAAACAAGATTTTAACGTTTTGAGGAGTTCAAATAACGTGTTTTTAGATCATTTGTATCGTATCTTTTAGTACATAACTTTTCACCAAATTTAACAAACACTAAGAAAGTTTGTTTTTCGATTCAAAACAAGATTTTTACGCTTTGAGGAGTTCAAATAACATGTTTTTAGATCATTTGTATCGTATTTTTTACTACATAACTTTTAACCAAATTTCACAAACCCTAAGAAAGTTTGTTTTTTGATTCAAAACAAGATTTTAGCGCTTTGAGGAGTTCAAATAACGTGTTTTTAGATCATTTGTATCGTATCTTTAACTACATAACTTTTCACCAAATTTCACACACACTAAGAAAGTTTGTTTTTTGATTCAAAACAAGATTTTAACGCTTTGAGGAGTTCAAATAACATGTTTTTAGATCATTTGTATCGTATCTTTTAGTACATAACTTTTCACCAAATTTCACAAACACTAAGAAAGTTTGTTTTTTGATTCAAAACAAGATTTTAGCGCTTTGAGGAGTTCAAATAACGTGTGTTTAGATCATTTGTATCGTATCTTTTACTACATAACTTTTCACCAAATTTCACAAACACTAAGAAAGTTTGTTTTTTGATTCAAAACAGGATTTTAGCGCTTTGAGGAGCTCAAATAACGTGTTTTTAGATCATTTGTATCGTATCTTTTACTACATAACTTTTCACCAAATTTCACAAACACTAAGAAAGTTTGTTTTTCGATTCAAAACAAGATTTTAACGCTTTGAGGAGTTCAAATAACGTGTTTTTAGATCATTTGTATCGTATCTTTTAGTACATATCTTTTCACCAAATTTCACAAACACTAAGAAAGTTTGTTTTTCGATTCAAAACAAGATTTTAACGTTTTGAGGAGTTCAAATAACGTGTTTTTAGATCATTTGTATCGTATCTTTTAGTACATAACTTTTCACCAAATTTCACAAACACTAAGAAAGTTTGTTTTTTGATTCAAAACAAGATGTTAGCGCTTTGAGGAGTTCAAATAACGTGTTTTTAGATCATTTGTATCGTATCTTTTACTACATAACTTTTCACCAAATTTCACACAAACTAAGAAAGTTTGTTTTTTGATTCAAAACAAGATTTTAACGCTTTGAGGAGTTCAAATAACATGTTTTTAGATCATTTGTATCGTATCTTTTAGTACATAACTTTTCACCAAATTTCACAAACACTAAGAAAGTTAGTTTTTCGATTCAAAACAAAATTTTAACGATTTGAGGAGTTCAAATAACGTGTTTTTAGATCATTTGTACCGTATCTTTTAATACATAACTTTTCACCAAATTTCACAAACACTAAGAAAGTTTGTTTTTCGATTCAAAACAAGATTTTAACGCTTTGAGGAGTTCAAATAACGTGTTTTTAGATCATTTGTATCGTATCTTTTACTACATAACTTTTCACCAAATTTCACACAAACTAAGAAAGTTTGTTTTTTGATTCAAAACAAGATTTTAGCGCTTTGAGGAGTTCAAATAACTTGTTTTTAGATCATTTGTATCGAATATTTTACTACATAACTTTTCACCAAATTTCACAAACACTAAGAAAGTTTGTTTTTCGATTCAAAACAAGATTTTAACGCTTTGAAGAGTTCAAATAACATGTTTTTAGATCATTTATATCGTATCTTTTAGTACATAACTTTTCACCATATTTCACAAACACTAAGAAAGTTTGTTTTTCGATTCAAAACAAGATTTTAACGCTTTGAGGAGTTCAAATAACGTGTTTTTAGATCATTTGTATCATATCTTTTAGTACATAACTTTTCACCAAATTTCACAAACACTAAGAAAGTTTGTTTTTCGATTCAAAACAAGATTTGAATGCTTTGAGGAGTTCAAATAACATGTTTTTAGATCATTTGTATCGTATCTTTTAGTACATAACTTTTCACCAAATTTCACAAACACTAAGAAAGTTTGTTTTTCGATTCAAAACAAGATTTTAGCGCTTTGAGGAGTTCAAATAACGTGTGTTTAGATCATTTGTATCGTATCTTTTACTACATAACTTTTCACCAAATTTCACAAACACTAAGAAAGTTTGTTTTTTGATTCAAAACAGGATTTTAGCGCTTTGAGGAGCTCAAATAACGTGTTTTTAGATCATTTGTATCGTATCTTTTACTACATAACTTTTCACCAAATTTCACAAACACTAAGAAAGTTCGTTTTTCGATTCAAAACTAGATTTTAACGCTTTGAGGAGTTCAAATAACGTGTTTTTAGATCATTTGTATCGTATCTTTTAGTACATAACTTTTCACCAAATTTCACAAACACTAAGAAAGTTTGTTTTTCGATTCAAAACAAGATTTTAACGTTTTGAGGAGTTCAAATAACGTGTTTTTAGATCATTTGTATCGTATCTTTTAGTACATAACTTTTCACCAAATTTCACAAACACTAAGAAAGTTTGTTTTTTGATTCAAAACTAGATTTTAGCGCTTTGAGGAGTTCAAATAACGTGTTTTTAGATCATTTGTATCGTATCTTTAACTACATAAGTTTTCACCAAATTTCACACACACTAAGAAAGTTTGTTTTTTGATTCAAAACAAGATTTTAGCGCTTTGAGGAGTTCAAATAACGTGTTTTTAGATCATTTGTATCGTATCTTTTAGTACATAACTTTTCACCAAATTTCACAAACACTAAGAAAGTTTGTTTTTTTGATTCAAAACAAGATGTTAGCGCTTTGAGGAGTTCAAATAACGTGTTTTTAGATCATTTGTATCGTATCTTTTACTACATAACTTTTCACCAAATTTCACACAAACTAAGAAAGTTTGTTTTTGGATTCAAAACAAGATTTTAACGCTTTGAGGAGTTCAAATAACGTGTTTTTAGATCATTTGTATCGTATCTTTAACTACATAACTTTTCACCAAATTTCACACACACTAAGAAAGTTTGTTTTTTGATTCAAAACAAATTTTAACGCTTTGAGGTGTTCAAATAACATGTTTTTAGATCTTTTGTATCGTATCTTTTAGTACATAACTTTTCACCAAATTTCATAAACACTAAGAAAGTTTGTTTTTTGATTCAAAACAAGATTTTAGCGCTTTGAGGAGTTCAAATAACGTGTTTTTAGATCATTTGTATCGTATCTTTTACTACATAACTTTTAACCAAATTTCACAAACACTAAGAAAGTTTGTTTTTTGATTCAAAACAAGATTTTAGCGCTTTGAGGAGTTCAAATAACGTGTTTTTAGATCATTTGTATCGTATCTTTAACTACATAACTTTTCACCAAATTTCACACACACTAAGAAAGTTTGTTTTTTGATTCAAAACAAGATTTTAACGCTTTGAGGAGTTCAAATAACATGTTTTTAGATCATTTGTATCGTATCTTTTAGTACATAACTTTTCACCAAATTTCACAAACACTAAGAAAGTTTGTTTTTTGATTCAAAACAAGATTTTAGCGCTTTGAGGAGTTCAAATAACGTGTGTTTAGATCATTTGTATCGTATCTTTTACTACATAACTTTTCACCAAATTTCACAAACACTAAGAAAGTTTGTTTTTTGATTCAAAACAGGATTTTAGCGCTTTGAGGAGCTCAAATAACGTGTTTTTAGATCATTTGTATCGTATCTTTTACTACATAACTTTTCACCAAATTTCACAAACACTAAGAAAGTTTGTTTTTCGATTCAAAACAAGATTTTAACGCTTTGAGGAGTTCAAATAACGTGTTTTTAGATCATTTGTATCGTATCTTTTAGTACATATCTTTTCACCAAATTTCACAAACACTAAGAAAGTTTGTTTTTCGATTCAAAACAAGATTTTAACGTTTTGAGGAGTTCAAATAACGTGTTTTTAGATCATTTGTATCGTATCTTTTAGTACATAACTTTTCACCAAATTTCACAAACACTAAGAAAGTTTGTTTTTCGATTCAAAACAAGATTTTAACGCTTTGAGGAGTTCAAATAACATGTTTTTAGATCATTTGTATCGTATTTTTTACTACATAACTTTTAACCAAATTTCACAAACCCTAAGAAAGTTTGTTTTTTGATTCAAAACAAGATTTTAGCGCTTTGAGGAGTTCAAATAACGTGTTTTTAGATCATTTGTATCGTATCTTTAACTACATAACTTTTCACCAAATTTCACACACACTAAGAAAGTTTGTTTTTTGATTCAAAACAAGATTTTAACGCTTTGAGGAGTTCAAATAACATGTTTTTAGATCATTTGTATCGTATCTTTTAGTACATAACTTTTCACCAAATTTCACAAACACTAAGAAAGTTTGTTTTTTGATTCAAAACAAGATGTTAGCGCTTTGAGGAGTTCAAATAACGTGTTTTTAGATCATTTGTATCATATCTTTTACTACATAACTTTTCACCAAATTTCACACAAACTAAGAAAGTTTGTTTTTTGATTCAAAACAAGATTTTAACGCTTTGAGGAGTTCAAATAACATGTTTTTAGATCATTTGTATCGTATCTTTTAGTACATAACTTTTCACCAAATTTCACAAACACTAAGAAAGTTAGTTTTTCGATTCAAAACAAAATTTTAGCTATTTGAGGAGTTCAAATAACGTGTTTTTAGATCATTTGTACCGTATC
This sequence comes from Luzula sylvatica, assembly GCA_946800325.1. Lineage (NCBI taxonomy): Eukaryota > Viridiplantae > Streptophyta > Magnoliopsida > Poales > Juncaceae > Luzula > Luzula sylvatica. The sequence continues at coordinate 3,802,354 of OX326957.1, read as the reverse complement.
TTTTAATACATAACTTTTCACCAAATTTCACAAACACTAACAAAGTTTGTTTTTTGATTCAAAACAAGTTTTTAGCGCTTTGAGGAGTCCAAATAACTTGTTTTTAGATCATTTGTATCGAATATTTTACTACATAACTTTTCACCAAATTTCACAAACACTAAGAAAGTTTGTTTTTCGATTCAAAACAAGATTTTAACGCTTTGAGGAGTTCAAATAACATGTTTTTAGATCATTTATATCGTATCTTTTAGTACATAACTTTTCACCATATTTCACAAACACTAAGAAAGTTTGTTTTTCGATTCAAAACAAGATTTTAACGCTTTGAGGAGTTCAAATAACGTGTTTTTAGATCATTTGTATCATATCTTTTAGTACATAACTTTTCACCAAATTTCACAAACACTAAGAAAGTTTGTTTTTCGATTCAAAACAAGATTTGAATGCTTTGAGGAGTTCAAATAACATGTTTTTAGATCATTTGTATCGTATCTTTTAGTACATAACTTTTCACCAAATTTCACAAACACTAAGAAAGTTTGTTTTTCGATTCAAAACAAGATTTTAACGTTTTGAGGAGTTCAAATAACGTGTTTTTAGATCATTTGTATCGTATCTTTTAGTACATAACTTTTCACCAAATTTCACAAACACTAAGAAAGTTTGTTTTTGGATTCAAAACAAGATTTTAACGCTTTGAGGAGTTCAAATAACGTGGTTTTAGACCATTTGTATCGTATCTTTTAGTACATATCTTTTCACCAAATTTCGCAAACACTAAGAAAGTTTGTTTTTCGATTCAAAACAAGATTTTAACGCTTTGAGGAGTTCAAATAAGGTGTTTTTAGATCATTTGTATCGTATCTTTTAGTACATAACTTTTCACCAAATTTCACACACACTAAGAAAGTTTGTTTTTTGATTCAAAACAAGATTTTAACGCTTTGAGGAGTTCAAATAACGTGTTTTTAGATCATTTGTATCGTATCTTTTAGTACATAACTTTTCACCAAATGTCATAAACACTAAGAAAGTTTGTTTTTTGATTCAAAACAAGATTTTAGCGCTTTGAGGAGTTCAAATAACGTGTTTTTAGATCATTTGTATCGTATATTTTACTACATTACTTTTCACCAAATTTCACAAACACTAAGAAAGTTTGTTTTTTGATTCAAAACAGGATTTTAGCGCTTTGAGGAGCTCAAATAACGTGTTTTTAGATCATTTGTATCGTATCTTTTACTACATAACTTTTCACCAAATTTCACAAACACTAAGAAAGTTTGTTTTTCGATTCAAAACAAGATTTTAACGCTTTGAGGAGTTCAAATAACGTGTTTTTAGATCATTTGTATCGTATCTTTTAGTACATATCTTTTCACCAAATTTCACAAACACTAAGAAAGTTTGTTTTTCGATTCAAAACAAGATTTTAACGCTTTGAGGAGTTCAAATAACGTGTTTTTAGATCATTTGTATCGTACCTTTTACTACATAACTTTTAACCAAATTTCACAAACACTAAGAAAGTTTGTTTTTTGATTCAAAACAAGATTTTAGCGCTTTGAGGAGTTCAAATAACGTGTTTTTAGATCATTTGTATCGTATCTTTAACTACATAACTTTTCACCAAATTTCACACACACTAAGAAAGTTTGTTTTTTGATTCAAAACAAGATTTTAACCCTTTGAGGAGTTCAAATAACATGTTTTTAGATCATTTGTATCGTATCTTTTAGTACATAACTTTTCACCAAATTTCACAAACACTAAGAAAGTTTGTTTTTTGATTCAAAACAAGATTTTAGGGCTTTGAGGAGTTCAAATAACGTGTGTTTAGATCATTTGTATCGTATCTTTTACTACATAACTTTTCACCAAATTTCACAAACACTAAGAAAGTTTGTTTTTTGATTCAAAACAGGATTTTAGCGCTTTGAGGAGCTCAAATAACGTGTTTTTAGATCATTTGTATCGTATCTTTTACTACATAACTTTTCACCAAATTTCACAAACACTAAGAAAGTTTGTTTTTCGATTCAAAACAAGATTTTAACGCTTTGAGGAGTTCAAATAACGTGTTTTTAGATCATTTGTATCGTATCTTTTAGTACATATCTTTTCACCAAATTTCACAAACACTAAGAAAGTTTGTTTTTCGATTCAAAACAAGATTTTAACGCTTTGAGGAGTTCAAATAACGTGTTTTTAGATCATTTGTATCGTACCTTTTACTACATAACTTTTAACCAAATTTCACAAACACTAAGAAAGTTTGTTTTTTGATTCAAAACAAGATTTTAGCGCTTTGAGGAGTTCAAATAACGTGTTTTTAGATCATTTGTATCGTATCTTTAACTACATAACTTTTCACCAAATTTCACACACACTAAGAAAGTTTGTTTTTTGATTCAAAACAAGATTTTAACGCTTTGAGGAGTTCAAATAACATGTTTTTAGATCATTTGTATCGTATCTTTTAGTACATAACTTTTCACCAAATTTCACAAACACTAAGAAAGTTTGTTTTTTGATTCAAAACAAGATTTTAGCGCTTTGAGGAGTTCAAATAACGTGTGTTTAGATCATTTGTATCGTATCTTTTACTACATAACTTTTCACCAAATTTCACAAACACTAAGAAAGTTTGTTTTTTGATTCAAAACAGGATTTTAGCGCTTTGAGGAGCTCAAATAACGTGTTTTTAGATCATTTGTATCGTATCTTTTACTACATAACTTTTCACCAAATTTCACAAACACTAAGAAAGTTTGTTTTTCGATTCAAAACAAGATTTTAACGCTTTGAGGAGTTCAAATAACGTGTTTGTAGATCATTTGTATCGTATCTTTTAGTACATATCTTTTCACCAAATTTCACAAACACTAAGAAAGTTTGTTTTTCGATTCAAAACAAGATTTTAACGTTTTGAGGAGTTCAAATAACGTGTTTTTAGATCATTTGTATCGTATCTTTTAGTACATAACTTTTCACCAAATTTAACAAACACTAAGAAAGTTTGTTTTTCGATTCAAAACAAGATTTTAACGCTTTGAGGAGTTCAAATAACATGTTTTTAGATCATTTGTATCGTATTTTTTACTACATAACTTTTAACCAAATTTCACAAACCCTAAGAAAGTTTGTTTTTTGATTCAAAACAAGATTTTAGCGCTTTGAGGAGTTCAAATAACGTGTTTTTAGATCATTTGTATCGTATCTTTAACTACATAACTTTTCACCAAATTTCACACACACTAAGAAAGTTTGTTTTTTGATTCAAAACAAGATTTTAACGCTTTGAGGAGTTCAAATAACATGTTTTTAGATCATTTGTATCGTATCTTTTAGTACATAACTTTTCACCAAATTTCACAAACACTAAGAAAGTTTGTTTTTTGATTCAAAACAAGATTTTAGCGCTTTGAGGAGTTCAAATAACGTGTGTTTAGATCATTTGTATCGTATCTTTTACTACATAACTTTTCACCAAATTTCACAAACACTAAGAAAGTTTGTTTTTTGATTCAAAACAGGATTTTAGCGCTTTGAGGAGCTCAAATAACGTGTTTTTAGATCATTTGTATCGTATCTTTTACTACATAACTTTTCACCAAATTTCACAAACACTAAGAAAGTTTGTTTTTCGATTCAAAACAAGATTTTAACGCTTTGAGGAGTTCAAATAACGTGTTTTTAGATCATTTGTATCGTATCTTTTAGTACATATCTTTTCACCAAATTTCACAAACACTAAGAAAGTTTGTTTTTCGATTCAAAACAAGATTTTAACGTTTTGAGGAGTTCAAATAACGTGTTTTTAGATCATTTGTATCGTATCTTTTAGTACATAACTTTTCACCAAATTTCACAAACACTAAGAAAGTTTGTTTTTTGATTCAAAACAAGATGTTAGCGCTTTGAGGAGTTCAAATAACGTGTTTTTAGATCATTTGTATCGTATCTTTTACTACATAACTTTTCACCAAATTTCACACAAACTAAGAAAGTTTGTTTTTTGATTCAAAACAAGATTTTAACGCTTTGAGGAGTTCAAATAACATGTTTTTAGATCATTTGTATCGTATCTTTTAGTACATAACTTTTCACCAAATTTCACAAACACTAAGAAAGTTAGTTTTTCGATTCAAAACAAAATTTTAACGATTTGAGGAGTTCAAATAACGTGTTTTTAGATCATTTGTACCGTATCTTTTAATACATAACTTTTCACCAAATTTCACAAACACTAAGAAAGTTTGTTTTTCGATTCAAAACAAGATTTTAACGCTTTGAGGAGTTCAAATAACGTGTTTTTAGATCATTTGTATCGTATCTTTTACTACATAACTTTTCACCAAATTTCACACAAACTAAGAAAGTTTGTTTTTTGATTCAAAACAAGATTTTAGCGCTTTGAGGAGTTCAAATAACTTGTTTTTAGATCATTTGTATCGAATATTTTACTACATAACTTTTCACCAAATTTCACAAACACTAAGAAAGTTTGTTTTTCGATTCAAAACAAGATTTTAACGCTTTGAAGAGTTCAAATAACATGTTTTTAGATCATTTATATCGTATCTTTTAGTACATAACTTTTCACCATATTTCACAAACACTAAGAAAGTTTGTTTTTCGATTCAAAACAAGATTTTAACGCTTTGAGGAGTTCAAATAACGTGTTTTTAGATCATTTGTATCATATCTTTTAGTACATAACTTTTCACCAAATTTCACAAACACTAAGAAAGTTTGTTTTTCGATTCAAAACAAGATTTGAATGCTTTGAGGAGTTCAAATAACATGTTTTTAGATCATTTGTATCGTATCTTTTAGTACATAACTTTTCACCAAATTTCACAAACACTAAGAAAGTTTGTTTTTCGATTCAAAACAAGATTTTAGCGCTTTTAGGAGTTCAAATAACGTGTGTTTAGATCATTTGTATCGTATCTTTTACTACATAACTTTTCACCAAATTTCACAAACACTAAGAAAGTTTGTTTTTTGATTCAAAACAGGATTTTAGCGCTTTGAGGAGCTCAAATAACGTGTTTTTAGATCATTTGTATCGTATCTTTTACTACATAACTTTTCACCAAATTTCACAAACACTAAGAAAGTTCGTTTTTCGATTCAAAACTAGATTTTAACGCTTTGAGGAGTTCAAATAACGTGTTTTTAGATCATTTGTATCGTATCTTTTAGTACATATCTTTTCACCAAATTTCACAAACACTAAGAAAGTTTGTTTTTCGATTCAAAACAAGATTTTAACGTTTTGAGGAGTTCAAATAACGTGTTTTTAGATCATTTGTATCGTATCTTTTAGTACATAACTTTTCACCAAATTTCACAAACACTAAGAAAGTTTGTTTTTCGATTCAAAACAAGATTTTAACGCTTTGAGGAGTTCAAATAACATGTTTTTAGATCATTTGTATCGTATTTTTTACTACATAACTTTTAACCAAATTTCACAAACCCTAAGAAAGTTTGTTTTTTGATTCAAAACTAGATTTTAGCGCTTTGAGGAGTTCAAATAACGTGTTTTTAGATCATTTGTATCGTATCTTTAACTACATAAGTTTTCACCAAATTTCACACACACTAAGAAAGTTTGTTTTTTGATTCAAAACAAGATTTTAGCGCTTTGAGGAGTTCAAATAACGTGTTTTTAGATCATTTGTATCGTATCTTTTAGTACATAACTTTTCACCAAATTTCACAAACACTAAGAAAGTTTGTTTTTTTGATTCAAAACAAGATGTTAGCGCTTTGAGGAGTTCAAATAACGTGTTTTTAGATCATTTGTATCGTATCTTTTACTACATAACTTTTCACCAAATTTCACACAAACTAAGAAAGTTTGTTTTTGGATTCAAAACAAGATTTTAACGCTTTGAGGAGTTCAAATAACGTGTTTTTAGATCATTTGTATCGTATCTTTAACTACATAACTTTTCACCAAATTTCACACACACTAAGAAAGTTTGTTTTTTGATTCAAAACAAGATTTTAACGCTTTGAGGAGTTCAAATAACATGTTTTTAGATCTTTTGTATCGTATCTTTTAGTACATAACTTTTCACCAAATTTCATAAACACTAAGAAAGTTTGTTTTTTGATTCAAAACAAGATTTTAGCGCTTTGAGGAGTTCAAATAACGTGTTTTTAGATCATTTGTATCGTATCTTTTACTACATAACTTTTAACCAAATTTCACAAACACTAAGAAAGTTTGTTTTTTGATTCAAAACAAGATTTTAGCGCTTTGAGGAGTTCAAATAACGTGTTTTTAGATCATTTGTATCGTATCTTTAACTACATAACTTTTCACCAAATTTCACACACACTAAGAAAGTTTGTTTTTTGATTCAAAACAAGATTTTAACGCTTTGAGGAGTTCAAATAACATGTTTTTAGATCATTTGTATCGTATCTTTTAGTACATAACTTTTCACCAAATTTCACAAACACTAAGAAAGTTTGTTTTTTGATTCAAAACAAGATTTTAGCGCTTTGAGGAGTTCAAATAACGTGTGTTTAGATCATTTGTATCGTATCTTTTACTACATAACTTTTCACCAAATTTCACAAACACTAAGAAAGTTTGTTTTTTGATTCAAAACAGGATTTTAGCGCTTTGAGGAGCTCAAATAACGTGTTTTTAGATCATTTGTATCGTATCTTTTACTACATAACTTTTCACCAAATTTCACAAACACTAAGAAAGTTTGTTTTTCGATTCAAAACAAGATTTTAACGCTTTGAGGAGTTCAAATAACGTGTTTTTAGATCATTTGTATCGTATCTTTTAGTACATATCTTTTCACCAAATTTCACAAACACTAAGAAAGTTTGTTTTTCGATTCAAAACAAGATTTTAACGTTTTGAGGAGTTCAAATAACGTGTTTTTAGATCATTTGTATCGTATCTTTTAGTACATAACTTTTCACCAAATTTCACAAACACTAAGAAAGTTTGTTTTTCGATTCAAAACAAAATTTTAACGCTTTGAGGAGTTCAAATAACATGTTTTTAGATCATTTGTATCGTATTTTTTACTACATAACTTTTAACCAAATTTCACAAACCCTAAGAAAGTTTGTTTTTTGATTCAAAACAAGATTTTAGCGCTTTGAGGAGTTCAAATAACGTGTTTTTAGATCATTTGTATCGTATCTTTAACTACATAACTTTTCACCAAATTTCACACACACTAAGAAAGTTTGTTTTTTGATTCAAAACAAGATTTTAACGCTTTGAGGAGTTCAAATAACATGTTTTTAGATCATTTGTATCGTATCTTTTAGTACATAACTTTTCACCAAATTTCACAAACACTAAGAAAGTTTGTTTTTTGATTCAAAACAAGATGTTAGCGCTTTGAGGAGTTCAAATAACGTGTTTTTAGATCATTTGTATCATATCTTTTACTACATAACTTTTCACCAAATTTCACACAAACTAAGAAAGTTTGTTTTTTGATTCAAAACAAGATTTTAACGCTTTGAGGAGTTCAAATAACATGTTTTTAGATCATTTGTATCGTATCTTTTAGTACATAACTTTTCACCAAATTTCACAAACACTAAGAAAGTTAGTTTTTCGATTCAAAACAAAATTTTAGCTATTTGAGGAGTTCAAATAACGTGTTTTTAGATCATTTGTACCGTATCTTTTAATACATAACTTTTCACCAAATTTCACAAACACTAACAAAGTTTGTTTTTTGATTCAAAACAAGTTTTTAGCGCTTTGAGGAGTCCAAATAACTTGTTTTTAGATCATTTGTATCGAATATTTTACTACATAACTTTTCACCAAATTTCACAAACACTAAGAAAGTTTGTTTTTCGATTCAAAACAAGATTTTAACGCTTTGAGGAGTTCAAATAACATGTTTTTAGATCATTTATATCGTATCTTTTAGTACATAACTTTTCACCATATTTCACAAACACTAAGAAAGTTTGTTTTTCGATTCAAAACAAGATTTTAACGCTTTGAGGAGTTCAAATAACGTGTTTTTAGATCATTTGTATCATATCTTTTAGTACATAACTTTTCACCAAATTTCACAAACACTAAGAAAGTTTGTTTTTCGATTCAAAACAAGATTTGAATGCTTTGAGGAGTTCAAATAACATGTTTTTAGATCATTTGTATCGTATCTTTTAGTACATAACTTTTCACCAAATTTCACAAACACTAAGAAAGTTTGTTTTTCGATTCAAAACAAGATTTTAACGTTTTGAGGAGTTCAAATAACGTGTTTTTAGATCATTTGTATCGTATCTTTTAGTACATAACTTTTCACCAAATTTCACAAACACTAAGAAAGTTTGTTTTTGGATTCAAAACAAGATTTTAACGCTTTGAGGAGTTCAAATAACGTGGTTTTAGACCATTTGTATCGTATCTTTTAGTACATATCTTTTCACCAAATTTCGCAAACACTAAGAAAGTTTGTTTTTCGATTCAAAACAAGATTTTAACGCTTTGAGGAGTTCAAATAAGGTGTTTTTAGATCATTTGTATCGTATCTTTTAGTACATAACTTTTCACCAAATTTCACACACACTAAGAAAGTTTGTTTTTTGATTCAAAACAAGATTTTAACGCTTTGAGGAGTTCAAATAACGTGTTTTTAGATCATTTGTATCGTATCTTTTAGTACATAACTTTTCACCAAATGTCATAAACACTAAGAAAGTTTGTTTTTTGATTCAAAACAAGATTTTAGCGCTTTGAGGAGTTCAAATAACGTGTTTTTAGATCATTTGTATCGTATATTTTACTACATTACTTTTCACCAAATTTCACAAACACTAAGAAAGTTTGTTTTTTGATTCAAAACAGGATTTTAGCGCTTTGAGGAGCTCAAATAACGTGTTTTTAGATCATTTGTATCGTATCTTTTACTACATAACTTTTCACCAAATTTCACAAACACTAAGAAAGTTTGTTTTTCGATTCAAAACAAGATTTTAACGCTTTGAGGAGTTCAAATAACGTGTTTTTAGATCATTTGTATCGTATCTTTTAGTACATATCTTTTCACCAAATTTCACAAACACTAAGAAAGTTTGTTTTTCGATTCAAAACAAGATTTTAGCGCTTTGAGGAGTTCAAATAACGTGTTTTTAGATCATTTGTATCGTATCTTTTACTACATAACTTTTCACCAAATTTCACACAAACTAAGAAAGTTTGTTTTTTGATTCAAAACAAGATTTTAGCGCTTTGAGGAGTTCAAATAACGTGTTTTTAGATCATTTGTATCGTATCTTTAACTACATAACTTTTCACCAAATTTCACACACACTAAGAAAGTTTGTTTTTTGATTCAAAACAAGATTTTAACGCTTTGAGGAGTTCAAATAACATGTTTTTAGATCATTTGTATCGTATCTTTTAGTACATAACTTTTCACCAAATTTCACAAACACTAAGAAAGTTTGTTTTTTGATTCAAAACAAGATTTTAGCGCTTTGAGGAGTTCAAATAACGTGTGTTTAGATCATTTGTATCGTATCTTTTACTACATAACTTTTCACCAAATTTCACAAACACTAAGAAAGTTTGTTTTTTGATTCAAAACAGGATTTTAGCGCTTTGAGGAGCTCAAATAACGTGTTTTTAGATCATTTGTATCGTATCTTTTACTACATAACTTTTCACCAAATTTCACAAACACTAAGAAAGTTTGTTTTTCGATTCAAAACAAGATTTTAACGCTTTGAGGAGTTCAAATAACGTGTTTTTAGATCATTTGTATCGTATCTTTTAGTACATATCTTTTCACCAAATTTCACAAACACTAAGAAAGTTTGTTTTTTGATTCAAAACAAGATGTTAGCGCTTTGAGGAGTTCAAATAACGTGTTTTTAGATCATTTGTATCGTATCTTTTACTACATAACTTTTCACCAAATTTCACACAAACTAAGAAAGTTTGTTTTTTGATTCAAAACAAGATTTTAACGCTTTGAGGAGTTCAAATAACATGTTTTTAGATCATTTGTATCGTATCTTTTAGTACATAACTTTTCACCAAATTTCACAAACACTAAGAAAGTTAGTTTTTCGATTCAAAACAAAATTTTAACGATTTGAGAAGTTCAAATAACGGGTTTTTAGATCATTTGTACCGTATCTTTTAATACATAACTTTTCACCAAATTTCACAAACACTAAGAAAGTTTGTTTTTCGATTCAAAACAAGATTTTAACGCTTTGAGGAGTTCAAATAACGTGTTTTTAGATCATTTGTATCGTATCTTTTACTACATAACTTTTCACCAAATTTCACACAAACTAAGAAAGTTTGTTTTTTGATTCAAAACAAGATTTTAGCGCTTTGAGGAGTTCAAATAACTTGTTTTTAGATCATTTGTATCGAATATTTTACTACATAACTTTTCACCAAATTTCACAAACACTAAGAAAGTTTGTTTTTCGATTCAAAACAAGATTTTAACGCTTTGAAGAGTTCAAATAACATGTTTTTAGATCATTTATATCGTATCTTTTAGTACATAACTTTTCACCATATTTCACAAACACTAAGAAAGTTTGTTTTTCGATTCAAAACAAGATTTTAACGCTTTGAGGAGTTCAAATAACGTGTTTTTAGATCATTTGTATCATATCTTTTAGTACATAACTTTTCACCAAATTTCACAAACACTAAGAAAGTTTGTTTTTCGATTCAAAACAAGATTTGAATGCTTTGAGGAGTTCAAATAACATGTTTTTAGATCATTTGTATCGTATCTTTTAGTACATAACTTTTCACCAAATTTCACAAACACTAAGAAAGTTTGTTTTTCGATTCAAAACAAGATTTTAGCGCTTTGAGGAGTTCAAATAACGTGTGTTTAGATCATTTGTATCGTATCTTTTACTACATAACTTTTCACCAAATTTCACAAACACTAAGAAAGTTTGTTTTTTGATTCAAAACAGGATTTTAGCGCTTTGAGGAGCTCAAATAACGTGTTTTTAGATCATTTGTATCGTATCTTTTACTACATAACTTTTCACCAAATTTCACAAACACTAAGAAAGTTTGTTTTTCGATTCAAAACAAGATTTTAACGCTTTGAGGAGTTCAAATAACGTGTTTTTAGATCATTTGTATCGTATCTTTTAGTACATATCTTTTCACCAAATTTCACAAACACTAAGAAAGTTTGTTTTTCCATTCAAAACAAGATTTTAACGTTTTGAGGAGTTCAAATAACGTGTTTTTAGATCATTTGTATCGTATCTTTTAGTACATAACTTTTCACCAAATTTCACAAACACTAAGAAAGTTTGTTTTTCGATTCAAAACAAGATTTTAACGCTTTGAGGAGTTCAAATAACATGTTTTTAGATCATTTGTATCGTATTTTTTACTACATAACTTTTAACCAAATTTCACAAACCCTAAGAAAGTTTGTTTTTTGATTCAAAACTAGATTTTAGCGCTTTGAGGAGTTCAAATAACGTGTTTTTAGATCATTTGTATCGTATCTTTAACTACATAAGTTTTCACCAAATTTCACACACACTAAGAAAGTTTGTTTTTTGATTCAAAACAAGATTTTAGCGCTTTGAGGAGTTCAAATAACGTGTTTTTAGATCATTTGTATCGTATCTTTTAGTACATAACTTTTCACCAAATTTCACAAACACTAAGAAAGTTTGTTTTTTTGATTCAAAACAAGATGTTAGCGCTTTGAGGAGTTCAAATAACGTGTTTTTAGATCATTTGTATCGTATCTTTTACTACATAACTTTTCACCAAATTTCACACAAACTAAGAAAGTTTGTTTTTGGATTCAAAACAAGATTTTAACGTTTTGAGGAGTTCAAATAACGTGTTTTTAGATCATTTGTATCGTATCTTTAACTACATAACTTTTCACCAAATTTCACACACACTAAGAAAGTTTGTTTTTTGATTCAAAACAAGATTTTAACGCTTTGAGGAGTTCAAATAACATGTTTTTAGATCTTTTGTATCGTATCTTTTAGTACATAACTTTTCACCAAATTTCATAAACACTAAGAAAGTTTGTTTTTTGATTCAAAACAAGATTTTAGCGCTTTGAGGAGTTCAAATAACGTGTTTTTAGATCATTTGTATCGTATCTTTTACTACATAACTTTTAACCAAATTTCACAAACACTAAGAAAGTTTGTTTTTTGATTCAAAACAAGATTTTAGCGCTTTGAGGAGTTCAAATAACGTGTTTTTAGATCATTTGTATCGTATCTTTAACTACATAACTTTTCACCAAATTTCACACACACTAAGAAAGTTTGTTTTTTGATTCAAAACAAGATTTTAACGCTTTGAGGAGTTCAAATAACATGTTTTTAGATCATTTGTATCGTATCTTTTAGTACATAACTTTTCACCAAATTTCACAAACACTAAGAAAGTTTGTTTTTTGATTCAAAACAAGATTTTAGCGCTTTGAGGAGTTCAAATAACGTGTGTTTAGATCATTTGTATCGTATCTTTTACTACATAACTTTTCACCAAATTTCACAAACACTAAGAAAGTTTGTTTTTTGATTCAAAACAGGATTTTAGCGCTTTGAGGAGCTCAAATAACGTGTTTTTAGATCATTTGTATCGTATCTTTTACTACATAACTTTTCACCAAATTTCACAAACACTAAGAAAGTTTGTTTTTCGATTCAAAACAAGATTTTAACGCTTTGAGGAGTTCAAATAACGTGTTTTTAGATCATTTGTATCGTATCTTTTAGTACATATCTTTTCACCAAATTTCACAAACACTAAGAAAGTTTGTTTTTCGATTCAAAACAAGATTTTAACGTTTTGAGGAGTTCAAATAACGTGTTTTTAGATCATTTGTATCGTATCTTTTAGTACATAACTTTTCACCAAATTTCACAAACACTAAGAAAGTTTGTTTTTCGATTCAAAACAAGATTTTAACGCTTTGAGGAGTTCAAATAACATGTTTTTAGATCATTTGTATCGTATTTTTTACTACATAACTTTTAACCAAATTTCACAAACCCTAAGAAAGTTTGTTTTTTGATTCAAAACAAGATTTTAGCGCTTTGAGGAGTTCAAATAACGTGTTTTTAGATCATTTGTATCGTATCTTTAACTACATAACTTTTCACCAAATTTCACACACACTAAGAAAGTTTGTTTTTTGATTCAAAACAAGATTTTAACGCTTTGAGGAGTTCAAATAACATGTTTTTAGATCATTTGTATCGTATCTTTTAGTACATAACTTTTCACCAAATTTCACAAACACTAAGAAAGTTTGTTTTTTGATTCAAAACAAGATTTTAGCGCTTTGAGGAGTTCAAATAACGTGTGTTTAGATCATTTGTATCGTATCTTTTACTACATAACTTTTCACCAAATTTCACAAACACTAAGAAAGTTTGTTTTTTGATTCAAAACAGGATTTTAGCGCTTTGAGGAGCTCAAATAACGTGTTTTTAGATCATTTGTATCGTATCTTTTACTACATAACTTTTCACCAAATTTCACAAACACTAAGAAAGTTTGTTTTTCGATTCAAAACAAGATTTTAACGCTTTGAGGAGTTCAAATAACGTGTTTTTAGATCATTTGTATCGTATCTTTTAGTACATATCTTTTCACCAAATTTCACAAACACTAAGAAAGTTTGTTTTTCGATTCAAAACAAGATTTTAACGTTTTGAGGAGTTCAAATAACGTGTTTTTAGATCATTTGTATCGTATCTTTTAGTACATAACTTTTCACCAAATTTCACAAACACTAAGAAAGTTTGTTTTTTGATTCAAAACAAGATGTTAGCGCTTTGAGGAGTTCAAATAACGTGTTTTTAGATCATTTGTATCGTATCTTTTACTACATAACTTTTCACCAAATTTCACACAAACTAAGAAAGTTTGTTTTTTGATTCAAAACAAGATTTTAACGCTTTGAGGAGTTCAAATAACATGTTTTTAGATCATTTGTATCGTATCTTTTAGTACATAACTTTTCACCAAATTTCACAAACACTAAGAAAGTTAGTTTTTCGATTCAAAACAAAATTTTAACGATTTGAGGAGTTCAAATAACGTGTTTTTAGATCATTTGTACCGTATCTTTTAATACATAACTTTTCACCAAATTTCACAAACACTAAGAAAGTTTGTTTTTCGATTCAAAACAAGATTTTAACGCTTTGAGGAGTTCAAATAACGTGTTTTTAGATCATTTGTATCGTATCTTTTACTACATAACTTTTCACCAAATTTCACACAAACTAAGAAAGTTTGTTTTTTGATTCAAAACAAGATTTTAGCGCTTTGAGGAGTTCAAATAACTTGTTTTTAGATCATTTGTATCGAATATTTTACTACATAACTTTTCACCAAATTTCACAAACACTAAGAAAGTTTGTTTTTCGATTCAAAACAAGATTTTAACGCTTTGAAGAGTTCAAATAACATGTTTTTAGATCATTTATATCGTATCTTTTAGTACATAACTTTTCACCATATTTCACAAACACTAAGAAAGTTTGTTTTTCGATTCAAAACAAGATTTTAACGCTTTGAGGAGTTCAAATAACGTGTTTTTAGATCATTTGTATCATATCTTTTAGTACATAACTTTTCACCAAATTTCACAAACACTAAGAAAGTTTGTTTTTCGATTCAAAACAAGATTTGAATGCTTTGAGGAGTTCAAATAACATGTTTTTAGATCATTTGTATCGTATCTTTTAGTACATAACTTTTCACCAAATTTCACAAACACTAAGAAAGTTTGTTTTTCGATTCAAAACAAGATTTTAGCGCTTTGAGGAGTTCAAATAACGTGTGTTTAGATCATTTGTATCGTATCTTTTACTACATAACTTTTCACCAAATTTCACAAACACTAAGAAAGTTTGTTTTTTGATTCAAAACAGGATTTTAGCGCTTTGAGGAGCTCAAATAACGTGTTTTTAGATCATTTGTATCGTATCTTTTACTACATAACTTTTCACCAAATTTCACAAACACTAAGAAAGTTCGTTTTTCGATTCAAAACTAGATTTTAACGCTTTGAGGAGTTCAAATAACGTGTTTTTAGATCATTTGTATCGTATCTTTTAGTACATATCTTTTCACCAAATTTCACAAACACTAAGAAAGTTTGTTTTTCGATTCAAAACAAGATTTTAACGTTTTGAGGAGTTCAAATAACGTGTTTTTAGATCATTTGTATCGTATCTTTTAGTACATAACTTTTCACCAAATTTCACAAACACTAAGAAAGTTTGTTTTTCGATTCAAAACAAGATTTTAACGCTTTGAGGAGTTCAAATAACATGTTTTTAGATCATTTGTATCGTATTTTTTACTACATAACTTTTAACCAAATTTCACAAACCCTAAGAAAGTTTGTTTTTTGATTCAAAACTAGATTTTAGCGCTTTGAGGAGTTCAAATAACGTGTTTTTAGATCATTTGTATCGTATCTTTAACTACATAAGTTTTCACCAAATTGCACACACACTAAGAAAGTTTGTTTTTTGATTCAAAACAAGATTTTAGCGCTTTGAGGAGTTCAAATAACGTGTTTTTAGATCATTTGTATCGTATCTTTTAGTACATAACTTTTCACCAAATTTCACAAACACTAAGAAAGTTTGTTTTTTTGATTCAAAACAAGATGTTAGCGCTTTGAGGAGTTCAAATAACGTGTTTTTAGATCATTTGTATCGTATCTTTTACTACATAACTTTTCACCAAATTTCACACAAACTAAGAAAGTTTGTTTTTGGATTCAAAACAAGATTTTAACGCTTTGAGGAGTTCAAATAACGTGTTTTTAGATCATTTGTATCGTATCTTTAACTACATAACTTTTCACCAAATTTCACACACACTAAGAAAGTTTGTTTTTTGATTCAAAACAAGATTTTAACGCTTTGAGGAGTTCAAATAACATGTTTTTAGATCTTTTGTATCGTATCTTTTAGTACATAACTTTTCACCAAATTTCATAAACACTAAGAAAGTTTGTTTTTTGATTCAAAACAAGATTTTAGCGCTTTGAGGAGTTCAAATAACGTGTTTTTAGATCATTTGTATCGTATCTTTTACTACATAACTTTTAACCAAATTTCACAAACACTAAGAAAGTTTGTTTTTTGATTCAAAACAAGATTTTAGCGCTTTGAGGAGTTCAAATAACGTGTGTTTAGATCATTTGTATCGTATCTTTTACTACATAACTTTTCACCAAATTTCACAAACACTAAGAAAGTTTGTTTTTTGATTCAAAACAGGATTTTAGCGCTTTGAGGAGCTCAAATAACGTGTTTTTAGATCATTTGTATCGTATCTTTTACTACATAACTTTTCACCAAATTTCACAAACACTAAGAAAGTTCGTTTTTCGATTCAAAACTAGATTTTAACGCTTTGAGGAGTTCAAATAACGTGTTTTTAGATCATTTGTATCGTATCTTTTAGTACATATCTTTTCACCAAATTTCACAAACACTAAGAAAGTTTGTTTTTCGATTCAAAACAAGATTTTAACGTTTTGAGGAGTTCAAATAACGTGTTTTTAGATCATTTGTATCGTATCTTTTAGTACATAACTTTTCACCAAATTTCACAAACACTAAGAAAGTTTGTTTTTCGATTCAAAACAAGATTTTAACGCTTTGAGGAGTTCAAATAACATGTTTTTAGATCATTTGTATCGTATTTTTTACTACATAACTTTTAACCAAATTTCACAAACCCTAAGAAAGTTTGTTTTTTGATTCAAAACTAGATTTTAGCGCTTTGAGGAGTTCAAATAACGTGTTTTTAGATCATTTGTATCGTATCTTTAACTACATAAGTTTTCACCAAATTGCACACACACTAAGAAAGTTTGTTTTTTGATTCAAAACAAGATTTTAGCGCTTTGAGGAGTTCAAATAACGTGTTTTTAGATCATTTGTATCGTATCTTTTAGTACATAACTTTTCACCAAATTTCACAAACACTAAGAAAGTTTGTTTTTTTGATTCAAAACAAGATGTTAGCGCTTTGAGGAGTTCAAATAACGTGTTTTTAGATCATTTGTATCGTATCTTTTACTACATAACTTTTCACCAAATTTCACACAAACTAAGAAAGTTTGTTTTTGGATTCAAAACAAGATTTTAACGCTTTGAGGAGTTCAAATAACGTGTTTTTAGATCATTTGTATCGTATCTTTAACTACATAACTTTTCACCAAATTTCACACACACTAAGAAAGTTTGTTTTTTGATTCAAAACAAGATTTTAACGCTTTGAGGAGTTCAAATAACATGTTTTTAGATCTTTTGTATCGTATCTTTTAGTACATAACTTTTCACCAAATTTCATAAACACTAAGAAAGTTTGTTTTTTGATTCAAAACAAGATTTTAGCGCTTTGAGGAGTTCAAATAACGTGTTTTTAGATCATTTGTATCGTATCTTTTACTACATAACTTTTAACCAAATTTCACAAACACTAAGAAAGTTTGTTTTTTGATTCAAAACAAGATTTTAGCGCTTTGAGGAGTTCAAATAACGTGTTTTTAGATCATTTGTATCGTATCTTTAACTACATAACTTTTCACCAAATTTCACACACACTAAGAAAGTTTGTTTTTTGATTCAAAACAAGATTTTAACGCTTTGAGGAGTTCAAATAACATGTTTTTAGATCATTTGTATCGTATCTTTTAGTACATAACTTTTCACCAAATTTCACAAACACTAAGAAAGTTTGTTTTTTGATTCAAAACAAGATTTTAGCGCTTTGAGGAGTTCAAATAACGTGTGTTTAGATCATTTGTATCGTATCTTTTACTACATAACTTTTCACCAAATTTCACAAACACTAAGAAAGTTTGTTTTTTGATTCAAAACAGGATTTTAGCGCTTTGAGGAGCTCAAATAACGTGTTTTTAGATCATTTGTATCGTATCTTTTACTACATAACTTTTCACCAAATTTCACAAACACTAAGAAAGTTTGTTTTTCGATTCAAAACAAGATTTTAACGCTTTAAGGAGTTCAAATAACGTGTTTTTAGATCATTTGTATCGTATCTTTTAGTACATATCTTTTCACCAAATTTCACAAACACTAAGAAAGTTTGTTTTTCGATTCAAAACAAGATTTTAACGTTTTGAGGAGTTCAAATAACGTGTTTTTAGATCATTTGTATCGTATCTTTTAGTACATAACTTTTCACCAAATTTCACAAACACTAAGAAAGTTTGTTTTTCGATTCAAAACAAGATTTTAACGCTTTGAGGAGTTCAAATAACATGTTTTTAGATCATTTGTATCGTATTTTTTACTACATAACTTTTAACCAAATTTCACAAACCCTAAGAAAGTTTGTTTTTTGATTCAAAACAAGATTTTAGCGCTTTGAGGAGTTCAAATAACGTGTTTTTAGATCATTTGTATCGTATCTTTAACTACATAACTTTTCACCAAATTTCACACACACTAAGAAAGTTTGTTTTTTGATTCAAAACAAGATTTTAACGCTTTGAGGAGTTCAAATAACACGTTTTTAGATCATTTGTATCGTATCTTTTAGTACATAACTTTTCACCAAATTTCACAAACACTAAGAAAGTTTGTTTTTTGATTCAAAACAAGATTTTAGCGCTTTGAGGAGTTCAAATAACGTGTGTTTAGATCATTTGTATCGTATCTTTTACTACATAACTTTTCACCAAATTTCACAAACACTAAGAAAGTTTGTTTTTTGATTCAAAACAGGATTTTAGCGCTTTGAGGAGCTCAAATAACGTGTTTTTAGATCATTTGTATCGTATCTTTTACTACATAACTTTTCACCAAATTTCACAAACACTAAGAAAGTTTGTTTTTCGATTCAAAACAAGATTTTAACGCTTTGAGGAGTTCAAATAACGTGTTTTTAGATCATTTGTATCGTATCTTTTAGTACATATCTTTTCACCAAATTTCACAAACACTAAGAAAGTTTGTTTTTCGATTCAAAACAAGATTTTAACGTTTTGAGGAGTTCAAATAACGTGTTTTTAGATCATTTGTATCGTATCTTTTAGTACATAACTTTTCACCAAATTTCACAAACACTAAGAAAGTTTGTTTTTTGATTCAAAACAAGATGTTAGCGCTTTGAGGAGTTCAAATAACGTGTTTTTAGATCATTTGTATCGTATCTTTTACTACATAACTTTTCACCAAATTTCACACAAACTAAGAAAGTTTGTTTTTTGATTCAAAACAAGATTTTAACGCTTTGAGGAGTTCAAATAACATGTTTTTAGATCATTTGTATCGTATCTTTTAGTACATAACTTTTCACCAAATTTCACAAACACTAAGAAAGTTAGTTTTTCGATTCAAAACAAAATTTTAACGATTTGAGGAGTTCAAATAACGTGTTTTTAGATCATTTGTACCGTATCTTTTAATACATAACTTTTCACCAAATTTCACAAACACTAAGAAAGTTTGTTTTTCGATTCAAAACAAGATTTTAACGCTTTGAGGAGTTCAAATAACGTGTTTTTAGATCATTTGTATCGTATCTTTTACTACATAACTTTTCACCAAATTTCACACAAACTAAGAAAGTTTGTTTTTTGATTCAAAACAAGATTTTAGCGCTTTGAGGAGTTCAAATAACTTGTTTTTAGATCATTTGTATCGAATATTTTACTACATAACTTTTCACCAAATTTCACAAACACTAAGAAAGTTTGTTTTTCGATTCAAAACAAGATTTTAACGCTTTGAAGAGTTCAAATAACATGTTTTTAGATCATTTATATCGTATCTTTTAGTACATAACTTTTCACCATATTTCACAAACACTAAGAAAGTTTGTTTTTCGATTCAAAACAAGATTTTAACGCTTTGAGGAGTTCAAATAACGTGTTTTTAGATCATTTGTATCATATCTTTTAGTACATAACTTTTCACCAAATTTCACAAACACTAAGAAAGTTTGTTTTTCGATTCAAAACAAGATTTGAATGCTTTGAGGAGTTCAAATAACATGTTTTTAGATCATTTGTATCGTATCATTTAGTACATAACTTTTCACCAAATTTCACAAACACTAAGAAAGTTTGTTTTTCGATTCAAAACAAGATTTTAGCGCTTTGAGGAGTTCAAATAACGTGTGTTTAGATCATTTGTATCGTATCTTTTACTACATAACTTTTCACCAAATTTCACAAACACTAAGAAAGTTTGTTTTTTGATTCAAAACAGGATTTTAGCGCTTTGAGGAGCTCAAATAACGTGTTTTTAGATCATTTGTATCGTATCTTTTACTACATAACTTTTCACCAAATTTCACAAACACTAAGAAAGTTCGTTTTTCGATTCAAAACAAGATTTTAACGCTTTGAGGAGTTCAAATAACGTGTTTTTAGATCATTTGTATC
The DNA here is from genome assembly GCA_946800325.1 of Luzula sylvatica. NCBI lineage: Eukaryota > Viridiplantae > Streptophyta > Magnoliopsida > Poales > Juncaceae > Luzula > Luzula sylvatica. The sequence goes on along the minus strand of OX326957.1, from coordinate 3,781,895 downwards.
GTATCTTTTAGTACATATCTTTTCACCAAATTTCACAAACACTAAGAAAGTTTGTTTTTCGATTCAAAACAAGATTTTAACGTTTTGAGGAGTTCAAATAACGTGTTTTTAGATCATTTGTATCGTATCTTTTAGTACATAACTTTTCACCAAATTTCACAAACACTAAGAAAGTTTGTTTTTCGATTCAAAACAAGATTTTAACGCTTTGAGGAGTTCAAATAACATGTTTTTAGATCATTTGTATCGTATTTTTTACTACATAACTTTTAACCAAATTTCACAAACCCTAAGAAAGTTTGTTTTTTGATTCAAAACTAGATTTTAGCGCTTTGAGGAGTTCAAATAACGTGTTTTTAGATCATTTGTATCGTATCTTTAACTACATAAGTTTTCACCAAATTTCACACACACTAAGAAAGTTTGTTTTTTGATTCAAAACAAGATTTTAGCGCTTTGAGGAGTTCAAATAACGTGTTTTTAGATCATTTGTATCGTATCTTTTAGTACATAACTTTTCACCAAATTTCACAAACACTAAGAAAGTTTGTTTTTTTGATTCAAAACAAGATGTTAGCGCTTTGAGGAGTTCAAATAACGTGTTTTTAGATCATTTGTATCGTATCTTTTACTACATAACTTTTCACCAAATTTCACACAAACTAAGAAAGTTTGTTTTTGGATTCAAAACAAGATTTTAACGCTTTGAGGAGTTCAAATAACGTGTTTTTAGATCATTTGTATCGTATCTTTAACTACATAACTTTTCACCAAATTTCACACACACTAAGAAAGTTTGTTTTTTGATTCAAAACAAGATTTTAACGCTTTGAGGAGTTCAAATAACATGTTTTTAGATCTTTTGTATCGTATCTTTTAGTACATAACTTTTCACCAAATTTCATAAACACTAAGAAAGTTTGTTTTTTGATTCAAAACAAGATTTTAGCGCTTTGAGGAGTTCAAATAACGTGTTTTTAGATCATTTGTATCGTATCTTTTACTACATAACTTTTAACCAAATTTCACAAACACTAAGAAAGTTTGTTTTTTGATTCAAAACAAGATTTTAGCGCTTTGAGGAGTTCAAATAACGTGTTTTTAGATCATTTGTATCGTATCTTTAACTACATAACTTTTCACCAAATTTCACACACACTAAGAAAGTTTGTTTTTTGATTCAAAACAAGATTTTAACGCTTTGAGGAGTTCAAATAACATGTTTTTAGATCATTTGTATCGTATCTTTTAGTACATAACTTTTCACCAAATTTCACAAACACTAAGAAAGTTTGTTTTTTGATTCAAAACAAGATTTTAGCGCTTTGAGGAGTTCAAATAACGTGTGTTTAGATCATTTGTATCGTATCTTTTACTACATAACTTTTCACCAAATTTCACAAACACTAAGAAAGTTTGTTTTTTGATTCAAAACAGGATTTTAGCGCTTTGAGGAGCTCAAATAACGTGTTTTTAGATCATTTGTATCGTATCTTTTACTACATAACTTTTCACCAAATTTCACAAACACTAAGAAAGTTTGTTTTTCGATTCAAAACAAGATTTTAACGCTTTGAGGAGTTCAAATAACGTGTTTTAGATCATTTGTATCGTATCTTTTAGTACATATCTTTTCACCAAATTTCACAAACACTAAGAAAGTTTGTTTTTCGATTCAAAACAAGATTTTAACGTTTTGAGGAGTTCAAATAACGTGTTTTTAGATCATTTGTATCGTATCTTTTAGTACATAACTTTTCACCAAATTTCACAAACACTAAGAAAGTTTGTTTTTCGATTCAAAACAAGATTTTAACGCTTTGAGGAGTTCAAATAACATGTTTTTAGATCATTTGTATCGTATTTTTTACTACATAACTTTTAACCAAATTTCACAAACCCTAAGAAAGTTTGTTTTTTGATTCAAAACAAGATTTTAGCGCTTTGAGGAGTTCAAATAACGTGTTTTTAGATCATTTGTATCGTATCTTTAACTACATAACTTTTCACCAAATTTCACACACACTAAGAAAGTTTGTTTTTTGATTCAAAACAAGATTTTAACGCTTTGAGGAGTTCAAATAACACGTTTTTAGATCATTTGTATCGTATCTTTTAGTACATAACTTTTCACCAAATTTCACAAACACTAAGAAAGTTTGTTTTTTGATTCAAAACAAGATTTTAGCGCTTTGAGGAGTTCAAATAACGTGTGTTTAGATCATTTGTATCGTATCTTTTACTACATAACTTTTCACCAAATTTCACAAACACTAAGAAAGTTTGTTTTTTGATTCAAAACAGGATTTTAGCGCTTTGAGGAGCTCAAATAACGTGTTTTTAGATCATTTGTATCGTATCTTTTACTACATAACTTTTCACCAAATTTCACAAACACTAAGAAAGTTTGTTTTTCGATTCAAAACAAGATTTTAACGCTTTGAGGAGTTCAAATAACGTGTTTTTAGATCATTTGTATCGTATCTTTTAGTACATATCTTTTCACCAAATTTCACAAACACTAAGAAAGTTTGTTTTTCGATTCAAAACAAGATTTTAACGTTTTGAGGAGTTCAAATAACGTGTTTTTAGATCATTTGTATCGTATCTTTTAGTACATAACTTTTCACCAAATTTCACAAACACTAAGAAAGTTTGTTTTTTGATTCAAAACAAGATGTTAGCGCTTTGAGGAGTTCAAATAACGTGTTTTTAGATCATTTGTATCGTATCTTTTACTACATAACTTTTCACCAAATTTCACACAAACTAAGAAAGTTTGTTTTTTGATTCAAAACAAGATTTTAACGCTTTGAGGAGTTCAAATAACATGTTTTTAGATCATTTGTATCGTATCTTTTAGTACATAACTTTTCACCAAATTTCACAAACACTAAGAAAGTTAGTTTTTCGATTCAAAACAAAATTTTAACGATTTGAGGAGTTCAAATAACGTGTTTTTAGATCATTTGTACCGTATCTTTTAATACATAACTTTTCACCAAATTTCACAAACACTAAGAAAGTTTGTTTTTCGATTCAAAACAAGATTTTAACGCTTTGAGGAGTTCAAATAACGTGTTTTTAGATCATTTGTATCGTATCTTTTACTACATAACTTTTCACCAAATTTCACACAAACTAAGAAAGTTTGTTTTTTGATTCAAAACAAGATTTTAGCGCTTTGAGGAGTTCAAATAACTTGTTTTTAGATCATTTGTATCGAATATTTTACTACATAACTTTTCACCAAATTTCACAAACACTAAGAAAGTTTGTTTTTCGATTCAAAACAAGATTTTAACGCTTTGAAGAGTTCAAATAACATGTTTTTAGATCATTTATATCGTATCTTTTAGTACATAACTTTTCACCATATTTCACAAACACTAAGAAAGTTTGTTTTTCGATTCAAAACAAGATTTTAACGCTTTGAGGAGTTCAAATAACGTGTTTTTAGATCATTTGTATCATATCTTTTAGTACATAACTTTTCACCAAATTTCACAAACACTAAGAAAGTTTTTTTTTCGATTCAAAACAAGATTTGAATGCTTTGAGGAGTTCAAATAACATGTTTTTAGATCATTTGTATCGTATCATTTAGTACATAACTTTTCACCAAATTTCACAAACACTAAGAAAGTTTGTTTTTCGATTCAAAACAAGATTTTAGCGCTTTGAGGAGTTCAAATAACGTGTGTTTAGATCATTTGTATCGTATCTTTTACTACATAACTTTTCACCAAATTTCACAAACACTAAGAAAGTTTGTTTTTTGATTCAAAACAGGATTTTAGCGCTTTGAGGAGCTCAAATAACGTGTTTTTAGATCATTTGTATCGTATCTTTTACTACATAACTTTTCACCAAATTTCACAAACACTAAGAAAGTTCGTTTTTCGATTCAAAACAAGATTTTAACGCTTTGAGGAGTTCAAATAACGTGTTTTTAGATCATTTGTATCGTATCTTTTAGTACATATCTTTTCACCAAATTTCACAAACACTAAGAAAGTTTGTTTTTCGATTCAAAACAAGATTTTAACGTTTTGAGGAGTTCAAATAACGTGTTTTTAGATCATTTGTATCGTATCTTTTAGTACATAACTTTTCACCAAATTTCACAAACACTAAGAAAGTTTGTTTTTCGATTCAAAACAAGATTTTAACGCTTTGAGGAGTTCAAATAACATGTTTTTAGATCATTTGTATCGTATTTTTTACTACATAACTTTTAACCAAATTTCACAAACCCTAAGAAAGTTTGTTTTTTGATTCAAAACTAGATTTTAGCGCTTTGAGGAGTTCAAATAACGTGTTTTTAGATCATTTGTATCGTATCTTTAACTACATAAGTTTTCACCAAATTTCACACACACTAAGAAAGTTTGTTTTTTGATTCAAAACAAGATTTTAGCGCTTTGAGGAGTTCAAATAACGTGTTTTTAGATCATTTGTATCGTATCTTTTAGTACATAACTTTTCACCAAATTTCACAAACACTAAGAAAGTTTGTTTTTTTGATTCAAAACAAGATGTTAGCGCTTTGAGGAGTTCAAATAACGTGTTTTTAGATCATTTGTATCGTATCTTTTACTACATAACTTTTCACCAAATTTCACACAAACTAAGAAAGTTTGTTTTTGGATTCAAAACAAGATTTTAACGCTTTGAGGAGTTCAAATAACGTGTTTTTAGATCATTTGTATCGTATCTTTAACTACATAACTTTTCACCAAATTTCACACACACTAAGAAAGTTTGTTTTTTGATTCAAAACAAGATTTTAACGCTTTGAGGAGTTCAAATAACATGTTTTTAGATCTTTTGTATCGTATCTTTTAGTACATAACTTTTCACCAAATTTCATAAACACTAAGAAAGTTTGTTTTTTGATTCAAAACAAGATTTTAGCGCTTTGAGGAGTTCAAATAACGTGTTTTTAGATCATTTGTATCGTATCTTTTACTACATAACTTTTAACCAAATTTCACAAACACTAAGAAAGTTTGTTTTTTGATTCAAAACAAGATTTTAGCGCTTTGAGGAGTTCAAATAACGTGTTTTTAGATCATTTGTATCGTATCTTTAACTACATAACTTTTCACCAAATTTCACACACACTAAGAAAGTTTGTTTTTTGATTCAAAACAAGATTTTAACGCTTTGAGGAGTTCAAATAACATGTTTTTAGATCATTTGTATCGTATCTTTTAGTACATAACTTTTCACCAAATTTCACAAACACTAAGAAAGTTTGTTTTTTGATTCAAAACAAGATTTTAGCGCTTTGAGGAGTTCAAATAACGTGTGTTTAGATCATTTGTATCGTATCTTTTACTACATAACTTTTCACCAAATTTCACAAACACTAAGAAAGTTTGTTTTTTGATTCAAAACAGGATTTTAGCGCTTTGAGGAGCTCAAATAACGTGTTTTTAGATCATTTGTATCGTATCTTTTACTACATAACTTTTCACCAAATTTCACAAACACTAAGAAAGTTTGTTTTTCGATTCAAAACAAGATTTTAACGCTTTGAGGAGTTCAAATAACGTGTTTTAGATCATTTGTATCGTATCTTTTAGTACATATCTTTTCACCAAATTTCACAAACACTAAGAAAGTTTGTTTTTCGATTCAAAACAAGATTTTAACGTTTTGAGGAGTTCAAATAACGTGTTTTTAGATCATTTGTATCGTATCTTTTAGTACATAACTTTTCACCAAATTTCACAAACACTAAGAAAGTTTGTTTTTCGATTCAAAACAAGATTTTAACGCTTTGAGGAGTTCAAATAACATGTTTTTAGATCATTTGTATCGTATTTTTTACTACATAACTTTTAACCAAATTTCACAAACCCTAAGAAAGTTTGTTTTTTGATTCAAAACAAGATTTTAGCGCTTTGAGGAGTTCAAATAACGTGTTTTTAGATCATTTGTATCGTATCTTTAACTACATAACTTTTCACCAAATTTCACACACACTAAGAAAGTTTGTTTTTTGATTCAAAACAAGATTTTAACGCTTTGAGGAGTTCAAATAACATGTTTTTAGATCATTTGTATCGTATCTTTTAGTACATAACTTTTCACCAAATTTCACAAACACTAAGAAAGTTTGTTTTTTGATTCAAAACAAGATGTTAGCGCTTTGAGGAGTTCAAATAACGTGTTTTTAGATCATTTGTATCGTATCTTTTACTACATAACTTTTCACCAAATTTCACACAAACTAAGAAAGTTTGTTTTTTGATTCAAAACAAGATTTTAACGCTTTGAGGAGTTCAAATAACATGTTTTTAGATCATTTGTATCGTATCTTTTAGTACATAACTTTTCACCAAATTTCACAAACACTAAGAAAGTTAGTTTTTCGATTCAAAACAAAATTTTAACGATTTGAGGAGTTCAAATAACGTGTTTTTAGATCATTTGTACCGTATCTTTTAATACATAACTTTTCACCAAATTTCACAAACACTAAGAAAGTTTGTTTTTCGATTCAAAACAAGATTTTAACGCTTTGAGGAGTTCAAATAACGTGTTTTTAGATCATTTGTATCGTATCTTTTACTACATAACTTTTCACCAAATTTCACACAAACTAAGAAAGTTTGTTTTTTGATTCAAAACAAGATTTTAGCGCTTTGAGGAGTTCAAATAACTTGTTTTTAGATCATTTGTATCGAATATTTTACTACATAACTTTTCACCAAATTTCACAAACACTAAGAAAGTTTGTTTTTCGATTCAAAACAAGATTTTAACGCTTTGAAGAGTTCAAATAACATGTTTTTAGATCATTTATATCGTATCTTTTAGTACATAACTTTTCACCATATTTCACAAACACTAAGAAAGTTTGTTTTTCGATTCAAAACAAGATTTTAACGCTTTGAGGAGTTCAAATAACGTGTTTTTAGATCATTTGTATCATATCTTTTAGTACATAACTTTTCACCAAATTTCACAAACACTAAGAAAGTTTGTTTTTCGATTCAAAACAAGATTTGAATGCTTTGAGGAGTTCAAATAACATGTTTTTAGATCATTTGTATCGTATCATTTAGTACATAACTTTTCACCAAATTTCACAAACACTAAGAAAGTTTGTTTTTCGATTCAAAACAAGATTTTAGCGCTTTGAGGAGTTCAAATAACGTGTGTTTAGATCATTTGTATCGTATCTTTTACTACATAACTTTTCACCAAATTTCACAAACACTAAGAAAGTTTGTTTTTTGATTCAAAACAGGATTTTAGCGCTTTGAGGAGCTCAAATAACGTGTTTTTAGATCATTTGTATCGTATCTTTTACTACATAACTTTTCACCAAATTTCACAAACACTAAGAAAGTTCGTTTTTCGATTCAAAACAAGATTTTAACGCTTTGAGGAGTTCAAATAACGTGTTTTTAGATCATTTGTATCGTATCTTTTAGTACATATCTTTTCACCAAATTTCACAAACACTAAGAAAGTTTGTTTTTCGATTCAAAACAAGATTTTAACGTTTTGAGGAGTTCAAATAACGTGTTTTTAGATCATTTGTATCGTATCTTTTAGTACATAACTTTTCACCAAATTTCACAAACACTAAGAAAGTTTGTTTTTCGATTCAAAACAAGATTTTAACGCTTTGAGGAGTTCAAATAACATGTTTTTAGATCATTTGTATCGTATTTTTTACTACATAACTTTTAACCAAATTTCACAAACCCTAAGAAAGTTTGTTTTTTGATTCAAAACTAGATTTTAGCGCTTTGAGGAGTTCAAATAACGTGTTTTTAGATCATTTGTATCGTATCTTTAACTACATAAGTTTTCACCAAATTTCACACACACTAAGAAAGTTTGTTTTTTTGATTCAAAACAAGATTTTAGCGCTTTGAGGAGTTCAAATAACGTGTTTTTAGATCATTTGTATCGTATCTTTTAGTACATAACTTTTCACCAAATTTCACAAACACTAAGAAAGTTTGTTTTTTTGATTCAAAACAAGATGTTAGCGCTTTGAGGAGTTCAAATAACGTGTTTTTAGATCATTTGTATCGTATCTTTTACTACATAACTTTTCACCAAATTTCACACAAACTAAGAAAGTTTGTTTTTGGATTCAAAACAAGATTTTAACGCTTTGAGGAGTTCAAATAACGTGTTTTTAGATCATTTGTATCGTATCTTTAACTACATAACTTTTCACCAAATTTCACACACACTAAGAAAGTTTGTTTTTTGATTCAAAACAAGATTTTAACGCTTTGAGGAGTTCAAATAACATGTTTTTAGATCTTTTGTATCGTATCTTTTAGTACATAACTTTTCACCAAATTTCATAAACACTAAGAAAGTTTGTTTTTTGATTCAAAACAAGATTTTAGCGCTTTGAGGAGTTCAAATAACGTGTTTTTAGATCATTTGTATCGTATCTTTTACTACATAACTTTTAACCAAATTTCACAAACACTAAGAAAGTTTGTTTTTTGATTCAAAACAAGATTTTAGCGCTTTGAGGAGTTCAAATAACGTGTTTTTAGATCATTTGTATCGTATCTTTAACTACATAACTTTTCACCAAATTTCACACACACTAAGAAAGTTTGTTTTTTGATTCAAAACAAGATTTTAACGCTTTGAGGAGTTCAAATAACATGTTTTTAGATCATTTGTATCGTATCTTTTAGTACATAACTTTTCACCAAATTTCACAAACACTAAGAAAGTTTGTTTTTTGATTCAAAACAAGATTTTAGCGCTTTGAGGAGTTCAAATAACGTGTGTTTAGATCATTTGTATCGTATCTTTTACTACATAACTTTTCACCAAATTTCACAAACACTAAGAAAGTTTGTTTTTTTGATTCAAAACAGGATTTTAGCGCTTTGAGGAGCTCAAATAACGTGTTTTTAGATCATTTGTATCGTATCTTTTACTACATAACTTTTCACCAAATTTCACAAACACTAAGAAAGTTTGTTTTTCGATTCAAAACAAGATTTTAACGCTTTGAGGAGTTCAAATAACGTGTTTTTAGATCATTTGTATCGTATCTTTTAGTACATATCTTTTCACCAAATTTCACAAACACTAAGAAAGTTTGTTTTTCGATTCAAAACAAGATTTTAACGTTTTGAGGAGTTCAAATAACGTGTTTTTAGATCATTTGTATCGTATCTTTTAGTACATAACTTTTCACCAAATTTCACAAACACTAAGAAAGTTTGTTTTTCGATTCAAAACAAGATTTTAACGCTTTGAGGAGTTCAAATAACGTGTTTTGAGATCATTTGTATCGTATCTTTTTCTACATAACTTTTCATCAAATTTCACAATCACTAAGAAAGTTTGTTTTTCGATTCAAAACAAGATTTTAATGTTTTGAGGAGTTCAAATAACGTGTTTTGAGATCATTTGTATCGTATCTTTTACTACATAACTTTTCACCAAATTTCACAAACACTAAGAAAGTTTGTTTTTCGATTCAAAACAAGATTTTAACACTTTGAGGAGTTCAAATAACGTGTTTTGAGATCATTTGTATCGTATTTTTTACTACATAACTTTTAACCAAATTTCACAAACCCTAAGAAAGTTTGTTTTTTGATTCAAAACAAGATTTTAGCGCTTTGAGGAGTTCAAATAACGTGTTTTTAGATCATTTGTATCGTATCTTTAACTACATAACTTTTCACCAAATTTCACACACACTAAGAAAGTTTGTTTTTTGATTCAAAACAAGATTTTAACGCTTTGAGGAGTTCAAATAACATGTTTTTAGATCATTTGTATCGTATCTTTTAGTACATAACTTTTCACCAAATTTCACAAACACTAAGAAAGTTTGTTTTTTGATTCAAAACAAGATGTTAGCGCTTTGAGGAGTTCAAATAACATGTTTTTAGATCATTTGTATCGTATCTTTTACTACATAACTTTTCACCAAATTTCACACAAACTAAGAAAGTTTGTTTTTTGATTCAAAACAAGATTTTAACGCTTTGAGGAGTTCAAATAACATGTTTTTAGATCATTTGTATCGTATCTTTTAGTACATAACTTTTCACCAAATTTCACAAACACTAAGAAAGTTTGTTTTTCGATTCAAAACAAAATTTTAACTATTTGAGGAGTTCAAATAACGTGTTTTTAGATCATTTGTACCGTATCTTTTAATACATAACTTTTCACCAAATTTCACAAACACTAACAAAGTTTGTTTTTTGATTCAAAACAAGTTTTTAGCGCTTTGAGGAGTCCAAATAACTTGTTTTTAGATCATTTGTATCGAATATTTTACTACATAACTTTTCACCAAATTTCACAAACACTAAGAAAGTTTGTTTTTCGATTCAAAACAAGATTTTAACGCTTTGAGGAGTTCAAATAACATGTTTTTAGATCATTTATATCGTATCTTTTAGTACATAACTTTTCACCATATTTCACAAACACTAAGAAAGTTTGTTTTTCGATTCAAAACAAGATTTTAACGCTTTGAGGAGTTCAAATAACGTGTTTTTAGATCATTTGTATCATATCTTTTAGTACATAACTTTTCACCAAATTTCACAAACACTAAGAAAGTTTGTTTTTCGATTCAAAACAAGATTTGAATGCTTTGAGGAGTTCAAATAACATGTTTTTAGATCATTTGTATCGTATCTTTTAGTACATAACTTTTCACCAAATTTCACAAACACTAAGAAAGTTTGTTTTTCGATTCAAAACAAGATTTTAACGCTTTGAGGAGTTCAAATAACGTGTTTTTAGATCATTTGTATCGTATCTTTTACAACATAACTTTTCACCAAATTTCACAAACACTAAGAAAGTTTGTTTTTCGATTCAAAACAAACTTTTAACGCTTTGAGGAGTTCAAATAACGTGTTTTTAGATCATTTGAATCGTATCTTTTACTACATAACTTTTCACCAAATTTCACAAACACTAAGAAAGTTTGTTTTTTGATTCAAAACAAGATTTTAAAGCTTTGAGGAGTTCAAATAACGTGTTTTTAGATCATTTGTATCGTATCTTTTACTACATAACTTTTCACCAAATTTCACAAAAACTAAGAAAGTTTGTTTTTCGATTCAAAACAAGATTTTAACGCTTTGAGGAGTTCAAATAACGTGTTTTTAGATCATTTGAATCGTATCTTTTACTACATAACTTTTCACCAAATTTCACACACACTAAGAAAGTTTGTTTTTCGATTCAAAACAAGATTTTAAAGCTTTGAGGAGTTGAAATAACGTGTTTTTAGATCATTGGTATCGTATCTTTTACTACATAATTTTTCACCAAATTTCACAAACACTATGAAAGTTTGTTTTTCGATTCAAAACAAGATTTTAACGATTTGAGGAGTTGAAATAACGTGTTTTTAGATCATTTGTATCGTATCTTTTACTACATAACTTTTCACCAAATTTCACACACACTAAGAAAGTTTGTTTTTTGATTCAAAACAAGATTTTAACGCTTTGAGGAGTTCAAATGACGTGTTTTTAGATAATTTGTATCGTATCTTTTACTACATAACTTTTCACCAAATTCCACACACACTAAGAAAGTTTGTTTTTTGATTCAAAACAAGATTTTAGCGCTTTGAGGAGCTCAAATAACGTGTTTTTAGATCATTTGTATCGTATCTTTTACTACATAACTTTTCACCAAATTTCACAAACACTAAGAAAGTTTGTTTTTCGATTCAAAACAAGATTTTAACGTTTTGAGGAGTTCAAATAACGTGTTTTTAGATCATTTGTATCGTATCTTTTAGTACATAACTTTTCACCAAATTTCACAAACACTAAGAAAGTTTGTTTTTTGATTCAAAACAAGATTTTAGCGCTTTGAGGAGTTCAAATAACGTGTGTTTAGATCATTTGTATCGTATCTTTTACTACATAACTTTTCACCAAATTTCACAAACACTAAGAAAGTTTGTTTTTTGATTCAAAACAGGATTTTAGCGCTTTGAGGAGCTCAAATAACGTGTTTTTAGATCATTTGTATCGTATCTTTTACTACATAACTTTTCACCAAATTTCACAAACACTAAGAAAGTTTGTTTTTCGATTCAAAACATGATTTTAACGCTTTGAGGAGTTCAAATAACGTGTTTTTAGATCATTTGTATCGTATCTTTTAGTACATATCTTTTCACCAAATTTCACAAACACTAAGAAAGTTTGTTTTTCGATTCAAAACAAGATTTTAACGTTTTGAGGAGTTCAAATAACGTGTTTTTAGATCATTTGTATCGTATCTTTTAGTACATAACTTTTCACCAAATTTCACAAACACTAAGAAAGTTTGTTTTTTGATTCAAAACAAGATGTTAGCGCTTTGAGGAGTTCAAATAACGTCTTTTTAGATCATTTGTATCGTATCTTTTACTACATAACTTTTCACCAAATTTCACACAAACTAAGAAAGTTTGTTTTTTGATTCAAAACAAGATTTTAACGCTTTGAGGAGTTCAAATAACATGTTTTTAGATCATTTGTATCGTATCTTTTAGTACATAACTTTTCACCAAATTTCACAAACACTAAGAAAGTTAGTTTTTCGATTCAAAACAAAATTTTAACGATTTGAGGAGTTCAAATAACGTGTTTTTAGATCATTTGTACCGTATCTTTTAATACATAACTTTTCACCAAATTTCACAAACACTAAGAAAGTTTGTTTTTCGATTCAAAACAAGATTTTAACGCTTTGAGGAGTTCAAATAACGTGTTTTTAGATCATTTGTATCGTATCTTTTACTACATAACTTTTCACCAAATTTCACACAAACTAAGAAAGTTTGTTTTTTGATTCAAAACAAGATTTTAGCGCTTTGAGGAGTTCAAATAACTTGTTTTTAGATCATTTGTATCGAATATTTTACTACATAACTTTTCACCAAATTTCACAAACACTAAGAAAGTTTGTTTTTCGATTCAAAACAAGATTTTAACGCTTTGAGGAGTTCAAATAACATGTTTTTAGATCATTTATATCGTATCTTTTAGTACATAACTTTTCACCATATTTCACAAACACTAAGAAAGTTTGTTTTTCGATTCAAAACAAGATTTTAACGCTTTGAGGAGTTCAAATAACGTGTTTTTAGATCATTTGTATCATATCTTTTAGTACATAACTTTTCACCAAATTTCACAAACACTAAGAAAGTTTGTTTTTCGATTCAAAACAAGATTTGAATGCTTTGAGGAGTTCAAATAACATGTTTTTAGATCATTTGTATCGTATCTTTTAGTACATAACTTTTCACCAAATTTCACAAACACTAAGAAAGTTTGTTTTTCGATTCAAAACAAGATTTTAGCGCTTTGAGGAGTTCAAATAACGTGTGTTTAGATCATTTGTATCGTATCTTTTACTACATAACTTTTCACCAAATTTCACAAACACTAAGAAAGTTTGTTTTTTGATTCAAAACAGGATTTTAGCGCTTTGAGGAGCTCAAATAACGTGTTTTTAGATCATTTGTATCGTATCTTTTACTACATAACTTTTCACCAAATTTCACAAACACTAAGAAAGTTTGTTTTTCGATTCAAAACAAGATTTTAACGCTTTGAGGAGTTCAAATAACGTGTTTTTAGATCATTTGTATCGTATCTTTTAGTACATATCTTTTCACCAAATTTCACAAACACTAAGAAAGTTTGTTTTTCGATTCAAAACAAGATTTTAACGTTTTGAGGAGTTCAAATAACGTGTTTTTAGATCATTTGTATCGTATCTTTTAGTACATAACTTTTCACCAAATTTCACAAACACTAAGAAAGTTTGTTTTTCGATTCAAAACAAGATTTTAACGCTTTGAGGAGTTCAAATAACATGTTTTTAGATCATTTGTATCGTATTTTTTACTACATAACTTTTAACCAAATTTCACAAACCCTAAGAAAGTTTGTTTTTTGATTCAAAACTAGATTTTAGCGCTTTGAGGAGTTCAAATAACGTGTTTTTAGATCATTTGTATCGTATCTTTAACTACATAAGTTTTCACCAAATTTCACACACACTAAGAAAGTTTGTTTTTTTGATTCAAAACAAGATTTTAGCGCTTTGAGGAGTTCAAATAACGTGTTTTTAGATCATTTGTATCGTATCTTTTAGTACATAACTTTTCACCAAATTTCACAAACACTAAGAAAGTTTGTTTTTTTGATTCAAAACAAGATGTTAGCGCTTTGAGGAGTTCAAATAACGTGTTTTTAGATCATTTGTATCGTATCTTTTACTACATAACTTTTCACCAAATTTCACACAAACTAAGAAAGTTTGTTTTTGGATTCAAAACAAGATTTTAACGCTTTGAGGAGTTCAAATAACGTGTTTTTAGATCATTTGTATCGTATCTTTAACTACATAACTTTTCACCAAATTTCACACACACTAAGAAAGTTTGTTTTTTGATTCAAAACAAGATTTTAACGCTTTGAGGAGTTCAAATAACATGTTTTTAGATCTTTTATATCGTATCTTTTAGTACATAACTTTTCACCAAATTTCATAAACACTAAGAAAGTTTGTTTTTTGATTCAAAACAAGATTTTAGCGCTTTGAGGAGTTCAAATAACGTGTTTTTAGATCATTTGTATCGTATCTTTTACTACATAACTTTTAACCAAATTTCACAAACACTAAGAAAGTTTGTTTTTTGATTCAAAACAAGATTTTAGCGCTTTGAGGAGTTCAAATAACGTGTTTTTAGATCATTTGTATCGTATCTTTAACTACATAACTTTTCACCAAATTTCACACACACTAAGAAAGTTTGTTTTTTGATTCAAAACAAGATTTTAACGCTTTGAGGAGTTCAAATAACATGTTTTTAGATCATTTGTATCGTATCTTTTAGTACATAACTTTTCACCAAATTTCACAAACACTAAGAAAGTTTGTTTTTTGATTCAAAACAAGATTTTAGCGCTTTGAGGAGTTCAAATAACGTGTGTTTAGATCATTTGTATCGTATCTTTTACTACATAACTTTTCACCAAATTTCACAAACACTAAGAAAGTTTGTTTTTTGATTCAAAACAGGATTTTAGCGCTTTGAGGAGCTCAAATAACGTGTTTTTAGATCATTTGTATCGTATCTTTTACTACATAACTTTTCACCAAATTTCACAAACACTAAGAAAGTTTGTTTTTCGATTCAAAACAAGATTTTAACGCTTTGAGGAGTTCAAATAACGTGTTTTTAGATCATTTGTATCGTATCTTTTAGTACATATCTTTTCACCAAATTTCACAAACACTAAGAAAGTTTGTTTTTCGATTCAAAACAAGATTTTAACGTTTTGAGGAGTTCAAATAACGTGTTTTTAGATCATTTGTATCGTATCTTTTAGTACATAACTTTTCACCAAATTTCACAAACACTAAGAAAGTTTGTTTTTCGATTCAAAACAAGATTTTAACGCTTTGAGGAGTTCAAATAACATGTTTTTAGATCATTTGTATCGTATTTTTTACTACATAACTTTTAACCAAATTTCACAAACCCTAAGAAAGTTTGTTTTTTGATTCAAAACAAGATTTTAGCGCTTTGAGGAGTTCAAATAACGTGTTTTTAGATCATTTGTATCGTATCTTTAACTACATAACTTTTCACCAAATTTCACACACACTAAGAAAGTTTGTTTTTTGATTCAAAACAAGATTTTAACGCTTTGAGGAGTTCAAATAACATGTTTTTAGATCATTTGTATCGTATCTTTTAGTACATAACTTTTCACCAAATTTCACAAACACTAAGAAAGTTTGTTTTTTGATTCAAAACAAGATGTTAGCGCTTTGAGGAGTTCAAATAACGTGTTTTTAGATCATTTGTATCGTATCTTTTACTACATAACTTTTCACCAAATTTCACACAAACTAAGAAAGTTTGTTTTTTGATTCAAAACAAGATTTTAACGCTTTGAGGAGTTCAAATAACATGTTTTTAGATCATTTGTATCGTATCTTTTAGTACATAACTTTTCACCAAATTTCACAAACACTAAGAAAGTTAGTTTTTCGATTCAAAACAAAATTTTAACTATTTGAGGAGTTCAAATAACGTGTTTTTAGATCATTTGTACCGTATCTTTTAATACATAACTTTTCACCAAATTTCACAAACACTAACAAAGTTTGTTTTTTGATTCAAAACAAGTTTTTAGCGCTTTGAGGAGTCCAAATAACTTGTTTTTAGATCATTTGTATCGAATATTTTACTACATAACATTTCACCAAATTTCACAAACACTAAGAAAGTTTGTTTTTCGATTCAAAACAAGATTTTAACGCTTTGAGGAGTTCAAATAACATGTTTTTAGATCATTTATATCGTATCTTTTAGTACATAACTTTTCACCATATTTCACAAACACTAAGAAAGTTTGTTTTTCGATTCAAAACAAGATTTTAACGCTTTGAGGAGTTCAAATAACGTGTTTTTAGATCATTTGTATCATATCTTTTAGTACATAACTTTTCACCAAATTTCACAAACACTAAGAAAGTTTGTTTTTCGATTCAAAACAAGATTTGAATGCTTTGAGGAGTTCAAATAACATGTTTTTAGATCATTTGTATCGTATCTTTTAGTACATAACTTTTCACCAAATTTCACAAACACTAAGAAAGTTTGTTTTTCGATTCAAAACAAGATTTAAACGCTTTGAGGAGTTCAAATAACGTGTTTTTAGATCATTTGTATCGTATCTTTTACAACATAACTTTTCACCAAATTTCACAAACACTAAGAAAGTTGGTTTTTCGATTCAAAACAAACTTTTAACGCTTTGAGGAGTTCAAATAACGTGTTTTTAGATCATTTGAATCGTATCTTTTACTACATAACTTTTCACCAAATTTCACAAACACTAAGAAAGTTTGTTTTTTGATTCAAAACAAGATTTTAAAGCTTTGAGGAGTTCAAATAACGTGTTTTTAGATCATTTGTATCGTATCTTTTACTACATAACTTTTCACCAAATTTCACAAAAACTAAGAAAGTTTGTTTTTCGATTCAAAACAAGATTTTAACGCTTTGAGGAGTTCAAATAACGTGTTTTTAGATCATTTAAATCGTATCTTTTACTACATAACTTTTCACCAAATTTCACACACACTAAGAAAGTTTGTTTTTCGATTCAAAACAAGATTTTAAAGCTTTGAGGAGTTCAAATAACGTGTTTTTAGATCATTTGTATCGTATCTTTTACTACATAATTTTTCACCAAATTTCACAAACACTATGAAAGTTTGTTTTTCGATTCAAAACAAGATTTTAACGATTTGAGGAGTTGAAATAACGTGTTTTTAGATCATTTGTATCGTATCTTTTACTACATAACTTTTCACCAAATTTCACACACACTAAGAAAGTTTGTTTTTTGATTCAAAACAAGATTTTAACGCTTTGAGGAGTTCAAATGACGTGTTTTTAGATAATTTGTATCGTATCTTTTACTACATAACTTTTCACCAAATTCCACACACACTAAGAAAGTTTGTTTTTTGATTCAAAACAAGATTTTAACGCTTTGAGGAGTTCAAATAACTTGTTTTTAGATCATTTGTATCATATCTTTTAGTACATAACTTTTCACCAAATTTCACAAACTCTAAGAAAGTTTGTTTTTCGATTCAAAACAAGATTTGAATGATTTGAGGAGTTCAAATAACATGTTTTTAGATCATTTGTATCGTATCTTTTAGTACATAACTTTTCACCAAATTTCACAAACACTAAGAAAGTTTGTTTTTCGATTCAAAACAAGATTTTAGCGCTTTGAGGAGTTCAAATAACGTGTGTTTAGATCATTTGTATCGTATCTTTTACTACATAACTTTTCACCAAATTTCACAAACACTAAGAAAGTTTGTTTTTTGATTCAAAACAGGATTTTAGCGCTTTGAGGAGCTCAAATAACGTGTTTTTAGATCATTTGTATCGTATCTTTTACTACATAACTTTTCACCAAATTTCACAAACACTAAGAAAGTTTGTTTTTCGATTCAAAACAAGATTTTAACGCTTTGAGGAGTTCAAATAACGTGTTTTTAGATCATTTGTATCGTATCTTTTAGTACATATCTTTTCACCAAATTTCACAAACACTAAGAAAGTTTGTTTTTCGATTCAAAACAAGATTTTAACGTTTTGAGGAGTTCAAATAACGTGTTTTTAGATCATTTGTATCGTATCTTTTAGTACATAACTTTTCACCAAATTTCACAAACACTAAGAAAGTTTGTTTTTCGATTCAAAACAAGATTTTAACGCTTTGAGGAGTTCAAATAACATGTTTTTAGATCATTTGTATCGTATCTTTTAGTACATAACTTTTCACCAAATTTCACAAACACTAAGAAAGTTTGTTTTTCGATTCAAAACAAGATTTTAGCGCTTTGAGGAGTTCAAATAACGTGTTTTGAGATCATTTGTATCGTATCTTTTACTACATAACTTTTCACCAAATTTCACAAACACTAAGAAAGTTTGTTTTTCGATTCAAAACAAGATTTTAACACTTTGAGGAGTTCAAATAACGTGTTTTGAGATCATTTGTATCGTATTTTTTACTACATAACTTTTAACCAAATTTCACAAACCCTAAGAAAGTTTGTTTTTTGATTCAAAACAAGATTTTAGCGCTTTGAGGAGTTCAAATAACGTGTTTTTAGATCATTTGTATCGTATCTTTAACTACATAACTTTTCACCAAATTTCACACACACTAAGAAAGTTTGTTTTTTGATTCAAAACAAGATTTTAACGCTTTGAGGAGTTCAAATAACATGTTTTTAGATCATTTGTATCGTATCTTTTAGTACATAACTTTTCACCAAATTTCACAAACACTAAGAAAGTTTGTTTTTTGATTCAAAACAAGATGTTAGCGCTTTGAGGAGTTCAAATAACATGTTTTTAGATCATTTGTATCGTATCTTTTACTACATAACTTTTCACCAAATTTCACACAAACTAAGAAAGTTTGTTTTTTGATTCAAAACAAGATTTTAACGCTTTGAGGAGTTCAAATAACATGTTTTTAGATCATTTGTATCGTATCTTTTAGTACATAACTTTTCACCAAATTTCACAAACACTAAGAAAGTTAGTTTTTCGATTCAAAACAAAATTTTAACTATTTGAGGAGTTCAAATAACGTGTTTTTAGATCATTTGTACCGTATCTTTTAATACATAACTTTTCACCAAATTTCACAAACACTAACAAAGTTTGTTTTTTGATTCAAAACAAGTTTTTAGCGCTTTGAGGAGTCCAAATAACTTGTTTTTAGATCATTTGTATCGAATATTTTACTACATAACTTTTCACCAAATTTCACAAACACTAAGAAAGTTTGTTTTTCGATTCAAAACAAGATTTTAACGCTTTGAGGAGTTCAAATAACATGTTTTTAGATCATTTATATCGTATCTTTTAGTACATAACTTTTCACCATATTTCACAAACACTAAGAAAGTTTGTTTTTCGATTCAAAACAAGATTTTAACGCTTTGAGGAGTTCAAATAACGTGTTTTTAGATCATTTGTATCATATCTTTTAGTACATAACTTTTCACCAAATTTCACAAACACTAAGAAAGTTTGTTTTTCGATTCAAAACAAGATTTGAATGCTTTGAGGAGTTCAAATAACATGTTTTTAGATCATTTGTATCGTATCTTTTAGTACATAACTTTTCACCAAATTTCACAAACACTAAGAAAGTTTGTTTTTCGATTCAAAACAAGATTTAAACGCTTTGAGGAGTTCAAATAACGTGTTTTTAGATCATTTGTATCGTATCTTTTACAACATAACTTTTCACCAAATTTTACAAACACTAAGAAAGTTTGTTTTTCGATTCAAAACAAACTTTTAACGCTTTGAGGAGTTCAAATAACGTGTTTTTAGATCATTTGAATCGTATCTTTTACTACATAACTTTTCACCAAATTTCACAAACACTAAGAAAGTTTGTTTTTTGATTCAAAACAAGATTTTAAAGCTTTGAGGAGTTCAAATAACGTGTTTTTAGATCATTTGTATCGTATCTTTTACTACATAACTTTTCACCAAATTTCACAAAAACTAAGAAAGTTTGTTTTTCGATTCAAAACAAGATTTTAACGCTTTGAGGAGTTCAAATAACGTGTTTTTAGATCATTTAAATCGTATCTTTTACTACATAACTTTTCACCAAATTTCACACACACTAAGAAAGTTTGTTTTTCGATTCAAAACAAGATTTTAAAGCTTTGAGGAGTTCAAATAACGTGTTTTTAGATCATTTGTATCGTATCTTTTACTACATAATTTTTCACCAAATTTCACAAACACTATGAAAGTTTGTTTTTCGATTCAAAACAAGATTTTAACGATTTGAGGAGTTGAAATAACGTGTTTTTAGATCATTTGTATCGTATCTTTTACTACATAACTTTTCACCAAATTTCACACACACTAAGAAAGTTTGTTTTTTGATTCAAAACAAGATTTTAACGCTTTGAGGAGTTCAAATGACGTGTTTTTAGATAATTTGTATCGTATCTTTTACTACATAACTTTTCACCAAATTCCACACACACTAAGAAAGTTTGTTTTTTGATTCAAAACAAGATTTTAACGCTTTGAGGAGTTCAAATAACTTGTTTTTAGATCATTTGTATCATATCTTTTAGTACATAACTTTTCACCAAATTTCACAAACTCTAAGAAAGTTTGTTTTTCGATTCAAAACAAGATTTGAATGATTTGAGGAGTTCAAATAACATGTTTTTAGATCATTTGTATCGTATCTTTTAGTACATAACTTTTCACCAAATTTCACAAACACTAAGAAAGTTTGTTTTTCGATTCAAAACAAGATTTTAGCGCTTTGAGGAGTTCAAATAACGTGTGTTTAGATCATTTGTATCGTATCTTTTACTACATAACTTTTCACCAAATTTCACAAACACTAAGAAAGTTTGTTTTTTGATTCAAAACAGGATTTTAGCGCTTTGAGGAGCTCAAATAACGTGTTTTTAGATCATTTGTATCGTATCTTTTACTACATAACTTTTCACCAAATTTCACAAACACTAAGAAAGTTTGTTTTTCGATTCAAAACAAGATTTTAACGCTTTGAGGAGTTCAAATAACGTGTTTTTAGATCATTTGTATCGTATCTTTTAGTACATATCTTTTCACCAAATTTCACAAACACTAAGAAAGTTTGTTTTTCGATTCAAAACAAGATTTTAACGTTTTGAGGAGTTCAAATAACGTGTTTTTAGATCATTTGTATCGTATCTTTTAGTACATAACTTTTCACCAAATTTCACAAACACTAAGAAAGTTTGTTTTTCGATTCAAAACAAGATTTTAACGCTTTGAGGAGTTCAAATAACATGTTTTTAGATCATTTGTATCGTATCTTTTAGTACATAACTTTTCACCAAATTTCACAAACACTAAGAAAGTTTGTTTTTCGATTCAAAACAAGATTTTAGCGCTTTGAGGAGTTCAAATAACGTGTTTTGAGATCATTTGTATCGTATCTTTTACTACATAACTTTTCACCAAATTTCACAAACACTAAGAAAGTTTGTTTTTCGATTCAAAACAAGATTTTAACACTTTGAGGAGTTCAAATAACGTGTTTTGAGATCATTTGTATCGTATTTTTTACTACATAACTTTTAACCAAATTTCACAAACCCTAAGAAAGTTTGTTTTTTGATTCAAAACAAGATTTTAGCGCTTTGAGGAGTTCAAATAACGTGTTTTTAGATCATTTGTATCGTATCTTTAACTACATAACTTTTCACCAAATTTCACACACACTAAGAAAGTTTGTTTTTTGATTCAAAACAAGATTTTAACGCTTTGAGGAGTTCAAATAACATGTTTTTAGATCATTTGTATCGTATCTTTTAGTACATAACTTTTCACCAAATTTCACAAACACTAAGAAAGTTTGTTTTTTGATTCAAAACAAGATGTTAGCGCTTTGAGGAGTTCAAATAACATGTTTTTAGATCATTTGTATCGTATCTTTTACTACATAACTTTTCACCAAATTTCACACAAACTAAGAAAGTTTGTTTTTTGATTCAAAACAAGATTTTAACGCTTTGAGGAGTTCAAATAACATGTTTTTAGATCATTTGTATCGTATCTTTTAGTACATAACTTTTCACCAAATTTCACAAACACTAAGAAAGTTAGTTTTTCGATTCAAAACAAAATTTTAACTATTTGAGGAGTTCAAATAACGTGTTTTTAGATCATTTGTACCGTATCTTTTACTACATAACTTTTCACCAAATTTCACAAACACTAAGAAAGTTTGTTTTTCGATTCAAAACAAGATTTTAACACTTTGAGGAGTTCAAATAACGTGTTTTGAGATCATTTGTATCGTATTTTTTACTACATAACTTTTAACCAAATTTCACAAACCCTAAGAAAGTTTGTTTTTTGATTCAAAACAAGATTTTAGCGCTTTGAGGAGTTCAAATAACGTGTTTTTAGATCATTTGTATCGTATCTTTAACTACATAACTTTTCACCAAATTTCACACACACTAAGAAAGTTTGTTTTTTGATTCAAAACAAGATTTTAACGCTTTGAGGAGTTCAAATAACATGTTTTTAGATCATTTGTATCGTATCTTTTACAACATAACTTTTCACCAAATTTTACAAACACTAAGAAAGTTTGTTTTTCGATTCAAAACAAACTTTTAACGCTTTGAGGAGTTCAAATAACGTGTTTTTAGATCATTTGAATCGTATCTTTTACTACATAACTTTTCACCAAATTTCACAAACACTAAGAAAGTTTGTTTTTTGATTCAAAACAAGATTTTAAAGCTTTGAGGAGTTCAAATAACGTGTTTTTAGATCATTTGTATCGTATCTTTTACTACATAACTTTTCACCAAATTTCACAAAAACTAAGAAAGTTTGTTTTTCGATTCAAAACAAGATTTTAACGCTTTGAGGAGTTCAAATAACGTGTTTTTAGATCATTTAAATCGTATCTTTTACTACATAACTTTTCACCAAATTTCACACACACTAAGAAAGTTTGTTTTTCGATTCAAAACAAGATTTTAAAGCTTTGAGGAGTTCAAATAACGTGTTTTTAGATCATTTGTATCGTATCTTTTACTACATAATTTTTCACCAAATTTCACAAACACTATGAAAGTTTGTTTTTCGATTCAAAACAAGATTTTAACGATTTGAGGAGTTGAAATAACGTGTTTTTAGATCATTTGTATCGTATCTTTTACTACATAACTTTTCACCAAATTTCACACACACTAAGAAAGTTTGTTTTTTGATTCAAAACAAGATTTTAACGCTTTGAGGAGTTCAAATGACGTGTTTTTAGATAATTTGTATCGTATCTTTTACTACATAACTTTTCACCAAATTCCACACACACTAAGAAAGTTTGTTTTTTGATTCAAAACAAGATTTTAACGCTTTGAGGAGTTCAAATAACTTGTTTTTAGATCATTTGTATCATATCTTTTAGTACATAACTTTTCACCAAATTTCACAAACTCTAAGAAAGTTTGTTTTTCGATTCAAAACAAGATTTGAATGATTTGAGGAGTTCAAATAACATGTTTTTAGATCATTTGTATCGTATCTTTTAGTACATAACTTTTCACCAAATTTCACAAACACTAAGAAAGTTTGTTTTTCGATTCAAAACAAGATTTTAGCGCTTTGAGGAGTTCAAATAACGTGTGTTTAGATCATTTGTATCGTATCTTTTACTACATAACTTTTCACCAAATTTCACAAACACTAAGAAAGTTTGTTTTTTGATTCAAAACAGGATTTTAGCGCTTTGAGGAGCTCAAATAACGTGTTTTTAGATCATTTGTATCGTATCTTTTACTACATAACTTTTCACCAAATTTCACAAACACTAAGAAAGTTTGTTTTTCGATTCAAAACAAGATTTTAACGCTTTGAGGAGTTCAAATAACGTGTTTTTAGATCATTTGTATCGTATCTTTTAGTACATATCTTTTCACCAAATTTCACAAACACTAAGAAAGTTTGTTTTTCGATTCAAAACAAGATTTTAACGTTTTGAGGAGTTCAAATAACGTGTTTTTAGATCATTTGTATCGTATCTTTTAGTACATAACTTTTCACCAAATTTCACAAACACTAAGAAAGTTTGTTTTTCGATTCAAAACAAGATTTTAACGCTTTGAGGAGTTCAAATAACATGTTTTTAGATCATTTGTATCGTATCTTTTAGTACATAACTTTTCACCAAATTTCACAAACACTAAGAAAGTTTGTTTTTCGATTCAAAACAAGATTTTAGCGCTTTGAGGAGTTCAAATAACGTGTTTTGAGATCATTTGTATCGTATCTTTTACTACATAACTTTTCACCAAATTTCACAAACACTAAGAAAGTTTGTTTTTCGATTCAAAACAAGATTTTAACACTTTGAGGAGTTCAAATAACGTGTTTTGAGATCATTTGTATCGTATTTTTTACTACATAACTTTTAACCAAATTTCACAAACCCTAAGAAAGTTTGTTTTTTGATTCAAAACAAGATTTTAGCGCTTTGAGGAGTTCAAATAACGTGTTTTTAGATCATTTGTATCGTATCTTTAACTACATAACTTTTCACCAAATTTCACACACACTAAGAAAGTTTGTTTTTTGATTCAAAACAAGATTTTAACGCTTTGAGGAGTTCAAATAACATGTTTTTAGATCATTTGTATCGTATCTTTTAGTACATAACTTTTCACCAAATTTCACAAACACTAAGAAAGTTTGTTTTTTGATTCAAAACAAGATGTTAGCGCTTTGAGGAGTTCAAATAACATGTTTTTAGATCATTTGTATCGTATCTTTTACTACATAACTTTTCACCAAATTTCACACAAACTAAGAAAGTTTGTTTTTTGATTCAAAACAAGATTTTAACGCTTTGAGGAGTTCAAATAACATGTTTTTAGATCATTTGTATCGTATCTTTTAGTACATAACTTTTCACCAAATTTCACAAACACTAAGAAAGTTAGTTTTTCGATTCAAAACAAAATTTTAACTATTTGAGGAGTTCAAATAACGTGTTTTTAGATCATTTGTACCGTATCTTTTAATACATAACTTTTCACCAAATTTCACAAACACTAACAAAGTTTGTTTTTTGATTCAAAACAAGTTTTTAGCGCTTTGAGGAGTCCAAATAACTTGTTTTTAGATCATTTGTATCGAATATTTTACTACATAACTTTTCACCAAATTTCACAAACACTAAGAAAGTTTGTTTTTCGATTCAAAACAAGATTTTAACGCTTTGAGGAGTTCAAATAACATGTTTTTAGATCATTTATATCGTATCTTTTAGTACATAACTTTTCACCATATTTCACAAACACTAAGAAAGTTTGTTTTTCGATTCAAAACAAGATTTTAACGCTTTGAGGAGTTCAAATAACGTGTTTTTAGATCATTTGTATCATATCTTTTAGTACATAACTTTTCACCAAATTTCACAAACACTAAGAAAGTTTGTTTTTCGATTCAAAACAAGATTTGAATGCTTTGAGGAGTTCAAATAACATGTTTTTAGATCATTTGTATCGTATCTTTTAGTACATAACTTTTCACCAAATTTCACAAACACTAAGAAAGTTTGTTTTTCGATTCAAAACAAGATTTTAACGCTTTGAGGAGTTCAAATAACGTGTTTTTAGATCATTTGTATCGTATCTTTTACAACATAACTTTTCACCAAATTTTACAAACACTAAGAAAGTTTGTTTTTCGATTCAAAACAAACTTTTAACGCTTTGAGGAGTTCAAATAACGTGTTTTTAGATCATTTGAATCGTATCTTTTACTACATAACTTTTCACCAAATTTCACAAACACTAAGAAAGTTTGTTTTTTGATTCAAAACAAGATTTTAAAGCTTTGAGGAGTTCAAATAACGTGTTTTTAGATCATTTGTATCGTATCTTTTACTACATAACTTTTCACCAAATTTCACAAAAACTAAGAAAGTTTGTTTTTCGATTCAAAACAAGATTTTAACGCTTTGAGGAGTTCAAATAACGTGTTTTTAGATCATTTGAATCGTATCTTTTACTACATAACTTTTCACCAAATTTCACACACACTAAGAAAGTTTGTTTTTCGATTCAAAACAAGATTTTAAAGCTTTGAGGAGTTGAAATAACGTGTTTTTAGATCATTTGTATCGTATCTTTTACTACATAATTTTTCACCAAATTTCACAAACACTATGAAAGTTTGTTTTTCGATTCAAAACAAGATTTTAACGATTTGAGGAGTTGAAATAACGTGTTTTTAGATCATTTGTATCGTATCTTTTACTACATAACTTTTCACCAAATTTCACACACACTAAGAAAGTTTGTTTTTTGATTCAAAACAAGATTTTAACGCTTTGAGGAGTTCAAATGACGTGTTTTTAGATAATTTGTATCGTATCTTTTACTACATAACTTTTCACCAAATTCCACACACACTAAGAAAGTTTGTTTTTTGATTCAAAACAAGATTTTAGCGCTTTGAGGAGCTCAAATAACGTGTTTTTAGATCATTTGTATCGTATCTTTTACTACATAACTTTTCACCAAATTTCACAAACACTAAGAAAGTTTGTTTTTCGATTCAAAACAAGATTTTAACGTTTTGAGGAGTTCAAATAACGTGTTTTTAGATCATTTGTATCGTATCTTTTAGTACATAACTTTTCACCAAATTTCACAAACACTAAGAAAGTTTGTTTTTTGATTCAAAACAAGATTTTAGCGCTTTGAGGAGTTCAAATAACGTGTGTTTAGATCATTTGTATCGTATCTTTTACTACATAACTTTTCACCAAATTTCACAAACACTAAGAAAGTTTGTTTTTTGATTCAAAACAGGATTTTAGCGCTTTGAGGAGCTCAAATAACGTGTTTTTAGATCATTTGTATCGTATCTTTTACTACATAACTTTTCACCAAATTTCACAAACACTAAGAAAGTTTGTTTTTCGATTCAAAACAAGATTTTAACGCTTTGAGGAGTTCAAATAACATGTTTTTAGATCATTTGTATCGTATCTTTTAGTACATATCTTTTCACCAAATTTCACAAACACTAAGAAAGTTTGTTTTTCGATTCAAAACAAGATTTTAACGTTTTGAGGAGTTCAAATAACGTGTTTTTAGATCATTTGTATCGTATCTTTTAGTACATAACTTTTCACCAAATTTCACAAACACTAAGAAAGTTTGTTTTTTGATTCAAAACAAGATGTTAGCGCTTTGAGGAGTTCAAATAACGTGTTTTTAGATCATTTGTATCGTATCTTTTACTACATAACTTTTCACCAAATTTCACACAAACTAAGAAAGTTTGTTTTTTGATTCAAAACAAGATTTTAACGCTTTGAGGAGTTCAAATAACATGTTTTTAGATCATTTGTATCGTATCTTTTAGTACATAACTTTTCACCAAATTTCACAAACACTAAGAAAGTTAGTTTTTCGATTCAAAACAAAATTTTAACGATTTGAGGAGTTCAAATAACGTGTTTTTAGATCATTTGTACCGTATCTTTTAATACATAACTTTTCACCAAATTTCACAAACACTAAGAAAGTTTGTTTTTCGATTCAAAACAAGATTTTAACGCTTTGAGGAGTTCAAATAACGTGTTTTTAGATCATTTGTATCGTATCTTTTACTACATAACTTTTCACCAAATTTCACACAAACTAAGAAAGTTTGTTTTTTGATTCAAAACAAGATTTTAGCGCTTTGAGGAGTTCAAATAACTTGTTTTTAGATCATTTGTATCGAATATTTTACTACATAACTTTTCACCAAATTTCACAAACACTAAGAAAGTTTGTTTTTCGATTCAAAACAAGATTTTAACGCTTTGAGGAGTTCAAATAACATGTTTTTAGATCATTTATATCGTATCTTTTAGTACATAACTTTTCACCATATTTCACAAACACTAAGAAAGTTTGTTTTTCGATTCAAAACAAGATTTTAACGCTTTGAGGAGTTCAAATAACGTGTTTTTAGATCATTTGTATCATATCTTTTAGTACATAACTTTTCACCAAATTTCACAAACACTAAGAAAGTTTGTTTTTCGATTCAAAACAAGATTTGAATGCTTTGAGGAGTTCAAATAACATGTTTTTAGATCATTTGTATCGTATCTTTTAGTACATAACTTTTCACCAAATTTCACAAACACTAAGAAAGTTTGTTTTTCGATTCAAAACAAGATTTTAGCGCTTTGAGGAGTTCAAATAACGTGTGTTTAGATCATTTGTATCGTATCTTTTACTACATAACTTTTCACCAAATTTCACAAACACTAAGAAAGTTTGTTTTTTGATTCAAAACAGGATTTTAGCGCTTTGAGGAGCTCAAATAACGTGTTTTTAGATCATTTGTATCGTATCTTTTACTACATAACTTTTCACCAAATTTCACAAACATTAAGAAAGTTTGTTTTTCGATTCAAAACAAGATTTTAACGCTTTGAGGAGTTCAAATAACGTGTTTTTAGATCATTTGTATCGTATCTTTTAGTACATATCTTTTCACCAAATTTCACAAACACTAAGAAAGTTTGTTTTTCGATTCAAAACAAGATTTTAACGTTTTGAGGAGTTCAAATAACGTGTTTTTAGATCATTTGTATCGTATCTTTTAGTACATAACTTTTCACCAAATTTCACAAACACTAAGAAAGTTTGTTTTTCGATTCAAAACAAGATTTTAACGCTTTGAGGAGTTCAAATAACATGTTTTTAGATCATTTGTATCGTATTTTTTACTACATAACTTTTAACCAAATTTCACAAACCCTAAGAAAGTTTGTTTTTTGATTCAAAACTAGATTTTAGCGCTTTGAGGAGTTCAAATAACGTGTTTTTAGATCATTTGTATCGTATCTTTAACTACATAAGTTTTCACCAAATTTCACACACACTAAGAAAGTTTGTTTTTTGATTCAAAACAAGATTTTAGCGCTTTGAGGAGTTCAAATAACGTGTTTTTAGATCATTTGTATCGTATCTTTTAGTACATAACTTTTCACCAAATTTCACAAACACTAAGAAAGTTTGTTTTTTTGATTCAAAACAAGATGTTAGCGCTTTGAGGAGTTCAAATAACGTGTTTTTAGATCATTTGTATCGTATCTTTTACTACATAACTTTTCACCAAATTTCACACAAACTAAGAAAGTTTGTTTTTGGATTCAAAACAAGATTTTAACGCTTTGAGGAGTTCAAATAACGTGTTTTTAGATCATTTGTATCGTATCTTTAACTACATAACTTTTCACCAAATTTCACACACACTAAGAAAGTTTGTTTTTTGATTCAAAACAAGATTTTAACGCTTTGAGGAGTTCAAATAACATGTTTTTAGATCTTTTGTATCGTATCTTTTAGTACATAACTTTTCACCAAATTTCATAAACACTAAGAAAGTTTGTTTTTTGATTCAAAACAAGATTTTAGCGCTTTGAGGAGTTCAAATAACGTGTTTTTAGATCATTTGTATCGTATCTTTTACTACATAACTTTTAACCAAATTTCACAAACACTAAGAAAGTTTGTTTTTTGATTCAAAACAAGATTTTAGCGCTTTGAGGAGTTCAAATAACATGTTTTTAGATCATTTGTATCGTATCTTTTACTACATAACTTTTCACCAAATTTCACACAAACTAAGAAAGTTTGTTTTTTGATTCAAAACAAGATTTTAACGCTTTGAGGAGTTCAAATAACATGTTTTTAGATCATTTGTATCGTATCTTTTAGTACATAACTTTTCACCAAATTTCACAAACACTAAGAAAGTTAGTTTTTCGATTCAAAACAAAATTTTAACTATTTGAGGAGTTCAAATAACGTGTTTTTAGATCATTTGTACCGTATCTTTTAATACATAACTTTTCACCAAATTTCACAAACACTAACAAAGTTTGTTTTTTGATTCAAAACAAGTTTTTAGCGCTTTGAGGAGTCCAAATAACTTGTTTTTAGATCATTTGTATCGAATATTTTACTACATAACTTTTCACCAAATTTCACAAACACTAAGAAAGTTTGTTTTTCGATTCAAAACAAGATTTTAACGCTTTGAGGAGTTCAAATAACATGTTTTTAGATCATTTATATCGTATCTTTTAGTACATAACTTTTCACCATATTTCACAAACACTAAGAAAGTTTGTTTTTCGATTCAAAACAAGATTTTAACGCTTTGAGGAGTTCAAATAACGTGTTTTTAGATCATTTGTATCATATCTTTTAGTACATAACTTTTCACCAAATTTCACAAACACTAAGAAAGTTTGTTTTTCGATTCAAAACAAGATTTGAATGCTTTGAGGAGTTCAAATAACATGTTTTTAGATCATTTGTATCGTATCTTTTAGTACATAACTTTTCACCAAATTTCACAAACACTAAGAAAGTTTGTTTTTCGATTCAAAACAAGATTTTAGCGCTTTGAGGAGTTCAAATAACGTGTGTTTAGATCATTTGTATCGTATCTTTTACTACATAACTTTTCACCAAATTTCACAAACACTAAGAAAGTTTGTTTTTTGATTCAAAACAGGATTTTAGCGCTTTGAGGAGCTCAAATAACGTGTTTTTAGATCATTTGTATCGTATCTTTTACTACATAACTTTTCACCAAATTTCACAAACATTAAGAAAGTTTGTTTTTCGATTCAAAACAAGATTTTAACGCTTTGAGGAGTTCAAATAACGTGTTTTTAGATCATTTGTATCGTATCTTTTAGTACATATCTTTTCACCAAATTTCACAAACACTAAGAAAGTTTGTTTTTCGATTCAAAACAAGATTTTAACGTTTTGAGGAGTTCAAATAACGTGTTTTTAGATCATTTGTATCGTATCTTTTAGTACATAACTTTTCACCAAATTTCACAAACACTAAGAAAGTTTGTTTTTCGATTCAAAACAAGATTTTAACGCTTTGAGGAGTTCAAATAACATGTTTTTAGATCATTTGTATCGTATTTTTTACTACATAACTTTTAACCAAATTTCACAAACCCTAAGAAAGTTTGTTTTTTGATTCAAAACTAGATTTTAGCGCTTTGAGGAGTTCAAATAACGTGTTTTTAGATCATTTGTATCGTATCTTTAACTACATAAGTTTTCACCAAATTTCACACACACTAAGAAAGTTTGTTTTTTGATTCAAAACAAGATTTTAGCGCTTTGAGGAGTTCAAATAACGTGTTTTTAGATCATTTGTATCGTATCTTTTAGTACATAACTTTTCACCAAATTTCACAAACACTAAGAAAGTTTGTTTTTTTGATTCAAAACAAGATGTTAGCGCTTTGAGGAGTTCAAATAACGTGTTTTTAGATCATTTGTATCGTATCTTTTACTACATAACTTTTCACCAAATTTCACACAAACTAAGAAAGTTTGTTTTTGGATTCAAAACAAGATTTTAACGCTTTGAGGAGTTCAAATAACGTGTTTTTAGATCATTTGTATCGTATCTTTAACTACATAACTTTTCACCAAATTTCACACACACTAAGAAAGTTTGTTTTTTGATTCAAAACAAGATTTTAACGCTTTGAGGAGTTCAAATAACATGTTTTTAGATCTTTTGTATCGTATCTTTTAGTACATAACTTTTCACCAAATTTCATAAACACTAAGAAAGTTTGTTTTTTGATTCAAAACAAGATTTTAGCGCTTTGAGGAGTTCAAATAACGTGTTTTTAGATCATTTGTATCGTATCTTTTACTACATAACTTTTAACCAAATTTCACAAACACTAAGAAAGTTTGTTTTTTGATTCAAAACAAGATTTTAGCGCTTTGAGGAGTTCAAATAACATGTTTTTAGATCATTTGTATCGTATCTTTTACTACATAACTTTTCACCAAATTTCACACAAACTAAGAAAGTTTGTTTTTTGATTCAAAACAAGATTTTAACGCTTTGAGGAGTTCAAATAACATGTTTTTAGATCATTTGTATCGTATCTTTTAGTACATAACTTTTCACCAAATTTCACAAACACTAAGAAAGTTAGTTTTTCGATTCAAAACAAAATTTTAACTATTTGAGGAGTTCAAATAACGTGTTTTTAGATCATTTGTACCGTATCTTTTAATACATAACTTTTCACCAAATTTCACAAACACTAACAAAGTTTGTTTTTTGATTCAAAACAAGTTTTTAGCGCTTTGAGGAGTCCAAATAACTTGTTTTTAGATCATTTGTATCGAATATTTTACTACATAACTTTTCACCAAATTTCACAAACACTAAGAAAGTTTGTTTTTCGATTCAAAACAAGATTTTAACGCTTTGAGGAGTTCAAATAACATGTTTTTAGATCATTTATATCGTATCTTTTAGTACATAACTTTTCACCATATTTCACAAACACTAAGAAAGTTTGTTTTTCGATTCAAAACAAGATTTTAACGCTTTGAGGAGTTCAAATAACGTGTTTTTAGATCATTTGTATCATATCTTTTAGTACATAACTTTTCACCAAATTTCACAAACACTAAGAAAGTTTGTTTTTCGATTCAAAACAAGATTTGAATGCTTTGAGGAGTTCAAATAACATGTTTTTAGATCATTTGTATCGTATCTTTTAGTACATAACTTTTCACCAAATTTCACAAACACTAAGAAAGTTTGTTTTTCGATTCAAAACAAGATTTTAACGCTTTGAGGAGTTCAAATAACGTGTTTTTAGATCATTTGTATCGTATCTTTTACAACATAACTTTTCACCAAATTTTACAAACACTAAGAAAGTTTGTTTTTCGATTCAAAACAAACTTTTAACGCTTTGAGGAGTTCAAATAACGTGTTTTTAGATCATTTGAATCGTATCTTTTACTACATAACTTTTCACCAAATTTCACAAACACTAAGAAAGTTTGTTTTTTGATTCAAAACAAGATTTTAAAGCTTTGAGGAGTTCAAATAACGTGTTTTTAGATCATTTGTATCGTATCTTTTACTACATAACTTTTCACCAAATTTCACAAAAACTAAGAAAGTTTGTTTTTCGATTCAAAACAAGATTTTAACGCTTTGAGGAGTTCAAATAACGTGTTTTTAGATCATTTGAATCGTATCTTTTACTACATAACTTTTCACCAAATTTCACACACACTAAGAAAGTTTGTTTTTCGATTCAAAACAAGATTTTAAAGCTTTGAGGAGTTGAAATAACGTGTTTTTAGATCATTTGTATCGTATCTTTTACTACATAATTTTTCACCAAATTTCACAAACACTATGAAAGTTTGTTTTTCGATTCAAAACAAGATTTTAACGATTTGAGGAGTTGAAATAACGTGTTTTTAGATCATTTGTATCGTATCTTTTACTACATAACTTTTCACCAAATTTCACACACACTAAGAAAGTTTGTTTTTTGATTCAAAACAAGATTTTAACGCTTTGAGGAGTTCAAATGACGTGTTTTTAGATAATTTGTATCGTATCTTTTACTACATAACTTTTCACCAAATTCCACACACACTAAGAAAGTTTGTTTTTTGATTCAAAACAAGATTTTAGCGCTTTGAGGAGCTCAAATAACGTGTTTTTAGATCATTTGTATCGTATCTTTTACTACATAACTTTTCACCAAATTTCACAAACACTAAGAAAGTTTGTTTTTCGATTCAAAACAAGATTTTAACGTTTTGAGGAGTTCAAATAACGTGTTTTTAGATCATTTGTATCGTATCTTTTAGTACATAACTTTTCACCAAATTTCACAAACACTAAGAAAGTTTGTTTTTTGATTCAAAACAAGATTTTAGCGCTTTGAGGAGTTCAAATAACGTGTGTTTAGATCATTTGTATCGTATCTTTTACTACATAACTTTTCACCAAATTTCACAAACACTAAGAAAGTTTGTTTTTTGATTCAAAACAGGATTTTAGCGCTTTGAGGAGCTCAAATAACGTGTTTTTAGATCATTTGTATCGTATCTTTTACTACATAACTTTTCACCAAATTTCACAAACACTAAGAAAGTTTGTTTTTCGATTCAAAACAAGATTTTAACGCTTTGAGGAGTTCAAATAACGTGTTTTTAGATCATTTGTATCGTATCTTTTAGTACATATCTTTTCACCAAATTTCACAAACACTAAGAAAGTTTGTTTTTCGATTCAAAACAAGATTTTAACGTTTTGAGGAGTTCAAATAACGTGTTTTTAGATCATTTGTATCGTATCTTTTAGTACATAACTTTTCACCAAATTTCACAAACACTAAGAAAGTTTGTTTTTTGATTCAAAACAAGATGTTAGCGCTTTGAGGAGTTCAAATAACGTGTTTTTAGATCATTTGTATCGTATCTTTTACTACATAACTTTTCACCAAATTTCACACAAACTAAGAAAGTTTGTTTTTTGATTCAAAACAAGATTTTAACGCTTTGAGGAGTTCAAATAACATGTTTTTAGATCATTTGTATCGTATCTTTTAGTACATAACTTTTCACCAAATTTCACAAACACTAAGAAAGTTAGTTTTTCGATTCAAAACAAAATTTTAACGATTTGAGGAGTTCAAATAACGTGTTTTTAGATCATTTGTACCGTATCTTTTAATACATAACTTTTCACCAAATTTCACAAACACTAAGAAAGTTTGTTTTTCGATTCAAAACAAGATTTTAACGCTTTGAGGAGTTCAAATAACGTGTTTTTAGATCATTTGTATCGTATCTTTTACTACATAACTTTTCACCAAATTTCACACAAACTAAGAAAGTTTGTTTTTTGATTCAAAACAAGATTTTAGCGCTTTGAGGAGTTCAAATAACTTGTTTTTAGATCATTTGTATCGAATATTTTACTACATAACTTTTCACCAAATTTCACAAACACTAAGAAAGTTTGTTTTTCGATTCAAAACAAGATTTTAACGCTTTGAGGAGTTCAAATAACATGTTTTTAGATCATTTATATCGTATCTTTTAGTACATAACTTTTCACCATATTTCACAAACACTAAGAAAGTTTGTTTTTCGATTCAAAACAAGATTTTAACGCTTTGAGGAGTTCAAATAACGTGTTTTTAGATCATTTGTATCATATCTTTTAGTACATAACTTTTCACCAAATTTCACAAACACTAAGAAAGTTTGTTTTTCGATTCAAAACAAGATTTGAATGCTTTGAGGAGTTCAAATAACATGTTTTTAGATCATTTGTATCGTATCTTTTAGTACATAACTTTTCACCAAATTTCACAAACACTAAGAAAGTTTGTTTTTCGATTCAAAACAAGATTTTAGCGCTTGGAGGAGTTCAAATAACGTGTGTTTAGATCATTTGTATCGTATCTTTTACTACATAACTTTTCACCAAATTTCACAAACACTAAGAAAGTTTGTTTTTTGATTCAAAACAGGATTTTAGCGCTTTGAGGAGCTCAAATAACGTGTTTTTAGATCATTTGTATCGTATCTTTTACTACATAACTTTTCACCAAATTTCACAAACACTAAGAAAGTTTGTTTTTCGATTCAAAACAAGATTTTAACGCTTTGAGGAGTTCAAATAACGTGTTTTTAGATCATTTGTATCGTATCTTTTAGTACATATCTTTTCACCAAATTTCACAAACACTAAGAAAGTTTGTTTTTCGATTCAAAACAAGATTTTAACGTTTTGAGGAGTTCAAATAACGTGTTTTTAGATCATTTGTATCGTATCTTTTAGTACATAACTTTTCACCAAATTTCACAAACACTAAGAAAGTTTGTTTTTCGATTCAAAACAAGATTTTAACGCTTTGAGGAGTTCAAATAACATGTTTTTAGATCATTTGTATCGTATTTTTTACTACATAACTTTTAACCAAATTTCACAAACCCTAAGAAAGTTTGTTTTTTGATTCAAAACTAGATTTTAGCGCTTTGAGGAGTTCAAATAACGTGTTTTTAGATCATTTGTATCGTATCTTTAACTACATAAGTTTTCACCAAATTTCACACACACTAAGAAAGTTTGTTTTTTGATTCAAAACAAGATTTTAGCGCTTTGAGGAGTTCAAATAACGTGTTTTTAGATCATTTGTATCGTATCTTTTAGTACATAACTTTTCACCAAATTTCACAAACACTAAGAAAGTTTGTTTTTTTGATTCAAAACAAGATGTTAGCGCTTTGAGGAGTTCAAATAACGTGTTTTTAGATCATTTGTATCGTATCTTTTACTACATAACTTTTCACCAAATTTCACACAAACTAAGAAAGTTTGTTTTTGGATTCAAAACAAGATTTTAACGCTTTGAGGAGTTCAAATAACGTGTTTTTAGATCATTTGTATCGTATCTTTAACTACATAACTTTTCACCAAATTTCACACACACTAAGAAAGTTTGT
Organism: Luzula sylvatica; assembly: GCA_946800325.1. Lineage (NCBI taxonomy): Eukaryota > Viridiplantae > Streptophyta > Magnoliopsida > Poales > Juncaceae > Luzula > Luzula sylvatica. Next base: position 3,745,376 of record OX326957.1, on the reverse strand, counting down.
TTTTTGATTCAAAACAAGATTTTAACGCTTTGAGGAGTTCAAATAACATGTTTTTAGATCTTTTGTATCGTATCTTTTAGTACATAACTTTTCACCAAATTTCATAAACACTAAGAAAGTTTGTTTTTTGATTCAAAACAAGATTTTAGCGCTTTGAGGAGTTCAAATAACGTGTTTTTAGATCATTTGTATCGTATCTTTTACTACATAACTTTTAACCAAATTTCACAAACACTAAGAAAGTTTGTTTTTTGATTCAAAACAAGATTTTAGCGCTTTGAGGAGTTCAAATAACGTGTTTTTAGATCATTTGTATCGTATCTTTAACTACATAACTTTTCACCAAATTTCACACACACTAAGAAAGATTGTTTTTTGATTCAAAACAAGATTTTAACGCTTTGAGGAGTTCAAATAACATGTTTTTAGATCATTTGTATCGTATCTTTTAGTACATAACTTTTCACCAAATTTCACAAACACTAAGAAAGTTTGTTTTTTGATTCAAAACAAGATTTTAGCGCTTTGAGGAGTTCAAATAACGTGTGTTTAGATCATTTGTATCGTATCTTTTACTACATAACTTTTCACCAAATTTCACACAAACTAAGAAAGTTTGTTTTTTGATTCAAAACAGCATTTTAGCGCTTTGAGGAGCTCAAATAACGTGTTTTTAGATCATTTGTATCGTATCTTTTACTACATAACTTTTCACCAAATTTCACAAACACTAAGAAAGTTTGTTTTTCGATTCAAAACAAGATTTTAACGCTTTGAGGAGTTCAAATAACGTGTTTTTAGATCATTTGTATCGTATCTTTTAGTACATATCTTTTCACCAAATTTCACAAACACTAAGAAAGTTTGTTTTTCGATTCAAAACAAGATTTTAACGTTTTGAGGAGTTCAAATAACGTGTTTTTAGATCATTTGTATCGTATCTTTTAGTACATAACTTTTCACCAAATTTCACAAACACTAAGAAAGTTTGTTTTTCGATTCAAAACAAGATTTTAACGCTTTGAGGAGTTCAAATAACATGTTTTTAGATCATTTGTATCGTATTTTTTACTACATAACTTTTAACCAAATTTCACAAACCCTAAGAAAGTTTGTTTTTTGATTCAAAACAAGATTTTAGCGCTTTGAGGAGTTCAAATAACGTGTTTTTAGATCATTTGTATCGTATCTTTAACTACATAACTTTTCACCAAATTTCACACACACTAAGAAAGTTTGTTTTTTGATTCAAAACAAGATTTTAACGCTTTGAGGAGTTCAAATAACATGTTTTTAGATCATTTGTATCGTATCTTTTAGTACATAACTTTTCACCAAATTTCACAAACACTAAGAAAGTTTGTTTTTTGATTCAAAACAAGATGTTAGCGCTTTGAGGAGTTCAAATAACGTGTTTTTAGATCATTTGTATCGTATCTTTTACTACATAACTTTTCACCAAATTTCACACAAACTAAGAAAGTTTGTTTTTTGATTCAAAACAAGATTTTAACGCTTTGAGGAGTTCAAATAACATGTTTTTAGATCATTTGTATCGTATCTTTTAGTACATAACTTTTCACCAAATTTCACAAACACTAAGAAAGTTAGTTTTTCGATTCAAAACAAAATTTTAACTATTTGAGGAGTTCAAATAACGTGTTTTTAGATCATTTGTACCGTATCTTTTAATACATAACTTTTCACCAAATTTCACAAACACTAACAAAGTTTGTTTTTTGATTCAAAACAAGTTTTTAGCGCTTTGAGGAGTCCAAATAACTTGTTTTTAGATCATTTGTATCGAATATTTTACTACATAACTTTTCACCAAATTTCACAAACACTAAGAAAGTTTGTTTTTCGATTCAAAACAAGATTTTAACGCTTTGAGGAGTTCAAATAACATGTTTTTAGATCATTTATATCGTATCTTTTAGTACATAACTTTTCACCATATTTCACAAACACTAAGAAAGTTTGTTTTTCGATTCAAAACAAGATTTTAACGCTTTGAGGAGTTCAAATAACGTGTTTTTAGATCATTTGTATCATATCTTTTAGTACATAACTTTTCACCAAATTTCACAAACACTAAGAAAGTTTGTTTTTCGATTCAAAACAAGATTTGAATGCTTTGAGGAGTTCAAATAACATGTTTTTAGATCATTTGTATCGTATCTTTTAGTACATAACTTTTCACCAAATTTCACAAACACTAAGAAAGTTTGTTTTTCGATTCAAAACAAGATTTAAACGCTTTGAGGAGTTCAAATAACGTGTTTTTAGATCATTTGTATCGTATCTTTTACAACATAACTTTTCACCAAATTTCACAAACACTAAGAAAGTTGGTTTTTCGATTCAAAACAAACTTTTAACGCTTTGAGGAGTTCAAATAACGTGTTTTTAGATCATTTGAATCGTATCTTTTACTACATAACTTTTCACCAAATTTCACAAACACTAAGAAAGTTTGTTTTTTGATTCAAAACAAGATTTTAAAGCTTTGAGGAGTTCAAATAACGTGTTTTTAGATCATTTGTATCGTATCTTTTACTACATAACTTTTCACCAAATTTCACAAAAACTAAGAAAGTTTGTTTTTCGATTCAAAACAAGATTTTAACGCTTTGAGGAGTTCAAATAACGTGTTTTTAGATCATTTAAATCGTATCTTTTACTACATAACTTTTCACCAAATTTCACACACACTAAGAAAGTTTGTTTTTCGATTCAAAACAAGATTTTAAAGCTTTGAGGAGTTCAAATAACGTGTTTTTAGATCATTTGTATCGTATCTTTTACTACATAATTTTTCACCAAATTTCACAAACACTATGAAAGTTTGTTTTTCGATTCAAAACAAGATTTTAACGATTTGAGGAGTTGAAATAACGTGTTTTTAGATCATTTGTATCGTATCTTTTACTACATAACTTTTCACCAAATTTCACACACACTAAGAAAGTTTGTTTTTTGATTCAAAACAAGATTTTAACGCTTTGAGGAGTTCAAATGACGTGTTTTTAGATAATTTGTATCGTATCTTTTACTACATAACTTTTCACCAAATTCCACACACACTAAGAAAGTTTGTTTTTTGATTCAAAACAAGATTTTAACGCTTTGAGGAGTTCAAATAACGTGTTTTTAGATCATTTGTATCATATCTTTTAGTACATAACTTTTCACCAAATTTCACAAACACTAAGAAAGTTTGTTTTTCGATTCAAAACAAGATTTGAATGATTTGAGGAGTTCAAATAACATGTTTTTAGATCATTTGTATCGTATCTTTTAGTACATAACTTTTCACCAAATTTCACAAACACTAAGAAAGTTTGTTTTTCGATTCAAAACAAGATTTTAGCGCTTTGAGGAGTTCAAATAACGTGTGTTTAGATCATTTGTATCGTATCTTTTACTACATAACTTTTCACCAAATTTCACAAACACTAAGAAAGTTTGTTTTTTGATTCAAAACAGGATTTTAGCGCTTTGAGGAGCTCAAATAACGTGTTTTTAGATCATTTGTATCGTATCTTTTACTACATAACTTTTCACCAAATTTCACAAACACTAAGAAAGTTTGTTTTTCGATTCAAAACAAGATTTTAACGCTTTGAGGAGTTCAAATAACGTGTTTTTAGATCATTTGTATCGTATCTTTTAGTACATATCTTTTCACCAAATTTCACAAACACTAAGAAAGTTTGTTTTTCGATTCAAAACAAGATTTTAACGTTTTGAGGAGTTCAAATAACGTGTTTTTAGATCATTTGTATCGTATCTTTTAGTACATAACTTTTCACCAAATTTCACAAACACTAAGAAAGTTTGTTTTTCGATTCAAAACAAGATTTTAACGCTTTGAGGAGTTCAAATAACATGTTTTTAGATCATTTGTATCGTATTTTTTACTACATAACTTTTAACCAAATTTCACAAACCCTAAGAAAGTTTGTTTTTTGATTCAAAACTAGATTTTAGCGCTTTGAGGAGTTCAAATAACGTGTTTTTAGATCATTTGTATCGTATCTTTAACTACATAAGTTTTCACCAAATTTCACACACACTAAGAAAGTTTGTTTTTTGATTCAAAACAAGATTTTAGCGCTTTGAGGAGTTCAAATAACGTGTTTTTAGATCATTTGTATCGTATCTTTTAGTACATAACTTTTCACCAAATTTCACAAACACTAAGAAAGTTTGTTTTTTTGATTCAAAACAAGATGTTAGCGCTTTGAGGAGTTCAAATAACGTGTTTTTAGATCATTTGTATCGTATCTTTTACTACATAACTTTTCACCAAATTTCACACAAACTAAGAAAGTTTGTTTTTGGATTCAAAACAAGATTTTAACGCTTTGAGGAGTTCAAATAACGTGTTTTTAGATCATTTGTATCGTATCTTTAACTACATAACTTTTCACCAAATTTCACACACACTAAGAAAGTTTGTTTTTTGATTCAAAACAAGATTTTAACGCTTTGAGGAGTTCAAATAACATGTTTTTAGATCTTTTGTATCGTATCTTTTAGTACATAACTTTTCACCAAATTTCATAAACACTAAGAAAGTTTGTTTTTTGATTCAAAACAAGATTTTAGCGCTTTGAGGAGTTCAAATAACGTGTTTTTAGATCATTTGTATCGTATCTTTTACTACATAACTTTTAACCAAATTTCACAAACACTAAGAAAGTTTGTTTTTTGATTCAAAACAAGATTTTAGCGCTTTGAGGAGTTCAAATAACGTGTTTTTAGATCATTTGTATCGTATCTTTAACTACATAACTTTTCACCAAATTTCACACACACTAAGAAAGTTTGTTTTTTGATTCAAAACAAGATTTTAACGCTTTGAGGAGTTCAAATAACATGTTTTTAGATCATTTGTATCGTATCTTTTAGTACATAACTTTTCACCAAATTTCACAAACACTAAGAAAGTTTGTTTTTTGATTCAAAACAAGATTTTAGCGCTTTGAGGAGTTCAAATAACGTGTGTTTAGATCATTTGTATCGTATCTTTTACTACATAACTTTTCACCAAATTTCACAAACACTAAGAAAGTTTGTTTTTTGATTCAAAACAGGATTTTAGCGCTTTGAGGAGCTCAAATAACGTGTTTTTAGATCATTTGTATCGTATCTTTTACTACATAACTTTTCACCAAATTTCACAAACACTAAGAAAGTTTGTTTTTCGATTCAAAACAAGATTTTAACGCTTTGAGGAGTTCAAATAACGTGTTTTTAGATCATTTGTATCGTATCTTTTAGTACATATCTTTTCACCAAATTTCACAAACACTAAGAAAGTTTGTTTTTCGATTCAAAACAAGATTTTAACGTTTTGAGGAGTTCAAATAACGTGTTTTTAGATCATTTGTATCGTATCTTTTAGTACATAACTTTTCACCAAATTTCACAAACACTAAGAAAGTTTGTTTTTCAATTCAAAACAAGATTTTAACGCTTTGAGGAGTTCAAATAACATGTTTTTAGATCATTTGTATCGTATTTTTTACTACATAACTTTTAACCAAATTTCACAAACCCTAAGAAAGTTTGTTTTTTGATTCAAAACAAGATTTTAGCGCTTTGAGGAGTTCAAATAACGTGTTTTTAGATCATTTGTATCGTATCTTTAACTACATAACTTTTCACCAAATTTCACACACACTAAGAAAGTTTGTTTTTTGATTCAAAACAAGATTTTAACGCTTTGAGGAGTTCAAATAACATGTTTTTAGATCATTTGTATCGTATCTTTTAGTACATAACTTTTCACCAAATTTCACAAACACTAAGAAAGTTTGTTTTTTGATTCAAAACAAGATGTTAGCGCTTTGAGGAGTTCAAATAACGTGTTTTTAGATCATTTGTATCGTATCTTTTACTACATAACTTTTCACCAAATTTCACACAAACTAAGAAAGTTTGTTTTTTGATTCAAAACAAGATTTTAACGCTTTGAGGAGTTCAAATAACATGTTTTTAGATCATTTGTATCGTATCTTTTAGTACATAACTTTTCACCAAATTTCACAAACACTAAGAAAGTTAGTTTTTCGATTCAAAACAAAATTTTAACTATTTGAGGAGTTCAAATAACGTGTTTTTAGATCATTTGTACCGTATCTTTTAATACATAACTTTTCACCAAATTTCACAAACACTAACAAAGTTTGTTTTTTGATTCAAAACAAGTTTTTAGCGCTTTGAGGAGTCCAAATAACTTGTTTTTAGATCATTTGTATCGAATATTTTACTACATAACTTTTCACCAAATTTCACAAACACTAAGAAAGTTTGTTTTTCGATTCAAAACAAGATTTTAACGCTTTGAGGAGTTCAAATAACATGTTTTTAGATCATTTATATCGTATCTTTTAGTACATAACTTTTCACCATATTTCACAAACACTAAGAAAGTTTGTTTTTCGATTCAAAACAAGATTTTAACGCTTTGAGGAGTTCAAATAACGTGTTTTTAGATCATTTGTATCATATCTTTTAGTACATAACTTTTCACCAAATTTCACAAACACTAAGAAAGTTTGTTTTTCGATTCAAAACAAGATTTGAATGCTTTGAGGAGTTCAAATAACATGTTTTTAGATCATTTGTATCGTATCTTTTAGTACATAACTTTTCACCAAATTTCACAAACACTAAGAAAGTTTGTTTTTCGATTCAAAACAAGATTTTAACGCTTTGAGGAGTTCAAATAACGTGTTTTTAGATCATTTGTATCGTATCTTTTACAACATAACTTTTCACCAAATTTCACAAACACTAAGAAAGTTGGTTTTTCGATTCAAAACAAACTTTTAACGCTTTGAGGAGTTCAAATAACGTGTTTTTAGATCATTTGAATCGTATCTTTTACTACATAACTTTTCACCAAATTTCACAAACACTAAGAAAGTTTGTTTTTTGATTCAAAACAAGATTTTAAAGCTTTGAGGAGTTCAAATAACGTGTTTTTAGATCATTTGTATCGTATCTTTTACTACATAACTTTTCACCAAATTTCACAAAAACTAAGAAAGTTTGTTTTTCGATTCAAAACAAGATTTTAACGCTTTGAGGAGTTCAAATAACGTGTTTTTAGATCATTTGAATCGTATCTTTTACTACATAACTTTTCACCAAATTTCACACACACTAAGAAAGTTTGTTTTTCGATTCAAAACAAGATTTTAAAGCTTTGAGGAGTTCAAATAACGTGTTTTTAGATCATTTGTATCGTATCTTTTACTACATAATTTTTCACCAAATTTCACAAACACTATGAAAGTTTGTTTTTCGATTCAAAACAAGATTTTAACGATTTGAGGAGTTGAAATAACGTGTTTTTAGATCATTTGTATCGTATCTTTTACTACATAACTTTTCACCAAATTTCACACAAACTAAGAAAGTTTGTTTTTGGATTCAAAACAAGATTTTAACGCTTTGAGGAGTTCAAATAACGTGTTTTTAGATCATTTGTATCGTATCTTTAACTACATAACTTTTCACCAAATTTCACACACACTAAGAAAGTTTGTTTTTTGATTCAAAACAAGATTTTAACGCTTTGAGGAGTTCAAATAACATGTTTTTAGATCTTTTGTATCGTATCTTTTAGTACATAACTTTTCACCAAATTTCATAAACACTAAGAAAGTTTGTTTTTTGATTCAAAACAAGATTTTAGCGCTTTGAGGAGTTCAAATAACGTGTTTTTAGATCATTTGTATCGTATCTTTTACTACATAACTTTTAACCAAATTTCACAAACACTAAGAAAGTTTGTTTTTTGATTCAAAACAAGATTTTAGCGCTTTGAGGAGTTCAAATAACGTGTTTTTAGATCATTTGTATCGTATCTTTAACTACATAACTTTTCACCAAATTTCACACACACTAAGAAAGTTTGTTTTTTGATTCAAAACAAGATTTTAACGCTTTGAGGAGTTCAAATAACATGTTTTTAGATCATTTGTATCGTATCTTTTAGTACATAACTTTTCACCAAATTTCACAAACACTAAGAAAGTTTGTTTTTTGATTCAAAACAAGATTTTAGCGCTTTGAGGAGTTCAAATAACGTGTGTTTAGATCATTTGTATCGTATCTTTTACTACATAACTTTTCACCAAATTTCACAAACACTAAGAAAGTTTGTTTTTTGATTCAAAACAGGATTTTAGCGCTTTGAGGAGCTCAAATAACGTGTTTTTAGATCATTTGTATCGTATCTTTTACTACATAACTTTTCACCAAATTTCACAAACACTAAGAAAGTTTGTTTTTCGATTCAAAACAAGATTTTAACGCTTTGAGGAGTTCAAATAACGTGTTTTTAGATCATTTGTATCGTATCTTTTAGTACATATCTTTTCACCAAATTTCACAAACACTAAGAAAGTTTGTTTTTCGATTCAAAACAAGATTTTAACGTTTTGAGGAGTTCAAATAACGTGTTTTTAGATCATTTGTATCGTATCTTTTAGTACATAACTTTTCACCAAATTTCACAAACACTAAGAAAGTTTGTTTTTCAATTCAAAACAAGATTTTAACGCTTTGAGGAGTTCAAATAACATGTTTTTAGATCATTTGTATCGTATTTTTTACTACATAACTTTTAACCAAATTTCACAAACCCTAAGAAAGTTTGTTTTTTGATTCAAAACAAGATTTTAGCGCTTTGAGGAGTTCAAATAACGTGTTTTTAGATCATTTGTATCGTATATTTAACTACATAACTTTTCACCAAATTTCACACACACTAAGAAAGTTTGTTTTTTGATTCAAAACAAGATTTTAACGCTTTGAGGAGTTCAAATAACATGTTTTTAGATCATTTGTATCGTATCTTTTAGTACATAACTTTTCACCAAATTTCACAAACACTAAGAAAGTTTGTTTTTTGATTCAAAACAAGATGTTAGCGCTTTGAGGAGTTCAAATAACGTGTTTTTAGATCATTTGTATCGTATCTTTTACTACATAACTTTTCACCAAATTTCACACAAACTAAGAAAGTTTGTTTTTTGATTCAAAACAAGATTTTAACGCTTTGAGGAGTTCAAATAACATGTTTTTAGATCATTTGTATCGTATCTTTTAGTACATAACTTTTCACCAAATTTCACAAACACTAAGAAAGTTAGTTTTTCGATTCAAAACAAAATTTTAACTATTTGAGGAGTTCAAATAACGTGTTTTTAGATCATTTGTACCGTATCTTTTAATACATAACTTTTCACCAAATTTCACAAACACTAACAAAGTTTGTTTTTTGATTCAAAACAAGTTTTTAGCGCTTTGAGGAGTCCAAATAACTTGTTTTTAGATCATTTGTATCGAATATTTTACTACATAACTTTTCACCAAATTTCACAAACACTAAGAAAGTTTGTTTTTCGATTCAAAACAAGATTTTAACGCTTTGAGGAGTTCAAATAACATGTTTTTAGATCATTTATATCGTATCTTTTAGTACATAACTTTTCACCATATTTCACAAACACTAAGAAAGTTTGTTTTTCGATTCAAAACAAGATTTTAACGCTTTGAGGAGTTCAAATAACGTGTTTTTAGATCATTTGTATCATATCTTTTAGTACATAACTTTTCACCAAATTTCACAAACACTAAGAAAGTTTGTTTTTCGATTCAAAACAAGATTTGAATGCTTTGAGGAGTTCAAATAACATGTTTTTAGATCATTTGTATCGTATCTTTTAGTACATAACTTTTCACCAAATTTCACAAACACTAAGAAAGTTTGTTTTTCGATTCAAAACAAGATTTTAACGCTTTGAGGAGTTCAAATAACGTGTTTTTAGATCATTTGTATCGTATCTTTTACAACATAACTTTTCACCAAATTTCACAAACACTAAGAAAGTTGGTTTTTCGATTCAAAACAAACTTTTAACGCTTTGAGGAGTTCAAATAACGTGTTTTTAGATCATTTGAATCGTATCTTTTACTACATAACTTTTCACCAAATTTCACAAACACTAAGAAAGTTTGTTTTTTGATTCAAAACAAGATTTTAAAGCTTTGAGGAGTTCAAATAACGTGTTTTTAGATCATTTGTATCGTATCTTTTACTACATAACTTTTCACCAAATTTCACAAAAACTAAGAAAGTTTGTTTTTCGATTCAAAACAAGATTTTAACGCTTTGAGGAGTTCAAATAACGTGTTTTTAGATCATTTGAATCGTATCTTTTACTACATAACTTTTCACCAAATTTCACACACACTAAGAAAGTTTGTTTTTCGATTCAAAACAAGATTTTAAAGCTTTGAGGAGTTCAAATAACGTGTTTTTAGATCATTTGTATCGTATCTTTTACTACATAATTTTTCACCAAATTTCACAAACACTATGAAAGTTTGTTTTTCGATTCAAAACAAGATTTTAACGATTTGAGGAGTTGAAATAACGTGTTTTTAGATCATTTGTATCGTATCTTTTACTACATAACTTTTCACCAAATTTCACACACACTAAGAAAGTTTGTTTTTTGATTCAAAACAAGATTTTAACGCTTTGAGGAGTTCAAATGACGTGTTTTTAGATAATTTGTATCGTATCTTTTACTACATAACTTTTCACCAAATTCCACACACACTAAGAAAGTTTGTTTTTTGATTCAAAACAAGATTTTAGCGCTTTGAGGAGCTCAAATAACGTGTTTTTAGATCATTTGTATCGTATCTTTTACTACATAACTTTTCACCAAATTTCACAAACACTAAGAAAGTTTGTTTTTCGATTCAAAACAAGATTTTAACGCTTTGAGGAGTTCAAATAACGTGTGTTTAGATCATTTGTATCGTATCTTTTACTACATATCTTTTCACCAAATTTCGCAAACACTAAGAAAGTTTGTTTTTCGATTCAAAACAAGATTTTAACGCTTTGAGGAGTTCAAATAACGTGTTTTTAGATCATTTGTATCGTATCTTTTAGTACATAACTTTTCACCAAATTTCACACACACTAAGAAAGTTTGTTTTTTGATTCAAAACAAGATTTTAACGCTTTGAGGAGTTCAAATAACGTGTTTTTAGATCATTTGTATCGTATCTTTTAGTACATAACTTTTCACCAAATGTCATAAACACTAAGAAAGTTTGTTTTTTGATTCAAAACAAGATTTTAGCGCTTTGAGGAGTTCAAATAACGTGTTTTTAGATCATTTGTATCGTATCTTTAACTACATAACTTTTCACCAAATTTCACACACACTAAGAAAGTTTGTTTTTTGATTCAAAACAAGATTTTAACGCTTTGAGGAGTTCAAATAACATGTTTTTAGATCATTTGTATCGTATCTTTTAGTACATAACTTTTCACCAAATTTCACAAACACTAAGAAAGTTTGTTTTTTGATTCAAAACAAGATGTTAGCGCTTTGAGGAGTTCAAATAACGTGTTTTTAGATCATTTGTATCGTATCTTTTACTACATAACTTTTCACCTAATTTCACACAAACTAAGAAAGTTTGTTTTTTGATTCAAAACAAGATTTTAACGCTTTGAGGAGTTCAAATAACATGTTTTTAGATCATTTGTATCGTATCTTTTAGTACATAACTTTTCACCAAATTTCACAAACACTAAGAAAGTTAGTTTTTCGATTCAAAACAAAATTTTAACTATTTGAGGAGTTCAAATAACGTGTTTTTAGATCATTTGTACCGTATCTTTTAATACATAACTTTTCACCAAATTTCACAAACACTAACAAAGTTTGTTTTTTGATTCAAAACAAGTTTTTAGCGCTTTGAGGAGTCCAAATAACTTGTTTTTAGATCATTTGTATCGAATATTTTACTACATAACTTTAAACCAAATTTCACAAACACTAAGAAAGTTTGTTTTTCGATTCAAAACAAGATTTTAACGCTTTGAGGAGTTCAAATAACATGTTTTTAGATCATTTATATCGTATCTTTTAGTACATAACTTTTCACCATATTTCACAAACACTAAGAAAGTTTGTTTTTCGATTCAAAACAAGATTTTAACGCTTTGAGGAGTTCAAATAACGTGTTTTTAGATCATTTGTATCATATCTTTTAGTACATAACTTTTCACCAAATTTCACAAACACTAAGAAAGTTTGTTTTTCGATTCAAAACAAGATTTGAATGCTTTGAGGAGTTCAAATAACATGTTTTTAGATCATTTGTATCGTATCTTTTAGTACATAACTTTTCACCAAATTTCACAAACACTAAGAAAGTTAGTTTTTCGATTCAAAACAAAATTTTAACTATTTGAGGAGTTCAAATAACGTGTTTTTAGATCATTTGTACCGTATCTTTTAATACATAACTTTTCACCAAATTTCACAAACACTAACAAAGTTTGTTTTTTGATTCAAAACAAGTTTTTAGCGCTTTGAGGAGTCCAAATAACTTGTTTTTAGATCATTTGTATCGAATATTTTACTACATAACTTTTCACCAAATTTCACAAACACTAAGAAAGTTTGTTTTTCGATTCAAAACAAGATTTTAACGCTTTGAGGAGTTCAAATAACATGTTTTTAGATCATTTATATCGTATCTTTTAGTACATAACTTTTCACCATATTTCACAAACACTAAGAAAGTTTGTTTTTCGATTCAAAACAAGATTTTAACGCTTTGAGGAGTTCAAATAACGTGTTTTTAGATCATTTGTATCATATCTTTTAGTACATAACTTTTCACCAAATTTCACAAACACTAAGAAAGTTTGTTTTTCGATTCAAAACAAGATTTGAATGCTTTGAGGAGTTCAAATAACATGTTTTTAGATCATTTGTATCGTATCTTTTAGTACATAACTTTTCACCAAATTTCACAAACACTAAGAAAGTTTGTTTTTCGATTCAAAACAAGATTTTAACGCTTTGAGGAGTTCAAATAACGTGTTTTTAGATCATTTGTATCGTATCTTTTACAACATAACTTTTCACCAAATTTCACAAACACTAAGAAAGTTGGTTTTTCGATTCAAAACAAACTTTTAACGCTTTGAGGAGTTCAAATAACGTGTTTTTAGATCATTTGAATCGTATCTTTTACTACATAACTTTTCACCAAATTTCACAAACACTAAGAAAGTTTGTTTTTTGATTCAAAACAAGATTTTAAAGCTTTGAGGAGTTCAAATAACGTGTTTTTAGATCATTTGTATCGTATCTTTTACTACATAACTTTTCACCAAATTTCACAAAAACTAAGAAAGTTTGTTTTTCGATTCAAAACAAGATTTTAACGCTTTGAGGAGTTCAAATAACGTGTTTTTAGATCATTTGAATCGTATCTTTTACTACATAACTTTTCACCAAATTTCACACACACTAAGAAAGTTTGTTTTTCGATTCAAAACAAGATTTTAAAGCTTTGAGGAGTTCAAATAACGTGTTTTTAGATCATTTGTATCGTATCTTTTACTACATAATTTTTCACCAAATTTCACAAACACTATGAAAGTTTGTTTTTCGATTCAAAACAAGATTTTAACGATTTGAGGAGTTGAAATAACGTGTTTTTAGATCATTTGTATCGTATCTTTTACTACATAACTTTTCACCAAATTTCACACACACTAAGAAAGTTTGTTTTTTGATTCAAAACAAGATTTTAACGCTTTGAGGAGTTCAAATGACGTGTTTTTAGATAATTTGTATCGTATCTTTTACTACATAACTTTTCACCAAATTCCACACACACTAAGAAAGTTTGTTTTTTGATTCAAAACAAGATTTTAGCGCTTTGAGGAGCTCAAATAACGTGTTTTTAGATCATTTGTATCGTATCTTTTACTACATAACTTTTCACCAAATTTCACAAACACTAAGAAAGTTTGTTTTTCGATTCAAAACAAGATTTTAACGCTTTGAGGAGTTCAAATAACGTGTGTTTAGATCATTTGTATCGTATCTTTTACTACATATCTTTTCACCAAATTTCGCAAACACTAAGAAAGTTTGTTTTTCGATTCAAAACAAGATTTTAACGCTTTGAGGAGTTCAAATAACGTGTTTTTAGATCATTTGTATCGTATCTTTTAGTACATAACTTTTCACAAAATTTCACACACACTAAGAAAGTTTGTTTTTTGATTCAAAACAAGATTTTAACGCTTTGAGGAGTTCAAATAACGTGTTTTTAGATCATTTGTATCGTATCTTTTAGTACATAACTTTTCACCAAATGTCATAAACACTAAGAAAGTTTGTTTTTTGATTCAAAACAAGATTTTAGCGCTTTGAGGAGTTCAAATAACGTGTTTTTAGATCATTTGTATCGTATCTTTAACTACATAACTTTTCACCAAATTTCACACACACTAAGAAAGTTTGTTTTTTGATTCAAAACAAGATTTTAACGCTTTGAGGAGTTCAAATAACATGTTTTTAGATCATTTGTATCGTATCTTTTAGTACATAACTTTTCACCAAATTTCACAAACACTAAGAAAGTTTGTTTTTTGATTCAAAACAAGATGTTAGCGCTTTGAGGAGTTCAAATAACGTGTTTTTAGATCATTTGTATCGTATCTTTTACTACATAACTTTTCACCAAATTTCACACAAACTAAGAAAGTTTGTTTTTTGATTCAAAACAAGATTTTAACGCTTTGAGGAGTTCAAATAACATGTTTTTAGATCATTTGTATCGTATCTTTTAGTACATAACTTTTCACCAAATTTCACAAACACTAAGAAAGTTAGTTTTTCGATTCAAAACAAAATTTTAACTATTTGAGGAGTTCAAATAACGTGTTTTTAGATCATTTGTACCGTATCTTTTAATACATAACTTTTCACCAAATTTCACAAACACTAACAAAGTTTGTTTTTTGATTCAAAACAAGTTTTTAGCGCTTTGAGGAGTCCAAATAACTTGTTTTTAGATCATTTGTATCGAATATTTTACTACATAACTTTAAACCAAATTTCACAAACACTAAGAAAGTTTGTTTTTCGATTCAAAACAAGATTTTAACGCTTTGAGGAGTTCAAATAACATGTTTTTAGATCATTTATATCGTATCTTTTAGTACATAACTTTTCACCATATTTCACAAACACTAAGAAAGTTTGTTTTTCGATTCAAAACAAGATTTTAACGCTTTGAGGAGTTCAAATAACGTGTTTTTAGATCATTTGTATCATATCTTTTAGTACATAACTTTTCACCAAATTTCACAAACACTAAGAAAGTTTGTTTTTCGATTCAAAACAAGATTTGAATGCTTTGAGGAGTTCAAATAACATGTTTTTAGATCATTTGTATCGTATCTTTTAGTACATAACTTTTCACCAAATTTCACAAACACTAAGAAAGTTTGTTTTTCGATTCAAAACAAGATTTTAACGCTTTGAGGAGTTCAAATAACGTGTTTTTAGATCATTTGTATCGTATCTTTTACAACATAACTTTTCACCAAATTTCACAAACACTAAGAAAGTTGGTTTTTCGATTCAAAACAAACTTTTAACGCTTTGAGGAGTTCAAATAACGTGTTTTTAGATCATTTGAATCGTATCTTTTACTACATAACTTTTCACCAAATTTCACAAACACTAAGAAAGTTTGTTTTTTGATTCAAAACAAGATTTTAAAGCTTTGAGGAGTTCAAATAACGTGTTTTTAGATCATTTGTATCGTATCTTTTACTACATAACTTTTCACCAAATTTCACAAAAACTAAGAAAGTTTGTTTTTCGATTCAAAACAAGATTTTAACGCTTTGAGGAGTTCAAATAACGTGTTTTTAGATCATTTAAATCGTATCTTTTACTACATAACTTTTCACCAAATTTCACACACACTAAGAAAGTTTGTTTTTCGATTCAAAACAAGATTTTAAAGCTTTGAGGAGTTCAAATAACGTGTTTTTAGATCATTTGTATCGTATCTTTTACTACATAATTTTTCACCAAATTTCACAAACACTATGAAAGTTTGTTTTTCGATTCAAAACAAGATTTTAACGATTTGAGGAGTTGAAATAACGTGTTTTTAGATCATTTGTATCGTATCTTTTACTACATAACTTTTCACCAAATTTCACACACACTAAGAAAGTTTGTTTTTTGATTCAAAACAAGATTTTAACGCTTTGAGGAGTTCAAATGACGTGTTTTTAGATAATTTGTATCGTATCTTTTACTACATAACTTTTCACCAAATTCCACACACACTAAGAAAGTTTGTTTTTTGATTCAAAACAAGATTTTAACGCTTTGAGGAGTTCAAATAACGTGTTTTTAGATCATTTGTATCATATCTTTTAGTACATAACTTTTCACCAAATTTCACAAACACTAAGAAAGTTTGTTTTTCGATTCAAAACAAGATTTGAATGCTTTGAGGAGTTCAAATAACATGTTTTTAGATCATTTGTATCGTATCTTTTAGTACATAACTTTTCACCAAATTTCACAAACACTAAGAAAGTTTGTTTTTCGATTCAAAACAAGATTTTAGCGCTTTGAGGAGTTCAAATAACGTGTGTTTAGATCATTTGTATCGTATCTTTTACTACATAACTTTTCACCAAATTTCACAAACACTAAGAAAGTTTGTTTTTTGATTCAAAACAGGATTTTAGCGCTTTGAGGAGCTCAAATAACGTGTTTTTAGATCATTTGTATCGTATCTTTTACTACATAACTTTTCACCAAATTTCACAAACACTAAGAAAGTTTGTTTTTCGATTCAAAACAAGATTTTAACGCTTTGAGGAGTTCAAATAACGTGTTTTTAGATCATTTGTATCGTATCTTTTAGTACATATCTTTTCACCAAATTTCACAAACACTAAGAAAGTTTGTTTTTCGATTCAAAACAAGATTTTAACGTTTTGAGGAGTTCAAATAACGTGTTTTTAGATCATTTGTATCGTATCTTTTAGTACATAACTTTTCACCAAATTTCACAAACACTAAGAAAGTTTGTTTTTCGATTCAAAACAAGATTTTAACGCTTTGAGGAGTTCAAATAACATGTTTTTAGATCATTTGTATCGTATTTTTTACTACATAACTTTTAACCAAATTTCACAAACCCTAAGAAAGTTTGTTTTTTGATTCAAAACTAGATTTTAGCGCTTTGAGGAGTTCAAATAACGTGTTTTTAGATCATTTGTATCGTATCTTTAACTACATAAGTTTTCACCAAATTTCACACACACTAAGAAAGTTTGTTTTTTGATTCAAAACAAGATTTTAGCGCTTTGAGGAGTTCAAATAACGTGTTTTTAGATCATTTGTATCGTATCTTTTAGTACATAACTTTTCACCAAATTTCACAAACACTAAGAAAGTTTGTTTTTTTGATTCAAAACAAGACGTTAGCGCTTTGAGGAGTTCAAATAACGTGTTTTTAGATCATTTGTATCGTATCTTTTACTACATAACTTTTCACCAAATTTCACACAAACTAAGAAAGTTTGTTTTTGGATTCAAAACAAGATTTTAACGCTTTGAGGAGTTCAAATAACGTGTTTTTAGATCATTTGTATCGTATCTTTAACTACATAACTTTTCACCAAATTTCACACACACTAAGAAAGTTTCTTTTTTGATTCAAAACAAGATTTTAACGCTTTGAGGAGTTCAAAATAACATGTTTTTAGATCTTTTGTATCGTATCTTTTAGTACATAACTTTTCACCAAATTTCATAAACACTAAGAAAGTTTGTTTTTTGATTCAAAACAAGATTTTAGCGCTTTGAGGAGTTCAAATAACGTGTTTTTAGATCATTTGTATCGTATCTTTTACTACATAACTTTTAACCAAATTTCACAAACACTAAGAAAGTTTGTTTTTTGATTCAAAACAAGATTTTAGCGCTTTGAGGAGTTCAAATAACGTGTTTTTAGATCATTTGTATCGTATCTTTAACTACATAACTTTTCACCAAATTTCACACACACTAAGAAAGTTTGTTTTTTGATTCAAAACAAGATTTTAACGCTTTGAGGAGTTCAAATAACATGTTTTTAGATCATTTGTATCGTATCTTTTAGTACATAACTTTTCACCAAATTTCACAAACACTAAGAAAGTTTGTTTTTTGATTCAAAACAAGATTTTAGCGCTTTGAGGAGTTCAAATAACGTGTGTTTAGATCATTTGTATCGTATCTTTTACTACATAACTTTTCACCAAATTTCACAAACACTAAGAAAGTTTGTTTTTTGATTCAAAACAGGATTTTAGCGCTTTGAGGAGCTCAAATAACGTGTTTTTAGATGATTTGTATCGTATCTTTTACTACATAACTTTTCACCAAATTTCACAAACACTAAGAAAGTTTGTTTTTCGATTCAAAACAAGATTTTAACGCTTTGAGGAGTTCAAATAACGTGTTTTTAGATCATTTGTATCGTATCTTTTAGTACAGATCTTTTCACCAAATTTCACAAACACTAAGAAAGTTTGTTTTTCGATTCAAAACAAGATTTTAACGTTTTGAGGAGTTCAAATAACGTGTTTTTAGATCATTTGTATCGTATCTTTTAGTACATAACTTTTCACCAAATTTCACAAACACTAAGAAAGTTTGTTTTTCAATTCAAAACAAGATTTTAACGCTTTGAGGAGTTCAAATAACATGTTTTTAGATCATTTGTATCGTATTTTTTACTACATAACTTTTAACCAAATTTCACAAACCCTAAGAAAGTTTGTTTTTTGATTCAAAACAAGATTTTAGCGCTTTGAGGAGTTCAAATAACGTGTTTTTAGATCATTTGTATCGTATCTTTAACTACATAACTTTTCACCAAATTTCACACACACTAAGAAAGTTTGTTTTTTGATTCAAAACAAGATTTTAACGCTTTGAGGAGTTCAAATAACATGTTTTTAGATCATTTGTATCGTATCTTTTAGTACATAACTTTTCACCAAATTTCACAAACACTAAGAAAGTTTGTTTTTTGATTCAAAACAAGATGTTAGCGCTTTGAGGAGTTCAAATAACGTGTTTTTAGATCATTTGTATCGTATCTTTTACTACATAACTTTTCACCAAATTTCACACAAACTAAGAAAGTTTGTTTTTTGATTCAAAACAAGATTTTAACGCTTTGAGGAGTTCAAATAACATGTTTTTAGATCATTTGTATCGTATCTTTTAGTACATAACTTTTCACCAAATTTCACAAACACTAAGAAAGTTAGTTTTTCGATTCAAAACAAAATTTTAGCTATTTGAGGAGTTCAAATAACGTGTTTTTAGATCATTTGTACCGTATCTTTTAATACATAACTTTTCACCAAATTTCACAAACACTAACAAAGTTTGTTTTTTGATTCAAAACAAGTTTTTAGCGCTTTGAGGAGTCCAAATAACTTGTTTTTAGATCATTTGTATCGAATATTTTACTACATAACTTTTCACCAAATTTCACAAACACTAAGAAAGTTTGTTTTTCGATTCAAAACAAGATTTTAACGCTTTGAGGAGTTCAAATAACATGTTTTTAGATCATTTATATCGTATCTTTTAGTACATAACTTTTCACCATATTTCACAAACACTAAGAAAGTTTGTTTTTCGATTCAAAACAAGATTTTAACGCTTTGAGGAGTTCAAATAACGTGTTTTTAGATCATTTGTATCATATCTTTTAGTACATAACTTTTCACCAAATTTCACAAACACTAAGAAAGTTTGTTTTTCGATTCAAAACAAGATTTGAATGCTTTGAGGAGTTCAAATAACATGTTTTTAGATCATTTGTATCGTATCTTTTAGTACATAACTTTTCACCAAATTTCACAAACACTAAGAAAGTTTGTTTTTCGATTCAAAACAAGATTTTAACGCTTTGAGGAGTTCAAATAACGTGTTTTTAGATCATTTGTATCGTATCTTTTACAACATAACTTTTCACCAAATTTCACAAACACTAAGAAAGTTGGTTTTTCGATTCAAAACAAACTTTTAACGCTTTGAGGAGTTCAAATAACGTGTTTTTAGATCATTTGAATCGTATCTTTTACTACATAACTTTTCACCAAATTTCACAAACACTAAGAAAGTTTGTTTTTTGATTCAAAACAAGATTTTAAAGCTTTGAGGAGTTCAAATAACGTGTTTTTAGATCATTTGTATTGTATCTTTTACTACATAACTTTTCACCAAATTTCACAAAAACTAAGAAAGTTTGTTTTTCGATTCAAAACAAGATTTTAACGCTTTGAGGAGTTCAAATAACGTGTTTTTAGATCATTTGAATCGCATCTTTTACTACATAACTTTTCACCAAATTTCACACACACTAAGAAAGTTTGTTTTTCGATTCAAAACAAGATTTTAAAGCTTTGAGGAGTTCAAATAACGTGTTTTTAGATCATTTGTATCGTATCTTTTACTACATAATTTTTCACCAAATTTCACAAACACTATGAAAGTTTGTTTTTCGATTCAAAACAAGATTTTAACGATTTGAGGAGTTGAAATAACGTGTTTTTAGATCATTTGTATCGTATCTTTTACTACATAACTTTTCACCAAATTTCACACACACTAAGAAAGTTTGTTTTTTGATTCAAAACAAGATTTTAACGCTTTGAGGAGTTCAAATGACGTGTTTTTAGATAATTTGTATCGTATCTTTTACTACATAACTTTTCACCAAATTCCACACACACTAAGAAAGTTTGTTTTTTGATTCAAAACAAGATTTTAGCGCTTTGAGGAGCTCAAATAACGTGTTTTTAGATCATTTGTATCGTATCTTTTACTACATAACTTTTCACCAAATTTCACAAACACTAAGAAAGTTTGTTTTTCGATTCAAAACAAGATTTTAACGCTTTGAGGAGCTCAAATAACGTGTTTTTAGATGATTTGTATCGTATCTTTTACTACATATCTTTTCACCAAATTTCGCAAACACTAAGAAAGTTTGTTTTTCGATTCAAAACAAGATTTTAACGCTTTGAGGAGTTCAAATAACGTATTTTTAGATCATTTGTATCGTATCTTTTAGTACATAACTTTTCACCAAATTTCACAAACACTAAGAAAGTTTGTTTTTCGATTCAAAACAAGATTTTAGCGCTTTGAGGAGTTCAAATAACGTGTGTTTAGATCATTTGTATCGTATCTTTTACTACATAACTTTTCACCAAATTTCACAAACACTAAGAAAGTTTGTTTTTTGATTCAAAACAGGATTTTAGCGCTTTGAGGAGCTCAAATAACGTGTTTTTAGATCATTTGTATCGTATCTTTTACTACATAACTTTTCACCAAATTTCACAAACACTAAGAAAGTTTGTTTTTCGATTCAAAACAAGATTTTAACGCTTTGAGGAGTTCAAATAACGTGTTTTTAGATCATTTGTATCGTATCTTTTAGTACATATCTTTTCACCAAATTTCACAAACACTAAGAAAGTTTGTTTTTCGATTCAAAACAAGATTTTAACGTTTTGAGGAGTTCAAATAACGTGTTTTTAGATCATTTGTATCGTATCTTTTAGTACATAACTTTTCACCAAATTTCACAAACACTAAGAAAGTTTGTTTTTCGATTCAAAACAAGATTTTAACGCTTTGAGGAGTTCAAATAACATGTTTTTAGATCATTTGTATCGTATTTTTTACTACATAACTTTTAACCAAATTTCACAAACCCTAAGAAAGTTTGTTTTTTGATTCAAAACTAGATTTTAGCGCTTTGAGGAGTTCAAATAACGTGTTTTTAGATCATTTGTATCGTATCTTTAACTACATAAGTTTTCACCAAATTTCACACACACTAAGAAAGTTTGTTTTTTGATTCAAAACAAGATTTTAGCGCTTTGAGGAGTTCAAATAACGTGTTTTTAGATCATTTGTATCGTATCTTTTAGTACATAACTTTTCACCAAATTTCACAAACACTAAGAAAGTTTGTTTTTTTGATTCAAAACAAGATGTTAGCGCTTTGAGGAGTTCAAATAACGTGTTTTTAGATCATTTGTATCGTATCTTTTACTACATAACTTTTCACCAAATTTCACACAAACTAAGAAAGTTTGTTTTTGGATTCAAAACAAGATTTTAACGCTTTGAGGAGTTCAAATAACGTGTTTTTAGATCATTTGTATCGTATCTTTAACTACATAACTTTTCACCAAATTTCACACACACTAAGAAAGTTTCTTTTTTGATTCAAAACAAGATTTTAACGCTTTGAGGAGTTCAAAATAACATGTTTTTAGATCTTTTGTATCGTATCTTTTAGTACATAACTTTTCACCAAATTTCATAAACACTAAGAAAGTTTGTTTTTTGATTCAAAACAAGATTTTAGCGCTTTGAGGAGTTCAAATAACGTGTTTTTAGATCATTTGTATCGTATCTTTTACTACATAACTTTTAACCAAATTTCACAAACACTAAGAAAGTTTGTTTTTTGATTCAAAACAAGATTTTAGCGCTTTGAGGAGTTCAAATAACGTGTTTTTAGATCATTTGTATCGTATCTTTAACTACATAACTTTTCACCAAATTTCACACACACTAAGAAAGTTTGTTTTTTGATTCAAAACAAGATTTTAACGCTTTGAGGAGTTCAAATAACATGTTTTTAGATCATTTGTATCGTATCTTTTAGTACATAACTTTTCACCAAATTTCACAAACACTAAGAAAGTTTGTTTTTTGATTCAAAACAAGATTTTAGCGCTTTGAGGAGTTCAAATAACGTGTGTTTAGATCATTTGTATCGTATCTTTTACTACATAACTTTTCACCAAATTTCACAAACACTAAGAAAGTTTGTTTTTTGATTCAAAACAGGATTTTAGCGCTTTGAGGAGCTCAAATAACGTGTTTTTAGATGATTTGTATCGTATCTTTTACTACATAACTTTTCACCAAATTTCACAAACACTAAGAAAGTTTGTTTTTCGATTCAAAACAAGATTTTAACGCTTTGAGGAGTTCAAATAACGTGTTTTTAGATCATTTGTATCGTATCTTTTAGTACAGATCTTTTCACCAAATTTCACAAACACTAAGAAAGTTTGTTTTTCGATTCAAAACAAGATTTTAACGTTTTGAGGAGTTCAAATAACGTGTTTTTAGATCATTTGTATCGTATCTTTTAGTACATAACTTTTCACCAAATTTCACAAACACTAAGAAAGTTTGTTTTTCAATTCAAAACAAGATTTTAACGCTTTGAGGAGTTCAAATAACATGTTTTTAGATCATTTGTATCGTATTTTTTACTACATAACTTTTAACCAAATTTCACAAACCCTAAGAAAGTTTGTTTTTTGATTCAAAACAAGATTTTAGCGCTTTGAGGAGTTCAAATAACGTGTTTTTAGATCATTTGTATCGTATCTTTAACTACATAACTTTTCACCAAATTTCACACACACTAAGAAAGTTTGTTTTTTGATTCAAAACAAGATTTTAACGCTTTGAGGAGTTCAAATAACATGTTTTTAGATCATTTGTATCGTATCTTTTAGTACATAACTTTTCACCAAATTTCACAAACACTAAGAAAGTTTGTTTTTTGATTCAAAACAAGATGTTAGCGCTTTGAGGAGTTCAAATAACGTGTTTTTAGATCATTTGTATCGTATCTTTTACTACATAACTTTTCACCAAATTTCACACAAACTAAGAAAGTTTGTTTTTTGATTCAAAACAAGATTTTAACGCTTTGAGGAGTTCAAATAACATGTTTTTAGATCATTTGTATCGTATCTTTTAGTACATAACTTTTCACCAAATTTCACAAACACTAAGAAAGTTAGTTTTTCGATTCAAAACAAAATTTTAGCTATTTGAGGAGTTCAAATAACGTGTTTTTAGATCATTTGTACCGTATCTTTTAATACATAACTTTTCACCAAATTTCACAAACACTAACAAAGTTTGTTTTTTGATTCAAAACAAGTTTTTAGCGCTTTGAGGAGTCCAAATAACTTGTTTTTAGATCATTTGTATCGAATATTTTACTACATAACTTTTCACCAAATTTCACAAACACTAAGAAAGTTTGTTTTTCGATTCAAAACAAGATTTTAACGCTTTGAGGAGTTCAAATAACATGTTTTTAGATCATTTATATCGTATCTTTTAGTACATAACTTTTCACCATATTTCACAAACACTAAGAAAGTTTGTTTTTCGATTCAAAACAAGATTTTAACGCTTTGAGGAGTTCAAATAACGTGTTTTTAGATCATTTGTATCATATCTTTTAGTACATAACTTTTCACCAAATTTCACAAACACTAAGAAAGTTTGTTTTTCGATTCAAAACAAGATTTGAATGCTTTGAGGAGTTCAAATAACATGTTTTTAGATCATTTGTATCGTATCTTTTAGTACATAACTTTTCACCAAATTTCACAAACACTAAGAAAGTTTGTTTTTCGATTCAAAACAAGATTTTAACGCTTTGAGGAGTTCAAATAACGTGTTTTTAGATCATTTGTATCGTATCTTTTACAACATAACTTTTCACCAAATTTCACAAACACTAAGAAAGTTGGTTTTTCGATTCAAAACAAACTTTTAACGCTTTGAGGAGTTCAAATAACGTGTTTTTAGATCATTTGAATCGTATCTTTTACTACATAACTTTTCACCAAATTTCACAAACACTAAGAAAGTTTGTTTTTTGATTCAAAACAAGATTTTAAAGCTTTGAGGAGTTCAAATAACGTGTTTTTAGATCATTTGTATTGTATCTTTTACTACATAACTTTTCACCAAATTTCACAAAAACTAAGAAAGTTTGTTTTTCGATTCAAAACAAGATTTTAACGCTTTGAGGAGTTCAAATAACGTGTTTTTAGATCATTTGAATCGCATCTTTTACTACATAACTTTTCACCAAATTTCACACACACTAAGAAAGTTTGTTTTTCGATTCAAAACAAGATTTTAAAGCTTTGAGGAGTTCAAATAACGTGTTTTTAGATCATTTGTATCGTATCTTTTACTACATAATTTTTCACCAAATTTCACAAACACTATGAAAGTTTGTTTTTCGATTCAAAACAAGATTTTAACGATTTGAGGAGTTGAAATAACGTGTTTTTAGATCATTTGTATCGTATCTTTTACTACATAACTTTTCACCAAATTTCACACACACTAAGAAAGTTTGTTTTTTGATTCAAAACAAGATTTTAACGCTTTGAGGAGTTCAAATGACGTGTTTTTAGATAATTTGTATCGTATCTTTTACTACATAACTTTTCACCAAATTCCACACACACTAAGAAAGTTTGTTTTTTGATTCAAAACAAGATTTTAGCGCTTTGAGGAGCTCAAATAACGTGTTTTTAGATCATTTGTATCGTATCTTTTACTACATAACTTTTCACCAAATTTCACAAACACTAAGAAAGTTTGTTTTTCGATTCAAAACAAGATTTTAACGCTTTGAGGAGTTCAAATAACGTGTGTTTAGATCATTTGTATCGTATCTTTTACTACATATCTTTTCACCAAATTTCGCAAACACTAAGAAAGTTTGTTTTTCGATTCAAAACAAGATTTTAACGCTTTGAGGAGTTCAAATAACGTGTTTTTAGATCATTTGTATCGTATCTTTTAGTACATAACTTTTCACCAAATTTCACAAACACTAAGAAAGTTTGTTTTTCGATTCAAAACAAGATTTTAGCGCTTTGAGGAGTTCAAATAACGTGTGTTTAGATCATTTGTATCGTATCTTTTACTACATAACTTTTCACCAAATTTCACAAACACTAAGAAAGTTTGTTTTTTGATTCAAAACAGGATTTTAGCGCTTTGAGGAGCTCAAATAACGTGTTTTTAGATCATTTGTATCGTATCTTTTACTACATAACTTTTCACCAAATTTCACAAACACTAAGAAAGTTTGTTTTTCGATTCAAAACAAGATTTTAACGCTTTGAGGAGTTCAAATAACGTGTTTTTAGATCATTTGTATCGTATCTTTTAGTACATATCTTTTCACCAAATTTCACAAACACTAAGAAAGTTTGTTTTTCGATTCAAAACAAGATTTTAACGTTTTGAGGAGTTCAAATAACGTGTTTTTAGATCATTTGTATCGTATCTTTTAGTACATAACTTTTCACCAAATTTCACAAACACTAAGAAAGTTTGTTTTTCGATTCAAAACAAGATTTTAACGCTTTGAGGAGTTCAAATAACATGTTTTTAGATCATTTGTATCGTATTTTTTACTACATAACTTTTAACCAAATTTCACAAACCCTAAGAAAGTTTGTTTTTTGATTCAAAACTAGATTTTAGCGCTTTGAGGAGTTCAAATAACGTGTTTTTAGATCATTTGTATCGTATCTTTAACTACATAAGTTTTCACCAAATTTCACACACACTAAGAAAGTTTGTTTTTTGATTCAAAACAAGATTTTAGCGCTTTGAGGAGTTCAAATAACGTGTTTTTAGATCATTTGTATCGTATCTTTTAGTACATAACTTTTCACCAAATTTCACAAACACTAAGAAAGTTTGTTTTTTTGATTCAAAACAAGATGTTAGCGCTTTGAGGAGTTCAAATAACGTGTTTTTAGATCATTTGTATCGTATCTTTTACTACATAACTTTTCACCAAATTTCACACAAACTAAGAAAGTTTGTTTTTGGATTCAAAACAAGATTTTAACGCTTTGAGGAGTTCAAATAACGTGTTTTTAGATCATTTGTATCGTATCTTTAACTACATAACTTTTCACCAAATTTCACACACACTAAGAAAGTTTGTTTTTTGATTCAAAACAAGATTTTAACGCTTTGAGGAGTTCAAATAACATGTTTTTAGATCTTTTGTATCGTATCTTTTAGTACATAACTTTTCACCAAATTTCATAAACACTAAGAAAGTTTGTTTTTTGATTCAAAACAAGATTTTAGCGCTTTGAGGAGTTCAAATAACGTGTTTTTAGATCATTTGTATCGTATCTTTTACTACATAACTTTTAACCAAATTTCACAAACACTAAGAAAGTTTGTTTTTTGATTCAAAACAAGATTTTAGCGCTTTGAGGAGTTCAAATAACGTGTTTTTAGATCATTTGTATCGTATCTTTAACTACATAACTTTTCACCAAATTTCACACACACTAAGAAAGTTTGTTTTTTTATTCAAAACAAGATTTTAACGCTTTGAGGAGTTCAAATAACATGTTTTTAGATCATTTGTATCGTATCTTTTAGTACATAACTTTTCACCAAATTTCACAAACACTAAGAAAGTTTGTTATTTGATTCAAAACAAGATTTTAGCGCTTTGAGGAGTTCAAATAACGTGTGTTTAGATCATTTGTATCGTATCTTTTACTACATAACTTTTCACCAAATTTCACAAACACTAAGAAAGTTTGTTTTTTGATTCAAAACAGGATTTTAGCGCTTTGAGGAGCTCAAATAACGTGTTTTTAGATCATTTGTATCGTATCTTTTAGTACATAACTTTTCACCAAATTTCACAAACACTAAGAAAGTTTGTTTTTTGATTCAAAACAAGATTTTAAAGCTTTGAGGAGTTCAAATAACGTGTTTTTAGATCATTTGTATCGTATCTTTTACTACATAACTTTTCACCAAATTTCACACACACTAAGAAAGTTTGTTTTTTGATTCAAAACAAGATTTTAACGCTTTGAGGAGTTCAAATAACATGTTTTTAGATCATTTGTATCGTATCTTTTAGTACATAACTTTTCACCAAATTTCACAAACACTAAGAAAGTTTGTTTTTCGATTCAAAACAAGATTTTAACGCTTTGAGGAGTTCAAATAACGTGTTTTTAGATCATTTGTATCGTATCTTTTACAACATAACTTTTCACCAAATTTCACAAACACTAAGAAAGTTGGTTTTTCGATTCAAAACAAACTTTTAACGCTTTGAGGAGTTCAAATAACGTGTTTTTAGATCATTTGAATCGTATCTTTTACTACATAACTTTTCACCAAATTTCACAAACACTAAGAAAGTTTGTTTTTTGATTCAAAACAAGATTTTAAAGCTTTGAGGAGTTCAAATAACGTGTTTTTAGATCATTTGTATCGTATCTTTTACTACATAACTTTTCACCAAATTTCACAAAAACTAAGAAAGTTTGTTTTTCGATTCAAAACAAGATTTTAACGCTTTGAGGAGTTCAAATAACGTGTTTTTAGATCATTTGAATCGTATCTTTTACTACATAACTTTTCACCAAATTTCACACACACTAAGAAAGTTTGTTTTTCGATTCAAAACAAGATTTTAAAGCTTTGAGGAGTTCAAATAACGTGTTTTTAGATCATTTGTATCGTATCTTTTACTACATAATTTTTCACCAAATTTCACAAACACTATGAAAGTTTGTTTTTCGATTCAAAACAAGATTTTAACGATTTGAGGAGTTGAAATAACGTGTTTTTAGATCATTTGTATCGTATCTTTTACTACATAACTTTTCACCAAATTTCACACACACTAAGAAAGTTTGTTTTTTGATTCAAAACAAGATTTTAACGCTTTGAGGAGTTCAAATGACGTGTTTTTAGATAATTTGTATCGTATCTTTTACTACATAACTTTTCACCAAATTCCACACACACTAAGAAAGTTTGTTTTTTGATTCAAAACAAGATTTTAGCGCTTTGAGGAGCTCAAATAACGTGTTTTTAGATCATTTGTATCGTATCTTTTACTACATAACTTTTCACCAAATTTCACAAACACTAAGAAAGTTTGTTTTTCGATTCAAAACAAGATTTTAACGCTTTGAGGAGTTCAAATAACGTGTGTTTAGATCATTTGTATCGTATCTTTTACTACATATCTTTTCACCAAATTTCGCAAACACTAAGAAAGTTTGTTTTTCGATTCAAAACAAGATTTTAACGCTTTGAGGAGTTCAAATAACGTGTTTTTAGATCATTTGTATCGTATCTTTTAGTACATAACTTTTCACCAAATTTCACAAACACTAAGAAAGTTTGTTTTTCGATTCAAAACAAGATTTTAGCGCTTTGAGGAGTTCAAATAACGTGTGTTTAGATCATTTGTATCGTATCTTTTACTACATAACTTTTCACCAAATTTCACAAACACTAAGAAAGTTTGTTTTTTGATTCAAAACAGGATTTTAGCGCTTTGAGGAGCTCAAATAACGTGTTTTTAGATCATTTGTATCGTATCTTTTACTACATAACTTTTCACCAAATTTCACAAACACTAAGAAAGTTTGTTTTTCGATTCAAAACAAGATTTTAACGCTTTGAGGAGTTCAAATAACGTGTTTTTAGATCATTTGTATCGTATCTTTTAGTACATATCTTTTCACCAAATTTCACAAACACTAAGAAAGTTTGTTTTTCGATTCAAAACAAGATTTTAACGTTTTGAGGAGTTCAAATAACGTGTTTTTAGATCATTTGTATCGTATCTTTTAGTACATAACTTTTCACCAAATTTCACAAACACTAAGAAAGTTTGTTTTTCGATTCAAAACAAGATTTTAACGCTTTGAGGAGTTCAAATAACATGTTTTTAGATCATTTGTATCGTATTTTTTACTACATAACTTTTAACCAAATTTCACAAACCCTAAGAAAGTTTGTTTTTTGATTCAAAACTAGATTTTAGCGCTTTGAGGAGTTCAAATAACGTGTTTTTAGATCATTTGTATCGTATCTTTAACTACATAAGTTTTCACCAAATTTCACACACACTAAGAAAGTTTGTTTTTTGATTCAAAACAAGATTTTAGCGCTTTGAGGAGTTCAAATAACGTGTTTTTAGATCATTTGTATCGTATCTTTTAGTACATAACTTTTCACCAAATTTCACAAACACTAAGAAAGTTTGTTTTTTTGATTCAAAACAAGATGTTAGCGCTTTGAGGAGTTCAAATAACGTGTTTTTAGATCATTTGTATCGTATCTTTTACTACATAACTTTTCACCAAATTTCACACAAACTAAGAAAGTTTGTTTTTGGATTCAAAACAAGATTTTAACGCTTTGAGGAGTTCAAATAACGTGTTTTTAGATCATTTGTATCGTATCTTTAACTACATAACTTTTCACCAAATTTCACACACACTAAGAAAGTTTGTTTTTTGATTCAAAACAAGATTTTAACGCTTTGAGGAGTTCAAATAACATGTTTTTAGATCTTTTGTATCGTATCTTTTAGTACATAACTTTTCACCAAATTTCATAAACACTAAGAAAGTTTGTTTTTTGATTCAAAACAAGATTTTAGCGCTTTGAGGAGTTCAAATAACGTGTTTTTAGATCATTTGTATCGTATCTTTTACTACATAACTTTTAACCAAATTTCACAAACACTAAGAAAGTTTGTTTTTTGATTCAAAACAAGATTTTAGCGCTTTGAGGAGTTCAAATAACGTGTTTTTAGATCATTTGTATCGTATCTTTAACTACATAACTTTTCACCAAATTTCACACACACTAAGAAAGTTTGTTTTTTTATTCAAAACAAGATTTTAACGCTTTGAGGAGTTCAAATAACATGTTTTTAGATCATTTGTATCGTATCTTTTAGTACATAACTTTTCACCAAATTTCACAAACACTAAGAAAGTTTGTTTTTTGATTCAAAACAAGATTTTAGCGCTTTGAGGAGTTCAAATAACGTGTGTTTAGATCATTTGTATCGTATCTTTTACTACATAACTTTTCACCAAATTTCACAAACACTAAGAAAGTTTGTTTTTTGATTCAAAACAGGATTTTAGCGCTTTGAGGAGCTCAAATAACGTGTTTTTAGATCATTTGTATCGTATCTTTTAGTACATAACTTTTCACCAAATTTCACAAACACTAAGAAAGTTTGTTTTTTGATTCAAAACAAGATTTTAAAGCTTTGAGGAGTTCAAATAACGTGTTTTTAGATCATTTGTATCGTATCTTTTACTACATAACTTTTCACCAAATTTCACACACACTAAGAAAGTTTGTTTTTTGATTCAAAACAAGATTTTAACGCTTTGAGGAGTTCAAATAACATGTTTTTAGATCATTTGTATCGTATCTTTTAGTACATAACTTTTCACCAAATTTCACAAACACTAAGAAAGTTTGTTTTTCGATTCAAAACAAGATTTTAACGCTTTGAGGAGTTCAAATAACGTGTTTTTAGATCATTTGTATCGTATCTTTTACAACATAACTTTTCACCAAATTTCACAAACACTAAGAAAGTTGGTTTTTCGATTCAAAACAAACTTTTAACGCTTTGAGGAGTTCAAATAACGTGTTTTTAGATCATTTGAATCGTATCTTTTACTACATAACTTTTCACCAAATTTCACAAACACTAAGAAAGTTTGTTTTTTGATTCAAAACAAGATTTTAAAGCTTTGAGGAGTTCAAATAACGTGTTTTTAGATCATTTGTATCGTATCTTTTACTACATAACTTTTCACCAAATTTCACAAAAACTAAGAAAGTTTGTTTTTCGATTCAAAACAAGATTTTAACGCTTTGAGGAGTTCAAATAACGTGTTTTTAGATCATTTGAATCGTATCTTTTACTACATAACTTTTCACCAAATTTCACACACACTAAGAAAGTTTGTTTTTCGATTCAAAACAAGATTTTAAAGCTTTGAGGAGTTCAAATAACGTGTTTTTAGATCATTTGTATCGTATCTTTTACTACATAATTTTTCACCAAATTTCACAAACACTATGAAAGTTTGTTTTTCGATTCAAAACAAGATTTTAACGATTTGAGGAGTTGAAATAACGTGTTTTTAGATCATTTGTATCGTATCTTTTACTACATAACTTTTCACCAAATTTCACACACACTAAGAAAGTTTGTTTTTTGATTCAAAACAAGATTTTAACGCTTTGAGGAGTTCAAATGACGTGTTTTTAGATAATTTGTATCGTATCTTTTACTACATAACTTTTCACCAAATTCCACACACACTAAGAAAGTTTGTTTTTTGATTCAAAACAAGATTTTAGCGCTTTGAGGAGCTCAAATAACGTGTTTTTAGATCATTTGTATCGTATCTTTTACTACATAACTTTTCACCAAATTTCACAAACACTAAGAAAGTTTGTTTTTCGATTCAAAACAAGATTTTAACGCTTTGAGGAGTTCAAATAACGTGTGTTTAGATCATTTGTATCGTATCTTTTACTACATATCTTTTCACCAAATTTCGCAAACACTAAGAAAGTTTGTTTTTCGATTCAAAACAAGATTTTAACGCTTTGAGGAGTTCAAATAACGTGTTTTTAGATCATTTGTATCGTATCTTTTAGTACATAACTTTTCACCAAATTTCACAAACACTAAGAAAGTTTGTTTTTCGATTCAAAACAAGATTTTAGCGCTTTGAGGAGTTCAAATAACGTGTGTTTAGATCATTTGTATCGTATCTTTTACTACATAACTTTTCACCAAATTTCACAAACACTAAGAAAGTTTGTTTTTTGATTCAAAACAGGATTTTAGCGCTTTGAGGAGCTCAAATAACGTGTTTTTAGATCATTTGTATCGTATCTTTTACTACATAACTTTTCACCAAATTTCACAAACACTAAGAAAGTTTGTTTTTCGATTCAAAACAAGATTTTAACGCTTTGAGGAGTTCAAATAACGTGTTTTTAGATCATTTGTATCGTATCTTTTAGTACATATCTTTTCACCAAATTTCACAAACACTAAGAAAGTTTGTTTTTCGATTCAAAACAAGATTTTAACGTTTTGAGGAGTTCAAATAACGTGTTTTTAGATCATTTGTATCGTATCTTTTAGTACATAACTTTTCACCAAATTTCACAAACACTAAGAAAGTTTGTTTTTCGATTCAAAACAAGATTTTAACGCTTTGAGGAGTTCAAATAACATGTTTTTAGATCATTTGTATCGTATTTTTTACTACATAACTTTTAACCAAATTTCACAAACCCTAAGAAAGTTTGTTTTTTGATTCAAAACTAGATTTTAGCGCTTTGAGGAGTTCAAATAACGTGTTTTTAGATCATTTGTATCGTATCTTTAACTACATAAGTTTTCACCAAATTTCACACACACTAAGAAAGTTTGTTTTTTGATTCAAAACAAGATTTTAGCGCTTTGAGGAGTTCAAATAACGTGTTTTTAGATCATTTGTATCGTATCTTTTAGTACATAACTTTTCACCAAATTTCACAAACACTAAGAAAGTTTGTTTTTTTGATTCAAAACAAGATGTTAGCGCTTTGAGGAGTTCAAATAACGTGTTTTTAGATCATTTGTATCGTATCTTTTACTACATAACTTTTCACCAAATTTCACACAAACTAAGAAAGTTTGTTTTTGGATTCAAAACAAGATTTTAACGCTTTGAGGAGTTCAAATAACGTGTTTTTAGATCATTTGTATCGTATCTTTAACTACATAACTTTTCACCAAATTTCACACACACTAAGAAAGTTTGTTTTTTGATTCAAAACAAGATTTTAACGCTTTGAGGAGTTCAAATAACATGTTTTTAGATCTTTTGTATCGTATCTTTTAGTACATAACTTTTCACCAAATTTCATAAACACTAAGAAAGTTTGTTTTTTGATTCAAAACAAGATTTTAGCGCTTTGAGGAGTTCAAATAACGTGTTTTTAGATCATTTGTATCGTATCTTTTACTACATAACTTTTAACCAAATTTCACAAACACTAAGAAAGTTTGTTTTTTGATTCAAAACAAGATTTTAGCGCTTTGAGGAGTTCAAATAACGTGTTTTTAGATCATTTGTATCGTATCTTTAACTACATAACTTTTCACCAAATTTCACACACACTAAGAAAGTTTGTTTTTTGATTCAAAACAAGATTTTAACGCTTTGAGGAGTTCAAATAACATGTTTTTAGATCATTTGTATCGTATCTTTTAGTACATAACTTTTCACCAAATTTCACAAACACTAAGAAAGTTTGTTTTTTGATTCAAAACAAGATTTTAGCGCTTTGAGGAGTTCAAATAACGTGTGTTTAGATCATTTGTATCGTATCTTTTACTACATAACTTTTCACCAAATTTCACAAACACTAAGAAAGTTTGTTTTTTGATTCAAAACAGGATTTTAGCGCTTTGAGGAGCTCAAATAACGTGTTTTTAGATCATTTGTATCGTATCTTTTAGTACATAACTTTTCACCAAATTTCACAAACACTAAGAAAGTTTGTTTTTTGATTCAAAACAAGATTTTAAAGCTTTGAGGAGTTCAAATAACGTGTTTTTAGATCATTTGTATCGTATCTTTTACTACATAACTTTTCACCAAATTTCACACACACTAAGAAAGTTTGTTTTTTGATTCAAAACAAGATTTTAACGCTTTGAGGAGTTCAAATAACATGTTTTTAGATCATTTGTATCGTATCTTTTAGTACATAACTTTTCACCAAATTTCACAAACACTAAGAAAGTTTGTTTTTCGATTCAAAACAAGATTTTAACGCTTTGAGGAGTTCAAATAACGTGTTTTTAGATCATTTGTATCGTATCTTTTACAACATAACTTTTCACCAAATTTCACAAACACTAAGAAAGTTGGTTTTTCGATTCAAAACAAACTTTTAACGCTTTGAGGAGTTCAAATAACGTGTTTTTAGATCATTTGAATCGTATCTTTTACTACATAACTTTTCACCAAATTTCACAAACACTAAGAAAGTTTGTTTTTTGATTCAAAACAAGATTTTAAAGCTTTGAGGAGTTCAAATAACGTGTTTTTAGATCATTTGTATCGTATCTTTTACTACATAACTTTTCACCAAATTTCACAAAAACTAAGAAAGTTTGTTTTTCGATTCAAAACAAGATTTTAACGCTTTGAGGAGTTCAAATAACGTGTTTTTAGATCATTTGAATCGTATCTTTTACTACATAACTTTTCACCAAATTTCACACACACTAAGAAAGTTTGTTTTTCGATTCAAAACAAGATTTTAAAGCTTTGAGGAGTTCAAATAACGTGTTTTTAGATCATTTGTATCGTATCTTTTACTACATAATTTTTCACCAAATTTCACAAACACTATGAAAGTTTGTTTTTCGATTCAAAACAAGATTTTAACGATTTGAGGAGTTGAAATAACGTGTTTTTAGATCATTTGTATCGTATCTTTTACTACATAACTTTTCACCAAATTTCACACACACTAAGAAAGTTTGTTTTTTGATTCAAAACAAGATTTTAACGCTTTGAGGAGTTCAAATGACGTGTTTTTAGATAATTTGTATCGTATCTTTTACTACATAACTTTTCACCAAATTCCACACACACTAAGAAAGTTTGTTTTTTGATTCAAAACAAGATTTTAGCGCTTTGAGGAGCTCAAATAACGTGTTTTTAGATCATTTGTATCGTATCTTTTACTACATAACTTTTCACCAAATTTCACAAACACTAAGAAAGTTTGTTTTTCGATTCAAAACAAGATTTTAACGCTTTGAGGAGTTCAAATAACGTGTGTTTAGATCATTTGTATCGTATCTTTTACTACATATCTTTTCACCAAATTTCGCAAACACTAAGAAAGTTTGTTTTTCGATTCAAAACAAGATTTTAACGCTTTGAGGAGTTCAAATAACGTGTTTTTAGATCATTTGTATCGTATCTTTTAGTACATAACTTTTCACCAAATTTCACAAACACTAAGAAAGTTTGTTTTTCGATTCAAAACAAGATTTTAGCGCTTTGAGGAGTTCAAATAACGTGTGTTTAGATCATTTGTATCGTATCTTTTACTACATAACTTTTCACCAAATTTCACAAACACTAAGAAAGTTTGTTTTTTGATTCAAAACAGGATTTTAGCGCTTTGAGGAGCTCAAATAACGTGTTTTTAGATCATTTGTATCGTATCTTTTACTACATAACTTTTCACCAAATTTCACAAACACTAAGAAAGTTTGTTTTTCGATTCAAAACAAGATTTTAACGCTTTGAGGAGTTCAAATAACGTGTTTTTAGATCATTTGTATCGTATCTTTTAGTACATATCTTTTCACCAAATTTCACAAACACTAAGAAAGTTTGTTTTTCGATTCAAAACAAGATTTTAACGTTTTGAGGAGTTCAAATAACGTGTTTTTAGATCATTTGTATCGTATCTTTTAGTACATAACTTTTCACCAAATTTCACAAACACTAAGAAAGTTTGTTTTTCGATTCAAAACAAGATTTTAACGCTTTGAGGAGTTCAAATAACATGTTTTTAGATCATTTGTATCGTATTTTTTACTACATAACTTTTAACCAAATTTCACAAACCCTAAGAAAGTTTGTTTTTTGATTCAAAACTAGATTTTAGCGCTTTGAGGAGTTCAAATAACGTGTTTTTAGATCATTTGTATCGTATCTTTAACTACATAAGTTTTCACCAAATTTCACACACACTAAGAAAGTTTGTTTTTTGATTCAAAACAAGATTTTAGCGCTTTGAGGAGTTCAAATAACGTGTTTTTAGATCATTTGTATCGTATCTTTTAGTACATAACTTTTCACCAAATTTCACAAACACTAAGAAAGTTTGTTTTTTTGATTCAAAACAAGATGTTAGCGCTTTGAGGAGTTCAAATAACGTGTTTTTAGATCATTTGTATCGTATCTTTTACTACATAACTTTTCACCAAATTTCACACAAACTAAGAAAGTTTGTTTTTGGATTCAAAACAAGATTTTAACGCTTTGAGGAGTTCAAATAACGTGTTTTTAGATCATTTGTATCGTATCTTTAACTACATAACTTTTCACCAAATTTCACACACACTAAGAAAGTTTGTTTTTTGATTCAAAACAAGATTTTAACGCTTTGAGGAGTTCAAATAACATGTTTTTAGATCTTTTGTATCGTATCTTTTAGTACATAACTTTTCACCAAATTTCATAAACACTAAGAAAGTTTGTTTTTTGATTCAAAACAAGATTTTAGCGCTTTGAGGAGTTCAAATAACGTGTTTTTAGATCATTTGTATCGTATCTTTTACTACATAACTTTTAACCAAATTTCACAAACACTAAGAAAGTTTGTTTTTTGATTCAAAACAAGATTTTAGCGCTTTGAGGAGTTCAAATAACGTGTTTTTAGATCATTTGTATCGTATCTTTAACTACATAACTTTTCACCAAATTTCACACACACTAAGAAAGTTTGTTTTTTGATTCAAAACAAGATTTTAACGCTTTGAGGAGTTCAAATAACATGTTTTTAGATCATTTGTATCGTATCTTTTAGTACATAACTTTTCACCAAATTTCACAAACACTAAGAAAGTTTGTTTTTTGATTCAAAACAAGATTTTAGCGCTTTGAGGAGTTCAAATAACGTGTGTTTAGATCATTTGTATCGTATCTTTTACTACATAACTTTTCACCAAATTTCACAAACACTAAGAAAGTTTGTTTTTTGATTCAAAACAGGATTTTAGCGCTTTGAGGAGCTCAAATAACGTGTTTTTAGATCATTTGTATCGTATCTTTTAGTACATAACTTTTCACCAAATTTCACAAACACTAAGAAAGTTTGTTTTTTGATTCAAAACAAGATTTTAAAGCTTTGAGGAGTTCAAATAACGTGTTTTTAGATCATTTGTATCGTATCTTTTACTACATAACTTTTCACCAAATTTCACAAAAACTAAGAAAGTTTGTTTTTCGATTCAAAACAAGATTTTAACGCTTTGAGGAGTTCAAATAACGTGTTTTTAGATCATTTGAATCGTATCTTTTACTACATAACTTTTCACCAAATTTCACACACACTAAGAAAGTTTGTTTTTCGATTCAAAACAAGATTTTAAAGCTTTGAGGAGTTCAAATAACGTGTTTTTAGATCATTTGTATCGTATCTTTTACTACATAATTTTTCACCAAATTTCACAAACACTATGAAAGTTTGTTTTTCGATTCAAAACAAGATTTTAACGATTTGAGGAGTTGAAATAACGTGTTTTTAGATCATTTGTATCGTATCTTTTACTACATAACTTTTCACCAAATTTCACACACACTAAGAAAGTTTGTTTTTCGATTCAAAACAAGATTTTAACGCTTTGAGGAGTTCAAATGACGTGTTTTTAGATAATTTGTATCGTATCTTTTACTACATAACTTTTCACCAAATTCCACACACACTAAGAAAGTTTGTTTTTTGATTCAAAACAAGATTTTAGCGCTTTGAGGAGCTCAAATAACGTGTTTTTAGATCATTTGTATCGTATCTTTTACTACATAACTTTTCACCAAATTTCACAAACACTAAGAAAGTTTGTTTTTTGATTCAAAACAAGATTTTAAAGCTTTGAGGAGTTCAAATAACGTGTTTTTAGATCATTTGTATCGTATCTTTTACTACATAACTTTTCACCAAATTTCACAAAAACTAAGAAAGTTTGTTTTTCGATTCAAAACAAGATTTTAACGCTTTGAGGAGTTCAAATAACGTGTTTTTAGATCATTTGAATCGTATCTTTTACTACATAACTTTTCACCAAATTTCACACACACTAAGAAAGTTTGTTTTTCGATTCAAAACAAGATTTTAAAGCTTTGAGGAGTTCAAATAACGTGTTTTTAGATCATTTGTATCGTATCTTTTACTACATAATTTTTCACCAAATTTCACAAACACTATGAAAGTTTGTTTTTCGATTCAAAACAAGATTTTAACGATTTGAGGAGTTGAAATAACGTGTTTTTAGATCATTTGTATCGTATCTTTTACTACATAACTTTTCACCAAATTTCACACACACTAAGAAAGTTTGTTTTTTGATTCAAAACAAGATTTTAACGCTTTGAGGAGTTCAAATGACGTGTTTTTAGATAATTTGTATCGTATCTTTTACTACATAACTTTTCACCAAATTCCACACACACTAAGAAAGTTTGTTTTTTGATTCAAAACAAGATTTTAGCGCTTTGAGGAGCTCAAATAACGTGTTTTTAGATCATTTGTATCGTATCTTTTACTACATAACTTTTCACCAAATTTCACAAACACTAAGAAAGTTTGTTTTTCGATTCAAAACAAGATTTTAACGCTTTGAGGAGTTCAAATAACGTGTGTTTAGATCATTTGTATCGTATCTTTTACTACATATCTTTTCACCAAATTTCGCAAACACTAAGAAAGTTTGTTTTTCGATTCAAAACAAGATTTTAACGCTTTGAGGAGTTCAAATAACGTGTTTTTAGATCATTTGTATCGTATCTTTTAGTACATAACTTTTCACCAAATTTCACACACACTAAGAAAGTTTGTTTTTTGATTCAAAACAAGATTTTAACGCTTTGAGGAGTTCAAATAACGTGTTTTTAGATCATTTGTATCGTATCTTTTAG
The DNA here is from genome assembly GCA_946800325.1 of Luzula sylvatica. NCBI lineage: Eukaryota > Viridiplantae > Streptophyta > Magnoliopsida > Poales > Juncaceae > Luzula > Luzula sylvatica. The sequence continues at coordinate 3,705,979 of OX326957.1, read as the reverse complement.
TACATAACTTTTCACCAAATGTCATAAACACTAAGAAAGTTTGTTTTTGGATTCAAAACAAGATTTTAGCGCTTTGAGGAGTTCAAATAACGTGTTTTTAGATCATTTGTATCGTATATTTTACTACATTACTTTTCACCAAATTTCACAAACACTAAGAAAGTTTGTTTTTTGATTCAAAACAGGATTTTAGCGCTTTGAGGAGCTCAAATAACGTGTTTTTAGATCATTTGTATCGTATCTTTTACTACATAACTTTTCACCAAATTTCACAAACACTAAGAAAGTTTGTTTTTCGATTCAAAACAAGATTTTAACGCTTTGAGGAGTTCAAATAACGTGTTTTTAGATCATTTGTATCGTATCTTTTAGTACATATCTTTTCACCAAATTTCACAAACACTAAGAAAGTTTGTTTTTCGATTCAAAACAAGATTTTAACGCTTTGAGGAGTTCAAATAACGTGTTTTTAGATCATTTGTATCGTACCTTTTACTACATAACTTTTAACCAAATTTCACAAACACTAAGAAAGTTTGTTTTTTGATTCAAAACAAGATTTTAGAGTTTTGAAGAGTTCAAATAACGTGTTTTTAGATCATTTGTATCGTATCTTTAACTACATAACTTTTCACCAAATTTCACACACACTAAGAAAGTTTGTTTTTTGATTCAAAACAAGATTTTAACGCTTTGAGGAGTTCAAATAACATGTTTTTAGATCATTTGTATCGTATCTTTTATTACATAACTTTTCAGCAAATTTCACAAACACTAAGAAAGTTTGTTTTTTGATTCAAAACAAGATTTTAGCGCTTTGAGGAGTTCAAATAACGTGTGTTTAGATCATTTGTATCGTATCTTTTACTACATAACTTTTCACCAAATTTCACAAACACTAAGAAAGTTTGTTTTTTGATTCAAAACAGGATTTTAGCGCTTTGAGGAGCTCAAATAACGTGTTTTTAGATCATTTGTATCGTATCTTTTACTACATAACTTTTCACCAAATTTCACAAACACTAAGAAAGTTTGTTTTTCGATTCAAAACAAGATTTTAACGCTTTGAGGAGTTCAAATAACGTGTTTTTAGATCATTTGTATCGTATCTTTTAGTACATATCTTTTCACCAAATTTCACAAACACTAAGAAAGTTTGTTTTTCGATTCAAAACAAGATTTTAACGTTTTGAGGAGTTCAAATAACGTGTTTTTAGATCATTTGTATCGTATCTTTTAGTACATAACTTTTCACCAAATTTCACAAACACTAAGAAAGTTTGTTTTTTGATTCAAAACAAGATGTTAGCGCTTTGAGGAGTTCAAATAACGTGTTTTTAGATCATTTGTATCGTATCTTTTACTACATAACTTTTCACCAAATTTCACACAAACTAAGAAAGTTTGTTTTTTGATTCAAAACAAGATTTTAACGCTTTGAGGAGTTCAAATAACATGTTTTTAGATCATTTGTATCGTATCTTTTAGTACATAACTTTTCACCAAATTTCACAAACACTAAGAAAGTTAGTTTTTCGATTCAAAACAAAATTTTAACGATTTGAGGAGTTCAAATAACGTGTTTTTAGATCATTTGTACCGTATCTTTTAGTACATAACTTTTCACCAAATTTCACAAACACTAAGAAAGTTTGTTTTTCGATTCAAAACAAGATTTTAACGCTTTGAGGAGTTCAAATAACGTGTTTTTAGATCATTTGTATCGTATCTTTTACTACATAACTTTTCACCAAATTTCACACAAACTAAGAAAGTTTGTTTTTTGATTCAAAACAAGATTTTAGCGCTTTGAGGAGTTCAAATAACTTGTTTTTAGATCATTTGTATCGAATATTTTACTACATAACTTTTCACCAAATTTCACAAACACTAAGAAAGTTTGTTTTTCGATTCAAAACAAGATTTTAACGCTTTGAGGAGTTCAAATAACATGTTTTTAGATCATTTATATCGTATCTTTTAGTACATAACTTTTCACCATATTTCACAAACACTAAGAAAGTCTGTTTTTCGATTCAAAACAAGATTTTAACGCTTTGAGGAGTTCAAATAACGTGTTTTTAGATCATTTGTATCATATCTTTTAGTACATAACTTTTCACCAAATTTCACAAACACTAAGAAAGTTTGTTTTTCGATTCAAAACAAGATTTGAATGCTTTGAGGAGTTCAAATAACATGTTTTTAGATCATTTGTATCGTATCTTTTAGTACATAACTTTTCACCAAATTTCACAAACACTAAGAAAGTTTGTTTTTCGATTCAAAACAAGATTTTAGCGCTTTGAGGAGTTCAAATAACGTGTGTTTAGATCATTTGTATCGTATCTTTTACGACATAACTTTTCACCAAATTTCACAAACACTAAGAAAGTTTGTTTTTTGATTCAAAACAGGATTTTAGCGCTTTGAGGAGCTCAAATAACGTGTTTTTAGATCATTTGTATCGTATCTTTTACTACATAACTTTTCACCAAATTTCACAAACACTAAGAAAGTTTGTTTTTCGATTCAAAACAAGATTTTAACGCTTTGAGGAGTTCAAATAACGTGTTTTTAGATCATTTGTATCGTATCTTTTAGTACATATCTTTTCACCAAATTTCACAAACACTAAGAAAGTTTGTTTTTCGATTCAAAACAAGATTTTAACGTTTTGAGGAGTTCAAATAACGTGTTTTTAGATCATTTGTATCGTATCTTTTAGTACATAACTTTTCACCAAATTTCACAAACACTAAGAAAGTTTGTTTTTCGATTCAAAACAAGATTTTAACGCTTTGAGGAGTTCAAATAACATGTTTTTAGATCATTTGTATCGTATTTTTTACTACATAACTTTTAACCAAATTTCACAAACCCTAAGAAAGTTTGTTTTTTGATTCAAAACTAGATTTTAGCGCTTTGAGGAGTTCAAATAACGTGTTTTTAGATCATTTGTATCGTATCTTTAACTACATAAGTTTTCACCAAATTTCACACACACTAAGAAAGTTTGTTTTTTGATTCAAAACAAGATTTTAGCGCTTTGAGGAGTTCAAATAACGTGTTTTTAGATCATTTGTATCGTATCTTTTAGTACATAACTTTTCACCAAATTTCACAAACACTAAGAAAGTTTGTTTTTTTGATTCAAAACAAGATGTTAGCGCTTTGAGGAGTTCAAATAACGTGTTTTTAGATCATTTGTATCGTATCTTTTACTACATAACTTTTCACCAAATTTCACACAAACTAAGAAAGTTTGTTTTTGGATTCAAAACAAGATTTTAACGCTTTGAGGAGTTCAAATAACGTGTTTTTAGATCATTTGTATCGTATCTTTAACTACATAACTTTTCACCAAATTTCACACACACTAAGAAAGTTTGTTTTTTGATTCAAAACAAGATTTTAACGCTTTGAGGAGTTCAAATAACATGTTTTTAGATCTTTTGTATCGTATCTTTTAGTACATAACTTTTCACCAAATTTCATAAACACTAAGAAAGTTTGTTTTTTGATTCAAAACAAGATTTTAGCGCTTTGAGGAGTTCAAATAACGTGTTTTTAGATCATTTGTATCGTATCTTTTACTACATAACTTTTAACCAAATTTCACAAACACTAAGAAAGTTTGTTTTTTGATTCAAAACAAGATTTTAGCGCTTTGAGGAGTTCAAATAACGTGTTTTTAGATCATTTGTATCGTATCTTTAACTACATAACTTTTCACCAAATTTCACACACACTAAGAAAGTTTGTTTTTTGATTCAAAACAAGATTTTATCGCTTTGAGGAGTTCAAATAACATGTTTTTAGATCATTTGTATCGTATCTTTTAGTACATAACTTTTCACCAAATTTCACAAACACTAAGAAAGTTTGTTTTTTGATTCAAAACAAGATTTTAGCGCTTTGAGGAGTTCAAATAACGTGTGTTTAGATCATTTGTATCGTATCTTTTACTACATAACTTTTCACCAAATTTCACAAACACTAAGAAAGTTTGTTTTTTGATTCAAAACAGGATTTTAGCGCTTTGAGGAGCTCAAATAACGTGTTTTTAGATCATTTGTATCGTATCTTTTACTACATAACTTTTCACCAAATTTCACAAACACTAAGAAAGTTTGTTTTTCGATTCAAAACAAGATTTTAACGCTTTGAGGAGTTCAAATAACGTGTTTTTAGATTATTTGTATCGTATCTTTTAGTACATATCTTTTCACCAAATTTCACAAACACTAAGAAAGTTTGTTTTTCGATTCAAAACAAGATTTTAACGTTTTGAGGAGTTCAAATAACGTGTTTTTAGATCATTTGTATCGTATCTTTTAGTACATAACTTTTCACCAAATTTCACAAACACTAAGAAAGTTTGTTTTTCGATTCAAAACAAGATTTTAACGCTTTGAGGAGTTCAAATAACATGTTTTTAGATCATTTGTATCGTATTTTTTACTACATAACTTTTAACCAAATTTCACAAACCCTAAGAAAGTTTGTTTTTTGATTCAAAACAAGATTTTAGCGCTTTGAGGAGTTCAAATAACGTGTTTTTAGATCATTTGTATCGTATCTTTAACTACATAACTTTTCACCAAATTTCACACACACTAAGAAAGTTTGTTTTTTGATTCAAAACAAGATTTTAACGCTTTGAGGAGTTCAAATAACATGTTTTTAGATCATTTGTATCGTATCTTTTAGTACATAACTTTTCACCAAATTTCACAAACACTAAGAAAGTTTGTTTTTTGATTCAAAACAAGATGTTAGCGCTTTGAGGAGTTCAAATAACGTGTTTTTAGATCATTTGTATCGTATCTTTTACTACATAACTTTTCACCAAATTTCACACAAACTAAGAAAGTTTGTTTTTTGATTCAAAACAAGATTTTAACGCTTTGAGGAGTTCAAATAACATGTTTTTAGATCATTTGTATCGTATCTTTTAGTACATAACTTTTCACCAAATTTCACAAACACTAAGAAAGTTAGTTTTTCGATTCAAAACAAAATTTTAACTATTTGAGGAGTTCAAATAACGTGTTTTTAGATCATTTGTACCGTATCTTTTAATACATAACTTTTCACCAAATTTCACAAACACTAACAAAGTTTGTTTTTTGATTCAAAACAAGTTTTTAGCGCTTTGAGGAGTCCAAATAACTTGTTTTTAGATCATTTGTATCGAATATTTTACTACATAACTTTTCACCAAATTTCACAAACACTAAGAAAGTTTGTTTTTCGATTCAAAACAAGATTTTAACGCTTTGAGGAGTTCAAATAACATGTTTTTAGATCATTTATATCGTATCTTTTAGTACATAACTTTTCACCATATTTCACAAACACTAAGAAAGTTTGTTTTTCGATTCAAAACAAGATTTTAACGCTTTGAGTAGTTCAAATAACGTGTTTTTAGATCATTTGTATCATATCTTTTAGTACATAACTTTTCACCAAATTTCACAAACACTAAGAAAGTTTGTTTTTCGATTCAAAACAAGATTTGAATGCTTTGAGGAGTTCAAATAACATGTTTTTAGATCATTTGTATCGTATCTTTTAGTACATAACTTTTCACCAAATTTCACAAACACTAAGAAAGTTTGTTTTTCGATTCAAAACAAGATTTTAACGCTTTGAGGAGTTCAAATAACGTGTTTTTAGATCATTTGTATCGTATCTTTTACAACATAACTTTTCACCAAATTTCATAAACACTAAGAAAGTTTGTTTTTCGATTCAAAACAAACTTTTAACGCTTTGAGGAGTTCAAATAACGTGTTTTTAGATCATTTGAATCGTATCTTTTACTACATAACTTTTCACCAAATTTCACAAACACTAAGAAAGTTTGTTTTTTGATTCAAAACAAGATTTTAAAGCTTTGAGGAGTTCAAATAACGTGTTTTTAGATCATTTGTATCGTATCTTTTACTACATAACTTTTCACCAAATTTCACAAAAACTAAGAAAGTTTGTTTTTCGATTCAAAACAAGATTTTAACGCTTTGAGGAGTTCAAATAACGTGTTTTTAGATCATTTGAATCGTATCTTTTACTACATAACTTTTCACCAAATTTCACACACACTAAGAAAGTTTGTTTTTCGATTCAAAACAAGATTTTAAAGCTTTGAGGAGTTCAAATAACGTGTTTTTAGATCATTTGTATCGTATCTTTTACTACATAATTTTTCACCAAATTTCACAAACACTATGAAAGTTTGTTTTTCGATTCAAAACAAGATTTTAACGATTTGAGGAGTTGAAATAACGTGTTTTTAGATCATTTGTATCGTATCTTTTACTACATAACTTTTCACCAAATTTCACACACACTAAGAAAGTTTGTTTTTTGATTCAAAACAAGATTTTAACGCTTTGAGGAGTTCAAATGACGTGTTTTTAGATAATTTGTATCGTATCTTTTACTACATAACTTTTCACCAAATTCCACACACACTAAGAAAGTTTGTTTTTTGATTCAAAACAAGATTTTAGCGCTTTGAGGAGCTCAAATAACGTGTTTTTAGATCATTTGTATCGTATCTTTTACTACATAACTTTTCACCAAATTTCACAAACACTAAGAAAGTTTGTTTTTCGATTCAAAACAAGATTTTAACGCTTTGAGGAGTTCAAATTATCGTGGTTTTAGATCATTTGTATCGTATCTTTTAGTACATATCTTTTCACCAAATTTCGCAAACACTAAGAAAGTTTGTTTTTCGATTCAAAACAAGATTTTAACGCTTTGAGAAGTTCAAATAACGTGTTTTTAGATCATTTGTATAGTATCTTTTAGTACATAACTTTTCACCAAATTTCACAAACACTAGGAAAGTTTGTTTTTCGATTCAAAACAAGATTTTAACGCTTTGAGGAGTTCAAATAACGTGTTTTTTGATCATTTGTATCGTATCTTTTACTACATAACTTTTCACCAAATTTCACACACACTAAGAAAGTTTGTTTTTTGATTCAAAACAAGATTTTAACGCTTTGAGGAGTTGAAATAACGTGTTTTTAAATCATTTGTATCGTATCTTTAACTACATAACTTTTCACCAAATTTCACACACACTAAGAAAGTTTGTTTTTTGATTCAAAACAAGATTTTAACGCTTTGAGGAGTTCAAATAACATGTTTTTAGATCATTTGTATCGTATCTTTTAGTACATAACTTTTCACCAAATTTCATAAACACTAAGAAAGTTTGTTTTTTGATTCAAAACAAGATTTTAGCGCTTTGAGGAGTTCAAATAACGTGTTTTTAGATCATTTGTATCGTATATTTGACTACATAACTTTTCACCAAATTTCACAAACACTAAGAAAGTTTGTTTTTTGATTCAAAACAGGATTTTAGCGCTTTGAGGAGCTCAAATAACGTGTTTTTAGATCATTTGTATCGTATCTTTTACTACATAACTTTTCACCAAATTTCACAAACACTAAGAAAGTTTGTTTTTCGATTCAAAACAAGATTTTAACGCTTTGAGGAGTTCAAATAACATGTTTTTAGATCATTTGTATCGTATCTTTTAGTACATATCTTTTCACCAAATTTCACAAACACTAAGAAAGTTTGTTTTTCGATTCAAAACAAGATTTTAACGCTTTGAGGAGTTCAAATAACGTGTTTTTAGATCATTTGTATCGTATCTTTTAGTACATAACTTTTCACCAAATTTCACAAACACTAAGAAAGTTTGTTTTTCGATTCAAAACAAGATTTTAACACTTTGAGGAGTTCAAATAACATGTTTTTAGATCATTTGTATCGTATCTTTTACTACATAAGTTTTAACCAAATTTCACAAACCCTAAGAAAGTTTGTTTTTTGATTCAAAACAAGATTTTAGCGCTTTGAGGAGTTCAAATAACGTGTTTTTAGATCATTTGTATCGTATCTTTAACTACATAACTTTTCACCAAATTTCACACACACTAAGAAAGTTTGTTTTTTGATTCAAAACAAGATTTTAACGCTTTGAGGAGTTCAAATAACATGTTTTTAGATCATTTGTATCGTATCTTTTAGTACATAACTTTTCACCAAATTTCACAAACACTAAGAAAGTTTGTTTTTTGATTCAAAACAAGATTTTAGCGCTTTGAGGAGTTCAAATAACGTGTGTTTAGATCATTTGTATCGTATCTTTTACTACATAACTTTTCACCAAATTTCACAAACACTAAGAAAGTTTGTTTTTCGATTCAAAACAGGATTTTAGCGCTTTGAGGAGCTCAAATAACGTGTTTTTAGATCATTTGTATCGTATCTTTTACTACATAACTTTTCACCAAATTTCACAAACACTAAGAAAGTTTGTTTTTCGATTCAAAACAAGATTTTAACGCTTTGAGGAGTTCAAATAACGTGTTTTTAGATCATTTGTATCGTATCTTTTAGTACATATCTTTTCACCAAATTTCACAAACACTAAGAAAGTTTGTTTTTCGATTCAAAACAAGATTTTAACGCTTTGAGGAGTTCAAATAACGTGTTTTTAGATCATTTGTATCGTATCTTTTACTACATAACTTTTAACCAAATTTCACAAACACTAAGAAAGTTTGTTTTTTGATTCAAAACAAGATTTTAGCGCTTTGAGGAGTTCAAATAACGTGTTTTTAGATCATTTGTATCGTATCTTTAACTACATAACTTTTCACCAAATTTCACACACACTAAGAAAGTTTGTTTTTTGATTCAAAACAAGATTTTAACGCTTTGAGGAGTTCAAATAACATGTTTTTAGATCATTTGTATCGTATCTTTTAGTACATAACTTTTCACCAAATTTCACAAACACTAAGAAAGTTTGTTTTTTGATTCAAAACAAGATTTTAGCGCTTTGAGGAGTTCAAATAACGTGTGTTTAGATCATTTGTATCGTATCTTTTACTACATAACTTTTCACCAAATTTCACAAACACTAAGAAAGTTTGTTTTTTGATTCAAAACAGGATTTTAGCGCTTTGAGGAGCTCAAATAACGTGTTTTTAGATCATTTGTATCGTATCTTTTACTACATAACTTTTCACCAAATTTCACAAACACTAAGAAAGTTTGTTTTTCGATTCAAAACAAGATTTTAACGCTTTGAGGAGTTCAAATAACGTGTTTTTAGATCATTTGTATCGTATCTTTTAGTACATATCTTTTCACCAAATTTCACAAACACTAAGAAAGTTTGTTTTTCGATTCAAAACAAGATTTTAACGCTTTGAGGAGTTCAAATAACGTGTTTTTAGATCATTTGTATCGTATCTTTTACTACATAACTTTTAACCAAATTTCACAAACACTAAGAAAGTTTGTTTTTTGATTCAAAACAAGATTTTAGCGCTTTGAGGAGTTCAAATAACGTGTTTTTAGATCATTTGTATCGTATCTTTAACTACATAACTTTTCACCAAATTTCACACACACTAAGAAAGTTTGTTTTTTGATTCAAAACAAGATTTTAACGCTTTGAGGAGTTCAAATAACATGTTTTTAGATCATTTGTATCGTATCTTTTAGTACATAACTTTTCACCAAATTTCACAAACACTAAGAAAGTTTGTTTTTTGATTCAAAACAAGATTTTAGCGCTTTGAGGAGTTCAAATAACGTGTGTTTAGATCATTTGTATCGTATCTTTTACTACATAACTTTTCACCAAATTTCATAAACACTAAGAAAGTTTGTTTTTCGATTCAAAACAAACTTTTAACGCTTTGAGGAGTTCAAATAACGTGTTTTTAGATCATTTGTATCGTATCTTTAACTACATAACTTTTCACCAAATTTCACACACACTAAGAAAGTTTGTTTTTTGATTCAAAACAAGATTTTAACGCTTTGAGGAGTTCAAATAACATGTTTTTAGATCATTTGTATCGTATCTTTTAGTACATAACTTTTCACCAAATTTCATAAACACTAAGAAAGTTTGTTTTTTGATTCAAAACAAGATTTTAGCGCTTTGAGGAGTTCAAATAACGTGTTTTTAGATCATTTGTATCGTATATTTGACTACATAACTTTTCACCAAATTTCACAAACACTAAGAAAGTTTGTTTTTTGATTCAAAACAGGATTTTAGCGCTTTGAGGAGCTCAAATAACGTGTTTTTAGATCATTTGTATCGTATCTTTTAGTACATAACTTTTCACCAAATTTCACAAACACTAAGAAAGTTTGTTTTTCGATTCAAAACAAGATTTTAACGCTTTGAGGAGTTCAAATAACATGTTTTTAGATCATTTGTATCGTATTTTTTACTACATAACTTTTAACCAAATTTCACAAACCCTAAGAAAGTTTGTTTTTTGATTCAAAACAAGATTTTAGCGCTTTGAGGAGTTCAAATAACGTGTTTTTAGATCATTTGTATCGTATCTTTAACTACATAACTTTTCACCAAATTTCACACACACTAAGAAAGTTTGTTTTTTGATTCAAAACAAGATTTTAACGCTTTGAGGAGTTCAAATAACATGTTTTTAGATCATTTGTATCGTATCTTTTAGTACATAACTTTTCACCAAATTTCACAAACACTAAAAAAGTTTGTTTTTTGATTCAAAACAAGATGTTAGCGCTTTGAGGAGTTCAAATAACGTGTTTTTAGATCATTTGTATCGTATCTTTTACTACATAACTTTTCACCAAATTTCACACAAACTAAGAAAGTTTGTTTTTTGATTCAAAACAAGATTTTAACGCTTTGAGGAGTTCAAATAACATGTTTTTAGATCATTTGTATCGTTTCTTTTAGTACATAACTTTTCACCAAATTTCACAAACACTAAGAAAGTTAGTTTTTCGATTCAAAACAAAATTTTAACTATTTGAGGAGTTCAAATAACGTGTTTTTAGATCATTTGTACCGTATCTTTTAATACATAACTTTTCACCAAATTTCACAAACACTAAGAAAGTTTGTTTTTTGATTCAAAACAAGTTTTTAGCGCTTTGAGGAGTCCAAATAACTTGTTTTTAGATCATTTGTATCGAATATTTTACTACATAACTTTTCACCAAATTTCACAAACACTAAGAAAGTTTGTTTTTCGATTCAAAACAAGATTTTAACGCTTTGAGGAGTTCAAATAACATGTTTTTAGATCATTTATATCGTATCTTTTAGTACATAACTTTTCACCATATTTCACAAACACTAAGAAAGTTTGTTTTTCGATTCAAAACAAGATTTTAACGCTTTGAGTAGTTCAAATAACGTGTTTTTAGATCATTTGTATCATATCTTTTAGTACATAACTTTTCACCAAATTTCACAAACACTAAGAAAGTTTGTTTTTCGATTCAAAACAAGATTTGAATGCTTTGAGGAGGTCAAATAACATGTTTTTAGATCATTTGTATCGTATCTTTTAGTACATAACTTTTCACCATATTTCACAAACACTAAGAAAGTTTGTTTTTCGATTCAAAACAAGATTTTAACGCTTTGAGGAGTTCAAATAACGTGTTTTTAGATCATTTGTATCGTATCTTTTACAACATAACTTTTCACCAAATTTCATAAACACTAAGAAAGTTTGTTTTTCGATTCAAAACAAACTTTTAACGCTTTGAGGAGTTCAAATAACGTGTTTTTAGATCATTTGAATCGTATCTTTTACTACATAACTTTTCACCAAATTTCACAAACACTAAGAAAGTTTGTTTTTTGATTCAAAACAAGATTTTAAAGCTTTGAGGAGTTCAAATAACGTGTTTTTAGATCATTTGTATCGTATCTTTTACTACATAACTTTTCACCAAATTTCACAAAAACTAAGAAAGTTTGTTTTTCGATTCAAAACAAGATTTTAACGCTTTGAGGAGTTCAAATAACGTGTTTTTAGATCATTTGAATCGTATCTTTTACTACATAACTTTTCACCAAATTTCACACACACTAAGAAAGTTTGTTTTTCGATTCAAAACAAGATTTTAAAGCTTTGAGGAGTTCAAATAACGTGTTTTTAGATCATTTGTATCGTATTTTTTACTACATAATTTTTCACCAAATTTCACAAACACTATGAAAGTTTGTTTTTCGATTCAAAACAAGATTTTAACGATTTGAGGAGTTGAAATAACGTGTTTTTAGATCATTTGTATCGTATCTTTTACTACATAACTTTTCACCAAATTTCACACACACTAAGAAAGTTTGTTTTTTGATTCAAAACAAGATTTTAACGCTTTGAGGAGTTCAAATGACGTGTTTTTAGATAATTTGTATCGTATCTTTTACTACATAACTTTTCACCAAATTCCACACACACTAAGAAAGTTTGTTTTTTGATTCAAAACAAGATTTTAGCGCTTTGAGGAGCTCAAATAACGTGTTTTTAGATCATTTGTATCGTATCTTTTACTACATAACTTTTCACCAAATTTCACAAACACTAAGAAAGTTTGTTTTTCGATTCAAAACAAGATTTTAACGCTTTGAGGAGTTCAAATTATCGTGGTTTTAGATCATTTGTATCGTATCTTTTAGTACATATCTTTTCACCAAATTTCGCAAACACTAAGAAAGTTTGTTTTTCGATTCAAAACAAGATTTTAACGCTTTGAGAAGTTCAAATAACGTGTTTTTAGATCATTTGTATAGTATCTTTTAGTACATAACTTTTCACCAAATTTCACAAACACTAGGAAAGTTTGTTTTTCGATTCAAAACAAGATTTTAACGCTTTGAGGAGTTCAAATAACGTGTTTTTTGATCATTTGTATCGTATCTTTTACTACATAACTTTTCACCAAATTTCACACACACTAAGAAAGTTTGTTTTTTGATTCAAAACAAGATTTTAACGCTTTGAGGAGTTGAAATAACGTGTTTTTAAATCATTTGTATCGTATCTTTAACTACATAACTTTTCACCAAATTTCACACACACTAAGAAAGTTTGTTTTTTGATTCAAAACAAGATTTTAACGCTTTGAGGAGTTCAAATAACATGTTTTTAGATCATTTGTATCGTATCTTTTAGTACATAACTTTTCACCAAATTTCATAAACACTAAGAAAGTTTGTTTTTTGATTCAAAACAAGATTTTAGCGCTTTGAGGAGTTCAAATAACGTGTTTTTAGATCATTTGTATCGTATATTTGACTACATAACTTTTCACCAAATTTCACAAACACTAAGAAAGTTTGTTTTTTGATTCAAAACAGGATTTTAGCGCTTTGAGGAGCTCAAATAACGTGTTTTTAGATCATTTGTATCGTATCTTTTACTACATAACTTTTCACCAAATTTCACAAACACTAAGAAAGTTTGTTTTTCGATTCAAAACAAGATTTTAACGCTTTGAGGAGTTCAAATAACATGTTTTTAGATCATTTGTATCGTATCTTTTAGTACATATCTTTTCACCAAATTTCACAAACACTAAGAAAGTTTGTTTTTCGATTCAAAACAAGATTTTAACGCTTTGAGGAGTTCAAATAACGTGTTTTTAGATCATTTGTATCGTATCTTTTAGTACATAACTTTTCACCAAATTTCACAAACACTAAGAAAGTTTGTTTTTCGATTCAAAACAAGATTTTAACACTTTGAGGAGTTCAAATAACATGTTTTTAGATCATTTGTATCGTATCTTTTACTACATAAGTTTTAACCAAATTTCACAAACCCTAAGAAAGTTTGTTTTTTGATTCAAAACAAGATTTTAGCGCTTTGAGGAGTTCAAATAACGTGTTTTTAGATCATTTGTATCGTATCTTTAACTACATAACTTTTCACCAAATTTCACACACACTAAGAAAGTTTGTTTTTTGATTCAAAACAAGATTTTAACGCTTTGAGGAGTTCAAATAACATGTTTTTAGATCATTTGTATCGTATCTTTTAGTACATAACTTTTCACCAAATTTCACAAACACTAAGAAAGTTTGTTTTTTGATTCAAAACAAGATTTTAGCGCTTTGAGGAGTTCAAATAACGTGTGTTTAGATCATTTGTATCGTATCTTTTACTACATAACTTTTCACCAAATTTCACAAACACTAAGAAAGTTTGTTTTTTGATTCAAAACAGGATTTTAGCGCTTTGAGGAGCTCAAATAACGTGTTTTTAGATCATTTGTATCGTATCTTTTACTACATAACTTTTCACCAAATTTCACAAACACTAAGAAAGTTTGTTTTTCGATTCAAAACAAGATTTTAACGCTTTGAGGAGTTCAAATAACGTGTTTTTAGATCATTTGTATCGTATCTTTTAGTACATATCTTTTCACCAAATTTCACAAACACTAAGAAAGTTTGTTTTTCGATTCAAAACAAGATTTTAACGCTTTGAGGAGTTCAAATAACGTGTTTTTAGACCATTTGTATCGTATCTTTTACTACATAACTTTTAACCAAATTTCACAAACACTAAGAAAGTTTGTTTTTTGATTCAAAACAAGATTTTAGCGCTTTGAGGAGTTCAAATAACGTGTTTTTAGATCATTTGTATCGTATCTTTAACTACATAACTTTTCACCAAATTTCACACACACTAAGAAAGTTTGTTTTTTGATTCAAAACAAGATTTTAACGCTTTGAGGAGTTCAAATAACATGTTTTTAGATCATTTGTATCGTATCTTTTAGTACATAACTTTTCACCAAATTTCACAAACACTAAGAAAGTTTGTTTTTTGATTCAAAACAAGATTTTAGCGCTTTGAGGAGTTCAAATAACGTGTGTTTAGATCATTTGTATCGTATCTTTTACTACATAACTTTTCACCAAATTTCATAAACACTAAGAAAGTTTGTTTTTCGATTCAAAACAAACTTTTAACGCTTTGAGGAGTTCAAATAACGTGTTTTTAGATCATTTGAATCGTATCTTTTACTACATAACTTTTCACCAAATTTCACAAACACTAAGAAAGTTTGTTTTTTGATTCAAAACAAGATTTTAAAGCTTTGAGGAGTTCAAATAACGTGTTTTTAGATCATTTGTATCGTATCTTTTACTACATAACTTTTCACCAAATTTCACAAAAACTAAGAAAGTTTGTTTTTCGATTCAAAACAAGATTTTAACGCTTTGAGGAGTTCAAATAACGTGTTTTTAGATCATTTGAATCGTATCTTTTACTACATAACTTTTCACCAAATTTCACACACACTAAGAAAGTTTGTTTTTCGATTCAAAACAAGATTTTAAAGCTTTGAGGAGTTCAAATAACGTGTTTTTAGATCATTTGTATCGTATTTTTTACTACATAATTTTTCACCAAATTTCACAAACACTATGAAAGTTTGTTTTTCGATTCAAAACAAGATTTTAACGATTTGAGGAGTTGAAATAACGTGTTTTTAGATCATTTGTATCGTATCTTTTACTACATAACTTTTCACCAAATTTCACACACACTAAGAAAGTTTGTTTTTTGATTCAAAACAAGATTTTAACGCTTTGAGGAGTTCAAATGACGTGTTTTTAGATAATTTGTATCGTATCTTTTACTACATAACTTTTCACCAAATTCCACACACACTAAGAAAGTTTGTTTTTTGATTCAAAACAAGATTTTAGCGCTTTGAGGAGCTCAAATAACGTGTTTTTAGATCATTTGTATCGTATCTTTTACTACATAACTTTTCACCAAATTTCACAAACACTAAGAAAGTTTGTTTTTCGATTCAAAACAAGATTTTAACGCTTTGAGGAGTTCAAATTATCGTGGTTTTAGATCATTTGTATCGTATCTTTTAGTACATATCTTTTCACCAAATTTCGCAAACACTAAGAAAGTTTGTTTTTCGATTCAAAACAAGATTTTAACGCTTTGAGAAGTTCAAATAACGTGTTTTTAGATCATTTGTATAGTATCTTTTAGTACATAACTTTTCACCAAATTTCACAAACACTAGGAAAGTTTGTTTTTCGATTCAAAACAAGATTTTAACGCTTTGAGGAGTTCAAATAACGTGTTTTTTGATCATTTGTATCGTATCTTTTACTACATAACTTTTCACCAAATTTCACACACACTAAGAAAGTTTGTTTTTTGATTCAAAACAAGATTTTAACGCTTTGAGGAGTTGAAATAACGTGTTTTTAAATCATTTGTATCGTATCTTTAACTACATAACTTTTCACCAAATTTCACACACACTAAGAAAGTTTGTTTTTTGATTCAAAACAAGATTTTAACGCTTTGAGGAGTTCAAATAACATGTTTTTAGATCATTTGTATCGTATCTTTTAGTACATAACTTTTCACCAAATTTCATAAACACTAAGAAAGTTTGTTTTTTGATTCAAAACAAGATTTTAGCGCTTTGAGGAGTTCAAATAACGTGTTTTTAGATCATTTGTATCGTATATTTGACTACATAACTTTTCACCAAATTTCACAAACACTAAGAAAGTTTGTTTTTTGATTCAAAACAGGATTTTAGCGCTTTGAGGAGCTCAAATAACGTGTTTTTAGATCATTTGTATCGTATCTTTTACTACATAACTTTTCACCAAATTTCACAAACACTAAGAAAGTTTGTTTTTCGATTCAAAACAAGATTTTAACGCTTTGAGGAGTTCAAATAACATGTTTTTAGATCATTTGTATCGTATCTTTTAGTACATATCTTTTCACCAAATTTCACAAACACTAAGAAAGTTTGTTTTTCGATTCAAAACAAGATTTTAACGCTTTGAGGAGTTCAAATAACGTGTTTTTAGATCATTTGTATCGTATCTTTTAGTACATAACTTTTCACCAAATTTCACAAACACTAAGAAAGTTTGTTTTTCGATTCAAAACAAGATTTTAACGCTTTGAGGAGTTCAAATAACATGTTTTTAGATCATTTGTATCGTATCTTTTACTACATAAGTTTTAACCAAATTTCACAAACCCTAAGAAAGTTTGTTTTTTGATTCAAAACAAGATTTTAGCGCTTTGAGGAGTTCAAATAACGTGTTTTTAGATCATTTGTATCGTATCTTTAACTACATAACTTTTCACCAAATTTCACACACACTAAGAAAGTTTGTTTTTTGATTCAAAACAAGATTTTAACGCTTTGAGGAGTTCAAATAACATGTTTTTAGATCATTTGTATCGTATCTTTTAGTACATAACTTTTCACCAAATTTCACAAACACTAAGAAAGTTTGTTTTTTGATTCAAAACAAGATTTTAGCGCTTTGAGGAGTTCAAATAACGTGTGTTTAGATCATTTGTATCGTATCTTTTACTACATAACTTTTCACCAAATTTCACAAACACTAAGAAAGTTTGTTTTTTGATTCAAAACAGGATTTTAGCGCTTTGAGGAGCTCAAATAATGTGTTTTTAGATCATTTGTATCGTATCTTTTACTACATAACTTTTCACCAAATTTCACAAACACTAAGAAAGTTTGTTTTTCGATTCAAAACAAGATTTTAACGCTTTGAGGAGTTCAAATAACGTGTTTTTAGATCATTTGTATCGTATCTTTTAGTACATATCTTTTCACCAAATTTCACAAACACTAAGAAAGTTTGTTTTTCGATTCAAAACAAGATTTTAACGCTTTGAGGAGTTCAAATAACGTGTTTTTAGATCATTTGTATAGTATCTTTTACTACATAACTTTTAACCAAATTTCACAAACACTAAGAAAGTTTGTTTTTTGATTCAAAACAAGATTTTAGCGCTTTGAGGAGTTCAAATAACGTGTTTTTAGATCATTTGTATCGTATCTTTAACTACATAACTTTTCACCAAATTTCACACACACTAAGAAAGTTTGTTTTTTGATTCAAAACAAGATTTTAACGCTTTGAGGAGTTCAAATAACATGTTTTTAGATCATTTGTATCGTATCTTTTAGTACATAACTTTTCACCAAATTTCACAAACACTAAGAAAGTTTGTTTTTTGATTCAAAACAAGATTTTAGCGCTTTGAGGAGTTCAAATAACGTGTGTTTAGATCATTTGTATCGTATCTTTTACTACATAACTTTTCACCAAATTTCACAAACACTAAGAAAGTTTGTTTTTTGATTCAAAACAGGATTTTAGCGCTTTGAGGAGCTCAAATAACGTGTTTTTAGATCATTTGTATCGTATCTTTTACTACATAACTTTTCACCAAATTTCACAAACACTAAGAAAGTTTGTTTTTCGATTCAAAACAAGATTTTAACGCTTTGAGGAGTTCAAATAACGTGTTTTTAGATCATTTGTATCGTATCTTTTAGTACATATCTTTTCACCAAATTTCACAAACACTAAGAAAGTTTGTTTTTCGATTCAAAACAAGATTTTAACGCTTTGAGGAGTTCAAATAACGTGTTTTTAGATCATTTGTATCGTATCTTTTACTACATAACTTTTAACCAAATTTCACAAACACTAAGAAAGTTTGTTTTTTGATTCAAAACAAGATTTTAGCGCTTTGAGGAGTTCAAATAACGTGTTTTTAGATCATTTGTATCGTATCTTTAACTACATAACTTTTCACCAAATTTCACACACACTAAGAAAGTTTGTTTTTCGATTCAAAACAAGATTTTAACGCTTTGAGGAGTTCAAATAACATGTTTTTAGATCATTTGTATCGTATCTTTTAGTACATAACTTTTCACCAAATTTCACAAACACTAAGAAAGTTTGTTTTTTGATTCAAAACAAGATTTTAGCGCTTTGAGGAGTTCAAATAACGTGTGTTTAGATCATTTGTATCGTATCTTTTACTACATAACTTTTCACCAAATTTCACAAACACTAAGAAAGTTTGTTTTTTGATTCAAAACAGGATTTTAGCGCTTTGAGGAGCTCAAATAACGTGTTTTTAGATCATTTGTATCGTATCTTTTACTACATAACTTTTCACCAAATTTCACAAACTAAGAAAGTTTGTTTTTCGATTCAAAACAAGATTTTAACGCTTTGAGGAGTTCAAATAACGTGTTTTTAGATCATTTGTATCGTATCTTTTAGTACATATCTTTTCACCAAATTTCACAAACACTAAGAAAGTTTGTTTTTCGATTCAAAACAAGATTTTAACGTTTTGAGGAGTTCAAATAACGTGTTTTTAGATCATTTGTATCGTATCTTTTAGTACATAACTTTTCACCAAATTTCACAAACACTAAGAAAGTTTGTTTTTCGATTCAAAACAAGATTTTAACGCTTTGAGGAGTTCAAATAACATGTTTTTAGATCATTTGTATCGTATTTTTTACTACATAACTTTTAACCAAATTTCACAAACCCTAAGAAAGTTTGTTTTTCGATTCAAAACAAGATTTTAACGCTTTGAGGAGTTCAAATAACGTGTTTTTAGATCATTTGTATCGTATCTTTTAGTACATATCTTTTCACCAAATTTCACAAACACTAAGAAAGTTTGTTTTTTGATTCAAAACAAGATTTTAACGCTTTGAGGAGTTCAAATGACGTGTTTTTAGATAATTTGTATCGTATCTTTTACTACATAACTTTTCACCAAATTCCACACACACTAAGAAAGTTTGTTTTTTGATTCAAAACAAGATTTTAGCGCTTTGAGGAGCTCAAATAACGTGTTTTTAGATCATTTGTATCGTATCTTTAACTACATAACTTTTCACCAAATTTCACACACACTAAGAAAGTTTGTTTTTTGATTCAAAACAAGATTTTAACGCTTTGAGGAGTTCAAATAACATGGTTTTAGATCATTTGTATCGTATCTTTTAGTACATAACTTTTCACCAAATTTCACAAACACTAAGAAAGTTTGTTTTTTGATTCAAAACAAGATTTTAGCGATTTGAGGAGTTCAAATAACGTGTGTTTAGATCATTTGTATCGTATCTTTTAGTACATAACTTTTCACCAAATTTCACAAACACTAAGAAAGTTTGTTTTTTGATTCAAAACAAGATTTTAACGCTTTGAGGAGTTCAAATAACGTGTTTTTTGATCATTTGTATCGTATCTTTTACTACATAACTTTTCACCAAATTTCACAAACACTAAGAAAGTTTGTTTTTCGATTCAAAACAAGATTTTAACGCTTTGAGGAGTTGAAATAACGTGTTTTTAGATCATTTGTATCGTATCTTTTAGTACATATCTTT
Organism: Luzula sylvatica; assembly: GCA_946800325.1. Taxonomy (NCBI): domain Eukaryota; kingdom Viridiplantae; phylum Streptophyta; class Magnoliopsida; order Poales; family Juncaceae; genus Luzula; species Luzula sylvatica. The sequence goes on along the minus strand of OX326957.1, from coordinate 3,685,878 downwards.
TCACCAAATTTCACAAACACTAAGAAAGTTTGTTTTTCGATTCAAAACAAGATTTTAACGTTTTGAGGAGTTCAAATAACGTGTTTTTAGATCATTTGTATCGTATCTTTTAGTACATAACTTTTCACCAAATTTCACAAACACTAAGAAAGTTTGTTTTTCGATTCAAAACAAGATTTTAACGCTTTGAGGAGTTCAAATAACATGTTTTTAGATCATTTGTATCGTATTTTTTACTACATAACTTTTAACCAAATTTCACAAACCCTAAGAAAGTTTGTTTTTTGATTCAAAACTAGATTTTAGCGCATTGAGGAGTTCAAATAACGTGTTTTTAGATCATTTGTATCGTATCTTTAACTACATAAGTTTTCACCAAATTTCACACACACTAAGAAAGTTTGTTTTTTGATTCAAAACAAGATTTTAACGCTTTGAGGAGTTCAAATAACATGTTTTTAGATCATTTGTATCGTATCTTTTAGTACATAACTTTTCACCAAATTTCACAAACACTAAGAAAATTTGTTTTTTGATTCAAAACAAGATGTTAGCGCTTTGAGGAGTTCAAATAACGTGTTTTTAGATCATTTGTATCGTATCTTTTACTACATAACTTTTCACCAAATTTCACACAAACTAAGAAAGTTTGTTTTTGGATTCAAAACAAGATTTTAACGCTTTGAGGAGTTCAAATAACATGTTTTTAGATCATTTGTATCGTATCTTTTAGTACATAACTTTTCACCAAATTTCACAAACACTAAGAAAGTTAGTTTTTCGATTCAAAACAAAATTTTAACGATTTGAGGAGTTCAAATAACGTGTTTTTAGATCATTTGTACCGTATCTTTTAATACATAACTTTTCACCAAATTTCACAAACACTAACAAAGTTTGTTTTTTGATTCAAAACAAGATTTTAGCGCTTTGAGGAGTTCAAATAACGTGTTTTTAGATCATTTGTATCGTATCTTTAACTACATAACTTTTCACCAAATTTCACACACACTAAGAAAGTTTGTTTTTCGATTCAAAACAAGATTTTAACGCTTTGAGGAGTTCAAATAACATGTTTTTAGATCATTTGTATCGTATCTTTTAGTACATAACTTTTCACCAAATTTCACAAACACTAAGAAAGTTTGTTTTTTGATTCAAAACAAGATTTTAGCGCTTTGAGGAGTTCAAATAACGTGTGTTTAGATCATTTGTATCGTATCTTTTACTACATAACTTTTCACCAAATTTCACAAACACTAAGAAAGTTTGTTTTTTGATTCAAAACAGGATTTTAGCGCTTTGAGGAGCTCAAATAACGTGTTTTTAGATCATTTGTATCGTATCTTTTACTACATAACTTTTCACCAAATTTCACAAACTAAGAAAGTTTGTTTTTCGATTCAAAACAAGATTTTAACGCTTTGAGGAGTTCAAATAACGTGTTTTTAGATCATTTGTATCGTATCTTTTAGTACATATCTTTTCACCAAATTTCACAAACACTAAGAAAGTTTGTTTTTCGATTCAAAACAAGATTTTAACGTTTTGAGGAGTTCAAATAACGTGTTTTTAGATCATTTGTATCGTATCTTTTAGTACATAACTTTTCACCAAATTTCACAAACACTAAGAAAGTTTGTTTTTCGATTCAAAACAAGATTTTAACGCTTTGAGGAGTTCAAATAACATGTTTTTAGATCATTTGTATCGTATTTTTTACTACATAACTTTTAACCAAATTTCACAAACCCTAAGAAAGTTTGTTTTTCGATTCAAAACAAGATTTTAACGCTTTGAGGAGTTCAAATAACGTGTTTTTAGATCATTTGTATCGTATCTTTTAGTACATATCTTTTCACCAAATTTCACAAACACTAAGAAAGTTTGTTTTTTGATTCAAAACAAGATTTTAACGCTTTGAGGAGTTCAAATGACGTGTTTTTAGATAATTTGTATCGTATCTTTTACTACATAACTTTTCACCAAATTCCACACACACTAAGAAAGTTTGTTTTTTGATTCAAAACAAGATTTTAGCGCTTTGAGGAGCTCAAATAACGTGTTTTTAGATCATTTGTATCGTATCTTTAACTACATAACTTTTCACCAAATTTCACACACACTAAGAAAGTTTGTTTTTTGATTCAAAACAAGATTTTAACGCTTTGAGGAGTTCAAATAACATGGTTTTAGATCATTTGTATCGTATCTTTTAGTACATAACTTTTCACCAAATTTCACAAACACTAAGAAAGTTTGTTTTTTGATTCAAAACAAGATTTTAGCGATTTGAGGAGTTCAAATAACGTGTGTTTAGATCATTTGTATCGTATCTTTTAGTACATAACTTTTCACCAAATTTCACAAACACTAAGAAAGTTTGTTTTTTGATTCAAAACAAGATTTTAACGCTTTGAGGAGTTCAAATAACGTGTTTTTTGATCATTTGTATCGTATCTTTTACTACATAACTTTTCACCAAATTTCACAAACACTAAGAAAGTTTGTTTTTCGATTCAAAACAAGATTTTAACGCTTTGAGGAGTTGAAATAACGTGTTTTTAGATCATTTGTATCGTATCTTTTAGTACATATCTTTTCACCAAATTTCACAAACACTAAGAAAGTTTGTTTTTCGATTCAAAACAAGATTTTAACGTTTTGAGGAGTTCAAATAACGTGTTTTTAGATCATTTGTATCGTATCTTTTAGTACATAACTTTTCACCAAATTTCACAAACACTAAGAAAGTTTGTTTTTCGATTCAAAACAAGATTTTAACGCTTTGAGGAGTTCAAATAACATGTTTTTAGATCATTTGTATCGTATTTTTTACTACATAACTTTTAACCAAATTTCACAAACCCTAAGAAAGTTTGTTTTTTGATTCAAAACTAGATTTTAGCGCATTGAGGAGTTCAAATAACGTGTTTTTAGATCATTTGTATCGTATCTTTAACTACATAAGTTTTCACCAAATTTCACACACACTAAGAAAGTTTGTTTTTTGATTCAAAACAAGATTTTAACGCTTTGAGGAGTTCAAATAACATGTTTTTAGATCATTTGTATCGTATCTTTTAGTACATAACTTTTCACCAAATTTCACAAACACTAAGAAAATTTGTTTTTTGATTCAAAACAAGATGTTAGCGCTTTGAGGAGTTCAAATAACGTGTTTTTAGATCATTTGTATCGTATCTTTTACTACATAACTTTTCACCAAATTTCACACAAACTAAGAAAGTTTGTTTTTGGATTCAAAACAAGATTTTAACGCTTTGAGGAGTTCAAATAACATGTTTTTAGATCATTTGTATCGTATCTTTTAGTACATAACTTTTCACCAAATTTCACAAACACTAAGAAAGTTAGTTTTTCGATTCAAAACAAAATTTTAACGATTTGAGGAGTTCAAATAACGTGTTTTTAGATCATTTGTACCGTATCTTTTAATACATAACTTTTCACCAAATTTCACAAACACTAACAAAGTTTGTTTTTTGATTCAAAACAAGATTTTAGCGCTTTGAGGAGTTCAAATAACGTGTTTTTAGATCATTTGTATCGTATCTTTTACTACATAACTTTTCACCAAATTTCACATACACTAAGAAAGTTTGTTTTTCGGTTCAAAACAAGATTTTAACGCTTTGAGGAGTTCAAATAACATGTTTTTAGATCATTTATATCGTATCTTTTAGTACATAACTTTTCACCATATTTCACAAACACTAAGAAAGTTTGTTTTTCGATTCAAAACAAGATTTTAACGCTTTGAGGAGTTCAAATAACGTGTTTTTAGATCATTTGTATCATATCTTTTAGTACATAACTTTTCACCAAATTTCACAAACACTAAGAAAGTTTGTTTTTCGATTCAAAACAAGATTTGAATGCTTTGAGGAGTTCAAATAACATGTTTTTAGATCATTTGTATCGTATCTTTTAGTACATAACTTTTCACCAAATTTCACAAACACTAAGAAAGTTTGTTTTTCGATTCAAAACAAGATTTTAACGCTTTGAGGAGTTCAAATAACGTGTTTTTAGATCATTTGTATCGTATCTTTTACAACATAACTTTTCACCAAATTTCACAAACACTAAGAAAGTTTGTTTTTCGATTCAAAACAAACTTTTAACGCTTTGAGGAGTTCAAATAACGTGTTTTTAGATCATTTGAATCGTATCTTTTACTACATAACTTTTCACCAAATTTCACAAACACTAAGAAAGTTTGTTTTTTGATTCAAAACAAGATTTTAAAGCTTTGAGGAGTTCAAATAACGTGTTTTTAGATCATTTGTATCGTATCTTTTACTACATAACTTTTCACCAAATTTCACAAAAACTAAGAAAGTTTGTTTTTCGATTCAAAACAAGATTTTAACGCTTTGAGGAGTTCAAATAACGTGTTTTTAGATCATTTGAATCGTATCTTTTACTACATAACTTTTCACCAAATTTCACACACACTAAGAAAGTTTGTTTTTCGATTCAAAACAAGATTTTAAAGCTTTGAGAAGTTCAAATAACGTGTTTTTAGATCATTTGTATCGTATCTTTTACTACATAATTTTTCACCAAATTTCACAAACACTATGAAAGTTTGTTTTTCGATTCAAAACAAGATTTTAACGATTTGAGGAGTTGAAATAACGTGTTTTTAGATCATTTGTATCGTATCTTTTACTACATAACTTTTCACCAAATTTCACACACACTAAGAAAGTTTGTTTTTTGATTCAAAACAAGATTTTTACGCTTTGAGGAGTTCAAATAACATGTTTTTTGATCATTTGTATCGTATCTTTGAGTACATAACTTTTCACCAAATTTCACACACACAAAGAAAGTTTGTTTTTTGATTCAAAACAAGATTTTAGCGCTTTGAGGAGTTCAAATAACGTGTTTTTAGATCATTTGTATCGTATCTTTTACTACATAACTTTTCACCAAATTTCACACAAACTAAGAAAGTTTGTTTTTGGATTCAAAACAAGATTTTAACGCTTTGAGGAGTTCAAATAACATGTTTTTAGATCATTTGTATCGTATCTTTTAGTACATAACTTTTCACCAAATTTCACAAACACTAAGAAAGTTAGTTTTTCGATTCAAAACAAAATTTTAACGATTTGAGGAGTTCAAATAACGTGTTTTTAGATCATTTGTACCGTATCTTTTAATAAATAACTTTTCACCAAATTTCACAAACACTAACAAAGTTTGTTTTTTGATTCAAAACAAGATTTTAGCGCTTTGAGGAGTTCAAATAACGTGTTTTTAGATCATTTGTATCGTATCTTTTACTACATAACTTTTCACCAAATTTCACATACACTAAGAAAGTTTGTTTTTCGATTCAAAACAAGATTTTAACGCTTTGAGGAGTTCAAATAACATGTTTTTAGATCATTTGTATCATATCTTTTAGTACATATCTTTTCACCAAATTTCACAAACACTAAGAAAGTTTGTTTTTCGATTCAAAACAAGATTTTAACGCTTTGAGGAGTTCAAATAACGTGTTTTTAGATCATTTGTATCGTATCTTTTAGTACATAACTTTTCACCAAATTTCACAAACACTAAGAAAGTTTGTTTTTCGATTCAAAACAAGATTTTAACGCTTTGAGGAGTTCAAATAACATGTTTTTAGATCATTTGTATCGTATCTTTTACTACATAAGTTTTAACCAAATTTCACAAACCCTAAGAAAGTTTGTTTTTTGATTCAAAACAAGATTTTAGCGCTTTGAGTAGTTCAAATAACGTGTTTTTAGATCATTTGTATCGTATCTTTTAGTACATAACTTTTCACCAAATTTCACAAACACTAAGAAAGTTTGTTTTTTGATTCAAAACAAGATTTTAACGCTTTGAGGAGTTCAAATAACGTGTTTTTAGATCATTTGTATCGTATCTTTAACTACATAACTTTTCACCAAATTTCACACACACTAAGAAAGTTTGTTTTTTGATTCAAAACAAGATTTTAACGCTTTGAGGAGTTCAAATAACATGTTTTTAGATCATTTGTATCGTATCTTTTAGTACATAACTTTTCACCAAATTTCACAAACACTAAGAAAGTTTGTTTTTTGATTCAAAACAAGATTTTAGCGCTTTGAGGAGTTCAAATAACGTGTGTTTAGATCATTTGTATCGTATCTTTTACTACATAACTTTTCACCAAATTTCACAAACACTAAGAAAGTTTGTTTTTTGATTCAAAACAGGATTTTAGCGCTTTGAGGAGCTCAAATAACGTGTTTTTAGATCATTTGTATCGTATCTTTTACTACATAACTTTTCACCAAATTTCACAAACACTAAGAAAGTTTGTTTTTCGATTCAAAACAAGATTTTAACGCTTTGAGGAGTTCAAATAACGTGTTTTTAGATCATTTGTATCGTATCTTTTAGTACATATCTTTTCACCAAATTTCACAAACACTAAGAAAGTTTGTTTTTCGATTCAAAACAAGATTTTAACGCTTTGAGGAGTTCAAATAACGTGTTTTTAGATCATTTGTATCGTATCTTTTACTACATAACTTTTAACCAAATTTCACAAACACTAAGAAAGTTTGTTTTTTGATTCAAAACAAGATTTTAGCGCTTTGAGGAGTTCAAATAACGTGTTTTTAGATCATTTGTATCGTATCTTTAACTACATAACTTTTCACCAAATTTCACACACACTAAGAAAGTTTGTTTTTTGATTCAAAACAAGATTTTAACGCTTTGAGGAGTTCAAATAACATGTTTTTAGATCATTTGTATCGTATCTTTTAGTACATAACTTTTCACCAAATTTCACAAACACTAAGAAAGTTTGTTTTTTGATTCAAAACAAGATTTTAGCGATTTGAGGAGTTCAAATAACGTGTGTTTAGATCATTTGTATCGTATCTTTTACTACATAACTTTTCACCAAATTTCACAAACACTAAGAAAGTTTGTTTTTTGATTCAAAACAGGATTTTAGCGCTTTGAGGAGCTCAAATAACGTGTTTTTAGATCATTTGTATCGTATCTTTTACTACATAACTTTTCACCAAATTTCACAAACACTAAGAAAGTTTGTTTTTCGATTCAAAACAAGATTTTAACGCTTTGAAGAGTTCAAATAACGTGTTTTTAGATCATTTGTATCGTATCTTTTAGTACATATCTTTTCACCAAATTTCACAAACACTAAGAAAGTTTGTTTTTCGATTCAAAACAAGATTTTAACGTTTTGAGGAGTTCAAATAACGTGTTTTTAGATCATTTGTATCGTATCTTTTAGTACATAACTTTTCACCAAATTTCACAAACACTAAGAAAGTTTGTTTTTCGATTCAAAACAAGATTTTAACGCTTTGAGGAGTTCAAATAACATGTTTTTAGATCATTTGTATCGTATTTTTTACTACATAACTTTTAACCAAATTTCACAAACCCTAAGAAAGTTTGTTTTTTGATTCAAAACTAGATTTTAGCGCTTTGAGGAGTTCAAATAACGTGTTTTTAGATCATTTGTATCGTATCTTTAACTACATAAGTTTTCACCAAATTTCACACACACTAAGAAAGTTTGTTTTTTGATTCAAAACAAGATTTTAACGCTTTGAGGAGTTCAAATAACATGTTTTTAGATCATTTGTATCGTATCTTTTAGTACATAACTTTTCACCAAATTTCACAAACACTAAGAAAATTTGTTTTTTGATTCAAAACAAGATGTTAGCGCTTTGAGGAGTTCAAATAACGTGTTTTTAGATCATTTGTATCGTATCTTTTACTACATAACTTTTCACCAAATTTCACACAAACTAAGAAAGTTTGTTTTTGGATTCAAAACAAGATTTTAACGCTTTGAGGAGTTCAAATAACATGTTTTTAGATCATTTGTATCGTATCTTTTAGTACATAACTTTTCACCAAATTTCACAAACACTAAGAAAGTTAGTTTTTCGATTCAAAACAAAATTTTAACGATTTGAGGAGTTCAAATAACGTGTTTTTAGATCATTTGTACCGTATCTTTTAATACATAACTTTTCACCAAATTTCACAAACACTAACAAAGTTTGTTTTTTGATTCAAAACAAGATTTTAGCGCTTTGAGGAGTTCAAATAACGTGTTTTTAGATCATTTGTATCGTATCTTTTACTACATAACTTTTCACCAAATTTCACATACACTAAGAAAGTTTGTTTTTCGGTTCAAAACAAGATTTTAACGCTTTGAGGAGTTCAAATAACATGTTTTTAGATCATTTATATCGTATCTTTTAGTACATAACTTTTCACCATATTTCACAAACACTAAGAAAGTTTGTTTTTCGATTCAAAACAAGATTTTAACGCTTTGAGGAGTTCAAATAACGTGTTTTTAGATCATTTGTATCATATCTTTTAGTACATAACTTTTCACCAAATTTCACAAACACTAAGAAAGTTTGTTTTTCGATTCAAAACAAGATTTGAATGCTTTGAGGAGTTCAAATAACATGTTTTTAGATCATTTGTATCGTATCTTTTAGTACATAACTTTTCACCAAATTTCACAAACACTAAGAAAGTTTGTTTTTCGATTCAAAACAAGATTTTAACGCTTTGAGGAGTTCAAATAACGTGTTTTTAGATCATTTGTATCGTATCTTTTACAACATAACTTTTCACCAAATTTCACAAACACTAAGAAAGTTTGTTTTTCGATTCAAAACAAACTTTTAACGCTTTGAGGAGTTCAAATAACGTGTTTTTAGATCATTTGAATCGTATCTTTTACTACATAACTTTTCACCAAATTTCACAAACACTAAGAAAGTTTGTTTTTTGATTCAAAACAAGATTTTAAAGCTTTGAGGAGTTCAAATAACGTGTTTTTAGATCATTTGTATCGTATCTTTTACTACATAACTTTTCACCAAATTTCACAAAAACTAAGAAAGTTTGTTTTTCGATTCAAAACAAGATTTTAACGCTTTGAGGAGTTCAAATAACGTGTTTTTAGATCATTTGAATCGTATCTTTTACTACATAACTTTTCACCAAATTTCACACACACTAAGAAAGTTTGTTTTTCGATTCAAAACAAGATTTTAAAGCTTTGAGAAGTTCAAATAACGTGTTTTTAGATCATTTGTATCGTATCTTTTACTACATAATTTTTCACCAAATTTCACAAACACTATGAAAGTTTGTTTTTCGATTCAAAACAAGATTTTAACGATTTGAGGAGTTGAAATAACGTGTTTTTAGATCATTTGTATCGTATCTTTTACTACATAACTTTTCACCAAATTTCACACACACTAAGAAAGTTTGTTTTTTGATTCAAAACAAGATTTTTACGCTTTGAGGAGTTCAAATAACATGTTTTTTGATCATTTGTATCGTATCTTTGAGTACATAACTTTTCACCAAATTTCACACACACAAAGAAAGTTTGTTTTTTGATTCAAAACAAGATTTTAGCGCTTTGAGGAGTTCAAATAACGTGTTTTTAGATCATTTGTATCGTATCTTTTAGTACATAACTTTTCACCAAATTTCACAAACACTAAGAAAGTTTGTTTTTCGATTCAAAACAAGATTTTAACGCTTTGAGGAGTTCAAATAACATGTTTTTAGATCATTTGTATCGTATCTTTTACTACATAAGTTTTAACCAAATTTCACAAACCCTAAGAAAGTTTGTTTTTTGATTCAAAACAAGATTTTAGCGCTTTGAGGAGTTCAAATAACGTGTTTTTAGATCATTTGTATCGTATCTTTTAGTACATATCTTTTCACCAAATTTCACAAACACTAAGAAAGTTTGTTTTTCGATTCAAAACAAGATTTTAACGCTTTGAGGAGTTCAAATAACGTGTTTTTAGATCATTTGTATCGTATCTTTTAGTACATAACTTTTCACCAAATTTCACAAACACTAGGAAAGTTTGTTTTTCGATTCAAAACAAGATTTTAACGCTTTGAGGAGTTCAAATAACATGTTTTTAGATCATTTGTATCGTATCTTTTACTACATAAGTTTTAACCAAATTTCACAAACCCTAAGAAAGTTTGTTTTTTGATTCAAAACAAGATTTTAGCGCTTTGAGGAGTTCAAATAACGTGTTTTTAGATCATTTGTATCGTATCTTTAACTACATAACTTTTCACCAAATTTCACACACACTAAGAAAGTTTGTTTTTTGATTCAAAACAAGATTTTAACGCTTTGAGGAGTTCAAATAACATGTTTTTAGATCATTTGTATCGTATCTTTTAGTACATAACTTTTCACCAAATTTCACAAACACTAAGAAAGTTTTTTTTTGATTCAAAACAAGATTTTAGCGCTTTGAGGAGCTCAAATAACGTGTTTTTAGATCATTTGTATCGTATCTTTTAGTACATAACTTTTCACCAAATTTCACAAACACTAAGAAAGTTTGTTTTTCGATTCAAAACAAGATTTTAACGCTTTGAGGAGTTCAAATTATCGTGGTTTTAGATCATTTGTATCGTATCTTTTAGTACATATCTTTTCACCAAATTTCGCAAACACTAAGAAAGTTTGTTTTTCGATTCAAAACAAGATTTTAACGCTTTGAGGAGTTCAAATAACGTGTTTTTAGATCATTTGTATCGTATCTTTTAGTACATAACTTTTCACCAAATTTCACAAACACTAGGAAAGTTTGTTTTTCGATTCAAAACAAGATTTTAACGCTTTGAGGAGTTCAAATAACGTGTTTTTAGATCATTTGTATCGTATCTTTTACTACATAACTTTTCACCAAATTTCACACACACTAAGAAAGTTTGTTTTTTGATTCAAAACAAGATTTTAACGCTTTGAGGAGTTCAAATAACGTGTTTTTAGATCATTTGTATCGTATCTTTAACTACATAACTTTTCACCAAATTTCACACACACTAAGAAAGTTTGTTTTTTGATTCAAAACAAGATTTTAACGCTTTGAGGAGTTCAAATAACATGTTTTTAGATCATTTGTATCGTATCTTTTAGTACATAACTTTTCACCAAATTTCATAAACACTAAGAAAGTTTGTTTTTTGATTCAAATCAAGATTTTAGCGCTTTGAGGAGTTCAAATAACGTGTTTTTAGATCATTTGTATCGTATCTTTTAGTACATATCTTTTCACCAAATTTCACAAACACTAAGAAAGTTTGTTTTTCGATTCAAAACAAGATTTTAACGCTTTGAGGAGTTCAAATAACGTGTTTTTAGATCATTTGTATCGTATCTTTTAGTACATAACTTTTCACCAAATTTCACAAACACTAAGAAAGTTTGTTTTTCGATTCAAAACAAGATCTTAACGCTTTGAGGAGTTCAAATAACATGTTTTTAGATCATTTGTATCGTATCTTTTACTACATAAGTTTTAACCAAATTTCACAAACCCTAAGAAAGTTTGTTTTTTGATTCAAAACAAGATTTTAGCGCTTTGAGGAGTTCAAATAACGTGTTTTTAGATCATTTGTATCGTATCTTTAACTACATAACTTTTCACCAAATTTCACACACACTAAGAAAGTTTGTTTTTTGATTCAAAACAAGATTTTAACGCTTTGAGGAGTTCAAATAACATGTTTTTAGATCATTTGTATCGTATCTTTTAGTACATAACTTTTCACCAAATTTCACAAACACTAAGAAAGTTTGTTTTTTGATTCAAAACAAGATTTTAGCGCTTGGAGGAGTTCAAATAACGTGTTTTTAGATCATTTGTATCGTATCTTTTACTACATGACTTTTCACCAAATTTCACACACACTAAGAAAGTTTGTTTTTTGATTCAAAACAAGATTTTAACGCTTTGAGGAGTTCAAATAACATGTTTTTAGATCATTTGTATCGTATCTTTTAGTACATAACTTTTCACCAAATTTCACAAACACTAAGAAAGTTTGTTTTTCGATTCAAAACAAGATTTGAATGCTTTGAGGAGTTCAAATAACATGTTTTTAGATCATTTGTTTCGTATCTTTTAGTACATAACTTTTCACCAAATTTCACAAACACTAAGAAAGTTTGTTTTTCGATTCAAAACAAGATTTTAACGCTTTGAGGAGTTCAAATAACGTGTTTTTAGATCATTTGTATCGTATCTTTTACTACATAACTTTTCACCAAATTTCACAAACACTAAGAAAGTTTGTTTTTCGATTCAAAACAAGATTTTAACGCTTTGAGGAGTTCAAATAACATGTTTTTAGATCATTTGTATCGTATCTTTTAGTACATAACTTTTCACCATATTTCACAAACACTAAGAAAGTTTGTTTTTCGATTCAAAACCAGATTTTAACGCTTTGAGGAGTTCAAATAACGTGTTTTTAGATCATTTGTATCATATCTTTTAGTACATAACTTTTCACCAAATTTCACAAACACTAAGAAAGTTTGTTTTTCGATTCAAAACAAGATTTGAAAGCTTTGAGGAGTTCAAATAACATGTTCTTAGATCATTTGTATCGTATCTTTTAGTACATAACTTTTCACCAAATTTCACAAACACTAAGAAAGTTTGTTTTTCGATTCAAAACAAGATTTTAACGCTTTGAGGAGTTCAAATAACGTGTTTTTAGATCATTTGTATCATATCTTTTAGTACATAACTTTTCACCAAATTTCACAAACACTAAGAAAGTTTGTTTTTCGATTCAAAACAAGATTTTAGCGCTTTGAGGAGCTCAAATAACGTGTTTTTAGATCATTTGTATCGTATCTTTTACTACATAACTTTTCACCAAATTTCACAAAATCTAAGAAAGTTTGTTTTTCGATTCAAAACAAGATTTTAACGCTTTGAGGAGTTCAAATAACGTGTTTTTAGATCATTTGTATCGTATCTTTGACTACATAACTTTTCACCAAATTTCACACACACTAAGAAAATTTGTTTTTTGATTCAAAACAAGGTTTTAACGCTTTGAGGAGTTCAAATAACATGTTTTTAGATCATTTGTATCGTATCTTTTAGTACATAACTTTTCACCAAATTTCACAAACACTAAGAAAGTTTGTTTTTCGATTCAAAACAAACTTTTAACGTTTTGAGGAGTTCAAATAACGTGTTTTTAGATCATTTGTATCGTATCTTTTAATACATAACTTTTCACCAAATTTCACAAACACTAAGAAAGTTATTTTTTCGATTCAAAACAAGATTTTAACGCATTGAGGAGTTCAAATAACGTGTTTTTAGATCATTTGTATCGTTTCTTTTACTACATAACTTTTCACCAAATTCCACAAACACTAAGAAAGTTTGTTTTTTGATTCAAAACAAGATTTTAGCGCTTTGAGGAGTTCAAATAACGTGTTTTTAGATCATTTGTATCGTATCTTTTACTACATAACTTTTCACCAAATTTCACACAAACTAAGAAAGTTTGTTTTTGGATTCAAAACAAGATTTTAACGCTTTGGGAGTTCAAATAACGTGTTTTTAGATCATTTGTATTGTATCTTTTACTACATTACTTTTCACCAAATTTCACAAACACTAAGAAAGTTTGTTTTTCGATTCAAAACAAGATTTTAACGCTTTGAGGAGTTCAAATAACATGTTTTTAGATCATTTGTATCGTATCTTTTAGTACATAACTTTTCACCATATTTCACAAACACTAAGAAAGTTTGTTTTTCGATTCAAAACAAGATTTTAACGCTTTGAGGAGTTCAAATAACGTGTTTTTAGATCATTTGTATCATATCTTTTAGTACATAACTTTTCACCAAATTTGACAAACACTAAGAAAGTTTGTTTTTCGATTCAAAACAAGATTTTAGCGCTTTGAGGAGCTCAAATAACGTCTTTTTAGATCATTTGTATCGTATCTTTTACTACATAACTTTTCACCAAATTTCACAAAAACTAAGAAAGTTTGTTTTTCGATTCAAAACAAGATTTTAGCGCTTTGAGGAGCTCAAATAACGTGTTTTTAGATTATTTGTATCGTATCTTTTAGTACACATCTTTTCACCAAATTTCGCAAACACTCAGAAAGTTTGTTTTTCGATTCAAAACAAGATTTTAACGCTTTGAGGAGTTCAAATAACGTGTTTTTAGATCATTTGTATCGTATCATTTAGTACAAAACTTTTCACCAAATTTCACAAACACTAAGAAAGTTTGTTTTTCGATTCAAAACAAGATTTTAACGCTTTGAGGAGTTCAAATAACGTGTTTTTAGATCATTTGTATCGTATCTTTTACTACATAACTTTTAACCAAATTTCACAAACACTAAGAAAGTTTGTTTTTTGATTCAAAACAAGATTTTAGCGCTTTGAGGAGTTCAAATAACGTGTTTTTAGATCATTTGTATCGTATCTTTTACTACATAACTTTTCACCAAATTTCACAAACACTAAGAAAGTTTGTTTTTTGATTCAAAACAAGATTTTAGCGCTTTGAGGAGATCAAATAACATGTTTTTAGATCATTTGTATCGTATCTTTTACTACATAACTTTTAACCAAATTTCACAAACACTAAAAAAGTTTGTTTTTCGATTCAAAACAAGATTTTTAACGCTTTGAGGAGTTCAAATAACGTGTTTTTAGATCATTTGTATCGTATCTTTTACTACATAACTTTTCACCAAATTTCACAAAAACTAAGAAAGTTTGTTTTTCGATTCAAAACAAGATTTTAGCGCTTTGAGGAGCTCAAATAACGTGTTTTTAGATCATTTGTATCGTATCTTTTAGTACACATCTTTTCACCAAATTTCGCAAACACTCAGAAAGTTTGTTTTTCGATTCAAAACAAGATTTTAACGCTTTGAGGAGTTCAAATAACGTGTTTTTAGATCATTTGTATCGTATCATTTAGTACAAAACTTTTCACCAAATTTTACAAACACTAAGAAAGTTTGTTTTTCGATTCAAAACAAGATTTTAACGCTTTGAGGAGTTCAAATAACGTGTTTTTAGATCATTTGTATCGTATCTTTTACTACATAACTTTTAACCAAATTTCACAAACACTAAGAAAGTTTGTTTTTTGATTCAAAACAAAATTTTAGCGCTTTGAGGAGTTCAAATAACGTGTTTTTAGATCATTTGTATCGTATCTTTTACTACATAACTTTTCACCAAATTTCACAAACACTAAGAAAGTTTGTTTTTTGATTCAAAACAAGATTTTAGCGCTTTGAGGAGATCAAATAACATGTTTTTAGATCATTTGTATCGTATCTTTTACTACATAACTTTTAACCAAATTTCACAAACACTAAGAAAGTTTGTTTTTCGATTCAAAACAAGATTTTTAACGCTTTGAGGAGTTCAAATAACGTGTTTTTAGATCATTTGTATCGTATCTTTTAGTACATATCTTTTCACCAAATTTCACAAACACTAAGAAAGTTTGTTTTTCGATTCAAAACAAGATTTTAACGCTTTGAGGAGTTCAAATAACGTGTTTTTAGATCATTTGTTTCGTATCTTTTAGTACATAACTTTTCACCAAATTTCACAAACACTAAGAAAGTTTGTTTTTCGATTCAAAACAAGATTTGAACGCTTTGAGGAGTTCAAATAACGTGTTTTTAGATCATTTGTATCGTATCTTTTAGTACATAACTTTTCACCAAATTTCACAAACACTAAGAAAGTTTGTTTTTCGATTCAAAACAAGATTTTAACGCTTTGAGGAGTTCAAATAACGTGTTTTTAGATCATTTGTATCGTATCTTTTACTACATAACTTTTCACCAAATTTCACAAACACTAAGAAAGTTTGTTTTTCGATTCAAAACAAGATTTTAACGCTTTGAGGAGTTCAAATAACATGTTTTTAGATCATTTGTATCGTATCTTTTAGTACATAACTTTTCACCATATTTCACAAACACTAAGAAAGTTTGTTTTTCGATTCAAAACAAGATTTTAACGCTTTGAGGAGTTCAAATAACGTGTTTTTAGATCATTTGTATCATATCTTTTAGTACATAACTTTTCACCAAATTTCACAAACTCTAAGAAAGTTTGTTTTTCGATTCAAAACAAGATTTGAATGCTTTGAGAAGTTCAAATAACGTGTTTTTAGATCATTTGTATCGTATCTTTTAGTACATAACTTTTCACCAAATTTCACAAACACTAAGAAAGTTTGTTTTTCGATTCAAAACAATATTTTAACGCTTTGAGGAGTTCAAATAACGTGTTTTTAGATCATTTGTATCGTATCTTTTACTACATAACTTTTCACCAAATTTCACAAACACTAAGAAAGTTTGTTTTTCGATTCAAAACAAGATTTTAACGCTTTGAGGAGTTCAAATAACATGTTTTTAGATCATTTGTGTCGTATCTTTTACTACATAACTTTTAACCAAATTTCACAAACACTAAGAAAGTTTGTTTTTTGATTCAAAACAAGATTTTAGCGCTTTGAGGAGTTCAAATAACGTGTTTTTAGATCATTTGTATCGTATCTTTTAGTACATATCTTTTCACCAAATTTCACAAACACTAAGAAAGTTTGTTTTTCGATTCAAAACAAGATTTTAACGCTTTGAGGAGTTCAAATAACGTGTTTTTAGATCATTTGTTTCGTATCTTTTAGTACATAACTTTTCACCAAATTTCACAAACACTAAGAAAGTTTGTTTTTCGATTCAAAACAAACTTTTAACGTTTTGAGGATTTCAAATAACGTGTTTTTAGATCATTTGTATCGTATCTTTTAATACATAACTTTTCACCAAATTTCACAAACACTAAGAAAGTTAGTTTTTCAATTCAAAACAAGATTTTAACGCATTGAGGAGTTCAAATAACGTGTTTTTAGATCATTTGTATCGTATCTTTTACTACATAACTTTTCACCAAATTTCACAAACACTAAGAAAGTTTGTTTTTCGATTCAAAACAAGATTTTAACGCTTTGAGGAGTTCAAATAACGTGTTTTTAGATCATTTGTATCGTATCTTTTACTACATAACTTTTCACCAAATTTCACAAACACTAAGAAAGTTTGTTTTTCGATTCAAAACAAGATTTTAACGCTTTGAGGAGTTCAAATAACATGTTTTTAGATCATTTGTATCGTATCTTTTAGTACATAACTTTTCACCATATTTCACAAACACTAAGAAAGTTTGTTTTTCGATTCAAAACAAGATTTTAACGCTTTGAGGAGTTCAAATAACGTGTTTTTAGATCATTTGTATCATATCTTTTACTACATAACTTTTCACCAAATTTCACAAACACTAAGAAAGTTTGTTTTTCGATTCAAAACAAGATTTGAATGCTTTGAGGAGTTCAAATAACGTGTTTTTAGATCATTTGTATCGTATCTTTTTGTACATAACTTTTCACCAAATTTCACAAACACTAAGAAAGTTTGTTTTTCGATTCAAAACAAGATTTTAACGCTTTGAGGAGTTCAAATAACGTGTTTTTAGATCATTTGTATCGTATCTTTTACTACATAACTTTTCACCAAATTTCACAAACACTAAGAAAGTTTGTTTTTCGATTCAAAACAAGATTTTAACGCTTTGAGGAGTTCCAATAACATGTTTTTAGATCATTTGTATCGTATCTTTTAGTACATAACTTTTCACCATATTTCACAAACACTAAGAAAGTTTGTTTTTCGATTCAAAACAAGATTTTAACGCTTTGAGGAGTTCAAATAACGTGTTTTTAGATCATTTGTATCATATCTTTTAGTACATAACTTTTCACCAAATTTCACAAACACTAAGAAAGTTTGTTTTTCGATTCAAAACAAGATTTTAGCGCTTTGAGGAGCTCAAATAACGTGTTTTTAGATCATTTGTATCGTATCTTTTACTACATAACTTTTCACCAAATTTCACAAAATCTAAGAAAGTTTGTTTTTCGATTCAAAACAATATTTTAACGCTTTGAGGAGTTCAAATAACGTGTTTTTAGATCATTTGTATCGTATCTTTTACTACATAACTTTTCACCAAATTTCACAAACACTAAGAAAGTTTGTTTTTCGATTCAAAACAAGATTTTAACGCTTTGAGGAGTTCAAATAACATGTTTTTAGATCATTTGTATCGTATCTTTTAGTACATAACTTTTCACCAAATTTCACAAACACTAAGAAAGTTTGTTTTTCGATTCAAAACAAGATTTTAGCGCTTTGAGGAGTTCAAATAACGTGTTTTTAGATCATTTGTATCTTATCTTTTAGTACATAACTTTTCACCAAATTTCACAAACACTAAGAAAGTTTGTTTTTCGATTCAAAACAAGATTTTAGCGCTTTGAGGAGCTCAAATAACGTGTTTTTAGATCATTTGTATCGTATCTTTTACTACATAACTTTTCACCAAATTTCACAAAATCTAAGAAAGTTTGTTTTTCGATTCAAAACAAGATTTTAACGCTTTGAGGAGTTCAAATAACGTGTTTTTAGATCATTTGTATCGTATCTTTAACTACATAACTTTTCACCAAATTTCACACACACTAAGAAAATTTGTTTTTTGATTCAAAACAAGATTTTAACGCTTTGAGGAGTTCCAATAACATGTTTTTAGATCATTTGTATCGTATCTTTTAGTACATAACTTTTCACCATATTTCACAAACACTAAGAAAGTTTGTTTTTCGATTCAAAACAAGATTTTAACGCTTTGAGGAGTTCAAATAACGTGTTTTTAGATCATTTGTATCATATCTTTTAGTACATAACTTTTCACCAAATTTCACAAACACTAAGAAAGTTTGTTTTTCGATTCAAAACAAGATTTTAGCGCTTTGAGGAGCTCAAATAACGTGTTTTTAGATCATTTGTATCGTATCTTTTACTACATAACTTTTCACCAAATTTCACAAAATCTAAGAAAGTTTGTTTTTCGATTCAAAACAAGATTTTAACGCTTTGAGGAGTTCAAATAACGTGTTTTTAGATCATTTGTATCGTATCTTTAACTACATAACTTTTCACCAAATTTCACACACACTAAGAAAATTTGTTTTTTGATTCAAAACAAGATTTTAACGCTTTGAGGAGTTCAAATAACATGTTTTTAGATCATTTGTATCGTATCTTTTAGTACATAACTTTTCACCAAATTTCACAAACACTAAGAAAGTTTGTTTTTCGATTCAAAACAAACTTTTAACGTTTTGAGGATTTCAAATAACGTGTTTTTAGATCATTTGTATCGTATCTTTTAATACATAACTTTTCACCAAATTTCACAAACACTAAGAAAGTTAGTTTTTCGATTCAAAACAAGATTTTAACGCATTGAGGAGTTCAAATAACGTGTTTTTAGATCATTTGTATCGTATCTTTTACTACATAACTTTTCACCAAATTTCACAAACACTAAGAAAGTTAGTTTTTCGATTCAAAACAAGATTTTAACGCATTGAGGAGTTCAAATAACGTGTTTTTAGATCATTTGTATCGTATCTTTTACTACATAACTTTTCACCAAATTCCACAAACACTAAGAAAGTTTGTTTTTTGATTCAAAACAAGATTTTAGCGCTTTGAGGAGTTCAAATAACGTGTTTTTAGATCATTTGTATCGTATCTTTTACTACATAACTTTTCACCTAATTTCACAAACACTAAGAAAGTTTGTTTTTCGATTCAAAACAAGATTTTAACGCTTTGAGGAGTTCAAATAACATGTTTTTAGATCATTTGTATCGTATCTTTTAGTACATAACTTTTCACCATATTTCACAAACACTAAGAAAGTTTGTTTTTCGATTCAAAACAAGATTTTAACGCTTTGAGGAGTTCAAATAACGTGTTTTTAGATCATTTGTATCATATCTTTTAGTACATAACTTTTCACCAAATTTCACAAACACTAAGAAAGTTTGTTTTTCGATTCAAAACAAGATTTTAGCGCTTTGAGGAGCTCAAATAACGTGTTTTTAGATCATTTGTATCGTATCTTTTACTACATAACTTTTCACCAAATTTCACAAAATCTGAGAAAGTTTGTTTTTCGATTCAAAACAAGATTTTAACGCTTTGAGGAGTTCAAATAACGTGTTTTTAGATCATTTGTATCGTATCTTTAACTACATAACTTTTCACCAAATTTCACACACACTAAGAAAATTTGTTTTTTGATTCAAAACAAGATTTTAACGCTTTGAGGAGTTCAAATAACGTGTTTTTAGATCATTTGTATCGTATCTTTTAGTACATAACTTTTCACCAAATTTCACAAACACTAAGAAAGTTTGTTTTTCGATTCAAAACAAACTTTTAACGTTTTGAGGATTTCAAATAACGTGTTTTTAGATCATTTGTATCGTATCTTTTAATACATAACTTTTCACCAAATTTCACAAACACTAAGAAAGTTTGTTTTTCGATTCAAAACAAGATTTTAACGCATTGAGGAGTTCAAATAACGTGTTTTTAGATCATTTGTATCGTATCTTTTACTACATAACTTTTCACCAAATTCCACAAACACTAAGAAAGTTTGTTTTTTGATTCAAAACAAGATTTTAGCGCCTTGAGGAGTTCAAATAACGTGTTTTTAGATCATTTGTATCGTATCTTTTACTACATAACTTTTCACCAAATTTCACACACACTAAGAAAGTTTGTTTTTTGATTCAAAACAAGATTTCAACGCTTTGGGAGGTCAAATAACGTGTTTTTAGATCATTTGTATCGTATCTTTTACTACATAACTTTTCACCAAATTTCGCAAACACTAAGAAAGTTTGTTTTTTGATTCAAAACAAGATTTTAACGTTTTGAGGAGTTCAAATAACGTGTTTTTAGATCATTTGTATCGTATCTTTTAGTACATAACTTTTCACCATATTTCACAAACACTAAGAAAGTTTGTTTTTCGATTCAAAACAAGATTTTAACGCTTTGAGGAGTTCAAATAACGTGTTTTTAGATCATTTGTATCGTATCTTTTACTACATAACTTTTCACCAAATTTCACAAACACTAAGAAAGTTTGTTTTTCGATTCAAAACAAGATTTTAGCGCTTTGAGGAGCTCAAATAACGTGTTTTTAGATCATTTGTATCGTATCTTTTACTACATAACTTTTCACCAAATTTCACAAAAACTAAGAAAGTTTGTTTTTCGATTCAAAACAAGATTTTAACGCTTTGAGGAGTTCAAATAACGTGTTTTTAGATCATTTGTATCGTATCTTTTAGTACACATCTTTTCACCAAATTTCGCAAACACTCAGAAAGTTTGTTTTTCGATTCAAAACAAGATTTTAACGCTTTGAGGAGTTCAAATAACGTGTTTTTAGATCATTTGTATCGTATCTTTTAGTACAAAACTTTTCACCAAATTTCACAAACACTAAGAAAGTTTGTTTTTCGATTCAAAACAAGATTTTAACGCTTTGAGGAGTTCAAATAACGTGTTTTTAGATCATTTGTATCGTATCTTTTACTACATAACTTTTCACCAAATTTCACAAACACTAAGAAAGTTTGTTTTTCGATTCAAAACAAGATTTTAGCGCTTTGAGGAGTTCAAATAACGTGTTTTTAGATCATTTGTATCGTATCTTTTACTACATAACTTTTCACCAAATTTCACAAACACTAAGAAAGTTTGTTTTTCGATTCAAAACAAGATTTTAACGCTTTGAGGAGTTCAAATAACGTGTTTTTAGATCATTTGTATCGTATCTTTTACTACATAACTTTTCACCAAATTTCACAAACACTAAGAAAGTTTGTTTTTTGATTCAAAACAAGATTTTAGCGCTTTGAGGAGTTCAAATAACGTGTTTTTAGATCATTTGTATCGTATCTTTTAGTACATAACTTTTCACCAAATTTCACAAACACTAAGAAAGTTTGTTTTTCGATTCAAAACAAGATTTTAACGCTTTGAGGAGTTCAAATAACGTGTTTTTAGATCATTTGTATCGTATCTTTTACTACATAACTTTTCACCAAATTTCACAAACACTAAGAAAGTTTGTTTTTCGATTCAAAACAAGATTTTAACGCTTTGAGGAGTTCAAATAACATGTTTTTAGATCATTTGTATCGTATCTTTTAGTACATAACTTTTCACCAAATTTCACAAACACTAAGAAAGTTTGTTTTTCGATTCAAAACAAGATTTTAGCGCTTTGAGGAGTTCAAATAACGTGTTTTTAGATCATTTGTATCTTATCTTTTAGTACATAACTTTTCACCAAATTTCACAAACACTAAGAAAGTTTGTTTTTCGATTCAAAACAAGATTTTAGCGCTTTGAGGAGCTCAAATAACGTGTTTTTAGATCATTTGTATCGTATCTTTTACTACATAACTTTTCACCAAATTTCACAAAATCTAAGAAAGTTTGTTTTTCGATTCAAAACAAGATTTTAACGCTTTGAGGAGTTCAAATAACGTGTTTTTAGATCATTTGTATCGTATCTTTAACTACATAACTTTTCACCAAATTTCACACACACTAAGAAAATTTGTTTTTTGATTCAAAACAAGATTTTAACGCTTTGAGGAGTTCCAATAACATGTTTTTAGATCATTTGTATCGTATCTTTTAGTACATAACTTTTCACCATATTTCACAAACACTAAGAAAGTTTGTTTTTCGATTCAAAACAAGATTTTAACGCTTTGAGGAGTTCAAATAACGTGTTTTTAGATCATTTGTATCATATCTTTTAGTACATAACTTTTAACCAAATTTCACAAACACTAAGAAAGTTTGTTTTTCGATTCAAAACAAGATTTTAGCGCTTTGAGGAGCTCAAATAACGTGTTTTTAGATCATTTGTATCGTATCTTTTACTACATAACTTTTCACCAAATTCCACAAAATCTAAGAAAGTTTGTTTTTCGATTCAAAACAATATTTTAACGCTTTGAGGAGTTCAAATAACGTGTTTTTAGATCATTTGTATCGTATCTTTTACTACATAACTTTTCACCAAATTTCACAAACACTAAGAAAGTTTGTTTTTCGATTCAAAACAAGATTTTAACGCTTTGAGGAGTTCAAATAACATGTTTTTAGATCATTTGTATCGTATCTTTTAGTACATAACTTTTCACCATATTTCACAAACACTAAGAAAGTTTGTTTTTCGATTCAAAACAAGATTTTAACGCTTTGAGGAGTTCAAATAACGTGTTTTTAGATCATTTGTATCATATCTTTTAGTACATAACTTTTCACCAAATTTCACAAACACTAAGAAAGTTTGTTTTTCGATTCAAAACAAGATTTGAATGCTTTGAGGAGTTCAAATAACATGTTTTTAGATCATTTGTATCGTATCTTTTAGTACATAACTTTTCACCAAATTTCACAAACACTAAGAAAGTTTGTTTTTCGATTCAAAACAAGATTTTAACGCTTTGAGGAGTTCAAATAACGTGTTTTTAGATCATTTGTATCGTATCTTTTACTACATAACTTTTCACCAAATTTCACAAACACTAAGAAAGTTTGTTTTTCGATTCAAAACAAGATTTTAACGCTTTGAGGAGTTCAAATAACATGTTTTTAGATCATTTGTATCGTATCTTTTACTACACATCTTTTCACCAAATTTCGCAAACACTCAGAAAGTTTGTTTTTCGATTCAAAACAAGATTTTAACGCTTTGAGGAGTTCAAATAACGTGTTTTTAGATCATTTGTATCGTATCTTTTAGTACAAAACTTTTCACCATATTTCACAAACACTAAGAAAGTTTGTTTTTCGATTCAAAACAAGATTTTAACGCTTTGAGGAGTTCAAATAACGTGTTTTTAGATCATTTGTATCGTATCTTTTACTACATAACTTTTCACCAAATTTCACAAACACTAAGAAAGTTTGTTTTTCGATTCAAAACAAGATTTTAGCGCTTTGAGGAACTCAAATAACGTGTTTTTAGATCATTTGTATCGTATCTTTTAGTACATAACTTTTCACCATATTTCACAAACACTAAGAAAGTTTGTTTTTCGATTCAAAACAAGATTTTAACGCTTTGAGGAGTTCAAATAACGTGTTTTTAGATCATTTGTATCATATCTTTTAGTACATAACTTTTCACCAAATTTCACAAACACTAAGAAAGTTTGTTTTTCGATTCAAAACAAGATTTTAACGCTTTGAGGAGTTCAAATAACATGTTTTTAGATCATTTGTATCGTCTCTTTTAGTACATAACTTTTCACCAAATTTCACAAACACTAAGAAAGTTTGTTTTTCGATTCAAAACAATATTTGAATGCTTTGAGGAGTTCAAATAACGTGTTTTTAGATCATTTGTATCGTATCTTTTAGTACATAACTTTTCACCAAATTTCACAAACACTAAGAAAGTTCGTTTTTCGATTCAAAACAAGATTTTAACGCTTTGAGGAGTTCAAATAACGTGTTTTTAGATCATTTGTATCGTATCTTTTACTACATAACTTTTCACCAAATTTCACAAACACTAAGAATTTTTGTTTTTCGATTCAAAACAAGATTTTAACGCTTTGAGGAGTTCAAATAACATGTTTTTAGATCATTTGTATCGTATCTTTTAGTACATAACTTTTCACCATATATCACAAACACTAAGAAAGTTTGTTTTTCGATTCAAAACAAGATTTTAACGCTTTGAGGAGTTCAAATAACGTGTTTTTAGATCATTTGTATCATATCTTTTAGTACATAACTTTTCACCAAATTTCACACACACTAAGAAAGTTTGTTTTTCGATTCAAAACAAGATTTTAGCGCTTTGAGGAGCTCAAATAACGTGTTTTTAGATCATTTGTATCGTATCTTTTACTACATAACTTTTCACCAAATTTCACAAAATCTAAGAAAGTTTGTTTTTCGATTCAAAACAAGATTTTAACGCTTTGAGGAGTTCAAATAACGTGTTTTTAGATCATTTGTATCGTATCTTTAACTACATAACTTTTCACCAAATTTCACACACACTAAGAAAATTTGTTTTTTGATTCAAAACAAGATTTTAACGCTTTGAGGAGTTCAAATAACATGTTTTTAGATCATTTGTATCGTATCTTTTAGTACATAACTTTTCACCAAATTTCACAAACACTAAGAAAGTTTGTTTTTCGATTCAAAACAAACTTTTAACGTTTTGAGGAGTTCAAATAACGTGTTTTTAGATCATTTGTATCGTATCTTTTAATACATAACTTTTCACCAAATTTCACAAACACTAAGAAAGTTAGTTTTTCGATTCAAAACAAGATTTTAACGCATTGAGGAGTTCAAATAACGTGTTTTTAGATCATTTGTATCGTATCTTTTACTACATAACTTTTCACCAAATTCCACAAACACTAAGAAATTTTGTTTTTTGATTCAAAACAAGATTTTAGCGCTTTGAGGAGTTCAAATAACGTGTTTTTAGATCATTTGTATCGTATCTTTTACTACATAACTTTTCACCAAATTTCACACACACTAAGAAAGTTTGTTTTTTTGATTCAAAACAAGATTTTAACGCTTTGGGAGTTCAAATAACGTGTTTTTAGATCATTTGTATCGTATCTTTTACTACATAACTTTTCACCAAATTTCACAAACACTAAGAAAGTTTGTTTTTCGATTCAAAACAAGATTTTAACGCTTTGAGGAGTTCAAATAACATGTTTTTAGATCATTTGTATCGTATTTTTTAGTACATAACTTTTCACCAAATTTCACAAACACTAAGAAAGTTTGTTTTTCGATTCAAAACAAGATTTTAACGCTTTGAGGAGTTCAAACAACGTGTTTTTAGATCATTTGTATCGTACCTTTTACTACATAACTTTTCACCAAATTTCACAAACACTCAGAAAGTTTGTTTTTCGATTCAAAACAAGATTTTAACGCTTTGAGGAGTTCAAATAACGTGATTTTAGATCATTTGTATCGTATCTTTTACTACATAACTTTTCACCAAATTTCACAAACACTAAGAAAGTTTGTTTTTCGATTCAAAACAAGATTTTAACGATTTGAGGAGTTCAAATAACGTGTTTTTAGATCATTTGTATCGTACCTTTTACTACATAACTTTTCACCAAATTTCACACACACTAAGAAAGTTTGTTTTTTTATTCAAAACAAGATTTTTACGCTTTGAGGAGTTCAAATAACATGTTTTTAGATCATTTGTATCGTATCTTTTAGTACATAACTTTTCACCAAATTTCACAAACACTAAGAAAGTTTGTTTTTCGATTCAAATCGAGATTTTAACGCTTTGAGGAGGTCAAATAACTTGTTTTTAGTTCATTTGTATCGTATCTTTTACTACATAACTTTTCACCAAATTTCACAAACACTAAGAAAGTTTGTTTTTCGATTCAAAACAAGATTTTAACGCTTTGAGGAGTTCAAATAACATGGTTTTAGATCATTTGTATCGTATATTTTAGTACATAACTTTTCACCATATTTCACAAACACTAAGAAAGTTTGTTTTTCGATTCAAAACAAGATTTTAACGCTTTGAGGAGTTCAAATAACGTGTTTTTAGATCATTTGTATCATATCTTTTAGTACATAACTTTTCACCAAATTTCACAAACACTAAGAAAGTTTGTTTTTCGATTCAAAACAAGATTTGAATGCTTTGAGGAGTTCAAATAACATGTTTTTAGATCATTTGAATCGTATCTTTTACTACATAACTTTTCACCAAATTTCACACACACTAAGAAAGTTTGTTTTTTGATTCAAAACAAGATTTTAACGCTTTGAGGAGTTCAAATAACATGTTTTTAGATCATTTGTATCGTATCTTTTAGTACATAACTTTTCACCAAATTTCACAAACACTAAGAAAGTTAGTTTTTCGATTCAAAACAAAATTTTAACGATTTGAGGAGTTCAAATAACGTGTTTTTAGATCATTTGTATCGTATCTTTTACTACATAATTTTTCACCAAATTTCACAAACACTAAGAAAGTTTGTTTTTTGATTCAAAACAAGATTAGCGCTTTGAGGAGTTCAAATAACGTGTTTTTAGATCATTTGTATCGTATCTTTTACTACATAACTTTTCACCAAATTTCACACACTAAGAAAGTTTGTTTTTTGATTCAAAACAAGATTTTAACGCTTTGAGGAGTTCAAATAACGTGTTTTTAGATCATTTGTATCGTATCTTTTACTACATAATTTTTCACCAAATTTCACAAACACTAAGAAAGTTTGTTTTTTGATTCAAAACAAGATTTTAACGCTTTGAGGAGTTCAAATAACGTGTTTTTAGATCATTTGTATCGTATCTTTTAGTACATAACTTTTCACCAAATTTAACAAACCATAAAAAAGTTTTTTTTTTCGATTCAAAATAATCTTTTAACGTTCTGAGGAGTTCAAATAACATGTTATTAGATCATTTGTATCGTATCTTTTAGTACATAACTTTTCACCAAATTTCACAAACACTAAGAAAATTTGTTTTTCGATTCAAAACAAGATTTTAACGCTTTGAGGAGTTCAAATAACGTGTTATTAGATCATTTGTATCGTATCTTTTACTACATAACTTTTCACCAAATTTCACAAACACTAAGAAAGTTTGTTTCTTGAGACAAAACAAGATTTTAACGATTTGAGGAGTTCAAATAACGTGTTTTTAGATCATTTGTATCTTATCTTTTACTACATAACTATTCACCAAATTTCACAAACACTAAGAAAGTTTGTTTTTCGATTCAAAACAAGATTTTAACGCTTTGAGTAGCTCAAATAACGTGTTTTTAGATCATTTGTATCGTATCTTTTACTACATAACTTTTCACCAAATTTCACAAACACTAATAAAGTTTGTTTTTCGATTCAAAACAAGATTTTAACGCTTTGAGTAGTTCAAATAATATGTTTTTAGATAATTTGTATCGTATCTTTTAGTACATAACTTTTCACCAAATTTCACAAACACTAAGAAAGTTTGTTTTTCGATTCAAAACAAGATTTTAACGCTTTGAGGAGTTCAAATAACGTGTTTTTAGATCATTTGTATCGTATCTTTTAGTACATAACTTTTCACCAAATTTCACAAACACTAAGAAAGTTTGTTTTTCGATTCAAAACAAGATTTTAACAGTTTGAGGAGTTCAAATAACGTGTTTTTAGATCATTTGTATCGTATCTTTTACTACATAACTTTTCACCAAATTTCACAAACACTAAAAAAGTTTGTCTTTCGATTCAAAACAAGATTTTAACGCTTTGAGGAGTTCAAATAACGTGTTTTTAGTTCATTTGTATCGTATCTTTTACTACATAACTTTTCGCCAAATTTCACAAACACTAAGAAAGTTTGTTTTTCGATTCAAAACAAACTTTTAACGCTTTGAGGAGTTCAAATAACGTGTTTTTAGATCATTTGAATCGTATCTTTTACTACATAACTTTTCGCCAAATTTCACAAACACTAAGAAAGTTTGTTTTTCGATTCAAACCATGATTTTAACGCTTTGAGGAGATCAAATTACGTGTTTATAGATCATTTGTATCGTATCTTTTACTACATAACTTTTCACCAAATTTTACAAACCCTAAGAAAGTTCGTTTTTCTATTCAAAACAATCTTTTAACGCTTTCAGGAGTTCAAATAACGGGTTTTTAGATCATTTGTATCGTATCTTTTACTTCATAACTTTTCACCAAATTTCACATACACTAAGAAAGTTTGTTTTTTGATTCAAAACAAGATTTTAACGCTTTGAGGAGTTCAAATAACGTGTTTTTAGATCATTTGTATCGTATCTTTTAGTACATAAATTTTCACCAAATTTCACAAATATTAAGCAAATTTGTTTTTCGATTCAAAACAAGATTTTAACGATTTGAGCAGTTCAAATAACGTGTTTTTAGATCATTTGTATCGTATCCTTTACTACATAAATTTTCACCAAATTTCACAACCACTAAGAAATTTTGTTTTTCGATTCAAAACAAACTTTTAACGCTTTGAGGAGTTCAAATAACGTCTTTTTAGATCATTTGTATCGTATCTTTTAGTACATAACTTTTCACCAAATTTCACAAACACTAAGAAAGTTTGTTTTTCGATTCAAAACAAGATTTTAAAGTTTTGATGAGTTCAAATAACGTGTTTTTTGATCATTTGTATCGTATCTTTTACTACATAATTTTTCACCAAATTTCACAAACACTTAGAAAGTTTGTTTTTCGATTCAAAACAAGATTTTAACGCTTTGAGGAGTTCAAATAACGTGTTTTTAGATCATTTGTATCGTATCTTTTAGTACATAACTTTTCACCAAATTTCACAAACACTAAGAAAGTTTGTTTTTCGATTCAAAATAAGAATTTAACGCTTTGAGGAGTTCAAATAACGTGTTTTTAGATCATTTGTATCGTATCTTTTACTACATAACTTTTCACCAAATTTCACAAACACTAAGAAAGTTTGTTCTTCGATTCAAAACAAGATTTTAACGCTTTGAGGAGTTCAAATAACGTGTTTTTAGTTCATTTGTATCGTATCTTTTACTACATAATTTTTCACCAAATTTCACAAACACTAAGAAAGTTTATTTTTCGATTCAAAACAAACTTTTAACGCTTTGAGGAGTTCAAATAACGTGTTTTTAGATCATTTGAATCGTATCTTTTACTACATAACTTTTCGCCAAATTTCACAAACACTAAGAAAGTTTGTTTTTCGATTCAAAACAAGATTTTAACGCTTTGAGGAGATCAAATAACGTGTTTATAGATCATTTGTATCGTATCTTTTACTACATAACTTTTCACCAAATTTTACAAACCCTAAGAAAGTTCGTTTTTTCTATTCAAAACAATCTTTTAACGCTTTCAGGAGTTCAAATAACGGGTTTTTAGATCATTTGTATCGTATCTTTTACTTCATAACTTTTCACCAAATTTCACATACACTAAGAAAGTTTGTTTTTTGATTCAAAACAAGATTTTAACGCTTTGAGGAGTTCAAATAACGTGTTTTTAGATCATTTGTATCGTATCTTTTAGTACATAACTTTTCACCAAATTTCACAAACATTAAGAAAATTTGTTTTTCGATTCAAAACAAGATTTTAACGCTTTGAGGAGTTCAAATAACGTGTTTTTAGATCATTTGTATCGTATCTTTTACTACATAACTTTTCACCAAATTTCACAAACACTAAGAAAGTTTGTTTTTCGATTCAAAACAAGATTTTAACGCTTTGAGTAGTTCAAATAACGTGTTTTTAGATCATTTGTATCGTATCTTTTAGTACATAACTTTTCACCAAATTTCACAAATATTAAGAAAATTTGTTTTTCGATTCAAAACAAGATTTTAACGATTTGAGGAGTTCAAATAACGTGTTTTTAGATCATTTGTATCGTATCCTTTACTACATAACTTTTCACCAAATTTCACAACCACTAAGAAATTTTGTTTTTCGATTCAAAACAAACTTTTAACGCTTTGAGGAGTTCAAATAACGTCTTTTTAGATCATTTGTATCGTATCTTTTAGTACATAACTTTTCACCCAATTTCACCAACACTAAGAAAGTTTGTTTTTCGATTCAAAACAAGATTTTAAAGTTTTGATGAGTTCAAATAACGTGTTTTTTGATCATTTGTATCGTATCTTTTACTACATAATTTTTCACCAAATTTCACAAACACTTAGAATGTTTGTTTTTCGATTCAAAACAAGATTTTAACGCTTTGAGGAGTTCAAATAACGTGTTTTTAGATCATTTGTATCATATCTTTTAGTACATAACTTTTCACCAAATTTCACAAACACTAAGAAAGTTTGTTTTTCGATTCAAAATAAGATTTTAACGCTTTGAGGAGTTCAAATAACGTGTTTTTAGATCATTTGTATCGTATCTTTTACTACATAACTTTTCACCAAATTTCACAAACACTAAGAAAGTTTGTTCTTCGATTCAAAACAAGATTTTAACGCTTTGAGGAGTTCAAATAACGTGTTTTTAGTTCATTTGTATCGTATCTTTTACTACATAATTTTTCGCCAAATTTCACAAACACTAAGAAAGTTTATTTTTCGATTCAAAACAAACTTTTAACGCTTTGAGGAGTTCAAATAACGTGTTTTTAGATCATTTGAATCGTATCTTTTACTACATAACTTTTCGCCAAATTTCACAAACACTAAGAAAGTTTGTTTTTCGATTCAAAACAAGATTTTAACGCTTTGAGGAGATCAAATAACGTGTTTATAGATCATTTGTATCGTATCTTTTACTACATAACTTTTCACCAAATTTTACAAACCCTAAGAAAGTTCGTTTTTTCTATTCAAAACAATCTTTTAACGCTTTCAGGAGTTCAAATAACGGGTTTTTAGATCATTTGTATCGTATCTTTTACTTCATAACTTTTCACCAAATTTCACATAAACTAAGAAAGTTTGTTTTTTGATTCAAAACAAGATTTTAACGCTTTGAGGAGTTCAAATAACGTGTTTTTAGATCATTTGTATCGTATCTTTTAGTACATAACTTTTCACCAAATTTCACAAACATTAAGAAAATTTGTTTTTCGATTCAAAACAAGATTTTAACGCTTTGAGGAGTTCAAATAACGTGTTTTTTGATCATTTGTATCGTATCTTTTACTACATAACTTTTCACCAAATTTCACAAACACTAAGAAAGTTTGTTTTTCGATTCAAAACAAGATTTTAACGCTTTGAGTAGTTCAAATAACGTGTTTTTTGATCATTTGTATCGTATCTTTTACTACATAACTTTTCACCAAATTTCACAAACACTTAGAAAGTTTGTTTTTCGATTCAAAACAAGATTTTAACGCTTTGAGGAGTTCAAATAACGTGTTTTTAGATCATTTGTATCGTATCTTTTATTACATAACTTTTCACCAAATTTCAAAAACACTAAGAAATTTTGTTTTTCGATTCAAAACAAGATTTTAACGCTTTGTGGAGTTCGAATAACGTGTTTTTAGATCATTTGTATCGTATCTTTTACTACATAATTTTTCTCCAAATTTTACAAACCCTAAGAAAGTTTGTTTTTTCTATTCAAAACAATCTTTTAACGCTTTCGGGAGTTCAAATAACGGGTTTTTAGATCATTTGTATCGTATCTTTTACTACATAACTTTTCACCAAATTTGACAAATACTAAGAAAGTTTGTTTTTCGATTCAAAACAAGATTTGAACGCTTCGAGGAGTTCAAATAACTTGTTTTTAAATAATTTGTATCGTATCTTTTATTATATAACTGTTCACCAAATTTTACAGACACTAAGAAAGTTTGTTTATCTATTCAAAACAATCTTTTAACGTTCGGAGGAGTTCAAATAACGTGTTTTTTAGAGGGTTTGGATCAAATCTTTCACTACGAAATTTTTCACCAAATTATTCAAACACTAAGAAAGTTTTCTTTTGGATTCATAGCTATCTTTTCACGCTTCGAGGAGTAAAATAACGTGTTTTTAAATCATTTGTATCGTATCTTTTACTACATAACTTTTCACCAAATTGTACAAACACTAAGAAAGATTTATTTTCGATTCATAGCAATATTTTCACGTTTTGAGGAGTTAACATAACGTGTTTTTAAATCATTTGTATCGTATCTTTTACTACATAATTTTTCACCAAATTTTACAAACACTAAGAAAGTTTGTTTTTCGTTTCAAAACAATCTTTTAACGTTCTGAGGAGTTCAAATTACGTGTTTTTGAGATGGTTTGGATGAAATCTTTCACTCATTACTTTTCACCAAATTGTATAAACACTAAGAAAGTTTTCCTTTCGATTCATAGCAATCTTTTTATGGTTCGAGGAGTTCAAATAACGTGCTTGTAGATCATTTGTATCGTATATTTTACTACATAACTTTTCACCAAATTTTACACACACTAAGAAAATTGGTTTTTCGATTCAAAATAATCTTTTAACGTTCTGAAGAGTTCAAATAACATGTTTTTGAGATGGTTTGGATCGAATATTTCACTACGTAACTTTTCACCAAATTGTACAAACACTAAGAAAGTTTTCTTTTCGATTCATAGCCATATTTTTACGTTTTGAGGAGTTCAAATAACGTGTTTTTAGATCATTTGTGTTGTATCTTTTACTACATAATTTTTCATCAAATTTTACAAACACTAACAAAGTTTGTTTTTTGATTCAAAACAATCTTTTAACGTTCCAATGAGTTCAAAGAACGTGTTTTTTAGATGATTTGGATCGAGTCTTTCATTACGTAATTTTTCACCAAATTGTACAAACACTAAGAAACTTTTATTTTCGATTCATAGCAATCTTTTTACGCTTCGAAGAGTTCAAATAATGTGTTTTTAGATCATTTGTATCGTATATTTTACTACATAACTTTTCACCAAATTTTACAAACACTAAGAAAGTTTATTTTTCGATTCAAAACAATATTTTAACATTTTGAGGAATTCAAATAACGTGTTTTTGAGATGATTTGGATCAAATCTTTAACTACGTAACTTTTCACCAAATTGTACAAACACTAAGAAAGTTTTATTTTCGATTCATCGCAATCTTTTATCCTTTTGAGGAGTTCAAATAACTTATTTGTAGATTATTTGTATCATATATTTTACCACAAAACTTTTCGCCAAATTTTACAAACACTAAGAAAAAAAAAATTTCGATTCATAACAATTATTTAACGTTCTGAGGACTTCAAATAACGTGTTTTTGAGATGATTTAGATAGAATCTTTCACTACGTAACTTTTTACCAAATTGTACAAACACTCAGATTTTAAGATTTCAATTTTTCAAATTTCAGAATTTCTAATTTCATATTTTTTTATTTTTTTAATAGGCAATTTTCAAATCAACGGAGACATGGAACCCACCAATAAAGTCACTGACAGCAGCTTCCCCGCAAACGGGACGACACTCAGCGCTTTTCAGGTCTCATCCAAACTTTTTTTATATCAAATTTACCCTTCCAAATAAAAAGACAAAAATTTGGATATTTTTTATGTTTTGTATTAGTTCTCATCAAGTGGGCCAAAAAAAACTAATTTGTATTTGTTCTCATCAAGTGAGCCGAAAAAAAAACTAACCAAAAAAATATATATATTCAAAACTGATTCGTACTCATTAGCAGGCCTGACCAATATGACGCATGAGGAGTTGAAGCTTAACCAAAGGAAAATAGTCACTTTTTTTGTTTCATCCTTTCATGACGACTATGTAATGTTTGTTATGTTTTGTTTACGCGAACAAATCAACGAGAACTATGAATTTTGGTTATGTAAATTTAAGTAACAAAATGTAGTCGAGTGAGCATGGAGTGGGTAATGAACAATTCAATGACAATCTATTTTGCGTTTGTAATTTTATGCGACAATACAATGTGTTATCGGTTTGTTATGTGTGTGTCATTTCATGCGACGATAACGACTTACATTGACAAGGTATATTTATGAACTAGCCACAACTCAAAAACTATCATCACCAATACAAAATTCATATATAAAAAAAACATACCAAATACTGTACCAAAAAAAACGAACCTGCATAATTCCACGAGTGCAACGCTAGTAATTATTATTTTTGGATAATGTATATTAACTTCAATATTTCCATTCATATGGAGATCAGCATGGGAATAAATACTCAAACAAACACATTTCATGTTTTAGATCAAACTTAATTCAAAAGGTGGATTCAAAAAATCCAGTCACCGACCCAAGTTCAAATTGCCGTGTTGAGTTATTTCTTATTTGTTGAACTAGTTTGGAAATAAAACAATTCCTACCACCGTGAAGGAGTTACAAGAATAAGTCGTATTGAAATCTTTCCATTACCACAACTTCGGTTTCCACCAAAAGCCAGTAGGATTTCTTTATGTATTACCATTAACATGTTCGACTTGTTTACAATCGTTAACTTGGGTTTGAGATTTTTATACTTCTTAAATAGGATTATTGGTTAGTCATTGAATATGAATGAAGTGTACTTTTAAAATAAGTATAAATGAAACGATCTTTTTTCGTGATTCTCGTCATCTAATATAAATGAAATGAAATTAAGAGAGAGAAACTTACAATTGCAAAAATTAAAATGTCTTCGTGCGTGAACCCGAAGGCCCCGTAGATTTTTCCTTCTTAGCCACGAAACGGTATATTGTGACCCCACTTCTCCACTCGGGCAAAGGAGGGTCCTTGTGCAAAACCTCCACGGCGAACTTCTTTCCAGCTTTCCTGAAAAATAGCGCGTCCCGTTTCTTCCATCTTTTCAAATGCGCCATGATAAACGATGTATCGCCCTTCACAAACACATTTAGAGTTTTTATCAATGGTTCTATGAGCTCTTCGTAATACACCACATCAGTGCCCAAAACCAAATCGAACGAATTACCTGAATCGAGAAAATGTAGAAATATATTGTAATCGTAAATCTGAAAGAATGATTCTTTTATTTGATTATTCTCACCGTTTTCTAATACATTGTTTGCATCGTGCTCGTCACCCCAACTGAGTTGGTGTACAGAAACAGACCCTCCATTTGAGGTGATTTCTTGAGAGTTCAGTTGAGCATTGAAATGGAGGTTTGGAAGGACGTGAGGGAGATCAGTGAGGGTTACATGTGCACCGAGGAGAGTTGCAGCGGCTAAGCCAACTAGACCAGTGCCTGATCCGAGCTCGAGGATCTTCAATGGCGATGATGATTTAGGATTTCGGAAGAGAATAGAAGGATTGAGGTCTAAGAGAGAGACGAGAGAAGTGGCGGCAGGCCAGAGCTGGAAGGAGAGGCCTTGAGATCTGAGTTGTCGAACGGTGATTGTGGAGTTGATTGAGTTGAGATGGTGACGAATTTCCTGGTCTGGGAGAACTGGGACACTGCTTTCCTGAGGTAATGGATCGACGTCGGAATCGGAGTCGGAGTGGAGGGTGGAGAGGAGAAAATTAGGGTTTTCGTCGGAATCGGAGTTGGACATACTATCTGAGATTAAAGAAGACTAAAAATAGAATCTAATTTGTGGGAGATACTAATTTAGAGGGAAAATAAAAAAAAATCAAAATGAAATTTTCGCGCCAGGTAGGGATCGAACCTACGACTTTCTGCTTAGGAAACAGACGCTCTATCCACTGAGCTACAGGCGCTTCGTATAATTTTTGTCTATAAAATATTTTAATTTACATAAAATAAATGTACATAAAGAAATATCCCTAATATATTCATAGAAAATTAAGATCAGACTATATTTTTTATGTTTATGATGAATGGTGTGATAGAATAGAAAATTCAAAACTATTTTTGAAGAAACTATAATGAATTCATTACAATTGTATACTTGTCTATTTTTTTACGAACAAACTATATTTGAATTATGTGTTGATAATTTGGAATGAAATCTAAACAATAAAACGGATTTGATGTATCGGGCAAGCGGATATCACCATTTAGTCTTCAATCGATCTAAGAACACTTTGTCTTCCGCTCCTCTGAATCTTCTCCATAAAAACTTTGTCTGCGGACCTCTAAATAGTTGGAAGTAAATCTAAATTATCGTATTCAATCCATCACAGGCTTTAGTTTCTCTCTTTCCAAATTAACCATAATTACGTGGTCATCCATCTTGTGTCCCAAATTTTACTTTTTTCGGCTCATGAGGTGCTCTCGAATCATTCCATGATTGTAGTACGGTGCCTTCCATCGGCTTTGTGCTAAGCTCATTGTTCAGGCGGTGAGTTAGCCGCCATACCGCTTTTGTTTAAGAGCAAGTAACAAATAGGTGGTTTGCCATTTCTTGATATCTTTCACATAATTTGCACCGATCTATGTGCGACCATTTCTTTTTTCTAATAAGTCGGACGTGTTAATACGTCCATGCAATGTGAGCCATATGAACATTCGTACTTTCAATGGGGCTCTAGTTCTCCATGTTTGTTTTTGCTATTCGGAGCGTACTCCCGGGTAATGGAGTTTTTTATATGCCGATTTAGTGGAAAATATTTTGCAGTCCTCCCATCTCCATTCTACTACTTCGAAATCTGGCTGTCGATTAGTGAAAGCAAGGTAGGTTGGTAGTATATCCTTTAGGTCTTTCACGAAGGACGATAATTGAGAGTTGGGGATGTCGTCTATCAAGTTTGAGGTTGTGATCCCAAATATTCGGTTGATGTAGTGAGACCACAAATTTTCCTCTCCATTATCGAGTTTTCATAGGAGTTCTTGAAGTAGTGCCTCGTTTAATACTTGAATATTTGGGATGGCCAATCCCCCGCAATTTTTTGGTAGACATACGGTTTTTCAATTGGTTTGACTTTTGCTCGGGTTTAGCTTGTCCGATCGGATCCATAAGAAGGACCTTATTAATTTTTCATTTTTTTTTTCATTACTCCTTTCGGGAGTTTCAATACTTGCATTGTGTAAAAGGATTGATAAACTTTATATCGAAACATTTCTTTTGATCGTGTAGTACGTGATTTTCATTTGAAATAATATGAGATTGTGCCATTCAATTACGAACTATTTTCGTGAAAAGAACTAACAAGACATATATCTAAATTTAGATCAAGTCAGTCTAACAATAACTCTCGAACTGTTAAATATTATTTGAATTTGAATAACATCGTATCAAGTATTTTAAAATCAAATAAACTCAAACATAAATAGTTTTGTGTAAATCGGGCAATTCTCGTATGTACCGAACATTTGTTCATTTCCATCGGGTAATACCCTACCTAAAGGGTAGAAATTAGAAAATAAAAGAGATGATATTGTTGAAAATAAAGAATTTAGAGTTATACTTTTTACTTGCTTTTTGCTGATGTTTTTTTCATCTTTTTCCTTGGTAAAAAAATTAAAATTAACATTATTAAATATTAACTTACTAATATGCATTATTTTCATTTTATATCCGGATATACTTAATATATGCACTTAAATGGTAGGGAAAAAAAAATACAAAAACAAAAACACCTTGATACATTATAGTGTTATCTGTGCAAGACAATTATACATTTTCAAGGGTATATATGAAATTATGTCTAAAATGAAAATAACATGAGGGACAAAATGTACATGACAAGTTTGATTAATCACGAACATCATATGACAGAGAAACAAAATGTGTGATGATTATATATCTTCCATCTCAATCTTAAACGATAAATATGGGTGAAATTCTTAAAAGCTCATTTGTCTTTTTTGTTACTATAGTAAACACACAAGATCCTGTGCAATAGTAATTTGTATTTTGCCACAATCGTATTTGATGCATGTTATACAATGGAGGACACAGAATATAACTCAATTAATTCGTATATGATGGGGAGTTAATGCTTGTTAAACATTGGAGGAAACCAAATTATGAGATAATTTTACAAAAGGAAAAGAAAAATCAAAAGTGATAATCTAAATTTTAACATAGATGATATATATGACTAATAACAAAATTATTTTAATTTTGTTATTACCACACTTACAATACAGATCCAGCCAGTGATGATAGACTTTTTATCTATATTTCTAAGAAAATTATCACAATCAAATAAATCATGAATTTGTTTTGAATGTTATCTTTTATCATAATTACATAATTTAGAAAGTTATTACTTAATATCATAATCTAATATTTGATATGGTTTAGTTACAGCAAAATTGTTCAGTTCATGAATCCCGTACCAACATAATCAATAAAATAGTATACATGTTTTGTCGTATAATTCTCGTAAATTATAAAAAAATCAATTAAATAAACCGCTAAAACATAAATTTTGGACAAAAATCAGAGCAAGAAATATCAATAAATAAATTTATGATTTTGATCTAATAATTTAAATAAACAGTGAAAGTTTAAATTGTGAACTAAGATTAAAGCAATGAATATTAATAACAACTAATAAATTTATGATTTTGTACTAAAATAAATATATTTAATAAACTAGCGATATTGCCCAATTTTTGGTTCATAAAAAGTTCTTATTTTTATATATCGAATTATTGTATTCTAAAATAAGTCTAACTATACACGAATAATAAAATTGGCGAATTAGTAGCGTGTTCGGTTATTTGACTGAAAATTTAACCAACTCGAAAAACATTTAATCTAAATTATACTGGAAAAAAAACTTATGCTAGTCATTTCGTAAAGAGGTCTTCTAGAAGGTTCCCGATTTTAACGCATCCTTGTATGCATCTTCAATTTTCTCCTTAATTTCGAAATACACAGAAAATTAAATATTAATTTCTTAAAACTTAAATTGTATATATAATAAAAAAAAAGGAAAAAAAAAATGAAAAATTATGTTGAATTATTATACGTTTCTGTTCGTAAGTCTATGGTTCCCATATGTTTGGTACCTCCTTTAAGAGAGTTATTTTTGCAAAATTTGAAATTTGATAATCTATCAACTTCCAAATTAATCTTTGTTGTAATCTAATTTATGATGAATTCGTAATAAAAGATTAAGCATTATTGTAATCTAAGTTTCTAATAGAAGAGATGAATTCATCCGGAGGAATTTCGGGTGATGTTAATTCCTACAGAAAAAAAAAATTGCCTTAGTTTCTCAAGAAAGGATGGTTTTTTTTTTCTTTTCTTCTATTGTATATTTCAGTTATCTAGGAGCTTTTTTGCAATTTCGGAATTATACATGGGCCTTCATGCAAATTTCTCTTGAATATAATTATTACCAAAAATATTTTATGAGCAGTTGCGTAACGAACGGATTTCCTTTCCATTGGTCAACTTTATCTAAATAAATCAAATTGCAAAATATTATAATTTTAATTGCAACGTACCAAACACTTCCATTTCCATTTGAAAATCAAGAACAAATTTAGGCTTAATTTTGTGAACTTACCCACACACATTTGGTTAGGCTTGATTTGGTAGTAATTTGGGCTTATTTACAAAATTAAAACCCACGTGAGAATTATTTTTCTTGGTTTCTGTTGTAAAATTAACAAAAGCAGAAAGAAGATAATGGGCAACACTCAAGAGAAGACTAGATTGGATTGGGTGAGTCTATGGTACGGATAGTTTTTGGACGGAGGAACCTGATTTAAACTCAAAAATCAATCCAATGGTCCACAAATACAATTGATGTGAGAAATTTTGGATGTACAGTAAAAAGGACATAATTGTCATTTCATCTATGTTGCACGAATACGAATACGGATATCTTATCCGATACGATTCGGATACGGCGATACGACAATTTTTAAAAAATCACGGATACGAATACGACTATATAGTTATTATTTTAATATATTTATATTGTATACAATTAATAAATAAATAATAAGTTAAATAATATTTTAAAATTAAATATCATGACAATAAATAAAATCAACATGACAATAAATAAAATCAACATAACAATATATAATTTATTTAAAAATATTATGGACCAAAATATATAATGGGCCGAAATATCTTAAATGGAGTATCTCAGTCGTATCATAAACGTGTCACGGCCATATCCTGCAGTATCCTACCGTATCTCCGCCGTATCCGAAAAAAATAAATATTAAAATAATCAGATACGTCACGTAACGTATCCGATATGTATCCTTATCTCCGATACCCGTATCCTCATGATACTTCTGTATTTTTGAAATATTCACATAACATAACATTTCATTCATCGTTTATACACACTTTCTTCCCTACTCTTCTTCTTCATTTCCCCTAGTCTGCTCTCCCTTCCTTTCTCTCTCCTAAATAAAAAAAGAACTCACGGGAAATCACTCATGATCTTCATTCGACCTCTCTATTTCATTCATCTTAATCTCTCTTTCAATAATATATGTTTCTACGAAGTACGGACAGCTTTGAGGAATTAAATAAATCTAAGACTAAGCGAGCAACCATTATATTCTCCTCCATGTTTTAGAAAATCACGTCTAATCTCTCTCTCTCTCTCTCTCTCTCTGAATTTTGTGTTGAGTTGTACTATATTTTTTTTAAAGATATGTTGAGTTGTACTAGAATGTTAAATTAGCAGAATACAAGAAAATTTCGTTGATGATAACTACAAATTCATAAAATTTTCTTATTGGTGTTGTA
Source organism: Luzula sylvatica (assembly GCA_946800325.1). Classification (NCBI taxonomy): domain Eukaryota; kingdom Viridiplantae; phylum Streptophyta; class Magnoliopsida; order Poales; family Juncaceae; genus Luzula; species Luzula sylvatica. The sequence goes on along the minus strand of OX326957.1, from coordinate 3,644,849 downwards.
GGTAGGGATGTAAATGGTGCGGGTAATGCCCGACCCGACCCGAACCGGATCCGTCTAAATATCCGGATCCGAATAAAATTACCCGGATCCGAACGGATCCGGATACTATCCGGATCCGTTTTTTCGGATCCGGATCCGGATCCGGAACAAAAAATACGGTCGGATCCGGATCCGGATAATTACCCGGATCCGAATAGCAATGCAAAACGGGTACCCGTTTTTCCAAATTCATTACCATTTTTAATATATTAATTTTTTAAATTATTAAACATCTTTCTCTCTCTTTTTCTTCGCCTCACATCACATCACTTTTTTTCACCTCCATCACTTTCTCTCTCTCTCTCTCTCCTCTCTCTCTCTCCCTCTCTCCCTCCTTATTTTTATGAACATTTTTGTCTAAATGAACAACGAAATGTTTCAATTTATTTAAACATTAATTAATCAATATATTTGAAATTTTATTTGAACATTCATAAATAATAATTACTGCAAATATAATTTTATGAGAAAAAAAAATGTGTATGATAGAAGCCCCTACATATAAAACTTGAAATATAAGTAATGTATTTAATTACCTATCAATAATTAGCATATTGTTAATTACAAATATAACATGGTCTCTGCAAGCCATGGTCTTGTCAAAATAAAGAATTTAAGCCACGACCTATTGTTATTTGTAAAATATCATATAAGAATTTAAGCCACGACCTATTGTTATTTGAAATGTCGAGAGATTGCTTAAATTTCGAAATTTACAAATAACCCCCTATATTTTCTTGAATTTACAAAAAAAACCCTAACTTTCGAGAAACTTCATGATGTATTCGCGAATTTACAAATAACCCCCTATAAGATTAATGAAATTAGTCTATCACGGATATTATTTTCTGATGTAATTTGTTTAAATAATATTTTTGCGGGTGTTTTTAAACTTGATGAATATAATCATGACATATTCGCGAATATATTTGATGTCACTAGATGCATTAATACAGGTTCATTAAACAGTCACAACGTGTCATATGGATAGAACGGCCGCATGACAAATCTCTATGAAACCTCGCATAAATTTGAGTTTACCAAATTTCGTACATACTCGTGCGAAATGAACAAATAAAAAAAATTGGAAAGCAAAAAAAAATTGAGGTAAAAAAATTATCAAAATTGAAAAAGAAGGAAAAAATGGGCTAAAATGAAAAATTACCTTCTTCCACATGTCAATACCTTGCGAAGGAGGTAGCACTATACAATCTATAATATGTGCATGACAATTATACGTTCTCAAGGATATATACGAAATTATATCTAAAATGGAAATAACATACTTCCCTCTCAATCTTAAACGATAAATATGCACGAGCCTATGCAATAGTAATTTCATTGTTTATTTCTTCTTATATTTTCGCCCAATCGTGTTTGACGTGGATATAATGTTTGTTAAATATTGGAGGAAGTCAAATACCGAGATAATTTTACAAAAGAAAAGAAAAATCAAAAGGGATGATATAATCTAATAATCGATATGGTTTGGTTTGGTTGCGGCAAAGTACGTTGTTCGGTTCACGAATAATAATTGTATAATTTATGAATAATTACGTACAACGAATAATATACGTGTTGATATTTTCATACCAAATTAATCAATGATTCATAAATTTAAACCATTTAAAAAAACACGTATTAATGTTTTGCCATATAATTCATTTTCGCAAAGTTATGAAGTTTTCAATTAAATAAACCGTAAAAACATAAATTTTGTACACAAATCATAGCAAGAAATATCAATAAATAAATTAAAGATTTTGAACTAATAATTTAAATAAACAGTGACAGTTTAAATTGTGAACTAAGATTAGATCAATAAATATTAATAAATATTATTAATGAAATAATGATATTGCCCAATTTTCGATAAGAGATCTCCTAGAAGGTTCCCGGTTTGAACGCATCCTTGTATGCATCTTCTATTATATCCACAATTCCAAAATACACAAAGAATTAAATATTAATTTCCTAAAACGTAAACTATATAATAATAGAAAAATAACAAATAAGTTGGAACTATTATACCGTTTTTATCGCAAGTGTATGGTTCATATATGTTCGGGACCTCTTTTAAAAAAGAGTTACTTTTGCAACATTTGAAATTTGGTAATTTGGTAATCCATATGAACTTCCAAATTAATCTTTCTTGTATCCTAATTTATGAGAAATTAGTAACAGGAAGTACATAATAATAAGCATAATTATAGGGAGATAAAAGAGCTTAAGGCATGTATGGAGAGGTGAAATTAGAATTTTAAAATTAGGTCAAATTTAATTTTTTTTGTTTGTCACGCAAATTTAGAGAAGAATTTCAAAGTGGACTTTCTTATTATTCTTTTTTTTTTTTTTGGATAAATTTGATTCCACAAAAACTTGAGTGTTAAGATGATGGAAAACTCAAAATAAATTAACCCAAACAATTAACCAAATACTTATAATTAATTTCATTTTAACTATGATGAAATTTCACAGTAAAAAATAAATATTGTTTCTTAGATTTTTTGACGTATATTTAATTAATGTAAATACTATATAAATTATAAGGTATAATAATTATAATATTATTAAATACATATAATTTATATAATATTCTATATTACCACAAATAATATAATTATTATATCCATATAATTAATATAATATAATTATTATATAATTTCTAATATTATATTAATTATATTCAATTAATAAAATAACAAAATAATTATATTAATTGTAATATATATTAATAATAAGATAAAAGTACATTTAGTATTTTTATATTACTATTATATAATTTCTAATATTATATTAATTGTATTAAAATAATAAAATAATTATATTTATTGCGATATATATTATATATAATAATATAAAAGTACATTTAATATTTTAATGTTATTATTATGGGAAGTTCTATGATAAACCCATTTTCTTATCATGGACCCATTTTCAAAAAAAATATTTTGAATATTTGTTAACTAATGATTTTTTTTGTAAGATTCAATTGTATATTTATCATTTAATGCTATGCAAAACATAAATTTTGTATAATTAATTAATAAATACTGAAAATATCTTAAAATATTTTTTGAAAAATGGTCCATGATAAGAAAATTGGTCTTTGATAGAACTCCCCATTATTATATTATTATATAATTTCTAATATTACATAAATTATATTAAAATAATTATATCTTATTTATATTAATATATATAATATTATATTATTATATGTAATAGTACATTTAATATTTTAATATTATTATTATATAGTTTTTGATATTATATTATTTATATGAAAATAATAACATAATAGAATAATTATATTAGTTTTATTATATATCAAAATATAAAATATAATATTGTAATAATATAAAAGTACATTTAATATTTTTATATTATTATTATAATATAGCGTATGCATATAATATAATATTATTTTATACAATAATATTGTTATAATTTTATATTGAAATAATGCTACATTATAATAATAATTTTTGTCAACTAATATTATTATAATATTAATACAATCATATAATAATAATAATATAAAAATATTACAATAATATAATATTACTATAATACTAATATTTTTTATCACTTTTAACGAAATATTATTTTTATATTTTCAATAACAAAATTCCCGAAATTTTTAAACAACCAAACAAAAACTTATATTTTACAACATCTCATAATTTGGACAGCCAAACAACCTGTGAAATTACTAATTCACAATTTTTTACTACTCCACCTCATAATTCAATTCCACTGTACTAATTTCGTTTGCCAAACGGCCCCTTACAGAACTATAATTATGCCTTAGTTTCTCAAGAATGGACGGGTTCTTATTTTCTTCTTCTTTTGCATTTTTTAGTTATGTGGGAGTTTTTTTGCAATTTCGGGATTATGGATGGGTCTTCATGCAAAATTTTCTTAAATATAATTACCAAAAATATTTTATAAACAGCAGCGTTGGAGAAAACTAGAGACGAACGGATTTTTTTTTCATCGGTCAACACTACCTAAATAAATCAAATTACGAAATATTATTACGATAATTGTAATTTAAAGAATATTTTCATGTCAATTGTCAATCACTTCACACTTTAGTTGATTGAGTATTTGACACAACAAAAACATCTGTTAACAAAATTGTGAATTCGAATCTCATCGTCTTTATAATAAAAAGAATATAAATATCAATAACGCACAACGATTGATTGTTAAATACTATTAAAAAAAAAAATCAAGAATAATAATATTGTTGGGAGCAATTTGGACTTATTTACAATGTTATTGTTGAATTAATATTCAGGTAATAATTATTTTTCTTGATTTTCCCAATTTGGATTTAATTATGAAATTAAAATTGTTATGACGAGTTAATAACGAAGAGTATTTACCCGTTTTACTTGTTTAGCGGTCTCGTCAACGAAGAGTTCAAACACACAATATTATCAAAATAACATTTCATAATGACATTGCAAGACTTATAATCTTCTAACTAATATAATACTAGGAACATAAAATTTCTCAAATAAAGTACCTCAAAATTTGTCATGTTGTGGGCCCCAGCTTCACAAGCTTCTTTAACAATTAACATATATATTTGAAATTAACATTTAACATTATTAACGTACTAATATGTATTTTTTCATGTCATATCAGCATATACAATCCATAAGCACTTAATTGGTACGTGTGCATCGGGGCCGGCCCCGACAAATTTGGTGCCCTAGCCCGAATCGTTAATTAATCATCATATTATGTAAAATGGTGTCCAATACACAAATAGTTCATAATTTTGTTTAACATAATTATTTTCACAAAATAATAATTTTTTTGACATTACAAATAACTATTTTAAAAAATACATACAAAAAGAAATATTTGTATATTCTTGACAAAACAACACATATTTCAAGAAAATATACTTCTTGCATTTTTCGAAGCAAATTCCTCAATCAAATCATCATATTTAAATTTATCTAAAAATTCCTTTTCGGTTGAGATCATAGCTAAACCATTCAATCTAAAAAATATTGCAATGAATTGATAATCGAATAATTACCTTTTGTTTTGCGGTTTATGAAAAAAAATTGAGCTAGTTCTCTTGTTCTACTTTTTGTAGATCTTTTTCTCTTTTAAGAATTTTATCGAACACCTTGTCTACATTAAAAAATAAGAAAAAAAATTATATGATACATAAAAAAAATATTGCAATGAATTGATAATTGAATAATTACCTTTTGTTTTGCGGTTTAAGAAAAAAAATTGATCTAGTCCTTTTGTTCTTTCTCTTTTAAGAATTTTATCGAATACCTTGTCTACATTAAAAAATAAGAAAAAATTAGATGATACATAAAAAAAAATATTGCAATGAATTGATAATTGAATAATTACCTTTTGTTTTGCGGTTTATGAAGAAAAAAAATGATCTAGTTCTTTTGTTCTATTTTTTGTAGATCTTTTTCTCTTTTAGGAATTTTATCGAACACCTTGTCTACATTAAAAATAAGAAAAAATTAGATGATGAACAAAATAAATTAATTTTCTTTGATAAATTGGAGAAAAAAAAGATTATTAAGACTAAGAGAGTACAATATCTTAGTTTGAGAAATTAATCTTCTAACTTTTTGTTTCATCTTTGTTCAATCCTAATTTAAAATTTAAAGTAACAATGAAAAAAATAACCTTGAGATGAGAAAGAGATGTCGCTCAAGGCTCAAACTTATGAACCATTTACAAGCCAAATTCGAAAAAATGAAAAAAAAAAGTACCATTTTCGGGTCCATTGAAAGAGGAAAAAAATGAAGGGTTTTTTTTCTTGTCTCTCAACTTGTGAATATGATGGTTTGGGAGAGGAGATGAAAAAAAAAATTCGTATTCTATTGGATTGGGCTAGGTAAAATTTGGGCTTATACAAAAATAAACATATATACTTATAAATTTTTTTTAATATGGTGCCCCTTTATTTTGTGGTGCCCTAGCCCAAGTGCTTGGTGGGTTTGCCCTTGGGCCGGGTCTGGTGTGCATGACAATTTTATGTTTTTAACGGCATAAATGAAATTATGTCCAAAGTAGAAATAACACGAGAGGCAAATGTTACATGACAAATTTCTAACAAAAATGTGTGAGTATATATATCTGATCTCAATCTTGAGTGATAAATATAGGTGAAATTCGTACAAACTCATTTGTCTTTTTTTTTGAACTATAATAAACACATAAAAAAAAGACTATCTAATAGTAATTTCATACTATTGGTTAGTCATTATATTTGGCCCAATTTTTATATAGCGTGGAGTTAATGCATGTTATCCATTGGAGGAAATAATATAGCTCAATTCATGCAAGATGTGGAGTTGGTGCGTGTTAGATATTGGAGGAAGTCAAATACAGACATGATTGTACTAAAGGAAAAGAAAAGACCCAAAACATCATCATGAATTTAAGGAAAATAATATCTTTCACTAATTTCCATCACATTTTCTGCACACTAATTAATATCATAATTAAAAAAAATAGATTAATAATTAATTTATGATTATTAAAAATTTAATATGTAATTAAGAGCCATACTAATTAATGATAAATATTAAATATTTAACAATAAATAATTATGAATTAGTAGTTAATTGATAGTATTAATTATTGAATTAATTAGAGTGAAAAAATATAAGGAAAACTCAGGAGCATAATAGAAAGCCACTTAATTTAATGTTGATTGGTTTGAGTCTTTTAGAGGACAGTTTGAATGTCTGGCAATTATCCCTATCAAATCAAATTTTTAAACTTTTATATTTTGTTTATACGTGGTTTTATATATTATCTACATGTAATGTATGTTAGTTGTTTAAATACATATGAGAATTTTTTTTTATATAAACAACATATGTTTGCTAATGATCTAAATAATCAATATAATTTCGTATTTTCTGAATTAACATTCTGGACTGAAAGATGCTAAAACGTCTAACTTTTCAACAGTTAATCACTTTTAAACCCATTAATTACTTTGTTGACTGAAAATTTTAATTATTGGCGAAATTCGTAAAAGCTCATTTTTAAACAACATATGTGCATGACAATTATACGCTTTCAATGGTATATACGAAATTGTATCTAAAATAGAAATAGAAATAACATGAGGGACAAAATGTATAGGACAAGTTTGATTAAACACGAGCATCATATGACGGAGAAACAAAATGTGTGATGATTTTATATCTTCCATCTCAATCTTAGACGATAAATATGGGTGAAATTCGTAAAAGTTCATTTGTCTTTTTTTTACTATAATATAAACGCAAGAACCTATTCAATAGTAATTTCATAGTTTATTTGTTCTTATATTTTCGCCCAATCGTATTTGACGTGGATTTAATGTTTGTTAAATATTGGAGGAAACCAAATACCGAGATAATTTTACATAAGGAAAAGAAAAATAAAAAAATATCATCTTCATTTTATTATAGATGATATATATGACAAATAATAAAATTACTTGAATTTTGTTATTACCAGATTTAGCATATTCAGGCGGCCAGTCATGATGGACTTTTTCTCTCTCTTTCTATGCAAAACATCACAAACAAATAAAAATAAAAATAAAATTGTTTCAAATGTTATTCTTTTATCATAATTACATAATTTAGAAAGTTATTCCTTAATTGCATAACCTAATATTCGTTTGGTTTGGTCGCAGCAAAGTTGTTCAGTTCACGAATAATAATTGTATAATTTATGAATAATTACGTACAACGAATAATATACGTATTGATATTTCCATACCCAATTAATCAATGATTCATAAATTTAAATCATTTAAAACAACACGTATAAATGTTTTGCCGTATAATTCATTTTCGCAAAGTTACGAAGTTTTCAATTAAATAAACCATAAAAGCATACATTTTGTACACGGATCAGAACAAGAAATATCAATAAATAAATTTATGATTTTGAACTACTAATCTAAATAAACAGTGAAAGTTTAAATTGTGAACTAAGATCAAAGCAATAAATATTAATATAATAAATTTATGATTTTGTCCTAAAATAAATATAATTGAACGAAATAGCGATATTGCCCAATTTTCGATAAGAGGTCTTCTAGAAGGTTCCCGGTTTGAAAGCATCCTTATATGCATCTTGTATTATCTCCATAATTCCAAAATACACAAAGAATTAAATATTAATTTCTTAAAACGTAAACTATATAATAATAGAACAATGAAAAATAAGTTGGAACTATTATACCGTTTTTATCGTAAGTTTATGGTTCCTACTTTCCTATATATTTGAGACCTCTTTTAAAAAAGAGTTACTTTTGCAACATTTGAAATTTGGTAATCTATTAACTTCCAAATTAATCTTTGTTGTAGCCTAATTTATGAGAAATTGGTAACAGAAAGTACATAATAATAAGCATAATTATAGGGAGATAAGAGAGCTTACAGAACTATAATTATGCCTTAGTTTCTCAAGAGTGGACGGGTACTTATTTTCTTCTTTTGCAATTTTTAGTTATGTGGGAGCTTTTTTGCAATTTCGGGATTATGCATGGGTCTTCATGCAAATTTTTCTTGAATATAATTACCAAAAATGTTTTATGAGCAGTATCGGTCGAGAAAACTACAGATGAACGGATTTTTTTTCCATCGGTCAACAATACCTAAATAAATGAAATTACAAAATATTATTATTATTATTATAATACACAGAATATTTTCATGTCAATTTGAAAATCAAGAATTAATTGTCAATAACGTCATATTATACTTTAGTTGAATAATTGTTTGACACAATAAATTCATATGTTAATAAAATTAAGAATTCGAGTCTCATCGCAATTATAATTAAAAAAATATATATATCAATAACGACAAGCAATTGTTTGCTAAGTATTATGCAAAAAAAAAAAGTCACGAGTAAAATTAGGTTTAATTTTGTGGACTTACACAAGTTTGGTTAATTGAGGCTTGATTTGGAAGCAATTTGGACTTATTTACAATACTAGGATAATTTTCGCGCTTTGTTGCGAGTTTTCCTTCTTCTTTTCTAAACAAACTCAATTGTAGAAATGAATTGGGACCATTCACAAAATACAATGGAATTAGTAAGAACTTAACGATATATAAGCAAACAACCGACAAATATATAGCTCAACAAGTAAAATTCACATTCAAGGAAACCTACTATAATGACAACATAAGATATCTAATTACCAAGACCACGTCCTCACCCGAGCATTAATGATTCATTGATTCAACATCTTTAACCAATTCGGACGCTTCATCCCAAACAGCCTCACCACGTAAACACATTCTTTCGATTCTCAATTTGACTTTGATTCTTACTGGACTCTCCAGTTCCAGCAGCTCTACTATTGAGGATTTTCAAAATTTGCTGATTATTGCCTTGTGTTCTCTATTACCGAGGACTTTCAAAATTTCTTGATTGTTGCCTTGTGTTTAGTCTCTCAAATGTGGGCCCAAAATTGTACTCAATTGTATGGTATGATCAATTTTGCACATATTATATCTAAAACAAAAAATTATAAACTGGGCCATAATTTATAGGTAACCAGTATGAAAGAGCTGGACATCGCCACGTAGGGAGTCTGCGAATTGCGAGGCGACACGTGTTGTCTCTCCGTTTACCAGCCTCCACTATATGATTGTCGTTGTCAACGGACAACAAAGGGATGAGACTAAGTCTAAGTGAGATATTGAAAATGAAAATTATTTTTGAGTTCGAGGATGAGATTTATTTGAACTAAAAATCTAATCAATTTCTAATTAATAGTAGTTTTTGAAAGTTGATCTTACAAAAAAAATTACAAAATAACCTTGATTTGCAGAAATTTTACAAAAAGAACCCTTGATTTTGCTGAAATTTTTGTAAAATCCCATTTTTTTGCTGAAACAATCTTAAAAATGCAAAATGACCTCTGTTATTGGAAATTGCTAAAAGAACCCTTGAATTCTAGAAATTTTACAAAAAGAACCCTCAATTTCTCGACTAAAAACATCTTAGAAAAACATCATAGAGCAAAATTACCAAATAAAAATAATATTATTTACAGATTCTGACCAAGCAAAAAAGTTGTTTGGTCTTGCAAAAAAACCTTGATTTGCAGAAATTTTACAAAAAGAACCCTCGATTTTGCTGAAAATTTACAAAACAATATGAAATTGCAAAAACACCCCTGTTATTGGAAATTGCCAGTTTACAATAAAAATAAGGGAAATTTTACTGTTTAGACAGGATTAGTTTCGTATTACCAAAAATAGACCAATTAGTTTCAAAATTTGAGAAATAACACTCTCGGCCTTTGAAAAGTCGAGAAATTGGTAAAATGCTCGACCTTTCAAAAGTCGAGCGATTTTATACCTTAAACACCACCATTTGCAGACTTAACAGAGTAATTAGGTCCCTAATCTGCCACCTCACCTGTTCGACTTTTGAAAAGTCGGTAGCTGTGCCACGTCACCCGTTCAACTTTTGAAAGGTCGAGGGGAATCAAACATGGAAATTTTCATCTAACCCCCTTAATTTTCTTTAATTTGCAAAAATTACAAGACCCCCTAACTTTTCTTCAATTTGCAATTAAGCCCCTCTAAGGATATTTCATGGAATTGCTATTTTTTGGGACCAAAATACCCCTCTATTTTTCATCTTTAAATTTAATAAACATATTTTTGTATTATTTTATTAATTTAAAATCACTATAAATATTTTTTAAAATATACTAATTATAAAAAAGTATATGTTACATACATAATTTTAATTCTTTATTTATTATATATTTTATCATAATAACTAAAATTAAATAAAAAAATTATATAAAAAATATAGGGGTATTTTGGTACCAAAAAAATAGCAATTCCATGAAATATCCCTAGAGGGGTTTAATTGCAAATTCAAGAAAAGTTAGGGGGTCTTGTTTAGTTAGGGAATTTTTGCAAATTAAAGAAAATTAAGGGGGTTAGATGAAAATTTCCATGTTTGATTCCCCTCGACCTTTCAAAAGTTGAACGGGTGACGTGGCACAGCTACCGACTTTTCAAAAGTCAAACAGGTGAGGTGGCAGATTAGGGACCTAATTACTCTGTTAAGTCTGCAAATGGGGGGTGTTTAAAGTATAAAATCGCTCGACTTTTGAAAGGTCGAGCATTTTACCAATTTCTTGACTTTTCAAAGGTCGAGACTCGAGAGTGTTATTTCTCAAATTTTGAAACTAATTGGTATATTTTTGGTAATACGAAACTAATGCTGTCTAAACAGTAAAATTTCCCTAAAAATAATTTGGATGATTCCACATTTTATTTACACGTCCACATATTTTTGACCTAAAATAAATTAATTAAAATGCAACAAAAAGTTGATACAAGTAAAGATAAAAAAGAATCAAATTGTAATCTTTGGATTTATAACTAAATATCATGCACAAATCTGGATAAAAAGAATCAGTCAAGAACTTACACTGTAAGAACACAATTTAAACAAATAAGGGTCTTTATGTGAATTTTGCTATTATGAAATCAAAAAAGGTTTGTAAGAATTTTGCTATTAAGAACACAATTTAAACAGCTTGTAGAAAGACGATTCCCTAATCGCAATAAATACCTAAGAAACAAAAAAGTGCATTTCAGCAGATCCGCTCAATAAGTCTACCAGAGATAAATTTGTGGACTAAAGGTAACTGCGGGGACAATAACTTTGTGAAGCCGCTGAAATAAAGCCTGAAGTTACTGAAATTGATCACCAAACCATAAAATGAAAATTAAGAAAGAAATAAAGTGGAAACATCAGGTGGTAACCCCCTTTCGTTCAATAAGTCTACTTACGGAGGAAGTTTGCAAGACCCACAGATGAGCAAGATGAGTACACTTACAATTACAACGATGATGAGGAAGAAAGAGATCTCAGATTCACTTACACACTGAAGAAGTCCAATGAGAGTCCATGGAAATCCATTGTTCTGGCAAAAAATTTCATTTTGGAGGCAAGCATAAGGAGGGGGGTCAAGCTTTTCTTTCTCACACGCCGAAGAAGTGTAAGAACGTGTGGGAAAGTGAAGAGAGTTGAATGGAGATGGACTCTCCTGTAGTCTGTAGACTGTAGTTGTACTTGTCCTTTTCTGTTGACTATGTTGCTCTTTTTTTACTGCTCTCTTTTTACCTGAATTGACAAGACTATTGAGATCTAATGGAAAAAATGAGCAACGTGGCCTCTTGCAAGAAGTTGTATTGTAAATTTAAGAAAAAAAAAAGCTCACTTTTGCCCTCCCGAAATGTTCGAAAAAGTGTAACTGGCCCTCCAAACTCTAATTTTGTTCATTTTGCCTCCTGAACTCTCATTTTTTCTCACTTTTGTCCCCTCCATCAGTTAAGTGTACAGTCAGCAGTTAAGTGATGACGTGGCAGTGATGACTTGGCAATTTTTGATGATTTGGTTGGTGACGTGGCAAATTTTATATTATAAAATTATACAACCATTAACTCATTTAATTAAATTCATTAACAACTAATTAAATCCAAAACCATTATTTTAAACCCAATCCAAACCCATCATTTTAAACCCAAACCCATTATTTTAAACCCCAACCCAAACCCATTATTTTAAACTCAAACCCAACTAATTTAAACCCTCTCTCTCAACCCGATCTCTCTCTCTCTCTCTCTCTCTGCACACCATTGTCGCCATTGTTGGTCTCGACTGGTGAAGCTCGCCAAAATCGCCGCCAGATCCCCGCCCCCCTGCAGATCTCCGCCCCCCCTGCAGATCGCCGCCAGCGCCCCGCACCCCTAAAATCCTGCAGTCCCCCAGCAGCGCCCCGCCCCCAGCAGCCCCCCGCACCAGCAGCCCCCCGCACCAGCAGCGCCCCGCCCCCAGCAGCGCCCCGCCCCTAAGAAAAAAAACCTAATTTCAGCAAAAAACCACTAATTTCAGAAGAAAAAAACCTAATTTCAGCAAAAAACTCTAATTTCAGCACAAATTATCTGAAATTAACCCTAATCTGAAATTAACCCTAATCTGAAAATAATCGAGAGAGAGAGAGAGAGAGAGAGAGAGAGAGAGAGAGAGAGAGAGAGAGAGAGAGAGAGAGAGTGTGTGTGGAATGGAGCTAACCTGAAGAGAGGAGAGCGTCCAGAGAGCGAGAGCGCGAGAGAGATGAGTGGAGCTAGCGTTTGTGCCAGAGAGAGAGAGAGACGAGAGCGAGAGAGCGACGAGATGTTCAATGGAGCTGTGCGAGATAGAGAAGAGGGGCGAGAGCTTCCTTCGTCAACGGAGCCTGTGCCAGATAGAGAGAGAGAGAGAGAGAGAGAGAGAGAGAGAGAGACGGGGTGGGGTGAGAAAGGGACTCCAATAGCGGGTTATTGGGTTTGGTTTTAATTTTGAGTTAGGGTTTAATGGTTGTAATAAAATGAGTTAATGGTGTATAAATAATAGATTAATGGGTTTGAATTTTATAATATAAAATTTGCCACGTCACCAGCCAAATCATCAAAAATTGCCAAGTCATCACTGTCACGTCATCACTTAACTGCTGACTGTGCACTTAACTGATGGAGGGGGCAAAAGTGAGCAAAAATGAGAGTTCAGGGGGCAAAATGAACAAAATTAGAGTTTGGGGGGCCAATTGCACTTTTTCGAACACTTCGGGGGGCAAAAGTGAGCTTTTTTCTAAATTTAATAGGAAAATGGTAAATTATTGTTGAATTAAAATTCATGTCATAATTATTATTTTTTATTTTTTCAATTTGGGCTCAATTATGAAATTAAAATTGTTACGACCAGTTAATAACGAATAGTACTTACCCATTTTACTAGTTTAGAGCTCTCGTCAACAAAGAGTTGAAACACACAGTATTCTCCAAATAACATTCCATATAGCAAGACTTATAATCTTAACTTATATAAAATTCAAAGAAATATTTTTCTTTCTGTATATTTTCAAGGTGTTTATTTTATTATTATCTGTTGTTAGTTTTTCATGAATAATAAATGAAATATTAAAATTATACAAACACAACATTTAATAATTTTATTTTTGTGAAATCATTATATGTTAAAAATTATTTACGAATTTTTTTAAAACTAATAAAATTAATAAAAAATAACAAAAACATACATATGAAAATATAAAGGTATTTTGGTCAAATTTTTTTTTAACACCATCCATGATTAGTTTTAACCCATATAGGGGGATATTTGAAAATAAAAATTTGGTGGAGGAGATTTTTTTGAAGTATCCAAAAAGATAGGAGATTTTTTAGAATATCCAAAAAAAATATGGGGGGTTTTGAAAATTTCCCTAACATTATTAACGTACTAATATGTATTTTTTTGATGTCATATCAGCATATACAAACCATCAGCACTTAATTGGTAAAAATTACCAAAACTATACAAAAATTATATTAATACTTTATAGTGGTAAGCGTGCATGATAATTTCGTGTTTTTAACGGTATAAATGAAATTATGTCCAAAGTAGAAATAATACGAGGGGCAAAAGTTACATGACAAATTTGCTTAATCACGAGCATTATATGACGGACGAAATAAAATGTGTGATTGATGATATCTTTGATCTCAATCTTGAGTGTTAAATATAGGCGCAATTCATAAAAACTCGTTTGTCTTTTTTTTAATCTATAATAAACACATAAAAAGACTATACAATATTAATTATATTGGCCCAATTTTTATATAGTGTGAAGTTAATGCATGTTATGATTGTTATCCATTGGAGGAAATAAATTCGTGCATGATGTGGAGTTTGGTGCGTGTTAGATATTCGAGGAAGTCAAATACGTACATGATTGTACCAAAAAATCATCATGAATTCAATGTTTGATTCGTTTGAGATGAAAGTTTGAGTGCCTTGCAGATTATCCCTATTAAATAAATTTCTGAACTTTTATATTTTGTCTATAAGTGGTTTTATATATTATCTACATGTAATGTATGTTAATTGTTTAATTAGATATGAGAATTATTTTTATATAAACAACATAATATAATTTGGCATTTTCTGAATTAACATTCTAAACTGAAAGATGCTAAAACGCCTAACTTTTGAGAAGTTAAACATTCTTAAACCGATTAATTACTTTGTTCACTGAAATTTTTAATTATTGGTGAAATTCGTAAAAGCTCATTTTTAAACAACATATGTGCATGACAATTATACGTTTTCAAGGGTATATACGAAATTATATCTAAAATGGAAATAACATGAGAGACAAAATGTACATGACAAATTTGATTAATCACGAGCATCATATGACAGAGAAACAAAATGTGTGATGATTATATATCTTCCCATCTCAATCTTAAAGCAATAAATATTGGTGACATTAGTAAGAGCTCATTTGTCTTTTCTTCACTATAATAAAACTCAAGAGCCTATGCAATAGTAATTTCATATTTATTTGTTCTTATATTTTCGCTCAATGGTATTTGACGTGGATTTAATGTTTGTTAAATATTGGAGGAAGTCAAATACCGAGATAATTTTACAAAAGGAAAAAAGAAATCGAAAGAGATAATCTTCATTTTATTATAGATGATATATATGAGTATGACAAATAATAAAATTACTTGAATTTTGTTAGTACCATATTTAGCATATTCAGGAAGCAATTTGGGCTTATTTACAATATTATTGTTGAATTAAAATACATGTAATAATTATTGTTGTTGATTTTTCCAATTTGGGCTTAATTATGAAATTAAAATTGTTATGACGAGTTAATAATGAAGAGTACTTACCCTTTTTACTTGTTTATAGCTCTCGTCAACGATAAGTTAAGCAAAGTAATCAACAACACTGAAGAGTTCAAACACACAATATTCTCAAAATAGCATTCCGTAATGACATAGCAAGACTTATAATCTTCTAACTTATATATTATTAAGAACATAAAATTTCTTAAATAAATTACCTCAAAATTTGTCATGATGTGGGCCCCAGCTTCACGAGCTTCTTTAACAATTAACATATCTATTTGAAATTAACATTTAACATTATTAACGTATAATAATATGTAGATTTTTCATGTCATATCAGCATATACAAACCATAAGCACTTAATAGGTAAAAATTACCAAAATTATACAAAACTAGCAATGACCCGCGCAATAATTGCGCAGAATTTCATATTCTTTTTCTACATTTTTTTGTATAATTTGTTTAAATAGAATTTTCGCGAATACATTTAAACTCAATTATATAATCATGATATGTTTGCAAATATATTGATGTCAATAAATACATTATAATTAATAAATGTTCATGAAATTTGTCTATCGTGGATATAGACAGTATAATTAATAAGGGTCCATGATATTGGTCCATCATTATAAATTCACAACGAATAAATAAAATATAACATGTTATAATTCAAACAATATTAAAGTTTCAAAACAAATAAATGAAAACCTTGAATTATACACATAAACCAAAATATATATTTGAAATGTTTTCCATTAACATTATATATGGAGTCTTAATAACACAAAATATCAATCACAATTGTAAAGCATGTCATAAGAAAATAACAATTGCGACATAATTTCATCCGGAAATTATATATGGAGTCTTAATAACACAAAAATAACATCCTTGATGAGGCGGCAAGAAAAAATTAAGTAGGTTAATTACTATTATTAATTGTCTCATTTAATGATTTAATTGACCGTTTAATTGATTTGACACGCCAATTAACATTTATTTATATAAACATATCATAAATTATTGATGTGTTAATTAAATGTGTCAATTAACATTTAATTGAGTCAGTTAGAAATGCTAATCAATTCACTTTGTCACCTCATCGAGGATATTATGATGAGTTTGGGGGTCAATTATATTTTTCTTCTATACATGCGTATAATTTGGGTTGCAATAGAAACAAAACTCACAAAAAAAAAACGGACACGTGCCAATATGTGATCACATGTCAATTAATATTTACTAATATTAACATATTATAAATTATTAGTGTGTTAATTAAACGTGTCAATTAACATTTAATTGAGTCAATTAGAAATGTTAATCAATTAATTTTGTCACCTTATCAACGATATTGTTATGATTTTGGAGGTCAAATTATATTTTTTTCTTCCATACTTGAGTATAACTTGGGTTGTAATAAAAACAAAACTATTAAAAAAAAAAAAAAATCATGCCACGTGTCAGATTTGGATGATATTCTAAATTATTACTATAGAAAAATTATATCAATACTTTATAGTGGTATGTGTGCATGACAATTTTATGTTTTTAACGGTATAAATCAAATAATGTCCAAAGTAGAAATAACACAAGGGGCAAAAGTTACGTGACAAATTTGCTTAATCACGAGCATTATATGACGGATGAAACAAAAAGTGTGAGTATATATATCTTTGATCTCAATCTTGAGTGATAAATATAGGTGAAATTCGTAAAAACTCATTTGTCTTATTTTTTAACTATAATAAACGCATAAAAAGAAAAAAAAAAACTACACAATAGTAATTTCATAATGTTATTATATTTGGCCCAATTTTTATATAGCGTGGAGTTAATGCATGTTATCCATTGGAGGAAATAATATAACTCAATTCATGCATGATGGGGAGTTGGTGCGTGTTAGATATTGGAGGAAGTCAAATACAGACATGATTGTGCTAAAGGAAAAGAAAAAACCGAACAAATCATCCGGAATTTAATATAGATCCATTTGAGATAGAAGGTTTGAATGTTTGGCACATTACCCCAACCAAATCAAATTTCTAAACTCGTATATTTTGTTTATAAGTGGTTTTATATATTATAATTGTTTAATATAATTATGAGAATTATTTTTATATAAATAACATATGTTTATTTGTTTGCAAATGATTTAAATAGTCAAAATAATTTTGTATTTCTGAAATAATATTCTTGGCTGTAAGATGCTAAGGTGTCCAACTTTTGAAAAATTCAGCATTCTTAAACCGATTAATTACTTGGGCAATTCTACGGTAGGTCTTGTTCTTACTTAAATGGCCAGGATTAAATCATACAATATAATCGGAAGGTTGTGATTCAATTTGCTTATGGTAAAATAGTCATTATTTATATCTTCACACAATCCATCCAGTTCATTTTCTCTCTTATATTTGGTGACGCTCAAATGTTTCCATTTCTACCTCTTACTCTGTCTCACACTAGAAGAGAGAGCTTCACGGATCAAATTATTTTCTTCTCTTTCAATTTATGTACCAACTAATTTCGATGAAATGAGGTCTTGGGAAGTAGTGGACTAACGAAGGATCGACTATCTGATTGAGACGTATTCTTCAACTGAGATCTCAGGTTATTTCACAGGATAGGTCTACAAAATTCTTGGATAGTCTTTTTATGACTTCATTTGTTCAAATTAAGATTGAATTTGTTGAATTAAGATTTGATTAGTTTTTAACTAATTTGGAAATTGAAGGTTTTTTTGCCAAAAGAAAAACAAGAACTTGTGTTGTACCGATTCAAGAAAATAAGAGAAAGTAATAGAGTGAAGTAGAGTATGGAGTCGGTACCAAAGAAGAACGAGAGCTCATGAAAGGTTTTGTATTATCACATATCATACTACTGACGAACTGATATCTTTTCCATCGGTCAACACTACCTAAATAAATCAAATTACGAAATATTATTATTATAATTAAAAATTTACACAATATTTTCATGTCAATTTGAAAATCAAGGATAAATTGCCAATCACTTCACACTTTAGTTGGTTGAATATTTGAAACGACAAAATCATATGTTAACAAAATTATGAATTCGAATCTCATCGTCATTATAATAAAAAAAATATATAAATACCAATAACGATAACGACGAACGATTGCTTGTTAAATATCATTCAAAAAAAAGTCAAGAGTAATAATATTGTTGTGAGCAATTTGGACATATTTACAAGAAGAGTTATATCATACATCCATTGGACCTTACTATACATTCTTTTGTGATCTAACGATTAAGATATAAAATTTGATGTCAATCTAAAAGTCAAGATTAAATCACTTTCCTTATCATACATCCTAAAAAGGGCATAAAGGTAATTTTGTACCCATGTAATACTCTTGCCATTTAATTTTAAAAGGAAAGAAATCAAATTAATATCTCCACTTTAATTATTTTTACAATTCTTCTCATTGACTGAAACCTAAAAAAAGAAACTGCATAATTAAAATATCTAGAATAAATGCTAAGAGAGAAATATTACAAGAAGCAAGACATATATCTCTAAATAAAATAAAACGATAATATCGTATATTTTTTATTTTTTTGATTAATGATAATATCATATATTTTCTCTTTTTTGTTTTTGTTTTTGTTTAACTTTTTAGTTTTGTACATTTTTTTTTGTTTGATGAACAACATGACTGGAAATAAACTAACGTTTTTCAGATTATATGAGTGTGTAACACAAGTTATATATATTGATGAAAATAATATTTTATGTGCATAAAGATCATAAATATATCCTTAGATTGCAACAATGAAAGATTAATATTTTAGTTGTCCAATTTAATATTTCATACATTTTTCCATACGAAACCTGGTAGAGTCTACAAACTATAGTGAAATGATTTTCAGGAGAATATGAAAAGTTGATTTGTTTCCTTTTAAATTTTAAAATACAATTACTCCATCTATCAAGTTTTTTCATTTTGTTCACGATCTAAAATTGACAAATCTTTTTTTCATAATTTTTCAATATCAATAAAATTGACCATCTTTTTTTCATAAATTTTCACTATCTCTTGATACTGGAGACTAAAAATTCTAAACTTTTTGTGCTAATGGCCTCACAAATATGCTAACAAACATTTTTTTTTTAAATTCATGTTAAAAAGGACTTGATCATAATCATGTTATCGGACATTCATAATAGTCATAACAACAAATCCTCATACTTTATAAAAGATTTATCTAACTTGTTGGACATATACAACACCTCCACAATAAGGAATATGAATGGCATAAACACAAACAGGGAACTGAGAAAAAATTGAAAAGTTCATGACGGCCTCAGCTGGAGAGGAGGAGAAAAAAATGGCTGCTAGAGAGATGGAAGAGAGAGAAAGCGAGAAAGTCTGGAGAGAGAGAGAGAGGAAAGCCAGAAAGACAAGAGAGATAAGTTAGGGAGAAAAAACGATAATAAATAAAATGGAGAGAACATTTTCAAAATGAACGGAGAACAATAACAAACAATACATACTAATACTATTTATACCGAAATTATCTTTTTGTCAAAAAGGTGTATGATAGAAGCTCCCTATTTCCTATTTACAATATTATTGTTGAATTAATATTCATGTAATAATTATTTTTCTCGAGGTTGAAAAAAGCGTTTAGCGCGGCGCGACGTCGTGATTTTTTTTGTAGGGTACTGCGTATAGCGTGCGATATATCGAAGCTACATTTTTGTAGCGAGCAATAAGAATAACCATTCTATATATGATACATTGGTAGTTCAAAATAAAAATCCATTACGACACTACTACTTTCAACCACATAACTAAATATACAAAAAATACAAGAACACGACACTCAAAAAATCATATTATATTAAATAATAGTACTAATTCAAAATGCTAAAAAATGAAACAAAAATAAGATACATTAAGTAAATAAGATGATGAAAAAAAAATGAAAGTTTGGTTTTCTAGAAGATGAGAAAATGTTAGTATGGTATCTTAACAAATCGAAAAAGAAAAAGAAATGAAGTTATGGTTTGGAAATTTATCTTAGTTCTTAAGCACTTAAACAATCTAAAGAGGACAAAGAAAAAGAAAAAACTGAACTCAAAAAACTGCCTGCCAAAAAGAGAAAAAATTGCCTCACAAAACATGAACAAAAAGAAAAAATAAACCCTAGTGAAGAAATGAAAAAATATTTGTGTTTATTTGTGGAGTTATGTTCTTATATTATGATGTATAACTAAAATGGACATTTATAAATCTTTATACACAAACAAAAAATACTAAAATTATTAAAAAATCCCAATAAAGGAATGTTGCAAAAATTAAATATTGCGCAACGCTACCCGCAACGTACGCTTCACGCTATTTCGTACGCAACATCAATATATCGTCAAAAAACCCAATAACACAAAAACTCGCAGCGCGCAACGTTAGGCTTCAAATACGCGCAATATCGAGTTATATCACCGCAACACAACGCAATTTGTAACACTGATTTTTCTTGATTTTCAATTTGGACTTAATTAAGTAAGTTAGCATTTCTGTCATAGAGTGTGGAGAGAGAGAGATGAATCAGAGTGCTTTTAAGAGTATCAAAGTGTCGGTGCTCCCAATTTTTTAATCGTTTGATTACATGAAGCTATGTGCTTTTAAGAGAGAAACCTTACCCGCACGCTCCGTTTAGTTATAATTAATCCCAATTTAAAAAAAGAAAGAAAAAGAAGTGAAAAACTCTTCATCTCCTTCCCCTCCCCCCCTTCTCTCTCTCTTTCTCTCTCTCTCCAAGTCCAAGTTGCCTCACCGCCTATTTCTTATCTTCCAAGGCCATGCTTCTTACCTCTCTTAATCTTCTTCGTCTCCCAAGTCCAGCTCTCTCAGGCTCTAATGATTTCGCCCCAAGTAGATGCAGCTCGACTGCTTCTCTTTGAGAGCTCAACTACTCCAGTTCGCCCTCGAGCTCTCATGGTTTTTCCAAAAATAAAAATTACCTTGCAGATTATCTCGGCGAGCCTCTATCTCGACTTAGCCCCCTCTCTCTGATTGATGCCCTTCATGCCTGTACTAACAAATAAGTCTCGGTATTCCTAAATCATGTCATTTGCTCCTAAAATCAAAAACGCAAATTTGAAGATGGCAATGTGAACTAACTTAAATTTTTATAGATAAGAAGCCCAGCTTATTTAATTTTTCAATAACATTATTCCTCAAGTCCTGCCATTGTTCCTTGCTATCTCTTCCATCTGTGCTTCAATAACATTGTTCCTAAATCACAAATTTGAAGATGACCATATTAAGCTTATTTAATTTTTGACAAGTTAATAGTATGAAAAATGCAGCTAATTATTAGTCTTGTTCCTAGTAATACCTTTGTTACGATCACAATGCTTCATTCATTTCAAGGTTCACCCCTCAATATATTCTCTTTCCACATTTCGAGTAAATTAACTTCGTTTGTTCGGTGCTCTGACCTAAACAATCCATATAAATACTCATATAATTCGCCGATGTAAAAGGGGTACCATTTGAAAACTCATAAAATTCTCCCTCTTTATCTTTCATTTTATTCGATATGTATCCGAATCGTATCACACCCGTATTCGTATCGGATACGCGTATTTTCAGCATACTTCTGTATTTTTGAAGTATCCGCGTAACATAGCATATTACAACTTACAATCTTCTAACTTATATACTACTGAGACCAATTTCTCAAATAAATTACATCAGAATTTGTAATGGTGCGGGACCCAGCTTCACGAGCTGCTTGTCTTATAACTTCAGATACTAAACCCATTCCTCCTTCGACATATGTATATTCAATTAGAAAAATTATATTTGTCCCCTCTAAACTCCCTCAGAAAACTTGATGCGTTGGCAAAGAAGCATTTAATACGTTTAATAATAATAAATTTTACATCTTAGATTTACCAGGTGGTAAACCTAACTTATTTATTTTATTATATTTTAATTAAATTTCGCACGTTTCACATGTGGTAAATGATGAATCGATCCATTGGGTCAAATTTAATGTTATTACCAACACATCAATTATGCTAGGAAATTCTAAGGGGGTGTCTATCACCACTCATTAAATTAACATTTAACATTATTATTTATTAACGTACTAATATATTTTTTTTTTTCAGGTCACATTAGCATATACAAACCATAACATAAGCACTTAATTGGTAAAAACTACCAAAATTATACAAAAATACCTTAATACTTTACAGTGGTATGTGTGCATGACAATTTTATGTTTAGTTATAAATGAAATTATGTACGAAGTAGAAATAACATGAGGGGCAAAAGTTACATGACAATTTTGCTTAATCATGAGCATTATATGACGGATGAAACAAAATGTGTGAGTATGTATGTATATATATATATATATCTTTGATCTCAATCTTGAGTGATAAATATAGGTGAAATTCGTATAAACTCATTTGTTTTTTTTAACTATCATAAATACATAAAAAGACTATACAATAGTAATTTCATAATATTTGGTCCAATTTTTATATGACGGGGAGTTAATGCATGTTACCCATTGGAAAAAAATAATATAGCTCAATTCATATATGATGTGGAGTTGGTGCATGTTAAACATTGGAGGAAATCAAATACATACATGATTACTAAAGGATTAATCGGAAAAGATAATCTTGATTTTCGTATAGTGTGCATTCCAAATTTTGAACAAATCTTCCAATTTCTTAAAAGTCGAGGGAAATCCTTTTTATTCATATATTACATATATTACAATTTGTTATATGATTCCAATTTTTACTCACCCACGTTATTATTCATATATTACATATATTTTAAAAAGGATATATTATTTAAACAATAAATAATATTTGAGACAATTTTTTATATATAAAATATATGTAAATATAAAAAAAATGTGTTTAATATCCAATATATACAATTTATAATATAGTCTTTGAGAAAAGTTTTAGGCGGTGAACCACATTTATTAGGTGGTAATAAATCAAATTATTAATAAAAAATTGGTTTATTTAATTTTTCATTATTTACTTTTACACGTGATAAGTTTTTTTTTTTAATAAATTTTTAATTATTTTATCTTCGATTTTTTTTTTTTAGAAACAAAGTATTTTCGTTCGTAATTTGTAGATTTTTGCAAATTAATTTAATATTTTATTTTCGATCTCATATTTTTGTTAATTTTTATGATAATATTATTTTGTAAAATTTTCGACAAACTTTAATTTAGGTGTGAAACGGTAGAAATGAGTCATGCATATTTATTTAGCACATGTTAAACGTGTGAATTAATTCTGTCCCGTATTTTTCTAAATTTGTACATTTATATTTGATTAATTATTTTTCAAACGAGTCACATGTACTCGTTTAACATTTGGTAAATGGTCAAGCTCAATAACTTATTTTTCACATTATTATATTTGAATTTAATTACAAATAGATAGTGGTAAATAAGTACAATAGAAACATTAAATACAATAATGATGTGTGAAATAACTAACATTTAATTCTCTTTCATCCTTTATGGATGGTCCAAATAAAAATATGCATGATTTGTCACTACAATTAATACACATGTCAACACATTAAGCATCTAGATGGATTGTTAAGGAGGATGAATATCATCCATCTAATTTAAATAAACAGTGAAAATCTAAATTGTGAACTAAGATAAATGCAATAAATATCAACAGCAATCAATAAATTTATGTTTTTAAAATAAAATAATATAATTTAATAAAATAACAATATTGCCTAATTTTTTGTTAATAAAAAGTTTTTGTTTTATATATCAAATTATTGTATCCTAAAATAAGTATAACTATATGTGAATAAGAAAATTGACGAATTAGTAGCATGTCAATTATATTAGAACGTATTTTGTACCATACAATTATATTAGAACGTATTTTGTATCCTCAAATTATTGTATCCTAAAAAATTTAACCAACTTGAGAAATATTTGATCTAAATTATATTAGAACGTATTTTGTACCATACAATTCGTGTATCGCGAATAACTATGGTTTGGAGTATAAATACTTTGTGCTTGACATATTCAAGCTAGCAAAAACTTATGCTGGAATTATACTAGCATGGAGCTTAAAAGAAAAGGACGACTCAAACAGATTTAGTAATAAACATTTAAACCTGAAAAATACAATAATTTACTAAGAAGCCCGTAAAAATGAGGAAAAAAATTGCCAGAAGAAAAAATGATGAAAATCAAACAGATCTGGACTCAAGTTCTGACTCGAACCCGAGTTTTGTTCGAGAAAAAGGTTTAAGAAAGAAGAAGAAGGGTTTCTTGCATCTTTTATCGATTTAGGAGTCTTGTGCATCTTAATTATATTATTTAATCGTGTTATTATTTTTAGGTGTCTTTTTAAAGTTCATAAGTGCATTGTTATGTTTATGTTTTATAGATTCCATTTTTTTGTCTAATTATTATTTAGTAAATATTTTGTGTAAAAAAGATGGCATGTCATCTTCTTTGAACAAAAAAACAAAATATAAAATTTCCTCTCTTTATTATCCTCTTTCTTTCTTGTCTCTAATTTCAAATTTCTCTTTTGCTTAAATATTTTTCTAAACCAAAACTACACCCGTACACGCGAACTTGAATTTAAATCAATTTGTCGTCAAGTGGTATCAGAGTAAGTTCGACAACCACCTTCGTGTTTGCGTGAAGTTGCCTCCTCTATTTTCACTACGATCATGGCTGATCAAAATATTCTTGTACTTATCGAGCAAAATGCAACCAAACCAAACTAGTTTACTTGAGCGTCTCAAGCAAAATCAAAACCACAACACTCGACTTATCATAATTTTCTTTAACAATTAACATATCTATTTTAAATTAATATCTAACATTATTAACGTACTAACATGTATTTTTTTCATGTCATATCAGCATATACAAATCCTAAACACAAAGTATGAGGGGCACAAGTTGAATGGTAAAAATTACCAAAATTATACACGAATATCTTAGTACTTCGTGGTGGTATGTGTCCATGACAATTTTATGTTTTAAAAGGTATAATAAAAATATATCCCAAATAGAAATAGCATGAGGGGCACAAGTTGCATGACATTTTTACTTGATCACGAGCATTATATGACGAATGAAACAAAATGTGTGAGTATATCTTTGATCTCAATCTTGAGTGATAAATATAGGTCAAATTCGTAAAAACTCATTTGTCTTTTTTTTAGCTATAAGCCTATAATGAACACATAAAAAATACTATCCTAAAAATTTCATAATATTTGTTAGTCATTATATTTGCCCAATTCTTATATGACGTGGAATTTCATATTATTCATTGGAGGAAATAATATTAGCTCAATTCATCTATGATGTGGAGATGGTGCGTTAGATATTGGAGGAAGTTAAATACAGACATGATTAATTTAATGTAAAAAAGGTTTATACCAAAATCAACCCTGCCCAATCAAATTTCTAAACGTTTACATTTTGCTTGTATGTGTTTTATATAAAAATGTCGAGTAGTGATGTACATCCCCCACTATCATCCCCCACCACTCTTGATGACGTGTCACCACTAAAAATTAACACACAAGTACATGACTTAACACCTTAATTTGATATTAAATTATAACATAATATAAATAACATGCAAAATTTGATGTTACCTCATGTATTTGTGTTAATTTTTACGGCGTTAATCCATAACCAGCGCATCAAGAGTGGCGGGGGACGTGCAGTGGGGGAAGAGCAACATTTTCCAAAAATATAATGTTTTACGTGTTTACACGTGTTTTATATATTTTGTAGCTCATTTCATATAGGATGGGAAGGTTTATACGTGTTGTACCTACATGTAATCTGTGTTAATTGTTTAATATAAAAATGAGAATTATTTTTGTATAAATAATATATGTTTGCAAATGATCTAAATAGTTAATATATTTTAGTATTTTCTGAATTAAAATTATGGACTGAAAGATACTAAAATGCCTAATATTTGACAAATTAAGTACTCTTAAACCGATTAATTACTTTGTTAACTGAAATTTTTAATTAACAAACCTTCCCACTTTTGAAAATTAGATGGAATTTGTTTTTATTATGATATATGAATTCAATTTGCACCACAATTATTAGGAGCATTTCTGACAGTGATCTTGTCTGGAAAAAATTCAAAAAATAATTCTGTTTTGCAAAAAATTCCAAAATTAATCCGAACCGAATTTTAAAAATTCGGTATCAACGGCTTTTTAAAATGAGTTGAATTAATTAAATCAAATAATCTTAATCAAAAAGATTTTCCAAACATCAACAATCCACCGGGTTTTATAAAATTAGTGTACTATTTCTAGAATTTAATTTGGTCTTTGTCTCCAATTTTTACCTCTAATTTAATACATTTTATATAACGCACTTAATTAACATGATAAATATCATATATCGTCTAATTAGCAGAAAATTCTACATAAATAATATTACTTTGAATCAATCAATTTTAATTAATACTAATCTGGTTTGGATTAACTTTGAAATAGTTTGCAAAATGATCATTTTTCGATTTTTATTTAACATGATTACTATTAGAAATGCTTCACATTATTATTCATATATTATATATTTATAAGAACATTATTCGAAAAATTAATAACACAACAATCTAAAAAATATATAATAAAAAAAATTAATAATATATAATGCTCGAAAATATGTGCAATAAAAAAAATATGTAATTGTTTATAAGATATGGTCAGCCTTTTCTCCTGACTATCAATGATGGTTTAATCTTTTTCTCCTGACCATCAAGGATGGTTTAGTATTATAAGTATGATATATGCACGGTGTTTAGTATTTTTATAATTTGGAATTTAAATTTTAAATACTTGTGGTGGAAACACAGAATATCTAAAAATCGAGTAATATGAAAAAATAAACTGCAAGTAAATGATAAAATTACACCATTTAGATAGTATTCTATAAAAAAATATTGAAATTACAAATATGTATTTATTGGGGCCGGCACTGAATAAAGTGGATCAGTACCAACTTTCTAGGGAACTTAAATAGTAAAAAAAAGATATTGGGCTTGTTTGTTTTGAGGGATTAGATGGGATATGATTTCAATATCCGGAATAAACATAAAATTTCTTGTTTGATTTGAGGGATTACATGGGATATTATTTCTTGTCCCGGTATTTTGTACTACCACTTAAAAATTGGTATTACAAATTCATGGATAAGCTTATCCATGTATTTGATTATAAAATCATTTCTCCAAAATTATTGTAATATAATGTATTATTAAATAATATTATATTGTATAATATAATACAAAACAATATAATACAATTTAATTTAATTTAATATAATATAATATAATTTAAAACAATATATAATATAATATAATATCTTATAATATAATATATAGCAATATAATATAAAACATTATAATATAATATAATATAGTATAAATCAATATAATATAATATAATATAATTTAGTATAATATAGTATAAAATAAAATAATATATAATAAAATAAAAAATATAATATAATAAAAAATATTATAATATGTTATAATATAATGTAATATAATATAAAACACTATAACATAATATAGTATAATATAATAGAATATAAAGAATAATAATATAATTTATAATATAATATCGTATAATATAGTATAATATAAAATAATATAACAAAATATAATATAATATAATATAATATAAAATAATATAAAACAATATAAAATAAAACAATATAATATAAAGTAATATAATATAATATAATATAATATAATATAAAGCAATATAATATATAACAATAAATTATAAAATAATATCATTTAATTTAATTTAATATAATATAATTTAAAACAATATATAAAATAATATCATATAATATCATATCATATCACGTAATAATACAATATATTATACTATAATATAATATAATATAAATGTAAAACAGTATAATATAAAATAATATCATATCATATCATATCATATAGTATAATATAATATAATATAATATATTATAATATAATATTATTTAAAGCAATAGAATATAGAATATAAAACAATATAATATCAGATTATGTTATATGATATTATATAATATAATATCATATAATATAATATAAAACAATATAGTATAATATAATATGATATAATACAGTATAATATAATATAATATGAAACAATATAATATAATAAGGGATTAAATATTAAAATATTAAAATCTCGTATTTATGCAATTTCCTCATGCCACCTCATCACAACTCATGCCATATCATCACAATTATTTCAACCATTAGATTATGATATGTGGCAATATATGAATCATAGATTAACCTTTGATTTTGTGTGATTATGTTTTATTTGTAGATATTTATGTGTCCCTTATTTTACACATAGTTTTAAGTAATTTTAGAAGGCCACATCACCTTACACTCATGACATGTTAAAATATTATTTGTTAGGTTCATGTTGGAGCAGTTCTATTTGATTTTGAATTTTTTTCACAATATGTTACATGATCAATTATGAATACAAATAGAATGTGAAGAATTTAAATATCTAACATTAATCAATTAATATATAATATCATAAAACATACATCAAATATTGTTAGTATTTTCATATATAATTTAAAGAATTAAGAAATATATTCGCTTGAATTTTATCTTTATTTTGAGATCCATATTATCATATATTTAATATTTTTCTCTAACTTAAAATTATGAAAACAATTGTGTAAAAAAAAATATAAAAAAAAAATATAATTATATTAATGACTTGTAAGTCTAATTATTATTATTTTTAAAACTATAATATAATTGAAAAAAATTGTACGTACTACTAAGTATGTTATTATCATATATTCAATATTTTTCTCTAACTTAAAATTATGAAAACAATTATGTAAAAAAAATATAAAAAAAAATATAATTACATTAATGACTTGTAATCCTAATTATTATTATTTTTAAACATATAATTGGAAAACATTGCACATCCTAATTATTATTATTAATTTTTTTAAAATAATTATGTTATATTTGTATTTTTACTTAAAACCGTTTCAAGTTAATCTTTTAAAAAACTAATGAAAGATATTTATTTACTAAACACAAATAATTTCTTTAACTTATTTAATATTTTTCAATCATAAACATGAAACATAAAATTTATCAGACACAAATAATTTTTTTAAACTTTTACAATGTTATTATTCTTAATTTTGGATATGAAAATTTAAAATAGCATATGGTTTTGATTTTTGTTTATGTCCACGTATGTTGTTTTATTATTTTGTAGTGACATTTATTTTTTTTTGTATGTGTTGAATTAAAAGTATTAAATAAATATTTCGCAATATGTCATATTCAAAAATAGTATAATAATTTGGTCATCATCAAACTTTCTTAATAAATATGATATTTATTTTCATAAAGTCTTATATTTGATTCCGAAAAATCATAATTATATATTATGTGTATGGTAAAACAAATGAAACAAAACCGCCGCGAAGCGCGGGTAATCTCCTAGTATTGTTAAAGCGTGAGTTTCTTTTTTGCTTGCATGAATATGCTAAAACACAAAGTAATATATACTCCAAACTATATAGTTAGGCATTCGTAGAATCCAAACTAACAAATAACTAACAAATATCATTATTTATTAGATAATGTTTGTTTTAATTCAGAGTCATAAATTTATTGATTGTTGTTGATATGTCTTGCTTTAATCTTCATTCAAAATGTAATATGTACTCGATTGATTAGTTAAAAATCATAAATTTACTTATTGTTATTGATATTTATTGTTCTAATCTTCGTTCAAAATTTGAATTTTACTGATTATTTAAAAGAAAAGTTTTAATATGGAAAGAATGTATTATACGGCAAAACATGCATACTACATGTTTTTTAAATGTTTGAAAGTACGCAAATCATTAATTAGGTCGGATATGAAAATGTAAATACTCAAATAAATATATTTTTGGTAAATTATACAATTATTATTTGCGAACTAAACAAATATGCTACAATGAAACCATATCGATTATTAGATAATGATATAACGAAATAATTTTCTAAATTGTGTAATTATCATAAAGAAATTATATTTTAAGACAAGTCCTTGATGCTTTGTTTAGACAGAGAAAAGAAGGTGCATTATCATGTAAACTGTTTACAAATTACAATGTGTATCATATTTTCGAATTTTTAATATAATAAAGTACATTAAATATACTATAATTTTGAATACTATGATTGTGGACATAACTCAAATTATAAAGATATGATCGTATGATCCATGTAGGTACAGAACTTGATCAATTTGAAATGTGGATATGTAGTTTTATATTTGTACCAGTTAATTGTAGGTGATAGTTTTTAGTATTTGTACCAGTTAATTGTAAGTCGTAATTTAATTAGTGTACCAATCGTTTCGTACATAACAAGCATAAAAAGTAAACGAACAAAAATATAATAAATTTGATAATTTGATAATTATCAAAACTACAAAAATATGTGACCAATAAAACCAAATCTTGTCGAAGATATTTTGGGCAAGACCCGATCTCAATCATTATTGGATTACATAGAACGTAAATGATGTATCTGAACATTGTTTTTGCCTAAAGGACTTTATAGAGTTATGCTAATATTTGATTTCCTCCAATGTTTAACAACCATTAACTCATATTATATATGAGTTGAGCTATATTATTTCCTCCAATGTATAACATGCGTGAACTCCATATATATAGTTCATGATTGAGAGGGAAGATATAATCATCACTAATTTTGTTTCTTTGTCATATGATATTATTAATAGTTCTAATCGAGTTGATTGGGCTGAATTTTACCGCTTCCACGTTCTTACTTCATCGTCCGTTCATTACTTTTGTGCTTCCTTCAATGGTGGCCGTCGGATACTTCTCTCATTTTCTCATGCCACACAACACAACCAGCTAAAACCCTAGCCCAAAATAGAAAAACCTAGCGAGAGAGAAAACATAGCCGCGAGAGAGAAAAGAGGAAAAAGACGTTGCGGCGCGAGGCGGGGCAAGTGTGAGACCAAGGAAGGATGACGCCTTCTCTCCTATCTCCGACGACATCGCTGGTTGAGGCTAGCTGGCGCAAAGGACGACAGTCAGGCGTGACATTGAAGGTTTTTGTTTTTTGTTTTTTTCGTACTGTTTCCTTCGGATTCGATTCGAATAGGTGTTATTGATGTTTTTTGGTGTTGATTTTACTTCCATTTCTCTCAATTATTTCCCAGTTCTGATTTGGTCGATGCATAGTTGCTTTCCTAAATATTTTGTGCTCGAGTTCAGATGATTTCAGTCCAAAAAGAGTTCGTTTAGGGTATTGGTTCAGCTTTTCAAAGATTTGTGTCAATTTTTCGTTTTTTAGTCTTCTTCTTATTCGAAAGAATTGTCACTTTTGGTTCAGTTTTCAAACTAAAATTTATTTTAGGATCAATTTTTCAGTTTTTAAACCTAAATGTTTCACGGTTATGATCGTAATTTCGCTGTCTCCTGGTTTGCACGGACGAATTGATTGTGGCGGGCCCGCGTCGGCGAGGATACTGGCATTATCGAACTATTTGTCGAGGGCCGAACTCGGTATTGAAGAATTTTCCCTCGATGTCAACCGAGTCAGTAACTATTTGTCGAGGGAAGTTATGCACTGTATTATGGTACACTGCTTTAGGTATATAAATTTTTGTAATTCTTCTGATTTTAATATTTGAAACTAATTTTGGTTGAAACGAGCCTATATTCGTTAAAGCTGCGACGGGACAGCTAAACAAAATAACAGTTTTACCACTCTTTTTGGAATCGTACCACTAAACCTTCACTGGTACGTACCGTTTCATTCTCCATTTTTTTAATCTCAATAAAAATCACAATATAGTTATAATAATAAATATTTTTGGTTATTTGTTAAGATTTAGCAAAGGAAATATTGGATAGAGATGCAAGGCGTTGGTGACAGAACAAAGGCCCTAGACATGGAGACGCGGGGCGATTTTCTGGCGACACAGGCGTGAGGCTATTTTCTGGCGACCGAGACGCGAGGCGCTGGTCACGGAGATGCGATGCCATTTTCTGGGGACAGAGAAGCGAGACAATTCGTGGCGACGGAGACGCGAGGCGATTTTCTGGCGATGGAGATGCGATGCTATTTTCTGGCGAACGAGACGCGAGGTGATTTCGTGGCAAAAAAGACATATATGATCGAGTAATGTTAAATTCTCGAAACACTTGACGATTATGAGTCAATGTAAGTAACACTACACAGTTTTAAATTTGCATGTATTGAAAGTTGGCTTTGGATTAATCTTTTTTAATTGGTTATTTGGTTAATTACAGGTAATTAACAATTCAGCAGCACTTTTGAAGCCCCCTGAGGTACTTAAACTCTTGAAATACTTTACGATTAGAGTCAATGTAAGTAATCCTAAACAAAGTTTTTGAATTTGCATGTGTTGTTAATTGTTTTGCACCAAATTTTAATTCTCCAATTTTATACTTATTTCCAGAGATCGACTAATGGCATGTGTGTTGCGATGTGTCAATGTCTGAGAAGCTTGATCACGCTAAAAACGAACAGTATTGTTTTACATGATTCGTCTCCTTTTCTTCTTAATTCTCCACACGAGGTTAATTTTTCTCATGTATTAATAAGGTCACATGTCTAAAAAGGGTAAACTTGATATTTCGGATTTTTATGAGAATATATATGATATTTCCAGGTTTTTAAAAGGGTAAATATTACATTTTAAATAACGGTTCAATACTATTTTTTAGATTTTTAAATGGGTAAATATGATATTTCTGACTTTTACGAAGTGTTATATATTTGCACTATTGAATAGGTTTATATGATATATTGTATTTTGAGAGGGTACATGAGATATTTTTGACTTTTCAATAGTGAATATGATATTTCAAACTTTGAGAAGGGTAAATATGATATTTTAGGTTTTCAAAAGGATAAATATGATATTTCAGATTTTTGATAGGGGTAAAATATGATATTTTAGATTTTAGCAAGTGCATGTTGAATTTGAGATTTTGAGAATGACAAGTACGATATTTCAAATTTGTACGAGGGTATAAATGATATTTTGAGTTTACGAAAGGATATGTATATTTCACATTTCTAAAAGGGTATATATATGATATTTCGAAATTCCTAAATTGGTAAATATGATATTTCGGATTTGTAAAATATAAATACAATATTTCGGATTTCTAAAGAGGTAAATAGGATATTTGATACTTCTACAAGCGTATATGTAATATTTGCAGATTCGAAAGGATAAATATGGCATTTTGTATTTTTAAAGGTCCACATGATGTTTTGGAATTTTCAATGGTAAATATGATATTTCAAACTTCGAGAATTTAAATATGATATTTGAGGTTTTCAAAAGTGTAAATTTGATATTTGAGATTTTGAGAAGAGTAATTATGGTATTTTGGATTTGAAGAAAGGCAAATGTGATGTTTCATATTGTGAGAAGGGCATATTTGATATTTGATATTGTGGGAAGGATAAATACAATGTCTAAAAAGATAAATTTGACATTTCAGATTTCTAAAAGTGTAAATACGATATATCAAATTTCTGAAAAATATAAAAAAAAATTCCAAATTTCTACAAGCGTATATATAATATTTCCAAATTTGAAAGGGTATATATATGATATTAGGGTCAGAGTATATATATGTATATTACAGTGGTGTTATACACCACGCACTTGAAAACCCGCTGGTATACCCGCACCATATAATTGGGCACTAAATTTCCAAATTAATTGGCCTCACCCATTAATTACCCATTAATAACCTTCCATTTTCAATTGTGCGTGTTCACTACGGGGTATATTGTGGGGGGTGCATATACTTATCGTGTATATTAGGGTAAGCGTTTGCAAAATCTTTATGATGTTTCTTGGATGCTAATATTTGAACTTTTATGATGTTTAATTTCACTTATAACAACAATTACGAAGACTTTGACTGTTATTATTGGTATATATTAGTTTAAAATGCAAAATGTGTAGTAGTTGTAGTAGTTCAATTTGGAACAAAGTTCAAAATGGCTCGCGCATATGCGCGAGGGTTTAGCTAGTTTGTGATTAATCAACCTTGTCACGTACATTTTGTCCCTCGAGATATTTTAATTTTAGACATAATTTCATGTATATCCTTGAAAACATATAATTGTCATGTACAACTAACACGATAACGTATTAAGGTGTTTTTTTTGTATTTTAGATAATTTTAACAATTAAGTGCATATATAAAGTATATCCGGATATAAAATGAAAAAAAAATACATATTAGTAAGTTAATATTATTAATGTTAAATTATTCGGACCGTTTGATCTTGACCAAAAATTCACAATTAGTCGGTTCTTCGTTTGAACGTGGTCTGTATAAATTAATGTAAAAGTTACACGAACATTGATCCACATTGTACATAATTCATTCATATTTTGTCTCAATTGAATTTGAAAACAAAATTTAGATATTGTAAAAAAAAAACCTATTTTATTTGGAAACTCCAAAAAATCTTCTCTACCAAAATTTTATTTTCAAATAATCCTTCCATACGTGTTAAAACTAATCATGAATGATGTTAAACACTTTTTGAGCGAAATATCCTTCTATTTACATAAGTAGTAATAAAAAAATGTCCTTTTTTTATTAATTTTATAAAAATCCTATAAGAATTGTAGCATATAATATTAAAAAATATATATATTATATGTTATATTTATATATTTTAATATTTCGTACATTATATATATTTGATTTTTTTATATTTTCTTCTTGAAAAACTAACGTAAAATAATAGTAACAGGAACAACGATATATATATTATATGTTATATTTATATATTTTAATACTTCGTACATTATATATATTTGATTTCTTTATATTTTCTTCTTGAAAAACTAACGTAAAATAATAGTAACAGGAACAACGATATATATATATGGCCAACACTCTTATTTGGACAACGTCGGCCAACAACACTTATTACACTAAATCTAAATATTATAATCGAATCTTAACCGTATAGATATGTTTTATATCATTTTGATATGGTGTAGAATAAATTT
Source organism: Luzula sylvatica (assembly GCA_946800325.1). NCBI lineage: Eukaryota > Viridiplantae > Streptophyta > Magnoliopsida > Poales > Juncaceae > Luzula > Luzula sylvatica. The sequence goes on along the minus strand of OX326957.1, from coordinate 3,608,904 downwards.
TAAACAATTTTGATTTTTGTATCTAACAAAATCGATAATATATTTTCACAACCGTCCATTTCGGTAAATTTATAGATTTCAATGATGGAAAACTCGAAACTTAGTAAAAATTCATCCCGAGCCTATCTATATGATTTAAAATACATCCAAACCAAAAAAATCGAATTTCAAAATTTATTTAATGATGATTCATGTTGTAAACATTTTGTACCGTTCAATTTTTTAAAGTATTATGATAAGTATGATAGAAGTTTTTATTTTTCATGAAATTGAATCTACAACATTCTCAATTGATATAAATCATATCTATACGGTTAAAATTCGATTTTAATATTTAGATTTAGTGAAATAAGTGTTGTTGGCCGACGTTGGCCAAACAAGAGTGTTGGTCAATGATCATATCCCATATATATATATATATATATATATATATATATATATAGGGCTAGATTCAATGGCCAACACCCTTGTTTGGCCAACTCGGCCAACAACGTTTATTTCTCACAATATATACATGAAAATAAAAATCCAACCGCATAGATGTGATATGCATCACTTGAGAATGTTATAGATTTAATTTCATGAAAAATAAATATTTTTATCGTCTCCATCACGATACGTAAAGATATTGACGGATGACAATATTTACGACATGATTCATCATAAAATAAATTTTAAAATTCGAATTTTTTTCATTGGATTTAATTTAAATTATATAGATAGACTTTAGATTAATTTTTACAATGTTTCGACTTTTCTTTCATCGAAATCCAAAAAAATACCGAAATAGACGGTTGTGAAAATAGCTTATCGATTTTGTTAGATAGAAAAATCCAAACGAAACAAATTTTTTTCTACAACATATCTAAATGATATATATTACATCTATACGGTTAAAATTTAATTTTCATTTATATAATTTGAGAAATAAACGTTGTTGGCCGAGTTGGCCAAACAAGGGTGTTGGCCATTGAACCTAGCCCATATATATATATATATATATTTGGGTTCAATAATCAACCCTCTTGTATGGCCAACACGATCAATTGATAATGTGATTTGTATGTACATGAAAATTAAATTTCAACCGTATAAATGTGATTTATATCACTTGAGAATGTTATAGATTGAATTCCATGAAAAATAATATTTTTATATTTATCACGATATGTAAAAAAATTAAGGATTGATAATATTTACGACATGATTCATCATAAAAAAAATTAAAATTCGAAATTTTTGCGGTGATTTCAATTTATATTATATAGATAGGCTTATGATAATTTTATCTTGTTTCGAGTTTTCCTTCATGGAACTCCATAATTTATCGAAATAGGTAATTGTGAAAATATGTTATCAATTTGTTAGATAAAAAAAACTATGTAAATTTTATGTGTGTGGGTGTGACTAATACCAAAATTATTGTAGTTTTTTTGGTACTATTCGTAACACAAAGTTGCAGCTAGTGATTTTTTCTCTTTCTAAGCAAAACATCGATAACAAATAAATCGTGAATTTATTTTAAAATATTATTCTTTTTCATAATTATATAATGTACAAAGTTATTTCTTAATATCATAATCTAATAATTAACATGGTATGGTTACTGCATAGTTATTCAATTCGTGAAAAATAATAATTGTGTTATAAACATAATAATATGGATGTCATTGTAATTATATTAGGGTAATTATTATAGCATTAATTTCTTGTATTGTAATTTTTCTTTTAACATAACCACACCCTCTACTATATAAAGAGGGTAGTGGTCATTGTATTGAGTGATTCATTGAATAGAAAATTTTATTTTTATATTATCAGCTTTAAACAACCAAACATCTCATAATATTATTTTTATACCGAGACAATTGTTCTTATATTATCAGTTTTAACGAAATATTATTTTTATATTTTCAATAACAAAATTCTAGAAATTTTTAAACAACCAAACAAAAACTTATATTTTACAGCATCTCATAATTTGGACAGCCAAACAACACGTAGAATAACTAATTCACAATTGTTTTTACTACTCCACCTTATAATTAAATTCACTGTACTAATTTCGCTTGCCAAACGGTCCCTTACAGAACTATAATTATGCCTTAGTTTCTCAAGAATGGACGGGTTCTTATTTTCTTCTTCTTTTGCCATTTTTAGTTATGCGGGAGTTTTTTTGCAATTTCGGGATTATGGATGAGTCTTCATGCAAAATTTTCTTAAATATAATTACCAAAAATGTTTTATAAACAGTAGCGTTGGAGAAAGCTACAGACAAACGGATTTCTTTTTCATCGGTCAACACTACCTAAATAAATCAAATTACGAAATATTATTATGATAATTGTAATTTAAAGAATATTTTCATGTCAATTGGCAATCACTTCACACTTTAGTTGATTGAGTATTTGACACAATAAAAACATATGTTAACAAAATTATGAATTCGAATCTCATCGTATTTATAATAAAAAAAGAATATAAATACCAATAACGCCCAACGATTGCTTGTTAAATACAATTCAAAAAAAAAGTCAAGAGTAATAATATTGTTGGGAGCATTTTGGACTTATTTACAATTTTTTGTTGAATTAAAATTCAAGGTAATAATTATTTTTCTTGATTTTCCTAATTTGGATTTAATTATGAAATTAAAATTGTTATGACGAGTTAATAATGAAGAGTACTTACCCTTTTTACTTGTTTAGAGCTCTCGTCAACGAAGAGTTCAAACACACAATATTATCAAAATAACATTTCATAATGACATAGCAAGACTTATATAATCTGCTAACTTATATAATACTAGGAACATAAAATTTCTCAAATAAATTACCTCAAAATTTGTCATGTTGTGGGCCCCAGCTTCACAAGCTTCTTTAACAATTAATATATATATTTGAAATTAACATTTTAACATTATTAACGTACTAATATGTATTCTTTTTTCATGTCATATCAGCATATACAAACCATAAGCACTTAATTGGTATGTGTGCATAGAGGTGGCAATCGGGCGGGTCGGGTCGGGTTCGGGTCCGGTCATTTCGGGTTCGGGTCGTTTCGGGTTGCGGGTCATTCAGGTCATCAGGTCGTTCGGATCGCGGATCGTTCGGGTTTTGGGTCATTCGGGTTCGGGTCGTTTCGGGTTTCGGGTCATTCGGTTCCGGGTCGTTTCGGTTTTCGGGTCATTCGGGTTCGGGTCGTTTCGGTTTTCGGGTCATTCGGGTTCGGGTCGTTTCGGTTTTCGGGTCATTCGGGTTCGGGTCGTTTCGGTTTTCGGGTCATTCGGGTCTTGAGTATTTTGATTTTCGGGTAATTCAGATTTCACAAAATTTGATTTTGAATCATTCGATTTTCTAAAAATTTAATTTTCGGATAATTTCTGATTTATTTTATTGATTCCGAGATATTTTAGCAATATTATATTGATTTTAACAATAATATTTTTATTTTCGGGTCATTCGGGTCGTGAATTTTGGGTCATTCGGGTCGTGAGTTTCGGGTCATTCGGGTTTCGGGTTCGTTCGGGTTTCGGATCGTTCGGGTTTCGGGTCATTCGGTTTCGGGTTCGGGTCATTCGGTTTCGGTTTCGGGTTCGGGTCGTTGATTTTTCAATATTTTCGGGTCGGGTCGGGTTCGGACGGGTCGGGTCGGGTTCGGGTTCGGACGGGTCGGGTCATTTTTTCGGGTCGGGTCAGATTTTGCCAGCTCTATGTGTGCATGACAATTTTATGTTTTTAACGGCATAAATGAAATTATGTCCAAAGTAGAAATAATACGAGAGGCAAATGTTACATGACAAATTTGCTTAATCACGAGCATTATATGACGGATGAAACAAAAATGTGTTGAGTATATATATCTTTGATCTCAATCTTAAGTGATATAGGTGAAATTCGTACAAACTCATTTGTCTTGTTTTTTTTTTAACTATAATAATAAACACATAAAAAAAAAGACTATCTAATAGTAATTTCATACTATTGGTTAGTCTTTATATTTGGCCCAATTTTTATATAGCGTGGAGTTAATGCATGTTATCCATTGGAGGAAATAATATAGCTCAATTCATGCAAGATGTGGAATTGGTGCGTGTTAGATATTGGAGGAAGTCAAATACAGACATGATTGTACCAAAGGAAAAGAAAAGACCCAAAACATCATCATGAATTTAAGAGAAATAATATCTTTCACTGATTTCCATAGTATTTTCCGCACACTAATTAATATCATAATTAAAAAATAAATTAATAATTAATTCATGATTATTTAATATGTAATTAGATCTATACTAATTGATGATAAATACTAAATATTTACCAATAAATAATTATGAATTAATTGTTAATTGATAGTATTAATTATTGAATTAATTAGAATGCAAAAAATGTAAGGAAAACTCAGGAGCATGATAGAAACTAGAAAGCCACTTAATTTAATGTTGATTGGTTTGAGTCTTTTAGAGGATAGTTTGAATGTCTAGCAATTATCCCTATCAAATCAAATTTTTAAACTTTTATATTTTGTTTATACGTGGTTTTATATATTATCTACAGGTAATGTATGTTAATTGTTTAAATACATATGAGAATTTTTTTTATATAAACAACAATATGTTTGTTAATGATCGAAATAGTCAATATAATTTGGTATTTTCTGAATTAACATTATGGACTGAAAGAAGCTAAAAAGTCTAATTTTTGAAAAGTTAAGCATTCTTAAACCGATTAATTATTTTGTTGACTGAAATTTTTAATTATTGGCGAAATTCGTAAAAGCAAATTTGTAAACAACAAATGCATGACAATTATACGTTCTCAAGGGTATATATGAAATTGTATCTAAAATATAAATAACATGAGGGACAAAATGTACAGGACAAATCACGAGCATCATGTGACAATAGAAACAAAATGTGTGGTGATTATTTATGTATGCTTTTCCATCTCAATCTTAAATGATAAATATGGGTGAAATTCTTAGAAGCTCATTTGTCTATTTTATACTATAATAAAAACGCAAGAACCTATGCAATAGTAATTTCATAGTTTATTTGTTCAATTGTTCTTATATTTTCGTCCAATCGTATTTGACGTGGATTTAATGTTTGTTAAATATTGGAGGAAGTCAAATACCGAGATAATTTTACAAGAGGAAAAGAAAAATCAAAAGAGATCGTCTTCATTTTATTATAAATGATATACATGACAAATAATAAATTTACTTGAATTTTATTATTACCAGACTTACGTTGTTCATGGAGCCAGTGATAATGGACCTTTTCTCTCCCTCTTTCTAAGCAAAACATCACAAACAAATAAATCAAGAATTTGTTTCAAATATTATTTTTTATCATAATTACATAATTTAGAAAGTTATTCCTTAATCGCATAACCTAATATTCGCTTGGTTTGGTTGCAACAAAGTTGTTCAATTCATGACTAATAATTAGATAATTTATGAACAATTACGTACAACGAATAATATACGTATTGATATTTTCGTACCAAATTAATCAGTGATTTATAAATTTAAACCATTTAAAAACAACACGTATAAATGTTTTGCCGTATAATTCATTTTCGCAAAGTTATGAAGTTTTTCAATTAAATAAACTGTAAAAACATAAACTTTGTACACAAATAAGAGCAAGAAATATCAATAAATAAATTTATGATTTTAAACTAATAATTTAAATAAAAAAATACATTTTTGCTTCCTAAACTTGTCCAAAATGTTCAAGTTACCCCCTACTAAAATTTGCACATTTTTACCTCTTAAACTTTCAAAATTTGTTCAAATTAACACTTTCTATTAGTTAACTGCTGAGATTACATTGTGACGTGATGTTTTTTTAGTTGATTTAGTCGATGATGTGGCAAATTTAAGTAATATTAAATTATTCAATAAAATCATATCATTAATCCATTATTCATTAATCATTAATCATTAATCATTACTTGAATTCAAACTCATTAATTAAATCAAATCCATTAATTAAACTCAAACCCAAACCATCTCTCTCACTCTCTCTCACAGCCCCAAGCCAAACCCATCTCTCTCTCTCAGCTTTTAAATTTGAGAGCTATTTTAGGATGAAGGTTTCTAGTTTCTACGAGAAGAATTTGAGAGCTTTTAAATTTTAGCATGCATGGTTGGCTCGTACTTTTTATAACTTCGCCATTCGAAGATAGAAACTCTGCTCTCACCCAAAATTCAAGATTTAAAGGATGATTAATATGAGATAATCAGAAAGTTGTAAATTCGAAGCTCAACTTGTCAAGTGACTGGTACGATTCGGGTAAATTCGCCATTCCAGACCCGAGTCCTCTGTTATAACTTCGCCATTCCAGACTCGAGTCCTCTGTTATAATCAGATTCGGGTAAATTCAATGAAATTGTTAAGCTCAAGTTGTGATTCGCTAGTACCGATCTCGTACCGGTTTCACCTCTGCCCTTCAAGTCAAAATTCGAAGCACCAGCACATGAAGTGACTGGTACGAGATCAACAGGGGTTTGTTTTGTATAATCAAAGTTCAGTTCTTCCATAATATCTAAAGGTTTCTCGGCAAATTTCGACACGACAAGTCCGCCTCCTAAGAATGCACCAAGAAACATCCCAATAAGAACTATACAGACGTAAATCGCCCAAAATGAGCCCCAAAATAACTTTATAGCGACCTTTCCGAATCCATTTTGGACCCCAAATCGATCCATTATCTTCTTCCAGACTCGTGAAACCCTAGAACTGAAGTACCTGAAACGAGTGTAGAATATTTTGTTCATTATCTTCGCCCAAAAATGATTATATATAGGAAGATTTTGGTTCATAGACCAAAAAGATTTCTTATTACACAAAATAAAAAATTTCTTATTATAATCAACAAAGTTTGAAAATTTGGCGAATGACAATGTGGACATTTCAAAAATCGACCACTTCAAAACTTGTCAACTTTTAAAAGATCAATGGTTATTAAAACCTGTTAAACTTGTTAACTTTTTTTCTACATTTCAAACGTCGAGCTTTTTTATTGCCTCTCTCTTCCCGAGACAAGTATGGCTTCTCCATTTAGTCTGTTGCGTTTGAAATGGACCCAATTTTACAAGAACATAATGAGTAAAATTAGGGCCGGCAAAAAAAGCTCGGCTCGAACGTTCGTTTGAGTTCGGCTTGAAGATCGTTCGAAAATAACTCGTTCGAAAATTGGCTCGAAAAATTCGAGCCGAGCCGAGCCAGCTCGAGCCAACTTCGAGCCGAGCTCGAGCCGGGTGTTGTTCGGCTCGCGAGCAGTTCGAGCTCGAACATTTTGCGTATATAATCTCTCTTCCCAGACCCATCTCGCCGCCCTCTCTCTCTCTCTCTCTCTCTCTCTCTCTCTCTCTCTCTCTCTCTCTCTCTCTCTCTCTCTCTCTCGCTACTCTCAGACAAACCTAACCCTAATCCTCTCTCGCTACTCTCAGACCACTCTCGCCTCTCGCTCCTCTCTCGCTAGTCGCTACGAGCAACTCCTCTCTCGTTGCGTCGACGCGTCGTCACTCCTCTCGCTACTCTCAGAGTCTCGCCTGAGTCGCTACGAGTCTCGTTTGAGTCTCGCCTGAGTCGCTACGAGTCTCGCCTGAGTCGCTACGAGTCGCTCAGAGTCTGCCTAAGTCGCCTGAGTTTCGCCTCTCGCCGAGTCGCCTCTCGCCTCTCGCCTGAGTCGCTACGAGCAACTTTTCGGTTCTTTCGAGTCGATCTCGAGCTGGACTTCGGAGCTCGAACCCCTCCTACGAGTCGAGCCGAGCTGGCTCGAACCAGACTCGAGCCGAGCTCGAGCTGGGCTGTGTTCGACTCGGCTCGGTAAATTGCCACCCCTAAGTAAAATAAGATGTTTTTAATCCTTAGTACATATCAAAGAATAACAAAATAAAATAATTTATTTTAGATGATATTCAAAAATCACATAAATAATATTTTTTTTAATTTGGAGATTATTATTTTATGAATTAGTAATGCAATGGGCATTATAAGCTTAAAAAAAAGTCACGGATGTGTTATGTTTTATATATATTTTTATTATATATTATTTCAACAAATTTATGTATTGGACAAAAAAAAACGTATTGGGTTAGTTAGTCTAGGGGTGAACATTCGACCGGTTCAGATCAAACCGAACCAATTCAATTTAAATCGAGACGAACTAGATTCAAACCAAATCGAATCGAAGTGAACTAAATTTTGAACACAATTAAAACCGAACAGAATAAATCTAATCCTTTTTTGTTTATTCGATTGAACCGAATAGGAAAATTTATATACTTAAAATTCAAATATATCATTAATAAATTTAAATTTTTATTGAACCGAACACAATTTAAATTTTGAACACAATTAATAAATTCAAATATATCATTAATAAACCGATTGAACCGAATAGAAAAATTTTAATTTATATAAACAAATCATATATGATATAATTATATTATTTGTAATATAATAACATGAAATTTTAAATTATTTTATATCAACATAGTGAAAAACGTAAAAAGTAGGATGTAGTTCGATGGGTTCGATTTAACTGGTTTTCGAAACATTAAAACCGAACCGGATAATATTAATTCGAACCGAACTAAAATAAAGCGAACCAATCGAAGTTGACCAATTCAGTTTGGGTTCCCAAATAAACCGAACAGATTTTCTAGCAATATCATATTGTATATATATTTTTTAACACAAAATAACGTGATACACCGGTGATAATTTCATTATCATCAAGTTATTTATGATTCAATAGAATAGTATTATATATTTTTACCAATTTATTAATATAAAATAGTACTATAATGTTAGAATTCAGGTGATAATTGTTGGTTAATTCTAACCTAGAGGGGGGTAAATTCGGCAATCTAACTTATACTTAGTTTAGATTTAAACCTAATTTACGGTGCGGAATAAATAATAATTTGGATGATAAAGATGATACCGTACAAACACTTTGACACAAGATGTTTGTTTACGAAGTTCGGTAGGTGGTTGCTTTGTAGCTTTAACTCACCCTTTACTCGCTTAATTGACCGACTCAATTATTTGCGAGTACCTACGTCTCCGGGAATGCCTTGTGCCTCTTTTTGGCCTTCGATTGAATTCCAACTCAACTCGATTACAAGGATTTGCCTAGATCGATTTACACGCTTCTATCGATCTATAGCTTAGGCTCTTTACAATTTGTTGCACTAGCCTATTACACTTTTTCACTAATCGAGCTACAACGTGATCGGTCACGTGAGTGGGATACGATTAGTGGAGAATATCGAAAGTAGATCAACGATCTAAAGAGGTTTCTCAAGCTATCAATGGATATAGATAATCACAGCTTAGGGTTTCTCTCTTTTTAGGTTTGAAAGTTTGAAATTGAGGAAGTGAGAGAGAGAGACCCATGAAGGATTCTATTTATACTCTCTATAGAAATCCTTCAGAAAACTTGCAGTGCGTTCGAACGCATACAGTCCGTTCAGAACGCACTTGAAGTTTGCACTAGCCGTTTCAAAATAACGTGCAAGTACATCTTGGGTCCGTTCAAACGGACAATGTCCGTTCGTAACGGACTCAATTATACATAGCATTTTGCGTTCACAGGAACACGAGTCCGTTCAACGCACTGAAAAGTGGGTGAACGGATTCCAGGTTGTCCGTTCGAACGCACATGTGTGTTCGTTCGAACGCACATATCCCTGTGACATATTTCCGTTCACAGGAAAGATTGTCCGTTCAACGCACTCAGAAGGTGAGTGAACGGATTCTAATTGTCCGTTCGAACGGACATGATTGTTCGTTCGAACGCACACATCCCTGTGACACGTTTGGTTCTAATCAAGCTTTACAGTTTTGATATTTAGCAAGTCCGTTCTGAACGGACTTTGAGTTCGTTCAGAACGCACTTCCTGCTTGACTGAACTCTTTGTTATTTTGAACATGATTTTACTTGAGTTCTACTAGGTTTGTACCTATGGTTTATTTGTGGCGTATCCCACTCACGGAAGGCTTCAACATCTTGAGTCTTGATGTATTCCAATGGCCTTCCTTGTGTTCTTCTTTTCTTGTTTATTTTGAGACTTCATGTCCTGATTCTTGATGTAATCCAATGAACTCCTCCTTCACAAGTCCTCCTTCATCTTCGTATCGTACCTATGTTATCCTGCACTTTTCTGGATGTATACATTAGTACTGACAGTGTTTTGAAATAATCAAACTACCAGGAAATTTGAACCAACAATAATACCGGTGATGATATTCAATGGACCCCCTCCCCTTTATATTATCCCTTAGCTGAAGGAAATACAATTTTGGATCAACGATAAAATGATACGCATAAGGATAAACGAACGCAAGCGTACTAACTATGTGAATTCAGCCGAATTATCTCAAAATACAGGTGATAATACCGGCGACGATCCGGCACCGCCCGTGAATTAAAATAATAAATTAATTTTGCCCGTACAAACGGACCGTACTAACTATGTGAATTCAGCCGAATTATCTCAAAATAAAACCGTACCTTAACCGTATGCGGAAGCGTATGGAATCCGTCCGAATTGATGTCGCGTCATCATCGTCGTTGAGTTCATGAAGCCTGAGTCGCAAAGATTTGGAATTCCAAGCACTTTATGATCTCCAATTTGGAGAATCCTTCGGTTTCTTTTCTCCTATGGATCTCTCTCTTTTCTTAATGGGATGGAAAAGAGAATGGTAGATTCTTAATCTCTAATCATATGTGCTTGGGACCAATTTGCTTTTATAGCCACAAGACATCTTTTCACAAAGACATACCTTTTGGGCTCCTAATGTGGATCTTCTAATTCAGCCCATCATAGAAAATAGAAGCACCACCCACAATATTCTACACATCAAAGGCCCACAACATAATTGACACATATAATGCTTAATTTTATAACTAAAATTGATCACTATATTAATAAGCATTTAAATGACAATATTACAACACATAATATTTTACATATAAGTCCAATGTTGGAATAATGTTCCAACATCTTTAACAATTAACATATCTATTTTAAATTAATATCTAACATTATTAACGTACTGACATATATTTTTTTCACGTCATGTCACTATATCAGCATATACAAACCTAAACACTTCAATGATAAGAATTACCAAAATTATACACGAATACCTTAGTACTTTGTGGTGGTATGTGTCCATGACAATTTTATGTTTTAAAAGGTATAAATGAAATTATGTCCCAAATAGAAATAACATGAGGGGCAAAAGTTGCATGACATTTTTACTTGATCACGAGCATTATATGACGAATGAAACAAAATGTGTGAGTATATCTTTGATCTCAATCTTGAGTGATAAATATTGGTCAAATTCGTAAAAACTCATTTGTCTTTTTTTTAGCTATAAGCCTATAATAAACACATAAAAATACTATCCTAAAAATTTCATAATATTTGTTAGTCATTATATTTGCCAAATTTTTATATGACGTGGAATTTCATATTATTCATTGGAGGAAATAATATAGCTCAATTCATATATGATATGGAGATGGTGCGTGTTAGATATTGGAGGAAGTTAAATACAGACATGATTAATTTAATGTAAAAATGGTATATACCAAAATCAACCCTGCCCAATCCAATTTCTAAACGTTTATATTTTGCTTATATGTGTTTTATATAAAAATGTAATGTTTATACGTGTTTATACGTGTTTACACGTGTTTTATATATATTGTAGCTCAATTCATATAGGATGGGAAGGTTTATACGTGTTTTACCTACATTATTTTTATATAAACAATATATGTTTGCAAATGATCTAAATAGTCAATATATTTTAATATATTTTAGTATTTTCTGAATTAACATTATGGACTGAAAGATGCTAAAATGCCTAATATTTGAAAAAATAAGTACTCTTAAACCGATTAATTACTTTGTTAACTGAAATTTTTAATTAACAAACCTTCCCACTTTTGAAAATTAGATGAAATTTGTTTTTATTATGATATATGAATCAAATTTGCACTACATTATTAGGAGCATTTCTGATAGTGATTTGTCTGGAAAAAATTCGAAAAATAACTCTATTTTGCAAAAATTTCAAAATTAATCCATATCATATATGAATTGAGCTAATTTATTACTTGTCTTAATTAATTATTTGACTTAATCCACCCGGTTTCAACTGCTTTTTAAAATCCGGTATCAACTGCTTTTTAAAATCACTTGAATTAATTAAGTCAAATAATCTTAATCAAAATGATTTTCCAAACATCAACAATCCACCCGGTTTTATAAAATTGGTGTACTATTGATATCTGTCTCCATTTTTTACCTCTAATTTAATACATTTTAGATAACGCACTTAATTAACGTGATAAATATCATATATATCATCTAATTAACTGAACATTCTACGTAAATAATATTACTTTGAATCAATCAATTTTAATTAATACTAATTAATTTTTAATCATTTATTTTTAATTATTGCATGTGTTAACTAGAACATAAAAATTGAAATGGTGAAATCTTGGGTTCAAATAATATTTCTCTATCCTTATGAAATTCCCTGCACAATCACGTGGTGTTGATAGAGAATTTTTACCAAGCCCCCAAAAAAGGGACAACATCTGTTTTTTGACGTTTGGAAAATACATCAACTTGGGTTTTTGTCAAAATTGGAAACGAATATCAATTAAATTCTAGAAATAATACACCAACTTTATAAAATCCGGTGATTTCTTGATGATTGAAATTTTTGTTTAATTAAGATTGTTTAACTTAATTAATTCAACTGATTTTAAAAATCAGTTGGTACCGTATTTTTAAAATCTAGTTTGTATTAATTTTGAAATATTTTTGCAAAACTGGATCATTTTTCGATTTTTCTTTTTTAACAGGATCACTGTTAGAAATGCTCCACATGATTATCCATATATTATACATATTTGTAAGAACATTATTCGAAAAATTAATAACACAACAATCTAAAAAATATATAAAAAAAATAAAAATTAATAACATATAATGTTCCAAAATATATAAAATAAAAAAAAATGTTATTGTTTATAAGACATGACCAACCTTTTCTCCTGAATGTCAAGGATGGTTTAGTCGTTTTCAGTTTCAATTTTTTCTTTGTTTTTATAGGACATTTTAGTATTATAAAATATGACTCGAGAGCTGATATATGCGCGGTGTTTAATGTTTTTATAATTTGGAATTTAAGTTCTAAATACTTGTGGTGGAAACACATAATTTGGAATATCTAAAAATCGAGTAATATGAAAAAATAAACTGTAAGTAAATGTTAAAATTACACGATTTAGATAATATTTTATAAAAAATTATTGAAGTTACAAATATGTATTTATGGGGGCCGGCACTGAATAAAGTGGATCAGTACCAACTTCCTAGGGAACTTAAATAGTTAAAAAAGATATTAAGTAATCATTTCATTCATTTTCACGTTTCCTTGAGACGAAATATAAATCAAGGTTCAACAATTTAGTTTATTAGATTCATCAAAAAAAAAATTAAGAACTTTTAAGGTCTCGAATGACAACAATTTTGTGTTCTGTTTTTTTCTTCTTTTTTTGGACAATTATGTCCATATTTAACATGAACCGATTCCCCGTGATATATGAAGTAGGAACTGAGCTATATTATTTCCTCTAATAGATAATATGCATGAACTCCACGTCACATAAGAATTGATCAAAACACAAAACATATAATTGTCATGAACACACACCACTATAATACTATAATGTATTAAGGTGCTTTTTGTATTTATGGAATTTTTTACCAATTAAGTGAATGTATTAAGTATTCCTGATATAAAATGAAAAGAATACATATTAGTAAGTTAATAATGTTAATATAATTTAAAATATGGGAGCTTCTATCGTACACCATTTTCTTTATCACACATTCGTTTCAAAAGTATTTGGAATAATTATTTATTTATAAATATTTAAGATAATGTCTCAAGTATATTTATCAATTTATGTTTGTTCGAATAAATTGGATTTTTTTTGTTATTCATTTAAACAAAAATACATCATTTTACATATATGATTAATTACTAAAATAAATAAAAATATTCTGTTTAAAAAGTGTACGGTAGAACTTTCCATGTAGAAAGGAAATGGGTTCAGCATCTGAAGAACACACTTTGTGCAGTTATTTTCATTAATAAGCCCAAATTCCTTTCGAGTTAAGCCTCAATTAACAAATTGTTTCAAGTTCACAAAATTTAAATTCAGCCTCAAAAAAAAGTTCCAGGGAGTGCTGGCCGATGGAAAAATTCGTTCACTTGTAGTCTATGTCACGTGACGTATTCGATTATATTAATATTTCTTTTTTATGCATACGACAATGATACGACATGATACGGCTGGATGCTTAATTTAAGTTATTTCGGTCCATTATATATTTTGGTTCATAATTTCTTTAAATAAAATATATATAATATTTGTAGATACTTCTAAATTAGTTATATAATACTTCTAAATTAGTTTTATGATATTTTTATGATACTTGTATTGTTTGGTTGATTTTATTGTGTCATAGTATTTAATTTAAAATTATTATTAAATAATTAATTATTTATTATTGTATATAATATAAATATATTAAAATAATAATTATATAGTCATATTCGTATTCGTGACTTTTTCCAAATTGCGGTATTTGCTCATAAAGTATTTTTGGTGCTTGCTTTTAGAGGGCTAGTATTAAATCTCAAAAAGTGAGATAAAAATTCGTGATGGTGTTAACTGGCTCATTGAATTAACGGTTAATCGCATTAAAAATTAATTTTAATTAAATATGATAAGTAGGGACCAATTAACAAACAGTGAAATTAATGATAAAAATAAATTTTAATTAAAATTTTGATAGATATAAACCGATTAACACACACTTTATGATGTTATCGAAAAGGTTTATCCAACTATAATGTCCCTTCCTTTTTAGAAATTTTTTACAGAAAAAGCCCATGCAAAATTCCGAAATTGTAAAACCACTTCTACATGTCGGCCCATTGGGTTAATATTGTTTGAATTGTTCTTTCGTTTTAAGCTCATCTTAATATTGTTAAAGCGTGAGTTTCTTTTTTGCTTGCATGAATATGTTAAAACACAAAGTAATATGTACTCCAAACTATATAGTTAGGCATTCGTAGAATCCAAATTAACAAATAACTAAGAAATATCATTATTTATTAGATAATGTTTGTTTTACTTCAAAGTCAATTGTTGTTGATATTTCTCGATTTAATCTTCATTCAAAATGTAATTGTTTATTGCTACTTGATTGATTAGTTAAAAATCATACATTTACTTATTGTCATTGATATTTATTGTTCTAATCTTCGTTCAATATTTGATTTTTACTGATTATTTAAAAGAAAAGTTTAAATATGGAAAGAATGTATTATACTGCAAAACATGTATACTACATTTTTTTTGTTTGGGGAAAGAAAAGCGCGATACGCGCTTGATCCGATCATTTTTTATAAATAAAAAGAAATGTTATTTACAAATGGAAGCATGACTAAAAAATAAAAACAACCGAAAACCCGGTAGCAAGGACAATTGGAATAAAAATAGTTGAGCCGCGGGTTAATTCCTAACAATATACCATCCATTGACGGGATAATTCCTCGATCACCTTGACCACTAACTCGAGCATCCGTCATTTTTTTTGGAAAATACGATTGTTCCTTTCTTGTCAAAGGGTCCACAACGTGGCTAACCATACCGTGTCCCATATAAGAGCTCCTTCCGGTGATTTTGATTTACGAGTGTCCCGCCAAAATGTCACCAAATTTTCAGCTCCTAGGAGGGCAGTGGGTTCGATAAGTCGTCAAGTCTCTTGCGCGAAAGGGCAATTTAGAAATAGATGATCGGCCGTTTCGATCGGGATGGTGCAAAGTGTGCATGTAGGGTCATGAGGCCAACCGCGTTTGTTGAGGTTGTCCGCCGTGATGATTCTCTTGTTGAGCAATAGCCACCCAAAAGTTCTCACTCTATTGGGCGCTTTGATCTTGAATAACGATGTCGTCCACTCACATTCCAATCCCGTATGAGAAATAAGGCTTTAAGTTTTGTTCGTGGAGTACCGCGGCTCATGAGGGATGGGGGTTGTCGGTTGTAATTGGACATCGGATTGGAGTATACATTTCAAGGATTTGTACAAGGTATAAGTTTTTGTAAATCCTGAATGAAATAGGAGGCTAGGTTGTTTGTAATTGGTACTACATGTTTGTTAAATGTTTGAAAGTACGCAAACCAGGTCGGTTATGAAAATGTAATACTCAAATAAATATATTATTCTTAAATTATACAATTATTATTTGCGAACTGAACAATTACGAAATAATTTTCTAAACTGTGTAATTATCATAAAGAAATTATATTTTAAGACGTCCTTGATGCTTTGTTTAGACAGAGAAAGGAGGTGCGTTATCATGTAATTGTAAACTGTTTGCAAATTACAATGTATATCATATTTTTGTACGAGTCATATATATCTTCTGTTTTTTTTACTTAACTTTGACTCATCCGTTAATAAAATTAGGCAAATTCCATTCTCTCGTTTCTCTGAAAGGAAAATGCAAGAAATCTCTCCGTTTCATAGATTTGAGTAAAATCCTAGTTATTAGACAAATGGTACTGTAATACTAAATGAATAAAATCCTAATCATGTTTTAATTTGTTTCTTTGGACATGAGAATTAAAAATATTTGAAAATGATGCATTCCATAAATATTAAGGATTACTGCTTGAATGGATACAATTATTCCTACAAATTAAATTTGCGATAAGTTGGAAGGAGGGGGAGGGGGGCAAACACATACAATTATTTATATTTCGAATTTTTAATATAATAAAGTACATTAAATATACTATAATTTTGAATACTATGATTGTGGACATAACTCAAATTATAAAGGTATGATCGTATGATCCACGTAGGTACAGAACTTGATCAAGTTGAAATGTGGATATGTAGTTTTTATATTTGTACCAGTTTTTTTTTTTTTTTTTTTGATTAACTGAGGCGGATTCAAAGATCCGCACTCAGACTATATTTGTACCAGTTAATTGTAAGTGATAGCTTTTACTATTTGTACCAGTTAATCGTAAGTCGTAATTTAATTGGTGTACCAATCATTTCGTACATAACAACCATAAAAAGTAAACGAACAAAATATAATAAATTTGATAATAATCAAAACTACAAAAATATGTGAACAATAAAACCAATTTTTTTGTTCTTTAATTAACGATGAAATCAAATTCAATACCAGTCAAGTCAACGGTACACGACAAAGCCAAAATCATGAAAAAATTAGCACTACTACATACTCAAGTCATTTTCGTAACATTAGCCCTAATTAATCAACCAAATGTGACATGACATAATTCATGTAAGAAATTTCGAGTTTCATTTCCCAAATGAAAATTTAGCACCAATCCCTATATGAAACATACATCAAGAAATCAAGAAAAACATGTAAATATACACTAAAACAAAAATATGAATAATTCCCGTAGTTAAACAATTACTCTTTATTTGGACTTTGGAGAAACCGAAAATCTGTTCATTCTGAAAATTGGTCATGTCTGATCAAATATTGTGACTGCGGATTGACTTTGGACGAAATCTTGTTGAAAATAATTTGGGCAAGACCCGATCCCAATCATTATTGAATTACACAGAACGTGAATGATGTATCTGAACATTGTTTTTGCCTAAAGGACTTTATAGCGTTGTGCTAATATTTGATTTTCTCCAATGTTTAAGAACAATTAACTCACATTATATATGAGTTGAGATATATTATTTCCTCCAATGTGTAACATGCATGAACTACATATCGTATACTGGACAAAATACGAGGACAAAAAAGAGACCAATGAGTTTTTAGGAATTTCACCCATATTTATAGTTCATGATTGAGATGGAAGATATAATCATCACTAATTTTGTTTCTTTGTCATGTGATATTTGCGATTAATCAATCTTGTCACGTACATTTCCTCCCTCACGTTATTTTTATTTTAGACATAATTTCATGTATATCCTTGAAAACATATAATTGTCATATGCACAAGTAACACGATAACATATTAAGATGTTTTTTTTTGTATTTTAGGTAATTTTAACAATTAAGTGCATATATTAAGTATATCCGAATATAAAATAAAAAAAATACATATTAGTAAGTTAATATTATTAATGTTAAATTATTTGGACCGTTTGATCTTGATTAAAAAGTTCAAATTAATCGAATCTTCGTTTATACGTGGTCTATATAAATTAATGTAAAAGTTAACTCGGTTTTCAAAAATATTCCAAAACTAATCTAGAACTGGTTTTTAAAATCCGGGATTTTTAAAACCCGCCTGATTAATTAGATTAAATATCATGGTGCACAAAAATTTAGAAAAAAAATATATAAAAACCAGTGGGAAGAATTGAATTATTTAAACAACGTGTCTCCAGATTTTACCATTATATTTTCTTTATATTAATTAACATATTTAATTAACATGATAAATTATACATGTCATATAATTAAGAATTGTGTGGAATATGAAAGCTGCCTTAACCAAAATCTTGCCACTTTCCATTCATGTATCTATTCGCCAGACACATGGGTGCTGTTCGGGAGCAGTGGAATTGTGTGGAATAGCGGATTAAATAAGTAAATCCGGTCTATTCCTGCCGAACAACCATGAAATATCTCGGATTAAGTCCCTAGAATAGAGGAATAAACCTCTTCCAGGTTTGAGATGGAATATCACAATTCCATGGAATAAATAGAAAATAAGGACGCAAATACCCTTCTCTATTCCTGTTTCTGCCAACGTGGCAATAAAAAACTTATTTCCTTCTTCCACTCTGCTAAAGAACAAAGCCACAAACCATGAAAACAACATTCCTCTTGATATTTCTCCGTCAAACTCCCAGGGACTCGCCGAAAAAAACGAGAGATGAGAAATACTTAGCTAATGTACTCATTTTTCTCTTCCAGATGAGATCCTTATTGATGTACTAATTGGACCGGCAAAGCTAGAAAGAATCAGACTGTTGAGCGATGAAGAAGATAAGAAGTAGGGATCTTGAATCGATCCATTCTCTGTTTTGCCTCCTTTGCTTTCTTTGATGATGAGAGATCAGTCATATCATACGTCATCTTCTTTTACCCTCCTCTTTCTTCTTTAATTTATCATTTTTTGTTGCAATTGACTAATTACTTGGATTGATAGGAGAAACATGTTTGTTTTTTCTTCATATATTAGAAATTCCTGCTTTTGACTATACCGTTTTCATGGATTTTCTGTGAGATAACTGTACCGTTTTCATGGTACATGACTGGTACGAGTTTATCTGAAACAACTGACATTGTTTTAATTGGGGCTTGGAAAAAAATAACAACGATGATCACTTGCAGGATATGTTTATTTAATTCATATATAACTAGAAGGCATGTTGAAAGGGTATTTTAGTCTATTCGAAATTAAAAGATGATTTAATTAGGTTCCAAAGTCTTAACATTTTTTTTTTAATGGATAGCAACTTAACGAAATTGGATAAATTTGTTATTTTATAAGTTCAAAGTGGATAGAATTGATAATCTTCTCATTTATAAACGATAAATTCGACAATAATTGTATTTATAAAGGATAAATATGTTATTAACAATTCGAGAGGGATAAATATGTAATTTAATGATTTAGCAGGATATTAAACTTTTGCTCAAACTATAAATTCATACTGTAATTACAATTCATACAAATGTATGTCAAATTGCAATTTTAATCCAATCAGTGATAATTAATTTGTAATCGAATGCTAATCCCTAATTCAATGAGAGAGAAAATGCAATAATTATAGACACCACGCGTTTAATATCCCGCACCCAACCCGCATGCTGACATGGCGCGCGCACCTTGCTGCGTCAGCTGCCTTGCTGATGGACAAGAACCGGTTTACTCACCCAACCCGTTAAGAAATCAACCCATTAAAAAAGAAACCTTTTCTCTCACGATAACAAAAAAAGCTTGCTTCTCTTTTTCTCTCTGAGTCTTTCAGTCGCCAAGCGATAGCACAAATCGCCTCTCTTCCCTCTATCCCTTCTCAAATCGCCGGAGCCAGAGAAGGCCCAGCGTCTCTCTTCCCTCAGATTTAGTTTTGGGTTTTCTTCACTTGGATCATAATCGAAGACTGGTTGGTGTTTCTTGTTCTTCTGGTTATAGGGTTTGGATTTGTTTTTAGAATTTGGGGAAAAAGGTAATTCAAGAAATACTGTAATTTAAGGGGTTACTCGTGTAAAATATGCATATTTGGTTGATCAGATGTTATGCAAGTGTGATATCTTCATGTCTGGGAGAAATATCATGACAGTTTTTTCAATGGATGCAAGATTCGGATCGAAACAGAAAAATATCCTTCATCAAAATTAAAATTGGTCTTGCTTGCTCGGAAAATTGAAAAGGTTTAATTTTTTGTTTTTATTTATTTTTCAATAAATTGCAATTAAAACCCAATTTCACTCAACTGTTTAATATGTTGAGTGTCAACCATTTAACTGGGCTCGCGGAACTTCATGAAGCTCGATCTAATAATTACTATTAGGCAACATTTCAACTTAAAACTTTATATTTTGTATAGGTGGTGTCATGATATTGATTGTCAGCATGTTGCATATAAGCTAGTTTCAAACATAATTTTTCAGGTTCGATCTTTTGACCGCTAGGTGTTTGATTAATTGCCCACCCTTTACCGGCCCCTCTTTTCTTTTTAATTGCTTATTGGGTTTTTTTTTCTGAATTGTTTCTAGGCTTGCAAATAGTCATTTCTAAGAGAATGAATTCAATAAAGACACGGAGTTTGCAAAACAAGTCACATATCAAGAAGTTTTCGATCATATTAACAAGACTTTTATTTGTTGCGTACCTATTTCAACTCGAGAAAATTCCATGCAACCGAACACGGCTTAGAATTGTAATTTGTATACACGCATAATCCTGGACTGCTTGCTCTACATTCAGCCACGCACGCGATGATTTAGGATTAAATTTGAAATTATATGTACGTTGAGAAATGTTGTATTAAAGTACTTGAAAATATAATT
Organism: Luzula sylvatica; assembly: GCA_946800325.1. Classification (NCBI taxonomy): domain Eukaryota; kingdom Viridiplantae; phylum Streptophyta; class Magnoliopsida; order Poales; family Juncaceae; genus Luzula; species Luzula sylvatica. The sequence continues at coordinate 3,587,735 of OX326957.1, read as the reverse complement.
TTTTACTGAAATTGAATAAATTTGTGTTAATTTTAATTTGTATTAAAATACTTGATCATGTGTTGCATAATTTTCATTTGAAAATAGTTAAAGAAAAACCTAAAAAACGAACGCAGAAATTCTACAAAATTTAAAACTACAACAATGAAACAATCACAAAATGTTATAATGATATCCAAACCACCAATTATAAACAATAAAATCTTTTTTTTGAGAAAAATACAATAAAATCTTATTAAACATTCTTCGATCAAATAAAATCAAACAGAAATGGATCAATGTAAATTGGATAACTTTTTGTGTCGAAACACCTGGTCATTTCATCAGGAAAATAGCATGTCCTCTTTGGATTCCTCGACTAGAGTATCGTCATTATTTTCTTCGGGTTCATTAATTTCAAGACAATCTACTAAGTACTAATCTCCATCTCTACGAAATTTTGAAAAAAGAAATCAAATTATGAACTTAATAAAAACTAATAAGTAAGAAGAGTCGATCAATACAAATGTTTATGTTTTAAAATAAGAAGTTAACAAGAAACAGAGTATCAAAGGTGGTTTTGAACAGAGTATTAAAAAGGTATCCAAAGAGCAGCCGACCAAGTCAGAGCGGAGCTACATAGGGTGAGAGGCTGAGAGCAGAGTAGAGAGAGAAACGGCGGCGCTAGAACTATGAGAAAGATCAAAGAGAGCAACAACTCAGGAAACGGCGAAGGAGGGAGGGCGAATATTCCTTTTCTTTTCCCAGCTATTCATTTCCTAAACGGGTTATTTTCTCATCATAACGGATTGTTTTCTTATCGGATTCACTTGAACACGGTTCAAGGCAATTTCGGATGCAATTTAAAATAGATTTGTGTGTACTGACATGGCAGATGGTACACACGCCACATCAGCTGCGGGTTTTGTGCGGGATTTTACAAGCGGGGTGCCTAACCTTATTGGAGAAAATGAGAGAAGCTTGGTTGAAAAATTGAAAGAAGCTTGGTTGCAACAACAAAATAAAGAAAAACGATAGTGTGCAAACAAGAAAATTTGCTTGAAGTCGGATTCTTTTGGCAAGTCATTAGTCAACTTATTTGGAGAAACACCATACTGTCCAAATAAGAATTAAAATAAATCACATTTTTTTGGTAAGTCAAAACATTCGAAACAAATTCAAATCTTGGGCAATTTTATGCAACAATCTCGGGCAGGAAGATAATAAGCAACATTAGATTCTGAACTAAATATTAACTGCTGATTTAATTTTAATGAACGCTCCAGAGGACTCGAAATAAGATCTCAACGGAACCGTTCCCTATATATATATATATATATATATATATATATATATGAATGTTTTAAATTGCGATATATCGGTCCATTGCGCTTGAACTGTAATTTACATATGATTACCGATATTGCGCGATATTGCGGCGATATTGCGGCGCAATTTACTACATTGCGACATTGCGTTTTGTAAATATTTATTGCGATTTGTGGTATGGCGGCGCAATTGCGCCGCAATTTAAATCATTGATATATATATATATATGGGCCAGGTTCAATGGCCAACACTCTTTTTTGGCCAACTCGGTTAACAACGTTTATTTCACACAATATATACATGAAAATAAAAATCCAACCGCATAGATGTGATATACATCACTTGAGAATGTTAAAGATTTAATTTCATGAAAAATAAATATTTTTATCATCTCCATCACGATACGTAAAGATATTGACAGATTTAATTTAAATTATATAGATAGACTTTAGATTAATTTTTACAATGTTTCGACTTTTCTTTCATCGAAATCCAAAAAAATACCGGAATAGACGGTTGTGAAAATAGCTTATCGATTTTGTTAGATAGAAAAATGCAAACGAAACAAAATTTGTTCTACAATATATCTAAATGACATAGATTACATCTATACGGTTAAAATTTAATTTTCATTTATATAATTTGAGAAATAAACGTTACTGGCCGAGTTGGCCAAACAAGGGTGTTGGCCATTGAACCTAGCCCTATATATATATATATATATATATATATATATATATATATATATATATATATATATATATATATATATATATTGGGGTTCAATAATCAACCCTCTTGTATGACCAACACGACCAATAAAGTTTATTTTCTGAAATTATGTACATGAAAATTAAATTTCAACCGTATAAATATGACTTATATAATGTTATAGATTCAATTCCATGAAAAATAATATTTTTATATTTATCATGATATGTAAAAATATTAAGGATTGATAATATTTACAACATGATTCATCATAAAAAAAAAATTAATTCGAAATTTTTGCGGTGATTTCAATTTAAATTATATAGATAGGCTTATGATAATTTTATCTTGTTTCGAGTCTTCCTTCATGGAACTCCAAAATTTATCGAAATAGGTAATTGTGAAAATATGTTATCGATTTGTTAGATAAAAAATTATGTAAATTTTTTGTGTGTGTATGTGTGTGGTGTGACTAATACCAAATTATTGTAAATTGTTTAGTACTAATCAAATTTTACAATATCTTAACACATTTTACAAATCACAGTTTAGTACTAATCAAATTCAAACTAAATATAAACAATCCTTGACAAAAATAACAAATAGACAATATATTAATATGAATTAAAAAACACCATTTAAGCTGGAAAGTTGATAGTTTTCGAACACCATTTAAGCTTCCTGAAAATATCGGCTTTCTCCAGCCAGCAAATAATGTAAATAGAGATAGCGTATTCTGCGACGGGCCGTCGATAATACATTCTTCTGCGACGGGTCGTCGGTAATACTGGGGCACTGTCTCGGTAGGTGATGGGGTATTCTGCGACTGGCCGTCGGTAATACTGGAAGGGGTCTTCTGCGACGGGCCGTCGGTAATACTGGGGTCTTCTGCGACGGGCCGTCGGTAATACAGTGTCTCGGAAAGTGGAACACTCGACTTTTGAAAAGTCGACATGTTTAGCAGAGTTAACATATTAATTAGGAAACAACAAGGTCTCAACTTTTGAAAAGTTGACAGTTTTCCATGCTCTCGACTTTTCAAAAATCGATAGTGTTAGAATTCAAATTTCCAAACTAAGTTGGCTATTTCCGGTATTCCGAACTTATTCTCGTCTACTATTCAAAATTTCCCTAATATATATATTGATATTTTCTTACCAACCTAATCAAAACATTGTTACTTCATGACATTTAAAAAACACGTTTTATACATGTTTGTCGTATAGTACATCTTTTTAATTATTAATTTTCACTTAATAAATAGTAAGAACTTAAATTTTGAACAAAGATTAAAAGAAGAAATGACAATCAATAAATTTATGATTTTATACTAATCATTTAAATAAACATTACAAAACATTAATTTTTGGACGGAGATTAAAACAAGGAAATATCAGTAACAATCGAGAAATTTATGATTTTGAATTAAAATAACCATTATTTAATAAAATAATGATATTTCACAATTATTTATCATTTATAAAGTATATATTTATATATACTGAATTAGCTTATTGATATTACGTATAATAAGACACACTATACACGAATAACAAAACTGACGAATTGGCAGCGCCTCTGATTATTTGACCAAAAAATTAGCCAATTTGGAAAATGTTTAATCCAAATTGTACGTGAACATATTATGTTGCGCCAACTAGAGTTAGCCTAGTTGGTCACACCTCTTGGTTAGGGAGCGAGAGGTGTGGGGTTCGATTCCCGACGGGAACACTGGATTATAGATTAAAATGTTAAATGAGTGAATAGAGTGTGTGGCCTACGGGTTTGTAATAAAAATAAAAAAAAATAAAAAAAGATTGTGTTTGGAAGGGGGACTTTGAGCCCTCTCCGAATTTACTCAAAAAAAAAAAAAAAACATATTATGTTGCGTATAATTCTTGCAGGGCCGGTACGGCGATTTCGGAGGCCTTTGACGACCATCATTGGAAGGTGTGAAATTTATAAAAACAAATACCAACCCTTAATTTTTCTGAGAAAATAAATAAATTATGCCAACTTCGGTAAGATTTCAAAAAAGATCAATTTCGAAAAAGGAATTTTACCAACTTTGTTAAATGAAGTAATTAATATCAATTTCGAGAAAATTCTCTGAAACAAAGAAAGTTGTGTTCTATTGAGAAATTTTTCAAAAAACTTGATTGAAACTTGTTGAACTATACATGAAACAATTTAATCTTGATTTAGCAAATTAATTGTCTTTTATCAAAGAAAAAAGCACGAAAAACTCAACAATATTTTGCTATTTAATAAGATATTTTATTGGTACCTAAAAAAAAATTGGGAGCCCCACAAAATTGGTGGGCCTTTGCTATATGCCAACATTGGCATATAGAAGGGACGGACCTGAATTCTTGTATCACAAATAACTATGGTTTGGACTACATATACTTTGTGCTTGACATGCTCAAGGAAGCAAAAAGCTAATGCGTACTATGGATCATCTACGTAACGTTCATATTTTTGAGTTTTATGAAAATAACGATAGTTGAGATGAATTTGCAAAACTAGCTGTTTCGTCATCTTACTTGGAGAAATGCTTGTATGTTTCTCCCATAGTCAGTCATTCGGGATACGGCAATAATACGATACGTGATACGTTCGTGTATAATTCGGATAGTACGTTTTTCAATACGGCAAAAAAATCGGACCTAAAAAACGTAAACGGCTACAATTCGTATTCGTATAGGTTCGTGTATAATACGATTTTTATTAAAAATTCGGTTACAAAAATTCGGCAAAATATAATATCTAAATAATGATTGACTATGCATTTTGTGAAATTGGATTGAGCATCACTAACTAAAATAAACAATAAATTACCAAATAGTGACTACAGATATAAAATAAAGTGCAACTAACAACACTGACACAATATTGTTTTTTATTTAGACATAAAAACAATACCTAGATCAAACATAAATATTAAATTTGATACGACATGAAGAAATAAAACTTGTTATATATAAGAAGAGATGTTCATAATTATTGTTAGTAATATTTGTTTTCCTTATGTAAGATACCAAAATAAAGTTTCCAAACTTTTGTCATGAAATAAAATAAATTAAGAAACAGCATGTATTGCCTTTATACAAAATTACAAATTATCAAATCTGCCAAATATGACAATTAATATAAATCGAAATAAATTGCAATCAATAAAATAAGTTAGAAACATTGTTGTCATTGCCAAATAACTTCCAAACTTAGAAATTACATAGTCAGATCAGAAATAGACAAAATCGCTTTATAATAGATATGAATCATGATTCATGATATTAGGCCTGTAAGTGTAACATAGAAATTGCAAAAATTTCCAATTTGAAAAAGTCGGCAAAAATTCGGCCGAATTTTTTTTTTGCCATAAAATTCGCGAATATTTCCGAATCACTGAATTGGATGCGCGAAGTTCGCGTATTTTTGAAAATTCGTATAATTTGAGAATAATTCGCGAATTATTCGCGAATTGGCTAACTTAGTTTTCTCCAACTCAGATAGCGAAACAAATTAAAAATCTAACAAGGTCAAAAGAAGAAAAAAAATTAAGCATGTTTTATCAACACAGTTGGCGAAACAAGAAAAAAAATTGTGTTTCGCAAGACCATATTGCGTAATATGTACGTGCACTTGTTCCTAGTGAAAATACTCTTTGTTTTGTCATCTGAGATGACGAAACACAATTTTTTCTTTGCTTGTAATAAATAAAAAATATATATTTTTTCTTATTTCGCCAAGCAAGGTGGCGAAACATACTTAATTAACCTTTAGGACCAATTTTAAGTTTTTCAATAGCAAAAATCACATTTAGTATGTTTCGTTATTTGAGATGGCGAAATAAGATTACAAAACATCTAGTTTTGCAAATTATGTTAGCCCAACATTATATCTGCAAATTCAGAAAAAACCGATGTTATACATCAAAAAAAATTATAAAACTATAATAACATGAAACCTAAAACACAAGGACAATTCGAACATATTTAGTTACGAACATTTAAGAATGAAACAAATAATGCTTACTAAGAATCGTTATTTTTTGTAGTAGAATTAAGAAGAAAAAAATGTCGAAGAGACTAATTTAATATTTGAACAAAAAAAATCCATCAAGTTCTCTGATATGTATGTTCAATTATCTCTCTCTACAATAATTAATAAATTAATAGCTATGCTAGACATTCTATGTTATATTAAGTGATATTTTAATTGTACGGTCTTAACTTCAAAAACTCCCCTAACTCATTTTGAGATTTCAAAAAAAAAAAAAATCATTTTGAGATAATATATAAATAATGGACATATAATGAATTCAAAACTTGAGAAAACAGGGTGTTTTCCAGAATATGGGAAATCATGGGGACTTTTAATAAATTCCCATATATTTTTAAACGAAAAAAACAATAAAAAAACTTACCCCCAAATATATTAACAAATAAAAAAACTATATTGGAAAATACTTTTGACGAAGACAACAAGAATCAAGAATCTTTAGTTTACTTTATTAGTTACATCAAATATATAAAATTACAAAAAAGAAAATAAATTAAGATTTTTTTAGGTCTCGACTCTTGAATAACAATAGAAGCTGCATTGCGTCCAGGTGCACCCATCACACCGCCCCCAGGGTGGGTCCCACTTCCACATAAATATAATCCTTTTATTGTCGTTTTATATCCCGACCTGTACAAAGCCAAAATAGTATATTACAATAATTATAAAAATGTGTACTTACAAAAATAACCTCAAATTTTCAAATTTTAGCTTGCCATCCTTTGGTGGGTCGCATTAGGAATAAAGAATCCAATCCCATTGCCCCGTGAAATATATTCCCTCCTGTTTTATACATAATATTAAACAATAAATATATTTTAGGGTTATATTTAATAATTAATACCGGTTAAACCAAATTCCTTTTCTAGATCAAGTGGCGTGAGCATATCGTAGCCAATTATCGACGAGCTAAATCCAGGTGCATATTCATCGATTAATGAAAAACATTTTTTTGCAAAAGCATCCTAAAATAAACATAAAAATTATTAACATAATAAAATCATAAAATTGTAGAAATTTAAATGGAGACTCGCTCACTCTGATATTAGGATCGTTCCAACTACCTTCAGATAGTTTATAAGGCGTGTATTGAATAAATAGGTTTATTACATATTGACCTAAAAAATAAATATTTGTACAATTTAGTATAATTTTAAATTTTATTAGTAATATGTGTAATATAAACCTGGTGGGGAAATAGTTTTGTCTAAGATAGACAGAATGGTCATTTCGATAAGAGGTCTTCTAGAAGGTTCCCCGTTTAATGCATCCTTGTATGCATCATCTATTTCCTCCATACTTTCAAAATACACAAAATATATATATTAATTTATAAAAATGTAAATTATATAATAAAATTAAGTTGAATTAGAATATACCTTTCTTATCCTATGTGTATTGTTCCTATATGTTCGGGTCCACCGTCAAGAGAGTTACTTTTGCAACATTTAAAATTTGGTAATTTATCAACTGCCAAATTAATTTTTGTTGTAGCCTAAATTATGAGAAATTAAAATATAAAGAACGGTATTTTAATTGGTAATAAATAAATAAATAATAATAATAATAAGCATTATTATAGAGGGGAGATAAAAGAGCTTACAGAGCTGTAATCTAAGTTTTCAATAGAAGAGACGAATTCTTCAGGAAGAAATTCGGGTGAAGTTAATTCCTACAGAAAATAATATTAAGAAATGTGCCGTAATTAATTTCTGATGCAAGGACTTTTTCGCAAATTTCCCCAAAAAATAATTACCAGAAATGTTTTATGAGCTGTGGCGTTTGATAAAACTACAGACGAATGGATTTCTTTTCCATCGGCCAGCACTACCTAAATAAATCAAATTGCGAAATATTATAACTTTAATTGCAATTTATATGATATTTGCATGTCCATTTGAAAATCAAGGGTAAATTTAGGCTTAATTTTGTGAACTTGAACAAATTTGGTTAATTGGGGCCTGATTTGGGAGCAATTTGAGCTTATTTACAAAATAAAAATCCACGTGATAATTATTTTTCTTGGTTTGCTCAATTTGGGTTTAATTTGCGCTTAATTTTGAAATTAAAATTGTTCTGACGAGTTAATTACCCCTTTTACTTCTTTAGAGCTCTCGTCAACAATAAGCCGAGCAACCTAAATAAGTAAATACCATTCCATAATAGCTTCAGAATTTATAATATCATAACTTATATAATACTAAGAATTTAAAATTTCTCAAAATATTAAATACCTCAGAATTTGTCATGATGTGGGCCCCAGCTTCACGAGCTGCTTTGCTTATAGCTTCAGATACCGAACCCATTCCTCCTTCAACATATCTATATTAAAATAAATTAACATTATTAACTTACTACTATGTATTTTTTTCATTTCATATCAGCACAAAACACATGCGCTTAGTGGTATTTGTGCATGACAATTTTGTGTTTTTTAGGGTATACATGAAATTATGTGCATGACAAGTTTGATTAATCACAAGCATTATATGACACAAGGAACAAATTCGAAAAACCCACCAACTCATTTCAAAGGGAGGGGGGGTTTCTATAATATGAGATATTATAGGGTTGTTTTTGATAAATTCACATATATTTTAATACAAAAAAAGATTAAAAAAACTTACGACCAAACACCACGTTCTCCATTAGTTTCGCCCATAACGTGATGTAACAACACATAACCTGATCCTGGTGTATGTATTGTTCCCTTCATAAATAAATATCATTTCATAATTCATATAATAATAAAAAAGGTTGTTATTCTAGCATTTAAAATATACAACTTTTTAATATTTAAATGTTTTGAATTAAATGTTACCATAGTACCAATCACAGAATCAGTTGCAAGAGTAGCCTTCAAAACCTCTCCCTAAATATAAAATAAATATAAAAAATAGAAACAATTAAATATTCAAATTCAAACAAGTTTCATAATTTAGGATTAATTAAAATTTGATTACCTCAAACCAATTATTCAGGACTTTCGATGCGGGTGAAAGAACCAAATCCAAGAAATCCCTTTATAAAAATCAGAAAATTATTATACTTAGCAGATGAAATTATACATAATATTTTTATAAGTTCGAAACTTACACCATATCTTTTTGTCCAAGTTTAGAAACATGTTGTAGGCAATGGCTCCAAAACGCAGCTTTATGAATTTTACCCTTCATTTTATCAACTAAGGATAAACTTTCATGACTTTTCTCAGGTGGAGGCGAATCTATGATATAATCCATGAATTTACAGAATTTCTCGAGTTGCATTTCATATCTGCATTAAAATATGTAAAAAAAACAGAAAATTAGGAGAAAATAAAAGGTAATTTTGTCTTGCGGTATTACCTTGGATATGCAATTGCGTCTTTTTTGGAGAACTTTGAAATTTCTGATTGATTCAAATCTTTATCGGGTCCCAATAAAAGGTATCTTCCATCGATGCAAGGTGTGAAGGAAGATGGACTTCGTATAAAGAGCTTCAATCCATGCTTCTCCAATTGGAGATCCCTTCATTAGCAATTAGGAGAGAAATTAATGTCAAGTTTTGAAATATATAGTACGATAATGCTGATACGAAAGAGACAAAGATCAGACTGAATAACCGAGGGGCGGAGAAGGCTCTGGAGATAGCTACAGCGAGAGAAACGGAAACCAAGCACGATCTCCTCCGACACGGCGGCGCCTCCGACGAGGTGGCGACGCTCCAGTACGGCGACAGAGAGCCCGGACCTCGCTAGATATGCAGCTGCCGTCAGCCCGTTGTGCCCACGCCTATCACAAGAGCGTCCCATTTTCTATTCTCCGGCGAACTTGCGGAGAATCCCCGCCTGAATACGAGCGCTCGTGTCAGCTTACCCATTTCAGTGATCCAGTTCCTAGTGAGTGTCAGTGAGTTGGTGAGTGTCAGTGAGTGTTTGGGGGAGTGAGGACTGAGAAGTTGGAACTGTGTATTAAATTTCTGAGAGATTTTACTTTGTGGTGTTAATTAAGAATACAAGCCTATAGTTGCGATAACAAGGAGGCCTCAAAGTTTCGATATTTTTTTAAAGACATAATTGCGAACTTACACATATAGAAATAATTATATTTATATTTCTTTTTGAATTAGCACCAAGGAATAATTATATTTATATTCCTTGATGGCACCAAGAAAATGGTGCAGTGCACAATTAAAATGAAAAAAATATCAGCTTATATATTTTTTATAACCTTTCCAAAATTGAGACTACAAAGGAGACAAAGAATTACACTTCGATGTTAAATTTAATGCTTTGATCATGCCCAAAAGTTGTTTGTCAAAATGCCGCATAGAAACACAAGTTTTAAATAGGCAGTATCATTTTAACACTAATTCACGTACCTTCAATTGGATTAACAGGATTGCACAGTGAACTACCTTCAATTAGATATTGCAACAAATTATTTTCAACTCAATCTCGCAACAAATTACCTTCAACTCGATCTCGCACTAAACTACCTTTAATTAGATTTTGCAAAACTAAATCAAGTTAGGCGAAAAAGGAGAGAAAGAGAGGTGAAAGAGCCAGCTGACAGCCTGAAAATTGGTGAAAAATACTGAAATTGTTGAACTCTGAAACTGCACACTCTTAAAATTGCTGATATTCTCGAAATTTTTGAACTCTGAAGACTAATAAACTTACTGAAATTGCTGGAATTGATGGCGAGGAGCTCTGGCAAGGAGAAAAAGTTGAAATTGGAGAACTATGACGAGGAAAAATTGGTTTATGAGGAAAGAAAAGTCTCACACTAGCTGCAGTTCCAATCATCTTCGTCGACGTCGCGTCCGCCTTCCTTCAGGCGTCTTCAATCTTGCCGCGTCGCTTAACCGCGTTGTGCATAGAGGTGAGAGCTAGGGTAGAGAGGAGGCTACGCCTGTGTCGCTGAGTGAGTCGCCCGCAGAGACTGAGAGAGACGAGAGGTAACGCGTAAAAAAAATTTGGAGGCCTTTTTTATTTTTTTTATTTTCGGAGGCCTGTGGACTGGGCCAATTGGGCCAAAGCCCAGGACCGGCTCTGATTACCTGACATGTCAGGTTTGACAAGAACAAAAAAAAAACTACCGGGTTTTAAAATTCCGGACTGTTAATTAGGACTAAACTACCGAGTTTTAAAATCCCGCCGGATTAAAAGATCTAACTACCAGGTTTTAAAAATCCGTATGTTTAACAGGTCGATTAATCAGAGAGAATTGTTGAGCTTAATTAACAAAAAAAAAAGATTTTAAAATCAGTCAGAGAAAAAGCCAAAATAACAAATCGGGTTTTAAAAACCAGCCGCTAAAAGACAAAATAAAATGTTAAATATCATATATATCCCTTCAAAACATAATAACTATTAATTTTTGGAGGGGTACGGATGAAATTGTAGATATTAATTTGAATATTATTATGACAGGAGGGTGGCAGCAGAGGTGAGTGCAATCGACAAAGACTCGTTTTTGCTATGCATCCCCCTAAATGAACGCAATAGTATGTTTAATTAAATGAAAACAAATACATAACATATAATTAAAAATCAAACAATTAGTTAATATATAATTAAAATTTATTTTGAATTACTAAGCTTTAGTTCATATTAATTTTGTGATAATTATATGTTTTCTCAATTTATTATGTCAAATATATGTTTTAAATAGTATAATAGAGAGAATTGTTTGTGGAACTTGGGGAAACATAAAAGAGCTCTAATTAATGAATTGAAAACACTCTCACATGTAGGGGTGTCAATGGGGCGGATATTGCCCGAACCGATCCGAACCGTATCCGAAGAAATATCCGGATTCAAAAAAAAATGTCCGGATCCGGAACTGTGTATTCATTTTTACGGGTATGGATCCGGATCTAGGAGCTAATTTTTTGATGGATCCGGATATGGATCCGGATACTATCCGGATCCGAATAAAATTTGTAAACGGGTAACCTTTTTGTTGAAATCATGATCAAAATCATAGTAATACCTAATAGACAATAACTATATTTTAATGTATAATAATACTTAATAATCAATAATATATATAATTTGTTTTAAAATTACGAAATAATCAAGATTTGAATATTAAAAATAGTATTATATTATTATATCATAGTAACCGTTTTAATATCCGAATATGATCCGTATCCGTATCCGTATCCGAAAATATCCGAACCGTATCCGGATCCGGGTAATACCGTATCCCGATCCGTATCCGAAAAAAAATATGAATATGGATCTGGTATGACCACTATCCGAACCGTATCTGAACCGTTGACACCCCTACTCACATGCAAGAACAAAGGAGATATTTTATTTTGACCCAAGTTTTCGCCACAACATTATCTTTATTTTGTTTAACACACATAATTTTCATGATAATCCAAAAATACATATTTTTTACATAATTAATATTAATTAAAAATTAGTATTCTGAATTTATGGAGAATAGAGGATATGTATTTGTATTTGTTATTGTTTAATTACAGGACTTGTAGGTTTATCATTTAATTAAACATGTTAAAAAAAATCATCAAAGATGTGAGGTAAATATGGGGAGACATAATTATTAAATAAATTCATTTATTCACCGGGATTTATAATCCCGATCCTTATTCTGACTTGTACCACCTGTCACAATCATGATTTAATTAAGAGTTAAACCGGCTGGTTTCTAAAACCCGCCGGTTAGTGTTAATTATTTTTACGGGATTATAAAACCCGGTAATTAATGCTAAATAACGCGGCGGATTTTTAAAGTCTGGTATTTAGTGCTAAATAACACGGCGGGGTTTTAAAATTCGGTAGTATTAGTTTAATACTACAAAATCTGACACACACGGTTTTTAATGTCATTAGCGCACCGGGATTTTAAAACCCGGTACCGGCGGGATTTAAAAACCAGCTTCAGGTTATATTAGGAATATTTGCAAAAAAAGGATTATTTTTTGAATTAATTTCCCATAAAGGGTCACATGCAGAAATAGTCCTATATTTTATTTATGTAATTATTTGAATGCTTATTATATATTTAAAAAATAATATATTAATATGTATATAATACATTTATGTATATATTGTATATGTGTTGAAATTTTATTAAGTCGATGTTGCTTTGGACTAATAAGGTTAGTGATAAAATATCAACTTGTCTAGCATTATTTCTAGAATTAATACTTTTGCGTCTAGAAGGATGATTTATATTTTGAGGATATATATTATGTTCCTAGAAGATGTGAAAAAAAATATTGATGTAGTCGGCATGATGTCAACGTGTTAATTATCGGGAGCACATGTCAAAGAACCCAAAATATTTCTCCTATATAGATAACTCGTATCGTCACCAATTAACTAGGCTCTTAATTAACGGTTAATGCCATATCATTCCGCCCAATAATTTTAATTCTTTTTTAATCCGTTGATAGTCCCATAATAATAACTTGGGTTTTGTTGAAAATAATAACTCACGATAATCCCATAATAATAACTTGGGTTTTGTTGAAAATAATAACTCACCAATTAATAATAACTTGGGTTCCAGGCTGAAACGAGAGAGAGATTGCATAGAGGAGAAGAAAGAGAGAGAGACTTGAGGGAGAAGACAACGGTGAGTGAAGAGGAAGGTTCCAGACTCAGAGAGTAGAGAGGAGCAAAGAAAAAACTCAGTGGGCCGGGATTAAAGCCCGAAAGAAAAGTCGAATAGATTTTAGGATAAAACATGTTTTTGTTTTGGGTCTTAGAAAAAGATTGTATAGGAAAAAAGATTTATAGAGTGTATGCATAAAGTCTGTAAAAAATATTATTTGATGAAATGCACAAGTGTTTAGGGAGTGGGACAATAAAGCCCACTCCAAACATTTTCAAAAAAAAATAATAATAACTTGGGTTTTGTTGAAAACAATAAGTCACAAAATAATAACTCACCAATTATTTTTAACCCAAAATAATAACTCACAAATCCTAATAACATACTCTCTCCTCTCATTTTACACCCACTTGAACACACATTTCTTGGAGCTTTTTGTTGAAAATTCTTGGGTTTTGCTCGAATTCATTTTACGGATTGTTGAATCCGAGAGTTTTTTTTAGAAATCGTGGGTTTTTAGAATCTAAGGGTTTTTTTCTCGAATATATGGATCTGTATTTTTTTCTCAAATCTAAGGGGCCGTTTGGCAAGTGGAATTAGTACAGTGGAATTGGATTATAAGGTGGAGGAGAAATTTTTTCTGGAAATAATAATTTCATAGTTTGTTTGGATGTCTAAATTATAATATGCTGGAAAATATAAATTTTTGTTTGGTTGTTTAGAAAATTTGGAATTTTGAAATTGGAATTTCATTATTATAATATAATTACTATATTACTAGCAATTGTAAACCCATTATATTCATATAATATTATTATATGAATAAAATAATTACATTATAATTATAATATTCATATAATTAATATAATAATCTAATATTACTATAATAATATTAAATGTATTGTTTTATTATTATAACATTGTATTATATCCGCATAATTACTATAATAATTATTATCTTAGTACAATATACTATATTAATTATATAGATTTGAAAATAATAAAATAATTATATTATTATAATAAAATAATATTACACATATAATAAGATTATTAATATATAATAATAATATAATATTATTAAATGCATTGATATATTATTATAATATTATATTTTATCCATATAATAACATTCTTTATAATAAAATATATAATATTATATTCATTATATTCATATAATATAATTATCATAAATTTTATTATTATTATTATTATAATATATAGTATTATATTAATTTTATATATTTAACAATCACAGTATAATTATTCTTTGATTATAAACTTTTGCTCCACTTTAATATAAATTAATAATATTATAATATAATAATTATTGAATGAAAATATGGCTTAAGAATTAACTTGGAAGAATTTATAAATAGGCAAATCTGCAATCAGAATTGGGCCAGTTCATAATCTGGGCCCGTTCAGAATTTTGGGTTTTAACCTAATTTCAGATAATTAGTTTTTAACCTAAATTTTGGGCTTATTCTGATTTTTATTAGTTTTGGGCTTTATTCTGAAAATTATATTTTCTTAACCTAATTTTCGGATTTAACCTAAAATCTGCCTATATATATATTCAGAATTTCATTTTTCTCTCTCTTCTCTCTCTAATTTCTGACCTAATTCGGCTGCCGAATTTTCTCTCTTTCACACAAAATCAAGATTGAGATCTGGAGAGTTTTGAGGAGAGTTTCTGAGCAAGTTCTTGAGAGAAATAATCGTGACACCGACTGGAACGGTGTTGGCGGTTCCGATCAGACGAAATCGAGGTGGACACGAGTAGAGGGAGTGCAAGAGCAATCCTTGGAGAAGGTTCACGAGATCTGGACAAGAAGGCATCACGTACTAACTTGTACGAGGTAAAATTCTGAATAACTCTTCCTTTTTCGTGGTTTTTCGAACGTGATTCCGGTAGAATTAGGTTATACATGTGTAAATAATTCCGCTGCATATCTCTAATTCATGTGTATAACCCTACAATTATATTATTATTGTTATTATTATTATTATTATTATTATTATTATTATTATTATTATTATTATTATTATTATTATTATTATTATTATATTATTATTATTTATATAAAAATTATAATTATAATGTAATTTTATTATTATAATAAAATTATTACATAATTGAAATATAATTATTTTATTATTATAATATTATATGTTATTCATATAATAATATTATTTATAATAAATTAAAATAAATATTATACTAATTATATAGACATAATAATATTGTTTTATATGATTATTATAATTATAATATATAATATTATTTTAATTGTATTAATATAATAATTACAATATAATGTTGATTAGGTGTCTTTACTTGTTTGTTAATGAAATTCTCCACTTTGAAATTCCACCATTTTGAGAGAATTTCATTTAACTAGGATTGGGAAAAAATATTTTTCTAGAACTAATTAGTTCCATTTTAATTCTCACACCAAACAAAGAATCTTGATTTGAAGAGATTTAAAGTTCCATTCCACTCCAATATTCCACCTCCCAAACATACCCTAAGGGGCCGTTTGGCAAGTGGAATTAGTAGAGTGGAATCGAATTATGAGATGGAGGAGAAAACAATTCTGGAATTAATAATTCCACAGTTTGTTTGGATGTCCGAATCATAAGATGCCGGAAATTATAATTTTTTGTTTGGTTGTTTAGAAAATTTTGGAATTTTGCTATTTCAAATTTAATAAAAAAATATTAAGTTTTTTACTCATCAAATAACAATATGTAAAATGTATAAAATAATATACAATAGTATTTTTCTTCCTATACATATAATTTATTATCATAATATAATTACAATATATTATAATATAATAGTAATTTGAGAATATAAAAATATATGTTAATTATTTAGAAGCGTGAAGGTAATAATATATCTAGTATATTCTTGCAAATCCAAATTGTGCAACTTAATTGTTAAATGTAATTCGAAAAGTAGCATGATTCTACAAATCGGTATTATGTTATCCATTTTAAATCAAAATATAGTACCACGCAAAATCGATTGGACAAATCTCTAATTTCAAATATTCTTAACAATATTACAAATTAGAAATAATACTTTTCGTGCCTCTAGTATTGTCCAAATCGGGTACCAGTATAAATTACACTCTTTCCACCTATTGGCAAACCTGTAATAAAAAATTTGTTTCAATTTTGATCCATCAAATCCAATAACAATATAAATTGAACAGCTATCATATATATAAATGATAATATGCATTCTCTATCAATATATAAATTAAAAAAAAATAATTGAACAAGACGTATCAGACATTTAATCAAGAAAAAACAAATACAAAATCAGAAATTTGATCCTTTGTAGTGTAATTATCTGTTTTTCATATACACAATATTGCTGTTATTGGAGAAATACAAAATCAGAAATTTAATCACCTAATAGTATTTCAGATTTATTGTAAACACTACAAATTTCAATGCAGTAATTGGAGAAATTGTTCAATTTAACATCTCAAGTGAACCAAGAAAATAAAATCATATAAAAACAAATTCTTAACTCGTTTCAGAGAGAGAGAGAGAGAGATATATATATATATATATATATATATATATATATAGAGAGAGAGAGAGAGAGAGAGAGAGAGAGAGAGAGAACCTTGAGGCTTTATTATTCTCTAGAGAGATCAAGTCAAAATATTGCTGGAGATGTAGGTGAAAGAAGCCAATCGTGAAAAATCCTAAATGAACCCTAGAAGAACGTGGCTAGTCCATTATTGAGAGGATAAAAAATGAGCGAAGCTTTATAATTTCTCCTTTATTCTTGGCGCCAGCAACTAGAAGAGAGAGCGGAGGAAATATTTTGCCGCACCTTGGCGCTCTGAGTTTTCTTGGAGCCAAATTTGAGGAGTTTTGGGAGACCGGGGTTTTATAATTCCTTCTTTTTTCTTGCGCCAAACAAAGGATTGTGTTTTGCAGATATTTTTAGTTCCGCTCAGTCTCAAAATTCCCAACGCCAAACAGCCCCTAAGGGTTTTTTCGCGAATATATGGACCTGAGCTTTTTTTTCTCGAATCTATGATTTTTTCGAATTCATTTTCCGGATTATTTCTTGAATATGTGTCGGCTTTTCTTGATTTTTTTTCGGATTTTGTTGATGCACTGTTAACACTCAAGCAACAGTGGGGGTTAAATCTTCAATTTTTCGGGTTTCGAACGTTTATCTTTACTGATTTTAGGGTTTAAGGGTTTTGGGTGTTTCGCAAATTTAGTGGGGGGTTAAATCTTCAGTTTCTTTATTGATTTTAGGGTTACTTTATGGTTATTTTACTGATTAGAGGCTTCTTGGTGTTTCAAATCTGTGATGGCGATATTGTGGTTATTTTACTGAGTTTATCGAAAATTATTTCATGATTGTTGATGGAAAAATGTTCCTTCATGTAAGGTTCCGACAAAGAATTTTACTCAAACAACCTCGAATTAGATAAAAATTAAGATAAAGATACAAGCTTTAGTGGACTTCGAATTCTATTCACTAAATCAAAACGAGAAAAGTCTCGAGTTCTTCACAAGAAGAAACAATCACACAATATCCATTATTCATTATTCTAATTTTCTCTTTTCTCTCTATTTATATTATTACAAAACAATGAGTGAAAATAACAATTAAACATGATAGACCACGCAAGTTGTGAACCGGAAGCGAATTTGCAAATAAGTCTCTTTATTATTCCTAATAACCCGTATACTATGGATAGGGATGTCAACGGGGCGGGGCGGGTTCGGGTAAGCCTCCCCCATACCCGAAACCGAATTTTCGGATATTACCCGAACCCGAACCCAAAATACCCACGGGTAAAAAATCATACCCGAACCCGAACCCACGGGTAACGGGTATACCCGAACCCGAACCCGTTACCCGAAAATCACCTATATAAAATCTCAAAAAAAAAAATCTATAAAATTATTATTAAAATACGTAAAATCACCAACAATTTTATATACATAAAACAAACAACTTGTACAAAATACATTAAAAATGGAAATATTACAAATAATTAATCTATAAAACATCACAAATTTTCATATCATTGGGTATTTCTCGGGTATTTTTCGGGTTCGGGTATACCCGTGGGTAAAAAATTACCCCCGTACCCGAAGCCGAACCCGGAGCGGGTATTTTTTTCGGGTAAAACCCGACCCACGGGTATTTTTTTCGGATATTATCCGCCCCGTTCGGGTCGGGTACCCGCGGGTTCTGGTTTTACCCGACCCATTGACATCCCTAACTATGGAGTCATGACAATACCGTCTCAAAGATCTTTGTCTTCAAGGATAAAAAATGCGAACCTTATATTATTTATATTAGGTTTTGGTAGTTCAGAGGCGGCCTTTTCAATCTGACACGAATCACCATCATTGAAGATTTCGCATTGTACCTTAGATAGTCCATTTTCCTCCATTGTTACGGGAGTTGGACTTGCAGGTTGTTGTATGAATGGAGATGATAAATTGTAAGTGCTCGCTTGGGCGTATTGATGTCCTATCTTATGCGGGTCTTCCGTGTCGGTAGGAATCGGTTGGGACTGGACCACTGGTACGGTTCATTGAGGTCGAAACCTCGAGTGAAACTTTGATTCTTCAAAGATGAAGATGAGGCCGACGAGTGGTTTCCCTGGTGTCCAACATGTTTATCTTGCACCCGAAAGAATGAATATTCAATTGGTGCCGATACAGGTAACGTTACCGATGCCATTTCTTCACCGTCGTCTATACGGTTTAGGTTTGGTTTCGACTTCTTACCCCTTTCTGAACTGACCTCAGTGTAAGAGTCGTGATATGGCGACACCGCCACTTCACCTGAACCGGTACCGGATTCATCTTCTCCACCCTCTATAAAACTGGATTTCCGCTTCGAGCCCAAGACGGCACCGCCACTTCTTTCTCTGACAAATTTCTTCTTTATTTTTTCATAATATCCCTCTCTCTCTACTCCTCTGGCTTTTCTAAGACGTCCGATCCACACATTATGTTAGTTGTATTTACGCTTTTTACCCGCCATTCCCTTCTCCCACCCTCTACACCCGGTTTATATTTTAAACCTTGGACCATAAAATATATTTTATACTATTCATATACTGGTCTTTTCATCTCATGTATACGCCTGGTTTATACGGGTGAGTAAATAATAGCTGTTCCTTTATGTGATTAACGACCTATTTACTGTTCATCTAATGTATAGCTGGGAACCGGTTTCTGGATGGACCATAATGTTCTTATAACTATTTATTTATGTGTATTTGTGGGACGAGTCATTATTTAAGATAAATTTAAAAAAATAACTTGTTTGCTACATATTGTATATAGAAAAAGATGATATAGAAAGTAGGAGTTTTGAGATATAAGGCGGAAAAGATGACACAGCTGTGGCTGTGAGTGTGTGAGTTTTATTTTGTCCCCACTGGAATATTCAAGAGTAAATTACTAAATTAGATTATGTTGATTTTATTTTATTTTCGAAATTTAAATACTATATTATATTACATCGTATCTTCTAGATTTTATGTTATATTATATCATAATAGAATATATTATGTTATATTATACTATATTACATATCATATCATATCATAAGTATGATATTATATAATATTAATGCTATAACATAATTTTAATGTTATAATATAATATTATAGTATAATATTATAATATTAAGTTATTTATATCATAATTATATTATTATTAACGTTATATTATATTATATAAGTACGTTTAATATTATATCAGTATATTATATTATATTACATTATTATTAACATATATTATATCAGTACATTTAATATTATTATATAAATTTAATAATATTATTAAGAACATAATTACACATGATTTGTTCCATGATATTGTTATGAATAGTTTCAAGAAACATCCACCTGATGATTTGTACGGTTGTACCATACTTGATCATCGAACTTAAGATTTAAGATTTAGATACTTTTATATGCACGTGAATAATATATGTGCATAACATATTATCAGACGTTAATGGATTACTATATTATTGATGTTTTATGAAAACACTCAATAATTATATTATAATATTTATTTTAGAATATTATAAGAGAATTTATAACATGAGAGATTTCAAAAACAATTGAAACGAGAAAATTTGTCTTCTATATAACATGAAAATGAATTTACAATAAAATAAAATGTTCAATGACAAAACAATATGATTTTCTTTTTGTTACATTTATTTTGACATACACAAGTTATATATTTTTTATTTTAGTATTTATATTTCTTAAACATGATATCTTTCATTACCAATTAATAAATACATGTTCATGTTTTTTTAATATGAAACATTCAATTATTTGTGATATAATCTTTTTTTTAATATCACATTAGATGTAGTCATTTCCGTATTATTATTTTATACCAACTTTTATACAGTCTCCTTAGATGATGTTATCTTTGATATTGATATGGTATCTTTGATATTTTGAATATAAACCGTATGATTAAAATCAGACGATCGATATTGAATTTATTATCTACATGGCGAATAATATTAAGTATTATCTTAAATTTCTTTTGTCACACAAAATTTATACATTTTTGTTGTTCGAAAAATCTTTATTTTATATTTAATAATTCTTAAATATAATATCTTTCACTTCGAATTAGTTAATGCAAGTATATGTTTTTTATTATGAAACATTAATTTTTTGGGGGTTATGATTGTCTTTGCATCTTTAATGTCTATATTCACCAATTCCTTATTTTAGACTTATCTTATACAATTTTCTCGTGTCAATCAACACAATTATTTCAACCATTAGATTGTGATGTGGCAAAGTATGAACCATTACTTAACCATTAATTTTTTATAATTATGTTTTACTTGTAGATATTTATGCAGTCATTTACACACAATATTGAGCAATTTCAGAAGGTTACATCATCTTACATTGTTGATGTGTCAAATATTATTCGTTAGATTCATGTTGAACCAGTTGTATTTAATATTAATTATTTCACATTATGTTACATGGTTAAGTGTGAATACAAATGACATGTGAAGAATTTACATATCTATCACTAATTTATCAATATATAATATCATAAAACATACATTAAATATTATTAGTATTTTTTAAAATATAATTTAAAAAAATATAATTTTAGAAATTTAAGAAATATATTCACTTTAATATTATCTTTATTTTGAGTTTCGTCGTATCATATATCTGATA
Source organism: Luzula sylvatica (assembly GCA_946800325.1). Lineage (NCBI taxonomy): Eukaryota > Viridiplantae > Streptophyta > Magnoliopsida > Poales > Juncaceae > Luzula > Luzula sylvatica. The sequence goes on along the minus strand of OX326957.1, from coordinate 3,565,828 downwards.
TATTTTCTCTAGTTTAGAGTTATGAAAATAATTATGCAAGAAAATATAATATAAAAGTAAGTATAATTACATAAGTTAATTGTAAGTCTAATTAATACTATTTTTAAAACTATGATTTCAAAAAATGTAAATACTACTAAGTATGTTATATTTGTATTTTTACTCAAAACTGTTTCAAGTTAATAATTAAAAAAATTAATAAAAATGAAAGGTATTAATTTAGTAAACACAAACAACTTCTTTCAACTTATAAAACATATTTCTTTAATAAACAAGAAAAAAAAATTACCTGACAAAATAATTTCACAAACTTTTAAAATGTTATTATTCTTATTTTAGATATGTAAATTTAAAAATATCATATGATTTTGCTTTTTATTATGTCCATGTATGTTATTTTATTATCTTACAAGTAGCGTTTATCTTTTTTGTATGTCAAATTAGAGTATGAAATAAATATTTCTTATTGTGTCAAATTCAAAAATAATATAATAGTTTTATAATCATCGAACTTTTTTAATCCATATAACTTTTAGGTTCTCAAAATGTAATGATTGTTCTAAAAAATAACAATTACTATTATGTATATTACAAAACAAATGAAAAAAATCCGTCGCGAAACGCGGATAATCTTCTAGTCCGTATAATAATTAATCATAATACAAGCTAATCCGTACAACAAAATATATTACATTCTGGAATTAACAATGGAAAAAATATTACAGAAATACATAATGAAAAAACAGCAATAATTAACAAGAAATTAATATTAATATTATCTTCTATAATTGTCTCTCTAAACCCTACTCAATTGTAATAAAAATTAAAAAAGAACCAATCACTACAACATAACATTTAATTTGGGTTGGTTTAAACCGTCCCTAAATAACCTCAAAACCGTCCCTAACCAATTTGGAGTCGGTTAACCGTCCCTGTTGGACCGTCCCTGAAGCCTCCGACCCTGACAGGGTCGGGCCGTCCCTAAATGGCTTTTGGGTCGGTAGGATTTATGTCAGGCCGTCCCTAAATGGTTTTGGGTCAATAGTACACTGCCATCTGCAGGAATAAAGGACAATGCAGCATTAGGGACGGGCCGTCCCAATAGGGTTTTTAGGGACGGTAGATTTTAGGGACGGACAGTCCCTATCACAGAAAAGTACATGACGTATGACAGAAAGGACAATGCATGACATTTTTTCCAATTATGTAGTGAATTTACAATTCTGGAATTAACAATGAAAATCAAACAATGGAATCAATAATGAGAAATTAACAATGAAAGTTACCAATTCTTTAAATATAATTAACAATGGAAAATATGAAAGAACCAATTACTAAAATCTGAAAAATTCAAAAAAATAGCAAATTTAACTAATTAATAAGAAAATGACATTACTTTTCTGAAATTAACAGTCGAGAAAATAATTAGCAGGGAATTACAGCAATTAATAAGAAATCGATTCAATAATTACCAAGAAATGGTCCAAAAAAGAATGACATTTTTTCCACTAATTAGCAGGGAATAACAGAGTACTTTAAAGAAAAACACTGTAATTAACATTTAGGGAATTTAAAAAGATATGTGTTTTTCGTGTTTTCCAAAAAAATTAAGAATTTTTAAAGATTTTTTATTTTAATATTGTTGTTTATTTCATTATTGTTGGTTGTTAGTTTATATTGTTTTGAAATTAATTAAATATTAAAATTATATTTCATCACAAAAATATTGTTATTTTAATATTGTTGTTTATTTCATCACAAAAAACTATATAATAATAAAATATTAAAATTATATAAATATAACATATAATACTTATTATTTGTTAAAAATATTTATATTGTTTTGAAATTAATTAAAAGCATATTTATTTAATTATCAAATAAAAAAAGGGAAAATTTTGTTGTTGGACACAAACAAGTTCAAATTTACAAGGAACAAACACGAAAGTTAGGAAATTATCAAAATGACAATCTCGACTTTTCAAAAAAAAGTCGAGACCATGTCATAATTAATATTTATTGATATTGAGCTCCATGTTACACCATTATATCTCTTCAATATTTATATTATTGAAAATAAATAAATATCAAAATAAATGCTATATTTTATTATTAAATCTTACAAAATCATATTTGTTTTAGAAAATACATATTTTTATAAAATGATATATCTAATAGTATTTTATTTCGCAAATAAAAAAATTATTTTCAAAATATGATTTTATAGTGTCGATTGTCGATTGTCGTTACCGGTACCTATTTTTTTATATGATGCCAATGATATTTGAATCCATAACATCTTCAAAATATGATTTTATTGTGTCAAGCACTCAACCAACTAGGGGTGTTCATTCGGTCGGTTCGGTTCAAACCGAACCGAATAAGGTCAAACCGATTTAAACCGAACCGTTTAACACTTGAACCGATTAAATACCGAACCGTTTGGTTTATTCGGTTGAACCGAATAAGAAGCATTATAATTTAAAAATAAAAATAAATTACTAAAAAAGTTTATATTTTAGTTATCAAAAAATATAAATTAATATTCTAAAATACAATTATATTAATTTATAAGATTATTATATGATTTTTGTTATATTTAAACATTAACATATTAAAGAAATATGAAAATGGAATGTTATTCGGTCGGTTCGGTTTAATCGGTTTTTCAAATTTCAAAACCGAACCGAACCAAATGAACCAAGCAATACCATTTTTTGAACCGAACCGAAACAATATAAAAATACAACTCATACTTATAATACTTAATTGTAATGATTTGTTGCATACAATTTTGAAAATGATTTTTTTATTTGCGAAATAAAATACTATTGTATATATCATTATATAAAATATGAATATTTTTTAATAACCGTTGTTTATTTTGTAAAACAAATATGATTTTCAATAATATAAATATTGAAGACATATAATGGTGTAATATGGAGTTCAATATCAAGAAAAAAATAATAATTATATTGTCTCGACTTTGGAAAAGTCGAGATTGTTATTTTGGTAATTTCATAACTATCATGGCTATTCTTGTTATTTCAATGTTGTTTGTGTCTAAGAAGAAAATTTTTCCATAAAAAAATAAAAATATATTTTTGTCCAAAAAATATTTAACATCATCAAAAATCTTTTTTAACTCATATATGAGGATATTTGAAAAGAAAAAAATATTTAGAAGAGCATTTTTAGGGTATCCAAAATGTGACAGTTTTTTTTTGTAAATATAAAAAAAAAAACACTTTAGGAAATTAACTGGGGTTGAAAGAAGAGAGCGGACATGAAAATTGTTTGGTAAATACATAATTCAATTCGGCTGCAAGGGTTTTTAGGAATTAAAAAAATAAGAGATCTCGATTTGGGGATCGTTTAAAAATATTTCCATTATTTATTTTTCATGCTATCTAACCAATAAAATGAAATTGCATATTGAGTTAAAAATATGCACAAGTTTTCGTCAGCATATACTATATTTTTGGGCATTGTGGGGACACATATGTAAAATTCTCCACTCAATTTGCTCAATAAAAAGAGGGTCTGTTAGACTGTTACCCAATACAGCAAATGACCTCACGTGTGTCCTCTACTGCTTATCCTATTTCAATTTTCAAAGCGACCGCCTCGAGATAAGAATCAGAGGGCAAAAACGTAATTTCACGCATTAGATATTTCGGCCTCTTTATTCTGCGCGCCCCACCCTATCACATGGCCGCACGGTCCAATCTTTTCATCTTTCCGCTCTTCACAAAAGTATTCTTACTTTAAGCTTAGTCCAATAATTCACAAATAACTTTTTATTATTAATATTAATATCTTTATTTATTTACACTACTGTTGAGATATTTTCTCTGTCATGACAACGTGCCATTAGCCAATAGAAGAGACCCCTGAAATTTATATCTTTATACTTTGTCTGAACCCCGGTGTAGGAGTACTTAAATTTTAATCCTAGTTTTTCGTCTGTGGTGTTTAGTGTACAAAAAGTACGCCAGGTGCAAGCAATAATTGACCGATTGAATAGTCGCTGGATATTCTCCGCACGATGTTCCAATAATCCGCAGAGGAAGTGTTTATTAAACTGCACCCACCATCTAAACCGTACGATTGGATTATGATTAACGCCGACCTCTCATCAATCAGACTCTCTGGTGGCACACCAACCACAGATCCCGATCTATATATCTAGGGTTTAAGCGTTTCCTTACTCTTAAGCTTTCTGAAGAGGTGGGTTTTTCGTCCCCCTCGGTTCTTGTTCTTTTCTCAGATCTAGGGTTTTAGTTCCGTAATGGCCGCTCCTGATGTTGAGTTCCGCTGTTTCGTCGGTGGCCTTGCATGGGCTACTGATGACAGGTCCCTTGAGGAGGCCTTCAAGCCCTATGGCGAGATCTTGGAATCTAAGGTTCGATCTCGTTTCATTTATTTTTAGAATGTTGTTATTTGATGAATTTTCTGTTCTAAGGTTAGTTAAAGATTCCAATCCGTGTACAGTAGATGATTAGATCGAGCTTGTTGATTCAATTTTTCTGGATCTTGATTGTTCAATAACTATATTTAGTCTTGAATTAGCTGATTCTTAATCTATATTTGTAATTTCGGCATTATTAAATCTGTTAAGTTTTGAATTTGGTTCAATGTTAAAAGTAGCTGATTCTTGACTATATATTTCAGATCTGCAATTAACACATTATTTATTTTCAGATCATTAATGACCGTGAGACTGGAAGGTCAAAGGGTTTCGGCTTTGTGACTTTTTCCAGCGAGGAATCCATGAACGAAGCCATTGAGAACATGAACGGCAAGGAACTTGACGGCCGTTCTATCACTGTCAACCAGGCGCAATCTCGCCAAAGCCGCGGAGGCGGTGGAGGTGGATATGGCGGTGGCGGCGGTGGTGGCTACGGAGGAGGCCGTCGTGAGGGCGGTGGTGGTGGTTACGGTGGCCGTCGTGAGGGCGGTGGTGGAGGATATGGTGGTTATAACGGTGGTGGAGGTGGTGGTTATGGCAGCGGCGGTGGTGGTGGTTATGGTGGTGGTGGTGGTAGAGGCGGTGGTGGTTATGGCAATGGTGGTGGTGGAGGAGGTGGTCGCTACTCAAGTGGTGGCGGTGCTTCCGATGGTAACTGGAGGAGTTAAAATTAGGGTTTAGTGTTGAATGGTTATGATTGTGTGTCGTTGTTGTGTTTGTTTGCTGTTGTGTGTTTGCTTCAAGTTTTGACCGTGGTTCCGGGTCTCCTTGATGTTAGACGAGTTTAGTTGTTTGGTTGCTTTGGTTATGGATTCAACTTTGGTGCTATGAGAAATTAATATGTTCGTTAAATGTCTTTTCTTTTCTTTACTTTCGAAACTTGATTGAAATTTTTTTTAACTATACTCGGTCATATATCGCCACATAATCTACGAACCGATGTAAAGAGATTAGATGACATGATACGAATGGAGAAGGTAATTACATTTGGCGGATTGAGAGGTATGATATGGGGCTCCCAGATTGCATTCATACGTTTTTTATCTAGAATTTCATAAAATTATAGTAATTTTTCCCAGTATTCCAAAATTCGGTTTTTTTTTTGAGGTTATTCTTTAATTCGTATTTTGCAATATTTAGGCTGAATATTGTTTTGTTTGTAGAGGGCATTGTTAAATTCAATAGAGTGTTTGGATTCAAGTATTTAGGATAATTAATAGTATCGGTACAATTATCAGAGTTCTCCCTCTATCAAAATAGCCAAGTTTTTTTAACATTCAAGTTCATTTTGGATCTTTTTCTCGTTCAATTTATTTGACCAAGTATAAGAAGGATTGGAACAGGATTGCATTAACTGTTATGTCAAATACTAATTGGATTGATATTTATTCTCTTTTTGTTGAAATTCTAGATTAAAATTACAGCAAAAATTTCTAATTGAGGTTCACTTCTCTGTATGCCCAAGTTTGAATTCCTCCTGAATGGATTTTGAGTGTGGCACAAAGCATCCGCCCCAATTCAGATTCAAGAATATAATACCTCAAATTGCTAATGGTCAAATCCCATCATTGCAATCTTCCACCCCCAAGTGTTACCTTGATGGCATGTCAAGGTTTTGATTTTTTGGTAATATTCGGTAATCTTTAGTTTAGGAAGAATTTAGGGATGTCAATGGGATGGGGAATCCCCATCCCCGTGGGGACCCGACCCGAATGGGACGGGAAATCCCCGATTACTTGCCCCGTGGGGTGGGGATGGGGTGAGAAATTTGCCCCGGATGCGGGGATGGGGTGGGTATGGGGATAGATAGCCCCGCCCCACGGGTTACCTTGCCCCGTGCCCCACGGGTTATCCTGTCACATGCGTCGCGGAGTCCCGAATTTAAAATTATAAATATATTTCTAAATTATAAATTGTTAGTTTAAAAAATTCTAAATCTGTACTTGCCCTTTTAAAAAATTCTAAATTATATTTTGTCCTTTAAAAATTTACTTTATATCTTTTCACTTTAGAATATTATTGATAATTTTTATATTATCAATTTTTCAATTTACATTATTTATGTTTCTTTCCTTTATTGATTTTTCTCATAAACCCTAACATCCCTAATTAGTTACAGTTTTCTTCTTTAGACAGAGGTTTGAATGTGAGTAAATTTTTCATGATTATTTTTTTGAATTGGTATTTGGATAAATATAGATATGACTAAGTTGTTTGGAGGTCAACTTTTCTTTTTATGTTCTAGGATTTGAGTAAAAATTTCAAAAGACATTTATAACTTAAGATTTGAGTAATATTTGTATTAAATTTGCATGACACATTGAATGGTTTAAAATATGATATTCGGTTGTTATTTTTTATGTTTTTTTGAATTATAATTTCTATGATATTTTAGATTCGAGTAATTATTTTTAAGTATTAAATAAAATAAATATTTGATTTTTATGTCAATTTGGCGGGTCATGGGGTTCCCAACGGGGACGGGGATCCCCGCGGGGCGGGGATGGGGCATAAAATTTGTCCGTGAATTAAACGGGGTTTGGGGCGGGAAATCCCCGCGAAAGGCGGGGCGGGTATGGGGAGTACTTGCCCCGACCCCGCCCCGTCCCATTGACATCCCTACCGAAGAATTCCCTAAAAAATTACTAATCTTCGTTTGGATGGGTTTTAATATATTATAGTAGGAATCTTTAAGAAAATTTATATATAATAGTATCTTTAAGAAAATTTATGTATAATAGTTAGCAAAACAAAAACTGAGCATTGGGCTCCGTTTTTTAAATATTCTAACGATGACACCTCCTTGATTACGCCGCTCTCTCTCAAATGCACAGTTTATGCTGCCGCCCCCAACCCACCCACCCACCCCATTGAAAATAGTTTGTAATAAATAAAATTGATTATTTTACTTTACTAATTTAATTGTGGAATGTTCTTAAATTTATTTTTGGTTATAATAATTCTTGAATTCATTTTGTTAACTTGGTAATTTGATGTTATCTTGTATTCGATTGCATGTTGAACTTCGGCACATATAAATATATACCTATTATATTTATGTATAAAGTACGGAGAATTCTTGATCATAAATGAGGTCACGTCACCTCTTTGGTATATTTATATTTTGGTTTATTTATATTTTAGTCTTTTTTTATTTACATTTTGATCAATTTTTGGTTTATTTACATTTTGGTCTTTTTTATTTACATTTTGATTATTTTTTACATTTTTTACATTTTGGTTTTTTTTTCTTATTTTATATTTTGGTCATTTTTTTGGATTATTTACATTTTGGTCATTTTTTACATTTTGATTTTTTTTTTCCTATTTTATATTTTGGTCTTTTTTTACATTTTTATTTTTATTTTTATCTTTTGGTCTTTTTTTACATTTTGATCATTTTTTCTTATTTTCCAATTTTTTTTTAATTTGCTCATTGGACAGGGTTATGTATGCAATTTCGTAAGTTCAATTTTTTTTTACCCAATTTTTTTTTCTTTTTACATTTTGGTCATTTTTTTGCTTTTCAATTTTTTTTGTATTTGCTCATTTTGCACGGGTATATATGAAATTTTATAACCTCAAATTTATGCGAGTTTTTTTTGTCATTTGCCCGTTGTATCCATCTCGACACATTGTGATCCTTTAATGAACCGTAACTATAATGCATCTATTGACATCAAATATATTTGCGAATATGTCCTGATTATATTAATCGATTTTAAAGCACCTGAACAAATGCTATTTATACAAATTATATCAGAAAATAATATCCGTGATAGATTAATTTCATGAATCTTATGTATTTATTGACATCATGATATTTGCAAATATGTCATGATTAAATTAATTTAGTTCAAACGCACGCGCGTTAATTCGCACATGAGTTAATTCTATTTAAATAATTATATAAAAAACATGTAAAAAAATAGATATATTGTCCCGCGCAATTGCGCGGGGATAAAGCTAGTAATTACTAAAACTACTCCCAAATCATCATTTAAATTATTTTCCGCCTTTACCAAATTTTTTAGGAGAGCCATTTTCAAAATGTTAAGTCTAGAAATAAACTATCCTATACTCCGAAATACCTGCGCATCCAAACAAGTCCTAAACATAATAATATATTATGAAAATACATGTCCATCCAAACAAGCCCTAAGCCTTATTTGTTAAGATAATATATAGTTACATTGATCTTCTCCAATGACTCATCAAATTGAACTACATATATACATATACTTGTATTTAGTTCAAACATTATAATATATTATGAAAGAACCACATTTATTTGACCGTAACAAAAAGTTAAACTACTACGAGTTTATATTTTATGTGGAAATCGCATATATTTTATAGTGAAGAAAATCATGCAATACTAAATTTTTGTCATGCTAGTTCGTTAGTTCATGTAATTAATATGATATATTTTGTCCGAATAAACGATTGATATGATATTCGAACGCAATTTTTTCCGTTGTCATTCAATTTTTTCCGTTGTCACCCCTGGTTCCGGATTAAGGGTAATTGGGTTGCGAATTTAGGTAACTTAAGGTTGCCTTGAATTAGATGATTTTGGGCTGATTTGGGGAAAATTAGGGTTTATGGTTGATTAATTAGGATTGGTTTCTTGTCAATTAGATTTACGATTGATTTGTTGGGTAATTTGTGGTGATTTTTGGCTAATTTTGCTTCGCAGGTCGTTAGCAGATTGATGCAAGGATGATTTTAGCTCGTGAAAGGGGAATACGAAAACAATACAAACACGAAGATTTGAGTAAGAAAATTACATAGGCAAGTCTTCGGCTCTTATTTTTTGTTCTACTGCTTGTTTTTGTTACTCATATAAAGTGAATGTATAAGAGCCTCAACAGTTAGAATAATCACGAGACTAGCTTTCGTGCTGTTCTTGACAGAAATATGTATATAATATATCTCGAACAAAATGGTATAATCTTGAGTTAATTTTCTTTTCTCGTCTCGAACACCAAATCTTTAATATCTATTCTTTTTTTGTTCTAACTTCTAAATCTAATACTTGTGCATATCTTCAATACCTGAATAGTTAATCTTGAGTTCGTCTAACTTCGTAACCGGCGGTTCTCTGGTAAAAGCGCTTACTCAATTTTAGCCATCGATGTTTCTTCACGGTGTCATGACTCGTGCCCACGATATTCACCTCTCCATTTGCCCGAGTTCGACTTCCTCCTCCTTGATGGCTAATGAGTGTGGCGAAACCTCCGTACCAATCACCCGAATCAATTTCCTTAGCGACACTTCATTCCAGAGTTGAGACACACTTTGGACGCAAGAGCGCGGCCCCTTGAACTTGTAGCCGTCAAGGGTTTTGAATTTTTAAATGTGACTGAGAATTCAAAACTTGACTTTGCTGAGAAGTCTAAACTCTAATAAATAAATTTTAGTATAATCACACTGATTTTCTCCAATGACTCATCAAATTGAACTACACACAGGTATTTAATTTGAACATATCATATTATCAAATAACCACATTTATTCGACCGTAACAAAAACTAATAGGAGTTTACATGGAAATTGCATATATTTTATAACGAAGAAAAGCATGCAATACTAAACTTTTGTCATGCTAGTTCGTTAGTTCATGCAATCGATATGATATAGGAACGCGCAAATTTTTCCTCTATTATTGAATATATATGCACATTGATTGGAAATTTTATCATACCCCATTTTCAAAGCAAGAATGGCATATTGATCACGTATATATGGTTGAAATATAATGTTACTCATAGATTTTGAAAAATAAATATCGTTGATCTTTGAACCTAGCAAGAATGCATAGATTTTCAAATTAAACTAAGTTCCAATTTTTTTTGTAAATGAACATAATATTAATTAATATTAAATAACAATACATTATTAAATTATACATTTTTCATTAGTCATCAACTATTATTAGTTGGTATTTTATTTTCTATGCTTCAAAATTAAACGGTCCCTAAGTGTTTCTGTTAAAATTAAACATTGTTGAAACATAGATACATTTAGTTCAAATTATTCATTATCACAATTTTGTTGTTCTTTTTCCTTTTTGAATGTCATCTTTTTATTTTAGAACGAATGGTAAATTTATTCTTTACTTAATTTAAAATTGTACTAATATTCATTTGGAAGTAATTCTTTGAGCGAAGTGAAAAAGAAAAGAAATCACGAGCAAAAAATAATTTAAAAGCGTATTGTTCGTCTATTGCAATTTCTGGCGGTTCTCTAATAAGAGCGCGTGCTCAACTTTAGCCATCCATATTTCTTCACGGTGTCACGACTTTCGTCTTTCGCCCACCATGTTCACCTCTCCATTTGCCCGAGTTTGACTTCCTCTGCCTTGATGGCTCATGAGTGTGGCTAACCCTTCGTACCAATCACCCTAATCAATAACCTTAATGCCACTCTGTTCCCGAGTCGAGACACAGTTTCGATGCAAAAGCACGATCCCTTGAACTTGTACCAGTCACGGGTTTTCAGTTTTTGAATGCCACTGCGAATTCTAACTATGACTTTGTTGATAAGTCTAAACTCTAATAAATATATCATAATATAATCACATTGATTTTCTCGGATGAATTATCAAATTGAACTACACATGCATGTATTTAATTTATACATAACATATTGTGAATTATGGAGTTACATTTATTCGACGGGAGAAACAACTGATTGGAGTTTATTTTATAACGAAGAAAATCATGCAATACTAAATTCTTGTCATACAAGTTCGTTAATTCATGCAATTGATATGATATTGGAACACAATTATTAAGTGGGCCTGTCCAACATAATCATAAATGCCACATAATTTCTTTTTTGGGTCATATTACTCACAGGCCCAACTATTATTATTAGCGAAAATAATCAACTTGTTGTAGAGACTTCAAATTTTATTTTGGACGCAAATCCAGTTGATTGAAACGAAATACTTGACAATTGACATAAAATGAAATGCCTTGTTAGTAAAAAAAATGATTTAACAAAACAAACACCATAAATCCAACACACATGCAATCTCAATTGACCCCAATCCAATCGCATCTATAATTCTAATTCAATATGATTGATCCTGACTCAGCCAAATTGACCATGTTTAGCTCCCATATAGCACAATTAACCTTGATTCAGCCGAATTGACCTTTGTTACGCCCCATAATTGATTTCGCTTTCCTTGAATTATAAAGTCAGCTCTCCTTAATTTTTGCGCGCTTCGGCTTCAAGGTTTCGTCTGACAAAAGCAAAGAAGATCATCTAGGATTTCGTTCGTGATGGCGAAGATTTCTTGAAAGAATATTTTGGAAAAACTAGTGTTTGTCTTCGCGGTGCCATGACTCGCGCCCACAATATTCACCTCTCCATTGCCCAAGTTTGACTTCATCCTCCTTGATGGCTCATGAGTGTGGCGACCCCCCGTGCCAATCACCCGAATGAATTTCCTTAGCGACACTTCATTCCAGAGTCGAGACACACTTTCGATGCAAGAGTGCGACCCCTTGAACTTGTAGCCGTCAAGGGTTTTGATTTTTTAAATTCGACTGAGAATTCAAACCTTGACTTTGCTGAGAAGTCTAAACTCTAATAAATAAATTTTAATATAATCACATTGATTTTCTCCAATGACTCATCATATTATCAAATAACCACATTTATTCGACCGTAACAAAAACTAATAGGAGTTTATATGGAAATTGCATATATTTTATAACAAAGAAAATCATGCAAAACTAAACTCTTGTCATACTAGTTTGTTAGTTCATGCAATCGATATGATATTGGAACACAATTCTTTCCGCTATTATTCAACATACACACATAAAAAGCATGATAAATTATTAAGTGGGCCTGTCCTACATAAATCACAAATGCCTCGTAATGTCTTTTTTGGTTTGTATTACTTCCAGGCTCAACTATTAGGAAAAATAATCAAATTGTTGCAGCGACTTCGAATTTTAATTTGGACGCAAATCCAGTTGATTGAAACGAAATACTCGACATCAAATGAAGTGCCTTGTTGGTAAAAGAATGATTTAACAAAACGAACACCATAAATTCTCTCAATCAAGCACATAAATCCTAGAAGCAATGTCCTGAACGAGCCAATCAAATCCTTCTAGAAGCCCGTCGCCAGTATAAGCGCTGCATCCTATTATTTCCCAGTGCCTACTTTTGTCCATCACCTCCAAATTAAGCACCTGTTTATCATTAACGAGTTTAATAAAATCGATGAAAAAATTAATAGAATTGTACAAACCTTTGCGATTTCTTCAGGTTTGAGAGCCCCTTGAATATCTTGCTTATTTGCAAATACCAACAACGACGCCCCTGATAATCTCTGACAATAATTTTCAGGCAAGTACAAACATAAGAAATTAATTATCATTTATTTAAGAGAGATAAAAGAAACTGAGGAAAGAGAAATGCCTCTTCTTTGAGGAGATTGTGAAGCTCGGCTTTGCAATCTTCGAGACGCCTTATATCAGAGCTATCCACTACCCAAACCAATCCATCTGTTTGCTCAAAATAATTTCTCCAGTATGATCTAATTGTCTTTTGCCCCCCCACATCCCATATATTCAACGAATACCTGATAAAATCAGATCAAAATATCAATCGAGGACAAATTCGGTGATTGAAAGTAAATTGAGATCAAATTGGTTGAATTAAGATCGAGTATAGTTTACTTTTGGTATGTGATGGTCTTAATGTTGAACCCTAGAGTGGGACTAATGACACTGGTATCCTCTCCATTTACCTTCAACACGATCGTCGTTTTTCCTGAATTATCCAATCCCCTGTATTACGAACATGAAAAGAGCAGATCTATAAGAGTAATAAAATGTCAAAACAAACCGAAGGAGAAGGGGAAAAAACGTACACCATGAGAATACGCATCTCCTTTTCTCTGCGCTTGATCTTTCGTATGATGCTCAGAAGCCCCATTAGAGAAGTGATTGGAGAAGGACGAGCTGGAGAAATAGCGATAGAGCAAGGAGATGCTGAAGTGGAAGAATAGTCGGAAAATAAGCAAACGAGAGTAAAGAGATGGAGCGACGGCGAAGTGTCTGGTGGCCGAGTTGGTTGCGGACGCAGAGGGGACGGCGGTGATTCTCTCGGATCGGATCTGAATGGTATTATCGGGTTGATGTATTTGCTAAACTGGGCTTGTCTGAGATGTAATCAGTAATCCCCCCTTGAATTTATTTGCCATATGGGCTTCTCAAAAGCCCAATTTACAAGAATAACTTTAAAAGATTTCAATTTGCAAAAGAATCTCTCTTTCCCCGGACTCCAGACCCGTTGACGAAAGTATTATTTTTGTTCGTTAACATGAAAAAAATTAATTATTCGACATATGTTTCTAAGATTAAGATTTTTTTATAGTTTAATAGGGAAACTATTACTTTTTATTTATGTAAAATTTTGAAAATTCAAATATTGAATTTGTTTAAACAAAAACGCAAACATAACTTTCTTAGAATTTTGGTTTTCTTACAATGATTTTTAAAAAATAACAATAATTAAACTAATGTATTTAAATAGATCCTCTTGCATTACATTTTCTTACAAATTATATTCACAAATTTAAAATAGAAAACCGTCGTGCATAAACTATACTAATATGGATGTCAAAACGAAAACAAAATTGAGTTGAATATATTTGACGGACTTTTAAAATTAAAGTTTTTAAAATACTATTGTATAACCTTCACAAAAAATAACATTATGACTCATATTGAAAAATTATATATATTCATTTATTGCTTGAGAGAAAAGAAAAGATCATATGTGTGGCATATTTAAATACTAACAAAATGATTTATTAAATAGCAAAAATGTATAAGTTGTGTGTTTCAACAAAAAAATTCATATTATTTGTCACGTAGACATTTTATTCAACATCAAACATCTGATTTTAATCATGCATTTTGATTAAATGTAAATGATGATATGGAGATGACTTAAAACTTGTTGTAACATAATTACACATAAATGACTACAACGATTATGATTTTCAAAAGATCTTGTAAATTATTAATGAATGAGATCATACCTTTACATTACATCTAACGATTCAAATTAACACACAAAAATGTTCACACAAAATATATGTTTTACAAGATAAAACGTAAAACTAATGTATAGGATGAATTTATTTTTCCTTTATCATATTAAAATGAAAAAAAAAACTCCTCCCCAAAATGTGCATGTATTTTTCATTGACACGACTTCCGCTATGGTAACTTGAGAAGAAAAATGTACTTCTTTATTTATAATAGCCCTCCTCCAGAGAAAGTCGAATCTTCGCTGCCTCCTTGAAAGAAAGATGTTCCGAACCGCTAGACGATCATGACACTTCTTGTTTGCTTGTCATCATAATTATGGAGTTGGTATAAATTTTGTAAATGAGATATAATGATGAGTCCAAAATTCCCAGATGCCGTCTGAGACTCAAAAAGAAAATATTGTTTTAATTTATGAATTGAGTTTAGAATGATTCCATTAATGAATAAATCATTTTGTTAATATATTCAAATCATTTAACGTGATTCCATCAAAAAATTAATTGTCATTAATCACGATAATCACGATGACATGAGATCATTAAAAACCTTTGTGTGCAAAACAAGAATGACAGTGAATTGAATGTAATCCATCGTGAATCTTGTATATATTAACAAGTCATTGATGTTAGGTGATGCTGATTTCCAAAATTACTTTGTTAAATATAAAATTATAAACATCCTAAATATTTACATATAAATTATAATAAAAAAAAAGTAAAAAATTCAAGTTTTACCACATAAAGTAATATAACGGTTGAAAATAATTATATTGACACGACGAACACTTCAACTTACTTTGCAATTTGCAGGCTTATTTTTCGGCCTTTTTTTTTTAATGATGCAATGCAAATGTCTATTTCTACCAGCTTCTCATAGTCATTCATCATCAAGGAAAAATTCAGATTTATCCTTTCCAAAAACTAGAAAATACCAAATTTATCAATAAAAACTGCAAATATCATATTACACCCTTTATAAAAAAGGCTAATGATATCGGAAGTGAAATTTTTTTACTTGTTAAAGGAAAATTAAATTAAATTGACTAGTTTACCCTTATTAAATTATTGTATGATACATAATTAGAATGTAATGTAATCCTTCCATTTATTTCTTCTAAATTCATGAAATTTAATTGGATCATACTAAGATTTAAATGGCAGCAACTTAAAAGGATTAAAAATGCAAAAAATATATTGTCATTAAATAACAAAAATAACATGAAATTGTTATTGATAATCTCATTTAGAATTAAAATAACCTACTTAATATGATCCATAAACTATAGTTAGAAAAATAATGACTGGATCAATGTTAGGCTACGGCTTAATGTAATCCTTGCCGTTAATGTCTAAAAAAAAAGAAATTGGATCAATGCAATAAATTCAACAACTTTACCGTATATCTAATAAAATAGAAATAATTACACCTATGCAAAATAATATACAAGAAACTGCTTCCGAAAATATATTTTTTTCTTAAATTATTTAAGATCAGAATTATAAAGTTTGAAGAGGAGCCAAGCCAACCAACTAAAATTAGAAATATGTTTACTTGTTACAGAAAAATTAATTTAAAATTACTAATTTACCCCTATTAAATGATTTTGTTCATAATTTATCAAGATTTGAACTTTCTAATTTTCTCTAGAACATCTATTTAGATTTTTTCCAACTTACGTACAATCATTCATTTAATAGGAATAAATTAGTGATTTTAAATTAATTTTCCTGTAACAAGTAAACATATTTCCTGTCGATATATAACAACGAATAAATTAATTTTCTCTAGAACATCTATTTAGATTTATATATCACTAGCCTATCAAAAAATGGTAGACAACGAATAAATAAAAAATATATAACAATTGCTCATTTGTCACAATTTGGAAACACACGCGTGGTCAAAAGTTAGATGGAGAAAAGTGAAAAATATACATATTGACTTGGAAGCAACTAATTAAGGAAATAGTGATGTAGTCAAAGAGCTTAACTTTCCAATGAACTAGCATGGTACCCGCGCAATTGCGCGGATTTGTTGGTTGGAATCATGATTTTTTTTGCTCCTTTCGTTGGTATTTAATGCTTCTTATGAGATTTTGGCTTGGCTATAATATTATTTCACAGGAATCTTGTGTCGATAATGATAGTTTTCGCATAAAACCTTGTTGATAAATACAGATCATATTGTTTGTGCCCATACAACAAACTACTGTTGCATCATATTACAAAATAAAAATTAGCTATTTTTGCTGTTGTCTTCTTCTTCAAAATAAAACATAACAAAGACTAAATAGTTATTATATAACATGCGACTATTTTTCTTCGCTTCAGGGGTGAGCTTTCTTCATGATTCGTCTTGGTCAGTTATGGAAACGATCACGATCCAGTTGGACAATATAATTTTTTCCTTCTTCTCTTTTTGCTTACTTTATGAGGAGCCTCCTTGCAAGCTGTTTTTTTGGCCGGGGGGGGGGGGGGGGGGGGCTTTGTTTGTTGTCGTTGGGTCTGCGATCTTGTCCTTTCCGCATAAACTTTTTTTAACCGGAAAAATGTAAGTGCTGTTTTTTTTCAAAGTAAAGAGATCTTAAATTGTTTCTGCTCAAGTACCTCTCAATTGTTCTTTTCGAACCCGCACTCTTGGCAGGCGTTTGCTCGCCGGTGATGTGGTTGTGTTCAATATTTTTGTTGCTCTCGGCACGGTCATTGGTTGGACAGAAAAAGTTTTCTGTTTCCATTTGATGTTTCTTTTATTCTTGTTTGTTCGTTGCATTCATGTTGGTGACTAATAAAAGTTTCAAAAATACATCTGAATTTAGAGAAATTCTTCGTAAGCAACTGAGTTCCGTCGTGTGGCTCGCAAGTCGCACCCAACTGGATATGTCCAGTCTTGAACTGTATCTGTCCAGTCTTGAACTCCAAACCCTGAAATATCTGAAGAGTAAGAAAATGAAAAAATTACCAAATAACCCTTTAAAATGTTCAGAATAAAAAAGAAAACAAAGATAAAAAATGAGATTGTATAATTGATCCTTATAATCAAATTATCATTCATAAAAGATATAAAATTGATTATAAATATTTCTTTTATTTTGCAAATATATACGAAATATTCATGGTATAATTTACAGAATTTTATTTTACCTAAATCTTTAAGGATAAGCTTACACGGGTAAAGAAATATTTTTGTGAAAATAGCCCCATTTTCATATTTTGCGTGTTTGAACCCTCCATGATCTCAAATCCGGAACGGAAGCATGATTGTTGTCTTCTCTCTACGACCAAAGTACGAAAGTCACCTAACTGTGCGCACATAAAAAAAACAATTCCAATATGATACATTTTTGCATTAATGTCCATATAAAATATAGTATTTTCATACATGCAAGAAAAGTAAATACTGAAAAAATGAATAATAATCATCCGTACCAGTAAGTACCTGCAACGCAACCAAGTGCTAAATCTCGATTTGGTAGAAACGAAGAACAGTCGAAAAAGAACCTAAAGTGAAGCAACCAATCTTGATCGGAGCAGCTCTACCTCTGTTTTCCCGAGAATACGTTAAATCCGGATCGACCAACTCGACATGAATATTTCCTGACCCGTTAGAGCACGCACCCGTTAGAGCGATGTCAAGAAACGTTTCTTTGCTTTATGGTATCTGGAAATGATTAGAATCGTTAAAGGATAGAAAATTGAAATGGTAAAATGTTGATTATTTACTAAATTTGAATTGAAATTGTGGCAAAGCCGATAAAGAGAAATCTATATATTCACAATAAGTGCAGAAAATATAATAAAAAACAATTGCAATCCAGTACAGCGAAGAGCGTGAAGTAATTGCAAAGAAGATGACAATCAAATTGCAACCGAAACCCTATAAATCGATGAGCATACAGGAAGTAAAAACCTAAATCAAAAGCTAAAAACTATCCAAATCGAACTGAAGATTTACAAATCCTAATCTGAACCAAGACCCTAAATCATACAATGTATTCACCAAATCAAAAGTACCAAAGAGTTTACAGAAATCGAAGCAAAATTAGCAGCAAAAACATTAAGGAAAAATGGAGAAAACTGCCAAGCAAAGTCGCCAGAAACCTGCCCAGCGACTGCTCTGCCTCGCGTCGATAGCGGCTTTTCCTCCTTTCTCTCTCCCGGCCGCCGCCAATGACTTTTGCTCTTTTCTCTCTCGCGTCTAGGTTTTGCTTTTGTTGTGCGGCTTGCGGAAATGCAGAAATAAGAAAAATAAGAAGAGAACCAAATCCATGCGGAAATGAAGGAAATCGGGATGGCCAGCCCACGAACTGTTGTCGAATGCTTATGCATCTCTCTCCTGAATTCGTTTCTGCTTTTTGCAATGGAGTATTTGATCATACACAATGCCTAGTTAAAGGAATTTAATTGTCCAGTTATACAATTCAATCAAAAGGACCATATAATCTGGCATTATTTTGCTTAAGAATCAACATATAGTCCGAGAATTACGAAACAACTAAACAAATATGGAAATTATTGAATCTCAAATTGTTCGAATGTTTGATATAGGAAATTCTACCTTTTGCTTGACAATAGGACTTTTGTGATCCAGAGGCTTGAGCACGAACTGTGCAATCTCCTTGACGATGCTAGAATCGGAAACCCGCAAAAGTTCACAGATCTCCTCCAGCTTGTAAACAGGCGCAACCGATCATTTAGGATCTGATTTCAAAGCATTCTTCGACCGAACTCCCTTGTTCTCTTCCCCTCTTCCTTGACTCGCAGCCATCCTGAAAGTAAATATCACAAATCCTAATTGAATAGCAACAGAAAATAATCGACGAAAAAAATGAAGCACGGATTGAACTTAGAACCGTAAATCGAATCATACGCTGCTGAAATCATCTCAAATTAACTCGATACATGAACAACAACGACATATACATCAAAAAATCACGAAAAGATAGAGCAAAAGTGGAAAAAAATCAGAGAAGAACAACTGACAGTCTTTTCTAGGGTTTGTTAGGCGGAACTGCTTTCCGGTGATTTTCCATCAGACCCAGCGAGCTTCTTGCAGCGTTTCGTCCACAGCCCCGAGCACAGCGCCGATTTCTCTTGTTTTCGCACAGAATCGCCTAGGGCTTATCCAGATCTCCGCCTCGTCCGTACCGCCATGGAAGTAGGCATCGTCCGCGTCGTCCGTGCTGCCATGGAAGCAGGCATCCATCATCCTTGTCGCTGATTTCGTTTCCTAGGGTTTAACCCAACCCACAGTAGGGTTTTGGGATGCTTTTTTTTTTTTCTTTTTCTGGATCGTGAGAGTGAGAAGAAAGAGCGAAGTGGGGTATTATTTCAACCAATAAACAGTAACGGGTCGACGTGGCCGAATGAGGAAATGAGAGAATGTTTAGGATTATATCTATTTTAAGATACACGGGCCTCAATCAATATAACCTTTAGCCTACACAATTTATAAGGAACAAAAAATGGGAGGCTTTGCTCAATTGTTTGCTTTGACGGCCCCAAAGAAATATCAATTTATATAATTTACCATTTTATTAATCTCTTATGTTTGCAAAGTGACCCTGTAACTAGATTAGTGTTTAATTGCCTGTCAAACCCAATTGTACTTAAATTATATTTTAATGCAATTTCTTCTGAGTGAAATTGACCTGACAATTGTTAATAAATCCCTAATAACATTACTCGGTATAATAAATCTATAACTTAACCTGCTAGGGTTGAATCTTTCTTTGGCATCTCAATCAAATGAATAACCATGCTTAATTAGCATCTCTCTCTCTCTCTCTCTCTCTCTCTCTCTCTCCCTCCCTCCCTCCCTCTCTCTCTCTCCCTCTCCTCCTCTCTCTCTCTCTCTCTCTCTCTCTCTCTCTCTCTCTCTCTCTCTCTCTCTCTCTCTCCCTCTCCCTCCCTCTCCCTCCCCCTCCCCCTCCCCCTCCCCCTCCCCCTCCCCCTCTCCCTCTCTCTCTCTCTCTCTCTCTCTCTCTCTCTCTCTCTCTCTCTCTCTCTCTCTAAAAATTTGGCATGTATCTCTTGTTTGAGTATCAGGGAAATTCTTGCATCACGAATTTGGCCTGAACAAAAATGAAACAGACAACTTTAGTGGTTCTCTAAAGAAATTAAGATCAAGATTTTATTTTTATTTTTTATGCATGAATACATGGGAATATAGTAATTTAAATACCTTGAAGTATAAAAAATTATGAAGGATATAAATGCTATTCTCAGAATCTCATTATTCATTTACGCAACAAAAAAAAATCTCATTATTCCCAAGAATATGCATGATATTTAACTTCTGCAAAGTGCTCTGCTATGTGATATTTTAATGTGTGTAGGATACAAAAATTCTACATCATTGAGTGGAAAAAAGAAACAAATTCATCTTTGAATACAAATAGTATAGTATTATCATTATATAAAAAAAAATCCATAAAGTTATCTCAATTGAAAATAAAGATCCATAAAGCAATCATTATTTGGTATACACAGTTTAATCCCCTTTGCAATTTGCATGCGAATTTCTTCTCTTTTTTGATCATGCAAAATCATATCCCAATATGAGTTTTTTTTGCATCCATTGTTAACGAAAAATTTCAGATTTTCTCTTTTCCAAAAACTAAAAAATATCAAATTTACCTCTAAAAATGCACATATCGTTGTAACCTATAAAAATATGAAATTAGAAGTTATTTCTTTACCATTTATGTCAAAGTTAAAATGGTATGTCCGTGTATAATTCAAATCAAACGATTTTCAAGTCAGTCAAATATCCAGTTATATAAAACATAGAATATTGTGATCTTTTTAGACTTATTTTATATATACAGATACAATAAATTGGTGCAAAAAAATATGAATACAAATTTGTGCATTCTTAAATAATTGAGAAACATCATTAATTTATTATATAATTTTTACTTTAATTCAAAATCATAAAATTATAGATTGTTATTGATATTTTTGTTGTTCTAATTATTGTTCGAAATTTAAATTTCTATTATTTTTTACAAAAAGTATATATGTTTTTTAAAATGTATACAACAATATGTAATTGTTGTGTATATTATCCGTAATACGTAATAGTTCGTAAATTATGTGTATTATTCGCGAAATGAAACACCTACCATTCTAGCCAAGTCTTTATTTTAGGTGAATTTCACATTATAGTAGTAGTTGTAGTTAATATAATTTTACCCCCTCCACGAGGTGATGACACGTGGAGGGGGTAAATTTGCTTTTTAACCCATTATCTTTCCATTTTTCAATTTTGATCATTTTTTGGTAATTTTTTTTTTACCCAATTTTGTTTTCCTTTTTCGATTTTGATCCTTTTTTTTGTTTTCCAATTTTTTTTATTTGCTCATTTCGCACGGGTATATATGAAATTTTGTAAGCTCAAATTTATGCGAGTTTTCATAGAAATTTTTCATGTGCACGTTGTATCTATCTGACACATTGCGATTCTTTAATGAACCCCTATTAATATATTCATTGACATTAAACATATTTGTGAATATGTCATGATTATGTTAATCAAGTTTGAAAACATCCGCGCAAATGCTATTTAAACAAATTATATCCGAAAATAATATTCGTGATAGACTAATTTCATGAACCTTATGCATCTATTGACATCATAATATTTGCAAATATGTCATGATTAGATTAATTTTGTTGAAATGCACGCGCGTTAATTCGCACGTGTGCTAATTCTATTTAAATAAATTATATAAAAATAAGTATGTTGTCCCGCGCAATTGCGCGGCGATAAAGCTAGTTTTATAAGTTTTTTTATGGGCCAATTTACATTTTTGTAAGATTTAAATTGAGATGATCATAAAAATGATATTGCAGTTATAAAAGGATAAGTTGATATTTATAATTGTTTGAGGATAAATATGGAATTGTACTTTAAAATATAAATAATATGAAGATCTCAGTGTACAAGTCAAATACAGTGTGTAAAGATAAAGACATGAAAATGCAAGTTATTAGAAAGAATCCAATGAACCCAACTAGATGAACAAATTGCTTTTGTGACTTTGATCTAGAAGCATGCTTGGCCACTTTGATCTTAAATTCCGGATGGAATTCTCCCTTTTTTGCTGGCAAAGTTAATTGGTTAATTTAGACTCTTTTGGACTTGTCTATAGGATTTTATGATATGTTTTGTTGTATGTTATAAAAAACAATAGGCTGCTTGCACGTGTGTAGAATATTAGGATCTTTTTATTAAAATAAACTTTTGGTTAATTTCTTGAAAGTTGATCATTCTAAAACATGTTTTTATTTAAAGACAAGTTAATGGAGTTAGCACAACTAGAACTTGCTCTCGCTCCGCATCGTAGTCATTGTTTTTATTTTGTCAAATTAGTTATGACAAAATTATAATTATAATTATAACCAAAATATAATTTTATGAATAATAAATGATTATCTTTTACAAAATAATTTGAATAATAAGGGCATATGACATGTTTCTTTTTATACAACGATGAAATCAAATTTTATATTAAACAAAATGTTATAAAAGACAAATTTGTATTGTATTTAAATTTAATATTATTTAATGAAATTATGATATGGAAGGAAAAATTTGATATTTTATAGCTTTTCATGAATGTACTGAATTTAAAAAAGATAAATTTTGATGTCTTTTGTATATCAAAATTATGATTTACCTTATATAACTAAGTATATTTAAGAAATTATTAAATTGATATTTAAGTATCATAAGTGATATATCAACTTGAATTATCACTTGTTATTTTCTTACAAGTATGAAAATAATCTTGAATTGTTAGAAACAATTTTGTATACTAATAATTATGTCAGAACCGGTATCCGTTTGACTAATCTTACATTTTTGTGCGAATAATTACGACAAAGTCAAGTCATATCATATTGGATATCACATCTTAATGGGATATGAACGGTTCGGATAGTGGTCATACCATATACGTATCCATTTGATTTTTCGGATACAGATTCGAATACCAAACTACTCGGGTCCCGATACGGTTCCGATATTAAACGGAAACAACTACAATTCGGATATTGTCGGATATAAATATTGATACATATTTTACGAATATGGAAACAAATACTACAATATCATAACATAATATATATATTTTACTACAATTCAGATATGTCTGAGCACATAGTAATTAGGTTAAATATAAATGTATGTTATTAGAATTGTTTCATTAAAATAAAACGTATAAAAGATACAACAAATAATAAATCGTAATGTATAAAGGTATAAACGGGGCAATAAGAAATATAAAATATACAATATGTCTAAGCACATGATTTTTTTATAAAAACTTGAAATTAAAATGTTCATCTATCTTTTTTTTCCCTTCTTTTATTATGTTCTTGAGTTGATATTATACATAGTTCTAATCTTCAACAATTCACCACAAGTTGACACGTGTGAAGTTGTTTTCTTTTTTGTTTTTTTATTGTGACCCAAATTGTAACCAAATTATATCCAAGAAAGAAAGGAAATATAGTTGGCCTCTCAAAATCAACACAATATTCTTATGCGGTGACAAAGTGAATTGATTAATATTTCTAATTGACTCGATTAAATGTTAATTGACAGATTTAATTAACACATCAATAATTTATAATATGTCAATATTAATAAATATTAATTGACGTGTAAATTCAATTAAATTGTTAATTGAGTCAATTGATAATAATAATCAACCTACTTAATCTTCTTTTACCGCCTCATCGAGGATGTTATTTTTGTGTTATTTGGACTCCATATATAATTTCCGTATGAATTTATGCCTCAATTAATAATTTTTTATGGTATAATTTACAATTGTCTTATTTTTTTTTAAAAAAAATTGATATTTTTTATTTTAATGATTGACATTTTAAATATATATTTTGATTTTATGCGTATTATTCACGATTTTTTTTTCAAAACACATGTAAAAAAGGAGTATGAAGTCCCGCGCAATTGCGCGGACTATTGCTAGTAATACCTAAAAGAGAAAGAAAAATATGCACTCGATTGGAGTGCACTTCAAACGGCCTCCAATATATTTTATAATGCACTAAAATGTATCGGAGGCCGTTTGGAGTGCACTTCATTGGACATAAAAATCATTAAATAAAATATCATAAATAAAATATTATAGGTAATATATCTTTATCCATTTTATATTATGTATTATTTTTTTTTGAAATTTAAATATTACATAATGGATGCTTTATAGTTGATAAAATGAAGGGTTAAGATGGGTGAAGTAATAAATATATTGCTAGGATCGCCTTGGAAATTCGACTCTACGTACAAAACGACTGAGAAACCCAATTAACTTGTGTATAAGATATAAATGAGTTGAGCTAATAGCGTTCTCAAATACCAGGAATAGTTTTTTTTAATAAAATTATACATGTCCTCTTTTAACATACCATCAGTCTTTTGATGTGTCGACCATGAATAATAAGTTCATGCAATGTTAAATTAAATTAGCTAGTAAATCAGAATATGTGGTAAATTGAATTAAATTGTTTATCATTTTTTTTATTTTAAATTTTGGAGAATAAAAAAATAGACTGGTAAATAAATTGAACTAATTAGGATTTCAATGAATTTAACACATATTAAACGATGTATGTGTAAAACGGTGGAAAAGAGATAGATGTATGTGTAAAACGGTGGAAAAGAGTTCGTGTATCTGTTTAACAAATTTTAAACGGTGAATTAATTTAACTCAATAACTTATTTCCAAATTTTTAAAGTTGGATTTAATTAAAACAAATGAAATTATTTTGTTTTTTTAAAAGATTGAAGATAGAGCAATTAAATAATTGTTCAGATAAATCTGATTTATCATTCGTAAAATGAAATAATCAAAATTAAAAATTAAATAAACCAAATATTACACAATAAAGTGATTTACCACATAATCAATGTTGTTTACCACTAAATTAATCCGATTTACCACCTATTGTAATTGACTATATAATATAATTTAACAATGTACACGATCGACTAATGCACTCCATGGGTTTGCGTTCCCATGTGCACACTATATATATGAGTGTGACACGTGACAGTTTGAATTCTTTCAACTTGTCCAATTTTGATCGTACTTGTGCATCGAAAAAAGATATTAATTGTTATAAAAAAGGTATAAACATGTCTAAAAAAATTAAACAAAATATTACTCCTGTAAAAAAAATATGTCTTAAAAGACGTATCATACATACATAAATATATATCATATAATATAAAAACGGAATTCTTCAAAATTCCCCTAACTTTTTTGGGATTTCACAAGAATCCCGTAACTTTTAGATTACTTCAAAAATCCTTACAAAAACTAACTTTAACATTCCATCCATTTTTTTGACAAAAATATCCTTATTGATTTTCTTTTATAAATTATTTTATTCAATATAAATTAATAAATAAGTTATTTTATAATTGAATATTTCACGTTATTATGCTTACAAATTTTATGATAATATTTTACAACTCACTATTCATTTTACTAATTATAAAATATATAAAGTATTTTTATTAAATAAATACTATTTCATATTTTCTTTTTACATGAAATAATTTTACATAAATAATCATATAATAAATGATAGAGTAGTATAATAAGTATCATAATATAATGTTATGATATACTATATTGTAAAATATAATATATTTATTAGGTTATATAATAAATTCAATTATATAATAAATTGTGATGGCCATTTTGGTCCAAAAAGTATAATTTGGATGAAGAATTAAAGATAACACTAGTAGAGATTTTTTGCAAAATTAAACTCAATTTATAGGGGTTTTTTTAAATAATCTAAAATATAGGAGGTTTTTGAGAAATTCCACAAAAGATAGGTGATTTTTGAGAAATTTCCCATATAAAAATGTATCACATGTAATGTATTCCAAAAGATATATATCATACATCTAAAAAAATATACGATATATGTAAAAAAAATATTACAAATAAAAGTATATTATACATGTAAAAAAGAATTACATGTATTATATTTAATAAACTTATCTCAAACATTAAAAAAAAAAAAAAAAAAAAAAATATATATATATATATATATATATATATATATATATATATATATATATATATATATATATATATAACCTGAATGAAGAATGACGTGCGTTTTGGAATATACAAAATATAATTAAAATTGGAAAAAAAATCAAAATGTCATGTGTCTTTTTTTATTAATGATGTGCACATAAAGAGCAAAGCACACTCATGCAGTGACAAATCTATTAACAGACTAGGGAGGGCAGCTACCCTCCCTATATTTTTGAACGGTAGTATATATATGTGATTGTACCAGTGTATTTTACGATATGACTGAAAAATTATGTATTACCGACCTCCCAAATTTTTTTAAAAATTTATCACTGTAGGCCCCCTTAGATTACCGTCCCCCGATTGATTTGGGGCAAGATCCGCCAGTGCACTCGTGAACCAATTTTTTTTCTTATTATCAATTACTGACCCAACTCAATAGATTGAGAAAATATTGAATGAGAATCATAAATTTTCTTTTGTAATTATGTTCATAAATAACAAGAACAAACATAATTTGAGGAAACTTCTTTATAAATAATTATTCATTTATGATTTCATACACAGTGATATTATTGAAGAGTGAGTGACGAACTGATGATCTAGAAGCTTGGCGGACTTTTTTTCCAACTCACTGAATAAACAAAATTCCACCAATTTTATAGTGACCGATGATGATCTAGAAGGCTAGAAGCAATGAAGCTCTCTCTTTCCCGAGACCAGTTTTTTACGAGATAAGATTTCACAAATTAAATTTCCATCAAAATATCATAAATACTTTTTCTCAATGATGATTAGCTCCTTGTTTTAAGACTACACAATCATTTCATGCCATCTAGAAGAAAAATATTTAAAACTTCCAGAAACGTGTGAAATTCCCCGTCATTCGTCATTGCATTATTTACTATGAAGAAAAATGTACAACGAGTTATTTACTACATATCTAATGGAAAGTTTTCTCTTTGTGTTAAAGCTCGTTACATATTACTAACATTGTTATAAGTCACAGAATATCACGATCTACTTGACATGATTTTATTCTTCAATGAGAAAACCAACTATGTAATTATTTGTGTGGGTTTAGGCTACTTTGTATTTATTTTGGCACAATTTGTAGATAATCTCATTTAATCACACTGAAAAAAATATACTAAATTAACTATAATATGTATAAAGATATAATTAAATATATGATCGAGTCGATAAACATAATATTGTCAAAGATTAAAAAAAAAAATGAATGCCTAGCGTGTTGATTACAATATTCGTTATTTTTTTCATTATTCAAGTCTTGAAAATGATGTTTTAGCTATTTTTCGACCAATCAACATGTACTCTTGCAAGTAATCACAACACAATCGTGTCGCAACTCAAAGAGATTGTCGGCGCGATGACGGATGATTCGTCTATGCAAAAACTAGCCAATAAGGCTACGTTGCGCAAAATGATGTTATTTCATTCCGTTTCATGTGGATTGTGTTAGTTTCTGTCGTCGCCGCTCTACTAGTGATCTTAAAGATCTGTACTTAGTTCGTCTGCAATCCACTATATATAATTTTTTTTTTAAACTGAAACTAGATTCGCGAACAACTCAAATGTTGAATATTTTTTCCTTCAATGTGTGGATAGTTTTCTATTAAAGTATTTTTAAAAAAATTCTCAAGATCTCAAATGTCGAAAATTTGTTATAAATAAATTAAGTGTGTTAAATTTCTCGACATCTCAAACAACGATAAATTATTAAATCTCGACATCTTGAAAGTAAAAAGTACCATATCTATAGTTGTAAATTTCAAAATAAATTAACTAGCATCATCAATTGAATTTTTTTATCTTTTTTAAAAGAAAACATAAACATAACATAAATGACATAGTTACACAAAAGGTTACACTTTGACTTGCACACAAGATCAAAAACATAAATACTGATATAGTCACATTATTGTCTCTTTTGATTAATTTTTTTTTGTTAGTCAACAACGAGGGGCGGCACACCGCTCTGATTCTTTTCATATACTGACAAATCAATCAATCAACCCAACCTAATGTGTAGGTCCTCCTTTCAATTAAACCCCTATAAATATTATATATTTATTTCCTTACTAGGTTTCCTTATTAAAATATATTAAACTAATTAAACATAGATACAGGACTAATAGACAAAAATCCCAATTTTAAACTCATCCACTGATCTAGTGGGCTTCACTTTGAAGCCCACTTAATTAAACCACTAACCAACAACACCAGGCCCGTCATATACATTTATCATACTATTGGTCTACCATGCACCGATACTAACAGCCCGCCACTTCACTTCAAATATTTAGTTTTAGTCTTTGTACACCGGCTTTATTTATAATTTATCATCCCTCGCCATCTTCTTCCCGTGCATTTCTATTCTACTTATTAAGTACTTGCCTAAAAACCCGAGCTCAAATCCAAAACGAAGGAGAAAAAAGAAAGGGAAAAATTCATGTCTCCCTCCTCTATTCTCTCCCTCATTCTCTTCTTTGTCCTTCTTTATTCCTTCCCAATATCCCACTCCGCCATCACCGATCCCGAGCTGAGTGTCCTTTTATCCTTCAAAACCTCCATTAAAGTACCCACTAATGACTCGCAAACCTTCTCCACTTGGAGTGATAGTAATTCCAAGTGCAACTTCAATGGAGTTACATGCAACTCGAATGGTTCTGTTAATTCCATTTATCTGAACAATCTAGGGATTTCCGGTACTGTTTCTTTCGATTCATTGTGCGAGCTTGGCTCTCTCAGTAATCTCTCTCTGGGTGCAAATGGATTAGCCGGTACCTTAACCGGTATACTGAATTGCACCAATCTTTTCAATCTAGACCTCTCGTTTAATGAATTTTACGGAAGGGTACCTGATTTATCGCCTCTGAAGAACCTCCAGTTTTTGAATATTTCGGATAACTTGTTCACCGGACCTTTTCCTTGGGATTCTCTCGGTAATCTTTCTCAACTGCGTGTGTTGAGCTTGGGAGACAATGATTTCGAAAAAGTTGATGCCTTTCCAGCTAAAATTCTCAGCCTTACGAAATTATATTTTCTGTATCTCTCCGATACCAATATTGGAGGCACAATTCCGCCGGAGATTGGAAATCTAATCGAACTGCAAGATTTGGAGCTAGCAGATAACTTCTTCTCAGGCGAAATTCCATCTGAAATCACGAAGCTCACGAAACTGAACCAGTTAGAACTCTACAACAATTCCCTCACCGGTACGATCCCAGCTGGATTCGGTAATCTCTCGAATTTAGCCTTTTTCGACGCCTCTATGAATCTACTCCACGGAAATCTATCAGAGCTTCGGTTTTTGAAAAATTTGGTCTCGCTCCAACTCTTTTTCAATGTTTTCTCCGGTGAAATTCCTCCCGAATTTGGAGATTTCAAATTTTTGGTGAATTTATCTCTCTATTCAAACCGTTTGACCGGTCAACTCCCGCAAAAACTCGGAAGCTGGGCAGAGTTTAATTACATCGACGTATCCACTAATTATCTGTCAGGCCCGATACCGCCAGATATGTGTAAGAAAGGTACGATGATGAAATTATTGTTGCTCGAAAATCAATTCTCGGGAGAAATACCATCTAATTATGCGAATTGTACCACTCTGCAAAGATTTCGAGTGAACAACAATTCTCTTAGCGGTACCGTACCGGCCGGTATTTGGGCCTTGCCAAACGTAAACATAATAGACCTGACTATTAATAATTTCGAAGGAGAAATTGGCACCGACATCAGCAGAGCCAAGAATCTGTACCAGCTGTACCTTGGTAATAACCGGTTTTCCGGTACGATCCCACTGGAGATCTCCAGTGCATCGTTGCTGGTAAATATTGATCTTTCCTTTAATAAAATTTCTGGTGAAATACCTTCTTCCATTGGAGGACTTGAAGATTTAGGGACTCTCAATTTACAAGGAAATTCAATAACCGGTACGATTCCTGGTACGATCGGTACGTGTTCATCTCTTAACACAATAAACCTCTCACACAATAATTTATCTGGCAAAATCCCATCTAGCCTGAGTCAACTTATAAGATTGAACTCACTGGACCTGTCCAATAACCAGTTAACTGGAGAGATACCCGCAAGTCTCTCATCTTTAAAACTAAGTTCTCTTAGTCTAGCCAATAATCAGCTTTCTGGACCCGTACCGGCTTCTCTCTCGATCGACCCTTTCAGTTCGAGCTTTTCAGGAAACCCTAATCTTTGCTCGAATAATAAATTAGGGTTTCTAAAGGCATGCACCGGTACGGGTGGATCCAAATCCTCTGACAAGCTTCGTACCGTCTTGACTTGTATTCTTTCCAGTTCAGCCCTAATTCTCGCTTTAATCGGTCTATACATA
Source organism: Luzula sylvatica (assembly GCA_946800325.1). Taxonomy (NCBI): domain Eukaryota; kingdom Viridiplantae; phylum Streptophyta; class Magnoliopsida; order Poales; family Juncaceae; genus Luzula; species Luzula sylvatica. The sequence goes on along the minus strand of OX326957.1, from coordinate 3,534,803 downwards.
TTCATCAAAAAACGTTCCAAAACCGGTACGTACAGTACGTCGAACCCGTATTTCAAGAAAAAGGGTTCGTGGGACTTGAAATCGTTTAGGGTTTTGAGATTCGACGAGAAGGAAATAATCGACGCGATAAAACCAGAGAACTTAATCGGAAAAGGCGGCTCTGGAAATGTTTACCGCGTGAAATTAAGAAACGATGTAGAGGTAGCCGTGAAGCATATAGTCAACGAAGAATCGACCAATGGAGAACTGACAGGTGGCAACGGAACCACCGCTATTCTTGGCAAACCCCAAAGATCTTCCTCACGCAGATGCCGTGAATTTGAAGCAGAGGTATATATACTTTTTTAACTTTTATTTTAAATAAAATTGTAACGTTTATATTTTGACAGGCTGGCACGTTGAGTTTGATTAGACACGTGAACATCGTAAATTTATATTGTAGCATCTCAAGTGACGACTCGAATTCAAACTTATTGGTCTACGAGTATCTCCCCAACGGCAGTCTTTTCGAGAGACTACACACGCCCGAGTTTCAAAAATTAGGATTTTTGGACTGGGATACTAGGTAGATAAACATTTAAACAATTTAATTTAAAAAAAAAAAAATATATATATTTATTTATTGTTAATAATGAAGGTATGATGTGGCGTTGGGTTCGGCGAGGGGATTGGAGTACTTACATCACGGGTGCGAAAGAATGATATTGCATCGGGACGTGAAGTCGAGTAACATTTTATTGGACGAGGAGTTCAAGCCGAGAATTGCCGATTTCGGCTTGGCCAAGATTTTGTGTAAAGGCGCGGACGTGTCGCGAGATGTCATTGCCGGTACTCACGGATACATCGCTCCCGGTACATTCTCGTTATATTCGTTCTTAACATTTATCATTGGTTGGTTAATGCATAGTTAGGCATTTGTTATACATCAATAATACAGTACGTAATAGGTTCAGTACGTAATAGGTTCGTGGATAAATCGAATCAAACATTTTTCAAACTGGTCAAATAAAACGGAATTAGCTAATAATTCATCTGTAGTTAGGTTTATTTTTCATAATACGGATACAATAATTCGGTAATATAAAAATATATAAATATAAACTTTTTATTCATAAATAATTGAGAAATATAATTATTTTATTAAATAAGGCTTATTATACGTGTTTTTTTTTAAATTATAAAATATGTGAATTATTGATCAGGTTGGGTACGGGAACGTCAATACGTATATTATTCATAATGCGTAATTGTTCGTAAATTATCTATGCGTTAATGATTGGTGGTTTGGTGTTTGATTTTGCATGTGTGAACACTTTGACTATTGACCTTAATATTGCCTCCATATGTGAACATAAACTTGTCATTTTTTGTTGAGAGGTCCATATCGAAGTTTTAATATTTTATTTATTTATGTAGAGTATGGGTACAATTGGTGGAAGGTGAACGAAAAGAGCGATGTATACAGTTTCGGAGTTGTTTTGTTGGAATTGATAACGGGGAAGAAACCGATAGAGATTGAGTATGGACAAAACAAGGATATAGTAAGTTGGGTTTCGCGGAAGATAGACTTGAAGGAGAAGATTACAGATATAATTGATTCGAGAATAAAGGAGAATTGGGCGAGAGAAGAGGCGATTAGGGTGTTGAGCGTGGCGGTTATGTGCACTGCTCGAGCCCCGTCCTCTCGACCGTCCATGAGACGAGTCGTGCAGTTGTTGGAGGAGGTGGCGAATTGTAGAAATTTTGTAGAAGTGGTGTGTGAGGACGGCTTTAAGCCGGATCAGACGAAATTAAGTTTGTAGTTCGAAGAAATAATAAAAGTAGGATTTTAAGGTTTTTATCTAGTTAAGAGTCGAGACTTAGGTGCTGTATTTATATCATAGTTATAGTATGTTATAATGTTGTAGCTTTTTTAATTGGGAGAACATGGATCAAAGCATATAAAGTGCTTGATTTTGTACATAAGTATGATTGTTTTTTTGAATTGGACATAAGTATGATTGTTATCATTACAAGACATTCAAAAGGGTCAAATCTCAAATTTAAATAAACTGGGTCTTCTATAATCCAGCCCAAAGGAAAGAGATATTAATTTATTTTTGTGGGCCTAAATTAATTTTCATTTCTATATGTCGACCCAATACTCGGACGCAATTAAGATGAGAAACATCGGGCATGTTTGATTTGAGGGATTTTAGAATACGTGAATATATTAAATACATGTATTTGATAATCCATGACCATGTATTTGATCATCCCTATGAATTGTTTGATTCGAGGGATTTTGATGACGTGAACAAAAGTTAGTTGTTTGGTTTTTAATTGAAATTAATGATTTACACATTAGTTATGAAATGAATGATAAATAATTAAATTAATACATAATTTTTATTTCATAATATTATTCAAATGACCTTATAAAATTTTAATTTTTAAAACAATAAAATACTAATAAAATATAAAAGTAATTAAATTAAAATTCAACTCGTATAACTACAAACAAAAACAATGATCACAAAAAATTTCAACTTTCACACTAACGACAAGCAATTTCAGAATCATATATGTTTCTTCTAAGATATACGCTCCGTTGTTCCGCCCCCTCGATTCTAACTTCATGTGGAATGAGTGCTCTATTTTCTCTTCTTCTACTTCGTATACAATTAAACACCCAAAACATAAACAAGAAGAACAAATAAGCGGCGATTCGTTTTTTACGATCATGTTCCTCCATCATGAATGCCCATTTAAGTATCAAAATGTCTGATATATACCGAGGACAACTATTTTAACAAAATCAGATATATCCCTTATTTTCTAAATTTTATTTTTCAATATATTTTCAAAGTTCAAACGATCATCATTTTATTGTCTTGTCCGCAAATAATTGCACAAAAAGAAGAATAATTATACAAAAGGGGAATTTTTAAATAACCCCTATTTTTTTTGAATTTGTAAAAAAACCCTTCACGTTTGGATACTCCTGAACAAGCCTTCTCTCGAACTTTTCATTTTCATTTACCCTATAGAACATTTCATGGTGTTGAAGTTTTTTTTGGACCAAAATATGCCTTTATTTTTCACATTTATTTAATTTCAGCAATTTGTTTGATTTAGCAGTTAATATTAGGAACAATGAATGAACATTAAAATTTTATGCTAAAATAATATTAAATTTATAAATTTTAAATTATTCTGATTGTTTGGAATAAAATATTATTTAATACGTATTTTTTTTTCTTTTCCAAAGATTTTTATTGTTACTATTTATGGAACTTTTCGAGAAATTTATATTATTATTATTTCCAAAAATTATTACTACTATAATTATTAATAATAAATTATTTATTATTATTAAAAGTTATTTTTTAATTGCATAAATTATTTGTATTAGCTTATTTATTATTATTGGTAATTTGGTCATTTAGAAAATTATAACATTTTAATTAAATTAATTTAATGATAATTTAATGATAGGAGGTTAAATGGAAATGAAAAGTTTGGAAGAGAGGGCTACTTTTTCAATACTATGAATTAAAAATACATTATTATTTTTTTTCTATATTATGAATTAAGCATAATTTGTTATTTATACTTTTATTATTATTATTTATATTTTTTTTCTATACTTGGTATTTATATGTTTTACTATAATTTTTTCTACACTGTGAATTATAGATTTGTTGTTATTTATATATTTTTTACTATTATGTATACCTTTTATGTACTTGAAAAAAATCTGATTTTTACTATTATTTATATTTTTCATATTATGAATTAAAAATATATAATTACTTGTTATTTATACAATTTTTTATTCTATATATAAAATATCAGTTGTTATTTATATTTATTTTCATGTAAAAATTTATAAATACTACTTAAAATATAAAGGTGAAAAGTTATATTGGACGGTGTCCGTAAAAAATGGTTCTTCGTCTATTTTTTCCGCACGATCTTTTTGACCCGTGGGATTTGTCATATGGCGCGTTGTGATTGATTGCGGCATGTCGAAGTGCATTTTCTTGGAGTGCAATAGCAGCCCCTTAAAATATCGAGTCTCGAGTCAATATTTTTTTTTTTGGGACCTGATAACCGAGTCCTCTGTGTTTGAATGAATAAATTTGATAGACGGATTAATTAGAGCTAATTAATTTACCTAGTGCTTGATGAGTATAACAAAAGAATATGACTTTGATAGGTGGATTTATTACGTGGAACCGCCAAGATTCCAACAGGTAGGTAATTTTGCATTTTGAATTTTTAAACCTAGCTAGAATATTGTAGCTTATTCTGCATATTTATTTCTTCTATTGGTGCAATATGTTACATGTATTTATAATTTTATATATATGTTCTTCTTTGTAAAAAGTAATATTCTCCCACTATTTTTCTAGATAATGCTCAGTGACTCCATAGTTTTCTTCTTTTACCATCATTTGTCTTTTTGACCAATTGTGGTAGAATTATTTATATATAATTTTCTTTTTTCTTTTCTTTATTTGACCATTTTATAAGATAGACCCAATTTCACGTATACGGCATGCAAAAACGTATCATAAACATATAAATGATATAATATAGAAAATATACAAATAATAATGTATACTGTCATTTAAATATGTATAAATAAATATACAAAATGTTAGAAAATATATAATGTCCAACAAAACGGTAGGACAAACTTCTATAAAATATAAAGAATACATAATAATGTATAAAATTGATGGAAGTAGCAATTAACGAAAGTGTCTTTTTTTTCTCTTTTTATATTTTGTTGAGAGTATTCTGAAAAAAATACTTTTCTGTATTATTATTTTTATTTATACAATCATAAGTGAGAATTGGTAATTTAAATATTGTTTTGACAATTTGAAAAATGACTAGTCTTGATGATATTCCTATATTTATAGGGATATCGATGATATTTCGTGTTTTGGAGAGGTATACATGATTTCATGAGATTCTATAGTGATAAAATCGAAATTCCGCCTATTAATTAATTAATTTATGTTTCCTCGTAAAAACAATTTTGTTTAATTTGTTTATGAATGTTAATTTAATTTGTAAGTCAATATTCGCTCGAGTTCGATTCGACTATCGCTCGAATACTACTCGAATGAATCAAGCCGAGTCAGCTCGAGTCCGAACCGAACAGCTCAAGCATAACTTGGTTTGTGGTTCGGTTCCAGATTCAAAATCAAGACTAACAAGTGGACTGAGCCTGAAATTTTCAATTATCTATTTTGTTTGTAGAACTATGATTATTTTAGGGGTATTAATATGTTTGTCCCGATTATTTTTCGTTTATTGATGGAAATTGTGAGAACGAGTCTTAAACTATTAATTCATTAGAACTTGGATTAAGTTGAGAATTAAAATGATATTTAGTTTATTTGTTTGTTTTGTTTTAGTTTGAATTTTTTTTAAATTGAATTTGTCACAAAAATAAATGACGGGGTTGTAGGGATTCGACTAATAAATGACCCCAAATACGTATATGAATGGTTCGGAAACACGTGAAAGTGTAGTCGTTGTACTCAGGGATTTGTTCCACGGATAGAGCGTGAATACTAATCGCAAGAGAGATGGACAGTCCGTTTCGATCGAAATATTGGTTAGTTTTGTATCGAATATATGATTTGGGTAAATTAACGAATGGAATCTATGATTTGGGTAAATTAACGAAGGAATCAAATGAATACTTGGATTTAAGCTATAGAGAAGGTTCTAGAATTTTTTGGGTGATTGGTGTTTTCTAAGATATTGATCTAATTTGAATACTTGATTTGGAGGGAATGCCAATCTTTAATCCAAAAGAGCATTTATGCATGTAATCTTTTCTAGAATCAAAATTCAAAAAATAATTCCTTTCTGAAAATATTTCAAAAATAACTCCCTTTTTGATAATATTTCAAAAATAACTCATAACGGGATTTTAAATCCCGCCAAGTTCAAATTTGTAGAATTTTAATTGAAAATATGATATATTTCCCCAAATTTCACCATAACATCATCTATGATCTAATTAATACATTTAATTAAAATAATAACTAATACATGTTGGCTGTTAACTTAATACATTATTAATATTTATTCGAATTCATAAATTTGAATAAATTTTAATGAATATTTAATTATATGTTTTAATTATCACGTTAATTAAATGTAATTGTTCTATAATGGAAAATTCGGCGGGTACATTTTGAATGAGAGTAATTTTTTTTTAATATAAATTTACTGTTGTGAAAAAAAAATATTAAATTTTATTACATTCCAAAATGTACCCGCCGAATTCTCCATTATTAAACAATTATATTTAATTAACATGATAATTAAAACATATAATTAAATATTCATTAAAATTTATTAAAATTTATGTATTCGAATAAATATTAATTATGTATTAAGTTAACAGCTAACATGTATTAGTTATCATTTTAATTAAATATACTAATTAAAACATAGAGATGATATGGTAAAATTTGGATAATCTCGGTTAGACCTATCTCGAAAAAACCTATTTGAGGGTGAAATTCATTGTCACGTTGGCTACCTAGAAATTCATGTGAACGAAGTACAAACAAACGATAATTCTCTCATGCGATACAAATCTCAAATTAAAGTCATCGAATAAAAATCAAATAGAAATATTACTACTAATAAATAGAATTATTTTTAATAAATCTTAGAAAAGTGATTTAGTTACTAGAAAACATAAGCAAGTAAATAATGGTGGTTCAAGGTGTTGGTTCAAATTTCCTGATAGTTTGATCATTTCAAAACACTGTCATTACTAAAGTATACATCCAGAAAAGTGCAGGATAACATAGGTACGATACGAAGATGAAGGAGGGCTTGTGAAGTCTCAAGATGAACAAGACAAGAAGAACACAAGGAATGTCATTGGAATACATCAAGAATCAAGATGTTGAAGCCTTCCGTGAGTGGGATGCGCCACAAATAAATCATAGGTAGAAACCTAGTAGATCTCAAGTAAAATCATGTTCAAAATAACAAAAAGTTCAATCAAGCATGAAGTGCGTTCTGAACGAACTTAAAGTCCGTTCAGAACGAACTTGCCACATATCAAAATACTATATCTTGATAAGAACCAAAACTGTCACAGGATTGTGTGCGTTCGAACGAACAAACATGTCCGTTCGAACGGACATTTAGAATCCGTTCACCAACCAGTTAAGTGCGTTGAACGGACAATCCCTTCTGTGAACACAAAATGCAATGTATAATTGAGTCCGTTATGAACGGACTTTATCCGTTCGAACGGACCCACAAATATACTTGCACGTTATTTTGAAACGGCTAGTACAAACTGCAAGTGCGTTCGGAACGAACATTGTGCGTTCGAACGCACTGGCAGTTTTCTGAAGGATTTCTATAGAGAGTATAAATAGAATTCTTCTAGGATTTCTCTCTCTCACTCCTTCACTTTCAAACTTCAAAAACCAAAAGAGAGAAAACCTAAGCTTTGATTATCCATATCCATTGATAGCTTGAGAAATCCTCTTTAGATCATTGATCTACTTTCCAAATCCTCCACTAATCGTATCCCACTCACGTGACCGATCACGTTGTAGCTCGATTAGTGAAAAATTGTAATAGGCTAGTGCAACAAAGTGTAAAGAGCCTAAGCTATAGATCGATAGAAAGCGTGTAAATCGATCTAGGCGACACCTTGTAATCGAGTGAGTTGGAATTCAATCGAAAGCCAAAAAGAGGCACAAGGCATTCCCGGAGACGTAGGTACTCGCAAATAATTGAGTCGGTCAATTAAGCGAGTAAAGGGTGAGTTAAAGCTACATAGCAACCACCTACCGAACTTCGTAAACAAACATCTTGTGTTCAAGTGTTAGTACGGTATCATCTTTATCATCTTTATCATCTAAATTATTATTATTTCCGCAACGTAAATTAGGGTAACATCTAAAGTAAGTGTACGTTAGATTACCACATTTACCCCCCTTCTAGGTTAGAATTAACCAACACAAGGCAGCTCCAATGGTAAGGTAATGGATGGGTTGTATTCGATGGGAAAATCCTCGACGGTTGTAGAAAACGGTTAAGACTTGTATTTGTAGAGATCTTGGACTTTGGGTCTTTCAAAACAATTAAAGACCGAGATTTAAGACGAGGTATGGGATTTTCTTTCTTCAATTCTCATCGCGACCGTGATGTAGGTGGGGTTAATTTGGTTGATGTCGCTATCATGGAATGAAGTTATTGCGGATTTTTTTTTTTGATGAAAATAGAGTAGGTTCTTATGCCCTACTTCTATTGAATTATATTGATAATAATATTAATTAATACAAGTAAAGATGTATTTGCCCTAAAATTTAAAAAACTAATCCTAAACACCCCTTATTATCTACTCATATTAACTATAATACATCAATACAATAATCTGGAATTATCTGGAATTCTGAAATCAAGGAAAGCAGAATTCCATATAATCATGAAATCCCAGAATCCTGAAACCCTAGCGTATAAAATCTGCTGAAGCGGTTGATTACTTTCTCTCTCTTCATTCTCGCCGTCTTCAACTTCTTCCTCTTCCACATCCAAACATGGCGAAATCTAGAATAGAGATTAATCGTTTCTTTCACCAAACCACCGTGGTTGTTAAACCGAGTGGAATCATCCATGGATTAGATCTATTAAACCGAATGAAGCGAGAGTGGAATCATCCATGGATTAGATCTGTTAGAACTCCTGAAACCTAGTAGAATCACCAACCCACCCTGGTTCTTACACCTCCTCATCCTCTTGCACATCCTGGTTGCATCAAACTCACTTCGCTTCTAACGTCTTCTCCCTCCTTGAATTAGCCATGGAGTAGATCTGTCAAGCCTTTGCAAATCGTCAACAAGGTATGATCTTCTTCACTTCCTTCATCATTTGCTCTTTCTATTTGCATGTCGCACTGGTTTTCTGTTGTTAATTCTTTTCGAAACCACCAGATTCCATTATCTTCTTTTGATTGCCTAATCGATTCGATCCTTTGCTCTTTTATCTCTTGTTGATTGTTTCTGTCTCTTCTCATCTTCTCTCTTTGGCTTCGAAATCCTTCTTCTGTTGTATTATATGAACTGGTACATGAAGTATTAAAAACTTCTGTACCAGTATAGCTTCTGATTTGCTCCATTTCATCTGTTATATTACCTGCAAAAACAATTCTATCAGTGTGGATGATTTGTTCATGCATAATTTGATGCCCAATTGTTATATTTGAATTTTTTGAACCTTGATTCGCTTCATTTCTTTTTAACTGTTTAATTTTAAGTGAATTTTGAACTGAATTGTTAATTTGGTACTCATAAATTGTTCTTTCTATGATTTGATTTTCAGTTAAGGATTTGCTATCAAATATCCTACGACATCTCTCCAACCATATCTGATATAAGAAAATACAGATAAGTGTTTTTTCTTTTTTGAACTTCTTTAAGTTTATTATTAACTCTAATGGTTTAAACTGACTTCCAATTAGGTTAATACTAATATTCATTTTTGCACTTATTTTCAGCCATAAATCCTGCACAAAGCAGCATTGATTTGTTAAGTGGGAGACACTCTCTTCCTCTTTTTTACAGAGGACACATCTATTAACTAAGACCCATCCTTTCTTCTTAAGATTATCAATGGTAAGCACCTTATTAATATATAATAGCCAAACAAATAATTTTATTTTAAGTTCAATTTTAATTTTCCATAATTTAAAATAATAAGCCTTTATATAAACTCCTTGAACTAATTGCCGATATGCATTGTTACAGGTAAAAATCCCATTATTGCTCCAGATCCATTTGAAAGAATCATTTTGAGATGGTTGAAGATCAAGTGAATTACACATGTACTCCAATTGAATTAACTGGTCATGAGCCACATTTGAAACTGGTATGTTAATTCCTAAACTATTATAAATATTAGATTCATTCATTATTTTTAAAAAGTATGAAATTGTTCCTTGTTTATTATTTGAAAAAGAATATAATTCTGAGAATTTTAATTTTAAAGGTTTTTCACACCATCTTCCTTTCCAAAAACTTGAATTTTCCCCATTTCCTATTATTATATTCATACTTTGATTAAAAAAATCTGAATTTTTTAAAACTTCTTTCCAAAAATATGATATGTTTTTATTATTGTTAAAATGATCTTCATCTATGTTAATAGGATTTTCAACTAGATTATACCAATCTAACTTATTCTCTGAAGTATAATATAACCAAAGCCACTTAGTTAGTAATACCTTATTAAATAATTCTAAGTTGATAACCCCTAAACCTCCCTTAACCTTAGGCTGACAAACAATGTCCCTATTTATTAAATTAAATCCAGTTTTTTTAGTTCCTTTCCAGAAAAATTGTTTCCTAATTTGATCAATTCCTAAACCTCCCTTAAAATGATCTTCATTTATTGCGGACTTCTGTTCGCGACAATCTTCCATTGTGTTCGTGACGGTGGAAGCAGAATCTGAGGTTCCGAGGGCGAGTCTTGGGCATGGATCGTGAGCGTGCCTGGGGTTTATACGAGAACAACAAGAGTTACACGAGATACGCAAGCGCGAGTCATGTGTTAGGGGTTTCAGTCGAAGTTGATAATCCATTTTATATTATATGGCTGGTATAAGTAGAACCACACCACAAGTACCATAAAGAATCTACATTACTAAATGATTCATTCTTAATCTTATTTGTCATTATCCTTTTTTTAGTTAAACTAGTAATTACGTCAGTATCAGAGAAGATAAATTAGTGGGTGTTACTTTTTGGCGTGGCGAATCGTGACTGCAGACTACAGTTCAGATAGAGAGCCCCATTTCAACGCACTTATATGATTTGTGAATTGTGATAGCTTGAATTTACTTGCCAACAAGTCATTTTTGGTTTATTAGAAAATTAACTTTTACTTGTCACTTTTATTTATAGTTTACCAAAATGAGCTGATGATCCTAATGAAATTGTTTTGAAATAGTAATCACATAACTATAGTTCTGTAAGTATGATAAGCTAAAAAGCTTACTTTTTTTTAGGAAGCAAATTGCCTTCACTTTTGTATATATGAAAAATTAGAAGGTTCAATTGCAACATCCCGGTTCGAATTTACAAAATTAAAATTAAAATAAGTACAGAAACATATTGATCTAGTTGTGTACTAATTTGTAAGGAATATGATATGATGATAAAAAAGTGTTCTGCATTTTCCTTCTTGTGCTTACAGGACAGACTGATTATTGGACTATTTTTTTTTCAGTAGATTATGTTGTGAATGCAAAATCAATATAAAGGAAAATATAATAGTAAAATTAAAATCGTTTATCCGGATCGCGTGAAGGTTGTTCTTAAACATTATTCCGTCTATTTTGCATAATGTTGTGAATGTCCTAAGATGAATGTTTTTTAGAGCACGTCCATCAGAACGACGGATAATACCCATCTTCAACACCCAACTGGAAATAATATATTGAGTAATATGGAGAATTCTTTGGAGTGTATAAATGTTTGATGTATACTACTTTTTATGTACCTTTTCACTTATCTATTGATGTGTGTTATATAGATGGATGATTATGAGATGTTACAAACCTAGTGAGTTTCACTATTTATTGCAATTATAATTATAATTATAAGATGTTACCGAAGTAAATAATTGTAAATGATGAAACGGCTAGGGAATGAACGTGAAATACTTGGCCACCAAGAATACAAGTAATCCTATTTTTTTTATTTTAGTTTTGAGTTTTAATTATATTGGCTCCCACAAATTATTCGTGGGAGTAATCAATTTTGCAAAGCAAATCATGCAAAAACTTGTACTTTGACCGGGTTTTTATGCACTTTTGAACAATTCTAGCTGAAGATCACACCCGAATTTGCCGAATTGAACCGCAAATTCCCATCATACTGATCAACGTCTGATTTTCTAAAGATTTGATAAATTGACAATGTGATATATTTTCATTGTCTGGCTATATAATCAACATACCGAGAGATTGAATAAGGAGATGAGAGGTGAGATGCCTATTAAAATTCATTAAAAAATAAATAAATAATCCATACATATTTTAGAATTAAATTAGTAAAAAGTGAACTTCCTTTGTGGTAAAATAAAGGGAGAGCGAATCTATACGATTTTGATTAAGATATTGTGAATTAGTATTGAAAAGAAAAAAGAAATTATACAATTGTGGAGTGGGCATCTCATGGGCGACCGCATGGAGCTCACCTCATCATCCCTTATCGTTTTTAAATTCTCTCTCTCTCTCTCCCACTCTCGACAAACTATAGCATATTAAATTACTAAGAACTAGGCTCAATAGCCAATATTTTTGTTTGGTCAACGCGGCCAATAATGTTTATTTTTCACAATCTATGAATGAAAATTAAATTTGAACCGTATCGATGTAATCAATATCACTTGAGAATGTTATAGATTCAATTTTATGAAAAATAAAAAAAATCTATCATATTCATCATGATACGTAAAAATATTAACGGTCAATAACATTTATGACATGATTCATCCTGAAACAAATTTCAAAATTCAAATTTTTTGCATTGGATTTCATTTAAGTTATGTAGATAGGGTGCGGATAAAATTTTACTATGTTTCGACTTTTTCTTCATGAAAATCTAAAATTTTACCGAAATGGACGGTTGTGACATTTTTTTATTTGTTTTGTAAGATAGAAAAATTCAAACGATACAAAATTTATTTTACAACATATCTAGATGATATAAATCACATATATACGGTTAAGATTTAATTTTCATCTATATATTTTAAAAAATAAGCGTTGTTGGCCAATGTTGGCCATTGAACCTAGCCCAATTACTAATTTTCAGAGTCTTATTATAAGACTTAATGAAAGACAGATTAAATGAACTTAATATATGTGATTATGAGAAGTCATATATCATGTTTTCAAATTTTATCAAATTATGATAGTGTGGACGATATTTACATTGAATGAAAAAGGTTCAAAGTTCTACTTTGCAATTTGTGATTGTGATTATGTTGATTATTGTAGTGCAGTGTACTGCATTCTGATTCATGCGCATCGAAACAAGATTCATTGGCGTATCAGTTCGTAAAAAACGACGAACCGAGCATTTCGAAAGAAATTTTCACGAGAACGAAACCGTCATCTAATTTTTGTTTTATTTTTTTAAGTTTTCATTTAATAAAATGGTAAGACAAATAAAAATAAATTAACATTGGAAATAAACTAATGAAAGAAAGAAAATAACTGTGTTTTATTTTTACTAGGAGAGTACTCGCGCTACGCGGCGAGGAAGTTAATTATGTTTTTCATTGTAATATATAATACTTATAAATATGATGATATTGATAATATCACTTCATAATATAATTATTTGAACTAATTTGTCTATGATTATGTATAACTTTTTCAATTATTTTACATTATGATGATAAAAAATTTGATTTTCTTAATCAAGTAATAACACTTATATTAATGTGATTGTATAATAATAATAATATGAGGTATAAAATGATTTTACAAAAAAACATAACAAATATTATATCATAGTTGGTCACAATATTTCATACAATATCAAATGTAAAAAATAATAAATCATACAACATACGTAGTAACATATCATTAATTATCAAGTACTAATAATTTGTTATTGATTCAAAATGCAATGAAAATTATAAATAATATCAAACTTAATAGTGAAAGTAATTTAATAAAAAATATAAAAATTAATTTAGCATAACATAAATATAAATTATTTTATGTCATATGATTTTTGTCAATTTTATATTTTTAAAAATAATATTACTATTTTGTAAGTGGCTATAAATTTAAGAAATATTTTCGATGGATTAGCTTTTTTATTTCTATTATTTTTCAAAGAAAATAATATTAAATTTGTTTGATTAAAAACACAAATATAATCAACTTAGTTCTATATGATATTAGTATAGTTGTAATTTCTAAACATAAATATTAATATTTAAAATTCTATTATGTAAATAAAATAATTAAAATTATATTTTGTAAAATTGCATTTTTTGCATTGTATTTTTTACATAATATTTTTACAAATTTAAATTATGGAAAATGATATGTATGAACTATGCTAATATGGATGTCAAAATAAAAAGAAATTAAAACGAATATATTTGATGAATTTTTAAAATTAAAATTCTGAAAATAATACTACTATATGTTGTATGTTTATAATATTAGTTATTAATATTTCATATTTCATATTTTAACTTTTCAACTTCCATTACATTCACATTTGATCATGTAAACATATGTGAAATGATAAATAATTTAATAAACTTAGTCTAACATGAATCTAACCAATAAAAATAGTCCACATCATTAATATATGATGATGTGACTTTCTAAAAATCCTTAAAACATAATGTAAAATAAGGGACACTTAAATGGCTACAAAGAAAAAATGTTTATAAAAAATCAAATGACTAATCAATGGTCTAAATTTTGTCACATATCATTATCAATAGTTAAAATGAAAGTGATGATGTTAAAAAGAAAATGATGATGTGGCATAATGAAATTGCACAAAGTTGGATCCAAAATAAAGGCGTGAGTAAATTCTCTAATATTAATAATTGTGTCCGGTATTTATGTTAACAAACAATTTGTCAGATTATAAATTGTACTTGCTGAAGTTAAAAGAACATGAAAACTCTACTATGCCCCCTCACCACGACCAATCCCCCACAAAATCATGATGATAGTCAAATTTCTCAATTAACACTAAAATTAGCACAATGAATTAACGATTAATTCATGGTTAATAAAAATTAATATGTAATTAGAATCATCATCAATTAATGATTAACTAGGAATATTCAAAAATTAATAATTAATCGTTAGTTCACATTGTTAATTAGGATGTTAATTGGAAAATGTAACATCATCACGATTTTGTGGGAAAAATGAGGGGACATTGTAGAAGACCTCGAAAGAATATATGTTACAATTGAATAAATAAATGTAATTCCAACATCAATGATTTTTTATAATTGACGTAATTTCTTTTAGATGTTTTATGTTGACAAATTTATTATATAATAATGATAATTTAAATAAACTAATTAATCACATTAATTTTATGTTACAACAATATATATATATATATATATATATATATATATATATATATATATATATATATATATATATATATATATATATATATATATATATATATATATATATATATATATATATGGGCTAGGTTCAATGGCCAACACCCTTGTTTGGCCATCTCGGCCAACAACGTTTATTTCTCACAATATATACATGAAAATAAAAATCCAACCGCATAGATGTGATATACACCACTTATGAATGTTATAGATTTAATTTCATGAAAAATAATTATTTTTATCATCTCCATCACGATACGTAAATATATTGACGAATGACAATATTTACAACATGATTCATCATGAAATCAATTTTAAAATTCGAATTTTTTTCATTGGATTTAATTTAAATTATATAGATAGACTTTAGATTAATTTTTACAATGTTTCGACTTTTCTTTCATCGAAATCCAAAAAAATACCGAAATAGACGGTTGTGAAAATAACTAATCGATTTTGTTAGATAGAAAAATGCAAACGAAACAAAATTTGTTCTACGACATATCTAAATAATATAGATTACATCTATACGGTTAAAATTTAATTTTCATGTATATATTGTGAGAAATAAACGTTGTTGGCCGAGTTGGCCAAACAAGGGTGTTGGCCATATATATATATATATATATATATATATATATATATATATATATATATATATATATATATATATATATATATATATATATATATATATATATTGGCAAGTGTACCATGTACTGAAAGAACGTTTCGTCTAATCCAACCCCGCGTATTGCAGAGTGTATACCGAAAGATATGACATATCGGACATGTTTGATTTGGAGTATTTTGAAATAAATGGATTTGTTAATACATCTGAGTTGTTTGATTAGATAGATTCCAAAATCATGTAAAGTAAACCGTTGTTTGATTTTTGATAGAAATTGATGATTTATGATAATTGAATGAATTAGTTATTTTATTTTATATTTTATTATTATCTTGTATTATATGTTATATTTATCTTATATCTATATTATATTACATTACATTTCGAGCGTATCTGCTGATGGTTTAGATGGTTAGAGAACATTACCTTTCTTGTCGCCAGACTGAGACGTTGACACCTGCTCTTTCCTCTTATCACAAAGTGTGTAATGCCGCTATTAAGATAAGAAAGTTAATTTTCTGAAATGAATAATAACAAAATGACCGGTCTCGAGTTTTCGAGGACCCGAGACCAAATTTGAAAAATGACCGTTTCTATTGTTGCAAAATATGACATGATAAAGCTTTGGAAAAATTATAATTATGAGTTGTATTTGGTTTTATTCTATACCTATTGTAAGTTTTAAACATTACATAACATAAAATCATAAGAAGAATAAATACAAAAAAAATTCTTTAAAAATAACTTATGCCCAATTGTTTGGCACTGTCCAAAATAAATTGCAAGTCTTCGAAAATATGATTATATTTCATAAATTATCAAATTTCACGGTATCATAAGAAATACTCAAGAATAAAAATAACAATTTGAAACAAAAAAAAAACACAATTGGAGGAAACACAAATTGAAACTAAGAATAACTATTTTCATTTTCTTGCAAGTTTTAATTTTTGTTTGTTATTTGTAGTGCAGAGTTAATGTTTCAGGAAGAGTCGTAGCAGCAGGCCTTGTATCATGTATTACCAGAGCCGAGATATCATGTATTTTTTAAAAATGTTATAATTAATTTATTCAAAAAATATATATTCTAACTAAATAACTATAGTAATTAAAATTTAATTACTAATCAAATTCTATTAAACTAATTTTTTTGTTTTATTAATATGTATTTTTCATTTCTTAATAATTCATGTTATGATATGAAAATTGAATTTTATTATAAGCATTATTTTTTATAAGATATAAAGTGGTGGGTCCTTTATTAGAGATCAATTGTGAATTTTATTGTAGTATATTGGATGTTTATTTTTGTTTCAATTATTATAAATAATAATAACACACAATACTGCAAATATAATTTCACAAAAGATCTTACCTAATATTTATGGTATCTTTTTGCCTCATTTCCCACTCTTCTTTTCCAAACCCATCTTCAAACCCATATTCTCCATTGTTATAATAAAAATCTTATCAATACTCAATATATGCATAAAAAAAAAAAAATCAAAATGAGAATTCCAAAATTTTCAGACCCTGGCCTCGTAGGCCTTTTATCCAGAACCGGCCCTAAATAGCAGCGAAGTGTTTGAGTATGTTTGAAGCAGCGAACATTATATTGTATTATACAATATTATCGTATATTTTTGCACATTAATTATTTATATTGTCTGATATTGTTCGATATTATATTATATTATATTATATTATATTATATTATACAAATACAATAGGTGTGAGATTCAATATCCGAAATACACAATTTTTCGTATATTACAAAATACATGGATATCAACCCTGAAATATATGTACATAAAAATAAAACATAAAATTTTAATACAATACAACAAAATCTCTCAAATCAAACATGCCCATCCGAACTCATACCATGTACCGTCATTCTAGATTACTATAACGATAACCGAAGTTAACAATAGTACAACAACACGTCACACTAGCCAAGGATAATATCAAAATATAGAATAAGAAACAATTTAATAAAACTTGAACTTTATTATATAAAAAAGATAAATATTACAAGTATTTATAGATTGTTCAAATGAAAAAAAAATACATTTTTATTTATAAGTTACATACTTCATGAACATAACTTTTTATTAGTGTGAACATGACTCTTTACAAATATCTAAATTATTCATAAACATGATTTTTCACTAAGATAAACATATTTTATACTTAGAAGATTCATAAACTTAATTAATATAAAATACAACTTTTTTTTTTTTTTTTTTTTTTTTTTTTTTTTGAAGGAATACCAGTAGGTATTCAGTCGTTTTCATAAATATGAAAAAGAGATATTTACATATTTATAAACAGAAAAGAGACTAAATAGAAAAGAAACCTAAAAGAAAAAACATGAACGGAAAGGACTATCTTTCCCCGTGCAATCGTTGGATGCATTCAAATAACCTTCGGTAGTAAGCCTGTACTATCCTCGGAAGTCTAAGAGGTGTCCCTGCACTTCGTCGTCGTGCCTCCTCTTTCTCGGGTTTGCTCTTCTCCATGCGATTGCCTCCATGATCGCCTTTTCAGCAACTTGCTTTGGTGTTTTGGCTTTGCTCGTGAATATTCGTTCATTCCTTTGTTTCCATATATTCCAAAGTATTGCGATCCATATTAGATCCCAATCGTCTCTTCGATTTTTCTGCAATCGTTTCCTATTCTCTCGCCATGAGTCATAGAGGCACGGTTTGATTGCATATTTTGTTGGTATTAAGGTTATGCGCTCGGCATTCCTCCAAACCGCGATGGTATATGAGCACGATCTCAGTAGGTGGTCGGCCGTTTCCTCGTGTCTTTCACAGAGGATGCATAAGGTTCCGTTAGGCCATCCTTTTTTTTGAAGGACATCTAAGGTGTTCAGCTTTTTTTCTAGTGCCAACCACCAAAATATTTTGACCTTTGTCGGGGTTTTTGTTTTCCATATTTGTTCTTGCCAAAGTGATGTTATACCAGGGTCTATGAGGATATTATATGCACTCTTGGCGCTATATTCTCCGTTGGTAGCCCATTTCCAAGTTGTGTCCGCGGGGTTTGGAGTTGTAGTTGTTGCGACTCGGTATATGGGGATTAAGGCTTTTAAACTAAGTAGAAAGAAAGATAGTTTATGTGTCGGGTATGATTGTAGGTCATTTGAGTTTGTTATTCCGTAAAGTTTATTTAGACAATTTGCCCAAATACCTTGACTATCCTTGTCTAGTTTCCAAAGGGCTTTTAGTAGTAGGGCGTCATTTTTTGTTTTGAGATCCGGAATGCTCAATCCTCCGAACTTTCTTGGTATGCACACTTTAGACCATTTTATTAAACAATTTCCGGGATTACATTTTTCTTGTCCTTTCCAAAAGAAAGATCTCATTATCTTGTTTATTTCGTTGATGACCCATCTTGGTAGACGGACCGATTGCATCTGATAAATAGGTATCGATGCTAGCGTGGCTTGAATTAGGGTAAGTCTTCCTCCCAAGGACAATAGTTTTCCTTTCCAATTTGCCACTTTGTCTTGAATTTTTTTAATTAGCGGAAGGAATAGGATTTTCTTTGGCTTTCGTGAGGATAGTGTCGTGCCAAGATATTGAATTGGTAGGCTTTTTTTGTTGCACCTCATTATTCTTTTAATAACTTCGTCTAAGTTTGTTGGGATATTCATCGTCGAAAAAAATGTTTTTTCCCAATTAATCTCCAATCCCGTTATTTGGGTGAAGATGTCTATGGCCTTACTAATTATTTTGAGATTGTTTGGGTGTGCTTCCACAAATAGTAACGTATCATCGGCGTATTGTAGGACCCTTGATCGGATAATGG
This sequence comes from Luzula sylvatica, assembly GCA_946800325.1. Classification (NCBI taxonomy): domain Eukaryota; kingdom Viridiplantae; phylum Streptophyta; class Magnoliopsida; order Poales; family Juncaceae; genus Luzula; species Luzula sylvatica. The sequence continues at coordinate 3,515,179 of OX326957.1, read as the reverse complement.
ATGCATTTGTTAGGAGAGGGTCTATGTTCCCGATAATTCTTTGTAGTGCATCTATGGCTAAATTAAAGAGCAAAGGGGAGAGGGGGTCTCCTTGTCGGAGGCCTCTCCTATGAAAGAAATATGGTGAGAACTCTCCGTTTAATTTTATAGAGGAGGAGGAGGATATTAAGAGATTTTGGATCCAAAGATTCCATTTGGGAGGGAAGCCTCTTGTCCTAAATAGACTTAGGAGAAAATCCCACGATACATTGTCGAAAGCTTTTTTGATATCTATCTTTATCATAATTGCCGGAATTTTATTTTTGATATAAAAGTTGACGTATTCTCGGGCCACTAGGGTTGAGTCCGTTGTTGACCTACCCTTGATGAAAGCCGATTGGTTTAATCCTACCAAATTAGGTAGTAACGGTTGTAGTCTCGAGGCTAGAATTTTGGTGATTAATTTTATTGGTGTGTTTATGACACTTATTGGTCTAAATTCCTCTATGGTCTTTGCCCCTAGCGTTTTGGGGATGAGTGTTATATTGGCTTGATTTATTCTCCAAAGGTCTAGTTTATTTTCATAGAAATCATTCACCATTTTAATGAAATCGGGTTTTATATCATTCCAAAAAGTTTGTATGTACTCGGCCGGTAAGCCATCCGGGCCTACGGATTTTCTTTTTTTGAGTTGTTTTAGCGTGTGTGTGATTTCGTCTTGTGTTATGGGAGATGTTAGAACATTTAGCGGGTTCGGATCTAACTGACCGGACCAAAGTATGCTTAGGTCAGCTAATAGTGGGGGGGAGGCACTCCCGAGAGTATTCCTGTAGTGGTTATAGAAAGCATCCATTATTAATATGGGATCGGTAATTGGTTGGTTATTTTCATATATTGTCGAGATGAAATTTCTATTTCTTCGCGAGGTGGCCATCGCATGAAAATATGCCGTATTATGGTCTCCGAATTTTATCCACTTGGCCGAGCTTCGTTGTTGCCATTTTCATAAAATACAACTTTGTAATTTAAATTTATAATTTGACATTTACATCGTAGACATTATTTATATTTTTTCATCCTACAATGAGACCCCGAGTGCAACAACATCGCGTATCAATCTATAAGATCATGATAAATTAACAATAAACATATGATCCACGTGTCATATAATTTAAATGATGATCATAATTAATAATAATAATAACCCCACTTAATATCAAATTTGGTTCCCCACAAAGAATGCATAAACACACATCATGTCCTTTCAGAGCTTATATCCACCGATCTATGATATATCTCATTGCATTTGCTGGCTCCATCAAAACTCGAGAATATCAAGTACATCAACTTGTGAATGAGAAAGCAAGAACCAATACAAGTGTATTATGTTACAAGCCCATAATTAGTTTTGACTAAAGCAAAGTTAAGCTTCACCTATAAGAACACCAAGGCACATGCAACGCATGTGATCTTAAGAGGTGTTGACCCACAACAAAAGAATATTAGCTTCATCATTTGGCATAAATAGACCCAAAACTCGCTGCTTTTTTTAATTTCAAAGAATTAACACATCTTTCTCATGCACTCCCTCATTTTCTATCTTCAATTCCCTCTCACTCTCACAGATTCTCTCTTCCTCTCTCTCTCTCTCTCTCTCTCTCTCTCTCTCTCTCTCTCTCTCTCTGAAGCCTAAACAATATCTCAATATCTCCTCCCCATATATAGGCCTATCATCCCTTCCCCATTACACTACCCTCAAGGCTCAACATATCAAAAGAAAACCCTTAGCATCATGATGTCCCTCACAACAATTCTTATATTTCTCTCGGTTTTCTCTCTCTTTATCCCATCCTTCACTAACCCACAACTGGACTTTCTATCTCTAATGAAGCAAACCCTAATTGGTCCGGCCATGTCGCAATGGGACCTCTCCTCTTCCACGACAAACCCTTGTAACCTCGCCGGCATCACGTGCGACCAAAACCTAAACCTAATTTATCTTAACATCTCTTCTTGGTCTCTCTCCGGTACATTCCCTCCAGGTCTTTGTACGACTTTTCCAACTCTTCAAAATCTCGATATATCAGCTAACTCTATACATGGCGCTTTCCCGCTAGACTTGTTAAATTGTTCCTCCCTCGAAAGCCTAAATTTAAGCAACACGGATTTCACCGGCACGGTCCCCGACCTCTCATCTCTCCAGTCTTTACTTTCAATTGACCTATCAAACAATCTCTTCACTGGAGACTTCCCCTTTTCCATCACGAATCTCACCAATCTCGAAGCGATAAATTTGAATGAAAACCCCGGGTTCAACACATGGAGGATGCCCAAGTCTTTCATGAACCTCAAGAATCTCAAAGTGTTGATTCTATCTACGAGCTCTTTACGTGGAGGAATACCACCATGGATCGGAAACATGACCTCATTAACGGATCTAGAATTAAGCGGTAATCATTTAACTGGAAATATACCGGCCACCCTCGGTAAATTATCAAATCTCGAGATGTTGGAATTGTATTACAATAATTTGACAGGAGAAATACCCGATGAATTAGGGAACTTAACGAAATTAACTGATATAGACATGTCGGAAAATAAATTAACCGGGCAGATACCCGTTTCCCTTTGTTCCTTGTCTAACCTTAGTGTTTTACAAATTTACACAAATTTCCTTACCGGCCCGATACCTTCTATACTTGGCAATTCGACAACCTTAAACATAATTTCACTTTATAAAAACTCTCTTACTGGAGGATTACCAGAAAACCTAGGCAGATATTCTGATCTCGTAGTTTTAGAAGTATCGGAAAATCAATTATCAGGCCCACTTCCTCCTTATGTGTGCGAAAAAGGGAAGCTTCTTTATATATTGGTTTTAACAAATCAATTTACTAATGGTATACCAGATAGTTATGCTCGTTGTACCAGTTTGATTCGGTTTAGGGTTAGCTACAACCAATTGGAAGGGTCGGTACCGGAAGGTATATTTGGTCTTCCTCAGGCTTCGATTATCGATTTGTCATTCAACAAATTAGAAGGTTCCATTTCCAAATTTATTGGCAATGCAAGGAATTTGAGCTCTTTGTACTTGTCAAATAATCGGTTATATGGTGAATTACCGGTCGAAATTTCAAGGGCAACAAAATTGGTTAAGATTGATTTGAGCAATAATCAACTAATCGGTGCTATACCATCCGAAATTGGGAAATTAACATTGCTAAATCAACTATCATTGCAAAGTAACAAATTCAACTCATCGATCCCAGAAACTCTTTCTTTGTTAAAATCTCTCAACGTGTTAAACCTTTCCAATAATGATTTAACGGGTGAGATACCCGACAGTCTTTGTAGCCTCTTGCCGAACTCTTTAGACTTCTCGAATAATCAACTTACCGGTCCGGTGCCAATTCCCTTGATCAAAGGAGGCCTTCTAGAAACTGTATCTGGAAACCCTGATCTATGTGTCCCTTTTCGAGTTAACTTAACGGACCCAATTCTCCGTCTTTGTCCAAAACCCAACTTAAGAAAACGAATAAACAACTTATGGATCATAGGAGTTTGCATTGGACTCTCCATTATCGGAACCTTATTTTTCCTCCGACACTGGTTCAGAAAACCTGACCCGTTAACCGAACAAGAAGGCCTCTCCTCCACATCATCGTTTTCATACGATGTAACGAGTTTTCACAAGCTAAGCTTTGATCAACACGAAATAGTTGAAGCCTTGATTGACAAAAATATAGTTGGTCATGGGGGATCAGGGACAGTTTACAAAATTGAACTTGGTAATGGTGAATTAGTCGCTGTTAAAAAACTTTGGATGCGAAAAATGAAAGGGCCGGTTAATCCAGGCAGTACTCCGGGCAGCCCGATACTCGATCGAGAGCTCAAAACGGAGGTTGAAACCCTAGGTAGCATACGGCATAAAAACATCGTGAAACTATATTGTTGTTATTCGAGCACCGATAGTAATCTTTTGGTGTACGAGTATATGCCCAATGGGAATTTATGGGATGCTCTTCACAATGGATGGTGTTTTCTCGATTGGCCAACTCGACACAGAATCGCACTCGGAATTGCACAAGGATTGGCCTATTTGCACCATGATTTGTTGTATCCAATCGTTCATAGAGATATCAAAACCTCAAATGTGCTTTTGGATGTTCATTTTGAGCCTAAAGTCGCGGATTTTGGCATAGCTAAGGTTCTTCAAGCAAGAGGAGAGAGAGATTTGTCTACGACCACCATTGCTGGTACCTATGGGTATTTGGCACCAGGTAATTCTAACTTTTGGCTTGAATTTACCCGTACAAAAAAGTACAATATGGTATTGGTTCTTCATAATTATGCCGCAACTAATTTTCAACTACAAATAAGTCTCATTTCAACCATGCACTTATTAATTGACCCTCATTTGTGTAATGCAGTGCCAAACGAGTTATAAAAGTAATGAATAAAAGGTTTAATGGTACCAAACATAATTCTATATCATGAGATTCCTTGAATAATTGGATTTATATTTGAAATCCTTAAATCTCTAATTAAACATATACTGATAATTTAAGATATTTAGTTAATCGTTTGCTATTAAACAGAATATGCATATTCCTCCAAGGCTACAACGAAATGCGACGTGTACAGCTTTGGAGTCGTCCTGATGGAGCTGGTCACAGGCAAAAAACCTATCGAGCCTGAGTTTGGCGACAGTCATGACATCATCCATTATGTATCAACCAAAATTGGGACTAAAGAAGGAGCCATAGATGTTCTCGACAAGAAGAATAATCTCTCGTGTAGCCCCTTCAAGGACGAAATGGTTCAAGCTTTGCGCATCGCAATTAGGTGCACATGCAGTATTCCTAGCCTGCGCCCAACAATGAACGAGGTCGTGCAACTTTTGATCGAAGCCGATCCATGCAAATACGACATTAATGGCGCCTCGTCATTTAAAATCAAGAATTCTTCAAATAAGAAAGTATAGCTTAATAAATTTTTAAGGGGAAGAGTTAGTTTAGTAAAAAAATATAGAATGGTAGGCTTGATTATCATATCCTTAAATAGGAAGTAATTAATTATTTCATATGTAGGTATTGAACAAAAGAGAAAAGATAATAGATCATTATATAGAAAATGTAAGGTTCTTTTTGAACTACTTTTTGCGTGATAAACAATTTGTAAAACTAGCAAATTTAAGGAGTTATAATATATGGTGACCCCAAAACTCACTCCATTGCTCTTGATGAGGTGGTAGGAGGAATGGAGTTAGGTGAGTTGATTAATATCATTAATTGATTCAATTAACGATCTAATTAATCGTTTAATTAAATTAACACGTCAATTAATATGTTCAAATTATTGAATTGTCAATTAAACATGTCAATTAACAATTAATTATGTCAATTAATAATGTTAATCAATCTATTTAACTTCTTTTTGTCACTAAGAGACAAGTTATATTTTCCCCAAATTTAACCCACAAAAATAAATCAAGCTTTACATGTCCAAAAATTAGCTAAGTACCTAACTAGGTTACTGATGGAAAGATAAAAATAACAGAATATTGAAAATGGAAGGTTCTGTTTGCACCTTTTGTTTTGTTTTGAATAAAGCATTTTGAATCATTTCTTTGTGTCATTTTCATTTCTTTTTCCCTTTTTTAAACATTTGCAAACGAGGCTCGTTTATATCCACAATATTTTATACACAGCTTTTTATTTACGCAGAATCAGGTTCTTATGTGGACCTGCATATATTTTATATTTTAGAAGTATTCCTTTCATTATATTCTCTACTTTCTTAATAATCTTTTGGGTCTTTTGGTTTATTCTTTGAGTCTTGAGAGTGACGTAATGAAAATACTCCTACAAAAAAATCTCAATATTTCACACAAAAAAGTTTGTTTATTTTCTTTTTCCAGTTTCGTTACGACACTATAATATGTTATTATGGCCGAATTCCGTACCAATGCGACTGATGTAACATCCATGTGGTTTTTACATTGGCAATACATATATAACATCCAATATGTATTTTATGTATCTGATACGATACGTCTCGCACAACGTAGCATTTTGGATGTATAGTCCGAATTCGTATCCGTTCCTTATTATATTGTCAAAAAAAATACCTCTCAGATCATTTAATCAAAATCGTTATTTTCATGTATTACATTACAGTAATTTTCTCTTGAAAACTGCCCAACACATTATGGACGATAAAAAAAATTAACATGTAAAAAAATATTTCTAAATAATAATTGTGTTATTCATTTAGATTTTTTCTACAAATATATTTCATATTTCAAGATTTTATAAAATATTACTATAATTTATCCTCATTATTACTAATATTGAAAGTACAAAATAAATCATATAAATTTTTAAAAATACCAAAAAGATAGCTAGCTAATCTTGAATTCATGACCTATAAAATCACAATTAAACTCTCTACAATTGTGTTACACTATATTTCTGATTTAAATACAAAAGATAATATATGTACTAAACACAAAATTAGTGATCCTATCACAAGTGGTGTCGTCGGCGGGCTTGTTGAGATTGTCCACAGACCGGCCCTATCCGAAACCCCTGAGGCAGGGACAATCATGGAATAGTGTATATTTTCTTAATAATTATTATTCAGAAATTGGTTATAATTTGTTACAAATCTTGTGTGTTTGCGATATTGTCTGTTTGGTAATATATTTTTATATTAATTTTTTTTTTTTATATTAATTTGCATTAATTACTTTAAATGTCAATTAGTTAATCAATTAATCTATTCAATAAGTTATTGATAATTTTGAGCAAGTCGTCTAATTTATTTATTCAACACATCTATATCGTTTAGAAACAACATATTCGACAATTTTCGAAAAATATATGATTTTATATATACAATATTTTATATCCTTTCATTATGTATTCAAATTTTTTTTTATTAAATTATAAGGTATGAATCTCTATCTTGATAAGAGACTACTTTAGAAAGTGAAATGGAAATGGATTTTTTTCATCTTTCTGCTGTTAAAGTGAAAAAACAAGTTTGGCATCACCATCTTATTATCTCATCCATTCTATCCCTGTCCACGTGTTAACATCTTAAGATGGCAAGGGACTTCATCCATCGACGAACCAGATGTCGAAGATCAGAGTCGAAGAGAAAACAGACCTAGTCTAGGATATTGACGTGGCGGGTCGAGTACGAATGCCCGTTATCTAAAAAATGCATGATTTAATAAAATTATCGAAATTTAGAAATGATTCAAATAAAAAATATTTAAATTTTTTGAAATCGAGTACGGGTAAATCAGTAGAAATCAAGGATAAATTAATAATTTTGAATTCAAATAAAAACGAGTATGGATACCCGCGAGGAGGGTACCACTCTCCCCATATCCGTATCCGAGACAGGTGCGAATATTTTTTTCCGAGTATTACCTGCTCCGCAAGTATTTTTCGAATATTACTCGCTCCGCTTATATCGAATATTTGCAAGTACGGATCTTACCCGCCCCGATAACGTCCCTGAGAAATCGACCTAGTCTCTCTAGAGAGAGAACACTATGTATCTATTGCATAAAAGTACTGTTACAAAATTGCCATGTTTTAACCATACATAGTGCTATGAATTCCACTGAGAAATTGGAGCACTTGCAAGCTTGGTACCATTAAGTGTGTACCATGTATTTTCGGTACCCACAAGTGGAAAACCTACAAAATTTGGCTATGTACCTAGTTTCCATTGGCACTATAATTTTATAAAGATAAAAAAATATTGATATAAAACAAATTATCCAAGATATTTTAAGGGGTTATATATTCAGCCCCCCCCCCCCCCCCACATCAAAAAAAAAACATCCTTGATGAGGTGACAAAAAATGTTTAGTGGGTTTTTTAACATTTCTAATTGACTCGATTAAATATTAATTGACACGTTTAATTGACACGTAAATAATTTATAACATGTTAATATTAGTACATGTTAATTGACGGATCAATTTAATTAACCGGTTAATTAATATTTAATCGAGTCAATTAGAGAGGCTAAACAACCCACTTAATCCCTCTTTTGCCACCTCATCAAGGATGTTTTTTTGATGTTGGGGGGCAAAGTATATTTTCCCATATTTTAACTTAAAATTTGGCTATGTACCTAGTTTCTTTTGGCACTTGTATGATACAAATCTTCTCCGTTTATTATTAAACAAAAAAGGCAAAAAAATAACAAAATTTCTTAAATTTATAGAGAAATTCGAACTTTGTTTGAAATCAAAAAGTTCAAGGCTAGTTTTTTTTTGGAAAAATATACTTGTACCTTCTAAATTTCTCTACCCCAACCCCACTTGACGTGTTTACGATTGGTGATAGAAACATACAGATAAAAGTTAATAATTTCTAATATTTTATGTGTTCAACCAAATTTGTTTACTTAATTACTTATATACTCGTTTAACATTTAGGGATGGACATTTGGTCCGTTGGATTCAAACCGAACCGAATAACCAAACCGACTGAAACAAAAAAAAATTCAACCGATTTAAAAGGAAATTTTTTTAATCTAACCAAGTTTTAAAACGAAATTCGAAAAATAACCAAGTTTTGAAAATATTTCTGAAAATGTATTTTGCGCTGAATGGTTCAGCGCCTTTTGTAAAAGGCGAGGTATGGTTCCGCGCCTTTCTTAATTACGTGTTCATTGGTTGATTGTGGCGGTTAATTATTAACTAATAAAAGGCGACAAATGATACAGCGCTAGGAGCGGAATGGTTCCCCGCCTTTTCCCCATATCATGCCACGTGTATAAGGCGCTGAATGGTTTAGCGCCTGGCGCGGAATGGTACCCCGCCTTTCCTCCGTAACCCTAATACCGTCGCTTCTTCTTTTCTTTTCTTTCTTCTCTTCCTTTTTTTCTTCCTTCGCCCTTTCTTCCTTCTCTCTTTCTTCTTCTTTCTTTCTTTCTTCTCCTCAGTTTGGTGCAGTTTTGGTGTAGTTTTGTTCATAAAAACAGATTTTAAGGTATGTGTTGTTATTTTTTCTTATTTATATTGAAAATTTGTTTAAAATGACATATTTTAGATAGATTTTGATATGCATTTTTTGTTTAAAATGACAGATTTTGATTTAGAGAATTGAAAATTTCAGATTCGGACCAGATTTGAAATTTGTTCACTTATCAAGGTACATTTTTTTTATATTCAATTATTTTTCTTAGATTATTTTAGTTATATTTGTGCTAGATATGAATTTTTTGATATGAATTTTTGATATGAATTTTTTGTTTAAAAGTTAGGATTTACAAAGAAGTTAGGGTTTAAATTGCAAAACTGACATTTAAATTAGGAATTAAGTTAGGGTTTTAATTAGGAATTGAGTTAGGGTTTAAATTGCAAAAATGTATTTGACTTAATTAGGAATTAAGTTAGGGTTTAAATTAGGAATTAAGTTAGGGTTTAAATTAGGAATTGAGTTAGGGTTTAAATTGCAAAAAATTATTTGAGTTAAATTAGGAATTAAGTTAGGGTTTAAATTGCAAAACTGACATTTAAATTAGGGTTAGTTAGAATATGAATGAAGTTAGGGTTTAAATTGCAAAAATGACATTTAAAAAAAAATTAAGAATTGAAAATAAATTTGACACAAGAACAACTTGTAGTGCAAGCATGGAAGGGGCGTCTTTTTGCATTTTTTTTGGGGGGTTATATTGTTAGGGACGGAAATATACCCCGTTATGAAGGAGGCAGAAGTACGTTAGTAATTTTACCAAACGGAAGTAATTTTACGGATTTGATAAATTTGGTTCGTAATTGCACTGGAATAAATACATAAATGTATGATATAATACTGAAAACGAATTGGCTATTTCAATCAGGAGTTTGGAATATTGTTGAAATTAATAGTGATTCAAGTTTAAACATGATGATGGCAATTATTACCGGAGGTTACAATCAATTGTTTGTTGAACAAAGAGCTAATTATTCGGGTCATCCCGGGTCATCCGAACATTTTGCCGGACCCTCAGTACCCTCAGAGAGGCGCGTAGAATTAGAGGAAGATATGGAGGAGGAGGAAGAAGAAGAAGAAGAAGAAATGGAGGAAGACGATGGTAGTAGTGAAAATAGTGTTCCAGAAATTGATATAGATTACGTGATTCGTGAATCTAGTCAAGGCGGGACGTGGATAAATGGAATGAATATGACGGAGGATATCCCCGAAATTTTTGAAGATGACGAATGGGTGGATTTAATGGTATGTGAAGAAGGAGATGACGACAATGATGAAAAAAATGATTTATCATCCGAGAAATCTTCGCACGGGCTATTATTTGAAACGAAGAAAGAAATGCAAAACCAATTGAGAGATTGGTCGATTAAGAATTTTGTCCAGTTTCGGGTAGAGAAAAGTAATACGAGTGAATATCAAATTCGATGTGTTCAAAATGAATGTCAGTGGAGATTGCGTGCAATTGTGCCGAAATATGGAATCTCGTGGAAAATTACTAAATTCAAAGGTGGACATACGTGTGTTAATTCCGGTCTTGGATCTCAGAATCGTCAATTAAATGCCGAACACATTTGTTTGATGATCCTTCCCAATTTGCGTCAAGATATAACTATTGGTGTTCATAACATTAAAGAATTCGTTTTTAAGGAATATCATATCGAAATAAGTTATAAGGTTGCATGGCAAGCACGGTCAGATGCAATTGCCATAATTTATGGAAAATGGGAGGATTCTTATGCTGATTTACCATCGTATATGAAGATGTTACAAATGAGAGATCCAAGTACCGTTGTCGATTTCGATTACGATGACGGCCGTCAGGGTAACTTACATTTCAAACGCGTGTTTTGGGCATTGGGGGCCTCAATTAAAGGATTTAAGTACTGTCGTCCGGTTTTGAGTGTCGATGGTACACATTTGCATGGGACGTATTTATGTACTCTTTTGATAGCTACTGGAATGTATGCAAATCGAGGGATATTTCCCGTAGCATTTGCAATTGTTGAGAATGAGAATAGAATTTGCAAATCGAGGGATATTTCCCGTAGCATGATGCAAATTGAAGAACGCACAAATCACATCTTACTTGGATTTTTGGGAGCAGCCGGATACACATGTTGTTAGAGAGGACGATACTGTATTGACCGGCGTGTTCACTAGAACGGTACAAAACTTAATTAGTTCGATCATATTTTATTAAACATTCATTCTCTAATAACATGTATGTTTGTAGGATTACATGAGATGGTATTGGCGAATAACGAGGCGTTGGATCATCAACAAGATTAGTCCTCCTGATTTGAGCTTCCGACCTAGTGGTCCGCTTTTGCGATCCATGGTATGTCATCATTTATTATTTTTATTGTAATTATATTAAATCAAATTGAAGTTATCGAAATTAATTTTATTGTAATTATAGGTCAACGAGATGCAGCTAGATATTCGTCGTGCGCGAGAAGGCACGCCTTGTGCCCCTACATGCCCATGTCGCATGATCTTAGATCAAATGGGTGGTAGAATGACGGTTTTACTTGATGAATTGTCGTTGAACTATTCGCACGGTCAGGACGTACCGGCTCCACACACGATGGATCCTCCACCCAGCGCACCGAATGACTTTGTCCAACCACCATTCATCGATTACGTTTCCACTTCGCGGCCGAATGACGTTGTCCCACCACCATTCATGGACTTCATGACCACCGCCTTTCAAAATGAGTATGGTACTTTGTATGGTCGTGGCGGTACTTCGTATGGTGGTGGCAGTACTTCGTATGGTGGTCAGCCAGACTATTTCGATCCGACACAAAATGCACCGAGAGATAATATTTAGATTATTGTTATTGTGTTGTGATTGTTATATTATGTGATCGTGTTGTTATTGTTATTGTGTTCTGATTGTTATTGTGTTGTGATTATTATTATTGTGTTTGTGATATTTAGACTATTTCGATCTGATTCCGTATGTTTTGATTGTGTTGATATTTGGATTATTATTAATTTATGGTTTTCAGTTTCATTGATATCATATAAAAAAAAGTCAAAGATTATATTCATACAAAAACATTATTATAATTACTAAATATGCAAAAAAGAAGGGTATTTTGATCATAAAAAAAGTAGTTAATATTTGCGCCAAAAAATAGTTACTAAAAAAATAGTTACTAATTATGTAAAATAATTACCAAAAAAGATAAGGGTTTTTTTGAAAATTTCCCAAAAAAAGATGAAAGAAGAGGGAAAAAAGAAGAGAGAAGAGGGAAAAAAGGAAGAAAATAGCCCGTGCATAGGCGCTGAATCATACCTCGCCAGGCGTGGTACCATACAGCGCCAGGCGCTGAACCATACCGCGCCTTTCTTTCTCTAATTACTAATTAACCAACAAACGATGTAATTAATTTGAAATAAACAAAGGCGCGGAACCATACCTCGCCTTTTACAAAAGGCGCTGAACCATTCAGCGCAAAATACATTTTCAGAAATATTTTCAAAACTTGGTTATTTTTCGAATTTCGTTTTAAAACTTGGTTAGATTAAAAAAATTTCCGATTTAAAATCCATCCGAATAAACCGAATAGTTATTTGTTTACTCGGTTGAACCGAATAAAAAATTCCGTAACCTTAAAATTCAAATTTTATATAACAAAAAATATATAAATAAATCATACAAAAATAATAATATTATTTGTAATATTATAATATGAAATTTTTATTTAAATTAAACTAACGGAAAACAAGAAAAAATACTAATTTGGCTAGTTCAGTTTAATCGGTTTTAGTAACACCAAATCCGAATCGAACCTATTAAACCGAAAAGTATCATTTTGTGAATCGAACTAAATAAATCAAAAAAACCGAACCGATTAAATCAAATTCGTCCGGTTTGGTTTTATTTTCAAATAAATCGATGAATTTGTTTATCATTATTGACACACACTCATATAATACATACACATATATTAAATCAAATTTATTTACCCATTTACTACAATATTGAAAAATATAATCCTCCTTGTAGTATAAAATTTGCATAAAAGTTTAGTTTAATCGGTTTAAAAATTTCATCCTCCTAGTAGTATAATCCTATTTTTTTTTCCTCTAATGCAATAAAAACAAATTCGAAAAATGTGAAAACTATAAATGCATATGAGTATGTCTACTGTGACATTAGTGGTACATGGACTTTGGTGCCATTGAATTTTCAACCGTCGGATCTCATTAAATTAGTGCGGATCATTCAGTAGGATTAACAGAGTTTATAACAAATATTTCTCCGTCTCCTCTCTCCATCACTTCAATTGTCCTTGTTCCTATCTACTTCTTAGCTTCCAGGGGTGTCTCCACTCTCTCTCTTTCTCTCCGATGATTTTGGTGAATAGGAGTTATTAAGGAAAAAAAGTGTCCTGGAAAAATTGGATTGAGACCACGGCAAAGAAAGAGAATAGATAGAAGCGACTGGCAACCAGCAGAGAAGCCAAGAACGTTCACTTTTGCCCTAGCTGTCAGATCGCACGAGGAGAGAAACCGCCATATCAAGTAGCCGCTGACCCCAGTCTTTCTCTTCATTTGAATGTCGTTGAGTGTGTGTAATTGTCTTTAGGGTTTGTTAAATCTCCAAACCCTTCCCCTAATTAGGGCTGAATTTGAGGTTTGCCTATTCAAATGAGATTGTATAATTAACTAATTAACTTCTCAATTTGTTTATGATTAATTTTCTAATGAAGCTTGCAATTGGTTTTCTACAGTCAATACTGGAATACTGGTACCAGTGGGTAGTTTGGGTGTCAGCAGTATGTAGTCATGTTGCTCGAGATGCGAGAAGAGGACCTTGTTAAGTTAACTAAGTACCGACTCTTTGGATCAAAAGTTCATCTTCGACGTTTGAATTTGTGAAATTGTATTTAGTCCATCTTACATGTTCGTGTATGTTATTAGCAAAGTTCAAATCATCCTTGTAATTATGAAATTGTTTTTTTATTTTTGTTTAGTTTGTTTCAACCATTTTATTGTTATTATTATTTGTTTTTTATTTGTAAGGTAAACTGTTTCCAGTTTTTTATTTTGTTATTGGTGAATTAAACAATTTTCAAAATTTGAATTTTTTTTACAAGTGACTTAGTTTAGAACAAGGTATTAACTTGGTTGGTATATTTCTCATTTCATTATTTTTTTTAACGATCAATAATTCTAATTACAATTTGTCACATTCACAAATACATGCTCGCATATCACACACCATAATTAATCAGTCAAGTTACAACTTATGATTAATTTTTCTTAAAAAGATCAACTATATTGCAATCAGAATCTCATATAATACTTTAATATGCACAAATTAAAATATAATAAATATTAAAAATATTAACAACAAAAAAATCAACTATATTATACAACTTCCAATGTGTAAACAAACCTCAAATTCAACTCTAACGACCCCCAATTCACCAACAGAAGGACTAATTACCCATAACTACAACCAAAACTAAATCCTAATTGCCCTCAAAACAATCGTGCAAACTTCGAATTCACCAAAAATCAGCCCTACTTCACAAAAAAAAAAATCATAAAATAACCCCAATCCAGTACTGGATTGATGAGATACAAAGAAATTAAAATTTCAGATTTAATTCATGATATTAGTTCCGAATTTCATAGAGCAATCTGTCAGTTTCGTTCGACAAATTCGAGCTGTCGCAACTTTCATTGAGTTTCGTCTCTTGTGCAAAAACAAAACCAAGCTCCGTTACCTCCTTTGGAGCTTTGCCGGAATGAGAAATGTATTGACAAAAGATGCTTACATTGATCATTTGAGGGACAAGTATGGTCTTGTCAAGAAAGAGATGAGCTTTCATGAGTGGAGATAGGTATAATGGAGAAGAGAATATAGAGAAGAGAGAGCACCATATCAGTATAATCGATTGTCGTAGTCAAACATAAAGACGAGAGAGCGAGAGAGAGGCCAAAACAAGTCTAGCGAGCGAGGAGATCTGAGGCACATATCGAAGACAATAGTCCTGAGAGAGAGAGAGAGAGAGAGATCAACATGTCAGATGAGAGCTCAAAGCTAGGGCATGAGCCATTAAAAGGGAAGAGATTCGATGGATGGAGAATGAGAAACGGAATGAAAAAGGTTGTGATATGGGGACACTTCTCTGTTAATCACTGTAAACTCATTCTGAAAAAATAGTATCTGAGCTTTAGCTAACAGGTAACACGGTTAATTTATATAATTATTTTATTATTACCAGGTTTTTTTTTTTTTTTTGTAATTTAGCAAAATAAAGGATTATTTTTTCTTTTCTTTTTTGCAAATTACCGAGAATAAAATTAAAACCTTGTCTAACTAGAACCATTTTAATAGCAGAGCATCACCATATATGAATTTAAATCAACGAGATTGGTCAAAAACAAATTGTATATATAAAAATGGTATATTAAATACTATAAGTAAATATCGCTGCCTGTAAAACTCGCACTTGCAATATACATTCCTACGAAAACTAGAAAAAAATAATAAATCCGATGTTCAATTTTTTTTTTTTTTTTTTTTTTTGAAAAGTTTAGGGCAGGTTCTAAAGCCCTGCTTCCAAACACATCTTTCATTTATCTCATTAAAGCCCAGAAGTTACAGCCTCAAAACCAAGACCGAAATCAAATTTACTCAACTCATCTTTTACAATTTTTATCTAATACGATGTTCAATTATTAATAATACTAAGGTAATAAAAATGTAACGTTTAATTAGGGATTTGATTCGTTCATTTTGATATTATTGATTCCACTTTTGGTGTAATTTTCCTTTCTATAATTATCATTTACGTGTAACAAAAATAATTAAACTTTTTGACTCGTAAATACTTTTTGCTACATATAATCATTTTAACAGTTAAAATGATTGCGAAGATTTGACATAAAAAAATTACACAAATTGGGACGAAAATTAAATATTGGGATTAATTGGACACTCAAGTAATATTATCCGAAAAGAAATAAGAAATATTTGTGATTTCACATGTCCACCTAATAAATTATATTGTTTGTATGCACGTATATTGAATGAATGACTGGAAAGAAGTGTGTTAAATCTCATATCAATTGCATGAACATGTAGGTTAAAAGATTACTATTGTATGATATTTTCCATTATAAATTATCTGCAATTTACATATAAAACGTGAAGTCATATTTGTTTTCCTTAATGTCAAATAAATGTGGTTATACACTGTGTTCAAATACATATAATTCAATTTGATAAATTATTGGAGAAAATCAAGGGAGTTTGTCCAAAGCCCTTCGAACAGATAACCTGTCCAAATATAGCTTTAATCGTTCCTTATAATCTTAATCAAGATGGACATCGACAGTGAGGTCTAACATAATATTTTAGGGTTTTAGTAAGCGAGAGTTTCTTTTTCGGTTCAAACTACTTATTCACGCTAATGTATGTAATTCTCCTGATTTTTTAATGATATTCGAGGTGACGACTATTGATGTCTCTCATTCAAAAAAAACAAAAAAAAAACAAATGGTGAAGAAATGAATCTACGATGAAGAAACTTGTGTATTCATACTTCTTTTTAATTCGCCGGTTCATAATGTTAATTTGATTTTGATATGCGAGCAAAAACGATGTTATATATGATTATTGAATACAGTTCAAGATCTATTAGGACAAGTGGTTACTCGTACAAATATTTGTTTCAAACCAGCCCCTGAATTTTACACATTTGCATAGTAAATCATAAACCATAATTTTCTAAAAAAACCTCAACCTGACACCTCACTAGGCTTTTAATTCAAAATGCTTGCTTCAATTTTTCTTTTGAAAGTTTCTCAAGTCTTTTCGTTTCAAAGTATTTGGGATCATTTCAAGATAAGCGTGGTTTTTAGTAAGAGTGGTTATATCAAACAAAGTAAACAAATAAAACAACGATAATGAAATGAATCAAAGAAAATATCAAAATCTAAAATCAAAATCTGGAAGATACCAGCAATAACAATTAAAATAAACTTACAAGGTATAACCAATTGTATATACAAGAGTCAAACCTAAATATTTCAAAAATGTTTTATCGTCATTACGTGATCTATTTAATTTTGCATTTCAAAAATATTATAAGAGTAATGAATCGAAAACAAATGAAGAAAATTAACCCTCAAATTTGCAATTGAACCTTGATATAACACGCAAGTAAGTTTCATAAATGTAATTTTGGGTATAATAAAAAAAAGTTATATCAACTGTACATAAAATACCAATGTTATAAATAACGCGTACCGCTTTGACATTTAATTTTAAAACGGACGATATAACGTCGTTTCACCATCCAGCGAGATTTGATCAAAATTATTTTTTGTACAATGCTACCAGATGTATTATAAATATGATTTATTAGTTTGTTGTCACCAAATCATGTTTCGAAATTGTGAGAGAAGTATTTGCTTCACTTCAAAGAAGTCGAATCTAAGAATACCAGGATCGTTTGACTTCGGTTTTGAAGAGATGGCACTCCAATTGAGTACAAAATAAAATTGAAGTTATACTACATAAGCATGAATTACATCAAATACTAAAAAAAAAGTGCAGATATTGTCCAAAAAATTTAGTTTATAGTAAAGAAACTTCATTTAATTTATTAATTGAATTGTTTTAGAGAAGCACATAAAAATTAATAGAAATAGAAAAAATATTAAAGGATATTAATTGCTCGTGGCAATGCAAGTGAACAGGCCTGTCTCGACGATTTGGGTGTCCTAGCCCGAGTTGACATTACTTCCAAAAAAAATCTACAGATTATTGCCCTACCATAACAAAAAATTATGAAAAAAATCCCAATAATTCTTTCATTTTTTGGGTGCTTTCCTTTCTTCTCCGAAATGACAAAGTTTTTATGTTTTCTTCGAAATCATAATGATTTTTTGAGAACCGATAACACATGATCCAAGATTCTATTTTGGAGTCTGCAAAAACATTTCACATAAAAAAAAAATAAAGTGGCTTCGATAAATTTTGAAAAGAAATTTAAAAATTAGATAAATAAATAAACAAAATCAAATGTCATAGATACATGATGTAAATAGATCCATTTTATTCTGACATCTGAAGAATATAGAGGTCTTGAATTGAATTGGCTATGACTCTATACACATATTTTATAAAATAAAATAAAATAAATAACTGCTCATAATTTATAAGTGGCACACTACCTGTTTACAGAATCAAGGGAAAAAAGTTCTAATTTTCAAAAAAATTATTAAAAAATTGTTCCAATATGACAAATATCTTAAACAAACCTCAACAAAAATCCAATTATTCATTTATCTTCTATTTGAAGGAATGAAGTTGAAGCATACCTGGACTGGTTATAATTAGCAAATCTATAAAATAATAATGCAGATAATAATAGAACATGAATTTCAAAGATAAATAAATATATGAAAAGGCTAAAGAAATTTTTTTATAAATCAAACTTATCAAGATAAAATCAGGAATAATAGATGCAGAAGATTTATTTTGATACAAAAACGGACAAAGACCCAAAGTCAAATTCTCAGACGCAATAACCTCGATGCCAATGCACTGGCGGCTCTTCTCATGCTCAATCAAGTCCAAGATCTCATGATATGTCGATTCGAGTGGAGTCAACCCCCAATCACAGCAAAATTCATAGTCGAAACGGTAGAAAGAGTGACTTTGAGAGGTTGGGAAGGAAGGGAGAGGACCGGCCCGGCAAGTGAAAACTACATAAAATAAATCAAATGTTTCATAGAAAATTTTACTAAAGTTGAAGCAACATTGAGTGAAGAGGAATATTATTTCTTTTGAAAGTTGAAATCAAAGGAAAATAACAAATTTTATGTAGAAAACCTATTAAAATATAAACAAAAAAACGTAACATCACTACAACCGCTATATGTGTGCATTTCACGCTATAGCAACCCGCTATATCGCTGCAGCGGGACAAGACGCTAAGCTAAAATCTATATCGAGCAATATTTACCTCAAAAAATTCACTATAGCGCGTTATAGCGCCACTGCAACACCACTATCTAAAACATTGGAAAATACAGAGTAAAATTAGTAAATTAGAACCAGACCGAGAAGCGAATCAAATCAATAAATAATGGTTAATTCAGGCTTCATTGCATAATTGAGAATCTTAAATTCTAAATAAGTCCAATTTTGGGGATTAATTTCACAATTCAGCTTGTAAAGTTGTTCTACTATCCATCCAAATTTGGGGTATTAATAGGTTTTGTTAGGGAGTTAATTAAGAGGTTAACTTAAAGTTCTCTGCACTGTCTGAAATCGAATTTTTTTTAATAAAAAAAAATTGGTATGACACAAATTTTGGTTGGTAATGATTCCAACTTGGTGGAATAACGAGGGAGTTCTGAATCAAATTGGCTTTTTTTTTTGTGTGTGCAAATTACCCAGAATAAAATTATAACCTTCTCTAACAAGAGAGCCATTTATATACCAGAGCATAACCATATAAGAATTTCGATCAATGGGATTGGCCAAAAACAAAATTTGTATATTAAAATGGTATAATAAATACTAAAAGTAAAAATTGTTGCCTGTAATACTCACAATTGCAGTGTACATTCCTACGAAACAAGAAAAAATAATAAATGCCACGTTGAATTATAAATAATACTATTAAAGATAATAAAAATGTGACGTTTAATTAGGGGTTTACTGTCTGATACAGGAGTGAAGGTGTATTCAGGTAATATAAGATTGTTAGGGTAGTGATTCGGACGTGAATGTTTTTATGGTCGTAGGAAATTAATTCCAATAATAATAAAATGTGTTTATGTCCCAATCACCAGCTAACTATTTATGATTCGGACAGAAATATTTTTTATGGTTGTAGGAATTAATTTTATGTAACCATCAAAATCAACAATGATATGCACCTAGAAATTTTTTCTAGATTTGCACCTAGAAGTACACGTGGCGATTAAATTTGGAACTTTCAGAATGTAATTTCCTTTTAATTATTTGAGGTGGATCCACTGTGATTTGCCACGTATACATCTAGATAAAATCTAGGTGCGAAATCTAGGTGCCTAACATTATTGTATATATATATATATATATATAGAAAAGCTAAAGTAATTAAGTAAATTGTTAGATGTACTTAAACCCTCTAAACCGTTGGATTAAGTTTATTTACATGCTCTGATGAGATCGTTGATAGACGGAAACGTTACCTAAGATCTCTTCTTTCCAAACATTACCTCCCATCTCCTCTCTCCAAAATTTCCATGGCTGCTCGCCAAGGTTTTTTCTTTGAGGGAAACCCGCTCCAGTTTTGATTGCTCCTCCCTACTGCTAGAGATCGAGAGATTCGCCCTAGATTGCTCGTTCCTGCTATGAGACAATAGCGTACACGCCATAGATGAAGGTCTTCGAGGAGCTCGTCCAAATTGCCTATTTCTTTTTAGGAAATAGCGTACATGTCTGTTCTTTTCAAAGATAGAACTTCAAAACAAGCTCTTATTACTTCTTTCCTTGACCATGGCAGAATCTCGAATTTGCTCCTGTTTTGCTTTGATTATTTGTTTCCTGCCTCGTTCACTTTTACAGATCTGCTCCCCTATCTCGCGATCTGCTCCCCTGTACTCAAACTAGCCCTCACGAGGTACCATAAATTCTTCTTTAAAGGAATTTCAATTAATGTAGTTGTTAAACTTCTTATCCAATCACAATTGAACCAATTGATTGTTAGAACTTCTTTTTAAATTAACAAGTCTGGGTTTTGTAAGGATAATTTTACCAATTTTGAAAAGGATATAACTGAATTAAATTTAGTTGTTAAACTTCTTATCGAATCAAAATTGAAACAATGAGTGTTAGAACTTCTTTTTAAATTAACAAGTCTGAATTTTGTAAGGCCAATTTCACCAGTTTTGAAAAGGATATAACTAGTTTTATCGCACTTCCGCTGTAATGCATACTATAAACTTAACAGGGATCCTTGATTTGTATTATTTCTCATTTTTATTTTGCATTTTAGCCCTTGTAATTATATTGTATTAACAATTTCTTACCATATCATATTAGTAAAGAATTTATGGACGAAAGATATGACCTCGACTTTTGATGTTCTAATGCTAATGCCAACCCTTATAAATTCTTTGAGGTACGAAATTTTCACAATTCTTCTCCGATATTCATTTCAGTCATTTTTTTTTTTGTATTTAGTCATTTTAGATTCTAATAACTCGATCGAAATTTTATATTAATTTATTTGGATGCTTCGAAATATACATTAGGTGGCTCATTTTGACCATTCTGAAGATGCGACAATGCAGCATATTCAAGAAGAGAGAAGCTTCAATCTTTATAATATTTGTTTTTTATGTCTATTTGTACAAAAATAAGCTCGATGGAAAAGATGAAACTGGCAATTATAGGAGCGACATGATACTATGATATTGATGAATATGCGCTCAATTAGGGTTTTGTTGAATTTCTTTTTTATATTTTCTGAATTTTATGTAATTTTAGGGTTTTTTGGACTTATTTGAAAAATACATATTTGATGATTTAGAGTTGTATAAATGATTTTCGT
Source organism: Luzula sylvatica (assembly GCA_946800325.1). Taxonomy (NCBI): domain Eukaryota; kingdom Viridiplantae; phylum Streptophyta; class Magnoliopsida; order Poales; family Juncaceae; genus Luzula; species Luzula sylvatica. The sequence goes on along the minus strand of OX326957.1, from coordinate 3,493,611 downwards.
TTTAATTTGATGATGCAGAGTTGTATGAATGATTTTCGGTCAATTTGATGATTTATAGTTTTATTGATGATTTTACATGTCTAGTTTGGGATTTTCAAGGACTTGTGCATAAAAATACCAACCAAAATGTTAACAAAATGAAAATTTAGAAATTTCAGGGGTAAATGTGATAATTGCAGATTTTAGCTGCACAAATTGAATTGCTCATTGATTTTATATCCTTTAAAGAAATTCAACCGAAATAAAGTCTATAATGGTACCTCGTACCGGACATCTAAATTATACTTCATTACATACATAACACAATTTTTGTAAAGTCTGATATTGTATGGTACCATAACACTACGACTTTATTTTTCATTATGATATGTACCAATACAGACAAGTATAACAATTCAAGTTCTTCAAAACCAGAATGGAACATAATGAATAATAAAACAAGTACGACCATATCCATATATAAACATTATCATATAACAAAGTATACTTCATTATACACATCATAATTCATCGCAATATTTACATACATACCAATTCCTACAACTTAACTTCTGTATAAACTATACTACTTCGTGATACACCACGTACATTTGAAAATCCAGAAGGAATTCAGAGCCTCGTGTAACGTCAAGATTGCCGAAACCAATGGGGCCGAGATCGCCAAGAATGTCTCTAGTAGTGCTTGATCCAGTTGGATTGAATGTTTGAGCAAGAATCCATTTCGAGCCAAGTATACTATTATCTTAAATCAGAGCCAAGAAATGCTTTATGTATGTTATTTCCCCAAATCCGAGCCCATAATGCCTCGTGTATACTATTTCCCCCAAGTCAGACCCAACACCAAACTCGCTCCGTAATCATGAACTTGATTTGGCATCAACAACCTAATCATAAAAACATAAATTAAAGTTATTCAATGAAAACTAATTATCAGCATATATGTGTATAGGATAAGCCATTACAACCCCGCGCCTAGACAATTTATGATAGCACATGCGTAACTGAGATGCAGGAGAGCATCCATACGATGAAATGCCCGGAACGCGATCAATTCAGGAAATAATCATCGACAATTTACGCATTGAGTGCATTATCAAAACACAAACGAATTGAAATAATCACTGTTTCGAGAAATGAAGGAAGTAAAACCAGATTTCACCAATTTGAGAAAAATTGAGTTAATTCTGACAATTGTTTTAATCCAACCTGAAAGAAGGAAGAGAGAAGGTGGTCTCTTGATATTTTACATCAGATAAAAATGTTGGTTAGGGTTTGGATACCAAAAAGTGAGGCCCTAGCGAGATAGAGTGGACAGGCGAGCCGTACAGGGAGGTCAATCTGGAGAGAAGCGATAAACCATACCGAAGATCGAGCATGAGAGTCGTCTTCTCCCGCTTCTTCTTCTTCTGGGAGAGCAAAAGAGAAGAGAACCCTAGGTCCTCTACCTAGGAGAGAAGAGAGTAACTAACCTTTTTTTGACAAGGTATGGGTTTGTACGTGAGTTGTAAGTAGGGTAACGTGCTCACCGTTCCGTCAATCAACAATCTAATCTCATCACAATCTAATCTCATCACAGCGTGTGTTTATTATTAATCGGACGACTTAGAGTATTTAAGTACAAGAAGTGATTTACTTAATTAAGTACTTTAGCTTTTCTATATATATATATATATATATAGGGTTTCTATCATATACCCTTTTTCTTACCATACACTCATTTTCAAGGATATTTGGAGTAATTACTCATTTATGAATATTTAAGGTACGATATCAAATATATTTATCAATTAATTTTTAACTAAATTGGAATTTTTTGTTGTTCATTTAAACCAAAATTTCTATAAAAAATAAATTTTATGATACACCCTTTTACAAATATAATTAATTGCTAAAATACCCAAAATACCTTTGTAAAAGGGTGTATGATAGAACTCCCCATATATATATATATATATATATATATATATATATTAACGTAGATGATGGCTAGAACTATGAAAATATCATTTTTCCATAATTACATAATCATAGTGAATAATATAACTTTTTTGAAATTATATAAATAATTATAGTGAATAATATTTAGCACTGCATAATGATAAACATATCTATAAAACCACTAACCAAACTACTTGCCTCAGTTGTAACAAAAATATACACAACACAACGTAACTAATTTCAAAATAGACACAATTTAACTATTTTTAAAATGTACGGACCCAAATTATGCTAATATCAAATATCATCAGCCAACTAGAGTTAGCCTAGTTGGTCACACCTCTTGACTAGGGAGCAAGAGGTGTGGGGTTCGATTCCCGACGGGGACACTGGATTATAGATTAAATGTTAAATGAGCGAATAGAGTATGTGGCCTACGAGTTTGTAATAAAAAAAAAGGAGATTGTGTTTGGAAGTGGGACTTTGAGCCCTCTCCGAATTTACTCAAAAAAAAATATATATCATCAATTTTCTTCCTGATAAAAAGGGGTTCGGGGATGGTGTTTCGCACGAAACACCGAACTCTATGTTTTGCAAATCACGACCATTCATTCATGCAAATCATAAATTTGATAAAATAATGGATTTGATGAATAAGGAAGGAGAAGAGGTGATCATCCAAATAATATTTTGTTTCCATTTAAAATCAAACAGAATATTGATTCGCAGTTAATTCTCAGTTTATCAAGTTTATGATTTACATAAATGAACGACTGTGATTTGCAAAATACATAATTCGGTGTTTCGCGCGAAACACCATCACCGAACCCCTTTTTATCAGGAAGAAAATTGATGATATTTGATATTAGCATAATTTTATTTTACAGTTTTGCTTTATTTTGCTTTTTTATTTTTTCAGTTTTTGCACCACTTGTAAATAACAATTTTGATTTCTCTAAATAAAAAATCAGCTCGGACAAGGGACTTGAGCCCTTTCCAGCTTTTGTCAAAAAAAATAACCCACAATTACAAATTAGAGAACTCAAGACAGTCCCCAAAACAAGAAAGACTTCACTGAATTCACGAGGCTCGGAACAGATACAATTGGTATCCGTATGGTCGACTTCTAATGATCTTTTCAGAAAACGCGAGATAATGAGAGTATAGGCGAGATGCAACCAAGAGAAATGAGAAATGGAAATTTAAGGATATGTTTTACATGTGCTCTTAATTTCATTTTGTAGAGTTTCTGATTCTTAAATATGGCTGAAATTTCCCCTCAAAAGGCTTTCATCTGATACAAGGAGACTCGTACTTAATTTGCTTGTGCTCTTACTTTCATTTGTTCAAGTAGTAAAATACTTGGATATGGATAATAATTTTTTTTTCCTTTCAGAGTGTTTCATATTTTTTGTGTACTATGTAGCAAAGGTTTAATTATGAAACTTATGAAATGACTTTTGCTCTGTATTATTTTGAATTTATACTAATAGTTGACCTTATTTTTCATCATATTCTATGAAAATTGTGATCGATGTTCAAATTATTAAATTAACCGTACATAAATGATAATTGTATTTGTGTATGTCAAATTTTTTTTAATTTGTGTATGTCACATTTTTTAGTTTCTATTGTATTGGATGGCAGTTGCAGTTTTCTGTGAAAAATATATATGAACTCGATATTTGCACTAATATGCACATTGCTCATACAAGGAGTCCATATTTTACTATTGTGCAACCAAAATAAAAACAAATATTTTTTTTGAAAGAATACGAAAGGTATTCATATCTTTTATAAATAAGGTAATTATTTACAAGTGAGATATCTTTTTGAAAAAAGAAAAAAAGAAAAATAAAATACAAAAAACGAACATAAAGTAGTGGGGAGGCTGGAGGCGCTCCTGGATTGATGTGCTCCCCTAGGAAATACTAAGTCCTTAATTTCAGAGGGTTCATCCTTCTCCATAGAGTTGCTTCATCCAGAGCTTTGACGGCTATTTGTAGCGGGCACCTTGTTTTCGTTGTGAATATCCTCGCGTTTCGTTCTTTCCAAACTTCCCAACTCGTCGCTGCCCAGATGAGGTCCCAATCCATTCTTTCCTCTTTGGATATTTTTTTCCTGTGTAATTGCCAAGTTGTGTATAGATCTGCTTGGGGTTCGAATCTCGCCGGTTGCCTTGTTTTGGATTGTATGATTCTCCAGGACGCTATCGTGAATGGACACCATGCTAGGAGGTGGATCACTGTTTCTTGGTCTCGCACGCACAAGCGACATGCTCCGGCATTGGGCCAATTTTTCTTTTGTAGGACGTCATTAGTGTTCAATCGGCCCTCCATTGCTAACCATAAGAATATCTTGATCTTTGGAGGTATTTTTAGTTTCCATATATATTCTTGCCATTTTGATCGGATCCCCGGATCAATTAGGAATGAGTAGGTGCTTTTAGCTGAATATTCCCCATTAGGCTCCCATTTCCATATGGTGGCGTTGGGTGCGGCTATTGTAGATGCTCGGTATATGGGTAGAAGCTTGACCAAGCTTCTTAGAAAAAAAGATAAGGAGTTTGGGGGAAAATTCTCAAGTTCGTTTGAGTTAGCTATACCGTAAAGTTTATTTATCGTTAATGCCCATATGTCATTTTTTTTGTTATCTAGATTCCAAAAATGTTTGATTAGCAACGCTTTATTCTTTATTTGTAAGTTTGGAATTGCAAGACCACCATTCTTTCTCGGCATGCATACTCTTTCCCATTTAATTAGGCAATTCCTTTTTTCTCCCTTAATATACTGTTTTACATTATTATTTATGTTTGATATTTTTAAGGTATGTAAAGCAAAGATGAAGTGATCGGCATGAAGGGGACGGATTTGGTGCGTAACGATGAAGATGAAGTGATCGGCGTGGATTTTGGTGGTCCAGATTTGGATAATATGACAGCGGCATCCAGGATTTTGTGAAGTGATCTCGTGTTGTGTATTGTAATTTCTATGTATGATATGTGTATTTTGTGTGTGTGTGTGTGTGTGTATGTGTTGTTGGGGAGTGTGGGGGATGTGTGTTTGATGTTTGTGGGTATGTGGTATGTTGTGTATTATTTTATATTAAATGTAAAATTATGAACAATGGATATTAGTTTTAACTTTTATTGGTTAAATGTTTGCTTTATTTTTTGAGTTTTTCATTTTTGTTTTTGAACTAGAGAAATTAACCCCTCCCATTAAATAGACAATTGAAGTTCCCACACACAAGAGGCCAAATAGACTCCATTTTCTTAGTTGTGTTATATTTTGGTTTCGAACGAAAATAAAATCTTCTTAGTTGTGTATTGGAAAAAAAAAAGCGTATGTATCTCCATTAAGCTTTTATATAGTCGTGTCGAAATACAAATGGTGTTGTACCGGTCAAAAAATGACTTTTGTTGGGCTGAGATGCCAAAGTAAGAACTATTTGTCAAAAAGAACTCCATTTTTTGAATATATGTACTTCTAATATGTATTTACTTCCAAATAAAAAAAACTCCATTTTTAGGTTATGTTTTGACATGTCGGTATGTTCAACATGATATGTTGTTTTGTAAACATAACAATAAAACAAATATTTTTGAATTATCTGTTTATATTCTTTTCTAATTCCATGTTCTTAGAGTGACAATAAAACAAACAATAAATACAAATATATAAAAGGAAACTATGTATATTAGCATATTGAACGACTAGATAAAAAACCCACCGCGAAGCACGGACAATTTTTCTAGTATGTTTAAAAGTTACTATATTTATGACGATTCAAATTCAAATACCTTCCACTGAATAATACAATGTTGTACATACCATAAAAATATCACACACAAATAATAATGTAAAACAGTATATTAAGGGAGAAAAAAGGAATATTATGTACTAAAATGGTAGGCGAGGCGTTTCTGATTCGAATTTTTCGTCGAGCCTGCCAGGTTGCTAGAGGACCAAATTTGACGGGGAATTCGATTCGCCGTAAAACCTCTCTAGTCGAATCCATCCATCTAACCAAATACAAAAAGTAAGTATATATTCTAATAATAATCAAATGAAAATTTGAAACAAAAAAACTATGCATATCCCTGCAAAAAAAACAGCTGCAAAAAAAAAACAGAAAAGCCTGCTGAATAAACCTGCAAAAAAATTGAAAAAAACATAAAAAAACACAGAAAATAATAATTGGAAACCCTAATTTCCCTAAATGCAATCCTAATTGGAACCCTAATTCCAAAAAAACTGTCGAAATAAGTAAATTGGAACCTAATTGCAACCTTAAGTCAACATTTATCACAATTCGAATCCTAATTCAACAATTTAGCAAAAAAAACAAATGTAAAGAAACGAAATAAAAACAGAAATGACCGGCAATGGCAGCCGCAAGAAAAAAAAGAAGGAAAAACCCGAATTCAACACTGTCGTCCTTTTCGTGCGGTGTTGATCTGATGGCTAGGGTTTCCGGCAGCTTCTCTCTTCTGCCTCTCCAGACTACCTTGCTAGACCGCCATCTTCGCCAGAAGAGATCGCCTCATATGGAGCTTATCGTATGAAGAGAGTATCGAGAGAGGAGAATGGAGATCGTATTACAGAGGAGATACTGGTTTAGGGTGCTTATGTTTATCGGGTTATGTGGTTTGAACCATTTTGATGTTATCGGGTTTCGGGTTTGAACTAGTTTATTGGATTGATTGTTACTTGTTACTTAAGGGGTAAATTAGTCAATTGTTATGAATTTTCTGTTAAATTTAATCAACTTGTGAGTTTTGAATAATTTTGATACTAACATGATTTAATAGGGACAAATGTGATATTTCTAACTTAAGAGAGATAAATATGTTATTTATAAATTTAGCAAGGACATAAGAAAAATTTCCTCTAAAATTAATTACAAGAGCAAACGAAAGCAAAATGAATTACGGGTTTACCATCTAATATAGGAGGGAGTGACGGTGTATCTAGGTAAAATTAATATACGAAAATATATAAGATTGTTATCTCTACAAACTTCCTTCAATTCCTGCTATTTTACAATGCAAAATAAATGTTCCATGTTTTATGAGAGTGATGCTAGACTGGTTATACGGTTATACCTGGATTGAACATTTGAGCTTGAGTTTTTTGTTGATTTGAATTTTAGACCCGAACCTTTGTTTGAATTTGAATTTTGATTCGCCCATTTTGGTATTACTGATTCCAATTTTGGTGTAATTTCCCCTTCAATAATTGTCTTATCGTGTAACAAAAAGTTTAAATTATTTGACTCGTACAAAATACTAGTGGAAAACAACATCATCCGAGCACTAATGGGAACACAACATTGCAAGGAGAAAAAACAAATTATGGCGTATGCTATTTTCAACATATGGAAAGAAAGATGCATAAAAATTTTTCAAGGAAAGGAACGAACGTACAAACAATTAGCGAAGGATATAGGAGAAGAATTACGGTTTTATTGGGGGGCTACGAAGAAGATAATAATTAGGGAAAATATTCAATAACATAGCATAGCTGGTACAGTTATCCATAATTAACTGTGTTTGTAAATATCATTGAAAATACCGCCATACGACGTTGTTCTATATTTTCAATATAGTTTGGATGCGGGACTTAGAGCCCGCCTCATTAAATCAAAAATATTTATAATGAAACAATAATTATATAAAATTCAATGGTTTAAATGATTACGAAAAATGGACACATAAAAATTGCACAAATTTGATTGAAAAATAAGAGTTGGGATTAATTCAAAGTAATATTATTCAGAAAGAAATATGAAATATTTGTGATTTTCTATGTGGACATGTCCACCTAATAATATCTAATGTATGTATGCACGTATATTGAATGAATGACCGTTCATCTAATAATTTCTATTTTTTTTTTATGTATGTATATTGAATGAATGACTGGGGAAAGAAGTGTGTTAAATCTCATATCAATTGCATGAACAATATATACGTTAATATTGCATGATTTTTTTCAATTATAAATTATCACCAATTTGCATCTAAAATATAAAGTTATATTTGTTTTCGTTAATGTCAAACAAATGTGGTTATATTATACATTGTGTTCAAATACATTTATTTCAATTTGATAAGTTATTGGAAAAAATCAAGGGATCGGGATTTGTCCGCAACCTTTTGAACATATCGTCTGTCCAAATATTGCCCTTACCGTTGGATATAATCTTAATCAAGATGGTGGGAACACATTTAAGGGCCATGTTAACATTCCGTTTTTTTTCCGTCTAATCAACAACGTACTTACTTCGCCAATTCATAATGTTATTCGATTTGATATGCAACCAAAACAATATTTGGATTTGAGACCCTCCCGAGTAATCTTTGCTTGAATTTGAATTTCGATTCGTCCATTTTGATATTATTGATTCCACTTTTGGTGTAATTGCCCCTTTTATAAATACCATTTAGTGTAACAAAAAAATTAATCTATTTGACTCATGAGAGTCATTAATTAAAAATACATTTATCTTAGCCCCAATATAATAAATAAACTAGGAGAATACTCGTGCTACGCAGCAAGAATTAATTATTTTTTTATTGTAATATAAAGTACATATAAATATAATAATATTGATAATACCATTTCATAATATAATTATTTTTACTAATTTGTTGATTATGTATATGTTTTACAATTATTTTACATTATGATGTAAAAAAATTAATTTTCTTAATCAAATAATAATACTTATATTAATGTCATTGTATAATAATAACATATAAGATATAACATGATTTTATAAAAAAATATAACAACAAATATTGCATCATTGTTGTTCACAATATTTCATACAATATCAAATATAAAATTAATGAATCATACAACATACGTAGTAACATATCATTAATTATATAGTACTAACAATTTGTTATTGATTAAAAATTCAATGAAAATTATAAATAATATATCAAACTCAATAGTGAAAGTAATTTAATAAATAATATAAAAAATAATTTGGCATAAACATAAATAATTTTATATCATATGATTTTTTTAAATTTTATATTTTTTAAAAATAACATTATTATATTATTTGATAAGTGTTTATAAATTTAGAAATTATTTCGATGGATAAACTTTTTTTACTTCTATTATTTTTCAAAAGTATTAATATTAAATTTGTTTAATCATAATTTTTAAAAATAAATATTAATATTTAAAATTCTATTATGTAAATAAATAATTAAAATTTTATTTTGTAAAAATACACTTTTTGCATTGCATTTTTTACATTCTATTTTTACAAATTAAAATTATGGAAAATGGTATGTATGAATTATGTTAATATGGATGTCAAAATAAAGAGAAATTAAAACGAATATATTTGATGAATTTTTAAAATGAAAATTCTAAAAATAATACTACTATGTGTTGTATGTTTATAAATATCACATATTAAGTTATTAGTATTACATATATAAATTTTTCATATTTCATTGCATTCACATTTGATCATGTAATCTTATGTGAAATAGTAAACAATTGAATAAACTTAGTTTAACATAAACCTATACAATAATAATAGTCCACATCAGTAATATATGATGATGTGGTTTTCTAAGAATCCTTAAAACATAGTGTAAAATAAGGAACACTTAAATGGCTACAAAGAAAAAATGTTTATAAAAAATCAATGATTAATCAATGGTCTAAATTTTGCCACGTATCATAATCTAATGGCTAAAAAAATAAAGAAAAAGTGATGATGTGGCACAAGGAAATTGCACAAAATTAGGTCCAAAATAAAGGTGGTGGTAAATTATCACAAGTCCTCAGAACACTGAAGTTGGGGTATTTAACAAAAAAATTCATTACAAATTCTAATCAAAACATTTTGTACAGTAGGGTATTATAAGAGAAATTGTCAATACAAATCATAATTAAATCTTTAAATTCGCATAAATATTTAAAGCCTAAGATATATTTTACCTGTGTAGATCTTGACAAAAAAAATTGCATATCAGTCCTCGAAATTTGCAATTTTGCCTAATAGCCCCTCATTCTTTGCAAGCACCTATACACACAGACAACAAAACAAAACATGCAAAGAGGACATTTCACAAACAGGCCCCTGCATTACTGGATAATTTGCAAATAACCCTACAGTTTTGTAATTTTGCATTTCAGCCCATCACCACAAGAAGATTAAACCCTAGTTACTAGTTACGGGTAAGGTTAGGGTACCATAAACCCTAATTTGTAATCCCCCTCGATAGCAACATAAAACCACCAATTGAAAAAGTGAATTTGCATTCAGAAAATATTTTGCAAAATAACTCCTGAAAATTTTCTGAACAGCCCCTCAATTTTGTAAAACATACCCTTAAAGTTTGCAAAATAGCCCTTCGATTTTGCATCGTGTTGTTTTAAAACATTCATTGCAAAAAAAAAACCTGAATTTGTCTTGAAGTTTTGTTTTAAAACATTCTTTGCAAAATATCCATGAAACTCTACAAAATACCCCCGGAAACTTTGTAAAATAGCCCCTGAAAATTTGCAAACCAGACACAGAAATTTGCTAAACAACCCCTGAAATTTTGCAAACAAGCCCCTGAATTTTACACATTTACATAATAAACCATAATTTTCTACAAAAAAAACTGAATTGGACACCTCACTAGGCTTTTAAGTTTTAATTAAAAATACTTCCTTCAATTTTTCTTTTGAAAGTTTCTCAAGTCTTTTCATTTCAAAGTATTTGGGATCATTTCATGTTAATCGTGGTTTTTAGTACGAGTTATTATAACAAACAAAGAAAACAAATAAAAGAAAGATAATGAAATGAATCAAAGAAATTTCAATCTCTAAAATTAAAATAAACTTACAAGGGTATAACAAATGAAATCCTACAATCATCACCACCGAATTTTGATTCATACAAGCAATTGTATATACAAGAGTCAAACCTAAATATTTAAAAAATTTGAGTCGTAATTACATGATCTATTTAATTTTGGAGTTTTGGATAAACATTTTAAGAGTAATGAATCGAAAACAAATTAAGAAAATTAACCCTCAAATTTGCAATTGAACCTCAATTTAATATGCAAATAAGTTTCATAAATGTAATTTTGGGTATAACAAAAAAAAGAGTCATATCAACTGTAAAGAAAATACAGAGTGAAATTAGTAAATTAGGAGCAAACTGAGAAGTAAATAGAAGCAATAAATAATGGTTAGTTCAGGCTTAATTGCATAATTTAGAATCTTAAATTCTAAATAAGTCCAATTTGGGGGATTAATTTCACAATTCAGCCTTGTACAGTTGTTCTACTATCCATCCAAATATGAGGGTTTTGTTAGGGTTTAAAGAGGTTAACTTGAAGTTCTCTGCATTGTCTGAAATCGAATTCTTTTTAATGAAATTCAATTTGGGGGTTAATTTGTTGAGTAATTGGTCGAAGGATTGACCCAAATTAGGGTTCGTGAATAAACGTGACCCATTTTGGTTAGTAATGACTCAAACTTGGTGGAATAATGAGGGAATTCTGAATCGAAATGAGTTTGAATTCTTACATAAAAAGATATTTGCTTTTTTCTGAGATATTTATCCGAATGAGATATAAATCTTGTGAAAAATATAGAGCAAAAAGAAAAGGTACTGGTAAGAATATAATCTAAATTGAAGGAATGTAAACAAGTAAAACTAAGATAGATAATGGAGCTTACTGAATCGAGCAATCAAAGACGAAGAAAGAGAGAATCTTCTGGCAAAGAGAAGCTTTCCAAAAAAGAATATATATAAAAAATAAATTGAAATAACGAATTTGCTTTCATTGAGAGTTGAACTCAAGACCTCCCGCTTACTAAACGGGTGCTCTAACCAACTGAGCTATGAAAGCTACTGTCAAAATATTTCTCTTTATGTATTAATCAACGCTTTATACGAGATCATATTTCAGGTTAATTTTTTATTTATTAAAATTCTCTAACTTTTTTAAAAACTAGCTTTATCCCCGCGCAATTGCGCCGGATTTTTTTATATAATTATTTAAATAGAATTAACGCGTGTGCGGATTTTTTTATACAAATTTAATTTGAACTAAATTAATCTAATCATGACATATTTGCAAATATCATGATGTCAATAGACGTATAAGATTTATGAAATTAGTCTATCACGGATATTATTTTCTAATATAATTTGTATAAATAGCATTTGTTCAGGTGCTTCTAAAATCGATTAATATAATCAGGACATATTCGCAAATTTTAATATGTATGTAAAATAGGAAAAAAAGACCAAATGTAAAAAAGGACCAAAATATAAAATAAGGAAAAAGAATCGAAATGTAAAAAAGGACCGAAATGTAAATTAAAAAGGACCAAAATATAAATTAAAACTAGAAAGGACCAAAATGTAAATTAAAAATGTAAAAAAAGACCGAAATTTAAATAAAAAAGGACCAAAATATAAACAAAAACTAAAAAGGACCAAAATATAAATAAAAAGGACCAAAATGTAAATTCAAAAATGTAAAAAAGGACCGAAATATAAATAAAAGAGGACCAAAATGTAAATAAAAAGGACCAAAATGTAATTTTTTAAAATAAAAAGGACCCAAATGTAAATAAAAATGATCAAAATATAAATTAAAAAATATTTTTTTTACACAAATACCCCTGGTGACTAGGGGTGTTCATTCGGTCGGTTCGGTTCAAACCGAACCGAATAAGGTCAAACCGATTTAAACCGAACCGAATAAAATTCAATCCGAACCGAATCGTTTAACACTTAAACCGATTAAAAACCGAACCGAATAAACCGAACTGTTATTCGGTTTATTCGGTTGAACCGAATAAGAAACATTATAATTTTAAAACAAAAATAAGTTACTAAAAAGTTTACATTTTATTTATCAAAAAGATATAAATTAATATTATAAAATATAATTATATTAATTTACAAGACTATTATATGATTTTTGTTATATTTAAACATTAACATATTAAAAATATATAAAAATTGGATGTTATTCGGTCGGTTCGGTTTAATCGGTTTTCAAAATTTCAAAACCGAACCGAACCAAATAAACCGAATAATACCACTTTTTCAACCGAACCGAACCAAATAGTCCGAAAAACCGAACCAATTAAACCGAATTCGACCGGTTCGGTTCGGTATCCGAATAAACCGAACCGTTTGAACACCCCTACTGGTGACATGGAGGCACAAAATTCTTGCAATTCTCTCTACTTTATACATATTATTAATTACCAAAAAACTAACCTTCTGCACTTTTTATATTTCAAAAACCTCCTAAATAAAGTGTTTTTTAACCTTTGCTGTTAAGTTTAAATTTGGACCCCCTAAAGGAGAATAATAGTGTAGTAAAATATTATGTACGAATGTTCCTTTAGACAAATTATTTCGAATATTTCAAGTCTAACTAGATTGTTAACGCCATCAATTGCGAAAAAAAAAACAAAATTTTATCACGTTTGTGTGATTTGTGAAAACTTGAATCGTATAACTCTTTCGAAACAAATATTCTCCAAAATAAATTAATTGAACTTCAAGAGGACTAAATATATTGTTAAGATTATAATTTATGAAAGATTCATATCATTAATCAAGAGGACTAAATATATCGACTGTATAAAAAGATCCGGCCATCTTTACAAATCTCAGCCCTCGGGTCTTAGTTAATGAACGACTTATATAATCCTATGAATCAAAATGAATCTTAATAGACGAGAACATAAATCTTAAGTTCGATATGATGTGCTACGGCGGATAACATTTGTAGGATGCGGCAAATATTCTTTTAAAGAGGGAATGGCCTCATGACCCGACATGCACCGTATTCTCCGCAACATTGGAATCCACCGATCACCTATTTTTAAGATGTCCCTTTACAATCGAGATTTGGGGTAAAATTGAGCCGAGATCCAATTCCGCGTCATCCTCATCGCTAACTTCTTATTGGTGGGAATTTCGTAGATCACTATCCACCTTGGAGGATAATTCACGGGATATCAAATGACTAGTCACCGTTTGAACCGTTTGGATAGAACGTAATAATCGGAGTTATCAAAGAAAAAGTAGGATGCACGCCTTTGTAACCAAGGGTATCGAGGATCTAATTGCTACTTGGAAAGTTATACGTTAAATATCCATAGGTCATGTTGATTTTACTTTCAAAACTAGGAACTGCAAAATAATGTGCATCCTACCTTTTCTTTGAAAATTAGCAGAGTTAAATGAAATCGAAAAATTAACAATGAAAGTCCGGAATTACCATTTTTAACCTTATGTCTATGAGAGAAATTACATTTGATGAATTTATCTTTTGGATATTTAAGATATTTTTTTTTTTGAATGGTATCCGACAAGCCATCGATTTCGTTATTGATATCTAATTTTTTTTTTATGTCAACGGATATCGAATCCACAATCTCTCACAACGTATGATTTTTTGTGTTTCACGCTCAACCAACTAGACTATAGACTCATCGACAATAATTAAGATATTTAATTACCTATGATTTTTCTCTTAAATCAGGCACCTTTATCTTTTGGATATTTTTCGACTTGGCCAACACATCATACAAGAAACGTCAAAAGGACGAGTAATTTTTTAATTTGAACTCAATATTGAAAAACAAATGCCCTAAATCACGTCGAAATATATAAAAAAAAAACCCCTTAATGACATTAAATTTTAAATTTAGGCATCAGTAATTTATTCTTCTCCAACTTGCATGCAATACTAATGCTAATTTTGTCATATGTACCAGATTCCACTAAATTTTTTTTATTTTTTATATGAGGTGATTCCAGTAAATTGTTTCTTTTATTTTTATTCTTTAACCTACATTCCATTAATACATAATTATAATTTAATAATATTGTGCAAAGATGCAGTTTTTCAGGTTTGACAACTTGGTTTCTCGGTCATATTTTTGGGCAAATCATATTCGTTCAAATCAAATATTTGACTGTTTTCCGTAATTTTCAGAATTAAATTATATGTAATAAGGTACACATTTCTCTTATTTCCATTTCAAATGCAATTAAAGATAATTGTATGGACTTATTTGCATAATTTTCGATCTTATAGCGGGTCTGAAAACTGTCGATTTTTATGGAATGTTCGTTTAATCAAGCCAATTGTAACAGTCTTTTCGTCTTCATTTGAAGCTGGTCCTTGAATTCTTAAGGTCTCTCAATTTCAATTCGAATTAAATCTGAATTAAATTATATTGTAAATTAGATTTATTGTCTTACCAAGTACTCAAACACACAGCTAATTTTTGATGTTGCAAGCAAATGGAATTCACATTTTTTTACACTTCTTAAATGTTGTTGCCAAATTCGAATGTTTTTGTTCTTAGCCAATAGCTCGCAATCAATAACAATTGTAACAAAAATAAAATTTGAAACTCTCAATTATGATAACAAACTTACGCAACTCAATTCAACTATACAATAACAAGTATGAAATAATGACAAAAAAAGTTAAATATGCCATTTTATGACGGTATTTCATTATTATTACCGTAAACCTTATAAATTGTAAAATTTGTGATTTTTTAATTCCTAATGAAATTATTCATTTTGTAATAGTTTTATTTACGAGTTCAAAACGGAGTATAAACTTATATATAATCATTTTTTGCTTCCTCTCGTGATTTCACGTCACCACCAGAATAATCCGGTTTCTTTAGTTCCAATCAGATGGTAAATATTGGAAATTTTATCAAAGTAACCAAGTTGAAAAATTTTATACCCGAAATAATCAAGTTTTGAACATAATTCTAAAAATGTCTTTTGCGGGGTACCATTCCACGCCGGGCGGAGAATGGTTGTCCACTTTTCCTTAATTACTGACCTGGGGAGATTAAAAAGCAATTAAGGAAAACGCGGAGAATGGAAGTCCGCCTGGTTTTAATTGAAAAATTGATATTTGCTCCCAAATTTTACCATAACATTATGTATGTTTTAAATTAGTTTATTTAATTAAAATAATAACTAGTACATGTTGGCTGTTAACTTAATACGTAATTAATAATTATTCGAATACTTAAATTTGAATAAATTTTACTAAATATTTAATTATATATCTTAATTATCAATATAATTGAACGTGATAACTAAAAAATGGATAATTCGGCGGGTAAGTTTTGGAGTAGAATAAATTTTTTATATATTTTTTCAAACGTTTCACGTGGTGTTTGTCGGATATTAAAAAAAAAATTATACTACTCCAAAATGTGCCCGCCGAATTATCCATTATTTAGTTATTACGTTCAATTATGTTGATAATTAAGAAATATAATTAAATATTCAGTAAAATTTATTCAAATTTAAGTATTCGAATAATTATTAAATATGTATTAAGTTAACAGCCAACATGTACTAGTTATTATTTTTATTAAATATACCAATTTAGAACATAGATAATGTTATGGTAAAATTCGGAAACAAATACCAAATTTTATCATAACATGATATATGTTCTAAATTAGTATATTTAATTAAAATAATAACTAATATATGTTGGTTATTAACTTAATACGTAATTAATAATTGTTCGAATTCATAAATTTTAATAAATTTTAATGAATATTTAATTATATTTCTTAATTATCAACATAATTGAACCTAATAACTAAGTAATGGATAATTCCACGGGTACATTTGGGAGTAGAATAATTTTTTTTATATATTTTTTTCACGCGTGTGCCAGATATTAAAAGAAAATTAATTTTCTCCGAAACGTACCCGCCGAATTATCCATTATTTAGTTATCACGTTCAATTATATTGATAATTAAGATATATAATTAAATATTCATTAAAATTTATTCAAATTTATGAATTCGAATAATTATTAATTACGTATTAAGTCAGCAGCCAACATGTACTAGTTATTATTTTAATTAAATATACTAATTTAGAACATAGATCATGTTATGATAAAATTTGGTATTTGTTTCCGAATTTTACCATAACATTATCTATGTTCTAAATTGGTATATTTAATAAAAATAATAACTAGTACATGTTGGTTGTTAACTTAATACATATTTAATAATTATTCGAATACTTAAATTTGAATAAATTTTACTGAATATTTAATTATATTTCTTAATTATCAACATAATTGAACGTAATAACTAAATAATGGATAATTCGGCGGGTACATTTTGGAGTAGAATAATTTTTTTTTTAATATCTGACAAACACCACGTGACACGTTTGAAAAAATATATAAAAAATTTATTCTACTCCAAAACTTACCCGCCGAATTATCCATTATTTAGTTATCACGTTCAATTATATTGATAATTAAGATATATAATTAAATATTCAGTAAAATTTATTCAAATTTAAGTATTCGAATAATTATTAATTACGTATTAAGTTAACAATCAATATGTACTAGTTATTATTTTAATTAAATATACTAATTTAGAACATAGATAATGTTATGGTAAAATTTGGGAGCAAATATCAATTTTTCAATTAAAACCAGGCGAACTTCCATTCTCCGCCTTTTCCTTAGTTGCTTTTTAATCTCCCCAGGTCAATAATTAAGGAAAAGTGGACAACCATTCTCCGCCCGGCGCGGAATGATACCCCGCAAAAGACATTTTGAGAATTATGTTCAAAACTTGGTTATTTCGGGTATAAAGTTTTCCAACTTGGTTACTTTGAAAAAATTTCCGTAAATATTTCATCAAAAACAAACATATCAATGGTTGTTCAATCGAATTGATAGTTCGTACGAATTGGTTTCTATGTAGAAGACTCATCGTTGAGTTTTTTCAGTTAATGCATGTTGTCATCACAAGTGCAGTAAATGATCTTTCAAAAAATGGTATAATGTATATTTCTAATTTGTTTATCGATATTTGTATTTTGAGCTTTTTCTAATAAAAAGTCAATTCGTGCATATATGATAAGGAATAACATTGTTAAGAAGTAAATAGAAATGTTCCCTTCAAATTTAAACACAAGTTTGTCATATATTTGATGCATTTATTACTTCAAAAACTTCAAATGCTATTTAGAACAAAGACGCGTTCAAAATATGCGCGCGCTAGTTGCTAGTATAGTTGATTTTCTCTGCTATCTCACTGCCGCGTGCTACGTATATTGATAATTGATACCAAAATATTTTAAATGTTTAAGTGGAAATTAGAAATACATTCATAGCCTTTTTGTTCATATAAATCAATGGTATTTCTTTCTCAAAAAAGAAGAAGCTAACATGTATTATTATATAAATTTCATTTGGTCATCCATATCATATTTCGAGTCATGAAAAAATTGTGATTCCCTCAAGTAAACCAAATGATCCAGCAATCAACATAGAAACTGCATTTTAGTTCTATCAGATTTTATGAGGAATTTTTTTTATGTCCCTAAAAAAATTCAAAATAACAAATTTATCCCTAAAAAATAAACAATTACATATTTAACCTCTCTAAACTCAACTAGTATCATAAATATTCACTCAAAATTTATAAATATCAAATCTATCCCTACCGTTAAGTTACTGTTAAATTCCTGTTAGACAAACTCTCATTTCAACTTTTTAATTTAATTAATATAACAAATAAAAATAATAATGCCTAAAATACCCTTCTATTCACAACCATCTAACTGGAGAGTACATGCCTATTCTTAATCTCTCTCTCTTCTTCGTGAGCTCTCCAGTAAAGAAAGGTTGTTCATTTTCGTAACACTATTTCTTCTCCCTCGATCACGATTCTTTGGCGAAGGTGTGGCTCGAGCTCGATCGCGAATCTTTGGCGAAGCAACGCATGGCTCTGGCAACGAAGGTGTGGATCGATCGCGATTTCTTCTCTGGCTCTTTATCTTCTCCAAGCTTGTCTCTTGGCCAATTGAACAAGGGGTGGCGTTCCTTTCACAATTTCTTCTCCAAGCTATGTTTGTGCCTGCTCAATTTCTTCTCCAACGCGTGGGTCTAGTCTGATCGCCAGGAGATAAGGTATTCGCTCAATTTACTTACGAGATATCTCATCCTTTCAACAATTACATTTTTAACCTCACTGAAATAACCTTCAATTGTAGCAAAAAACATGAATTTTGAGATAAATTTGGGAGTTGAGGAAGCTCAAATTTGGGAGTCGAGTATGTACATTTTGTGTTTCTTTTCTTCTTTTTTGCACTGATCTTCATGTATGAATTTATGAGATGTTAATTTTGTTTTTTTCAGCCAAGATGCTTGTAATAGTAGTTATAATAGTGGAAGTGGTGATGAGATTTCGACGCACAAAGAGGAAACTTATGCATACGACAAGAATGATCCGAACATGAAAGTCAAAAAAATTGTAAAAATCCTCCTCTTTAAAGTACACTGGGAAATATAGGCAGTGTTTGTACACTCGCAGCTTCGAGTTCATCACAAGCTTCGAGTAGAAAAAGGTGAAAACCCTACTTTCTAAACCTACTTAGTTTCAAAAACTATTTTTCTACTTGCTCTAATATGATGTCATCTTTAATATGTAGAGGGCGAGGAAAGAAGAAAGCTCGGCCACCCATTCAATACCAAATGATGACGGAGGGAAATATTTAAGTTTTGGAATTTATGCGATTTCAATTTTAGAACTATTGTGTTATGTTGTGTTGTGATCTTGACATGCTGTTTGGATTTCATGTGATCTTATTATATTGTTGTATTTTGGATTTCAAGAAATATTGTGTTATGTTGAGTTTTGGATTTCAATTTTATAACTGTTATGATGTGTTATGTTTTGGATCTCTAATAGCCATCTTTTGTTATATTTTGTATTTCAATTTTACATCTAATTGAATAATATTTCTAGAGAAAAAAATTTGAGGGATTACAACATGATTTGAAATAATATTCGCGACTCGATTGCAATTTACAACGCGATTACAAAAATCACAACATGATTTGAAATTATTTCCCGACTCGATGACAATTTACAACACGATTACAAATATCACAACACGAAAACAATTTACAACACGATTACCAAGATCACATGATTTGAAATTATTTTCCGACTCGATTACAATTTACAACACAATTACAACACGAGCACATGAAACATTTAGAGGGATCAAAATTTACAATGATAGTCATGAGCACAATTTAATAACTTCCCGAAGATCGCAGTTTTAGAAACGAGTACAACGAGGTTCACCAGAGACAGAAATCAGTACAACGAGACAAAAATGAGTACAACTAGAGCATCGCGGCTTAGAAATGT
Source organism: Luzula sylvatica (assembly GCA_946800325.1). Taxonomy (NCBI): domain Eukaryota; kingdom Viridiplantae; phylum Streptophyta; class Magnoliopsida; order Poales; family Juncaceae; genus Luzula; species Luzula sylvatica. Next base: position 3,473,417 of record OX326957.1, on the reverse strand, counting down.
GTACATCGAGAGCATCGCGGCTTAGAAATGAGTACAACTAGAGCATCGCGGCTTAGAAATGAGTACATCGAGAGCATCGCGGCTTAGAAATGAGTACATCGAGAGCATCGCGGCTTAGAAATGAGTACATCGCGGCTTAGAAATGAGTACAACTAGAGCATCGCGGCTTAGAAATGAGTACATCGAGAGCATCGCGGCTTAGAAATGAGTACAACTAGAGCATCGCGGCTTAGAAATGAGTACATCGAGAGCATCGCGGCTTAGAAATGAGTACAACTAGAGCATCGCGGCTTAGAAATGAGTACATCGAGAGCATCGCGGCTTAGAAATGAGTACAACGAGAGCATCGCGGCTTAGAAATGAGTACATCGAGAGCATCGCGGCTTAGAAATGAGTACATCGAGAGCATCGCGGCTTAGAAATGAGTACAACGAGAGCATCGCGGCTTAGAAATGAGTACATCGAGAGCATCGCGGCTTAGAAATGAGTACAACTAGAGCATCGCAGCTTAAAAATGAGTACACCGCGGCTTAGAAATGAGTACAACTAGAACATCGCAGCTTAGAAATGAATACACCGAGAGCATCGCGGCTTAACCAGAAAAGTCTTAGTGAGTATGAACCATTTTCAGGCTTGTAATGCTTCATTCCTTCCAATGAGGGCACGAACACAATTCCTTCCATCTTCTTCCTCAAATTACTTCACCGAAAACAACTTAATTAGCACTAATTCACATTCGCAAATCAATTCACCAAAAACAATATGGATCAAATTACATTCTGATTAACCCTAGATTCAAACTCGATCTGAAACTTTTAGGGAATAATTATAGAAATTTTACATTATGGATCGAATTACAGTCGTCATCGTTCTTGATCGAAGACGGTTTGGAGAAGGGGAGAAAATGCTTCGGCAAGCGTAGCCCTGATTCACCATGTCGCCATGTCTCTATTGCCGTCATCGTTCGTGAAGCTCCGGATGTACTCATTGATTCTTCGCCAACACGAGTCAGCCATGTCGCCATTGCCGCCAGTCTCCATTGATTCTTCGACGCATCGCCATTGATTTGTCCTGATTCGCCAAGCTTCACCATGTCGCCATTGTTCTTCGACGGTTTGTAGAAGACACGACACGATGCTGCTGGGTTCTTAGGTTTAGATTAGGTTGTCTAATGGATAGGGTTCTTAATGGGCAGGTTCTTAGTGGGTAGGGTTAGGTTCTTAACGGGTTTGAAGGGGTAAATTTGTCAAAAAAATATTTTTCTGTTAAGTTTAACTTACCAGTTAAATTTTCATACATTTGTTATAAACTAAGTTAAGAAGGGATAAATATGTAATTTTTTTTTTTTAGGGATAAATTTGTTATTTTGAATTTTTAGAGAGATATAGGAGAAACTAGCTTCGCCACCCGCGCAAATGCGCGGGCTATTTTTTTTTTTAGTGGATACTTGTATTTTGTTCTAATGATTTGTGTGTTCATGTTTCAATATGTGTAAATTTTGTCCTCTACAATTCCTGAATGTGCTTAATTTGTCATCAGAATTTTGAACCATAAAAGTTGTCCAAATTAAAGACATTCAATTGGTGGCTTAAAATGGCTGGAATTAAATTGTTTAGAGTGTATTTCTCAGTTCATTGAATTGTATAGTGGTATAGAAACTGAGGTAAATTTCTTCAAATAGAAGTAAACAGTAATATAGCATAGTTCAAGTAAACAGTTACACAAAAGTCCCATAACATGAGTAGTCATGAGATCATACATACCAAAATAAGAACATAACAAAGTTAAACCAAATAGCTAAGCTAAACCAGCAAAAGTACAAAATAAAAGACTAAAGCAGAAACAACTTGTCGAAGCCTTCTTTCTGATATCTCCATTAATTGTCCCTGTCATTGATTAATAAGATTTTTCAGTTTATATTTTTTATTTACTTATTCAGTATTTATTTTGACTGTTTTTTAAGATTAGTGACCTCAATAAAAATGTCCCCATTGAGGTCATTCACTCAGAAGAATTTTTTTTTTTTTTTAGGATCTGGTTTTCATTAAAGATAAATATTTTCCTATTATTTTTATCAATAAATGCCTCAGTAAACATCATTGGCGATTTCTCAATTTTTCATTTTGAAGACATAAGAATTTTTTTTTCCGATGCAAGTTAGTTTTTATAAGTAGTTCAATGTATATTTTTATTATTGCAGCACAACTTGTTTAGTGCATTCGGTATAGGAAAAATTTTACATCGCTTAGAAGATCTTAGATTTGAAGATTGTTATCACGTTGATCAAAATTATTTTGTGAAACTCGTCATAACGCAGCTATTTTATTTGTACGAATAAATGATAATTTTAATATTAGGATCATTCACCTCAGTACAAATGGGCCTACTCGGATCATTTGTATAGAACAATATTTATTTTTTAGGATCCGGTTTTCCTAAAAAATAAATATTTTCCTATTATTTCGATCAGTAAATGCCTCAATAAACATCATCGGTGATTTGTCATTTTTTTATTTAAACGATGTAAACACTTATTTTTCTCAATCGGAAATTTTTTTGTGAGCTTTTCCAATGTATATATTTGTAGTTATAAAAGAAATTGTTTCGCATTTGGGGCATGGGGTGTAGGCTTCAGGGATAATAGTTTAGGTTTAGGGTTTAGGGTTCAAGATTTAGCATTTGGGATTTAAGGTTTAGGGTCCGGGGTTTAGCTTTAGGATTTAGGGTCTAGGGTTTAGGGACTATAACTGAAATAAGTCTTCTCATTATCTTGTCTGCCGAAATATATGTTGTTATATTTTGAGTTTAAATTTTTTTTGCAGATTTCATAAGCTGCCCAAAATTATTGACCATTTCCAAAATTTTGCAGGTGTATTTTAAAGAAACAACAATATCTTGGAACTTATTCACACCACACGAATTAATCAAAAGCAGGAACAATATCTCATTCATGATATTACTTTTGACTGCGCATATAAGTTTTTTCTTTTTTAGGTATTCAACAGAAGCAATGTTTATCCAGATAGAATTAGAATTTTTTAGTTTCAATAATTTGTATTCAATAGCAGCTAAGAAGAAAACAGCTCTAGTCAACTGTTAGCTTTTTGATGATGATATAATGCAAATGATGATGATAATGGAAATGATGATATGATGAAAATGATGATATGATTGAAAATAATGATATGATGAGAATCATAACGATGACATAATAAAGATCAAAATGCATGAGATAATGAAGAAAGCATTCTTGAATTTGTTTGCCTTCACATGAGATAATTTTTTTTACAACTAATGCTGATAAGTCTTTGTTTTCAAATAACAAATGTAGCTTATTTCTTTCTATGTAGCTCGTTAATACAAAAAAATACAATCATAACAATTTCTTCTACCTTTCTTCAAATGACCTTAAACCATGATATCATTCTACATTGCAAAGTTTATTAATTATGAAAAAAGTGTTGGTTAATTCTAACCTAGAGGGGGGTAAATTTGGCAATCTAACTTATACTTAGTTTAGATTTAAACCTAATTTACGGTGCGGAATAAATAATAATTTAGATGATAAAGATGATACCGTACAAACACTTTGACACAAGATGTTTGTTTACGAAGTTCGGTAGGTGGTTGCTTTGTAGCTTTAACTCACCCTTTACTCGCTTAATTGACCGACTCAATTATTTGCGAGTACCTACGTCTCCGGGAATGCCTTGTGCCTCTTTTTGGCTTTCGATTGAATTCCAACTCAACTCGATTACAAGGATTTGCCTAGATCGATTTACACGCTTCTATCGATCTATAGCTTAGGCTCTTTACACTTTGTTGCACTAGCCTATTACACTTTTTCACTAATCGAGCTACAACGTGATCGGTCACGTGAGTGGGATACGATTAGTGGAGAATATCGAAAGTAGATCAATGATCTAAAGAGGTTTCTCAAGCTATCAATGGATATAGATAATCACAGCTTAGGGTTTCTCTCTTTTTAGGTTTTAATGTTTGAAAATGAAGAGTTGGGAGAGAGAGACCCATGAAGGATTCTATTTATACTCTCTATAGAAATCCTTCAGAAAACTTGCAGTGCGTTCGAACGCATTACAGTTCGTTCAGAACGCACTTGAAGTTTGCACTAGCCGTTTCAAAATAACGTGCAAGTACATCTTGGGTCCGTTCGAACGTACAATGTCCGTTCGTAACGGACTCAATTATACATAGCATTTTGCGTTCACAGGAACAAGAGTCCGTTCAACGCACTTAAAAGTGGGTGAACGAATTCCAGGTTGTCCGTTCGAACGCACATGGATGTTAGTTCGAACGCACACATTCCTGTGACATTTTCCGTTCACAGGAAGGATTGTCCGTTCAACGCACTCAGAAGGTGTTTGAACGGATTCTAATTATCCGTTCGAACGGACATGATTCTTCGTTCGAACGCACACATCCCTGTGACACGTTTGATTCTAATCAAGCTTTTTAAGTTTTGATATTTAGCAAGTCCGTTCTGAACGGACTTTGAGTTCGTTCAGAACGCACTTCCTGCTTGACTGAACTCTTTGTTATTTTGAACATGATTTTACTTGAGTTCTACTAGGTTTGTACCTATGGTTTATTTGTGGCGTATCCCACTCACGGAAGGCTTCAACATCTTGAGTCTTGATGTATTCCAATGGCCTTCCATGTTTTCTTCTTTTCTTGTTTATCTTGAGACTTCATGTCTTGATTCTTGATGTAATCCAATGAAGTCCTCCTTCACAAGTCCTCCTTCATCTTCGTATCGTACCTATGTTATCCTGCACTTTTCTGGATGTAAACATTAGTAATGACAGTGTTTTGAAATAATCAAACTATCAGGAAATTTGAACCAACAAAAAGTACATAGCATTTTTTTTTATTCTTCAACATCAGGCCGAATGAATGAACTCACAGAATTTAACATAGTTTATCACAACATTCCTTAATACAACATAGAAAGAATTAAACACGTTAGCAACAATATTCTTTAATAAAAAAAATTATTGTTTCTGGACACAAACAACTATACATCTAACATAGTTTATCACAATGAGTCTTTAATCCAACATAGAAACACAATAACAACACGTTCAAAAATTCACATAAGAGTCAGTTAATAAAACATTTACTATCAATACTGGCATAACTTTGTTCTCAGCAAGTATATATAACTTATCTCTTCCTATGTTGCTTGTTACGCAAAAAGAAACAATCACACGTTTTTGCTTCAAATGAGTCAAGAATCTTTGAATATTTCAAACAATAACAACACGTTCAAAAATTCACATAAGCGTCAGTTAATAAAACATTTACTATCAATACTGGCATAACTTTGTTCTCAGCAAGTATATATAACTTATCTCTTCCTATGTTGCTTGTTACGCAAAAAGAAACAATCACACATTTTTGCTTCAAATCGAGAGGAAATCAAACGAGCAATCAAGCACACAATTTACTGGAAGAGGAAGACCAAATTGTTGAAGGACAAGAAGAAGACTCAACCTTTTTGCTAATTTACGATAATTTAAGAGATTTTGTGTGATAAAAGATTACGTACCTGTGGATCAGCTTCAAATTCAGCTTTGCCAAATCGTTAACCCTGCGACAAGCTCAACCTTTACAGGAGTAATTGTAGATGATTTTGGATCTTCTTTTTGCTGGTACCAAATCAGAAATCAACCACCAAAACCAACCTCGCAGAAGTCAAACAAGAGCACAATTAAGGGAAGAAGAATAACGAGAATCATTTATTTTTAACAATCTGAATGATTTAATATACCTTGAAGAGATTTCGCCAAGTTTCTTTCATTTCACCGAGATAGTTCCGAATTTCGGTCGATGCTCGTGTAAGAGAGAAGAATCACAGGGAAGAGGAGGACGTTGGTTGAAGGAGATAAGATGAGGACGAAGATCGGCCGTGAATATACAAGAGTAAGAGCTAGGGAGGGATGGCGATCGAGTATGGCAGGGGTGACATGGAAGCTGGCGATCGAGTATGAAGGATGAAGACAGGAAATGGAGAAATGAAGAAGTAATGCGGCTGAAAGAGGGTTCTATACAGCTTGTCAGATATGTGGGAGGAGAGATGATGTTTGAAGGGGTTAAAGCGTGTTCTGATGAATGATTCTTTAGATAGATGATGTGCCAAGAATAAGATCCAGGCTTTAGGCGAGATCTGATGGAAGGAAGAATACAAATCGCCATTAATGGTTGAAGGGGATGTGTTGTGAAGGCGGCGTGAGAGAAGAGGAAATGAAGAGAGAGAAAGGAACAGTGCCGCTCAGGGGTTCTGTACCGGTATTTATACCCTAGGTTTTCAAATCCGGTATTTCTGAAATACAAGGAATTCCTATTTTCAGGATTTTGATGTCATTGAAAATTGGAATTATTATATTGATATCCTATAGTTTTATGAGTAGGAAATAAGGGGTGTTTATGATAGTTTTAGAAATATCTAAGGATAAATGCCTTTTCTACTTGTAATAAACGATTTGTCAATATAATTTAATAGATGTAGGGCGTAAGAACCTACTCTATTTTTCTCAACAAAAAAAGAATATGTCACTTTTCTGAACACAAACAACCCAATAATTAACATGCTTTACGACAATGAGTAATTCATCTAATATACGAACACGCCAATAACACGTTTAGAAACGAAATCACATAAGTCTCAGTCTAAACAGCATCAAGAACAACAAAAACATCTCATACCAGTACTGAAAAGGGATCCATGCTCATATGTCACCGAGCATGAGGCAAAAAAGCACAAAAATCCCATATCAGAAAACTCAGCAAAATACTCCAAAGATCCGAAAAGAGCACAAAACGAAACGAAAGCGAAATATTCAACAACAATATAGATAAATCTTTAAAAAATATCAAGAACAAACGAAAGAATTCGCTAAAATAAGGGATTCATGCTCATATACCAGCAAGCATGACGCGTAAACGCAAATCCCAGCCAAAAAAAGGCACAGAATCACTCGAAATATCTGAGAACCGAAAAAAAAATCAAATAGAAGCAAAGATTGAACACAGACCAATTTTTCAAAAATACTAACTTAAGAACAAACGATTAATGGCCATTAATCTAAAAGAAGCGATATATGAACTGACACAATATTATCTGCACGAAACGATTGGAGAAAAGAAAAACCTGATGCAAAAAGTAGAAGAAACGAAGAGAAGATGGAAAGGCAAAAGCCACCTCGAAGATATCTCGGAAGAGAGAAGGTCTCATATATATAGAAACCACAAAATTAGCAAGACACCAAACACCAATGAAGACCACAGAAAGTGGTCCACAAAACCAAGACCAAGAAAAAAAAAATGCTGCCCACTTAATTGACAACAGAACAAAGGAGATCAACATGATAAGGATCAAACGGCCCAGAATAGAAGTGATAAAAAGCTACAGGAAAGTAACAAATAGCAGAGAAATAATTCCATCAGACGGACGAGAGGCAAAGCAACAAATCATCAAACGGCTCACATAAAAATTGCAGAGAAATTCTATAATTAGTTGCAGGGAAATAATACAATAAATAGCAGGGAACTAACATAGCAAGGAAATTATTGCATGACACTGAAATTATTCCATCACACGGACCATGACCAAAGTAACAAATGATCAAAGGACTCAAGTAAAAATTGCAGAGAAATTATATAATTAAATAACAGAGAAGCAACATTCTACATATCCAACATTATACATACCCAATTTTTAGCAACATTGTATATACCCAATTTTCAATTTTTAGCAGCCCAAGCCGAATTCGAAAATGGGTGACGTGGAGCTCTATGAAAAGACCATTTTATTAAGCATTATACATAACTAGCTTTATCCGCGCGCAATTGCGCGGGATGTTTTTTATATAATTATTTAAATAGAATTAACGCGTGTGCCAATTAACGAAAATGCGTTTGAACTAAATTAATCTAATCATGACATATTTGCAAATATCATGATGTCAATAGATGCATAAAGTTCATGAAATTAGTCTATCACGGATATTATTTTCTAATATAATTTGTATAAATAGCATTTGTTCAGGTGCTTCTAAAATCGGAAAAAAGACCAAATTTTAAATATGTATGTAAAATAGGAAAAAAAAAGACCAAATGTAAAAAAGGACCAAAATGTAAAATAAGAAAAAGGGTCAAAATGTAAAAAAAGACCGAAATATAAATAAAAAGGATCAAAATGTAAATTAAAACTAAAAGGACCAAAATGTAAATAAAAAGGACCAAAATGTAAATTAAAAATGATAAAAAGGGCCGAAATGTAAATTAAAAAGGAGTAAAATATAAATAAAAAGGACCAGAATGTAAATTAAAATTAAAAAGGACCAAAATGTAAATTAAAAAATGTAAAAAAGGACCGAAATGTAAACAAAAAGGACCAAAATATAAATAAAAAGGACCAAAGTGTAAATTAAAACTAAAAATGACCAAAATATAAATTAAAAAATACTTTTTTTACACAAAAACCCTTGATGACGTGGAGGCTTAGAATTGCAAGAAATTTGTCTAATTTATACATAAGATATAATATAATGTATGTGAAATAAGAAAAAAAGACCAAATATAAAAAATGACCAAAATATAAAATAAGAAAAAAGTATCAAATGTAAAAACTAAAAAAGGATCGAAATGTAAATTAAAAAGGACCAAAACATAAATAAAAAGGACCAACATGTAAATTAAAACTAAAAAGGACCAAAATGTAAATGAAAAGGACCAAAACGTAAATAAAAAATGTAAAAAGGAACGAGATGTAAATAAAAGAGGACCAAAATGTAAATAAAAAGGACAAAAATGTAAATTAAAACTAAAAAGGACTAAAATGTAATAAGAAGGACCAAAATGTAAATTAAAAAATGTAAAAAAGGATCGAAATGTAAACAAAAAGGATCAAAATGTAAATAAAATGGACCAAAATGTAAATTAAAATTATTTTTTTACAAAAAAGCCCCTGATGACGAATAAAATGAACCAAAATGTAAATTAAAAAAATATTTTTTTACAAAAAAACCCCTGATGACGTGGAGGCTTAAAATTGCAAGGATTTTGTCTACTTTATACATAAGATTAATTAATTGTATAATTCCCCCCAGATTTTAATATCTTGGGTTCTCGGAATGTAGGTCCTGGGAAAATTCAATATAACCTGGAATTCTATTCTAGTGACCCCCGGAATTTAGTTCCTGTGTTTTTGTGCATCAGCAAAATAAAACACCTCTTGATTTCATAAATAATTGAAAACACAAATCACACACGAAAAATCTAAGGACATGTTTGGATGAGTGTAATAAGGGTAGTTAGTAGTATTAATTACTGTAATTGAACTAATACTTCTGTTTGGACTGTGGTAATTGGTATACTGCTGTAATTGTAACATCTATAAGTCATCCTAATGCAGGATTTAGGATTCTCGTAGTAATTACCGGAGTTACAATAGCGGGAATGTGAAATTTTGGCGGGAGTGAATAAACTAAACTGAAGTGTCTCTGCCTTCTCCTTTCCATAATCGCCTATGTCTTCTTCTCTCCATAAAGAATGAAGCACCTCTCTGCCCTTCTTCTTCTCTCCGTAGCTCCTTCTCTCCGTAAAGAAATTGTTTTTCAACACAATTTCAATCTCCTCATTGTTCTCTTCTTTATTTCCTCTTCACCTTTGTTCTCTCTTCCAACACAACGGTTTGAAGCTCTCATCTTGAACTGAAGAACAATAGCTCATATTAGTAAATATCTCAAATTTTTAGTGTGTCCCTCACTTGTTCGATGAAATGCCAATTATAAAATTTCTTACTAACAAGTTGGAATATATTCAAGAAAATCGTATGTTCTTGTGCAATGGTTTACCGAATACACTCAAGACAATTGAGTTTGTTGTTTCTAGTAATTTTGGATTTGAAATTTATATTAGGTATTTATACAAATGGTTTGTGTTCATACATTATACGGTGGATGATACTATTTCAAAAAGTGTGTGCCAATTATTAAAATTTCTAATTAGATGGATGATACTATGGAAAGAAGTTTTTTTTTTCTTGCTCTTTAAGCTCACCCAAACTGCTCTTTTGATTAAAATTCATCATTTCTTTCAAGTCCATTTTTGCCGAATTTGAAGTATCAATTTCTGTTTGCTAATGGAACTATTTAGGTAGCAATTGTTTTTAGGAAAAAGTCTGTTTTTGGTCCCTAACAATTACCAAAATGTTCAACTTGCTCCCCGACTTTTTTTTTTGTTCAACTTGCCCCCTAAACTTGTTATTTTTGATTTTTTTGGTCCCTCCGTCAAATACCGTCTCCTCCCCAGGTTAAAATACCGTTAAACTTGTTATTTTATCTTATTTTTGTACCCGACCCATTAATTTCTGCCCGATCCAACAGCATTTAACCCCGACCCATTATTTGGCATCTCTCTCTCTTTCTCTCTCTCTCTCTCTCCCTCCCTCCCCTCACAACAGCACTCAACAGCGCTCCCCTCTCTCTCGCGAAATACCTCCCGCCCCACTGGCTCGCTGGCTCGCTGGCCTCTCCCCTTTCTCTCTCGCCAACAAAAATTTGACTCGCTGGCCTCGCTCACACCACTCCCCTTTCCGCTCACATCAGGTCAATTTGTTGAATCGTTTTCTCCATTTGTTCAATCGTTTTTAGGGTTTTGTTGAATCGTTTTTTTCTGTCTACGAGCATTTTTTTGTTGAATTAGGGTTTGCGCCAATTTGTGTTTTCAATTCTGGGTACTTCAATTTGGTTACGCCAATTTGTGGTTTCAATTCTGCGCCAATTTGTGTGTGTGAAATTTGTGGTTTCAATTCTGCGCCAATTCTGGGTACTTCAATTCTGGTTTCAATTCTGCGCCAATTTGTGTGTGTGAAATTTGGTTCAATTCTTGTTTCAATTTAGGACTTCCAATTTACACTATTTGATGGTTATAAAAAATCTGATGGTTATAATTGTCGCTGCGAATTGTTATTCTTTGCGAATTGTCGCTGCGAATTTGTTCAATTTTTTGTAGGGTTTTTTATTATTCTGTGAAATAGGGTTATAATTGTCGCTGCGAATTGTTATTATTTGTGTGCCTTCAAAAATCTGTGAAACCATTCTGGTTTGAATTAAGCCAATTTGATGGTTATATTTGTCGATTTAGGGTTTGAATTGTCGCTGCGATTTAGGGTTTTTCAGATTAAGCCAATTAGGGTTTCAATTAGGGTTTCAATTAGGGTTCCAATTTGTATGTTAATATTTCAATTAAGCTATTCTTTGTTTTTCAGATTTAAGATTATGGCAAAAGAAGGCTTCTACGTGGTTTTTGTATCGTTTATTTTGATGTATGGATTAATGTATCGTTTATTTTGATGTATTAATATTTGGATTAATGTAAGGATTAATGTATCGTTTATTTTGATGTATGAATTAATATTTGGATTAATATTTGGATTAATATTATGGATTAATGTATGGATTAATGACAATTATATTTGGATTTTTAATTAGTAATTTTGATTAGTAATTTATGGCAATTTTGATGTCATTTCACAGAGCAAATATAAGGGGAAATATAAGGGCCAATATAAGAGCCAATATAAGGGCCAATATAAGGGGTAATGTATGAATTAATGACAAATTTCACATAAAAACATAAATAAATTCACAGAGCCAATATAAGGGCCAATTTTCACGAGAGCCATTTGACAGAGCCATTTCACAGAGCCAATATAAGGGGCATGTCACAGGGGCAATTTTGATGAGAGCCATTTTGGAATTTTTGATACATAAAAACATAAAATAAATTCGATACGACAAAACATAAATAAATTCGATACGACAAAACATAAACAAATTCGGTACATCAAAACATAAAATAAATTCGATACGACAAAACATAAATAAATTCGATACGACAAAACATAAATAAATTTGGTACATCTAAAACATATCGTTTGACGGTTTACATTGAGCTCTCACTTTGCTTTTGTCGTTCTTTACGAATTTAATTTCTTTCACATTCTCTACGGCATAATTCCTAATAGCCGTACGAAAATCCGAAACACACGAAAAACTCATCCCAAGTCGGAATTCGGGTAAAACATTGGAATCGGTTTCGAACGGTATTAAAAGCAAAGGTTCTTCATTATCGCTACTATCGTTTCCACTTGAAAAAGAAAAATCGCTTTCATCATCATCGTTGTCTAGGGTAATCAACGGAACATAATCGTTGCGTTCAATTTGAATAATGCTCCAATCTACATGCTCGGTTTCTACAATTGAATCAATTTTTACAATAAATTAATTCACAAATTAATAAAATTAACACTAAAATTCAATTTCTTAGATGATTTAATCAATTCAACTAACCCGGTGTAGAAGAAGTGCCACAATTTGGATCCGACATTTTTTAGGGTTTTGGTAGGAGAGAGGAGGCCACAATTGAACTAAAAAAGGGGAGAGGCCAGTGAGCGAGAGAACCGTGAGAGAGAACTGGGCGTTCCAATTATTCTTGGCGAGAGAAAGGGGGGTGTTGTGTCGTGAGGGTAGAGAGGACCGTGAGAGTGCCAGTGAGCTGTTGTGTTCGTGAGTGTAGAGAGAAAGAGGAGAAGCCACTGGCGTTTCAAAAAAATGGGTCAAAAAAGCTTCCTGTGAGAGAGGGGTCAAAAACACTTAATAAATGGATCGGGTACAAATTAGTTGGGTCGGGTTAAGTGCTGTTGGATCGGGCAGAAATTAATGGGTCGGGTACAAAAATAAGATAAAATAACAAGTTTAACGGTATTTTAACCTGGGGAGGAGACGGTATTTGACGGAGGGACCAAAAAAATCGAAAATAACAAGTTTAGGGGGCAAGTTGAACAAAAAAAAAAGTCGGGGAGCAAGTTGAACATTTTGGTAATTGTTAGGGACCAAAAACAGACTTTTTCCTTGTTTTTAATATAAATGTATCAATTAAAGTATTTTTAAGTATTTTTTATTTCTATTCAAAGTACCAATTAAGTAGCAAATGTATCAATCGAAGTTGTGAGTCGTTCGATTATGTAGTCATTCCGATGTAGGTTCGAGATTGTTTGATTTTCAAAGTTGGATATCAAGTTATGTGGCGATTATTAGGACACCAAAAAGAATGAGAATTAATTGATATACTTCGACGTTAATTTTTTGTTGTGTTTCATTTTTTTTACTAGAATTATGTTTCTAAATTTTATTTGGTGTATCACTTAAATTAAACCTCTATAAAAGATTAAAAATTTATTACATGTATGTTTTGTTGTTCTTATTACATAAACCCAAACAATCGACTTGTAACCACAATGATTTCAAATTCTTATGTCCAAACATAAAGCATTGAATTGCAATCACAAGAAATGCATCTGCTGCATTACCAATATCACATGTTGTACCTAATACAACTATCCAAACATGTAAATAAAAAACATAAACAGCACAAAGCTGTTTCAATAAACTCCATTACAAAGCCTTGAATAAACAAATGTAGTCTGTCTAAATTCATCATAGAAACCAAAATAAAAAAACCCACCAAATCATCAATTATAAATTATAAATTTATATTCAAGTCAGATCAATAGAAATAACACAATCAAATCAAATGATAAATCAATGGTAAGCTAATTGGTGAGTGATTAGTTATATCTCATAATTCATTGACCCGCGCTTTATATTCTAATTAACACACATAATTAATTTATATGATGATTAACAAAAAAAAAATACATCATTAACAGACGGGCAACAATGCTTCGACCAATTTTAAAATTCTCTAAATGGGTATAACCGGAATAAATATTTACCTTCGCCCAAGACACATATTAAATATCCAGCAAATTATGAGATGCCTTGGAACTCGGAATTAATAGTTTTAACCAAAAATTAATCTCCACATTGTACCTATTTCCTAAATTGGGAAATAATCCAAAACTTGATACATTTTAAATATTTATGCAAGTGGAAGTAGGATGTCAATGGGCTGGATAATATCCGTGTCCGACGGATATCCGACCCGGAAGCCTACCCGCGGGACGGGTATTATCCGATTAAAATTACCCGGCACGGGTATGGATGAAGACGTATCCTCCCCGTGGATATATCCGACCAGAACCCGATTTTCAATAACCCTAGTTATTAATAATTTAATAATTTTTATTATTTTTCCTTTTTTTTAATGATTTTAATCTTATTTTTGTATTATTTTTTAGTATGCAGTTTATTTCTTTTCCTATTTATTTAGTAAACTAAACTCAAATAAATAAACTCCTAGATTACGGTTTTTTTTTAATGTTAATTCATGTTTCGTCCAATTTTAGTTTTATGATATAATATATGCTATTTCACGATCTATAATTTCTACTACAAAAATTTGTCGTGTATTTTTTGATATTATTATGTTATTTTTATTTTAATTTGAAAAAAAAAAATTTGAAGTTTATTTTGATATTTTTGTATATGTTTAGATATGGGTAAAAAATTTCGTGGGTAATCCGAAACTCCACGGGTACTAAACGGGGCGGGTAAAATTACCCGTTCAGTTGACTGGTCGGGTACGGATATTATCCGATTCAGATGGGTAAAAATATGGGTGAGCCTATACCCGACCCGACCCCGACCCATTGACATCCCTAAGTGAAAGTCTGCAATCAACAATTGCGGGAGAGTAAATAAAATTAAACATATATACGTAGGGGTTTTTTTTTGCATAAAACGTAGGTATATTTAAAAATGATACTAATATATCAATAATAAAAATAATATATCAAGACATAATACAATTAAACAACACCGAAATGCTATAACTGTGAAAATGATATTATTTACATTGTAAATTATTTAAATTACTTGGTTCACCCACATTGAAAGGATATATTAACTGTGAAAATGACATTATTTACACTCAAAATTATTTAGTATCACTAAAATTTAATATTAACTCGAAACACGTTTAGCTAAGAGGAATTCTTAAATAACCTCCTGTTTTCTTTTTTTGGAAACTAAAAGAAAAAACTCTCGGTTTTTGGACGAAAATACCTCTTTATTTTAAGGGATAATTTCTAGTATGTCCCTCTAAAAACACAAATATCATATTTGTCCCTCTAAAATAGTTAATATCAAATTTATTCATTCAAAACTAAAAAACTAACAAATTTATCCATTCAAAATTAAAAATCTATCAAATAAATCCATCTAAAACTAAGATAATATCAAATTTGTCCAAAATGTTAACTTGTCATCCAATTAATCATGATTAACAATTATTAACTCTAGTTAGATCACTAATTACAAATTTACATGACCAAAATACCCTTCTTTATCTAAAAACCATATCCATCCTCAAACCCCACTTCTATTTCTTTTGTTTTCTTGACAGTCTGTTCATCTTCTTCCCTCTCATATTCAAGAACCCACCTTCCATTTCCATGTACTATTTCCTCTTTGCACATTAGTCGTTAGAATTTTTTTGCATGGATTAAAAAAGCAGCAGCTCACCCATCTACTCTTTTTCCTCTCCATATTTTGGTCCTTACAAAAGTTTTGCTTGGACGAAAATTAAACTTTGACTATGTTTAAAGAAATGCTGAAAAATACATAAATCTTTGAAGAAATAATTAAAACTAGATCTAAATATTTATATACTCAATTACAATACAATTATAATACAAACTCAACACGATTATGATACATTTCTCAAAATATATTTCATAATTAGTTACAATTTGAAGAGATCGAAAGATAAATCGAGCATCCTTCTTTACCATATGCAAGCTCGCATTACATATCCTTGGAAAACAAACACTATACAAAAAAAAACCTCCACGAACTAACTGAAGTCCATAGCTCCAAGCCCCATAACCATTGCTTGATGTTTCTCTTTGCTTCCATGCATCACTTCGACACACAAGTCTCCAATCATTTTTTACACTGTCGATCCAGAAGCATGCCATGTAGTCCCTGCTTCCGAGGTTGTGAATGCAAATTGTCTCAATGTTGAGTTTTCTTTGTGGTGTAGCATGTTACCATATGGTGATGCTGATGCCACCTATGAATTTCAAGAATTAGTGTGTTTATGAGAAATTTTGTGAAGAAAAACTTAATAGATTGACCCATCTTCATTTAAATCATGGATTGCATAATTAGATGTGAGAAATTAGAGATTTTTAATGAGAAAACTCAGATCGCAATCAAAAGAGAATGCAATTCCAATTGGTACCGAATTATTAGCTGAACTTTAAGTAAATGCAATCCAAACCCAAAATTCAAAGAAGAAAACTGAAAACTCACCTTAATTGTGATAGTAGGATGATTATAAGCGCTTCTTTCACACACATGAGTAATCAGCCATAACAACCACGTTAGACTGGACCTCTTTCGATACACACTCAGTCCCCGTCGCAGGCATCTCAAGCCACAAAGCAGCCGTCTTCTCCGCCCACCACACATCCATCAACTGATTTCGTAAAATTCTGCGTCTCCTGCTCTTTACACCACCAACTAATGCACCAGAAAGAACTGCAGATCGAAGAGCTGGGGAAGAGCTCCAGAAGAGCTTGTTTCTAGCAAAGCTCTTCTGAACCACAATGTTCCCTAGAAGAAGAGGAAGAGGGGTTGAGTTAGTGATGGCAGATAGCATTTGTTTAGGGGTAAATTAGTAATTGTACATCTTTTCTGTTAAGTTTGACAGATTTGTTATTGTTGGATTAATTTGATACAAATTGTGTTTTAGAGGGACAATTTTGATATTAGTAATTTCATAGGGACAAATATGAAATTTTCAGTTTTGGGAGGGACATATCAGAAATTCTCCCTTATTTTAATATTTATTTTTTCTAAGCTCATCTTAATAATTTTATTTATATAGAACTCTCCATAAATATTTTTTAACATACAAAAATTAAGCAATAAAACACAGTATATTATATTTTGTATGTTAATTTTAAAAGTGTTAAATCATATCCACGTCATCAAAAATATAGTACGAGAGTACTACGGGTACATCACTACTAAATGGAGATTACACCGAAAGCCAATTAAATGTACACAAAAGTTATCTTTGCTGACATGACTAATGTGCCCTCAACAAATATGTAACTTAACCGGCTCAATAAACAAGTTACCGGTTTAACTCGAGTTGCGCGATTAAGGCACTTAATTATCGACCCTAGCTAATTAATATTAATTAAAAAATATTAATTTATATGTATGTTATTGTTAGTACACGAAACGATGTAGATTGAGTTGGTTATAGATCAAGGATTAGGATTAACGGAGTCAGTTATTTATATTAGTATATATAGAAGGGTTATGTAATGTAAACAATCAAGTTTACCAAATCAAATATTTTCAAAAAATTAATTTACAATTATCTTTCTCTCAATCTCAATTAAGAAGAAGAATTTTACAATCCGTATCAGACATTAATGACCTGGACAAACACTAATCTCCCTGTTCTTCTCGCAGTACCAAACTTTTACATGCTAATCTTCTAAAAACTATCTATATTCACTAACATTTCACTCCCTCTATACTTTTATAGGTTAAAATTTCACGTGCATGCATGGTTGATTTTCTCTGCTATCTCATTGCAGTGCTACAAATATTGATACCAAAATATTTTAAAGATAGTAGGAATTGTAAATACAATCATAATTATTTTGTTCATTTAGATAGATGAAGAGAATTT
This sequence comes from Luzula sylvatica, assembly GCA_946800325.1. Lineage (NCBI taxonomy): Eukaryota > Viridiplantae > Streptophyta > Magnoliopsida > Poales > Juncaceae > Luzula > Luzula sylvatica. Next base: position 3,455,714 of record OX326957.1, on the reverse strand, counting down.
CTTTCTCCAAAAAAAAAAAAAGCTAAAGGATATTATCATATAGATTCATTTGGTCATGCAAATGCTATTCTCAAATCATGCAACAATTGTGATTCCGCCCAGCATATCCAATGAATTGTCATAGTAACCGCATTTAATATTCCAATGAGATTTTATTTTCTCGAGTTTTCATATCTTGGAATGCAGGTCCTATCCAAAATCCAAAATCAATTTAACTTGGAATGCTATTCCAGTGACCAATGGATTTTAGTTCTAGTATTTTCGAGCATTGGAAAAATAAAAGAGTTCCTGATTTCATAAATAATTAAGAACACAAATCACACGTGAATTATAATAATAATGATTAATGAACATGAACATGAACAGCACAAAACTTTAAATAAAACGCGTGAATTATAATAATAATAATGATTAATGAGACTTTAAATCATAGTAAAAGAAAATTTAAAAAATCTTGCTATGTTATTAAGGATTGTGAGATAGATCACTACTCATATTCTAATTAACACACGTAAGTAGCAATTAAGTAATATTAATTGAGAATTGTTATTTTATGTGCATGCTAGTAGATGAACGATTTAGATTGAGTCGGGTATAGATCAAGGATTAGGATTAACAGAGTCAGTTATTTATATTATTATATATAGAGGGGTGGTGTAATGTAATCAATCAAGTTTACAAAATCAAATATTTTCAAGAAATTAATTTACAATTTACAATTATCTTTATTTCTCTATATCGACATGGTATGAGTCCTTCAATATCCCTAATTTTCTCTCAGCACCAAACTGGTAAATGCTATAATTAATACAGTTAACATAAGTTCTTCTTATTTCCTTTGAATTGCTCGCAATCTTCTAAAAACTATTCATATTCATTGACATTTATCACTTGTATATATAATTGATTTTCTCTGTTATCTCGTTGCCGTGCTACAAAATATTTTGATGATAGTGGGAATTGTAAATACAATCATAATTATTTTGTTCATTGAAGAGAATTTCTTTCTCAAAAAAAAAGTAATGGGTATCATTATTATCATATAGATTAATTTGGTCACGCCAAATGATATTTCTAAATCATGATAAAATTGTGATTCCGCCCAGCATATTCAATGAACTTTCATAGTAACTGTATTTAATATTCATATTCATATGAGATTTCATTTTTTTCTCGATTTTTCATATTTTGGAATGCAGGTCCTAACCAAAATTAATTTAACTTGGAATGCTATTCCTTATCCTACTGGACCAAAACAAAATTAAAAATAATAAAATTTAGAAATCAAAACAATATCCAATGTCGTCCTTCTTTCATCGTGATATTTCATCGAGCACCTTGGCTACATCCTCAAATACCTGATTCTCTGCACCTTCCTGACTCGTGCGTCGTGCTAATTATCAAAGAGAGAAATAGCATAGAATCAATGATAAGCGAATTGGTAATTGGTTTTACAAAATATTGTCGAAACCTCCATATTTTGGGAAGGCACTAACCTCCTCCTAGTTCCTTGATAGATCCGGCACTAACCCCTTTCATATTCTTGGATTGTTTGGCATCGTGAAATTTGGAGTAGAATTAAATGATATGATTCCCAATCACACAATTTTTTTTGTTTGGCATGCAAATTTAGAGGAGAATATAGAAGGGAAAATATACTTGGTCCCTCAAACTTATCCCAAATTTTTTGATGAGATGACAAAAATTGAATATTTGAGTTGATTATTTTTTTATAATTGATTCGATTAATTGTTAATTGACAAATTCAATTGACACGTCAATAAATTATATTAATGCATATTAATTGACGTTTCAGTTCAATAAAATTGTTAATTAAATTGTTAAGCAAATCAATTAAAAAAAACTAATCCACTTACTTAACTATCATTTGCCACCTCATCAAAATTACTTTTTGATGTTATGAAGATTGAATATATAACCCGAATATAGAAATGCGGCATCTTATTATTTCTTATTATTTCTTTATTGTTGACAAATTTATTGGTTTTAACACGCACATATTAACTCGTGGCAAAAATAATCAGTAACACATTAATTAATTTAGTCACTTGACCCACATAAAAAATTTGTTATACTGAAAAGTTATTTATAATAATTGTATTATGACAATATATGAATATAATAATGAGGAAAATCAACAAACAAATCAAATTGAAAAAGATTTTAGTACCGTAAGGAGTGTTGTTGAGAGCTTAGAAGATCTGGTTTCTACCAATACAGCGATTGTGCGTGAAGATACAAACCAAATGGAGTCACTGGAAGATCTAGGGTTTGTATTGGAACCAGATTGAGAGATGCTATATCACTGAGAACGGAGATTGAGGCGATACGGTGCAAAGGAGAAGTGGTAATGGCAAGTGGAAAAGAGGGGTGGCCATTAGGGTTTGTGAGGACGAGAAGAGCGGCGGGAGGAAGAACAGAATGAAAGAGGAAGTGAGCGTTGAAAAAATCTTTTTACACATCCGTTTTGCATATCCGGGATTTGATTTCCAATGGAAACTAGTAAAGCAAGTCAAGGAATTGAATTCCAGCTTTGATGGGATTTATTTTTTGGTATTAGGTTAAGTTCATATGATTGTTCATGAGGTTATTTAGGATTAGAGTTTTTTATTTTAGGGCAAATAACCTCAAATATTGTATGAACTTGAAATAATTAATGAAATTAATAGACGTAGGACTTAAGAGCATACTCTATTTTTCTCAAAAGAAATGTATGAATATAATATAATAATTATTAACATATGATAGAGGAAGTCTAACCTATTTAATGAAGTACAAGAGATTTGATACTTAATATTTTTTCATCATTGGATTTACATTGAGATTTTGTGTTTTTCATAATGATTATGAAAATTTGTGCATACTATTAAATGCACAAATTTCAATGTAAATTCAATGATGAAAAATATTAAATACCAAATTTCTTGTATTTAATTAAGTATGTTAGCCTTCCTCAACATAATATTAATAAATTAATCATTAACATAATAATATATTTAATATTAATATATAAATTGTATTATGGTAATATATTATTTTATTACTACAATATTATTATAGTAATATTATGAAAAAATATAAGATATAATTTTATAATATTAAATTTGTACATATATGAATATAATATAATTATATTATGATAATATATTATTCTATACATATGATATTTGTTATTTCATTATCAAAGCACAATAGTTAATATTTTATACATATGATATATGTTATAATATTGTATTAATTATTATTGTTATAATATAGTTATTATATGATTGCTAATACTGTAGTATTTATTTTATAATAATAAAATAATTATATTTATTTGATAATATATAATAATATAAAAGTACAATTAACATTTTTATATTTTTATTAAAATATATTATATGCATATATCAAAATATTATTTTTAACATAATTATAATAATATAGTAATATATTTAATATAATTATATTATGATAATTACTAAGGCACAATACTTAATAATAGTCCGATTACTAATTATATTATTATTTTAATATAATTATATTATTATATTTAATAATATATTTAATATAATTATATTATTATTTTAAAACGATATTATTAATATTATCATACAAATGTATATTTCGTATTATCATAATATTAAGATAGATTAACATAAGTGTTTTGAAGCAATGATTAAGATAAATTAACACTATTGTTTCCAAGGAATGTTATTTCTAACGGTTATTGAGGAAAATATAGTCATCAATGACGAGCAATCAATGACGATGATAGATTATTATCATATCATATGGTCTTTAATATAGTTTAACATGTTGTATTAGTTAGATTTAGATATACCTATTTTGTGGATAAATTAGAGTTGAATATAACAGTTAGTTTATTAGCTATAAATTCATGATATCACTTTGATAAAACATACAAAAATTACTTTTCCTTCTCTATTAATTCTAAACACTCAATTAATCAAATATATACGTTGTATCAAAAAAATTCAAGTACAGACACTTGATTTTCTCTGATACCTCACGACCGCACCATAAATATTGATACCAAAATATTTGAAATGATGAAAGTAAAAATTATAAATACAATCGTAACTTTTTTTGTTCAGATAGACGAAGAGATTTTCTTTCTCCAAAAAAAAAAAAGTAATTTCCATTATTGTATAGTAAATAAATATAGTTGATTTTCTCTGCTATCTTATTGTTGACACCAAAATATTTTAAATGATAAAATGAAAATTATAAATACAATCATAATTTTTTTTGTTCGGATAGACAATGAAAATTTCTTTCCTCAAAAAAAGTTAATATCTACTGTTATAGAGCTTCATGTGGTCATGCATATGATATTTTCGAGTCATGGAAAAATTGTGACTCCCTCGAGTACATCAAATGATATATCATAGAAACTGCATTTAGTTGTCCTATGATATTCTACTTTCCCGATTTTCATATTTAGGATTTTTGCAATGCGGGTCCTATCAAAAATCAACAAAACTTGGAATTTAATTGCAGACTAAGTGACCCCTGGAATTATAGTTCCAGTGTTTTTGTGCATACAAAAAATAAAATACTTCCTGATTAAATAAGTAAGGAAATTGTACACACAAATAATATATGAAAGAATCTAACACAAATAAAATACCTCCTGATTATGATATGAACAAAATTGTATAGAAAACACATTTGTATCAAATAAATGTTATACATTTTGATACCAATAAAATTTGTTATATTTTGCCATGCTACGTATATTGATATCAAAATATTTTAAATGATAAAGTGAAAACTGTAGATTCAATCATCACTATTTTGATCAAATTTTTTTAATATCTATTGTTTGTTATATAGATTCATTGGTTATATAGATTTATAACTGGGAAGATATGTCCTATAAAAAATCAATACAATTACTTGGAAGTTGGAATTATATTTCATATTGACTTCTAGTGACCCCTTAATAATAGATCTTTCTACCTATCAATTAACATGATAATTAACACATATCACACAATTAACAATTAGGTAATACATAATTAACATTCATCCCAATTAATAATTCTCAAGTAATATTAATTAATTGTTAATTATGTGTTGTTTGTTAAATACTATGTTGATTAAGTATATTTATTAGGAAATAGTAAATGTGACGGTGAAAACTGAGGGCAAAATAAAATTTTCCAAGAGCAGAATAGCTCCTGATTTCATAAATTTTCCACCAGAAAATTATCAACACAGAAATCAGACGTGAGAAAAATAATAAAGAACATGAACAGTACAATTTTTTTTCCTACAAACTCCGTCACAAAATCTTAAATAAACCAGACATATAAACTAGAAGTTGAAACATAGATAAAATCATGAAAGTTGACTATGTCTCTGGTTTAATAGGAGAGTAAGGGACACACAATGGTGGACTATTATTTCAAAAAACAACAATAGCGGACTAGACAAATAAATGGATTATCTGTCACTTGAACCAAACTTATACATTATTGATCTCAAATTGCAGAGAAAAAAATCTAAAATTTGTAAATAAAATTTATTTGTAAAGAAATTAAAATATCAAGAAAAATTTCGGATTTAAGGAAAGGAAACAAAGAGGAAGAGGAAATTTGATGGCTGGAAAGAGGAGATGAGGTGGAGGAGAGAGAAGAATTTCTACAATTAAAAATATCAGAAATAATGTAGGAGTTAAAGTTGAGGCTATTTTTAGTCTTAAAATTGAAAATAGAAGAGGGATTAGCAGAGGTGACAATTGGCCGGGTCAGATCGGGTCGGGTTCGGTTATGAATTATTCGGATTCGGATTGTTTCGGGTTGCGGGTCATTCGGATGATCGGCCATAATACAATTTTAAATATTAATATTTATTTTTAGAAATTACAACTATACTAATATCATATAAAACTAGGTTGATTATATTTGTGTTTTTAATCAAACAAATTTAATATTATTTTTTTTGATAAAAATAGAAATAAAAAAGGATTTATCCATCGAAATAATTTCTTAAATTTATGAACACTTATAAAATAATATGACATATAATAATTTAAATTTATGTTATACTAAATTAATTTTTATATTATTTATTAAATTACTTTCACTATTAAGTTTTATATTATTTATAATTTTCATTGCATTTTGAATTAGTAACAAATTATTAGTATTATAATTAATGATATGTTACTACGTATGTTGTACGATTCATTATTTTTTATATATGATATTGTATGAAATATTATGAATAACAATGATATAATATTTGTTGCTATGTTATTTTGTGAAATCATGTTATACCTCATATATTATTGTTATATAATCATATTAATATAAGTGTTATTATTTGATAAAGAAAATATTTTTTTTGTCATCATAATTTAAAATAATTGAAAAACATATACATAATCATTGACAAATTAGTTCAAGTAATTATATTATGAAATGATATTATCAATATTATCATATTTGTATGTATTTTATATTACATTGAAAAACATTTTCAACATTATCATATTTATATGTACTTTATATTACAATGAAAAATATTATTAACATTCTCGCCGCGTAGCGCGAGTATTCTCCTAGTAATTATAATTTAATATTTGTTACCTATGTATTTCGTCCAACAAGTACGGTGCTTCTTTCATTATCCATTTCTCCACTCGAAGACCGTTTCTTTTTTCGTGGTATTTCATCGAACAACTTAGCTATATTTTTTGTGAATCCTATTGAGTGACTAGAGTGGGATCCATCCTCAAAACTTTTTTGTAAATCCTATTGAGTGTTTAATTTGTAGTGGAAACATTTTTGTAATATTTGTTTACTTATAAGCTCATTTGAATTATTTGTGATTTGTCTTTTTAGAATTATTTGTGTAGGTTACTTATAAGTCTTTTTAAATTATTTGGGTATGTTATCTGTTAAATTTGAATTATTTGTGTTTGATACCAATATTAGACATTAGTCACATAACATTACAATGTTTATTTTACTTACTTTGATATTGTTTATTATAAAATTATTTAAAATTTAAAATCTCGGAATAGTTGTTGCCTAAATCCCCCAAAGTATCACGATATATTGTTTATTTAGTAGTTTATTTCTTAAGTTATGTTAAAAAATAATATGATCTTCACTTTCTTTTTTCTTTCATAATCGAAAAAATATATTTACTTGGTTAAAATTTCAATTTATTTAGTTATTCTTTAAATTATATTATAAAGATAATATTTTTGAAAAATTCGACTCTCTGGTCCAATTCGACCGATTCCGTTCCGACTTGGACGACTCTCATGAATTTTTATTAGTTGAATTTATTCTTATAATATTTTATCAATTTTTAAAATACTTTTTATATTTTATAATATTTTATTATCAACAATCCGATTTTTTTCTCCGAGTCGGCGAGTCCGAGCCTTAGGCCGAGTCTGTACTACAGACCATACCACTCACAACATCACAACAGATTCGACATAGGCGATCTCCTCACAATCGACTTATTCGTCGACACGGCTGAACTAGACCGATCGGAACTACAGTTGCAGCGGTGGGTCTTGTCTCTCAAAGTACTCTTTGGTTCCAAAAAAATCTACTTGCTGCTACTTCACGGCGCCTCCATCATAATTTTGTAAACCATCCAACTCTGGTTACTAATTGGTGTATCTCTCGATTAGATCATTAATCAGGCGATCAGAGAAGCAATCTGCATCATGTTTCAAATGACGAGCTTGTTTTCGAACTGAGATGGTGTAGCAACTGCTTCAAGCTAGAAAAAACGGTAATTAGAAGATTTAGAAAATGGTTCTCGAGTGAGTTCAATAGACTTGTTGAGTGAGAGGACAAAGGTTTAGAGAGCACAGTGTATCAAGATTCAAGTGAATGCAATTTGATGAAAATAGAAATTCAAAGAACTCTGCAGTATTAGTTATATTTCATAATTCACCATCACGTCCTTTATATTCTAATTAACACACTCAATTGACATGTTGATTAACCAAAAAACACACAAAGTTAATTAATATTAATTGAAAATTATTAATTTATATGTATGTTAGGAGATGAAGCGGTGTAGATTGAGTTGGTTATAGATCAAGGGTTAGGATTAACGCAGTCTATTATTTATATTATTACAAATAGAGGGGTTGTGTAATGTAAATTAAATATTTTCAATAAATTAATTTATAATTATCTTTTACTCTATCTCAATTAAGGAGTAGAATCTTGTAATCCGTATCAGACTGTTACATTCTTATACCTAATACCTGGTAAAGTTAACATAAGACCGTTACCAGAGGGCCTCACTAACACTGCCGTACTGGATGCTCTATCACCTACTGCCTTACTGGAGGCCCCCGCTCCCACTGTTGTACCGGATGCTCCATCGCCTGCCTACTGCCTTACCGGAGGCCCTGGAGTTAACATAGATTCTTCTTATTTTATGTGTATAGCTCCGCATCTTTTAAAAACTATCTATATTCACTCTCTCAACAGTTTTTTAGTAAATTTTAAACTTGCATGTATAGTTGATTTTTTCTGCTATCTCATTGCCGTGCTACAAATATTGATGCCAAAATATTTTAAAGATAGTAGGAATTGTAAATACAATCAAAATTATTTTGTTCATTTAGATAGACGAAGGGGATTTCTTTCTCAAAAAAATAGCTAATGGGTGTTATCATATAGGTTCATTTGATCATGCAAAAGCTATTCTCAAATCATGCAAAAGCTATTCTCAAATCATGCAAAAATTAAGATTCCGCCCAGCATATCCAATGAACTGTCATAGTAACTGTATTTAATATTCCAATGTGATTTTATTGTTTCTCGATTTCTCATATCTTGGAATGCAGGTCCTACCCAAAATCAATTTAACTTTCAATGCTATTCCCGTGACCAATGGATTTTAGTTCCAGTATTTTCGAGCATTAGAAAAATAAAATAGTTCCTGCTTTCAAAATAATTAAGAACACAAATCACACGTGAAAAATAAGAATAATAAACATGAACAACACAAAACTGTTTTCACGAACTCCATTACAAAACTTTAAATAAATCTAAGTAATCTACTTCCTACTGCTAAAAGCATTACTTGAAAAAAATTCAAGTCCAAAAATAATACAATCAATTAACAATTCCTTTAAAAATTGAAGTCTAAAAATAAATATTACAAAAATTCTTTTATTTTCTACGACGAAATAATACCGTGCGGCTCCTTATCCTACTTGACTGTCTCAGTGGTGTCATCTCCTCTCCGGTTACATAACAACCAAAAGAAAATTAAAAATAATAAAATTTACAAATCAAAACAATAATTCCAATTTAATATTTATTACCTATGTCGTCCTTCTTTATTCGATTATTTCGTTGAACAAGTACGGTGCTTCTTTCATTTTCGTTTCTCCACCTGAAGACCATTTCTTTTATCGTGATATTTCATCGAGCACCTTGGCTACATTCTCTAATACCCGATTCTCCGCACCTTCCTGACTCGTGCTAATTATCAAAGAGAGAAATCGCATAGAATCAATGATAAGCTATTGGTAATTGGTTTTACAAAATAATAAAATATCGTCGAAACCTCCACATTATGGGAAGGCATAATTGATAGGTTTGAACTTTTATAAGTCTATTTTCTGCACTCTCAGATTTTACAAGCACGTCTCATATCCTCAGAATTTAAAAGGGCATTCTTGAAATAGTTATAAATTATAATCGTATTTTTTATATTTTCAACCTTTACATGTACTGTTTTAAGTTTCAACATTTTAGAGGGGTGCATTTCCTTATTCTCTAAGGGGCCGTTTGGCAAGCGGAATTAGTAGAGTGGAATTGGATTATAAGGTGGAGGGAAAAAAAATTCTGGAATTAACAATTCCACAGTTTGTTTGAATGTCCAAATTATAAGATGATGGAAAGTATAATTCTTTGTTTGGTTGTTGAAAAAAAATTGGAATTTTGATATAGTTAAAATGAAAATAGTTAGAAATAGTTATGAATGGAAAGTATAATTGTAATTTATTATATGTTACGTCTAATTAGTCCTATGTTTTTGTCGATAAAGTATACGCTATTTTATATTCTCAGAAAAATAAGCCATGATATTGGCTACAATGCCCTTGTAATTTTCTTTTCCCGTTGACGAATCATCCAAGTCACTAATATTATTATGACCGCAACACATTCATCAAAAGTTTGATTATCCATTTAATAATGATCTACAAATAAATAAAATTTTAAAACATATATTAATTACTAAATGATTTGGCATAACTACAACAAAAATTATGAAATATAAATCTACAAATATAATTGGACAATAATTTGAAATTGCACAATTACAAAAATTAACAGAAAACAGAGACCATGCCATTGAGCGAGGGAGCTGGAGATGCATCATGTATCACCGTGCTTTCAAAACATGTATCTCCCTTCAAGTTGTGTCTTGCGGCATCGGCTAAGTACTTGAGAGTGAAGCCCGTCATTCCTTCCTTGAATCCAATTAGCATTATTTTCTCGCATTACGTTGAGTTGACGCATCTTCAAATTCCATCTATTTGAGAACACAATTAAAATTAGAACTATTTGATGCAAAATAGAGCAAAAATATACTCACATCAAACAAATTATACTAAAAAACAAACATCAGAAAAGATCTGAACCAAATTACCTCAGAATTGAAGTAACATCAGAAAAGACAAACAATGGTAAATACTAAGAAAATAAATTATACACGATCATATTCAAACCAACAAATCGACTCAGTTAAATTACACAATCATATCCAAACCAATGATAAATACTGAGAAAATTGAGTCTAAAATTCAACAAATTACCCAAAAAAAATCAAGCCTCAATCAGTTAGCACAAATACAAACATTTACTGGTAAATCGAATTTATTGTGTATTGATATGCTGTCACATAACAAATTAGCACGAATTCGCACACTAGTTATTTCCACAAACACACAGTGAGTGAGGAAAGAAATACTATCTAGTCACAAACAACACAACAACTTGTCACGAGTTCAACTCAAACACAGAGAAAAAGAAGAAAAGAATTCCTTAAATTTATGAAAGCATGAAGTAAAGCATAGAATCGAAAAAACTTCACATGCCCTAAGTAAATTAGCATGACCTAGATGAGGCATTTACCTTGAGAAAGAGATAGCTTCCACTCGAACACACTGGAAAGAGAGAACGGAGAGGGATATTCTTCTTTTTTGTCTCTATTTTTCTTCTCTGGTCGCCTCCCCTAGATATGAGAGAGGGAGCAGGTGAAACAAACTTTGGTGAGAAGAGTGACGACTGAGAAGATAAGGATCATTAGGAGGGAGATTTGGCGCCACAAAAGTTTTTCCGAACTTTGGCGCTCCAGATATTTGAGGAGCCAACATTTGCAGGTAAATAGAAGGGCTGAAGTTGCCCGCAATTGCTTATTCTAATTTTCAATGATAACCAAACATAGTTTTTTGTTTTGATGGAATTCAAGATTCTAATTCCAATCCTAATTCTGGCCTCCAAACAGGCCCTAAGGGCGTTTCTGATTTTCAACGTATATCAAGAAGTAAAAAATAACATTTATGATCCAGTGTATATCTAACTAAAATAAAACATTAACTTATAAAGAAAAAAAATTGAATATAAAAATATACCAAGAAATAATTTTGTCATTAAAATTTTTTTTATCTGAGCTCATTGTTTATATGGACCTATATCATTGGTTTTAATTTATAATGATTAATTTGACTATGGACTCTAATTTATATTTATTAATAAAAATAATAATCGAATATTCGAACGAACCGAACGAACACAATCAAGTTTGAGTAGTTATCGAACAATGTTCGGTTCGGTTCGATAAGAATTTGAACATTATCGAACGAACAAATAACGAACGAACTCAAATCAAACACAAACGAACATCGAACTTTGAACAAAACTCACAGCCCTAGGTGTACCGCGTACATCACTATTTCTAAAATTTGTAATAACACAAAGTAAGTCCTTGGGCGACTAGTATGAACTGGGCCGGCCTCGACAAATTTGGTGCCCTGGCCCGAATTGTTAATTAATCTTCATAGTATCTAAAATGGTGCCCAATACACAAATAGTTCATAATTTTTGTTAACATAGTTATATTTTCACAAAATAACAATTTTTTGGCATTACAAATAACTATTTTAAAAAGTACATACAAAAAGAAACATTTTTATATTCTTGACAAAACAACAAATATTTCAAGAAAATACACTTCTTCTTGCATTTTTCGAAGCAAATTCCTCAATCAAACCATCATATTTTAATTTATCTAAAAACTCCTTTTCGATTGAGACCCGGAATCTTGTTTGCATTTAATGACATACCAAATATACTAATTGTTTAATGACATACCAAATTAGATTTTGATATTATTTATTAAATTAATTTCAATACTAAGTTTGATATTATTTATAATTTTCGTTATATTTTAAATCAATAAAAAATATTAGTAATGTATAATTAATGATTTGTTACTTCATATGTCACGAGATTCATTATTTTTATATTTAATATTGTATGATATATTGTGAACATCAATAATATAATATTTGTTCCTATGTTTTCTTTTATAAAATTATGTTATATCTCAAATATTATTATACAATGATACTAATATAAATGTTATTATTTAATTAAAAAATAAGATTTGTTTTGCTATCATAATGTAAAATAAGTTTATAAGTAATCATGAATAAATAAGTTCAAATAATTTTATTTTAAAATGAAATATTATTCTACAAAGATGTACTTTGTATTACACTAGTTACTAATAATATTAAGATAGATTAAGAGAGGTGTTTTGAATCTCGAAAGGTACTCCTATGATGAGTCGAACTCCTTGCCAAACCTTTTTTTGCGTATGATCAATTTATGAATAGGTGGATCGCCGATTCTTCAGTATTGTTGCTGTAATTTTTGCATGTGGTCTCATGTGTCCAATTCCTTTTTCTTAATAAATCATCCGTTAAAATTCTTTCGTTTAGAGCCAACCATGCAAAAAATCTTGTTTTGAGGGGGGTTTTGATTTTCCATAAGGTGGTGTTCCAAGCGCTTACTAATCCCGGGTTTATTAGGAGTTTATAGGTTGCGGCGGTTGAGAAAGAATCCGGTTTGCCCATCCATGCATGTTGGTTCGTCCTTGAGTCAAAATCATACGCTATTCGAAATTGTGAGAGAAGTGCGCGAAGGTCTTTGATGAAGTAGGAGGGGTGCTTGTTCGCCATAGTTTCCAGTTCGGATGCGTGTTCGATATCGTAAATATTTTTAATGGTGTTCGCCCACATCCCGTCACTATTTTGGCAAATGATTTAAAATATAATTTATTTTTGCAAATATTTTAAAAAATAATAAAAATATTATAAATTATAATAAAATAATAATTATATTTGAGAAAAAACTAAATCATATTGTATAAAAAAAATATTATAACAAAAATGTAATATGGTTTCTCAAATTTGCACAATGAGAATATAAGTTTATACAATATGACTTGTACTATAATATATATTATTTTATAAAATATGAATATTTTTGAATAGATGCACATTTATTTTTTAAGCAAATATGATTTTCTAATATTTAATAATGAAATGTAATATTTATTTTGATATTTTTGTTTAATAAATATAAATATTAGATACATACAATGGTGTAATATGGGATGAAATACCAACGAAATTCAAAATTGTCAAACTCTCAAAAGGCGAGTCATGATTGTAATTAAAAACTAAGATGGATTACAAACTTATATGTATGTGAACAAAAAATTTCCTATGTTTTATTGTATTTTAATTTTAATTGTTGAAGCATGATATTTCAAGAATTTATTATATGGGACTTGGGAGCTTATGTCCTATGTTGCGCGGATACTTCAAAAAACGAACCGTACCCGTATCGGATACGTATCGAATATGGATACGCTACCGATACGACACCGATACGTATCCGATACGCCGCGTGGCGTATCGGACTATTTTAGTATATAAATTTGAACCGATACGGTACGATACGTTTTCGATACGGCTGGATACGATTCCGATACGACTGACCCATTTTTTTTATTTTTTTTGTCCAATTTAAAAATACTCAATACTTTTACTATTCAATAGTATTTTACATCCGTGCAACATAGCTCACGTCATAGACCTCTTTTTTCGTATTATGGACTCATTATCGATTTAATGGTCAAGATTTAAAATTGTATGTTAATCTAATGGTCCTCGTTAAATCTTGAAAGATAATCTTTTAACAAAATATTTGATAGACCCTCATTTGAGGGGTAAAATTGTCATTTCATACCTTCTCTACTATCTCGCCCAAATCTCGCCCAAATGCTCATTCTCGCACAGGCTCAGCACGCGGAGAAAGAAGAACATCACCGGTTCCTACCTGCTTTCTCCACTCCATCACACCCCAATTCTCGCATCCAATGAAGAGAGAAGACGGCGGTCCCTACTTCTTGTGTCGTTGCCCGTCGTCTCATCCAAGACGAAGATCATACGAGAGCACGGAATTCCCACCAAGATGAGGAGCGGACGAGTTATGTACAGGGCCATCTCGCCTATATCCAGTGTTCTATCTCGACGCCTCTGCCGCTGAGCCTCTAAGGATCCTTTATCATCCCTTCCCCTCTGTCAACAGGACTAAAGAGTATGAAATTCCAACCAGATCCAATCTTGTTGCCAAGACCCATATGAATTAATCTTCCTTCGCCAATATTTGAGGTAATTTTACTTCTTCTTTTTCATATTGTGATTTTTCAAGTCATTTTTGTGCTTGAATAATCTTTGTGTTTCGTTGTATTTTTCATTATCTTGGATTAGATTAAGAAAATTAATTACAATTTTGGTTTAATTTAATTCTCAGCCTTGACAGAGATGCAACTTTTGTGTTTCAGTACCAGTCCCGATACTTCAATATGCTGTATGTGTACTGCTTGATTTAGATGTTGCCAGATCTCATAAAGAGGTCGAAGGAAGGCGGTTTGAAACTTTGAACGCTATCTCGACTTATGTTTTTTGGAATGTCCATGAGCCAGCACAAGGACAGGTATTTTTGTTTATAATTCGATTACTTGTGCAAAATATTCCTTCGATTTTATTACATAAATAATAATATGGTTTTGTTGGATATTAGTAGTATAATTTTGAGGGACAATACGACTTGGCAAAATTCATCATCGGTAACTAATTAATTGATTAAGCCCTACTTTTCAGTCACGTTAACATTTTAATTTCAATTTTGTGATTCGACAGAGGACTACCATATTGGCTATAAGAGAATTCGACAAAATTACCTTTCGCATCGGTAATGAATTATTGGTCTTCAACAATTTTTTACATCTTTTTTGGCGCATAGAAATAATCTACTGTTACTAGTTTCTGATGGATCAAATTATTATGATGTATATGTGTATGTGTAATATACTGTGGTGTGTGATATGTTTGTGTGTGTGTGTGTGTGTGTGTGTGTGTGTGTGTGTGTGTGTGTGTGTGTGTGTGCTAGTATATTTAACATGATATTCCTAAGTCCTAATCAGAAGTGTTAGTATGGTTATTTGTAAAATCTTGAAATAAATCCCAACAGTTATTACATAAATTTGACTTAACATTTTAAAAATAAAAACCAAGAATTCTAGAATTAAAAAAAAAATCAGAACGTGTTGTAATACTTTTCGAAACAAATCAAGTGTATTTTTGAATCTTCGAACATGTTTGTTGTTGTGCCCGAATTCTCGACAATGTCCACATCTCGTCTTGCCCATCTTGCCCACCTCTAGAAAGGTTTTAATTCTTTTTTTCGACGCACCTCTACCTACCATTACTTTTGGATCCGAAATGCCGAACAAGGAATAATTAAATTAGCATTTAATTTTGATACATGCTATATAAAGAGGAGGTTAAAATTGGAAGACATAATTAATGGAGAGCCCAATCGTGAATTAAATGGAGACATTCAATTTTCAATTTTTGTTAAATATTTATATACCCAAAATGCTCTTTTTGCAAATTGGGTGTATCATAGAAGCTCCCTTATTATATTTCTATTTCATTAAAAATTCGAATTATTTTTTTAACAAAACACTATAAACTTATTATGCACCATTTTATATTATATTATTTTGTATCTTGATAAATATTTGTTTACATATTTATATCAAGAAACTCCACTTTTTTAGTTGCAATTTTTTTTCAATCCAAACAAGAAACTTGTAATTGTATTAGCGGCGGATCAGTGTTCCATAATTAACATATCAAAACAAAAAAAAATATTATACAACGTATGTATAATACCATTTATATTATTGTGGCAATAATGTATATTCGATATCAATATTTTATTCTCAATCCTCATATACCATTTTATAGTCAGCATGCATGTATTATTTCAAGTGTTAACACTTAATATTGCACAATCAAAAAATATGTTTATATTAAATAAGATATATTAGAGAGATGTAAAAGTATATAATATATATCGAAAACAATATATTATTACCCAAAAGTTACAAAACAATATATTGGCACAAAATTTATTATATTAACATCCAAAATACTATATTAGTGCCGAAAACAATATTTTCACTGAATTTTTTTTATTAAAATTTAAAGTAGTATATTTCTACTAAAAATGATATCATACACGGAGGATAATACATGAACATTACAAATAGTACGTTGACATTTTTTAACACGGGTAGTAAATATTAATATTAAAACTTAAAAATCTTAAATTCGTCCCAACCGGAATTGTTTCAAAGCCAATGACCCAGAAACACAAAATACATCTGATTCCATCTGATTTTTTGAACATTTGAGCCCTTCTTCTTAAATTTGTATAACCGGCTGAATCCATCTGATTTTTTTATCCGGTTTCTGAATTTAATGTAGACTACATGATTGAATAGAATGAACGGTTTAAAAAAGTGGTGTAGGGAGGAAAAACTTTTTAAAATTCTATGATTTTAGGAGTATATTTCATATTTATATTTAAAGTTCCACAAAATACATGAACATTCTTCATATTTCCAACTTCTAAAGTATTTTTGAAATTTCGACAATTTAGAGGTGTATATTTTCAGATTCTGTATTGCGATCGTATTTTTTAACGTGTTTCCTCATTGATTTACTTTTTCTTATGCAATAATATGAATCATACTTTATCATATCGTATTCGTATAGGTCTGTATAGTAAATATCGTGTTTTATGTGCATACCCGGCATAAGTTCGTTCCTCGTCATTAATATATTTTAATGAGGAGTTCTATCAAAGGGTATTTTGGGTATTTAAAATGGTGTATCATAAAATTTATATTTTAGGAAATTTATTTTTTAAATGAACAACAAATAATTCCTATTTAGCGAAACATTTAGTTGATACATGCACTTGAAAATTTACCTTAAATACTCATTAATGAATAATTACTCAAAATACCATTGAAAATGGGTGTATCATAAGAAAAATGGTGTATGATAGAAGCCCCCTATTTTAATTATATATTTTGCCGTTTGACAATGTACGCCACAAATGAATAACTTTTCGGCAAATCTACAAAGAAGACTAAATATATTAAGAAACAAACAGCCAAGATGTGTAGGATATACAATCGTCATCCAAAATTAGAACAAAAATATTTTAGAATAGAATAATGTTAGGCATTAGATGTACATTTGGCATTCTAATTTTACGTCTAAAATTTTGTTTTCTTTTTGAAAGTTGATATGAATGCACTATAGTTTAACAAATGCATTTAGGTAAAATTTAAATGCAAAATCTAGGTGACCAATATTATAATTCATTTAGAATATACTACGTTTCAAGCAATGCGCGAGGTCATCTCTGGACCCTAATTGATCATAAAATGTGTCGGCCGCTCCTATCATTAGATAACATTTGTTGAACTCGATGGTTTATCAAAACAATTGTAACCTATATCAATCTAGGTATTCAGCTATTTAGATTTAAATATTTTACATAATTAAATTTAGCATAATACCGTAATTATATTTGTTTATTCTAACATCATTTAGGTTCGATTTCAAGTAATTAGATTCATCATTTATTATCTTTTGACGACATATGTTTGTTTTATCAAAACCGGTCTAGCAATAATTCATCAACAATTTTTCGTTCCTCGTCTCCTAGCAAAAAGCCTTTTCTAATTTTTTTGCCGAGAGCCTTACAGATAGTTGAGCCGCTCCTGAAATCTAGGTGACTAACATTATTATTCATTTAGAATATAGTACGTTTCGCGCAATACGCGAGGTCATCCCTAATTGATCATAAAATGTGTCGGCCGCTCCTATCATTAGATAACATTAATTATGTGGGTACTCGTTTTGTTCGAGTACTTTCGCCAGTCATGAACGGCCACGGTGAGAAATGATATGGCCAGAATATAAGAACACAAAGATAGTCCGTTCACGAGTCACGGCCAGTATGAACTTCACCCCCTTGTGTTTGTGGGGACAATTCAACAATCGTTAACTACTAAATATATTTATCGTAATTTTTTCACCTGTAAACAGGGACGTTCTTACACTCTTAGGAACCATAAACTTCATTAACTTGAGATCTTTTAATATACTAATCATTTAATGATATACCAAATATAATAAAAAGGATATCAAAATATAGAAATAGTAACTGCTATAAAATAAACAAAAACTAAATGATAAATGTAACTGAAAAGTTATCAATTCAACATTTTTAGATCAAATAAAAGAATTCAAATAATCTCATTTTTTATTTGGCAAATTGGTTAAGACTAGAAAACATATATCTTCGAGTTGAATTATATAATGACATAAAAATGAAGCAAACTGTAATATATAATACCTTTTAATTAAAATGGATATCATCAACTAATGTGTACTTGGCGTTTTTTCAGTTGGGAGATATTTTAAAAGATTTCATTTTCGACATTTCCCCTTCATTCTACGTGATATACTCATATATAATCCAAAAAAGAGAAATAATATAAAATTGCAATACGCGTGGATTTTTATTCACGTTTATGATTAACAAATCCCTGAAAATCATTATCTACATGTATGATTGTCTAAATTAAATATATGGTGAAATAAGACTAAACGAATAATTTACACCTTTTTAAAAGGGTATTTTGAGTATTTAAAAAAATGTATCATACAATTTATATTTTAAAAAATTTATTTTTTAAATAAACAACAAATAATTTATATTTAGCTAAACATTTAGTTGATAAATACATTTCAAAATTTACTTTAAATATTCATTAATAAATAATTACTCAAAATATCTTTAAAAATTGGTGTATCTTAAGAAAAAAAATGTACGATAGAAGTTTCCAATAAACAATTTACACTAAATAAAAAATTTGGGGCTTTTCCCTCAAAAAAAAAGTTAGGAGCTTAGAATAGTAGGAGGGGGAGAGATATTTGGTTGAATATATTCATGCCACTTTTCTCCAAAGTACTTGAAATATTTCTCCAACTCCTTCAAATAATGATCGTTATCTTCGTTCGTCCAATTCTGTGACTACCTAATATGCATTGATACAATACCTAATCGTTGGAAATAGCTTGAATAAGCATTAAAAAACCAATAAACATCGATAATAAAAAATTATGATTATTTATGAAGGCATCAATGAAATACCACCATGAACTCCGTTGAGTAAAAGGACCCGCGATTCCGTTCATGACTGTCGTCCCAGCATACTAGATAGACTGCCTCATGGACGGCCCTTCCGTTTGGTTCAAAAATTTTGCAACAATTGCAAATAATTTAACAAAATATTCTGATTTTTCATTATAATTGAACTTCATCAACAAAAAACATCAAATTGTTCAATGCATTGAAAGGGGAGAAGGAAAAAGATGTACAACATTTACTCAAAAAAAAAAAAAAAAGATGTACAACATGGCTGGTAAGTTTTCCGAACTATACCCGAAACGTATAAAAGAACAATCTTACTGTCTACCAAAAAACACAGATAACCTCAATAGGCGGCTCCCATTTTGTCGTAGGAGTCTTGTCTCTGGTATGCAATTTAATGGCAACATCGCTCATCACTTTCACAAAACCTTCTCATGTTTCTTCAACTTGGAAACCACTACATTAGTTTCTTGCCATACTTGAACACGAGAGGAGAGAAGATCAAATCAAGGAAACATTTGAAGAGAAGAAAAACGAGCTCTTTTGCGGCCACGAGGTCTAGAGATCAGGCTACCTTGAGAATGAGAAACGAGAGAGAGAGAGAGAGAGAGAGAGAGAGAGAGAAGCAAGGCGAGATTTCATTCCAAAATTGACCAAGAATGATCTGTTGAGTTGGGTTAACGGAATGTTAAGAGTAAATCACATCTGATAAATCATGATTGCGATCCAACGGTAAAGACAATATTTGGACAAGTTATATGTCCAAAGAGCTTTGGGCAATCCCCGTTCCCAACAGAATGGGCACGGAGAGAATTTATGATGGAAATTTTTTAATAGACAAAAATACAAACACCCACAGAATACACATCAAAACAAAAAAGTACATACAAAGCATCAATTGGTGCACGCACTGTAATAAATAGATACAACCTTTGAAATAAATGTGAGATTATTTTCAACATTTTTTACTTTATTTTTTTGAATTATTTTTTCTTTCAATTTTTTCTCCCAAATAAGATATGAGATGGATGCATTTAAAGATTAACGTGCACCAACTGAAGTACAACTATTTGTTTGGATAATATTAAGTTCGATGTGCTTTATTTTGTCGTAGTTTCACCTCTTTCGAGTTTTGACCTTGAATATTCGAAACATTTTTCTAATATGGACAATTTGGCTAAATGTGTTTAATGTTTTTATTTCGTGTCATGTATTTTTTAGCATATTAGACGTACCATTTTATCACTAAGGGTGAGCATTCGGTTGAACCGAACCGAACCGAACCGAACCGAACCGAATAAGAACAAACCGAAATAAACTGATCCGGACTAGATTCAAATCGAACCGAACCGAACCGAATAAAATTTGAACCGATTTAAAACCGAACCGAATAAATCGAATTTCTTATTCGGTTTATTCGGTTGAACCGAATTAGAAGTTTTATAATGTTAAGATTCAAGTGGTATTTAGTAAAAAAATATAAAAACATATCATATAAAATATATTTATCGTTATTTTTAATTTTACAGTATTAAATTTTAATTTTTTTTAAATGAACATAATAAAAAAGTAAAGAATGGTGTTAATCGGTCGGTTCGGTTTAATCGGTTATGGAAATACCAAACCGAACCGAACCGAATAAACCGAACGATATCAATTTTTGAACCGAACCGAACCAAATAAACCGAAAAACCGAACCGATTAAACCGAATTCGATCGGTTCGGTTCGGTTCCCAAATAAACCAAAACCATTTGCCCATCCCTATTTATCACTACTAAATATGCAAATGTTTTGGAAATGTTTTGGAAAGGTAATTGGCATAAATAGAGAAAAAAAAATGAGAAGTGGTATTGTGATGACGAATTACCCCCAAGTTGTTATACTAATATGGAAATTTTTTGAAGGAACTAACAATAACAATCAAGGCAAAACTTGATTCATGGCGTTTCTAGAAACTTGATTTAAGCAATTAGAAGCTGAAACACATTGTGCAACAAACATTGTGTCAAGAGTCTGCCATGAACATTACCAACTTTGTCACACATCCATGAATTTATTTATCTACTTATTATTTTTATTTTTTATTTTTTTCGGACATCCTTTTTGCTGCTTATATGTCTTTGTCGTGTTTCGAGCTTATATTTTGTATGTTATGGGTCAATGAAAAAAAAAACAATATATTTCTCGAAATGTTTTGTGGATACCAAACGATTGCAAAACTTTAATACGTTAATAGAATTATGTTTCTTTGATCACATTATCCTCTTTTTTTTGGTAATTACATTTTTTGCACAAACAACGCAATAACATCAAACTATCGAGCACAATTGTACAACAAGTCCAAACTGTATAGCGCAATCGTGCGGGGTATAGTTAGTAGTCTTTAATATAGTTTAACATGATGTATTAGCAAGGGTTAGATATACCTACTTTTTGGATAAATTAGAGTTGGGTATACCAGCTAGTTTATTAGCTATAAATACATGATTGTATAAATGTAATAGAACATAAAAATACAAAGAATAATTATCTTTCATTTTCTATTAGTTATGTTCTGAACACTCCACTACGTGCAATGTTACAGAAATCGATAGGCGCTAGTCGGGCAGACGGCCACCGTCTAGCGCCTAGAGAGATTAATCGGATTTAGGCGGATTTGTAATTTTACATAATTTTTGTCATATTTTTTAATTTTTTATATTATAATTTGTGCTACAACTTTTTATACTAAAAATAGTGTACAATGATTTTATTTAAGACAATGTCCAAACAAATCATAACATGAAATCTAAAACATAACATTAATACCTATGTTGTTCGGATACGGCGATACGGCAATTTAACATATGATTTAGGATACGATACGGCGATACGGCAATTTAACATATGATTTAGGATACGATACGCGTATCGGATTCGGGTAGATTTTTATTTTTCGGAGTATCCGCGCAACATAGAATTTAACACAAATCCAAATAACCACAAAAAGAAGTTACTAAAAATAGAAAGAAGAAAAAGAAAAAGAGAAGGGTGCAGATTTTTTTTTTTAAAAATAAATAAATAAATAAATAATTAAGTGGGGTGGGCCTAGGCGGAATTAATCGGCGCCTAGGCGGTATCTAGGCGGGTCTAGGCGAAATTCCGCCTAGACATAAACGATTAGGCTAAACCTAGACGTTTGGTCGGCGCTTAGCGCCTAGGCGGCCGCCTAGGCCGATTTTTAGAACCATGACTGCGTGAGGCCAACAATTATTTTAGAAATAAACATAAATAAATATATGTACGGAAGTTCATATCAGATTTTTGTTTCATAGTCGGTCACCGTTTTAGTATTTTACCATAAAACGATCGTAAAACGGTTAAAAACGGTAAAAAAAAGTCATTTAAATTAGTAATATTTTATATCAATTATAATTAAAATTTAAAGACAAACAAATTTGGACAAGAAATTAAATTCAACTAACACTCACAATTTAAATACTTGTTTGATTCTCATAAAAAAAAAATCCAAAAACAAAATAATAAGAAGAAAAAAACGGTATGTAAAACGGGTTAAAAACGTTTTTCGGTCAAAAAAACGGTCAAACACGGTTAAAAAAACGTTTGACAATTTTTTGAAACGGTGCGGTCTTCCACCGTATCACCGTTTTTTTACCGTTTTTCGGTGTTTTTCAGTATTTTTTACAACATTGGTTGTGGCTAGTTATATTTATATGTTAATATAAAGTATTGGGCTCAATTATAAATTTATGAGTTTGAAATAAATTTTTATCTTACAGTTGTGTCGAGTTATTTTATCTGTTAATATAAAGTTTTGGGCTCAATAGTAAATTATGAGCTTGGGATAGATTTTTATCTTACAGTTGTGCCCAATTATTTTTATCTGTTAATATAAAGTGTTGGGCTCAATTGTAAATTATGAGTTTGGAATAGATTTTTATCTTATTGTTGGGTTGAATTAGTTTTATGTGTTAATATAAAGTCTTGGGCTTAAATATAAATTATGAGTTCGGGATAGATTTTTATACTTACAATTGTGCCGAATTATTTTTATTAATATAAAGTGTTGGGCTTAATTGTAAATTATGAGCTTGGAATAGCTTTTTATCTTACACAGGGGCGGCCCAATAGGGTAGGCGAACTCGGCCATCGCCGAGAGCCCGCAAATCCATCAGGCCCTTTCATATATATTATATAATATATGTATATTAGGTAAAAGATATTTGTTTGCAAGTAATTTTAAACATCAATACGCTCAGAGGATTACTTTCCCTCTTAAGAATTTCGCATTTGTTTACTATTTCCGTTTCTAGAGATTGCTTTCCTTATTTGCTCTCTATTTTTCAGCAATGATTGTGAATATCTAATAATGAATAAATCTGCAACAAATCTGCAGTATATTTCTACCAAAATTAATTTGATTCTACAAGAAATTTATATGGATAATATTTTGAATTTTTTCCAACAAGTCTGCAACATTTCTGCAACAAATCTGCGGCAGTTTTCTTCAAAAATAATTTCGATTGTTAAGCAAATTATTGAAGGTGCTTTTCTTGTTTCTTGTCTCTATTTTGTAATTTTGTTAAATGTTTTTGTACTATGAACTATCGAACTATTTTGGACGATTTCAATCATTTCGTGTTGAACATATGAAGATCTAACGAAGTTGATATTAATATCTTTTTGCTGATTTCTCCTATTTTTTGTAATTGTCGTTTAATATTCATACCATTTAAATACTGCCACGATTTCTTAATTGTAATACTTCAATCAACTTTTAAAGGATTATGGATGAGGTTTTGTCCAATTAAGCGACTGACCAGCTGCGATTTCTCTAATCATTGAATCTAATTATATTGCTTCCAATAATTGCAGAAACTTGAAGCACCAAATACAATTAGTAAAGGTCAGCAATCGATGGATATGCATTAAATAGTATGAAAAAATTATTTTGTTAAATTATGTGAAGTACAAAATTCTTATTTTAATTTTTGCCGAGAGCCTTTCAGGACCTTGAGCCGCCCCTGATCTTACAGTTGTACCGAGTTAATTTTATGTGTTAATACTGTAAAGTATTGATTATAAATTATGAGTTTGGGATTGATTTTTATCTTACAATAGTGCCGAGTTATTTTTATTTGTTAATATGAAGTCTTGAGCTCAATTGTAAATTATGCGCTTGTGATAAATTATTTATTAATATAAAGTCTTGGGCTCACTTGTAAATTATGAGCTTGGAATTGATTTTGATCTTACAGTTGATACCAAAATGTTTAAATGATAAAGTGAAAATTATAAATTCAATCATAACTGTTTTGTTCAGATAGACGAGATTTTTATTCTCCAAAAAAAAGAAGAGCTAATATCTATTATTATATATAGAGATTCATGTGGTCATGCATACCGCATACGATATTCTAGTCATGAAAAAAGTATGACTCTCTCGAGTATATCAAATGATCTATCATAGAAACTGCATTTTGTGGTCATATGATATTTTCCGACCTATCAAAAATCAACAAAACTTGGAATTCAATTTCAGACTAAGTGACCCCTGGAATTTTAGTTATAACATTGCAATGCTGTCTAGACACTCATTTGATATGTGCATGTTTCCATTGCTGTCTAGACCGTCCGTAATCGGGCAGAGGTATTCTTGGTTTGATAATTCTATTTTAAGAAAATTTGTTAGTATTATCTTAATTCATCAAATATATACGTTGTATCAAAAAGTTTCGATACATAGATTTGATTTTCTCTGCTATCTCACTGCCGCACTATAAATATATTGATACCAAAATATTTTAAATGATGAAAATTAAAATTATAAATACAATCATCTTTTTTGTTCAGATAGACGAAGAGATTTTCTTTGCATATGATATTCTCGAGTCATGGAAAAATCGTGACTCCCTCGAGTACATCAAATGATCTATCATAGAAACTGCATTTAGTTGTCCTATGATATTTTACTTTCCCGATTTTTATATTTAGGATTTTTGCAATGCAGGAGGTCCTATCAAAAATCAACAAAACTTGGAATTCAATTTCAGACTAAGTGACTCCTAGAATTATAGTTCGCGTTTTTGTGCATAAAAAAAAAGTACCTCCCGATTTAATAAGTGAGGAAATTGTACACACAAATAACACATGTAGAATCTAACACAAACAAATACCTGCTGATTATGAGCTTAACAAAATTGCATACCAATGCCTACGGGCTATATTATTAAAAATTAAAAAAAATTTGTATACAAAACACATTTGTATCAAATAACGTGTCTTGGGTCTTGGCCTCTTGGGCCATTACTGTTATACATTTTGATACCAATAAAGTTTGTTATATTTTGAGAAACCCTTAATTCGAACCGAATTAGGCGAACCGGTATTGGTAAATGTGCCTTGAGAGTTTGGAGTTTGAGGACCGAAAATGAGAACCGGGTTAGGCGAACCGGTATTGGTCGTAAGAGTGACTCGAAAAATTCTACTCGTTTTGAGTGAAAAAAGAGCAAACTCGTTTGAGTGGAGAGAATAGCATATTTAGAACTGTTCATTTGATTCATTTTTTTTAAGAAAAAGCCCATTATTTGGCCCATATAGTGATGAGAGTGGGCTTGGGCTGCCTATTGGTGCACAAGAGGAGAATGAGCCGGGCTCATAGTTTAGAGTTTGAGCCGGATGTACATAGTTGGCGTTGAGCCGGGTCCTTAGAGGGATTCTGTGGGTAGAGGCGAGTTCGGTGAGCCGAGTCTAGGGATACCTGGGTTGCCAGAGTTAGTGCCCGCCGTGCTATTCGAAGCATCGAGAGAGAAAAGGATAGCGATGATGGCGATCTGAGTGGCGATGTGGAGGCGAACTGAAGCGAGTTGAGGCGTTTTCGAGGCTAGAATTAGTGAGCTTTTTTCCGATCTGAGTTTGGTTCGAAATGGGTTGATTAACCCCTGATTGTACTTGATTTCTCTGAACTTCTTCTTCTGATAGTCGCGAAATCTCTCACACTGTCTCTGAATCCCTAATTGTCCTCTGAATTATCTGAAATGTTGCTCGAAAACCCTTGAATTGGGTCTGAAACTCTGAAAACTTCTCTGAATGGCTTGAATTGGGTGTGAGAAACCTGAAATTTCTCTCTGAAATCGCCTTACTTCTCTAACTTCACTGATGCCGGGCTGAATTAGCTCGAATTATGAAACGAAAATCCCTGATTGCCTTATGAAGGTGCTGATTTGGCTAATTTGGGTTTGAGAAACCCTTAATTTGGACTGAGGCTCGAATCTCTTCTTAGTTTTGATACAATACCGGTTCACATGGCAAAATATAACAAACTTTATTGGTTCAAATGTATAACAGTAATGATACAATACCGGTTCACATTAGGTTTGATTGTGCTCGAGTTGGCTAAATTGGGTATTATATAACCCTGAATTGATTACCGGTATGCCGAAAACGGGTTTAAAACCCCTGAATGATGTTTGTGTGCTCGAATAGGATCTGAAAACCCTAGATGGCTTGTTTCGGAATAAAAATTGGGTATGAAAACCCCTTTAATTGCCTCTGTTTTGCTCAAAACAACTCTGATAACCCCTTTAATTGACTGAGATCTTGATCTGATTATTCCTTCTGTGATGATCGTGATCCGAGGATCCTGATTTGATGATCCTGATCTGTGGTTCCTAACCTGACGGCTCAGATCTGATGAACCTGACCTGACCTGACCCTGATCAAGATGTCAGTCAGATAATAATTATGTTTTCAAGATAATCAGGATCGAATATAACAGCTGCCAAAAGATAGTTTGGTGCCGGTTAGAGTAACAGCTGCCAAAAGATTGTTTTGGTGCCGATTAGACTAACCGTTGCCAAAAGATAGTTTTGGTGACGATTACGGTAACAGCTGCCAAAAGATAATTTTGGTGATTGGTGTCTATTACATAAACAGCTGCAAACATATAGTTTTCGTGCTGAATAATGTATTCGCTGCAAAGACTGTTTTGGGGCCATTTAACAGCAGCTGCCAAAAGATAGCTATTGTGCCATTTAGCAGCTGCTGAAGAAAAAAAGTTTTGGTGCCCCTTAAGGCCTGCCGCTGCCAAGTTTTGATCCCGATTGTAGTGACCGTTGCCAAAAGAGTTTTGGTGCCTAACGGTAACCGCTGCCAAACGATAATTTTGGTGTCGATTCGTTTATCAACTGCAAAATGATAGTTTTGGTGCCGATTTGTCTAAAACGCTGCTAAAAGAGAGTTTTGGTGCCTATTATTAAAACGCTGCCCAAAGATTGTTTTGGTGCCCATTAAGGAAGACGCTGCCAAAAGATTGTTTTGGTGCCGATTATCGAAGAGCTGCCAAAAGATTGTTTTGGTGCTATTAACGAAACGCTGCCAATAGATTGTTTTGGTGCCGATTAAAGAAATGCTGCCAAGAGATTGTTTTGGTGTCGATTAACGAAACGCTGCCAATAGATTGTTTTGGTGCCCATTAACGAAACGCTGCCAATAGATTGTTTTGGTGCCGATTAACGAAATGCTGCCAACAGATTAATCTGCTGCGATTAAAGAAACGCTGCCAAAACAATCTTTTGGTGCCGATTAAAGAAACGCTGCCAAAACAATCTTTTGGTGCCGATTAAAAAAACGCTGCCAAAAGATTGTTTTGGTGCCGATTAAAGAAACGCTGCCAAAAGATTGTTTTGGTGCCGATTAACGAAACGCTGCCAAAAGATTGTTCTGCTGCCGATTAACGAAACGCTGCCAAACGATTGTTTTGGTACCGATTACTAAACGCTGCCAAAAGATTGTTTTGGTGCCGATTAACGAAACGCTGCCAAAATATTGTTTTGGTGTCTTACGAAAACGCTGCCAAAAGAGAGTTTTGGTGCCTTTTACAAAAAAACGCTGCCAAAATATTGTTTTGGTGCCCTTTACCAAAAACGCTGCCATAAGAGAGTTTTGGTGCCGATTAACGAAACCCTGCCAAAACAATTGTTTTGGTGCCCATTAAAGAAAAAGCAGCCAAAAAAGAGTTTTGGTGCCGATTTAGGTAAAGGCTGCCATAAAATTGTTTAGGTGCCGATGACATAAAACGCTGCCAAAAGATTGTTTTGGTGCCGATTAATGTCAAGGCTGCCAATAGATTGTGTTTGGTGCCGATGTATGTCAAGGCTGCCAATAGATTGTTTTGGTGCCGATGTATGTCAAGGCTGCCAATAGATTGTTTTGGTGCCGATGTATGTCAACGCAGCCATAAGACCGTTTTCGTGCCGATTAAATAAAAGCTGCCATAAGATAGTTTTGCTGACGATTGAAGAAAAAGCTGCCATAAGGTTGCTTTGGTGACGATTGAAGAAAAAGCTGCAAAAAAAGAGTTTTGGTGCTTATTTAGTTCAAGGCTGCCATATGGTTGTTTAGGTGACGATTAAAGTAAACGCTGCCATAAGATTGTTTTGGTGTCTATTAAGTAACCGCTGCCAAAAAAGTGATTTGGTGCCTATTCTTTAACCGCTGCCAAAAGATAGTTTTGGTGCCTATCGCAGGTGCTGCCAAAAGATTGTATTGGTGCAAATTACTGTACCTGCAGCCAAAAGATAGTTTTAGTGCCATTTGCACTTTATGGACGAGCAGCAAAAGCAAAACACCACAAACAACACTAACTAAAAAACGGAAAAAAGGTAAAACAAACAGATTGGAAAAGAAATAACAGAAGGAACATGAAAAATTACCACAATAAAAGCAAGCTACACAGAGACCCAACTGACAAATCGATACACGAAACATGAAAAATAAAAACCCAAAAATACCAATAAAAAAAAGAAGGAAAAGCGAATGATTTTTCAATGTGTAGTTTCGATATTAGGCATCTCCTCACCACCAATCACAGTTTCACTATTATTATTATTAAATATTTCGTTTTCTACCAATTCGGGCATTTTCGTTATTTCCAAGTTTTCCTCCTTGGACCTCCTTATTGTTCGTCTCTGGTTCAGGTTTGGATCTACCCGCCAACTTGTTGTACACAGCCATTGCTCTCTGAAAATTACCACAATAAAAAAACAAAATTATTTTTAGCTTATACTAATCGAAAAAATAGTATATTCAGTAGAAATGTAACATTCTTACGAGGGTAATTACGATATTTTGTTTCTTTTAGAAGGGCAAATATGCAAATCTCCCCAAAATGTAATCTCCACAATTTTCTCCCATAAATTGATCTCCACAATTTTCTCTTCAACCAGAGGGACCTTTTCGCGATTCTCAAATTTTTCAGGGGTCTCGACGCGAACATTCCCCTGCGCAATCTCCTCCTTTACTTCCACCCTCCCTTTCACCACCACCAAACTCTCCTTCTCACTCTTCTCCTCAATTTTCAAAACCGGTACCGGTACCGTACCAGTTTCCTTCACCACCTCGCGTCCTTTCCACATATTACTACCATTCGTACGCTATACACATATTCCTTTAATAAAAAATAAAAAATGTTAAATAAATATTCCTGTGGTGGAAATACCTGACATGTCAACACCAAAATACCTGACATGTCACGTGGTACACAATCCACACGAGACTTTTCAACAAGACTAAAATTGAAGTGAATAATTTGAAATTTAAAAATAAAAATACAAAAAATACTCTAAGTACCCTTCATTCACTACCTTTTATTTATATGTGTATTAAGTACGAAAGAGTGGTAGTTTAGGAATCTCTTTGAAATATTAGGAGAGGAGTATACTGATGATGATTCTCAGATTTTGCAGGGCTATTTATGACATTTTGACATTTTCTAAAAAATGTTTAAAATAGAACCTGTAAGCACGAGCCGACAATAAGATCATGCCGAATGAAATTGCAGCTCATCCCGAGTTCGTGCCGACATGTCAGCACTAGTCGCAATTATTTAAAAAAGATAAATACTTAACAAAAAATATTATTGTGAATATGTAATTAATTACCAATAAATTTCCTTGTAAATTAAAAAAAAATACCTACACGGCTTCGTCCAAACTATCTTCTTCCTCCGTGTTCGAAACATTTTGAACCGCATTTGCACGGAAATCAATGGACTCGTTGGTTGTGTCTGCAGAGAAGCGAGCATCAAATTTTAAATCTTGAAAAAGAATCAATGATAGTTAAAAATACCTGATTAATTGTCGAAGAAAGATTTCGCTGGTGGGTTGTGCGGGAACGAGAGATTCGATTGTATAAAGTTGAATGAAGAATTACAGGGTCCTGTAACGAAATAATAAGAATTAGATTAGGGAAGTACCGGTACAGGTCTAGACTAGAGAGAAAATCGAAGAGAAATCCAGAAATCCCGTCGAGAAAACCCTAATCGCGAAGAAATCCGATCGATCGAGAGAGAGAGAGAGAGAGATATCGAGATCGAGATCGAGCGTCGCAAGCGAGTCGTCCAGGAGAACGGAAGCTACGGAACCCTAATCGCCAGTCGCCATCGCCAGAAGAAGAGAACGTCGCGGAGAGAAAGAGAAAAGTGATAAAAGGAGACGCGGGTCGGGTCGCGGGTTGGGTTTGCTGCGCGGGTTAGGGTTTGCGGGTCGGGTTGCGGGTCTGGCCTATTTTTTCATATGGGGAGTTCTATCATACACCATTTTACAAGGGTATTTTGGGTATTTTAGCAATTAAATATATTTGTAAAGGGGTGTATCATAAAATTTATCTTTTATGAAGATTTTTGTTTAAATGAACAACAAAAATTCCAATTTAGTAAAACATTAATTGATAAATATATTTGATATCTTACCTTAAATATTCATAAATGGATAATTACTTCAAATGCCCTTGAAAATGGATGTATGATAAGGAAATGGAGTGCCATTAAGCACCACGCACATTTCACCCCGCATTGTACCCGCATTCATTAATAAGGAATTTTAATGCAGTTATTACCTTCCTAATTAATCCATGCGGGGTATATTGCGGTGTTCTTTAGCGGGGTGTGTAGTATAATTCAAGGAAATGGGTGTATGATAGAAGTCCCTTTTCATATATATACCTATCCATTAAAAAAAAAATGGACCCCCAAAATAGTATATAGGTTGTATCATAAAAATTCTAGTACATATAGTTAATTATTTCATTGCCGTACTACAAATATTGATACCAAAATATTCTAGTACAGAAGGAAAAATTGTGACTCCCTCGAGTACATCAAATGATATATCATAGAAACTGCATTTGGTTGTCCTATGATATTTTACTTTCCCGATTTTCATATTTAGGATTTTTGCAATGCAGGTCCTATCAAAAATCAACAAAACTTGGAATTCAATTTCAGACTAAGTGACTCTTAGAATTATAGTTCCATTGTTTTTGTGCATAAAAAAGATAAAATACCTCCTGATTAAATAAGTAAGGAAATTGTACATACACAAATAACACATGAAGAATCTAATAAACTAAGAATCTAACACAAATAAAATACCTCCTGATTATGATCTTAACGAAATTGTATACAAAACACATTTGTATCAAGTAACGTGTGTCTTGGGCCATTACTGTTAAACATTTTGATACCAATAAAATTTGTTGTATTTTACCATGCTACGTATATTGATATCAAAATATTTTAAATGATAAAGTGAAAACTATATATACAATCATAACTATTTTGATAAAAAAGATGAAGATATTTTTTTTCTTCAAAAACAGAAGCTAATATCTATTGTTTGTTATGTAGATTCATTGGTTATATAGATTTATAACTTGGAAGGTAGGTCCTATCGAAAATCTTGTTTATAAAACTATTTCAGAAACTAATTCGGTTTTGAAAAATATTCTAAAACTAATTCAAATCGGATTATATAAAACCTCTATCGACTGATTTTAAAAACTAGTTAGTTTAATTAGATTAAATAATATAATTTAGAACTAACCCGGTTCTAAAATAAAGTCCGGTCAAGAATTCTATTTAATAAATTGATAGATAGCTCCAAATTTTATCCTCATATTTTCTATGCATTAATTGATATATCTAATTGACATGATAACAAACACATATTATATAATTAAAAATTCATTTCAATTAACAAATTTAAATCAATACTAATTAATTATTAATTGTGTATTTTTTAAATTGTCATGCGAATTAAATTTATCTACTAGAATACATAGAATAAGATGGGGGAAATTTTGGGGTAAAATTAGCATGCTAATTAATTATTATAATTAACACACTTAAATAGCATGATCATTTAAAAATATACAATTAACAATTAATTGATAGTAAATTCATTAATTCAAATGAATATCTATGGTATAATATTAATTATTAACTACCGGACTTGTTGTGACATGTTTTAGTTACCATATTAATTAAATATGTTTGTGGTAAAATTTGAGGATATATACTTATTTTGATTAGTTGAAATATGACCGGAATTATAAATTACCGTGTTCTTTCTCAATTGTGTGTCTAAATCACGCCAAATGGCCTCATGAAAGACAACAAATCAAGGATTTTTCATTCCTACACGCACTGATTGAATTTAGATCCTTTAACAATCAAATTAATGGTTAAGCATTTTTGCCAAAATTCTCCACGAAAGACAAGACTCTTATGGTGAAAGCGTTAGTTTTAAATTGACCAAAACTAACTCTATCCTTACAAATTAGACTTTTCCAAAAGGCTACATGAAAAAAAAAATCATATTGAAGAGCATTTTTACGATAACCCTCTTTCAATTGGAAATTCAAAAACGAACTCATTTTTGAAGTATTCCAAAACACTGTTTTAAAAAAATTTCAAAATTAACCCACTTTTTAAAATATTTCAAAACTAACCCAAACTAATTTTTTTTAAATCAGGTGGATTGATTAGGTTAATTAAACTAATTTTTACTTCAAAAAAATAAACTAAAATCCAGTGGGTTTACTAAAGTATTTTTTACGGTTAAAAACAGAATTTCAAAATCCGATTGATGGCTAATATCTGATTTTAAATTGAAGAAAGCGGGAAAGAAACCCTAGCCGCCGAGGGCGATTTCGGGCGATTTCGGGGGGGAGGCAAACCGACGCCGCCGCCTCCACCCCCTTCTCTCTCTCTTCTCAACTGCGGCTCGAATTCGGTTCCGCTCTCGAAACCCTAGCCGCCGAGGACGAAATCGGAGCATCTCGAGAGCATCTCGAGATATTTGCGGGAAAGAAACCCTAGCCGCCGAGGGCGATTTCGGGCGATTTCGGGAGGGAGGCAAACCGACGCCGACGCCGCCGCCTCCACCCCCTTCTCTCTCTTCTCAACTGCGGCTCGAATTCGGTTCCGCTCTCGAAACCCTAGCCGCCGAGGACGATCGTCGAACGCGACGTGCCCTCATTTAAAATTTAAAATTAAGGTAATCTGCACATAACTGTTTTAATAAACTCCATCAAAAAGTCATCATAGAAACCAAAAATAAAACCCTAACAAATCATTAATTCTGAACCTAAATTCAAATCAAATCAGTAGAAATAATACAATCAATTAATATAGAAACTACATAAAATATTATTGTACGAAAATATAATAATTTTTAAAAAAATATATATAAATCCTCGATAATACAAGATGTAATATTTCATTCATGGTAGCAAATTTGTAATATAAATAGTAACATCTGATTTGAATAATATTAATTACCAATATAAGATGCAATATTTCATTCAACTTGTCATTTCAAAATTCATCATCATATAATTTACAACAATACATACATCTTAGTCCAAGACATCCACTTCTTGAACAATTTATCATTACATTTATACATTATATCTTTTTGAGCAATAACATATTTGTAAATCCTAGATAATACAAAACAAACAATTTGATCCAACAAATCCCCTTTATCCTTTCATGATGTTCATAAGACACGACAAGCCTTCAAGATGCGTCGATATCTTCAGCTTTGAAGACACGTCGATCTCTTCAGCCGTCAAGACGCGTCGATCTATTGAGCAAAGAAAAAAATATAACATCATTATTTGACAAACATAAAACAAATAATCTAACACATAACTCAACATAATACTAGTTTAACAAACAAAATACAATTGTCACACTAGCCAACTCTTGATAGGAATACACTGCCAGTACATCAAGAATATGGACTGAATAAATTGAATTATGAGATGAGATATGCAAGGATCAATAAAGAAACTAAATAATATAGCAAACATAATTATCTATTACTAATTAATTAATTAATGTTACAAATGTAGCAAGGATTGATACTAAGTAACACAAGAATTGAAGAAACAAATTAATTCGCGAGAAAATTTCAACACATTATCATCGCTGGTTTTGTCGGAAAAAGTTAAATCAATTAAGGAGAGAATACAAGTAGACGAGGCTATCTAGTTTTAATTAAAATTAATCAAGGAAATAATGTATTCGATTAATTTAAAGACAATTTATTGTTTAATCAAAAGGTAAAAAATCAAACAAAGCAAAAACCTTAGTAGAGACAGGAGAAATAAGCAGAGAGTTTTAGCGAGCGATGTCAGCACTACAGAAGCCAGAGCTCCATTGAAGAAGATGAGTAACAGAATTAACGGCCTGAATAAGCCGTTGGACGTTATGGTCCGTATTTTATGTTGGGCTTGATGGGGAGCGGGTTTGGTAATTTTTTTGTCTACAAAAAATCAGGCTCAATTTATTCTCCAAAATACAAGAACTATCATGGTAATTTTTTTTATTTTGTTTCAGATTTTAAAATTATTCCTGACTTTTCCATATTATTTGTACATGCATTTAAGTGAAAGACGATATAATTTAGAGATTTTTCGAAAAATTATGGAAATTAAGGATATTTGCGATATTTTTCACATTTATGGAGACATTGATGATAAAAATTATGGAGACTTTATGGAGAGATTGATGATAAATATATTGAAGATTAAGAAAATATAATTTAGACATCTTATGTAATTCTTTTGTTCTAGCAAGGGCAACACCACGTAGTAATATTCGATACCGGTAACATATTGATATAGGACAACCAAAATTACGGGACCATCCTTCTTGTATTTATAGTTGATTTTCTCTGATATCTCACTGGCACTGCCTTGATACAAACTTTAATATCAAAATATTTTTAATAGTTAGTGCAAATAAAAAATATACTCATAACTTTTTTGTTCACGTAAACCAATGATATTTTTTTCTACTAAAAATGAGAATCTAATTATTGCTATATATATATTCATTTGGTCATGCAAATGGTAACTGCATTTAATAATCCTACTGATATTATTTTACCGATTCCTGTCTATTCAAATTTCATATATTGGAGTGCAGATCCTTACCCAAAATCAATATAACTTGGAATTCTATTCCAGTGAACCCTGGATTTTAGTTCCAGCATTTTTGTGCATAAAGAAAATAAAATAGATCTTAATTTCGTAATTATTAAGAACACAAATCATTGTGCCTGTTTCCACGAATTCCATTACAAAGCCTTAAATAAATCAAGTAGTCTAAACCAAAAAAAAAAAAAACTAACAAATCATCAATTATAAACCTAAATTGAAGTCTAAAAATAATACAATCAATTAATAATTTCTTTTTCGTTCTTTTTTCTTCTTTTCTATAATGAAATAACAACGTGCGGCTCCTTATCCTACTTGACCGTCTCGTTGATATCATCTTCTCTCCAATCACCTAGCAACCAAAACAAAATTAAAAATAATAAAATTTAGAAATCAAAACAATTGTTCCATTTTAATATTTAGTACCCATGTCGTCCTTCTTTATTTGAGTATTTCGTCGAACGAGTACGGTGCTTCTTTCATTATCCGTTTTTCCACTCGAAGAACATTTTCTTTATTGTGGTATTTCATCGAGCACCTTGGCTACATCCTTTAATACCCGATTCTCCACATATTCGTGACTCGTGTTATTAAAGAGAGAAATCACATAGAATCAATGATAAGCTAATTGGTAATTGGTTTTA
The DNA here is from genome assembly GCA_946800325.1 of Luzula sylvatica. NCBI lineage: Eukaryota > Viridiplantae > Streptophyta > Magnoliopsida > Poales > Juncaceae > Luzula > Luzula sylvatica. The sequence goes on along the minus strand of OX326957.1, from coordinate 3,419,091 downwards.
AAAAATATTGTCGAAACTTCCAGCACTTTCAGATTTTAGAAGAACATCTCGTATCCTCACAATTTAGAAGGGCATTCTTGAAATTATTATAAATTATAAGGGAATTACTGATTTTTGAGATATCAGAGGGTACTTGTAATTATATAATTATATTTTTTATATTTTAATTTTTGAGAATTTTCAGAATTTATAGTGGTATCTTTGATATTTGTAATTATACTTTTTGTAACTTTTTCATTTTAGATCTATATTTCACAGGTTTTGTAAGTGACAAATGTATTTTTTTAATTCTCACATTTGACGCATATATAGGACCAAAATGTATACAGTCCCAGAAGTAATTCACCGAAATGCTCTCGAATGCAAATGTATGGAATGATTTGAAGTGGGTCCCACAAATTATATTATGTAAAAAATATATTCGGGTTGATTTCGGTAAAAAAAATCGGTGCTTGTATCATTCTTGTATACAGGACATTATCAGAATTTAGAAGGGTGTTTCTAAAATTTTCAGAAAATTCCAGAATATATATGTATTTTCGATATTTTTTTTTTAAGGAATGGCAAGCGCGATACGTGCTCGGTCCAATCATTTTTCATTTAAAATAAAATAAAAGTGAAGTTACAATTCCATTATGTACAAGATTTCGTAAATAAATTTAGTAACTAGATTTTTATACCCATGTTAATGATGGGCCGAATAATCGGTATCCTATCAACTCGTGTTTCATTGATTTAGTAGACTCCGAATCGCATCGGCTAGAAGGGCATGCATTCTTCCTTTTTGTTGAAAGATTCGGTTGTTTCGTTCCCTCCAAATGGTCCAAATTGTTGTACACCATGTTATGTCCCATTTTGCGGATTGTGTCTTCGTTTTCGACCGCCTTTGATTCCACCAAAATTCGTGTATCGTTAGACCGGTGGGGTCGGCCGTAGGCTCGATGATGCGCCAAAGTTCACATGTGAACGGACAATTCAAAAATAGGTGTCGTACCGTTTCGAATTGACCCCTGCAAAATGCACAAGTCGGGTCGTGGGGCCAATTTCTTTTTGATAAGTTATCTGCCGTTAAGATTCGGTTATTGAGTAGGAGCCATCCGAAAATTTGAACCTTTATGGACGCCTTTATTTTGAAGAGTGTGTTGGTCCAAAGACATTCGACACCCGTGTATGAGATGGATGCATAGGCCTTGGCCGTTGGATATGATAGGGCCGTTAGTATATTGTTAAGGGGGGATGGTGTATTTTGTGATCGGAGACCTCCTTTGATAGCGTTGTAAATGGGGATTAGCTTTTGGAGGTCACCGATGAAGAGCGAGGAGGTAGTAAGCAACATGTTTGTCAAGTCACTAATGTTGTCAATTTTGTAAATGGTTTTAACGATCGTGGACCAATGAGATTCACGATCAAATTCTATTTTAAATAGCCACTTAATCATTAAAGCTTGATTTTGACGTTGTATGGCAAGAAGCCTCATTCCGTCATGTAATTTGGGTAAACAAATTTTTTTCCAATTTGCGAGACAATGACCGCCCATTATTTTGTCCGTGCCTTTCCAAAAAAATGCTCGTAATGTTTGGTTAATTTCCTTGATGGTGCCCTTTGGTAAGAGGAAGGTTTGCATCATAAAGTTAGGAATTGCACTTAGAACGGATTTTAATAGCGTCATGCGGCTCCCATGGTTAGGAATTTATTTTTCCAACTCATGATTTTTTGTTTTTATTTTATTTAGTAACGGTTGGAAAGTTAGTTTCGAGGGTTTTTTGTACGAGAGCGGGAGCCCTAGGTATTTAATTGGTAATACCATCTTCGAGTAACACATGATTGAGGTAAGTGTGTCGTTGCAGTGATCGGGTATTGAGATCGGAACATATCCGCTTTTATCCCAATTTATCTCAAGACCCGATGTCTCCGGGAAAATGGAAATAGTATGCATCATAATACGAAGGTTTTGTGGGACCGCTTCGATGAACATTAGTGTATCATCCGCATATTGTAGTGTGGTAGGGAGAAATAGTAATGGGGTAGTAAGTAATGGGTTAATTCTTTTTAGCATTACTTGAAGTGCATCAACTACTAGTGTAAAAAAAAAAAATGGTGACAATGGGTCTCCTTGTCGGAGACCCCTTTTATGAATGAAATATTCACCCCTAGTACCGTTAGTGTGGACCGATGAGCTCGATATTTTCGATTTTTTTGAAAGTACTTCTTGTAATGTACTCGTTTTAGGAGAGTATATTTGACATGTTTTATAGATGTATTATCTAAATTTTCACATTTTAGGAAGGCATATAGAGTAAAAATATTTTCGAAATTTTCACATTGTAGGAAAGCATAATTGGCAGGTTTTACAAATATATCTTTTGAATTCACGAAAGGTATGAAATGAATTCAAAAAATTTCACTTCTAACCAATCATTAACTACTAAATAATTTTAGCAATTGTAGTCGTAATTTTAATCGTAATTTTTCAGTTTTTTGTGTGGACCATAATTATTCATTCGTGATACGTGAATAATGCGGTACGTAATACGTTCATGTATAATTCGGATCAAATATTTTTCAAGTCGATCAAATATTCGATCAAATAAAACGTAACACGTTAATAATTCGTCAATTCGCTTATTCATCTATAGTTATGTTTATTTTTACATAATACGGATGCAATAATTCGGTATATAAAAATATATAAACGTACATTTGTTTATCCATAAATAATTCATAATTATAACTATTTTATGAGGATGGCTAAGATACTCAATTAAGTATCATGGGTTGTTTGGTACTTAAGATTTTTTGACCATTAGATTTGCTTTGAGATTTGTGTTTTTTAATGATATATATACTCATCATTAATGATTACCATATCAGTTTATGCCAATCATTAAATGCACAAATCTCAAAGCAAATCTAGTGGTCAAAAAATCTTAAGCACCAAACTCATGATACTTAATTAAGTATCTTAGCCATCCTCCTATTTTATTAAACAATATTTATTTTAGTTCAAATCATAAATTTATATATTATTATTGATATTTTGATTTTCTTAATCATTTTTGGAAATTTATTCATCAGGTTGAATACGTGAAAGTCAATACGTATATTATTTGTAATACGTAATTATTCGTAAATTATACGCGTATTATTCACGAATTGAACAACTATGGTGTGGACAATTCAACAATCATTAACTACTAAATATTAATTTTAATCATAATTTTTCACTTGTAAACAATTTTAGCAACTCTACACGTCATTAACTTGTGATCTTTTAATATCCTAATCATTTATTGATATAGAAAATTTAATGAAAAAAAATATCAAAATATAGAAATAATAATTACTAATAATTGGCAAAAACTATATAAATTTACTGTAAATAATAAATGTAACTGAAAAGTTACTAAATCAACATTTTTAGATCAAATAAAAGAATTCCAATAATCTCCTTTTTTGTGGCAAATTGGTTAACTGGAAAACATATATATTCGAGTTGAATTATATAATGACATAAAAATGATCCGAACTGCAATATATAATACCTTTTAATTAAAATGGATATTATCAACTAATGTGTACTTGGTGTTTTTTCAGTTGGAAGATATTTTTAAAGATTTCATTTTCGACATTTTCTCTTCATTCTACATGATATATGATCATATATAATCCAAAAAAGAGAAATAATATAAAATAGGAACACGTGGATTTTTATTCACGTTTATGATTAACAATCCCTGAAAATTTTCATTATCTAGCTGTATGATTGTCTAAAGAAAATATATGGTGAAATAAGACTAAACGAATAATTGTATTAATAAGCAAACAATTTACACTTGAATAAAAAGCTTGGGGCTTAGCAAATATTAGGAGCTGTGAGATCCTCCACGTTTATCCATTTGTGATTTGCTACATGGTGGGCGTCTATTTGTAAATATTGTTGATTTTCTCAAGTATCTCATTGTCATGCTATAAATATTGATACCAAAATATTTCAAATGATAAAGTGGAATGTGGAAATTATATATAAAATAAAATATAACTATTTTGGTTATATAGATGAAACAGAGTTTCTTTCTGAAAAAAAAAAAGCTAATATGTTTTATGTATTATTATATAGATCCATTTGCTCTCATGCAAATGTTATTCTGAAGTCATGAAAAAATTATGATCCCCACCATATCCAGTGAACTATCATAGTAACTGCATTTAGCAGTCCTATCAGATTTTACTGTTTCTGATTCTCGAGTCATGAAAAAATGAATATAACCTGGAATTTTAGTTCCAGTATTTTTGTGCATCCGAGAAATAAAATAAATCCTGAATTCATAAATAAATAAGAACACAAATCACACACGAGGAACAATAATAGAAAACATGCACATCATAAAATTCAGGATGTTTAATAAACAACAATAAGAAATTTATAATTAACATGATTGTTTGGACGCATAAGAAATTTATAATTAACATGAATTCAGCATTTAGTGGAGATCATAAGAAATTTATTATTATATAGATGAATTCAAATAAACCAAAAAAGTCTACTTACTACTGCTAAAGTACTGCTTAGGGATAGTTTGGATGCATAAGAAATTTACACTACATTATAAGTTATTTTTAAGATCTAAGATTTTAAAGTCATGAAACTTAAAGAAAATAAAATATGTATTAATTTATAAAATTGTTTTTTGAATAAAATTTTAGAAATTTATAATTAACATGATTTTTTTAATCATTCGAGTCATTCGGTTTCGGTTCGGTTTCGATTTCGGGCCGTTGACTTTTCAATATTTTTTTGATCATTTTGGGTTCGGATTAAGGAGGGTCAGGTCATTTTTTCGGATCGGGTCAAATTTTGTCAACTCTACAAACAAATGCATTCCATCTTAACATTGTACAATATCAATTCTCCCCTTCAATTAACATATAAGACTGGATTTTCTGTGGCTATCTAGAATATCTAATAAAAGAATCATACCAAAATTACTATAAAAAATTAAATTTACGGAACATAATAAAAATAACTGCCACACAAGATCCATTCATCTCTCAGTTCGTTTTCTCTGTGGCTTCAATATGAAACCTAATGGACAGCCTCAAACGTGGCACATTTTTGACCAAATATTTAGTGGAGCCCACATAAAGGAAAAATACAAAACGGCATGCCTAAACGGAATACAACTGTACAAGATACATGAATAATAGTTGGCTATTTTCCATGTAGAACCTTGTAAATATTATTATATATCATACGTTGTGAAAATTGTATGGATTTTTTTCAATTTATAACATACACAAAAGTAGTCTATTTTCTACTATCATTGATTTCAAAAAATATTTAAACATAATAATATATAATATTTTGTCACAAAATAAATAAAAATAGAGGGTCTATCAAAATATATATTTGAAAATAAATATAAAAAATTTATGTAGATATTGAATTAATATAATGTATTTGATTTAATATAATATAATATAATATAACATGATTGATTAAACATATGTTAGATATTATATATATATATATATATATATTGATGCGTTCATTTAATTTTTTTGAATATAGATAAAAATTTCTTTAATTTAATATTATAACATTGTTATGTTTAAATCGATTTATTTAATAAAAGATAATATAGTAAAAAGAAATATAGACGAATACTATATGCTGCAAATTATTGTCTCGTATTAATAAAATAATAAAATTATTGTAATGACATACCAGTATTTGAATCCATGCAACATAGAGTATTTGTATATATTTTTTAATATATTATCTTTTATTTCAATAAATCAATTCTAACATAACAATATTATAATATTAATATTAACATGCCGTTATCTATATTCAAAAAAGAAATTAAACCCATTAATATATATAATATTTAACATATGTTCAATCAATATATGTTATGTTATATTATATTATATTAAATCAAATCAAATACATTATATTGATTTAGCATCTATATTCCCATTAGTATATTTTTTCTAATAAATGTTATCTATTTTTGTTTATTATATTACAAAATATTATATATTATTATTTTTAAATATTTTTTGAAATCAATCATAACGACATATAGATTATTGTTATATGTTATAAATTAAAAAATTTCATACCAGTTTCACAATGTATAAGAAATAATAAAATATACAAGTTATAAATGAAAACAACTTTCGTGAATCTTATACAGTTAATACTCCGTTTGGTTCTAATCTTTACGTGAGGTTCTCTAGATAACTGGCTGAGAATAAGCCACGTTTTTAGCTTTTCATTAGGCTTCATATTTAGAGCCACAGACAAAACGAACTCCGTTACCCCCATCAACTCGTTTTCCTAATTGTTTTAGCCTACGGGAATCTTTTATGCAAAATTTCCTAATTTTTTTGTTTTTTGGCCATGAAAAATAGAAAAGTGGAAGTTTCATTTGTATTTATAGTTGATTTTCTCTGATATTTCACTGCCTTGATACAAACTTTAATATCAAAATATTTTAGATAGTAAGTGGAAATTAGAAATATACTCATAACTTTTTTGTTCCTGTAAACCAATGATATTTTTTTCTACTAAAAATGGGAATCTAATTATTGCTATATATATATTCATTTGGTCATCCAATTGGTATTTTCATTCATGAAAACATTGTGATTCTCCAGAGGATACCTTATGAGATAATTTACTGATTCCTGTGTATTGATATATTGGAGTGCAGATCCTACCCAAAATCAATAATATAACTTGGAATTCTATTCCAGTAACCCCTGAATTTTAGTTCCAGTATTTTTGTGCATCAGAAAAATAAAATAGATCTTAATTTTGTAAATATTAAGAACACAAATCTCACATGAATAAAATAAATAATGAACATGAACAGCACAAAGCTGTGCCTGTTTCCACGAACTCCATTACCAAGCATTAAATAAATCAAGTAGTCTACAAAATAAACCTAACAAATCATCAATTCTAAACCTAGATTGAAGTCTAAAAATAATACAATCAATTAATAATTCCTTTTTCGTTCTTTTTTATTCTTTTCTATAATGAAATAACACCGCGCGGCTCCTCATCCTACTTGACCGTCTCGCTGATGCCATCTTCTCTCCAATCACCTTGCAACCAAAACAAAATTAAAAATAGTAAAATTTAGAAATCAAAACAATTATTCCAATTTAATATTTAGTACCTATGTCGTCCTTCTTTATTCGAGTATTTCGTCGAACGAGTGCGGTGCTTCTCTCATTATCCATTTTTACACTCGAAGACCATTTCCTTTATTGTGGTATTTCATCGAACACCTTGGCTACATCTTCTAATACCTGATTCTCCACATATTCGTGACTCGTGCTATTAAAGAGAGAAATCACATCGAATCAATGATAAGCTAATTGGTAATTGGTTTTAAAAAAATATTGTCGATGTGGTAGGGCAAATCGATATGCTCTCAATCCTAGTTGCCACATCTGGCCTGGCGCAAGTTTCCGAGTCGATGATAATTCGTCCGGCCGGCCTTGACTATCTTCTTAGAATCATAGTCGCAAGCCACGACCCGGAACCCCCTACTCTTCTCCATACCACCTGACCCAACTCCAGCCGATGAGGTTTACAACGAAGCGATGCAACAAGCTTTTGGCGAGCTCCACAGCAACAATGGCAGCCCATCAGAAGCACTCTCCCCCGATTCCTCAAGTGAGGTCCTCGTAGATGCGGATTGTCTGAAGAAAGCTTGCGAATATCTTCCACAAAGCTTTCGAGATAATCTACCGATCAACGTCTCTCAGCGAATCTCTAGTGTAGTGACCCCTGGAAATTTAGTTCCGGTGTTTTCGTGCATAGGAAAATAAAATAGCTTCCGATTTCATAAAATATTTAAGAAATCACGCGCGAATAAAAATCTCCTGCTTTCATAAAATAGTACAATATTAATTTAATGTGGTTACTTACCGCAGAGAATAAGAACGTGCCAACAATTCAATTTATTTGGGAATCGAACCGGTCGAGTACCGTTTAATCAATTTGGTTTTTCAATATATATGTTCGGTTTAATTTTCCGGTTTTATGGTTCGGTTGAAAAATGATATTTTCTCAGTTTGTTTGGTTTCGTTTTACTGTTTTGAAAGTCCGTAAACCGAACAACCCGAATAATATCATATTTTTCATGTTTTATTAAATATGTGAATTAAAAATAAAATAAAATATCATATAATAATATTAAAAATAACATAGGCATATTTTATATGATTTGTTTATATATTTTTGTTAATTAAAATATGAATTTTGTTAGTGATACATTTCAATTTTTGTTTTAAGATTATTATGTTTTTAATTGTCACTACTAGAAGCAGCACTATCACCGGCGGGGAAATATTATTACCGGGGGTACCCCCACTAATAATATTTTCAGTGGCGGTACCGCCCTTGAAAACTCATACCCCCACTGAAAGGACACTTTCACCGGCGGTACCGCCGTTGAAAATATGTACCCCCACTGAAAGTCCAACTTTCACCGGCGGTACCGCCATTGAAAACTAAAACCTCTCCACAAGGATTTCTTTCACCGGCGGTACTGCCACTGAAAACACCTACCCCCACTGAAAGTTTACCTTTCACCGGCGGTACCGCCACTGAAAATACCTACCCCTACTGAAAGTTTACATTTCACCGGCGGTACCGCCACTGAAAATAGCTACCCCCACTGAAAGTTTACCTTTCACCGGCGGTACCGCCACTGAAAATTGGTACCCCCACTGAAAATCACAGAATAAATAATCAGAAAATAATGAAAATAATAATAATAATGAAAATCATACAATAATCATAATAATAATACTTATAATAATCATCATAATATTTTCATAATAATAATTAATATTAATCATAATATTATTATTAAACATATCGATTCTACATTTTCGCTAGAAGCCTCATAATAATAATAATGAAAATCATACAATAATCATAATAATAAATAATCATAATCATAATAATCATACAATAATCATAATAATCATAATAATACTTATAATAATAATCATCATCATATTTTCATAATAATAATTAATATTAATCATAATATTAATATTAAACATATCGATTCTACATTTTCGCTAGAAGGCTCATAATAATAATAATGAAAATCATACAATAATCATAATAATAAATAATCCTAATGATAATAATCATAATAATCAAAATAATAATACTTATAATAATCATCATCATATTTACATAATAATAATTAATATTAAACATCAGGGGTTTTTTTTCGAAAATCAAGGGCTATTTTGTAATTTGTAAAATCAGGGGGCTATTTTTGTAATTTTAAAAATCAGGTGCATTTCGAAGAAGATGAATTTATAATAATTTATTATAATAATTTTTGTAAATCCTAAATTAATTTCTTTTCGAAAATCAGGGGCTATTTTGTAATTTGTAAAATCAGGGTTTTTTTTTGTAATTTTAAAAATCAGGTGCATTTCGAAGAAGATGAATTTATAATAATTAAGTCAGGGACTATTTTGAAATTACGGCAAGTTCTTACACGAGGTATTCATTAGAGATCACAAAATTATGTCGAGTTTTTGCGTTTCTTACCTTGCTAAATCGTGAAATTACTTTCGAACGCAGGTGGATAATGATCTGAAAGGGGCGGAGGAGATGTACGGCAGGGCATTACTGGAGAATCCAGTAGACGGAGAGGTGCTTATGCTGTACGGAAGACTGTTATGGGAGAAATACAGGGAAAAGGACAGAGCTACAGCTTACATGGACAGAGCTCTCGAAGCAGCCTAATGACAGGTACGTCCATCCTTCTCATCCATTTTTCGAAATTCCCTCCATTATTGAGTAAATATGAATTTGTGCAGTGAGGTGCTGAGAGCTCGAGCCCTGTTTCTGTGGGAAACAGACGAGAACGACGACGAAGAAGAAGAAGAGAACAATCTGTTTAAATCTCAGCCGTTGGTTGCGGCATTTTGATCTGACTGGAGAGGAGTGATGAATATTAGGGTAGTTTACTAACAAATGGAGAGGAGTATTAGTAAATAAATAAGTATGTTAAATAAACTAATAATGGACAAATTTGAATTAGAAGAATATTAGTAAATAAATAAGTAATTAACTCTGATTATTCACTGAATTTTTTTTTTTTTTTTTTTTTTTGGACACTGCCAAAACGAATTATTTATGGCCAAATGGAATATTTACTAAATTAGAGACAATTATATATATAGGGCTATTTTCTTTTCTTTTTAGAATAATGCTTTTTTGTATCAAACGAGATATTTACTAAATTTCAAATTTTTACAAAATAATTCTGAAATCTGGAAAAAATTATCAGCGGGGGTACCGCCGGTGATAATAATCCCCGCCGGTGATAATACTCGAAGGCGAAAGAAAAATACCGCCGGTGATAACAGCACCGCCGGTGATAACTGCCGACGTTGAAAATATTAAGTACCGCCGGTGATGTAAGTACCGCCGATGATACGTATACCGCCGCTGAAACTATTCGACGGTGAAAATAAGCTCACCGCCGGCGATATTTCCCACCGCCACTGAATACAGTCGACGCTGAAAGTTTCAATACCGCCGGTGATAAATTTACACCGCCGGTGAAAGTACCGCCGCTGAAAATGTTAACCTGATTTGCTTATTTTCAGCGGCGTTATGGCTACCGCCGGTAAAATAAAATTTTACCGCCGCTGAAAACCTTTACCGGAGGTACCGCCGGTGATACTCATTTTTAGCGGCGGCTTATCTGTGACGGTGTATCAGCGGCGGGTCCCCGCCGCTGATAGTATCACCGGCGGTTTTTTCACTTTCAGCGGCGGTAAAGCACCGCCGGTGATAGTGTAGTTTCTAGTAGTGTGTAGAAGGTTATTAAGTTTTAAGATAATGTTAGTTAAAGGTTATTAATAAATCGAACAAAAAATTCGATTTGTTCGATTCGGTTTCAACCAATTTATTTTATTCAATTCGACTTGAATCGAATTATCAATTCATCTTTTAGTTTAATTTCGATTTGATATGAATCTAGTATTGTTCGGTTTCAACTAGTTCCATTTTCTTTAATTCAATTTGAATTCTCGGTACAAATGCACTTATGGAAAAAAAATTGCATTATTGCATTATTATGTTTTATAATTTCTACCATTTTGAATGTAATAACAAACTTAATTTTAATATATTTTATGATTTGTAAATTGTATGGATTCCTTATTAACTTATAAGTATACATCAATGAATGATATTTTCTTGCTAACTTATGCACCATCAATGAATTCGGGTCGGATCATTTCGGGTTCGGATCGTTTCGATTATCCAATTCTTCGGATTATAGGGTCATTTTGATTTTCGGGTCCTTCGGGTTATCGGGTCGTTTCGATTTTCGAGTCCTTCGGGTTCGGGACGTTGCGGTTTTCGAGTCCTTCGTTTCCGGATCACTTCGGTTTTCGGGTCATTCGGTTCCGGATCATTTCGATTTTCGGGTCATTTGGTTTCGCGTCGTTTCAGTTTTCGATTCATTCAATTTCGGGTCGTCTAGGTTTTCGGGTCAGTCGGTTCCGGATCGTTTAGGTTTTCGGGTCATTCGGTTCCGGGTCGTTTCGGTTTTCGGATCATTCGATTCTTGCTTATTTCGATTTTCGGGTGATTCACATTTTTCAAAATTTGATTTCGAATCATTCAGTTTTACGAAAATTTAGTTTTCGGGTCATTCGCATTTCGTAAAATTTTATTTCGAATAATTCAGTTGTATGAAAATTTAGTTTTCACGTCATTCGGAATTTATTTTATTCATTACGAGACATTTACGCAATAGTATATTGATTTGAGCGATAATACATTAATTTTCAAGTCATTCGGGTCGTGAGTTCCGGGTCATTCGGGTCGTGAGTTCCGAGTCATTCAGGTCATGAGTTTCGGTCATTCGGGTTTCGGGACCTTCGGGTTTCGGGTCATTCGGGTTGTGAGTTTTGAGTATTCGGGTTTGGATTAGTTCGGGTTCCGAGTTGTTCGGGTTCCGAGCCGTTCGGTTTCGGATTGATTTCGGATTCGGATCATTCGGTTTCGGATCGATTTATTACATTTATCAATTAGTGCAATTATTTTTCAAAAATGTAAATTGAAATTGGGAGACGTAAAAATGATATGTCTTAATAATAATAGTAATGATAATAATAATGCACTTTTTACAAATTTGAAGAATAAATATTATATTTTAGATGAAGGTTTAAAATCATGGACATCATTAAGATTAAAAAAAAACACAATGTATGAATAATTTGTCTTATTTACATTTTTGTATTTATTATATTTGATTTCTTATAATAATATTAGGAAAAGATAATTTTGCATGATTCAGAAAGATAATGACTCTAATATATGAGTGTTATAAATAACAACCAAAATAAATATGGGTATGCTTTCGCAATAGCATTATCCTAGATTATTAGGATATTCCTTAATATAGTTTTAACATGATGTATTAGTATTACAATATTAGCTAGAATTAGATATATACCTATTTTGTAGATAAACTGAAATTGGATATAACAGTTAGTTTATTAGCTATAAACACATGTATCATTTTGATAAAACATAAAAATACAAAGACTTTTCATTCTCTATTAATTCTAAACATTTATTTGATATTGATATGTGTATGCTTCCCTTCTTGTTTAGAAAATGCCTGAAGGACAACCTACAATGTTAAGCCGATCCTGTTCAGAATGTTGGTAAATAAATATAGTTGATTTTCTCTGCTATCTTATTGTTGACACCAAAATATTTTAAATGATAAAGTGAAAATTATAAATACAATCGTAACTTTTTTGTTCAGATAGACCAAGAGGCATTTTTTCTCAAAAAAAAAGAACTAATATCTATTACTATATAAATATTCACTTGGTCATGCATATGATATTCTCGAGTCCTGAAAAAATTGTGACTCCCTCGAGTTACATCGAATGATCTATCACAGAAACTGCATTTTGTAGTCTGACAATGTACGCCACAAATGAATAACTTTTCGGCAAATCGACAAAGAAGACTAAACACATCAAGGAACAAACGTCCAGGATGCGTAGGACATACATCGTCATCCAAAATTACAAAAGGACACTTTATAATACTATTACGTTTCGCGCAATGCGCAAGGTCGCCTTAGTTGATCATAAAATGTGTCGGCCGCTCCTATCATTAGGTAACTTTAATTATGTCAGCAAATTTAATTACGTGGGTCCTCATTTTGTTCGAGTACTTTTGCACTCATGAACGGCTGCGGTGAGGAACAATATGGCCAGAATATAAACTTCATCCCCTTGTGTTTGTGTGGACAATTGAACAACCATTATAACTACTAAATAATATTAATCGTAAATTTTTCACTTGTAAACATGGACGGTATTACAGTTTTAGCAATCCAAAACTTCATTAACTTGAGATCTTTTAATATAATAATCATTTAATGATATACCAAATCTAATGAAAAGGATATCAAAATATAGAAATAGTAATTGCTATATAATAAACAAAAACTATATAAATTTACTGTAAATGATAAATGTAACTGAAAAGTTACTAATTCAAGATTTTTAGATCAAATAAAATAATTCCAATAATATTTTTTTTTTTTTTTTTTTTTTTGCAAATTGCTTGGACAAGAAAACATATATATTCGAGTTGAATTATATAATGGCATAAAAATGAACCAAACTGCAATATATAATACCTTCTAATTAAAATGGATATTATCAACTATTGTGTACTTGGTGTTTTTTCAGTTGGGAGATATTTAAAAAGATTTCATTTTCGACATTTTCCCTTCATTCTATGTGATATACTCATATATAATGCAAAAAAGAGAAATTCTCTCCTCCCATTAATTTTTGAATACAAAGGATATGGGGAGGCCACCTCATCGTTTACTGTTCACCACTGTTCAATCGGGTACTGTTCATTTCTTTTACTGTTCATCCCGGTTCCTATTCGTAGTTTTTTTTTTTTTTTAATTTTATTTGATTTGACATATGTCTTGTGTTCTAAATAAAATATTTGAATTTTTTAACGTATTAATAAATATAATTGACATATGTCTTGTGTTCTAAATAAAATATTTGAATTTTTCATCATATTAATAAATATAATTTGTATACTATAATTTTACTGTTAATAAAATACTATTCACATAAATTATTTTTTTGTGTGCTTATTATAACAGTTTTGATTGGTACCAAGCAGCATTTTTTGTGCTTATTATAATATTTTTGATTGGTACCAACCTGCGTCTTTTATGTTTTTTTGTTTGTTTTTTTCATAATTTTATTTTATTTGGAATGTTTTGTATTCTAAATAAAACATTTGAATTTTTCTTTTCGAACATATGATATGTTTTGAGGAGGAAAAAAATTTGCATTTATTGCATAATACTTGTGACACTATTTAATATCAGATTTTTTTTTTAATTAACATTTATGAAGATTACTTTTGTTTTGCACTTGTAACGTTTTAGATAAAATTATTATTTTATGATCATAACAGATTTTGAAAAATCGCAGCGAAACGCGAGAAATATTTCTATTTTCTTATCAAATAATATATCAAATAATATATCCCGCAGCGAAATAATACATCAAATAATATATCAAATAATATATAAAATTATTACTTTTGCTTACTATATTATTTCTTATCAAATAATATATCCCGCAGCGAAGCGCGGGCTATTTTCCTAGTAATATAAAATAGCAATACATGTGGACTTTTATTCACGTTTATGATTAACAAATCCCTGAAAATTTTCATTATCTACATGTATGATTGTCTAAATTAAATATATGGTGAAATAAGACTGAACGAATAATTGCATGAGTAATGATATCGACAAGAAATATTATTAATTATTACTGGGAACAGAAAATTTTAATTTGAAATGGTAATTTTACCTTTATTTCATGTCAAATTTAAATGAAATTTTTTGTATCTAGTATTGTTTTTTCTGTCAATATCACTATCCTAATTGCATTAATAAGTAAACAATTTGTATCTAGTATTATTATTTACATGAAGAAAGTCAATCTTCCGCAAGTCGAGTTTCGGAAATTGCAGTTTAAATTTTAATGTTTGGATTGATGAAAGTAAAAGTACTGGATTTATAATTTTTATGTTTGGGTTGATGTAATTTAATTATCAAATTTCAAAATTTATATTTTTTAAAATTTTCAAATAAATTTAACCATTGACTAATGAACATAAGATTTTAGTTTAACTAAGAAACAAATAATCATCCAAAAAATATGCCATCAAATTACAATCCAAAAAAAAAAAACAAGATTCTTACGTTAACAATTTCATATCAGAAATTAACACATACTCTGATGTTCGATTGCGTAAAAATAAAATATACCATTGACTAATTATAAAATAAACTATTTTAATTAGTAATAAATTTTGAAAGACATGATACACAACACCACAAGTATATTAATAATTTATGTAAATATATTATGTAATTGTTTATAATCTTCATCGTGTATGTCAAGTTTTGGTCAAATTATATTTTCTCATGTATACAAATACACATGATAATTTGAATATATGTAGTTTTGTGGGGGGCATAATAATCCTCAAATTATGTTTTTATAGTAGAAAATCGTGGTGGCTATAGTACTCCATTCACATCTTCATTGATAAACCATCATTAAAATGTTCCCGCTAATTTATTTATTTTCCTGCAACTAGAACTCTCGTAGTTTTGGGATGAAGTCGACTTACTGTAGTGGAGGGATCATTAGTAATACAAAATGCAGGAATTTAGTTAAATACATCAAACCAAACAAGCAAAAATGGCAAACTTCTGCATGTGTAGTTACTAATAGTAATGTTAAACAGCCCCTAAATAAAAAGTTTGGAGCTTTTCCCTCAAAAAAAAAAAGTTCGGAGCTTAGCAATAGTAGGAGGTGGAGTCGTGAGAGTTTAGATACTTGTGTTTTGCTACATGGTGAGGGCCGATTGTAAATATTGTTGATTTTCTCAATTATCTTAGTGTCATGCTATAAATATTGATACCAAAATACTTAATGATAAAGTGGAAATGATAAATACAACATAACTATTTTGCTTATAGATGAAACAGAGTTTCTTTCTGAAAATAAAAGAAGCTAATATGTATTATTATTATAAACATAACTATTTTGTGATTCTCCCCAGCATATCCAATAAACTATCATAGTAATTGCATTTAGTAGTCCTATCAAATTTTATTGTTTCCGGATTTTTCATATCTTGAATTGTTGGTTCTATCAAAAATCAATATAACCTGGAATCTTATTGCCAGTATTTTTGTGCGTCAGAAAAATAAAATAACTCCTGAATTCATAAATAAATAAGAACACAAATCACACTCGAAGAGAAATAATATAGAACACACAAACTCATGAAATATTAGGAAACTCTAAGAAATAATATAGAATACATGAACTCATGAAAAATTAGAAAACTCTAAGAAATAATATAAAAGTACACGAACTCATGAAAAATTAGAAAATTCTAAGAAATAATATAAAAGTACACGAACTCATGAAAAATTAGAAAACTCTAAGAAATAATATAAAAGTACACGAACTCATGAAAAATTAGAAAATTCTAAGAAATAATATAAAAGTACACGAACTCATGAAAAATTAGAAAATTCTAAGAAATAATATAAAAGTACACGAACTCATGAAAAATTAGAAAACTCTAAGAAATAATATAAAAGTACACGAACTCATGAAAAAATAGAAAATTCTAAGAAATAATATAAAAGTACACGAACTCATGAAAAATTAGAAAATTCTAAGAAATAATATAAAAGTACACGAACTCATGAAAAATTAGAAAACTCTAAGAAATAATATAAAAGTACACGAACTCATGAAAAATTAGAAAATTCTAAGAAATAATATAAAAGTACACGAACTCATGAAAAATTAGAAAATTCTAAGAAATAATATAAAAGTACACGAACTCATGAAAAATTAGAAAATTCTAAGAAATAATATAAAAGTACACGAACTCATGAAAAATTAGAAAACTCTAAGAAATAATATAAAAGTACACGAACTCATGAAAAATTAGAAAATTCTAAGAAATAATATAAAAGTACACGAACTCATGAAAAATTAGAAAATTCTAAGAAATAATATAAAAGTACACGAACTCATGAAAAATTAGAAAACTCTAAGAAATAATATAAAAGTACACGAACTCATGAAAAATTAGAAAATTCTAAGAAATAATATAGAATACACGAACTCAACCATAGAAGCCGGATTATAAGCGGATCGTGTCTACCAGCGCCGACACCTGTTTGAGTCGGCCACCTCTTGTCATGAGTCGGTAGCTCTAAGAAATATGGATGACGGCATCAAATTAAGCACATAATTATTTGACTGGTAATTTACATGATAATAGACAAAAAAGATAACAAATTTGATGTTAATATCTAAACTAAATTTCAAAGATTTAAGTGGAAGTTTCACTTGTATTTATAGTTGATTTTCTCTGATATTTGACTGCCTTGATACGAACTTTAATATCAAAATATTTTAAATAGTAAGTGGAAATTAGAAATATACTCATAACTTTTTTGTTCATATAAACCAATGATATTTCTTTCTACAAAAAATGAGAAGCTAATTATTGCTATATATATTCATTTGGTCATGCAAATGGTATTTTCATTCATGAAAACTATATATATTGGAGTGCAGATCCTACCCAAAATCAATATAACTTGGAATTCGATTCCAGTAACCCCTGGATTTTAGTTCCAGTATTTTTGTACATCAGAATAATAAAATAGATCTTAATTTCGTAAATATTAAGAACACAAACCACACGTGAACAAAATAAATAATGAACATGAACAGCACAAAGTGGTGCCTGTTTCCACGAACTCCATTACAATTTACAAAGCCTTAAATAAATCAAGTAGTCTAAAAAAAACCCTAACAAATCATCAATTATAAACCTAAATTGAAGTCTAAAAATAATACAATCAATTAATAATTCCTTTTTCGTTCTTTTTTCTTCTTTTCTATAATAAAATAACATCGCGCGGCTCCTTATCCTACTTGACCGTCTCGCTGATGTCATCTTCTCTCCAATCACCTAGCAACCAAAACAAAATTAAAAATAATAAAATTTAGAAATCAAAACAATTGTTCCATTTTAATATTTAGTACCTATGTCGTCCTTCTTTATTCGAGTATTTCGTCGAAGGAGTACGGGTGCTTCTTTCATTATCCGTTTTTCCACTCGAAGAACATTTTCTTTATTGTGGTATTTCATCGAGCACCTTGGCTACATCCTTTAATACCCGATTCTCCACACATTCGTGACTCGTGTTATTAAAGAGAGAAATCACATAGAATCAATGATAAGCTACTTGGTAATTGGTTTTAAAAAATATTGTCGAAACTCCCAGTACTTTCAGATTTTAGAAGAACATCTCGTATCCTCACAATTTAGAAGAGCATTCTTGAAATCTATCTATAATATAATGCAAGGGGATTTGCTGCCTCCTGGTGCAGCCACGTCACCAGGGGCCTATTTGTAAAAAAAAAAAAAAAATTTACATTTTGATGCTTTTTTATTTACAAATTAGTCCTTTTTTCGATATTTTTTTACATTTTGGTCCTTTTTATTTTACATTTTCGTCCTTTATATTTGCATTTGGTCCTTCGAAGTTTTGAAATTAGCATTTTAGTCCAGGGGCCATAAATTGGTCCTATTTTTTTAAAAAAATTACATTTTGGTCCTTTTTTTCACATTTCGGTCCTTTATATTTGCATTTTGGTCCTTCGAAGTTTTAAAATTTACATTTTGGTCCAGGGGCCTCTTTGTAAAAATAATTTATTTACATTTTGGTCCTTTTCTAAAAAAATACATTTTGGTCCTTTTTTTTTACAATTTGGTCCTTTTTTATTTGCATTTTGGTCCTTTTGTTTTACATTTAGTCCTTTCAAGTTTTAAAAATTAAACTTTGGTCCAGGGGCCTCTTTGTAAAAAATTTATTTACATTTTGGTCCTTTTTATTTACATTTTTGTCATTTTTAGTTTAAAAAACTACATTTTGGTTCTTTCTATTTACATTTTTGTCCTTTTCAGTTTAGAAACTTACATTTTGGTCCTTCATATTTACATCTTCATCCTCTTTTATTTACATATCGGTCCATTTTTATATTTTTGAATTTACATTATAGTCCTTTTTATTTATATCTTGGTCCTTTTCAGTTTTACTTCACACTTTGGTACTTTTTATTAACATTTTGGTCCTTTTTAATTTAAATTTCGCTCCTTTTTTACATTATTAATAATTCCTCTCATCTTATGCGTCCACATCAACACCTTATTATGCCTCACTATCACCACTTTATTGGAAAAAATTTCAAAAGACTCCTTAAATTTTTAGATATTGTAAAAAAAAATTAATTTACATATGTATTAATTTTAAAAAAAAATGCTTTTTTAATTTTAAAAAATTCTTAAACTTTTTGTAATACATAATAAATAAAAAAAAATTACTATATGTTATATGTTATATAATTTTAATATTTCATTCATTACAAATATTCGACTTATGTATTATTTTTTTTTAAAAACTAAAATAAAATTATAATAAGTTGAACAATATTAATAATAGAACATCTTGCAAATATTTAAAAATAAAATATCACAAAACTATTAAAAAATACATAAAAGGAAAACTAAAATAAAAAGTAGATGTTTAAATAGATATTTTCTATGAATATATTTGCAAGATGTTTATTTATTATTATTTAATGTTAGTTTTTTATGAATAAAGAATGGAATATTAAAATTATATAAACAAAATATGTAATAATTTAAATTTTTTTAAATCACTACATATTAAGAAGTGTTTATGAATTTTCTTAAAATAAATAAAAAATAACAAAAATAAGTTTTAATTATTACATATGAGATTTGGAGGGTATTTTGGAAAAAAAAAATTAATATCATCCATAAGGAGTATTTTAAAATAAAAATTTGGTAAAGAGTTTTTTTTTTGGAGTTTACGAAAAGATAGAGGATTTTTTACAATATCCAAAAAAAATTAGGGGGTTACAAATATACCAAATCACGGATGTGCGAATAATCATGACATAATTTAAATTAAAGTTTCGAACGAAAGGGTTAGCGATGACATCGTGAAACTTTGTTGTTGGCCGACCACACAAAGGGCGAAAAATATTTGTGCTAAATATGTAGCGAAATTAAGGATTTGTGAAATTAAGAACACTCTTTTTTTCGGCAATGTTTTCTGATCTATTAGGTTCTTAATATATTTCATGACGACTCATTCGTTCTTTTTCCTTATTTTGCTTATGAAGTATAAAATATAAATAATTTTTTTAGCAATAACCGTTTGAATTATTCAAGAAATCCGGCTCTTAAAATATTCAAACGATTTTTGCTACAAAATTTCACTCGCACACAACACACTAAATTACACATATAATAATAATTACAAAAAGAAAGTCACATGCACAAAATGAACAACGATTTTCTTCAACTACATTACTTATAAACCCGAACAACCCGCGCAATTGCGCGGGGGTAAGGCTAGTTATTATAAATTATAAGGGAATTACTGATTTTTCAGATATCAGAGGGGTATATTTGTAACATTATATAATTATATTTTTTACATTTTAATTTTTGAGAATTTATGGTGGTATCTTAGATATTTGTAATTATATTTTTTGTAATCTTTTCATTTTAGATGGCTATATTTCACAGGTTTTGTAAGTGACAAGTGTATTTTTTTAATTCTCACATTTGACGCATATATGTAACATTATCAGAATTTAGAAGGGTGTTTCTAAAATTTACAGAAAATTTTCACATCATTTCTCGGAGAAGAAGCAATGACGGTATCTGAGGAAGGAAGCATATAGAGTAAAAATATTTTCAAAATTTTCATATTTTAGGAAAACATAATTGGCAGGTTTTACAAATATATCTTTTAAATTCACGAAAGGTATGAAATGAACTTCATCCCCTTGTGTTTGTGTGGACAATTCAACAATCATTAGCTACTAAATATTAATCGTAATTTTTCACTTGTAAACAATTTTAGCAACCCTAAACGCCATTAACTTGTGATCTTTTAATATCCAAATCATTTAATGATATACCAAATATAATGAAAAATAATATCAAAATATAGAAATAGTAATTACTAATAATTAACAAAAACTATATAAATTTACTGTAAATAATAAATGTAACTGAAAAGTCACTAATTCAACATTTTAGAGCAAATAAAAGAATTGCAATAATCTCATTTTTGTTTTGTTTTTCTTTTGGCAAATTGGTTAGACTATTTTTTAATTAAAATGGATATTACCAACTAACATGTACTTGATGATTTTTCAGTTGGGGGTATTTTGAGGTTTTTATTTTTGACATTTTCCTTTCATTCTACATATACACGTACATAATGTGAAGGTGAAATTTTTTTTTTTTTAAATAAAGAAGCGGAGCTTCTTTTTGATATATTAATGCAAGTTTAATACATCGTTTTAATTTTACATAATCATGTAAAAAGAAACCTAGTCTAGCGACCAAAAAAAATAAATAAAAGACATTTCCTAGGTAATAAACGTTATTACCAAAATCTTAAAGATTAAGGAGATTGAGAAGCTTTGAGGTAGAGATATGTTTCACGGCTAGAAGAAGTGTTTCCATTCCTTTGCTTCGTGGTTGATCCTTGCTATTGTCGAGGCCGGTGGTGTCCTTTGTTGGTTGAAAATCCGGTTGTTTCGCTCTTTCCAAATACCCCAAGTAGTGGCTACAAAATATGTGTCGAGGATCTCATTTTCTTCCTTGGACTTCTTAGCTCGGGCGTCAAGCCAAAAATTCGATATTGTATCTCGGGTCTCAAACGGGAACCCGATGATGGTCTTAACCCCTTGCCAAACCCTTCTTGCGTAAGGACAATTTACAAGTAGGTGGATTGCCGATTCTTCGACGTTGTTGCAATTTTTGCAAATCGTCTCGTGGAGCCAATTTCTTTTCCTTAAGACGACTCCCGTTAGAATCCTCGCGTTTAGAGCCAACCACGCGAAGAATCTAGTCTTTATCGGAGCTTTTGTTTTCCATAGGATGGTATTCCATTTGCTCAACAAGCCGGGGTTTATGAGTAGTTTGTATATTGCGGAGGTGGAGAAGGTGTCCGGTTTGCCCATCCATGATTGTTGGTTAGTTGACGGCTCGAGATCGTATGCAATTCGGAATTGAGGGAGAAGGGAGAAGAGGTCTTTGACGAAGTAGGAGGAGTGGTTGTTCAATAAATTTTGTAACTCGGATGCATTCCCGACTCCGTAAATATCTCATATGGTGGACGCCCACATTCCTTGATTATTTTGGCAAATTTTCCATAACCATTTTAGTAATAGAGCGGTGTTGTTGGTTTCTAGGTTTAGCATCCCTAAACCTCCATTTTCCTTCGGTAAACATACCTTGTCCCAATTAATTAGACAATGTCCACCAAGACATTCTTGATCTCCCTTCCAAAGAAATTTTCTTGTAATTTTATTTATTTCCTTAAATAGCCATTTGGGAAGGCGGAAGCATTGCATGAAATATGTTGGTACCGCATTGAGGACCGACTTCGCGAGGACTAATCGGCCCCCTAAAGAGAGACACTTTCCTTTCCATCCGGAGAGTCTTGATTGCATTTTTTTTATTAGAGGGATGTAGTCGATTTTCCTTGGTTTTTTTGGTGTTTAGGGGCATGCCAAGGTACAATATCGGTAGCGATGTTTTCGTACAATTTAGTAACCTCTCTAGTGTCCCGTGTAATTCCTCCGGTACCGCTATCGGCACAAAGGCGGTTTTGTCCCAATTAATCACGAGACCCGAGACCCGTTGGAAGAGGTTTAGAACGTAGGTTAGTACCTTAAGGTTGGTCGGGTGCGCTTCTACAAATAGAATAGTATCGTCAGCGTATTGTAGCGCCCTAGTAGCAAATTTGACCGGTGATGCCATTAGGTGGCTCGTGTTTTGGATAAAAGCTTGAAGCGAGTCGGCCACCAAATCGAATAGCATCGGCGATAAGGGATCGCCTTGTCTTACACCTCGCTTGTGTTTGAATTTTTTCCCTAAATTTGAAGGGTAATATCCCCGACCCCGGGCCCGCGCAGCGGAATGAAGGCCCGGTCCGGTCCCCGATTCCCGAGATCACGCCACGAATTCGAGGGTACGATGCAAATAGAAGGATAGATCTATACCAGTGCCAAATTGATTGCACACGAAGGGTTGATCGCCGCATTCTATTCCTCATGTCACGTTGGTGACAATCCGCGCGTCCCATACCACGCGTCCTTCACCACTCGTTAACTACGCCGGTTCACTCGACTTCGTCTTCGTGCGTCCAAGCGTTTCCACCGTCTTTCTCACTCGAGTCGATCACAATCGAAGAACCACAAACGTCGTTCCTCTACTTGTATCCACGTTGATTCGTAAGACGTCGGTCACGGATGCACCTGCCTAGATGATGCACCGGCGAACTTGCTCGATCTAATCGATTATCTATTTCTCTTTCTTCGCACTTTTTCACTCACGAAAGATCAAATCTGAATTTGCTCTTTTTCTTGTGTATTGGGCAGAATGATAATCTCAATAGTCTGATCTGGATGAGAGAGAAAGTATCATATTTATATCTAATAGGATTAGGATTAGCCAAAAGGTATGTATATCCAATATACATCCTTTCACACAGAAAAGTGCATGAAACTGTTCAGTATTCTGTCCAGACGAAATTGATAAATTTCTCTGACAGAACATCACCCAACATGAAAGTTGTAGATAATCTCATTATCTACATAACCCAATTTGGCCCAGCCCAATTGGAGTTCGTATGCAAAAGTTATGACTGTTTAACTAACTGTATGTCATACTGTTGCACCCTTTCGGTATTTCACATAAATGACACTGATACTTCGTTCATATGAAATATATTTCTACAAGAAGGTTATAGATAATCTAATTATCTATCTAACCCAATTTGAACCATTCAAATCGAATTTTCCCACTGACAGTTATGGCCACGAATGTACGACTACATTCGTTTATCCTTGTGTACACTTTTACGGTTGATCCTGAAACTGTATTTCCTTCAAAATTTCCATTAATTTTAATCCTCGAAGAAGCCGAGGTAAATAGATCTTTTATCCATCTAACCCACTTTGACGGGAAATCGCGGGCCTCTAAGAGGTTTTGCGCGTAGTCCCACAAAATTGTGTCGAAAGCCTTGAAGAAGTCTATTTTGAGCATGATCATCGGTATTTTCCTTTTGTGTGCCGCACAAAGCAATTCTCGCGCCGAAAGGAAGACTTCGCCGATCGACCTATTTTTTATGAAGGCGGCTTGGTCACGATGAATTAGGTTTTCCATTTTCGGTTGTAGCCTCGTTGCTAGCGTCTTTGAGAATATTTTTCCTATCGTGTTGATTACACTAATTGGCCGATAATCTTTTCTTTCTATGGGATCCTCTTTTTTTGGAATTGGAGAGATGGTTGCATTGTTGATGGTGTCGAGATTCAAGGTATGATTGTAAAATTCGTCGAATAAGCCTAGTAGGTTAGGTTTTATCAAATTGAAGAATTTTTGATAGAATTCAATTGGGAATCCTTCGGGTCCCACCGATTTTCCTTTTTTCATGTTCATGATGGTCCCTTGGATTTCCGCTTCGATGAAGGGGTCCGCTAGGCTTAACAATGATGTCGTGGTGTTTGGTTCGGTTGGTAGTAGCGTCCGCATGTTATGGGTCAGGGGGACGAGCGGGGCCATGGCAAGGATGTTTTCGTAGTAATTGTCGAATTCCAATTGAATCCGGTTAGGATCGTAGATTATTTCATTTTCTATTTTTATTGCCGTTATTTTATTTCCTTTATTCCGTGCCGAGGCTATGGCGTGGAAATATTTGGTGTTAGCATCGCCGAGCTTGAGCCACGTACAAGACGATCTTTGTTGCCACATAGCCTCTTTTGTATTGACTATTTCAAATAATTTTTCCTTTGTCGCGATTCTCAACCGTAATTCTCAACCGTTCATGTGAAATTTTGAAAGCAAGTTTTTGTGTGTTGAGTGGAGAAAGGTATTTTATTGTTCATTATTGTCCATTTTGTCCTTATGGTGAAATAAGACTAAACACATAATTTATGCTAAATATAAATTGTGGTGCCTAATGAGTTCTAATATTTAATTGTCGTGCTCTGCCGCTTGTAAATATAGTTGATTTTCTCTGCTATCTCAGTTGCCTTACTATACAAATTGATACCAACTAATTTTAGATGATGAAGTGAAAATTATAAGTACAATCATTACTATTTTGTTCATGTATAGATGAAGAAAGTTTCTTTATCACAAAAAGAAACTAGTATATATTATCATATAGATTGATTTGGTCATCCAAATGCTATTGAGTAATGAAAAAATTGTGATTCCCTCAAGAGTATATCCAAAACTACATGTAATAGTCCTATGAGATTTTAATGCTTTCCGATTTTTCATATCTTGGAATGCATGTCCTATCAAAAATCATCAATATAACCTGGAATTCTATTCCAGTGACTTGTATGCGTGTCCTATCAAAAATCAATATAACCTGGAATTCTATTCCAGTGACCTGTTTGCGTGTCCTATCAAAAATCAATATAACCTGAAATTCTTTTCGAGTGACCCGTATGCGTGTCCTATCAAAAATCAATATTACTTTTCTTATATGGCAAAATTATAAGATTCATTTAGCAAAATATATGGCTATAAAATTCATATATATAGTGTGAGATCATATCAAGATGGGGTTAGGATTATGATACCAAAACCCTTATTATAGGATTGTAAAAATTATACTATGTATTAATAAAAAAAAAAGAACAATGATATACATCTCCTAGTATTCTTCTCCGAAAATTTTGATGACGTGAATATAAATTAACACATTAAAAAATAATACATATATATATGATTTAACATCTTAATTTATAATTTGATTATTTTAATTTATAATTGAACATTCAATTAAAATATTAAATCATGAATTAATGTGTTAATTTTTAAGGTCTTAATTTATGAGGTAAGGGTATGTCCAACATTTTCCTAAATAAGAATAAACGTGAAACGTAGAATCCACTCTATTTTCAGATAGTGGGGGTCGATTTGATATTTTTCAACTTTGCTCAAGATACATTTTAAATTTGTTATGTTACTTTTGTAATCATAGTTTCATATTTTAATTTCGAGCATTTTGTGAATTTATAGGGATGTTTTCGCTAATTTCAGGTTTGAGAAGTACTATATGTAAAGTTTTTATGTTAGACTTTAGAGGGGTGCATGTGTAACGTGTTGCCCGGGTTTTGATAGTTGTGTTTTTTAAGTTCTCACATTTGTAGCATATATTCGACATACGCAAAATTTAGAAGGGTGTTTTTTGAATTTTCAGAAATGTTCAGAATTTGTAGGGATATTTTCGATACTTGTAGATTTGAAAGTATTTTTTTATAATATACTCATTATGGGAGGGTATATTTGACAGGTTTATGGATGTATTGTCTAAATTTTCACATGGGAAGCATAGTGCATATATATTTTCCAAATTTTCACATTTTAGGAAAGCACAATTGACAGGTTTTATAATTATAACTTTAAAGTTCTCGGATTTTTGGAGTATATCTCATATTTACACAATTTAGGATATTATTCAAACTTCATATTTCCAATTTCATAAAAGTATTTTTCAAATTTCGACATTTTCAGATTCTCAGGGCATTTCCTCAATTTTCAGAAATTAGAGGGGTATGTATGATATTGTGAAGTTTCATAAATATATATTTGAAGTTGTCAGATTATTGTTTTCAATGCTTATACATCATATATCATTTCTTTATCAGTACAAAATTTAATATTACTATACAAAAAATTCAGTCCACTATTTTCGATAAAGAGATATCAAATTAACATAAATACACTATTTTTAGAGTCCATACATGATTTGTTGTAGCCATATATTATTTTTTGTTTTGTGTCATTATTTAAATTTTAGCAGGGTCGACGCTGCTTGCAAATATAATTGATTTTCTCTGCTATCTCACTCATGTTGATAAATATTAAATATTGATACCAAATAATTTTAGATGATAAAGTGGAGATTTTAAATACAAATCATAACTATTTGTTCATATAGATGAAGAGAGTTTCTTTATAAAAAAAGAAGAAGCTAATATGATATTATTATTATTATATAGATTCATTGGGTCATGCAAATGCTATTCTCAAGTCATGAAAATATTGTGATTTAATTGGCCTATTAGATTTTACTGTTTCCCAACTTTTCATATTTTTGAAAAGCATGTCCTGCCAAAAATCAACAAAACTTGGAATTCTATTTCTAACTTCTAGTGACCCCTGGAAATTTAATTCCAGTGTTTTCGTGCATTAAATAATTAAGAACACAAATCACACGCGAATAATATGAACTAAGAACATTAACAGCACAATGCTGTCTACTTGATACTACTGCTAAGTACTACTTAGTCATCGTAGAAATAAAAATAAAATAAAACCCTAAATTCAAATCATTAATTCTAAACCTAAATTCAAATCATATCAATAGAAATAAATCCAAATCAATTAATAATTCTTTCTTTTCTTCCATTCCTACGACGAAATAACAACGCGGCTCCTTATCCTACTTGACCGTCTCACCGGTGTCATCTCCTCTCCAGTCACCTATCAACCAAAATAAAATCAAAAAAAAGTTAGAAATCAAAACAATAATTTTAATTTAATATTTATTATCTACAAAACAAATTTCTTATATAAAAAAAACTTACTTTCTTAGATGCAACTTTTTCATAAGTGGTGAAGCTACCGAAAGAGGCGGTGGACACGTCAGACTCCCTTCGAGCCAATCTCTCGGTGAATTCGACTGACCCGTTTACCCGACCCGTACCGGTTGAGAAGTCGGTACCGTTCAAACTGGTAGTCACCTCCATATCCATATCCACACTAGAGTTCTCCAATTGAGATGCATAAAAACTCTCGCTGCTACCAGATCCAGAATCCGAAATCCCGGATTTTTCCTTGACAGGTGTCGCGTTTTCATTGGCCGGTACAGAAACCGAAACCCGGTTTTTCTTCACATAGGCAGAGATCATTACTAGAGAAGCTAGTGAAGAAATTGCAATAGATGCAATTATTCCAATTGCAAACAAATTGGATTTTGTCTCGACCTTAACGGGTTCAGAACTAAACCCGTTATCTACCTCAGTGGCAGTTTCCAAAGCACCATCGTCTCGGTTCTCTACTTTGACGGGTTCAGATTCAAACCCGCTTTCTACTTCATTACCTTCCTGGATCTCCACCTTAATGGGTTCGGATTCGAACTCGGTATGTACTCCACTCATAGTTTCTGTAGATTCAGAACCGAACTCGTTAACCATTTGGTTACCAATAGAACTATCTTCTGGATTCTCTTCAACCTTAACGGGTTCAGATCCGAACTCGATAACACCAGTTTCAATTTCTCTTGCTTCTTCTTCATCTTCATTTTCTATGATTCCAATCTCAAATCTATCTTGCATTTCTTTCACATCTTCATTATCTGCTACTGTTTCAAAATCAACCATTTTCTCCTCCTCTTCCTCTTCTATCTCCACCTCCATTTCATTCAAAACAGACTCTCCATTTGAAATTGGTAAAGCAGGGTCGTAATTCAAATTATCACCATTATATAAAGCCTGTGAGCTCATATTTCCTAAAGGGAATGTACCGATTTGAATTGCAAATGGGGCCTCACTAGCAAAGAGGTAAGAAAAGTATTGGATTGATTGAGTCGACCAGTGACTCAATCTATTTGAGATTTCCATTATTCGGTTTTCGATAGCATCGAATTGCAAAGGGGGGTACCTCGAATTGGAATTAGAGGGGGTTAAAACAGGTGAGTCTGACAGAGGGATAAAAACACAGCCAATCAACAGGAAAATCAATGCTAAAGGAGCAATCTTTAGCTTAAAACGGGTTGTTGAATGAGAATTTGGAGCCAGAGGAGTTGATTTAGTTTCGTGCAAGTCAATTTCAGTTGAAATTTCTTCTGTTTTGTCGATTTCAATCAATTCGGAGGGAGAAGAACGTTCTTTTTCTTCAGTTTCGTGCAAGTCAATTTCACTTGAAATTTCTGCTGTTTCGTTTATTTCAATCAATTCAGAGGGAGAAGAACGTTCTTCTTCTTCAGTTTTCACTGAGGATTCAGTCCCAGAACTCTCAGAGGAGAAGCTTTCATCCAAATTTTTACCATCAAACGTCTCAAACAGATCCAATTCACCTTTCTTAATCATCTCAATTCGTGGGTTTGGTCTGTAATGCAAGTACTGAGGCCTTGGAGAGAGATAATTGGTTTTTGGGTCGTATGGAGGGAGGGAAGCTGAGGGTTCAGGATCTAATTGAGTGGATTTAGTGACTGGAGAGAGTATGGGAAGAGGAATAACTACTGGCGTGGTCTTGGAATCGGATTTAGCCAAAAATTCTTCGGTTTGAGTTGGATTTTGATTTCGATCAGAAAGAACTGTGCGTGAACGTGGAGATCTCCCTTTGGAAGAGGCGGAGATGGTGGGGGCCATGAAACCCTTATGAGAAGAGGAGGAAGAGTTAATCGACGGAGATCTCCCTTTCATGGCTGCTTTTGACAGACTCGAATCCCTCTCGTTCTCCTTCTGAGAAGAGGAATGCTTGGTAATGGAGCGGTTTGGGGTTCCAGATCTACTCTGATTTGGAGAAGGAGTTCGGGGAGTAAAACTTGCCATCTATTCTTCGTTTTCACTTCTTTCTCTCAGCAGAGAAAGTTTTGTTTTCAAATTTGAGATGAGAATGGAAATGAATTTTGTGAAATTATGAGAGAGAGATTTTTGCGGAGGGTTTGATTCGTAACGGCTAGTTGGGTATCTATTTGAAAGCAGTGAGATTTAGTGACCGTTGAGATGGATCGTGGGGCTTCGGATTAAAAAAGCGAGAGGGGAAATCTGACCGTTGAGTAATGGACCGTTGGAAAGTTTGCGGTGAGGATTTAAAATGTTTCAACGCTTCTCGTGGATGCTTGCGTCAACACAAATATATGCGTATCTGCCCCCGACTGAATCACTTTAATGATCCGTCATGCACTTTTTCAGTAAGGCCCGTCGTGTTTGAATTATTAGAAAGAAATCCAAGACCAGGCCAATTTGCACCAATAACCTTGTAGGTCGAATCAATCCCTTTGACTTTGGTGTTTTGATTCCCGATAATGGATCTCAAAGCAAAAATTAGTACAATATTCATATCACATTAAAAAAAAAAAAAAAAAAATTTCTGCATATGACCATATGTTTCGAAAAATAATCTTGATTTTAAAAATATTTGAAAATTAATCTGAAACTGGTTTTAAAAATTCGGTGGTACCTGATTTTTAAAATCCGGTCTGTTAATTCAATTATCTTCCAAACATTAGAATTAATAATTAACTTACGAGTATCCTATCCGATACGATATGGATACGGCGATACGGCAATTTTCAAAAAATTACGGATGCGGATACGGCTATATAGTTATTATTTTAATATATTTATATTGTATATAATTAATAAATTAATAATATTTTTTAATTAAATATCATGATAATAAATAAAATTAACATAACAATACGAGTATCATAAAATTATCATAAATTTATTCTAGAAGTATCCTAAAACTAATTTAAAAATATCCCAGAAGTATCCTAGAAGTATCATATATAATTTATTTAAAAATGTTATTGGCCAAAATATATAGAAAAAAGTACACTTTTGCCCCCCCAATCTTTTCCAAAAAGTGCACTTTGCCCCCCAAACAAAAATCTGCACCTTTTGCCCCCCAATGTTTCAAAAATTGTTCAACTTGCTCCCTTCGTCTATTTTTTTGTCAAAATTATGTTAACTGATGATTTGGCAAGTTAAGTGATGACATGGACTGACACGTGAGTGATGACATGGCAATTTACCCTAACCCGATCCAACAAGGAGTAATCCGACCCGCTAACCCAAATAACCCAACCCAACAGCCGCTCTCTCCTCTCTCTCTCTTTCTTTCCCGATCTCTTTCTCCCCCTCTCTCCCTCGCGATGGCTTCAACAGTTAGGGTTTGTGCGATTTAGGGTTCTCGCCGGATCTCCTTCGCATCGCTTCGCCAGATCTGCATCAACAGCCGCGATCTCGTTCGTTCCTTCGCCGTCGGCCAGCAAATCCTCGCCAGAAGTGACCTTGTCGCCGCTTTCTCGCTGCTTTCTCGCCGTCTTCTTCTCCTTCAGCACTTCTAAAGCAGGTTAGTTCCGTTCTATCGGTTTCTTCGTTCTTCGTTTTATCTGTCAAAACCCTAAATCCCTAAATTAGACTCGGTTTGAATGATTACAGCCTAATCAGGCCCAAATTGGACACAATTGGACTGATCAAAGCCGAATCAGCCCCAAATTGGACTGAATTGGACTGATCAAAGCCGAATCAGCCCCAAATTGGACTGAATTGGACTGAATCAGTCCAATTTGGGGCTGATTCGGCTTTGATCATTCCAATTCAGTCCAATTTGGGACTGATTCGGCTTTGATCAGTCCAATTCAGTCCAATTTGGGGCTGATTCGGCTTTGATCGTTCCAATTCAGTCCAATTTGGGGCTGATTCGGCTTTGATCAGGCTGTAATCACTCCAATTGAGTCTAATTTGGGGCCGATTCGGCTTTAATCAGTCCAATTTGGGGCTGATTTGGCTGTAATCAGTCCAATTGAGGCCAATTTGGGGCTGATTTGGCTTTAATCACTCCAATTTGGGGCTGATTTGGCTTTAATCACTCCAATTTGGGGCTGA
This sequence comes from Luzula sylvatica, assembly GCA_946800325.1. Taxonomy (NCBI): domain Eukaryota; kingdom Viridiplantae; phylum Streptophyta; class Magnoliopsida; order Poales; family Juncaceae; genus Luzula; species Luzula sylvatica. The sequence goes on along the minus strand of OX326957.1, from coordinate 3,387,150 downwards.
TTAGGCTTTAATCAGTCAAATTAGGGGCTAATTAGGCTTTAATCAGTCAAATTTAGTCCTTATTAGGGTTGAATTGTACTAATTATTTTAATTTGGTTGTTTAGGTTATGGCCAAAGAAGGTTATTACGTCGTTTTTGTTGGGAAAAGACCGGGAATATATGAAAATTGGGCACTTTGCAACGAGCAAGTGTGTGGCTTCTCACGATCGACATTCAAGAAGTATTCTTCGAAGAAAGAAGCCGAGATTGCGTGGTTCGACTACATGCATAGAAACTTTCAACCCAAAGTGGAAATGCACGATGAAAAGTTTGCCGTAAAAGAAGCCGAGGTCAATAAAGGTAAGTTAGTTACCTTTGGAGCGTTTTTTGTTGTTGTATTGATTATGTTTTTGATCATTAAGTATTATGACATCTATGTAATTTGTATTTGGACATTTATGTAATTTGTGTTTGGACATTTATGTAATTTGTATATGGACATTTATGTAATTTGTATTTGGACATTTATGCAATCTGAGTAATTTGTGTTTTTAAATATGTGTTTTTGATTGTAATTTGTATTGATTTTAATTTGTGTTGATTGTAATGTGTGTTGATTGTAATGTGTGTTGATTGTAATAAGTTCGAATAATTCATTCAAATTACACCAGCCAGAGAAGAATCGCCAATCGCCAATAATTCAAACAAAGTTCATTCAAACCACACAAGCCAGAGAAGAATACATACAATAATTCAACGGTTTACAATATAATTCGAACTCAAACATACAATAATTCAAATTCAAACATACATATAATTCAAATTCAAACATACAATAATTCAAATTCAAACATAGAATAATTCAAATTCAAACATACATATAATTCAAATTCAAACATACAATAATTGAAACTCAAACATACATATAATTCAAATTCAAACATACATGGGCTTGTTCGGCGACGGATGGAATAGTGGAAGAGCGGAAGAATGGAAGAGTAGTTATTCCATTTTATTCCACTAGTGTTCGGTATGATTGATGGAATAAGAAATAAGTTAAAATATTGTAAAAGATATAGAATAATTAACAATGACCAAAATATCCTTTTGTCGCTATTGTTTTTTTACTAAATATTATATTCTTATTTTCAAATATAAAAAATGTAAAAATAAGTTTTTAAATTACATAAAATAGATAGTATGGAAATGAAACAAATATCCGATTAACAAATGACAATTACAATAAATAACATGAAACTATTATTTAAAAGTACTTTAATTTTAAAATTGTATTTCAAAAGATAAATAAATTTCCAAGTATTTGTGAAAAAAATCACTAATTATGTGAAGTGTGTCGCAACGTGTCTCTCTTAAAAAAATCGAATATGAACTCAAAATCACATGCAACAATGATAGCTTCAGTGCCATCAACCACTAGTGCTCAGTGAAATCAAATGCAAAAAAAAAAATCGAATATGAAATCTTTTGAAATCAATGTTCATCACCAATGCATCATTTGCTTGCTCATTAAATTGCTTATCATCAATGTTCATCACCAATGTATCATCATTTGAACTTCTCGCAATTTCTGTAAATTCAAATCAAATCAAACCCTTCTCAATAAATTAAATTTGCTTCCAAGAAAAAACGAAATGTAGATTATCCTATATAAAATCTTGATGGGTCTCTTTGGATAGATAAAAAAATATGGAGTAATGTGAGTATCTTGACTTGGAGCTCGGATCACTGGATTGCCGGAGTTTACGGCCGGAAATGTTAAGCTTTTCCCTCTCTTGTTTCGTGGAGAGAACGAGAACCTGGTGGGAGAGAAAGAAATGAATGATATTAAATTGTTTTGGTTGAAGTGGGATGGAATAAAGAGGGGTATAATTGTCATAAAAAATAGCTTATTCCATGGTTTAGTCTTCTTCCACACCCCCCTTGGAAGAGTATAATTCCACTAAACCACACACTAATCCATTTAATTCCACTCTTGTTCGGCTGGAATAAACTACTTAATCCACTATTCCAAGCTAATTCCACTCTGCCGAACATCATCATAATTCAAATTCAAACATACAATAATTCATTTTTTATTCGAAGATTGTCCAGAGGAAGGGGTTCTCGAGGTTTGAGGCGCCTATAAAAATAATACGTATCGTGAAATTGAACCAAACATATTTTCTTATCAAAGGAAAAATATAATTACCTTTGGGCAAGTGGCTCGGTTATGGCCGGATTTGTGGCATATTGAACACTTTGTAATTTGACCGGTCCTAGCCAATTTTGTGGCACTCGACGGTTTAGGCACTACGCCTCCTTCTCTACGAGCATGTTTTTTAGGTCGTCCGGGCATGTTTCTTTTCAAAGGAGGCTTCGGAGGATCAAGGCCCGTTTTGGGCCAATCATGCCTACCCAAGACCGTTGTCATTACATGGGAATAAGTTTTCCGATGCATCTCTTTGTTGAAACAATCCGCCACATAATTCATCAGTTCATCTCCTTTATTAAAAATTGCACAAACGGCATGTGAGCAAGGAATGCCCGAAAGATCCCAAACCCTACATGAGCACTTGCGAAGACACAAATCTACGACAAACGTATATTCTTTAACTTCCCCTTTCACGTTCTTTATTTTCTCGGTCACCTCGTAACCGTCCCGACCATTCCAAATCAAGTGACAATCCCTATTTCGGTTTATGTTTACGTTCAATTTTTCACAAATTTTTGGACAAATATCATTCGGATAATTGTCGGTCTCCGTTGCTTGTTTCGCGATTCTAACCATAATCATGCGTCTTATCTCTTCTAACATCGTTATTATTGGTTTGTGCCTACAATCCTTAATCCAATTGTTGAACATTTCGGATATATTATTGTCGGCATTGTCGCTCTTGCAACAACTCTTGAAAAAAGCTCGGGACCAATGCTTCGGGTCGGTTCGCAAAAGGTCATTGGTTGCTTCCACCGATTCTTGACGCATAAACTCTAAATTTTCTTCATATTGGGTTACCGAATAGGACCATGCACACAACCAAAATAATTTCTTCAAATTTCCACCTTTATGTTTCTTGCTCCAATTGGCATAAACATGCCGCGCGCACATTCTATGCTCGACATCGGGTAATTTATTTTTGATTGCTACTTGTAATCCCTACACAACAATATAATTGTTATTCCAATTGAAATAAATAAAATAAATATTTTTGAAGGAAATAAACATGCCTTTTGTTGATCGCTAATTAAAACCCATTCATGACCCGACCTCATGTCCAAATCTTCTGCCAACAATTCTAGAAACCAATCCCAATTTACTTTATTTTCTACTTCTACAATCGCCCAAGCAATAGGATACATTTGATTGTTGGCGTCCCTCCCAATTGCCGAGAGTATCTCAAACTTTATTGGGCCTTTCGAGAAACATCCGTCTAAACTGATTACTTTTCTACAACCGGTTAAAAAACCTTTTTTGCACGCACCGAAACAAATGTACATTATTTGAAAACGGGGAACCTCATCAATTTCGTTTCGCCTACAATTTACCCTAATTGTATTCTCTCGATCGGACTCAACCAATGCTTGTGCATAATCCCAAATCTTTGCATATTCTTCGGTGTAACTTCCTAAATATTTTTTCATTGTTTTCAATTTTGCCCTTCTACATTGGGTCACCGTAACATTGACCCCCATCTCTTACCTAATTACCGTTTGCATATTTATTGATTTCCAACCCGGATGCGACCTAATTCGTTCTTCGTATTTCCGAGCAAGAAACGTAGATGTTATCATTTGGCACTTGAAAGTAGGAGTACATTTGTGTTCGGGATTAAACGTTTTTATCACAAATTCTTGGGTTCTATTATCTATCGAAGCGTAAACGACCCAAGGGCAATTAGGTAATTTACATTGAGCTCTTATTTTGTGTTTCTCATTTTTTACTAGTTTAATTTCTTTCACATTGTCTACCGCATATTTCCGAACGGCCGCTCGAAACTCCGAAGCACCGGGAAACCTCATTCCAATATTAAAATCGGGTAAATTTGTGTCCGTAAATTCGGGTTCTTGGGTTTCTTCACTATTTTCATCACTACTTTCATTGCTCGAATAAGAAAATTCACTTTCTTCATTCAATTCGACCCATTCCAATTCTTCCAAATCGGGACGCACGTCGAGAGGCGGTTCCGTTTCAACAATCCAATTTATGCTTTCTTCGGAGTTCATCTTCCCAAATTAACTTCAAATTGACAAATAAATTGGATCAATTATTAAATAAATTAGCAAATAAAGACAGGGGTATTTTTGTAAATTAACAGGGGCTTTTTTGTAAATTAACAAGGGCTTTTTTGTAATTACAGAATTTATGCAGGGGCCTGTTTGTAAATTTTTTAGATCTGTTGAACGAAAAAGAGAGGCGAGAGAAATAATTTGGGGCTGTTCTTTACCGACGGAGAGAGGCACAGCAGCGAGAATATAATTTTTTTAGATTTTTAGATTTTTTTAGATCTTTACCGAGAAGTGGGCTTGGGCGAGAAGGGGCTGGGGCGACGAGGGGGCTGGGGCGACGAGGGGGCTGGGCTGGGGCTACGAGGCTGCTGGGGCGACGAGGGGGCTGCTGGGGCGACGAGGGGGCTGTTGGGGCGATGGTTGCTGGAGCTGAGGCGAGAAGAACGGAGAGAGAGAGAGAGAGAGAGAGAGAGAGACAGGATAATTTTGAGAGAGAATTTGGGTTAGCGGGTCGGGTTACTCCTTGTTGGATCGGGTTAGGGTAAATTGCCATGTCATCACCCACGTGTCAGTCCATGTCATCACTTAACTTGCCAAATCATCAGTTAACAGAATTTTGACAAAAAAATAGACGGAGGGGGCAAGTTGAACAATTTTTGAAACATTGGGGGGCAAAAAGGTGCAGATTTTTGTTTGGGGGGCAAAGTGCACTTTTTGAAAAAGATAAGGGGGCAAAAGTGTACTTTTTTCAAATATATAATGGCCGAAGTATCCTAAATGGAATATCCTATCCGTATCATAAACGTATCCGAACCGTATCGTACCCGTATCCGTATCGGATACCCGTATCCTCAGGATACTTCTGCATTTTTGAAGTATTTGTGTAACATAGAGTAAATGTTTATCATATTTAGTTATTTAATTATATGTATTACTTATTTATTTCGATTTCAAATTTTTATTTTAGTTTTAAAGTATTTTTATTTATACGTTAAAAGTAACCGACAAGTATCCGAAAATATCCAAGAAGTATTCGTTATTATTTTGATATAAAATATTCGGATACACCACGTGGAGTATCCGATACTTATCCGACGAGTATCGGTATCCGATACGATACGTCTTTATTTTTGAAGTATCCGCACAACATAGTTCGTCAATTAAATCCTTTGGGCCCGTTCGGCAAATGATGGAATAGAGGAATAGGGAATAGTAAATTAAACCATTTTATTCCAACATTGTTCGTCAAAGCTAATGGAATAAAAATATTGGATTAAAAAAAATGAATGGTAGTAATGACCAAAATGCCCTTTATCTTATAACTTAATTTTTCTCTAATTAAAATCAAATCAATCAAATAATAATGATAATAATAATAATATAATAATTATTATTATATTAACTACAATAATAATAATAACATTATTAATAATAATAATAATACTATTAATAACATTTATTATTATTATTATTATTATTATTATTATTATTATTTATTATATTAATAATAACAATTATTAATATTATATTAATTATTATTATAATAATAACATTATTAATAATAATAATAATAATACTATTAATAACATTTATTATTATTATTAATATTATATTAATTATTATAATAATAATAACATTATTAATAATAATTAATGATAATGATAATAATAATAACATTAATAATAATAATAATAACAATAATAATAATAACAATAATAAAAATAATAACAAAAATAATAACAATAATAATAAGGGGTAAATTGGTCCAAAATAAATAACTATTGGGTGCTATTCCATGTTTTATATGGAATAGACTAAACCGGCTAAACCCTCATTTTATTCCATGATAATCCATCCTTGTTCGGCAGGAATAGAGTGGATTAACCCATTTAATCCTCTATTCCACTCTATTCCATGGTTGCCGAATGTGTATATCATGAATACAATAATTCAATGCATCAAAAATAAATGAATATATTTTTATCCAAAAATAATTGAAAATAATAATTATTTTTATTAAACAATGTTTAGTTTAATTCAAACTGTTGATGGTTTTGTTGTCATGATCCATGTTCGAAGTTTAAGTTTATTATTTATTTAAGAAAAATGAATTTTCGAAAATAAATGTATTATACGGAAATATGTGTATATTACGTATTTTTTTTGAGAAGTCAGTAATCGTTCACTGTTTTTGCAAAAAAAAAAAAAAAAAGTAATCGTTCACTGAACATACGTTTTGTTTCCTTATATAAAGGAAACTAAAATTTGAATTAATTAAGAGTTGACTGAATTAACAATCAAAATTAACACAATCAATTAATAAATTCAATGAACTAATTTGGTCAAAGTGACAAAAATAACGTAATTAATAAATTCATTGAACTAATTTGGTCAAAATGGCAAAAATTAACATAATTAATAAATTCAATGAAATAATTTGGTCAAAATATTCAAAATTAACATAATTAATAAATTCAATAAACTAATTGTTTTTATTTAAAAAAATACATGTATATTGATTTTGTGAGAATATTGTTTTGATTTATAAGAAAGTTAGTTTTTTTAATATAATAAATATATTTTGTAGGTAACAAATAATAAATTAAAAATATTGTTTTGATTTTGATTTTTTTTTTAATTTTTTTTTTTTGGTTGATAGGTGACCGGAGAGGAGATGGCACCAGTGAGACGGTCAAGTAGGAAGCCGCGTTGTTACTAATTGATTGGATTATTTCTATTGATACGAGTCACGGCTTGAATTTAGGTTTAGAATTGACGATTTGTTAGGATTTTTTTTTTTGGTTTTTTGAAACAGCTTTGTGATGTTCATTTTCTTAATTTAGATTCTTCATTTGTGATTTGTGTTCTTAATTATTTTTAAAATCAGGAGCAATTTTATTTTTCCAGGGGTCACTGGAACACAATTCCAGGTTATATTGATTTTTGATAGGATATGCATTCCAAGTTATGAAAAATCGGGCAAGAGTACGATCTCATAGGACTACACACTATTTTCATGACTTGAGAATAGCATTTGCATGACCAAATGAATATTTATATGAATACATACTAGCTTCATATATGAAACTAGTTATGATTGTATTTATAATTCCCATTTTATCGTCTAAAATTATTTGGTATCGATTTATATGGTAAGGTAGTGAGATAGCAGAGAAAATCAATTATATTTACAAGCCGCGCCGACCATGTAGCAAAAGCACAAGTGATCCGTACCTCGAAACCCTAGGCTCCAAATTTTGTATTTAGCATAAATTGTTTGCTTGTTAATATAATTAATTGTTTACTCTTATTTCACCATATATGTAAACATTATAAAAAACGATTACTTACGGCACTGATGATCAAATCATGATTAATTTATACCTAAATATACTCATCGAGATTAGATTTGTGAATTATATTTGTGAGCGTATCATTTTTTTCGTAAAATATATGTGTGTTCTTCGTGAACTGAACTTACATTTTGTTTACTTATAAAGGAAATTATAATTTGCATTAATTAAGAGTTGATTGAACTAAAATTGTCAAAATCATAATCAATTAATAAATTCATTGAACTAATTTGGTCAAAATGTCAAAAATTAACATAATTAATAAATTCAACAAACTAATTTGGTCAAAAAGTCCAAAATGAACCTAATTAATAAATTCAATAAATTAATTTAGTCAAAATACATTATGGGCCTGTTTGAATTCGTGGATTCTAATATACGTTGTATTCAACAACAAAAAAAAAAAAATTGCTTCAAAAGCCCGTCCCGTAGGCTATTCAACAATTTATGGTATTTGCTTGATTTGATGAATTACCAAATGCATGATCATAATATTCTTTGTTGGATTTGTCCTAAAATCATGAATTTTGTTGTTGATTCTGCATTTCTTATCTAGTTAAATGTAATCATATATTATTTTCTTTACATTTAGTTATAAGGAAAATAAAATTATTTGGTTTTGACAGGTTGTTCCAACTCGGTATAATTTCTTTTTAATTTCACATTAACTTAAGCTACTCAAATAATTATTAAGCTACACAAATAATTAAAAAAAAAATAATTAGCAAACAATATACACCAACAAAAATCAATTATACTACTATCATCAAAATCATAATATTCTTAATAATTAATATAAAATATTAGCTAAATTAAAATTACCCAAATAAGCCAATTCTATCTAGGAAAGAACCTATATTAACATCCATAATCAATAAACCTGCATAATACGAATTAAGACGAATTTTGCGATTATGTAAATTGCATTTTGTGAGAATATTATGATTTAACCTACAAGCCAGATTGGATTTTAGTATCAACTGTACTGGTACCGTACCACTAGTTGAGTTTTTGTACGAGTTCTTGTAATAGCACCAACTGTACCGCACCACTAAGTGTACCGGTACCGTATCAGTACCGTGCCATGACAGCTTTTAACTGAAATACATATCCACTAAAATAAGAAATGCGTTCTTATATCAAGCTGTCAAATAATAAAACAAAACTGAAACAAAAAAAATTCAACAAAAATACCCTTCAACCAAAATACTAGAATCCAAAACCCTAGTCTCCAAATTTTTCAAATGAAGCGTTTTCAGCCCAAATTCTAAATCCAAATTCGCCTCCTCTTCTTTTCCTCCTGTCCAAACCGGCAACATTTCAACCACAACCTTGTTTACCAAATTACCCTCATAAAAGTTCCCCAAAATGCCCCCAATATCCTCATTAACATCCTCTCTGAAATCCACCAAAACACCATTCAATCCCATCTTCACACAAAATTCAAGAATGGAATTCAAATTCAAATCTTCAATTACCACCGCCTCAATTTCAAATTCACTCTCTACTTGTACCGGTTTATCAGATAAAATAACTACTTTCGAAGAAATTTCTTCGGTTAAAGATTCGAGTTTTAATGGGGAGGTCAAATTCCTCGCGATGATTATATAAAAAGGTTGGTTCGCTCCTGCTTCGTGCGATACGGGAAATATCGAGGGTGTTTTCGCAAAATTGCTTGAAAGAATAATTCCATCATATTCTTGTAGTAATTTGGAATAGTATCCTCCTAATTGAGTTTCTCTCGTATTAATTTCGTTTAAAATCTTGCCATTCATTGAGAGAGTATATCTATTAAAAAAAACATCGTTTACTCAATTTTGATCATTAGTTTAAATTGACTAACTAATTGAGGCTAAATTGTCCTAATTTTGTCAAATTCGCACAATTGGGTACCCTAATTGCACGATTAAAGCTTAATTGAGTCTAAAATTGAATAATTATTACCTTAGTGTGACAAAGGGTTTGTTAGTAACCATTCTATGAATAAAAAATTCATTCAATTTTCTGCACAAATTTTCCTCCACGCCAGTCACAACCTCAATTCCTTCTTGTCTAAGTCTTTCAACCCCTTGGGAGAACACTAACGGGTTCGGATCCGTCATGCCAACCACAACCCGTTTAACCTTCGCTTTGACTAGAGCTTCGCTGCAAGGCGGAGTCCGCCCAAAATGGTTGCATGGTTCGAGACTCACATATGCAGTTGCGCCCTTTGCTAATTCACCAGCTTCTCTCAATGCAAAAACCTAAAATTTGAACTTCGATTAAACCCAAATTACTGCAATTCAACACCAAAATGAAGTACCTCGGCATGAGGCTGGCCAGCCTTGGGATGGAAGCCTTCGCCGACGATTTCACCATCTCTGACGATCACACAACCCACCAGTGGATTAGGGCTTGTGTGACCAAGTGCTGTTCTAGCCAGCTCAACGGCACGCTTGATGTAGAACGCGTCGTCTCTAGAAGCCTCGCAGGTAATGACCACCGAACGACCAGGATTCCTCGTTGCCCGTACAATGGTGGCGCAAAGGTGAGAGCTTTTGCTGAAAGGTTTAATGGAGGGGAGAGTTTGGAGCAGAGAAGATGAGGTCGCCATAACAGAGTATGTAATGAAATGAAAGAGTGATTATTTTGCGACTGTACCCTCTAAAAGATAGAAAATTATTTGTACTGGTTTACTGGTTTAAACAATGGAGGTGTCCGGTTTAAGGACGGGCTATGTTGCGCGGATACAGATAGGGGTGTACATAAATTTTTCTAACCCGTCCAACCCGCCCAATCCGACCCGGACCAATCCGTTTTTGCGGGTTTCAAAATTATTTAGTCGGGACCCGGACCGACCCGGTTTTTGTGGGTCGGGTTGTGGATTTGAAATTAAAAATCCGGATTAACCCAACCCGGCCCATAGACTATCAAATTTTCAATTAATTATGAAAAATTTATTTATATCTCTAATATCTTAGAAAATTAATTATCATATTTATCCTTTACATTAGTTTAACATAAGCTAGACTTAGTTTTTCTTCACTTCAATTAATAATCCAATAACACACAACCACAAGTCCACTAAATTACTAACAACAAGTTCGTAACAAAACTCAATAGTCAATAACATGATGAAATCATTTCTTTTATTTTCGTCACGCCGGAAGTATATGAAGTTGAAATAAATAAACTAACAACATAAAACTTCTTCACGGGACATAAATTTAGAGTTCCCATTTACTTAATTAATGTTATATTATATGAATCAAGTACAATTGGTACCATCGAATTGGGTGTTTGTGATATTATATGGTTTAATTAAATTATAAGTTATTTTTCAATTGTGATTCATGTGTTTGTTAAATAATTTTGATGATTTAATCAAAAAATATAGTTTTTATTCAATATTTTTTTGGTTACATATGAATAATCGAATACATATCTATATAGTATATAATCGGCAAAAAAAACCCGGCTTACCCGCCCAACCCGCCCAACCCGGTTATGTTGGGTTTCGAAATTTTTATAAGTATCATGGTTGGGTTGGGTTGGAAAAATAGAAACCCGTTCTAAGTGGGTTGGGTTATAGTTTCGATAAGAACCCGCCCAACCCGGTATACGTACACCCCTAGATACAGATAGGGGTGTCAATGGGACGGATATTGTCCGAACCGATCCGAACCGTATCCGAAAAATATCCGAAAAATATCCGGATCCGGATGGAACATGATCCATTTTTACGGGTATGGATCCGGATCTAGGAGCTAAAATTTTGATGGATCCGGATATGGATCCGGATACTATCCGGATCCGAATAAAAATTGTAAACGGATATCCGTTTTGTTGTAATCATGATCAAAATTATAATAATACATAATAGAAAATAACTATATTTTAATTCACAATAATACATAAGAATCAATAATCACTTATATATATGTGTATATATATAATTTGTTTTAAAATTATAAAATAATCAAGATTTGAATTCTAAAATTATTATTATATTATTGTATCATAGTATCCGTTTTAATATCCGAATATGATCCGTATCCGTATTCGTATCCGACAATATCCGAACCGTATCCGTATCCATTTAATATTCGAACCGGATCCGAGTAGTACCGTATCCGGATCCATATCCGAAAAGAAATATGGATATGGATCTGGTACAACCACTATCCGAACCGTATCCGAACCGTTGACACCCCTAGATACAGATACACACAATTGTATCTAACACGATACGATACGCGTCAAATTTTGCAAAAAAACATAATATTCGATACGTCTATTATATATAATATTTTATTATTTTATTAATTATAATTTATATATTTTATATATATATATTTTTGACATAAAATATATTAAAATTTTGTTATTGCCGAAATAACTTGTTTATTATATTTATTTATTTACTTATACATATTACTCATTTATTTTTGCTTAAAATTTGTATTTTAATTTTTTCAAATATACTTATTGATGCGTTATAAGTATCCGACAAGTATCTGGAAGTATCAGAAAATTATTCGAGAAGTATTCATTATTACTTTAAAATACAATATTTGACACGCCACGTGGAGTATCCGATCCGATGAGTATCGATGTCCGATCCGATGAGTATCGGTGTAGTATCCGCGTAACATGGCTCATGAATGATTTATCGAGTTTTAATATTATGTTACATGAATATTTCAAAAAACAAGTCATATCATATCGGATACCGATACTCGTCGGATATGTATCAGATACTTCATGTGACGTATCTGCATATTTTATTTCAAAATAACATTAGATACTTCACGAATATTTTCGGATATTTGTTGAAACTTATAACGTATCCATAAGTGTATTTGAAAAAACAAAAATATAAAATTTTAATCAAAATAAATGAAAAATACATATAATTAAATAACTAAATATAATAACAAAATATTTTTGTAATGACAAAATTTTAATATATTTTATATCAAAAATATAACATATTAAATATTACATATAAAAATTATAATTAATAACATATTAAAGTATTATATATAATAAACATATCGTATCTTATATTTTTTAAAATTATCGTAACATCATATCGTATTGTGTCGGATTCGCCTTAAATTGGTTCATTTATGCATACGTAGTTGTGGGCATAAATCAACATGTTTTCAGATAGAGGCTCAATATTTTCAGATTTGGGCTTTATTTGGTTCCTTTGTTTGTGCCTATAAAATTTTGGGTTTTATTAAAAATAGAGGCTCAATATCTTGAGATTTGGGCTTTATTTGGTTCCTTTGTTTGTGCCTATAAAATTTTGGGTTTCATTAAATATTTTGCAAATAGAAGCTCAATATCTTCAGATTTGAGTTTTTTTTGGTTCCTTTGTTTGTGCCTATAAAATTTTGGGTTTAATTAAATATTTTTGCAAATAAAGGCTCAATATCTTCAGATTTGGGGCTTTATTTGGTTCCTTTGTTTGTGCCAGTAAAATTTTGGGTTTATATAAATATTTTGCAAATTAAGGCTCAATATCTTCAGATTTGGGGTTTATTTGGTTTCTTTGTTTGTGCCTAAAAAGTTTTTGGGTTTAATTAAATATTTTGCAAATAGAGGCCCAATATCTTCATAATAGTCATTTCTGGATATAATCGAATTAAAAAACTCGACACTTTTTATTTTTTTAGGATCATTTGGTGTTTAACTGTAATCTTATGTGAAACTCATTAAAAGTATATCATTTTTGTATAATTTATACTTTTCACAATATTTGGTACCATGCAGAAAATAAAAAAAAAATCTTCGCTACCTTCAAAATTATATGAACAGTACATGGTAATATTATTTTCTCAAGGTTTTGTACAGTTTAAGCACAATATTTTCTCATTTACTCATAAAATACTATTTTGTTTTATACAAAGTAATATTATTTATTATCATTTTTCATACATATATATATATATATATATATATATATATATATATATATATATATATATATATATATTCTTTTAGGTTGTACATTTTTTTTATCTCAAGAAGTAATTTTCATATGATATCCAAGCAATTTTATTTTAACAAAATGCATTTTTCTATATTTTTTCCATCTTTCATTTTGTTTAATTGAAATAACAGTATAAAGAAAGAAAAATGATGACATTGTTTTTCACATTAAATTATTTTATATTATTTCAAGTACATTAATTGCCTTCATTCTTAAAATATTATTATGTTTCACTTTCATGTAAAATAATTTATTGTTTATAACCCAACCATATCTTATAATTCATATTTTTTTAGTTTTGAAGAAAACTAGTTTTATCCCCGCGCAATTGCATATTTGACTAAAAAGGATCAAAATATAATTTTTTTAAACTAAAAAGGACCAAAATATAAATAAAAAGGACCGAAATATAATTTTTTTTAACTAAAAAGGATCAAAAATGTAAATTTAAAAATATTTTTTTTACAAAAAAATCTTTGATGACGTGGCCTCATGTACGAGCTCCATTTCTTACAACTTTATACATAAGTATAATAACATATTTGACTTTTCAAGTATACCCTTCAAAAATCTTATCGTATCAAAGATATACCCATACAAACTGAAAATATAGAGAATATCACTACGAACATTAAGTTTCAAGTATTAAATATGAAAATATTCGCTTGCAAAAAATAATTTTATGTATATTTTTGCAAAACCTGCTTTCAAAAAATGAAATGAATTCCCTTATGAGATTATCGATTTAATAATAATATATCAAAGATACATGTAAAATTGGTAACACAAAACATTTTGATGTGACTTCTAAAAATATGTCCATGAATTTGTCTAGAAATATTATTACTTTCAAAATAATAATAATAATAATAATAATAATAATAATAACAATAACAATAATAATAAGATTTTTTTTTTTTTTTTTTGAAGACGGCAATTGCCGACTTTGGAATTTCATATATGAAATAGTAAGATTTTTTTATCGACACTATACTTTTATCTATGTTTATCATACATTTTCATTACTTCTTTCTTAACTTTTTATGTATTTTTCGTTGGCTATACCTTTTAAATAATTTTATATGTTTAGTATACATTTAAATGTTCTTTTTATATATACGACTATTTTATATATTTCTATTTGCATCTTTTTGAATATCTATATATTTTTGTATGTTTATTATTTTCTTTTGGAGTAGAAGTGGCGTGACGACAAAAAACTCGACAATGATAAATTATCCTTACAATAATACTAAAGTTATATCAACCCTGCCGAAGCGGAGCAAGGGTAATCACTTTGCGAATATGCCCTCTGAAAGATAGCAACTTATTCATATCAATATAAATAGATTTAAAACAATAGATTTATATCGATATAAATAGATTTAAACGCAAGTCCAAGATCTTTTTTTGAGGGAACGACAAGCGCGATTCTCGATTCGGTCATTTTCATTAAAACTCGAAAAGAAAACGGGTTACAACGAATGGAGTAAAAAAAAAAATAAAAAAAATAAAATGCAACCTAAACTTATGTACATACGATTTCCACAATCGTTCTCTTCTATTTGTTATACGTGAACCTTCGATCAACAATTAGTTTTCCATTTAAGCACAAGATCTTTGATGCATTCTATCACTAGACCCGGCATGCGACCTTTCCTTAAGTCCAAGATCTTTATCTTGTTATTGTTATGAAATGGACATTTAAAACAATCTAATGAGAATGAAGTTCAAACTAATGTCATTTATAGTATATTAATCATTTAATTTATTTTCTAGCTCAACTCAGTATTATTTTTTTCTTTATGGACATATATAGTTTGCAATTATAATTGTCTTGTTCTCTAATAATTACTATTATTTCTACAATAAGTTCTAATTATAGATTGAGGTTTCAAAACAAAACTGTGTACTTTTTGACATTACAATCTATAATTGAGGGCTATTTGAATTTAAGTGCCAATAATTAAAACCAACATATATTTATATTATGTATATTGCTTGATAATAATTTTGAATCAGTGAACATGCTTTTATGAACTAAATATTATCACATTATAAATGGTAATCATACACTCATTAAAAAAATTAATACAATGCAACCAATCACAGTAAATTCGGATTCATGCTCTTATCTTTTTGACCATATAAAGAAACCGTTTTAGAAATCATTAGTTTGAACAAGAAAAGAAACATATTCACTGAGTGTACACGTTTACTCTATTTCAAAATCAAAATTTTCAAAATTTGAAATCAGTAAAAGGAATTCAATATAATCATATGATTTTTTTTTAATATATATAATACAAAATCTATAATAATTAAGGTTCATGTTCCTAATTCGTCTATAAATATTATCATTTGATATAGACAAAAGATATATATTCACTGCGTTGACACGTATGCACCACATCGATGACGACATTTGTTTTCATTAGGTTCGTCGAACCATGTCAGTAATTACTTCATTTAGTTCTTTCATAAACCCACAATGCCTATATAAACGCTCAATTTCTATTCTAAAAGAAAGTAATCTATTTCTTCCTTCGTCTCTTTCAATTTTGTTCAAAAAATCACTTTCTTTATCAATGGCCAATCCTAATCAGCCAAGTGGATCCCGAGTAACCCGCCGAAGAAGAGTGGAGATGAGAAGAATCGAAAACGAGGACGCACGACACGTGTGTTTTTCTAAACGCCGTGTTGGTCTTTTTAGGAAAGCTAGTGAGCTTTCCACTTTATGCGGTGCCGATATAGCAATCATTGTTAATTCGCCTACGGGTCCGTTACTCATCACGCTTTTCATTTAATAAATCTATAATTTTATTATTTCGTATACTCACATGATATAATTTCTGTTAAATTTTAGATCTAGATTGTATATTTTCATCTTATTATTATTTTTATTTTTTGATCTAATAGGTCGGCCTTACAGTTTTGGGTGCCCGGCTGTGGATCCGGTTATAAACAAGTTTTTATCCAATACCCCGAACCAACTGAGTCGAAACCCTAATCCTCATGGTGGATTGGTGAACGACTTGAACCAAGAACTCATGAATATTAGAAACCAACTCGACGAGGAACAGGCACGAAAACCCGTTCTCGACGATAGAGTTAGAGTGGCCACTAACATAGCCCCGGAGTGTGAATGGTTCGATAACATCGAAGAACTTCAGCTCGATGAGTTGGCTCGACTTTTTGACACTATGTGTCAGACAAAAGCAAGGGCGGATTCTCGAATGTACGAGTTGCAGAACAATCTTTCCGGTCCACTTGGACCAGTTGTTGCTCCTCCACTCTCGCTGAACCGAATTGTAAACCAATTTGAACTGGGTCCATTTAATATAATACCGAGAAGTCTTAACCCGCTCAATGTACCGAATCCGAACCCGGCAAGTGGTTTTCTTTTTGGCTTGATCAATCTAAATACAGACCCTAATAATTTGGCAGGCAATAACAACATGAATGTATCATATCAGCCAAGTCTCGAAAACATGAATCAACAAGGAGAATTAGCTGGTGAGAATTCAAGCCATGATTCAGGAATGAGACTTAATCCAATGTTAATCAGGTTCAATCAGTTTAACTCTGATTTAATCGGTACAAATGGACGCAGTATTGGTCCGAGTCGGTTCAACCCTAGCTCGAGTGGATCGAACCTTGACCCAAATGAACCCATTCCTTGAGGATGATTTCTTGTTGGATTTGTCTAAGATTAATAAGTTTGGTATGGAGTATGTTTTATTTGTGATGTTATTTTCTTTAGTTTGAGTATTTTCATTTGGGGGACTTGTCCTTTTCTTTTATGTTAGTGTTTGTTTTAATTTGAAGGATCTATGGCTTTTGTTATTGAGTTAGTGTTGTTTTAATTTGAAGGATCTATGGCTTTTGATTTTTTTATTGAATTAGTGTCTTTTAAGCATTTAATTTGTGGATGTGTTGTTTATGCAACACTTTGCTTAATTAGTGTTTGTGCGAAACTCAATTAGTTAAAATCTATTGGGGACTAGTAAATTCTACATGACATGTTGAGCATTAATACAAGAATATTTGAAATTACCGTGAACATTGTTCGCGGGCACGCGTAAAAGCGCAATTACTAAAACGATTTAGGCCATCGTTTTGTATAATGGAAATGCTAACTTAACCAATTTGGAAAATATTATATTTTTTTTGCACACATATTTTATGTAGCCACATTTCATAATTCAATCCAAACATGAAAATTTTCAAATCTTACTTGGAGGAAGAGTTCGCTAGATTTCATGAAGAACGTTTAGAAAAGCACACGTGACGACCATACTCGTTTATGAATGCGTTAAAATTGGTTTCGGTTCACAAATTGAGTGGAAGATAAGAAGAGCAAAAAAGTTGTGAATGAAAAAATGAACCAAGAGGAAGATTTATAGGCATGTTTGGTTGAAAAGAAATCTCCAAATCAAAAAATACACTGGACATTTTTTTGATCTCATATAGGTAATATTTTATGTAAATATAAATAACAATGCATGATTATAATTTATGAGTTTCCTATCGTATTGAACTTGAAATTGTATTTTAGTATATTTAGCAAATGGTAATTCAAATGAAGTGAATTCAAATTTTGAATCAACGAATGAGTCTTCGCGATGAATTAACAATATATTAATTTAATCACAATACAATAATTATATTCAACGCGCATAAAAACCCCAAATGTGCGAGCACACTTTAAAATTGGAAAGCCGAGCATTTGGGGGTTTATTATGCATGTTGCATATCACTTATGGTTCGTAATATTATGTTGAGGTGCACTCCCACTGTAAATAATGAAATGATATTATGACATTGAAAAAACAATGAAATATAAATTGCATGCACTAATCATGCAAAAACAATGAAATCTAAATCAGATAAACAATTGCATTTTATAATTCATGCAAAATGCCTACCAAAAAAGACTATTGATGCAAAAATTGTGAAAGAGTAAACTAAATCAATACGATAGATTATAAATGCAGGCCAATGATATAAAAAATTACAAATATTATGGACGGTGTATTTACCAAAGTTAATTTGACAATGAGAATCGGAAGACATCAAAAGAAATTTAAAGTTTAAAAATGATATCAATATGGGTGTTTTAATGGCTTGGAATTATAAAGTTTTTCAATCCTACTCATGTTTATTTGGTTTTAGTGAGTGAACATAATGCTACAAGGCAAAGAGTTGATGTGGCCACGAATAGAGTGGAAGAGAAAAAAACTTTAAATTTTTTGAAATTGGCAAACTAAGAAAAATTGACAAACTAAGTTTCTTAAATCCATTAATCATAATCCTAATTAATTTATTAATTTAAATTCATTAATCCAAATTCATTAATCTTAATTCTAGTTAATTAAAAAACGATTGGATTTACTGAAATAATGATGTCATTGAAGTAAAATTGAGGATGTGGGGAAGAGAAATATAATTTCCCTTTGTTTATTTAGTTCAATTTTCCAATGTAAAAGTCTTTACATGAAAAATGAGAAGATATTTATGTTGTTCAATTCGCTTATGTATCATACAAAACTGAAACTAAAAAAATACTTGAGGACGGAAAATGAACTAATTTTGATGGTAGTAACCAAATTAAATTTTGATAAGTTTAAGAACTTATTTGTGTACACTTATTTATGTTATGGTAGGTAAAATATACTCTCATTTTTATTTTTATTTTTGAAAATGTTATTAAGAAAATTATTTGAACAAATACACTAATATAACCTACTGAGTATTATTGTACGAATAATATTTTCTTACTCCAAAACATAATGAAAATTATATATAATATCATAATTTTTAGTGAAAATAATAAACAATATCGGAATTAACCAAACATAATTAAAAATAATATTTGATATTCTTATGAGTTAAAAAATTATTTATGTTTTGGCAAACTATTCATATTCATTTTTATTTTATTTTTAACTTTTGAAAATTTAAATAATACAGTAGATTGAAAATAAAATAAATATAAACATACTTAGTACTATCTAGGATTCTTATATATTTTTTTTGATAATGCTTAAAATTCAACTATTCAAATATATATTCGTGCATTATATTTTTGTACACACACACTCTTCAAAAATTCAACTATATAGAAACAATGTTACTATAGATGTCAAAACAAAAATAAAAATTCAATTAATTAATTCGACAATTTTTTTAAATTAAATTTCGAAATATACTATTAATGCATGATGTATGTTTTATGATATTTATCTCAATGAATTAGTAAATCAATTTCATATGAAATGATAAACAATCGAATAGATCTGGTTTAACGTGAAACTAGCAAAAATGATAATAGTTCATGTTATCAATGTAAGATAGTTAATTGTCAAATAATTGACACGTACATGTCTACGAAGAAAATTATGAGTATAGCGAATTCGAGTCTTATAATTATGCAAGTTGTTTATCACTTTTTAATCGTACTATTATGTTGAGGTGCACCCTCATTTCAAATACAATGATATATAAATTCCATTCGGTAATCATAAAAATACAATTAAGGGAAATTTTTACCTATACACACATTAAGTTTGATAGTACATACAATAGACACAAAAGTTTGGAATTTTGAGAAATGACACTCTCGACTTTTCATCGGGAGTTTGTAAGATTTTTTTATTTTGATACTGCACCCCATATTGTACCATTGTATGTACCCAACATTTATATTATTTATAAAAAATCCAAATAAATATTATATTTCAATATTAATTTTAGAAAACTATATTTTCTTTACAAATAAATGTGCACCTATTTAAAATATTTATGTTTTATAAAACAATATATCCAATAGTATTTTATTTCGGAAATTAATAATTATTCTGATTTACAATATAATTAATTTTTTACAAAATTTTGAAAAATGATAAAAATATTACATATTATTTCAAACAATAATGTAGTTGAGAAAAATTAAGAAAAATTGTAAATAAAATATTATAAAAAAAATGTGATATAATTTTTCAAATTAACACAATGCGAATATAATCTTATACTCGTAGGGAATTATCCCGTCCTCGGGCCCGCGCAGCGGATATGAAGGCCCGGCCCGGTTCTCAAATCCCGAGATCACGCTTCAATATCGAGGGTACGATGCAAAGTAGGATAGACGATTACCAGTGTGAAATTGATCACGCACGACGGGTTGATCGCTCGCATCCTTCTCTTCCTCGGTGTCACGTTGGTGACTAGCCCGTGCGTCCCATACCACACGTCTCCCACTGTCTTGACACGCCTCCGGTTGTCTTCGTACGTCCCACGTCCACACGCTTCCACAGCCTTTCACTCTCTTACTTCTCCGGTTTGATCACAACGAAGAGCCACAAGTGTCGCTCCTCTACCCGTATCCACCGTGAGTCGTAGTACCTCGGCCGCGGATGCACCTGCCTAGACGATGCACCGGCGAACTTGCATGATTGCTTTCGATTCTCTAGACGGAGAAAACTCTTTTCTCTTTCTCTCTTTCTCTTCGCACTCTTTCAAGACGTGATAAGAGTCTCTCTAATTTCTGGACCGAATTAGACATTAATTGGTTTCAATTAACTGCAGAATTAACTGAATGGAGGAGAGAGAAACATCCTATATATACTACATAGGATAAGGATGGGCCAAAAGGTATGTATATATATTATACATCTTTTCAAACAGAAAACTGCATACACCCTTTCAGTATTCTGTTGAAACGAAATTGTTAAATCGTTCCAACCGACTTAAAACCTTCACGAAAGTTGTAGATAATCTTAGTATCTTTCCAACCCAATTTGGCCCAGTCCAATTGGAGTTCGGATGCGAACGTTATGACGATTTTACTAACTGTATATCAAACTGTCGTACCCTTTCGGTATTCCATTAAAACGACACTGATACATCGCTGAAATGAAATATATTTCTACATGAAAGTTCTAGATAATCTTATTATCTATTCAACCCAATTTGAACCATTCAAATTGGAGTCGTTATCTGAAAGTTATGCCAGTTTTACTAAAACAGCTTAAACTGAATTTTCTGGTTTTCTTAATAAAACCGTTTCTTATCAATTTAACTATGTATATCCAATATACATATGTGCATCTAATATACACATTATTTATGCCCACGAATGCGTGCGTTCGTTTGTCCTTATACGTACCATTTTATCGTTGATCCAAAACTGTATTTCCTTCAATACTTAAATATAATAATTTTTTATATAAAATATTTTTGAAAATATGATTTTTATTTGCGAAATAAAATACTATTACATATATCATGTTATAAAATATGAATATTTTTAATAGGCACACATTTATTTTTAAATAAAATATAATTTTCTAAAATTTAATAATGAAATATAATATTTATTTTATTCATTATTAATATTATAAATGTTTGGTAAATATATTGGTGCAATATGAGGTGAAGTATCAAAACAAATTGAATCTTACGAACTCTCCATTTTTCAAAAGTAGAAAGTGTTATTTTTCAAAATTCCAAACTTTTGTGTCTATTGTGTGTAATATCAAAGTTATTTTGTCTATGGACATAATTTTCTTCACAATTAAAACTATAAACGAGAGTCCCAACCCAACAATTATTTTTGATAATTCATGCAAAACACCTTAGAAAAAAAAACAATTCATGCAAAAATTGTGAAAGTATAAACTAAATCCAATCCATGCAAAACGCCTACAAAAAATAAGACAAGTTCATGCAAAAATTATGAAAGTATAAACTAAATCTAATTCATGCAAAACACCAACAAAAAAAATAAGACAATTCATGCAAAAATTGTGAAAGTATAATCTAAATTCAATTCATGCAAAACGCCTACAAAAAAAAAATAAGACAATTCATGCAAAAAATGTAAAAGTATAAACTAAATCCTTGAAATAAATTACAAATTCAGACCACTCGGCATAAAAAAATACAAATATTATGGTCGGTGTATTTGACAAAGTTAACTTGACAATGAAATATAGGATGATATCAAAAGAAATTCAAGTTCAATAATGATATAAACAATCGTGTTTTAATGGTTATAGGAGGGTATCAAAAGAAATTTAGGTTTCATGGAGGTGTTTTTTGCTCATACTTGAGGATGAGAAAAGCAAAAAAAAAGTTGGAAAATCAAAGATGAGAGTGCAAGCAATTAAGGATTTATTATGCAAGTTGCATATCACATATTGATCATAATATTATATTGAGGTGCATTCTCATTACAAATATAAAATGATATTATGACGTTGAAAATACAGCCAAATATAAATTGCATGCAAATACAATGAAATCTAAACCAGATCGTTTTTGATAATTCATGCAAAAACGCCAACTAGAAAAAAAAAATTGGTGCAAAAATTGTGAAATTGTAAACTAAATTCATACGCACCACTCATATCAGAAAATACAATACAATAGATTATAATTCTAGTGAGTGGACACAAGATATGTTTATTTGGTAATTCATGCGAATGCAATGAACGATATTAACCAAATTTATATAAAGATCATAAAAGTTTAGATTATTCATATGAAATAAAAATAACAACAATGATTTGGTCAAACTTAATTGATAATTGATAATTAGATAAAAGAGGATACAAAAAAATATATGGCTTCTCGTCCAATTAACGTATATATTGTTTTCATAATAAGATATTTTTACTCACTCTATTAACTTCTGAAATTATCTTGTTATTGACTATGTTGTTTATATATTAGAAAAACATAATTTCTTTTATAATTATATGTACTGAAAATTTATTTTTGACAAATCAGATAATTCCTGCCCAGAAAAAATAGAACAAAACTATAATATTTTCCTTTCCAAATTTAAATTCCAAATTTCGCATGTTTCTTCTGCCAGAGAAGAAACATTACCCAAATTGATTTGAGGGGCTGTTTGGCAAGTGGAATTAGTAGAACGGAATTGGATTATAAGATGGAGGGAAAAAATATTCTGGAATTAGTAATTCCACAGTTTGTTTGGATGTATAAATTATAAGATGCTGGAAAATATAATTTTTTGTTTGGTTGTTGAAATATTTTTAGAATTTGTTATTAAGAATGTACAAAAATAATATTTAACTAAAATTAGTAAAAATGATTAAGTATTTTTAAATCACCAAATAAAATCATTTTATGATCCACAGAGTATCAATAAATCACACAATAGAAATCACATATTATATGTCAAAATAAGAGAGATCAAACAATATAATCCAAACATAATTAAAACTTTTAAGTATAAAAAATACATAACATGTTAGTCATCTTGAAATAATTGCAAGAATAATTGCAAATATAATTAAAACTTAGAATTAATGCCAAACATAACTAAAACTTTGAATTAATGCCAAACATAATTAAAACTTTAAATATAAAATCATTTTTCCTCGTTGCCGAATAATTGCAAAAATAGCCACATTATAATCATCTTGAATTAAATTCTTCATTTCATCTACATACAAACGTATAAAAATACATAATTAGGATTTTAATGATATAATTACTCCATTAGAAATGAAGGTCTAATTAGGATTAATAAAAAAAAAATTAATGGATAGGGATAATTGTTTAAGGGCATTCAGATATATCATTTGGCTAAATCAACATATTTTCCAATTTTGTTCAATTCTAAATAAATAGTTCATCAGACCAACAATACAGGTACTCACCATCTTATCCTCCAATTATTTGACAAAATTAAAATAATTAAGAAAATTAATGCATGGAACGATGAATAATTGATACGAGAGGTCAATTTGCATGCTAAGGTACCACTATTACAAAAAGAAATCCAATTTACATAAAAAGTTCCAAGTCTTTCTCATGTATGCAAATACAATTGAGTCAATATTGCATAGAAAATTGAAAAGACAATACTGTATAAGAATTTCAGGATTTGTATCAAATGCATAATTAATAACTTTTAGAATGTCAATTTACAAATTTACAAAACTAAAGAAATCCAATTCAATGAAAGAACAAAAGATTCAGGTCAAAATTTGTGTGTCAGAGAATTGAAAATTCACACAAACATACCTAAGATATGAGCGGTGCAAATATGGGCTTCATAAGGGGTTATACTCTTAGACCTACATAATCCATTTCCATCCGTCCTCCCATCCGCACTGCCCATCTAGGTTTTTTCAATCAATGATGCGCAAGCATTCAATAGAGTTGCAGCAAGGCAAAAGAGAGGTAACGATGAATGGAGATGCAAACGCAAGAGAAATTGTCTAGTGCTTTGTCCAAATCGGCAAGATGGTAGTAAATCCAAGCTGAAAACTCGATCCTCTCTTTCACCGATGCTCGGACGCAAGAGAAAGGAGAGAAAGACTATTTTTCTGATCGAGTGAAGAAACAGTGACGACGAGGCTTAGCAATATTCTTGGCGCCCAAATTTTTGCTGCATCTTGGCGCTCTGGCTTTTTTGCGAATCTCGTTTTGTGGGTATTAAAGGGAGAAATAAAAGCTGGGCAAATATTAATCTAGCTTTTCATGTCTTCCAAACAAGAAATTCAGTTTTGCCGGATCTTAGAATTCTAATTCCATCCAAATCCCAGCGCTCCAAACAGGGAATTGTTTCGAGAGATTCGGAGCCTGTTCGGCCAGACAAGCAAAAATAATAATTACATTTTATTCTGATTTTCGGTTACGTAATAAAACAATTAGTTAGTTTAAAAAAGAAATAATTGTTAGTGCCCAAAATGCTTTTTGTTTATTGTTGATTTATTGAATTTTGCTATAATTTTTTTTTTCAATTAAAAAGAAGGTACTATTTATTTACCTTAAAAAAAAAATAGATGGCAAGAAAATAAAATAAACATTCAACTGAAACACAATAATATAAAAATGAAAGCTTGTACAAATTTCAACACTAATTTAGCTACAATATCATCACAATAATATATCTCGAAATATCAAATTCAATGAAAATCAATTATAATATAATACTCAAATTCTTTAAAAATACTCCAATTGATATAATCAAGTCTCTAATTGATAGCAATGAAATCTCTAACTTATAGCTTAACATATCCCACAATGCATATATATACGCTCAATTTCTGTTCTAAAAGAAAGTAATATATTTCTTCCTTCATCTCTTTCATTTTTGTTAAAAAAAAAAGTACTTACTTTATCAATGGCCCAGCCTAATCAGCTAAGTGGATCCCGAGTAACCCGCCGAAGAAGAGTGGAGACGAGAAGAATCGAAAACGAGGACGCACGACACGTGTGCTTTTCTAAACGTCGTGTTGGTCTTTTTAGGAAAGCTAGCGAGCTTTCCACTTTATGCGGTTCCGATATAGCAATCATTGTTAATTCGCCTACGGTCCGTTACTCATCGCTCTTTTCATTTAATAAATCTATAATTTTATTATTTTGTATACTCACACGATATAATTTCTGTTAAATTTTAGATCTAGATTGTATATTTTCATCTTATTTTTTTTTTTCAAGCTAATAGGTCGGCCTTACAGTTTTGGGTGCCCGGCTGTGGATCCGGTTATAAACCAGTTTTTATGCAAAACTTCGTTTAATCAGTGTTTGTGCGAAACTCAATTAGTTAAAATCTCTTGGGAACTAATAAATTTCTACATAACATGATTAGCATTAATAAAAGAATATTTGGAATAAATGCGAACATTGTTCGCGGGCACGCTTACAAGCGCAATAACTAAAACGACTTAGGCCATCGTTCTGTATAATGAAAATGCTAACTTAACCAATTTGGAAAACATTATATTTTTTTGCACACGCATTTTATGTAGCCACACTTCATAATTCGATCCAAACATGAAAATTTTCAAATCTTACCATTAATTCAAATCGGAGCTTTCTAGAGAAAACCGGTTCATGCATAGACCTTACTTGAGGAAGAGTTCGCTAGATTTCATGAATGGCGTTTAGAAAAGCACACGTGACGACCATACTCGTTTATGAATGCGTTAAAATTGATTTCGGTTCACAAATTGAGTGGAAGATAAGAAGAGCAAAAAAGATTTGTGAATGGAAAAATGAACCAAGAGGAAGATTTATAGGCATGTTTGGCATAAAAGAGATCTCCAAATCAAATACATTGAACATTTTTTTTGGTCTCATACAGACAATAGTTCATGTAAATATAAATTACAATGCATGATTATAATTTATGAGTTTCCTATCGTATTGGATTTCAAATTGTATTTTAGTATATTTAGCAAATGGTAATTCAAATGAAGTGAATTCAAATTTTGAATCAACGAATGAGTCTTCGCGATGAATGAACAATATATTAATATAATCACAATCCAATAATTATATTCAATGCGCATAAAAACCCAAATACACGCACACTTTAAATTTTGAAAGCCGAGCCAATTATACTTGGGAATAAATCCCCAATGATATCAAATATGAGAGTGTGGGCATTTGGGGGCTTATTATGCAGGTTGCCTATTACTTATGGATCGTAATATTGTGTTGAGGTGAACTCGCATTGTAAATATGAAATGATATTATGATATTTAGAAAATAATGAAATATAAATTGCATATAGTAATCATGTAAATACAATGGAATCTAAAGCAGATCAACAATGACATGTAAATACAATGAAATCTAAAGCAGATCAACAATGACATGTAAATACAATGAAATCTAAAGCAGATCAACAATGACATGTAAATACAATGGAATCCCCAATGACATGTTATAATTCATGCAAAACACCTACCAAAAAAGACAATTCATGCAAAAAATGTGAACGAGTAATCTAAATCAATGCAATAGGTTATAAATTCAGACCACTGATATAAAAAAAATTACAAATATTATGGGCAGTGTATTTGCCAAAGTTAATTTGACAATGAGATATAGGAGGATATCAAAAGAAATTCAACTTTAAAAATGATATAAACATGGGTGTTTTGATGGCTTGGAATTATAAAGTTCTTTAATCCTAAACATGTTTATTTAGTTTTAATGGCTTGGAATTTTAATAAAGAAATTCTAGTTTAAAACACCTTCATATTTGTCGAAAAAAATAGTACCAAAACATAAAAATATGGACACAATCCATAACACCATAACTGTTACTCATTTTCCCTTTTATAATCTTAGAATAAACTCGGAGTGCATATTTTTTATATGAAAAAAAATGTTCAAGTAGACATCACATCATTTGAATATAATTTAAGTCAAGTTCAAATTGGCATGAAACTTCATTTTATTTCCTTGTGATCTTGTTTACTTTGATTAATGATGCATTTGTTTGGAAAGAATACATATTACATCATACTTTATGAACTAAAAGGAAGTTGCAAATTTTATCTCCGATCAAATTTAAGAGTTTCGTTTTTTTAATTTGCGCCTTTTCAGTTGGGTAATTTATATTTGCAAAATTCCTCAATTAGAAAAAAGTTACAGAGGACATTGCATTATCTGTTAAGACCATCTCCA
Organism: Luzula sylvatica; assembly: GCA_946800325.1. Classification (NCBI taxonomy): domain Eukaryota; kingdom Viridiplantae; phylum Streptophyta; class Magnoliopsida; order Poales; family Juncaceae; genus Luzula; species Luzula sylvatica. The sequence continues at coordinate 3,359,154 of OX326957.1, read as the reverse complement.
CAACCCTAAAAAACAAAATTTATCAAAGAAACTCCTGCAACACATCATCCAAAATTACAAAAAGGCCCTTATATTATCGAAAATTACAAAACAAAACTTACACTCTTGAGGAAATTCGAGAAGTTATCCGTATCATTATTATAAACTTTTGCATTAATAGTTAGCTAGTTAACAGTGTTCTCTAAAGTCACAACACGTATTAATTTTCGAACTTGTACGAATGCATGGACCTTTTTGCAATTTTGAATGATAAAGGGGCCTTTTCAAAAACTTACTGGCGAGAAGAACCTATCTTTTCTTCTCTCTCGTCCTCGACGATATCATCGTCACCATGAGAATCATCTCCATTATCATATCCACCGCCCATTTGACATAATCTCTCCCAAATCGAATCTGAAACCGGTACAACAGATAATCTCGATTGTCTTAACAATGCAAAGCTTTTCAATTCCTTCTCCTTTTCGGCTTCTTTCTTAATTTCCTTCAATTCCACATGGTGTTTCATCTCTCCAATCTCCTTCACATCAACTGCCCCAATTAAATCGTCATCTCCAATTAGATACCTGTAATGGCGAATTCCCCTTTTAAATAGTTTTTTATGTTGATAAGTTTTGCTAACAAATTGCAAAAAATTCTTAACTGGGGTGACTCAGATATTAAGTTATTAACAATACCATGGTTTGATGACTTGTACGACGCCGATGATCTGACGGGCGGAGGGGCCGGAGCCGGAATGGTAGAAGAAGGAAAGATCGCCGGGACGCATGGATTTGAGGTGGTTGATGGCCTGGCGGTTGCGAACGCCGTCCCACTGAGAGATACCCCCGTTGGCCCGCTGGTCTTCCCAGGACCATTCCCCAGGTTCCGACTTGAGTAGCCAGTGAGTTCTCGTCTTGGCTTTCGCCATTGGTCCGGGTTTTCTTGTGGAGAAGACGGAGAGGAAGGAGAGGGTTTTGGCTTCGGAGGGGAGTTGTGTGAGTGAGGGAGAAGAGGGACATTAAATTACTTCCCTTCAAATCCTCTGTGGTTCGAACAACAAGGGGTCGCCAATCGGTGGTTTCCGAATCACAAAATTTAATATATCTAAGAGCATGAGTCATATATTCTGAATAGACTGCCGGTGTTACTACTCTTTCCGCATCTTTCGGCTTCCTCTTCAATGATTTTCTTTTCAAACTCTCTTCAATTCCTTCGTTACAAACCGCATAACTTTTTGTCTCAAATTGTTCCTCTTTCAAAACTTTAAATCACTTAAATTTCACTAAAAATCGATGAATTGCTAGTCTTAAATCATTGCATCGATTCGACTGGCCTAAATAGCTGCAATTTTTCCTCTCTTCAATCTCTTGAATCGCTGGCCTAAATCGCTCCTTCATCATTGCATCAATTCGACAGAAAAATCAATTGCAATTCGATTGAAATTTGACTTATAATCGACTGAAACTCTCCCAACTGAAATATAGTGAAACCACAACGAAATACACAAATACGGCTGAAATATAGTGAAAATCGACTGACAATCGACTGAAACCTTATCAAATTGAAGAGCCACAGTGAAGAGTTGCGAAGAGTTGTCAAATCACAGTGAAGCCACAACGAAGAATAGTGAAACCACAACGAAGAGTTGTGAAACCTTATCAAATCGACTGCCGTCGTAATTGCATCAATTGAAAAGATGTGAAGAGTTGCGAAGCCACGACCGCGAAGACTGTCTGATTCGACGAAGAGATGCGAATGAATGCGAAGGGATTCGACGAAGAGTTGCTCATATTCGATGAATAGGCACGATGAATAGTCACGGACGCGAAGAATTTCTGATTCGATGAAAAGCCGCGAAGAAGGTTGAATGAGTCTTATGAACGAAGTATTGAAGAGCTTTTGAAGAGTCGGGATTTTACTTTCCAACTTCTTTTTCTTGATTTTCTTTTTCCATAATAATCAAAAATCCAGAAAAAAATTCTAGTGCCTTGTCAAATCCGAGAACTCAAATAACAGATTTGGATTTCTAATTAACTACTGTATCATGGATACAAAGAAAGCATATTTTTTCAACATATTTTAAATCCTTGATTTTATCAACGGAACCGTGAACTTCAATCACTATTTTTAATACAAACTCGACTTGTAATGATAATATTGTACAAAGTCTACGGATCTTGAAGCAAAAAAATAAAAATAAAAAAAATAAATAAATAGATAAATAAATAAATATCCTTCTCCTTCTTTGGAAAAGAAACATCATCAAATCCCCCCAGTTTGTTACCACTGCAGAGGATTGAACACATCCTGCCGATTTATCTCATTTTCTTTTTAGTACGGGAAACTTTATAAAAAAAACCATGACCTTTTTAATATTTAAAAAACCTCAAAACAGTTTATTTTGAAATACCTCCTACAATATTACAATTAACTTTTAACAGTGTTAACCTTTTTTATCACAATAACTTTCTATTCAGATATTTTTAATTTTGCTAAATAAAATTTAGTAACTTTGTATTTAAAATTAAATATATATCTGTTCATATATTTACAAAATCATAAATCATTTGACATATGATTCATTTAATCAATAATTAATAATAGAAACTTAACTACAAGTAAACTAAGAGATGTTGTTGCACTCCAATGCAATAATCTCCATTTAAGTCTATTATATTTTGGAGTGCACTCTCACTGTGTGCTTTTGGAGTGATGCATGTTCGTCCATAAATCTAATTTTGAATCAACGAACAAGTGTTCGCAAGAAATGAACAATATATTAATATAATCGCGATACAATAATTATGTTCAACGCGCATAAAAATCCCAAAATGTACCCGCATACTTCAAAGTTGGAAAGCCGAACCAAATATACTTTCGAATAAATCCCGAGTGATATCAAATATGAGAGTGCGAGCAATTGGGGGTTTTGTTATGCGAGTTGCATATCACTTATTGATCATAATACGAGTAATGATAGGTACACATAAACCGACCACAAATTTGACACAAATACATAAGTTTGTGTCTTAATTATACAGTATAATTAAGACACAAACTTATGTATTTGTGTCAAATTTGTGGTCGGTTTATGTGTACCTATCATTACTCATCATAATACTATGTCGAAGTGCACTCTCATAATGCTATTATGACATTGAAAATATAGTCAACTATAAATTGCATACGGTAATCATTCAATAGAGTCAAATATAAGGGCATGTTTGATATCAAAGGATAATAGTTCCAGTCTTAATGATATCACAAATAAAAAAATTAAAAAAATATATACATGATTAATGAATTATGTTTCACTTCAAAAACAAAAATAAAATATTTTAGACAACTGTAGTTAGGAAAATTTGTAATATTAATTACTGTAATTAGTTTAATCTTTTTGCTTGGATTATGAAATTTGTTTGTATTACTTCATATGTATCTTCCCAAAGCATCTAATTGTAGCATTGCTTATTCTCTTGATAATTACATGAGTCACAAAAGCTGGAACGAACAAAAATAATTTTAAAAATTATGCTTTATAATTGCAGTATTTATTATTATGACCTTTTTTTTTTATAGTTTCTTTATGTTTTTAGTATTTGGTACTTTGTTGTTAATCTAAACTCATTAATATGCTTGTATGGACGATTATTAAGTTGAAATTTTAATTGTGGATGAATAGTAGTAGTCTTAACTATTTTATATATTTCTTTTTTTGAAAGTATTATTTATATATTTCTATTTGCATCTTTTTGAATATCTATATATTTTTGTATGTTTATTATTATTTTTTGGAGTAGAGTGGCTTGACGACAAAAAAATCGACAGTGATAAATTATCCTTATAATAATACTCAAGTTATATCAACCCCGTGGAAGCGGAGCAAGGGTAATCACTTTGTGAATATGCCCTCTGAAAGATAGAAGACTTATTTATATCGATATAAATAGATTTAAACGTAAGTCCCAGATCTTTATTTTGTTATTGTTATGAAATGGACATTTAAAACAATATAATGAGAATGAAGTTCAATAATAACTGATGTCATTTATAGTATATTAATCATTTAATTTATTTTCTACCTCGACTCAGTATTCTTTTGTTTTTCTTTATTGACATATATAGTTTGCAATTATAATTGTCTTGTTCTCTAATAATTCCTATTATTTCTACAGTAAGTTCTAATTATAGATTGAGGTTTCAAAACAAAACTGTGCACTTTTAGACATTACAATCTATAATTGAGGGCTATTTGAATTTAAGTGCCACTAATTAAAACCAACATATATTTATATTACGTTACGTATATTGCTTCATAATAATTTTGAATCAGTGAACATGATTTTATGAACTAGATATTATCATACTATAAATGGTAATCATACACTCATTTAAAAAATTAATACAATGCAACCAATCACAGTAAATTCGGATTCATGCTCTTATTCTTTGACCAAATAAAGAAACCGTTTTAGAAATCATTAGTTTGAACAAGAAAAGAAACATATACACTGAGTGTACACGTTTACTCTATTTCAAAATTTTAAATCAGTAAAAGGAATTCAATATAATCATATGATTTTTTTTTTAATATATATAATACAAAATCTATAATAATCAAGGTTCATGTTCCTAATTCGTCTATAGAAATTATCATTTGATATACACAAGAGATATATATTCACTGCGTTGACACGTATGCACCACATCGATGACGACATTTGTGTTCATTAGGTTCGTCGAACCATGTCAGTAATTACTTCATTTAGTTCTTTCATAAACCCACAAATGCCTATATATACGCTCAATTTCTATTCTAAAAGAAAGTAATCTATTTCTTCCTTCGTCTCTTTCAATTTTGTTCAAAAAATCACTTTCTTCATCAATGGCCAATCCTAATCAGCCAAGTGGATCCCGAGTAACCCGTCGAAGAAGAGTGGAGATGAGAAGAATCGAAAACGAGGACGCACGACACGTGTGTTTTTCTAAACGCCGTGTTGGTCTTTTTAGGAAAGCTAGCGAGCTTTCCACTTTATGCGGTGCCGATATAGCAATCATTGTTAATTCGCCTACGGGTCCGTTACTCATCACGCTTTTCATTTAATAAATCTATAATTTTATTATTTCGTATACTCACATGATATAATTTCTGTTAAATTTTAGATCTAGATTGTATATTTTCATCTTATTATTATTTTTATTTTTTGATCTAATAGGTCGGCCTTACAGTTTTGGGTGCCCGGCTGTGGATCCGGTTATAAACAAGTTTTTATCCAATACCCCGAACCAACTGAGTCGAAACCCTAATCCTCACGGTGGATTGGTGAACGACTTGAACCAAGAACTCATGAATATTAGAAACCAACTCGACGAGGAACAGGCACGAAAACCAGTTCTCGACGATAGAGTTAAAGTGGCCACTAACAGAGCCCCTGAGTGTGAATGGTTCGATAACATCGAAGAACTTCAGCTCGATGAGTTGGCTCGACTTTTTGACACTATGTGTCAGACAAAAGCAAGGGCGGCTTCTCGAATGTACGAGTTGCAGAACAATCTTTCCGGTCCACTTGGACCAGTTGTTGTTCCTCCATTCTCGCTGAACCGAAATGTAAACCAATTTGAACCGGGTCCATTTAATATAATACCGAGAAGTCTTAACCCGCTCAGTGTACCGAATCCGAACCCGGCAAGTGGTTTTCTTTTTGGCTTGATAAAACTAAATACAGACCCTAATAATTTGGCAGGTAATAACAACTTGAATGTACCATATCAGCTAAGTCTCCAAAACATGAATCAACAAGGAGAATTAGCTGGTGAGAATTTAAGCCATAATTCAGGAATGGGATTTAATCCAATGCTAATCAGGTTCAATCAGTTTAACACTGATTTAATCGGTACAAACGGACTCAATATTGGTCCGAGTCGGTTCAACCCTAGCTCGAGTGGATCGAACCTTGACCCAAATGAACCAATTCCTTGAGGATGATTTCTTGTTGGATTTGTCTAAGATTAATAAGTTTGGTATGGAGTATGTTTTATTTGTGATGTTATTTTCTTTAGTTTTAAGTATTTTCATTTGGGGGACTTGTCCTTTTCTTTTATGTTCGTGTTTGTTTTAATTTGAAGGATCCATGACTCTTGTTATTGAGTTGGTGTTTGTTTTAATTTGAAGGATCTATGACTTTTGTGTTTGTTATTGTATTAGTATCTTCAAGCATTTAATTTGTGGATGTGCTGTTTATGCAAAACTTTGTTTAATCAGTGTTTGTGCGAAACTCGATTAGTTAAAATCTATAGGGAACTAATAAATTCTACATAACATGATTAGCATTAATAAAAGAATATATGGAATTACCGCGAACATTGTTCACGGGCACGCTTACAAACGCAATTACTAAAACGACTTAGGCGATCGTTTTGTATAATTAAAATGCTAAATTAACCAATTTGGAAAACATTATTTTTTTTTGCACACGAATTTTATGTAGCCACACTTCATAATTCGATCCAAACATGAAAATTTTCAAATCTTACTCGGAGGAAGAGTTCGCTAGATTTCATGAAGGCATTTAGAAAAGCACATGTGACGACCATACTTGTTTATGAATGCGTTAAAATTGATTTCGGTTCACAAATTGAGTGAAGATGAGAAGAGCAAAAAAGTTTTGTGAACGGAAAAAGGAACCAAGAGGAAGATTTATATGCATGTTTGGCTCAAAAGAAATCTCCAAATCAAATACATTGAACGTTTTTTTGGTCTCATATAGGTAATAGTTTATGTAAATATAAATTACAATGCATGATTATAATTTATGAGTTTCCTATCGTATTGGATTTCAAATTGTATTTTAGTATATTTAGCAAATGGTAATTCAAATAAAGTGAATTCAAATTATGAATCAACGAATGAGTCTTGCGATGAATGAACAATATATTAATATAATCACAATACAATAATTATATTCAACGCGCATAAAAACCCAAATACACGCACACTTTAAAATTTGAAAGCCGTGCCGATTATACATGGGAATAAATCCCCAATGATATCAAATTTGAGAGTGTGGGCATTTGGGTGTTTATTATGCAGGTTGCGTATCACTTATGGATCGTAATATTATGTTGAGGTGCACTCTCATTGTAAATATAAAATGATATTATGACATCGAAAAAACAATGAAATATAAATTGCATGCAGTAATCATGCAAATACAATGAAATATAAATCACATAAACTATTGTATTTTATAATTCATGCAAAACACCTACCAAAAAAGACAATTCATGCAAAAATTGTGAAAGGGTAAACTAAATCAATGCGATAGATTATAAATTCGGACCACTGATATAAAAAATTAAAAATATTATGGGCGGTGTATTTGCCAAAGTTAATTTGACAATGAGACATCGGAGGATATCAAAAGAAATTTAAGTTTAAAAATGATATCAACGTGGATGTTTTAATGGCTTGGAATCATAAAGTTTTTCAATCTTAGACATGTTTATGTGGTTTTAGTGAGTGAACATAATGTTACAAGGCAAAGAGATGATGTGGCCATCGACCGAATGGGAGGGAGTACTGCAAGGCAAAGAGATGACGTGGCCATCAACCGAATGGGAGAGAGTACTACAAGGCAAAGAGAAGATGTGGCCATCAATAGAATGGGAGAGAAAATAACTCCAAATTTTTTGAAATTGGCAAACTAAGGAAAATTGACAATATAGGCCGCATAGTCGTAATATAATTGTTAGAATAAGTTGTGTACTTCGTAGTAGTAATAACAGTAGACTATATTGTGGTCATTTTATGCTTATCTATGACTTTCAACCCAAGCATGAAAATTTTGAAATCAAATCGGATCTTTCAAGAGAAAACCGGTTCTTGCATATACCTTACTTGGCAATGCAAATGGGGTGTGTAGACTTACTTGGAGGAAGAGTTCGCCAGATTTCATGAAGGCGTTTAGACAATTGTTAAGAAATATGAGTGGAGGATGAGAAAAGCTAAACAGTTTTGTGAATGGAAAATGAACCAAGAGCAAGATTTATAGGCATGTTCTGCTGAAAAGAAATATGGAAATAAAATACATTGAACATTTTTTTTGTCTAGCATAGGTAGAGTTTATGTAAATATAAATTACATGCATGATTATAATTTATGAGTTTTTCTATAAAATTTGAATTCGAAATTGTATTTGAATATATTTCGCAAATGGTACTTAAAATGAAGAGAATTCAAATATTGAACCAACGAACGAGTCTTCGTGATGAATGAACAATATATTAATATAATCGCAATACAATAATTATATGCAACATGCATAAAAAACCCCAAATGTACCTGCATACTTTAAAATTGGAAAGCTGAGGCAACTATACTTGGAAATAAGTACCCAGTGAAATCAAAGATGAGTGTGCGAGCAATTAAGGGTTTGTTATGCAAGTTGCATATCACTTATTGATCATAATATTATATTGAGGTGCACTCTCATTATAAACATAAAATTATATTATGACGTAAAATACAGCCAGATATAAATTGCATGCGGTAATCATGCAAATACAATGAAATCTAAACCAGATCAACAATTGCTTTGATAATTCATGCAAAAACGCCTACAAGAAGAAAAAAAATATTGGTGCAAAAAATTTGAAATTTACCCACACCCTTATTTTGGACCCAACTTTGTGCAATTTCCTCGTGCTACATCATCACTTTCTTCTTAACCATTATATTATGATATGTGGAAAAATTTAGATCATTGATTGATCATTGATTTTTTATAATCATTTTTTCTTTGTAGCCATTTAAATGTCCATTATTTTACAATATGTTTTAAGGATTTTTAAAAAGTCACATCATCATATATTAATGACGTGAATTATTATTATTGGTTAGGTTCATGTTAAACTAAAATTATTTAATTGTTTATAATTTCACATAAGATTACATGATCAAATGTGAATGCAATGGAAGATGAAAAATTTATATATGAAATACTAATAACTTAATATCTAATATTATAAACATACAACATATAGTATATTATTTTAAAAAAAATTATTTTAAATATTCATCAAATATATACACGCTCAATTTCTGTTCTAAAAGAAAGTAATATATTTCTTCCTTCATCTCTTTCAATTTTGTTCAAAAAATTACTTTCTTTATCAATGGCCAAGTCCAATCAGCCAAGTGGATCCCGAGTAACCAGCCGAAGAAGAGTGGAGATGAGAAGAATCGAAAACGAGGACGCACGACACGTGTGCTTTTCTAAACGCCATGTTGGTCTTTTTAGGAAAGCTAGCGAGCTTTCCACTTTATGCGGTGCCGATATAGCAATCATTGTTAATTCGCCTACGGGTCCGTTACTCATCGCTCTTTTCATTTAATAGATCTATAAATTTATTATTTTGTATACTCACATGATATAATTTCTATTAAATTTTAGATCTAGATTGTATATTTTCATCTTATTATTATTATTATTATTTTTTTGATCTTATTATTATTATTATTTTTCTGTTCGCCTACTTGTCCTTTTCTTTTATGTTAGTGTTTGTTTTAATTTGAAGGATCTATGGCTTTTGTTTTTGTTATTGAATTAGTATCTTTAAGCATTTAATTTGTGGATGTGTTAGTTATGCAAAATTTTGTTTAATCAGTGTTTGTGCGAAACTCAATTAGTTAAAATCTTAGGGAACTAATAAATTCTACATAACATGATTAACATTAATAAAATAATATTTGGAATTACCGCGAACATTGTTCGCGAGCACGCTTACAAGCGCAATTACTAAAACGACTTGGGGTTTTGTATAATGAAAATGCTTACTTAACCAATTTGGAAAACATTATATTTTTTAGCACGCGCATTTTTTGTAGCCACAGTTCCTAATTCGATCCGAACATGAAAATTGATTTCGGTATGTAGGCTTACTTGGAGGAATAGTTTGCTAGATTTCATGAAGGGCGTTTAGAGAAGCACACGTGACGACCATACTCGTTTATGAATGCGTTAAAATTAGTTTTGGTTCACAAATTGAGTGGAAGATAAGAAGAGCAAAAAAGTTGTGAATGGAAAAATGAACCAAGAGGAAGATTTATAGGCATGTTTGGCTGAAAAGAAATCTCCAAATCACATTGAACTTTTTTTTGTCTCGTATAGGTAATAGTTAATGTAAACATAAATTACAATGCATGATTATAATTTATGAGTTTCCTATTGTATTTGATTTCAAATTGTATTTTAGTATATTTAGCAAATGGTAATTCAAATGAAGTGAATTCAAATTTTGAATCAACGAATGAGTCTTCGCGATGAATGAATAATATATTAATAGAATCACAAAACAATAATTATATTCAATGCGCATAAAAACCCAAATACACGCACAGTTTATGCAGGTTGCGTATCACTTATGGATTGTAAAATTATGTTGAGGTGCACTCTCATTGTAAATATAAAATGATATTATGACATCGAAAAAACAATGAAATATAAATTGCATGCAGTTATCATGCAAATACAATGAAATCTAAACCAGATCAACAATGACATTTTATAATTCATGCAAAACACCGATAAAAAAAAAATTCATGCAAAAATTGTGAAAGAGTAAACTAAATCAATACGATATATTATAAATTCAGGCCACTGATATAAAAAAAATTACAAATATTATGGGCGGTGTATTTGCCAAAGTTAATTTGACAATGAGATATCGGAGGATATCAAAAGAAATTCAAGTTTAAACATGATATAAACATGGGTGTTTTAATGGCTTGGAATTACAAAGTTTTTCAAACCTAGACATGTTTATTTAGTTTTAGTGAGGGAACATTATACTACAAGGTAAAGAGATGTGGCCATCAATAGAGTGAGAGAGAAAATACTCTCAATTTTTTGAAATTGGCAAACCAATGGATAATTGTACATGTATCACGTTTAATCATTTCACAATAGTTACAAATAGAATAACTTGTAGTAGTAGAAATAGTATGGACAACAACTATATTGTGGTTATTCGAAGCGTGCCTATAACAATATTTGAATGTATTATATTATATTATATTGTATTGTATTTAATTTCATTCATTAATTTAATTATCTTGTAATCACGACCTTGGCACAAAAACACCTTCATATTTGTCCAAAAAAATAGTACCAAAACATAAAAATACCGACACAATGCATAATATCATAACCGTTACTCATTTCCCCTTTTATAATCTTACAATAAAGTCGAGTGTATATTTTTTATATGAAAAAAAATGTTTAAGTTGACATCACATCATGTGAATTTGAATATAATTCAAGTGAAGTTCAAGTTGGCATGAAACTTCATTTTATTCCTCGTGATCTTGTTTACTTGGATTAATGTTGCATTTGTTTGGAAAGAAATATAATCGTCACAATGAGAATCATTTGAACAAAAAGGAAGTTGCAAATTTTATCTCCGATCAAATTTAAGAGTTTTTTTTTTTTTTTAATTTGGGCCTTTTCAGTTGGCTAATTTATAATTGCAAAATTCCTCAATTAGAGAAAGTTATAGAGGCCATTGTATGATATGTTAAGACCATCTCCAAAACCCTAAAAAAGAAAATTTATCAAAGAAACTCTTGCAACACATCATACCAAAATTGCAAAAGGTCCCTACATTATCGAAAATTACAAAACAAAACTTACACAGTTGAGGAAATTCAAGAAAATGGTAACTCTGAAGTAACAATTCATACTAATTTTCGAACTTGTATGAATGCAAGGACCTTTTTTGCAATATTTAATGATACATGGGGCCTATTGCAAAAACTTACTGGCGAGAGGAACCTATCTTTCCTTCCATCTCCTCCTCGACAATATTATCGTCACAATGAGAATTATCTCCATTATCATATCCACCGCCCATTTGACATAATCTCTCCCAAATCGAATCTGAAACCGGCACAACAGATAATCTCGATTGTCTTAACAATGCAAAGCTTTTCAATTCCTTCTCTTTCTCGGCTTCTTTCTTAATTTCCTTCAATTCCACATGGTGTTTCATCTCTCCAATCTCCTTCACATCCACTGCCCCAATTAATTCGTCATCTCCAATTAGATACCTGTAATGGCGAATTCCCTTTTAAATAGTCTTTTATGTTGAAAAGTTTTGCTAATAAATTGCAAAAAATTCTTAACTGGGTGACTCAGATATTAAGTTATTAACAATACCATGGTTTGATGACTTGTACGACGCCGATGATCTGACGGGCGGAGGGGCCAGAGCCGGAATGGTAGAAGAAGGAAAGATCGCCGGGACGCATGGATTTGAGGTGGTTGATGGCCTGGCGGTTGCGAACGCCGTCCCACTGAGAGATACCCCCGTTGGCCCGCTGGTCTTCCCAGGACCATTCCCCAGGTTCCGACTTGAGTAGCCAGTGACTTCTCGTCTTGGCTTTCGCCATTGATCGGGATTTTCTTGCGGAGAAGACGGAGAGGAAGGAGAGGGTTTTGGCTTCGGAGGGGAGTAGTGTGACTGAGAGGGAGAAGAGACATTGCTTCAGTCCAAATCCTCTGTAGTTAGGACAAATTATGCTTTATAATTGCAGCATTTATTATTATGACCTTTTTTTTATAGTTTGTTTATGTTTTTAGTATTTGGTTGAGCAATCATAGGTACACAAAAAAGCCCTTGGACATATATTAAACAAAGTCACATTACATTTTGATAAATGTAGGAACAATATGACTAAATACATACGGCTAAACTAGAGAAACGTAATTAAAACTATATTACAATCCTCTAAAGCCTAAACTTCAAAACGGGAATCTCTCACCACGATATGGTACATTGGAGAGGCGAGCATGTCGAGCTAGCTTATCCGCCTTCTCGTTTTCTCCACGTGGTACGTGGCAAAATCTCCATCCCTTCTCCTCTAGAATATCTTGTAGCAAAAGGTAACAACGCCAATCTAAAGTCTCATTGGTGTTGTTAAGAGCGCGAATAATATCGAGATTATCACATAATATCACACATGATTTTATATTAGAAGTTCTTAAATAATTTATCGCCTCCCAACAAGCTTTTAGTTCGGCGTCAAAAAACTCATTAATATGCTTGTATGGACGGTATGGATGATTATTAAGTTGAAATTTTAATTATGGATGAATAGTAGTCTTCTTAACATTTTTATTTTATTGGAGACTCTAATATGCTTTATCAGATTTTCCTTTTTGCTCTATTTCACTGCTTATGTTTAATAATTATATCTTCGAATTCGTTTTTTGAATAAAAAAACAAAATATAATAATATGTATGTCTTGTATAAAAACATATAATTACTGATATAAATAAGATGTAATTCGATAAAATTTATAGACAATTTTAGACAATATTATGAAATTACATATTTTAACAAATCAATCCAAAACAAGAAAACTTCGACTTTAATCGTTTCATAGTCTTTACACAAACATTATAATTGCATGCGGTAATCATGCAAATACAATGAAATCTAAACCAGATATACAATCGCTTTTGATTCATGCAAAAACGCCTACTAGAAAAAAGAAAATTCATGCAAAAATTATGAAAATGTAAACTAAATTCGTACAATATGTTATAAATTCATACCACTCACATCAGGAAATAACAATATTATGGGCAGAGTATTCGCCAAAGTTAATTTGACAATGAGAGATCGGAGGATAATCAAAAAAGATTCAAGGTTAAAAATGATATAAACAGAGTCGGTTCCGGTGTAAATCCGACAAGTCCAGGGGCTAGGAAGAGGCGAACAAGTGTAGGCAAGAAATGCACGGCCGTTGGCTCAGGACCACAAAATATCTGTGAAGCCCAGACAAATACAAAATTTTACCATAACATGATCTATGTTTTAAATTAGTATATTTAATTAAAATAATAACTAGTACATGTTGGCTGTTAACTTAATACATAATTAATAATTATTCGAATTCATAAATTTGAATAAATTTTACTGAATATTTAATTATATCTTTTAATTAGCACGTAAATTAAATGTAATTGTTTGTAATGGAGGATTCGGCAGGTACATTTTGGGGGTGAGTAATTTTTTTTTAAAAAAGTTACTACTGACAACTCTGACAAGTTTGAAAAAAAAAATTAAATTTATTACACCCAAAATGTACCTGCCGAATCCTCCATTACAAACAATTACATTTAATTTACGTGCTAATTAAAAGATATAATTAAATATTCAGTAAAATTTACTCAAATTTATGAATTCGAATAATTATTAATTATGTATTAAGTTAACGACCAACATGTACTAGTTATTATTTTAATTAAATATACTAATTTAGAACATAGATCATGTTATGGTAAAATTTGGGAACAAATATCAATTTTTCAATTAAACTAATACCAAAACTACAAAGGCGGGCTTCCATACCTCGCCAGGCGAGGTATGGTTCATCACCTTTTTAAATTCCTGCACTAAGTACCTAATCAACAAAAATTAAGAAAGGCGCTGAATGGTTCCCCGCCTGGCGCTGAATGGTACCCCGCAAAAGACATTTTGAGAATTATGTTCAAAACTTGGTTATTTCGTGAATTAACTTCAGTAACATGGTTACTGTTGGAAAATTCCCTAAGTTTAATTGTTATTTTATTATCTTGTACTTATTTTATGGTTGTCTGAAAGGTTTATTAATACTATAAATGGAGTTTTTAATTACTTTTAGGTTTATGTTACAGTGGTAGCAAACTCATTTTCTTGAGTTTTTTTTTTAATTGTATGTTATGAACTGAGAGATTTTTTATAAATTAATAATATTATATGGGTTCTAAGAACAAGTTTTTATGCAAATAAATAGGTATGAGGTATAACAAACTTGTTCGCACTCTCATATTATTTTCGCGTTTATATTAATTGCTCACACTCTCATATTAATATTAATATATTGTTCATTTTTTATGCATGAAGTTATTTTCTCTTGAAAGCTCCGATTTTAATTAATGATAAGATTTTAAAATTTCCATGCTTAGATTGAATTATGAAGTGTAGCTACATAAAATGTGTGTGAAAAAAATATAATGTTTTCGAATTTGTTTAATTTAGCATTTTGGCAAATCATGCTTCAAAAAGTCTCAAAAGGATGATATAAATTGTTTTAGTAATTGTGCTTTTAAGGGTGACAGTGAACAATGTTTGCGTATTTCCAAATATTCTTTTTTTGTTGTTGCAAAAAGTACTATTTTTCTAATGCTAATCATGTTACGTAGAATGTATTAGTTCCCTATTGATTTTAACTAATTGAGTTTTGCACAAACACTGTTTAATTTTTTTTGTGTGCATAAACAACACGTCCACAAATTAACCCACCCCTTATTTTGCACCTATGTTTGAGCCTCCTCATGAAACCACATCATCATACTTATCTTGATTATTAACCATTATATTGTGTGATGTGACTTCATCATATGCATTAATATTATATTTGATCATTTAAGACATTCATTTTGTATTATTATTTTTAAATATTAATTTAAACCATTTGATGTAGTGATGTGCTTTAATCTCAATCATTAATTTTTTGTTAGATTTTTTAAATATCATATTTTGTGTAGTCATTTATGTGTTATTATTTTACACCATGTTTTAAGCATTCTTAGAAAACCACATCATCCTACATTAATGATGTGGCATATTATTATTGGTTAGAATCATATTAGACCAAATCTAATCAATTATTTAACATTTCACAAAAGATTACATGATCAAATGTGAAAGCAATGGAATATGAAAAGTTTATATATGAAATATTAATAATTTAATATGTAATATTATAAAAAATACAACATATATTAATATTATTTTGGAAATTTAATTTTATAAACCCATCAAATATATTCATTATATTTTTCTCTTTATTTTGACATCCATATTAGCGTAGTTCATACATATCATTTTTCATAATATCAATTTTTAAAGATATTATATAAGAAAATAAAATGCAAAAAAATACATATTTACATAATATATTTGTAAGAATTTTATTTGCATAATAGAATTTTTAAGTAGTATTATTTATTTTTTCAAAAAATTATAACAATAAAAATCTCATATAATACAAAATAGATTAAATTTGTGTTTTTAAGCAAACAAAACTTTTTAAAGAAATAATAGAATTAAAAAAAAAATTTCCATCTAAATAACTTTTAAAACTTATAAATACCTATCAAATTGTATTGTTATTTTACAAAATGTAAAATAAAAAGAAATCATATGATATAAAATAATTTGTATATGTTTATTATAAATTAAATTTTGATATTATTTATTAAATTACTTCCGCTATTAAGTTTTATATTATTTTATATTTTCCATTGCATTTTGAATCATATTACAACTATATAATTAATAACGTGTTGCTACATATGTTGTATGATTCATTATTTTAATATTTGATATTATATGCAATATTGTGAAGAATGATATAATATTACGTTTTTCATAAAATTGTATTATATCTTATTCTTATATATTATTATATAACGACACTAATATAAGTATTATTATTTAATTAAAAAATGAGACATTTTGTTTATCATAATGTAAAATAATTATAAAACATATGAATAATCATAGATAAATGGATTCAAATAACTTTATTTTAAGATGATATCATTAATATTATCATACAAATATATAATTGTATTACAATGAAAAACATAATTTACATGCTCGCCGCGTAGCGCGAGTATTCTCCTAGTTAAATGCTTAAAGATAAGTTCAATAACAAATGCCACACATTTTTCAAATTAAAACAAACACTAAAAAGACAAGTCCCCCAATAAAATACTTAAAAGAAAACAACATCACAAATAAAACAAACTCCATACCGAGCTTATACTTCCGTACATATAATTTCGAACGTATTATCACAAGGTGGCACATTTTTTTTTAATTTATTTATTTAAGTATTGCTACTATCACAATCCAAATTATATAATCACGTATAAAAAGATATATATATAATTGACTCCCAAACTTATGACATTTTTGATGAACTGACAAATTAATTTTTTTAACATTTCTAATTGTCTCACATAAATGTTAATTGACACTTTCAATTAACACATCAATAATTTATAATATGTTAGTATTAGTAATGTTAACTTACGTGTTAATTGACACTAGTTCTAGACTCTAGTGGATCGAACCTTGACCACTAAGTATAGATTTCTTGTAATTTTAGGCCCCTGGCG
Organism: Luzula sylvatica; assembly: GCA_946800325.1. Classification (NCBI taxonomy): domain Eukaryota; kingdom Viridiplantae; phylum Streptophyta; class Magnoliopsida; order Poales; family Juncaceae; genus Luzula; species Luzula sylvatica. Next base: position 3,341,940 of record OX326957.1, on the reverse strand, counting down.
ACGTGGCTCATTGTGGGGGCAGCAAATTGTTCTACTTTAGTACTAAGTATAGATTTCTTGTAATTTTCTTTGGGGCCGTTTGGCAAGCGGAATTACTAGAGTGGAATTGAATTATAAAGTGGAGAAGTAAAAAATTCTGAAATTAGTAATTCCACAGTTTGTTAGGATGTCCAAATTATGAAATGTCAGAAAATATAATTATTTGTTTGGTTGTTTAAAAAATTTTGGAATTTTGTTATTGAAATATAAAAATAATATTTCGTTAAAACTGATAACAAATATTAGTATTACAGTAATATTATATGATTGCAATATTATTATAATAATATTAGTTTGACAAGAATATACAATATAGCATTATTGTAATATACAATTATAATAATATGATTGTATAAAATACTACTATATTATATGCATACAATATATTATAATAATTTAAAAATATTAAATGTATTTTTAGATTATTATAATATTATATTTTATATTTTAATATATACATAAACTAATATAATTATTTTATTATGTTATTTTTTTGATATAATTAATATAATATTATAAATAATTCAATAATATTAAAATTTTAAATTTACTGTTATATTATTATAATAGTATATTAATATATAATAAAACTAACATAATTATTTTAACATAATTCATATAATATTAGATATTATATAATAAAAATATTAAAAAATTAATAGTACTTTCGTATTATTACATATAATATATATTGCAATTAATATAATTATTTTATTATATTAATATAATTTTATAAATTATATAATAATAATATTAAAATATTAAATGTACTTTTATATTATTATTAATATATATTACAATTAATATAATTGTTTTAATATTTTAATATAATTAATATACTGTTAGAAATTATATAATAATAATAATATAAAAATATTAAATGTACTTTTATATTATTATAATAATATATTTTATATATTAATATATATTACAATTAATATAATTCTTTTGTTATTTAAGTATTTTAATATAATTAATATAATATTAGAAATTATATAATAATTATAATATATTATTTTAATTATATCGATATAATATTTATATAATTTATAGTAATATACAATATATATTAATAATCTATACGATTCCCGATTTGAATTTCAAATACGAATACGAATACGATGTCGGATACATTATGCAATTTCCTATGAGGCACATTGCCGACATAGGGCAAGGCGCTCGTGATAAGGACGCTGGCAGCACCGTCGATGGGAAGCTTCCTAGTAGAATCCCCCATGTCAAATATCCTTGGGGAGAGAGAGAGAGAGAGAGAGAGAGAGAGCAGAAGAGAAGAGCAGAGAAAAAAGAAAGAGAGAGGGGGGAGACATTTATATATATTCACAAAGAATCCCCCATGCCAAATATCCCTGTTCGGACTCAAAAAGTTTTGTTCGGACATCAAAAATTAACTACCCTCCTACGGCCCGCGCATATTCTTCTGCTTGCATTGAATGCGTCGTCAGACGTCTCGAGCCACTCGCTCCGCCTAATCCGGAATTTGCACACTCGGAGTAGGAATCGCCGAATCGCCGAATCGGATAGCCTGGCGGATGGGAGAGGTGCGTGTCGTTGAGCTCGGATTGGACCTCCTCCTATGTCCTTCTCCTTGCATTGAATGCGTCGTCAGCGTCGTCAGACGTCTCGAGCCACTCGCTCCGCCTAATCCGGAATTTGCACACTCGGAGTAGGAGTCGCTGAATCGCCGAATCGGATAGCCTGGCGGATGGGAGAGGTGCGTGTCGTTGAGCTCGGATAGGACCTCCTCCTCTGTCCTTCTCCTTGCATTGAATGCGTCGTCAGCGTCGTCAGACGTCTCGAGCCACTCGCTCCGCCTAATCCGGAATTTGCACACTCGTAGTAGGAATCGCCGAATCGCCGAATCGGATAGCCTGGCGGATGGGAGAGGTGCGTGTCGTTGAGCTCGGATTGGACCTCCTCCTCTGTCCTTCTCCTTGCATTGAATGCGTCGTCAGCGTCGTCAGACGTCTCGAGCCACTCGCTCCGCCTAATCCGGAATTTACACACTCGGAGTAGGAATCGCCGAATCGCCGAATCGGATAGCCTGGCGGATGGGAGAGGTGCGTGTCGTTGAGCTCGGATTGGACCTCCTCCTCTGTCCTTCTCCTTGCATTGAATGCGTCGTCAGCGTCGTCAGACGTCTCGAGCCACTCGCTCCGCCTAATCCGGAATTTGCACACTCGGAGTAGGAATCGCCGAATCGCCGAATCGGATAGCCTGGCGGATGGGAGAGGTGCGTGTCGTTGAGCTCGGATTGGACCTCCTCCTCTGTCCTTCTCCTTGCATTGAATGCGTCGTCAGCGCCGTCAGACGTCTCGAGCCACTCGCTCCGCCTAATCCGGAATTTGCACACTCGGAGTAGGAATCGCCGAATCGGATAGCCTGGCGGATGGGAGAGGTGCGTGTCGTTGAGCTCGGATTGGACCTCCTCCTCTGTCCTTCTCCTTGCATTGAATGCGTCGTCAGCGTCGTCAGACGTCTCGAGCCACTCGCTCCGCCTAATCCGGAATTTGCACACTCGGAGTAGGAATCGCCGAATCGCCGAATCGGATAGCCTGGCGGATGGGAGAGGTCAGTGTCGTTGAGCTCGGATTGGACCTCCTCCTCTGTCCTTCTCCTTGCATTGAATGCGTCATCAGCGCCGTCAGACGTCTCGAGCCACTCGCTCCGCCTAATCCGGAATTTGCACACTCGGAGTACGAATCGCCGAATCGGATAGCCTGGCGGATGGGAGAGGTGCGTGTCGTTGAGCTCGGATTGGACCTCCTCATCTGTCCTTCTCCTTGCATTGAATGCGTCGTCAGCGTCGTCAGACGTCTCGAGCCACTCGCTCCGCCTAATCCGGAATTTGCACACTCGGAGTAGGAATCGCCGAATCGGATAGCCTGGCGGATGGGAGAGGTGCGTGTCGTTGAGCTCGGATTGGACCTCCTCCTCTGTCCTTCTCCTTGCATTGAATGCGTCGTCAGACGTCTCGAGCCACTCGCTCCGCCAAATCCGGAATTTGCACACTCGGAGTAGGAATCGCCGAATCGCCGAATCGGATAGCCTGACGGATGGGAGAGGTGCGTGTCGTTGAGCTCGGATTGGACCTCGTCCTCTGTCCTTCTCCTTGCATTGAATGCATCGTCAGCGTCGTCAGACGTCTCGAGCCACTCGCTCCGCCTAATCCGGAATTTGCACACTCGGAGTAGGAATCGCCGAATCGGGTAGCCTGGCGGATGGGAGAGGTGCGTGTCGTTGAGCTCGTATTGGTCCTCCTCCTCTGTCCTTCTCCTTGCATTGAATGCGTCATCAGCATCGTCAGACGTCTCGAGCCACTCGCTCCGCCTAATCCGGAATTTGCACACTCGGAGTAGGAATCGCCGAATCGGATAGCCTGGCGGATGGGAGAGGTGCGTGTCGTTGAGCTCGGATTCGACCTCCTCCTCTGTCCTTCTCCTTGCATTGAATGCGTCGTCAGCGTCGTCAGACGTCTCGAGCCACTCGCTCCGCCTAATCCGGAATGTGCACACTCGGAGTAGGAATCGTCGAATCGGATAGCCTGGCGGATGGGAGAGGTGCGTGTCGTTGAGCTCGGATTGGACCTCCTCCGCTGTCCTTCTCCTTGCATTGAATGCGTCGTCAGACGTCTCGAGCCACTCGCTCCGCCTAATCCGGAATTTGCACACTCGGAGTAGGAATCGCCGAATCGCCGAATCGGATAGCCTGACGGATGGGAGAGGTGCGTGTCGTTGAGCTCGGATTGGACCTCGTCCTCTGTCCTTCTCCTCGCATTGAATGCATCGTCAGCGTCGTCAGACGTCTCGAGCCACTCGCTCCGCATAATCCGGAATTTGCACACTCGGAGTAGGAATCGCCGAATCGGGTAGCCTGGCAGATGGGAGAGGTGCGTGTCGTTGAGCTCGGATTGGACCTCCTCCTCTGTCCTTCTCCTTGCATTGAATGCGTCATCAGCATCGTCAGACGTCTCGAGCCACTCGCTCCGCCTAATCCGGAATTTGCACACTCAGAATAGGAATCGCCGAATCGGATAGGCTGGCGGATGGGAGAGGTGCGTGTCCTTGAGCTCGGATTCGACCTCCTCCTCTGTCCATCTCCTTGCATTGAATGCGTCGTCAGCGTCGTCAGACGTCTCGAGCCACTCGCTCCGCCTAATCCGGAATTTGCACACTCGGAGTAGGAATCGCCGAATCGGATAGCCTGGCGGATGGGAGAGGTGCGTGTCATTGAGCTCGGATTGGACCTCCTCCTCTGTCCTTCTCTTTGCATTGAATGCGTCGTCAGCGTCGTCAGACGTCTCGAGCCACTCGCTCCGCCTAATCCGGAATTTGCACACTCGGAGTAGGAATCGCCGATTCGCCAAATCGGATAGCCTGGCGGATGGGAGAGGTGCGTGTCGTTGAGCTCGGATTGGACCTCCTCCTCTGTCCTTCTCCTTGCATTGAATGCGTCGTCAGACGTCTCGAGCCACTCGCTCCGCCTAATCCGGAATTTGCACACTCGTAGTAGGAATCGCCGAATCGCCGAATCGGATAGCCTGGCCGATGGGAGAGGTGCGTGTCGTTGAGCTCGGATTGGACCTCCTCCTCTGTCCTTCTCCTTGCATTGAATGCGTCGTCAGCGTCGTCAGACGTCTCGAGCCACTCGCTCCGCCTAATCCGGAATTTGCACACTCGTAGTAGGAATCGCCGAATCGGGTATCCTGGCGGATGGGACAGGTGCGTGTCGTTGAGCTCGGATTGGACCTCCTCCTCTGTCCTTCTCCTTGCATTGAATGCGTCGTCAGCGTCGTAAGACGTCTCGAGCCACTCGCTCCGCCTAATCCGGAATTTGCACACTCGGAGTAGGAATCGCCGAATCGCCGAATCGGATAGCCTGGCGGATGGGAGAGGTGCGTGTCGTTGAGCTCGGATTGGACCTCCTCCTCTGTCCTTCTCCTTGCAATGAATGCGTCGTCAGCGTCGTCAGACGTCTCGAGCCACTCGCTCCGCCTAATCCGGAATTTGCACACTCGGAGTAGGAATCGCCGAATCGCCGAATCGGATAGCCTGGCGGATGGGAGAGGTGCGTGTCGTTGAGCTCGGATTGGACCTCCTCCTCTGTCCTTCTCCTTGCATTGAATGCGTCGTCAGCGTCGTCAGACGTCTCGAGCCAGTCGCTCCGCCAAATCCGGAATTTGCACACTCGAAATAGAAATCGCCGAATCGCCGAATCGGATAGCCTGGCGGATGGGAGAGGTGCGTGTCATTGAGCTCGGATTGGACCTCCTCCTCTGTCCTTCTCCTTGCATTGAATGCGTCGTCAGCGTCGTCAGACGTCTCGAGCCACTCGCTCCGCCTAATCCGGAATTTGCACACTCGGAGTAGGAATCGACGAATTGCCGAATCGGATAGCCTGGCGGATGGGAGAGGTGCGTGTCGTTGAGCTCGGATTGGACCTCCTCCTTTGCCCTTCTCCTTGCATTGAATGCGTCGTCAGCATCGTCAGACGTCTCGAGCCACTCGCTCCGCCTAATTCGGAATTTGCACACTCGGAGTAGGAATCGCCGAATCGCCGAATCGGATAGCCTGGCGGATGGGAGAGGTGCGTGTCGTTGAGCTCGGATTGGACCTCCTCCTCTGTCCTTCTCCTTGCATTGAATGTGTCGTCAGCGTCGTCAGACGTCTCGAGCCACTCGCTCCGTCTAATCCGGAATTTGCACACTCGGAGTAGGAATCGACGAATTGCCGAATCGGATAGCCTGGCAGATGGGAGAGGTATGTGTCGTTGAGCTCGGATTGGACCTCCTCCTCTGTCCTTCTCCTTGCATTGAATGCGTCGTCAGCGTCGTCAGACGTCTCGACCGACTCGCTCCGCCTAATCCGGAATTTGCACACTCGGAGTAGGAATCGCCGAATCGGGTAGCCTGGCGGGTGGGAGAGGTGCGTGTCGTTGAGCTCGGATTGGACCTCCTCCTCTGTCCTTCTCCTTGCATTGAATGCGTCGTCAGCGTCGTCAGACGTCTCGAGCCACTCGCTCCGCCTAATCCGGAATTTGCACACTCGGAGTAGGAATCGCCGAATCGCCGAATCGGATAGCCTGGCGGATGGGAGAGGTGCGTGTCGTTGAGCTCGGATTGGACCTCCTCCTCTGTCCTTCTCCTTGTATTGAATGCGTCGTCAGCGTCGTCAGACGTCTCGAGCCACTCGCTCCGCCTAATCCGGAATTTGCACACTCGGAGTAGGAATCGCCGAATCGCCGAATCGGATAGCCTGGCGGATGGGAGAGGTGCGTGTCGTTGAGCTCGGATTGGACCTCTGTTGGTTAATTCTAACCTAGAGGGGGGTAAATTTGGCAATCTAACTTACACTTAGTTTAGATTTAAACCTAAATTTACGGTGCGGAATAAATAATAATTTAGATGATAGAGATGATACCGTACAAACACTTTAACACAAGATGTTTGTTTACGAAGTTCGGTAGGTGGTTGCTTTGTAACTTTAACTCACCCTTTATTCGCTTAATTGACCGACTCAATTATTTGCGAGTACCTACGTCTCCGGGAATGCCTTGTGCCTCTTTTTGGCTTTCGATTGAATTCCAACTCAACTCGATTACAAGGATTTGCCTAGATCGATTTACACGCTTCTATCGATCTATAGCTAAGGCTCTTTACACTTTGTTGCACTAGCCTATTACACTTTTTCACTAATGGAGCTACAACGTCATCGGTCACGTGAGTGGGATACGATTAGTGGAGAATATCGAAAGTAGATCAACGATCTAAAGAGGTTTCTCAAGCTATCAATGGATATAGATAATCACAGCTTAGGGTTTCTCTCTTTTTAGGTTTGAATGTTTGAAAGTGAAGAAGTGAGAGAGAGAGACCCATGAAGGATTCTATTTATACTCTCTATAGAAATCCTTCAGAAAACTTGTAGTGCGTTCGAACGCATAAAGTCCGTTCAGAACGCACTTGTAGTTTGCACTAGCCGTTTCAAAATAACGTGCAAGTACATCTTGGGTCCGTTCGAACGGACAATGTCCGTTCGTAACGGACTCAATTATACATAGCATTTTGCGTTCACAGGAACAAGAGTCCGTTCAACGCACTGAAAAGTGGGTGAACGGATTCCAGGTTGTCCGTTCGAACGCACATGTGTGTTCGTTCGAACGCACACATCCCTGTTACATTTTTCCGTTCACAGGAAGGATTGTCCGTTCAACGCACTCAGAAGGTGGGTGAACGGATTCTAATTGTCCGTTCGAACGGACATGATTGTTCGTTCGAACGCACACATCCCTGTGACACGTTTGGTTATAATCAAGGTTTAAAGTTTTGATATGTGGCAAGTCCGTTCTGAACGGACTTTGAGTTCGTTCAGAACGCACTTCCTGCTTGACTGAACTCTTTGTTATTTTGAACATGATTTTACTTGAGTTCTACTAGGTTTGTACCTATGGTTTATTTGTGGCGTATCCCACTCACGGAAGGCTTCAACATCTTGATTCTTGATGTATTCCAATGGCCTTCCTTGTGTTTTTCTTTTCTTGTTTATCTTGAGACTTCATGTCCTGATTCTTGATGTAATCCAATGAAATCCTCCTTCACAAGTCCTCCTTCATCTTCGTATCGTACCTATGTTATCCTGCACTTTTCTGGATGTATACATTAGTAATGACAGTGTTTTGAAATAATCAAACTATCAGGAAATTTGAACCAACAACCTCCTCCTCTGTCCTTCTCCTTGCATTGAATGCGTCGTCAGCGTCGTCAGACGTCTCGAGCCACTCGCTCCGCCTAATCCGGAATTTGCACACTCGGAGTAGGAATCGCCGAATCGGATAGCCTGGCGGATGGGAGAGGTGCGTGTCGTTGAGCTCGGATTGGACCTCCTCCTCTGTCCTTCTCCTTGCATTGAATGCGTCGTCAGCGTCGTCAGACGTCTCGAGCCACTCGCTCCGCCTAATCCGGAATTTGCACACTCGGAGTAGGAATCGCCGAATCGTTTAGCCTTGCGGATGGGAGAGGTGCGTGTCGTTGAGCTCGGATTGGACCTCCTCCTCTGTCCTTCTCCTTGCATTGAATGCGTCGTCAGCGTCGTCAGCATCGTCAGACGTCTCGAGCCACTCGCTCCGCATAATCCGGTATTTGCACGCTCGGAGTAGGAATCGCCGAATCGGGTAGCCTGGCGGATGGGAGAGGTGCGTGTCGTTGAGCTCGGATTGGACCTCCTCCTCGTTATCTGGCGTGTTCTGCTGTTCTGAGTAGTGTCAACTCCAAAGGGGCTGTTCGCTTCATAAGTTTTGGAAGCATTGATTGGGGAGGATTCCATGGAATATGAAAAAGGATGTTCGGTTGATGTCTTTACTCTTTACCATGGATGCTAGCTAATCCATAAAAACTAAGCATATTTGTGATCTTTTCTAAAATTTACCTAAAAACTGGATTTTTCTTTGGAAATGTGAGAGAAAAATGAAAAAATAATGTTGAAATAATTTGTTTGGTATGTACAAAATTATGTATTTATTTTTAATATCAATATTAATTTATTTATTTAATGTTATTACATATCAAACAAAGATTACATAATATTATATTTATATCTATACAATAATATTATCTTTTCATTATTATACATATAATATAATATTATAATATATATACAGCAAATTTATGTACTTTTTTAATATCAAATTTGATACATTTATTTTAGTATTAGAAACATTTGTGTGGAACATTAGAACTATTAATGATTTTAAATATATAAATCTGGAAGGTTATTTTAGAAAAACTACAATTTCTTTTACTTTCTATTGGGCCGCACCCTTCATGCCTATGCATGGGGATATGGATATGGATATGGATGCCCCCAAACATACTCTCCACTTCGGGTCTTTTAAAATTACCGTACGATTTCTTGTAATTACCCAAGAATGAGAATTCATACTTTTCACAGGTTATTGATACGATGTCGGATACATTATGCAATTTCACAGGTTATTGATATAAATATATAATTAGCCAAGAATGAGAATTCATACTTTTCAAATATATAATACTAGAAAAATACCCGCGCTACGCTGCGGATTTTTCTTTTAATAATTTCATAATAAATATAATCAAGCATGAAATATAATTAAGTAGCGACTATCAATCCTTTTCGGATATTAATGTATATGTTCCCATTATCAAACTACACTTCATAACTCGAGACAATTCTATTATGCTACACAACAATTGTCATCCATCTGATTTGTATAGTTGGTCTGATGTGTCCATTGACCAGCATGGCAATGTAGCAACCTCCTTCATAATTCGAGACAAGGTAAATAAATAGATTGGAGTGAACTGTCAAGTACAATAGTGTTAAACACCTGCGCAATTGCGCGGTAATCGTATTAATTCATTTATCACAAATTTCGTATTAATTCATTAATCACAAATTTTATTTTGTAATATGTATCGTATAGAAGTTGTATAGTATCATTGTAAGTTGGTTATTAGATATATCATACCATTGTTATTCTCATTTTTTTGAGCAATTTAATGTAGACAAACAGGATACAAACAGCTGCATGATCATTGTTTAAATGACGAAACGTTATCACTTTAAAGAAGTATATTACTACAAATTGTATCGCATTGCATAAAGAATAAGTTATTACAAATATGTTATTACTATTATTCTTATTCCAAGTCTTCCCTACTTGCTATTATCAAACCAAACCAACCATTGATCCAACTGTTACCAAAAGAGGAATCAACAATTGGATGAAAATGACACGATATAGTTACGAAAGAAGCCACACTTGAAGATGGACATACAATTCATTTTGAAACGCCATGATGAGGAAACGTTTAAAAATGCTAAACAATTAAAAATATAATTTGATAATAAATAATCTGGAGAGTTCTTGTAAATAACCCAAAATCCAATATAGAAGGACAACAAATCAACCATATGAGGAAACATTTAAAAGGAGTAATTTAAATTTGATTTATTTACCTCAATGTTAGAATTTTAGATCATTGCTTTCACACATGGGTCACTAAAGGGTAAACGAAATATTGAAAAATCTGCATGATCATTAACCTACAAATCCAAAAATGCTAAATATTGCCAAAAACCTTTCTCAGTATTGAAAATTCCAAAGAAAATTAAAATTGCTGATTTGCAAAAATAAATCAAATATTGTTGCAAATTGAAATTATGAAAGAGCCCAAAATTTTTCCAATAAATCCTGCAAAAAAATGTTGAAAAATATAAAAAAGCTCAAAATTACCAAAAAATACATTTAAAGGCTGGAAATTGCAGAGAAACCCTAAAATGTTTGTTTTTTTGCATATCAAAATACCAACTATTGTATAAAATTACAAAAGACCCCTCAAAAGTTATGAAATTCGATAACCATCCTCAAAATTCTGAAATTTAAAAAAAAAATCAAGCATGCAGAAAAAATTCCAAAATGCCTTCAAAATGCTGAAAATTGCATAACACCCTAAATTTATCATTTGTTGCAGAAAAAGGTTATAATAATTTCTGAAATTCCAGAATATATACTAATTAACAATATAATTGTAAAAAATCCAAATAGTGTTGAAATTTGAGAAAAAAACAAAAACATTGCTTAGTTTTGCAAATCCAAAAAATTTCAAAAAAATATACAAAATAGATATATTTGTTCAAATTAATCCCAATTTCATAATTTAAAAGAAAAACAAAAAAATAAATCCAGGTCAATTCATAAATTAATATGCTTTGATCAAAATCTTTACACCTAATTTATTGAGCATAAAAAATTATATAATTTAAATAGTCTGATTATATAATTATATTTTACATTCAATTGCTACTACAAAATTTCTTAAAAGGGTAAAAATTACCGAAAAACCCTCAAAAATGTTCGAAATTGAAAACTTATGCACATAATTGCGAAAAAAGGGAAATTTTTTTTAATATCGTGTATACACTGCAAAACCTCTTAATGTCATTTATAATTATTGAAGATTCACCTTGAATTATGCTTGTTAATATTAAAACTTACATTACCCGCAAAAGTCAGCAGTATATCTTTTCTGTATTGCAGGAGCGATTTCTGGAAGAGTACATCCATGCGGGTCCCATGGTTCATCTTCTGTTGCATCGAGGACCTAATTGGAAAAAGTATTTGTAGAATTATTTAGTAAACAAAGAAAAATAACATGAAATTTGATAAAAATTAACCAAAGCATCTACAAAGGCATCTTACAAAGCAGATCCATGTGGGTCCCATGGTTCATCCTCTGTTGCGTGGAGGACCTAATTGCATAGAAATATTTGAAGAATTATTTAGCGAAGCAAAGAGAAATAACGAAAATTAGATAAAAACTGAATATGTACAAAGGCATCTTACATTACCTGAAAAAGCCAACAGTATGCCTTTTTTGTCATTTGAGCGATTTCTGAAAGAGCCGATCCATGTGGGCCCCATGGTGCATCATTTGTTTATGTCGAAGTCTAAATGAAAAATATATTTCAATTATTATTTAACGAAACAAAGAGAAATAACGGGAAATTTGATAAAAAATAACCAAACATGTACAAAGGCCTTTTACATTACCTGTAAAAGACAGCGGTGGGTTATGACGTCTCCCGTCCCGTGAACCTCTCGTGCTTCACAGAGTCCATTCAAACCTCCTTCAGATTGTTTATATCCAAAGATTGTTCTTAGGGGAATTTCGCCGAACACCTTATCTTCAAGAGGTTTTTTAGATTGAAACTAAATTTAATAGGATGTGAATAAATTTAGAAGTTCGATATTTTAAAAAAGAAACGTACCACACAAGTATGCTTTCTTGATGGATGTGTGTAACATACTCATCACCATGCCGGTACACGTCCCCTTTTAAATATCCAACCGAAAGTCCTTGATTTGAGAATCTACAAAGTATAGTGATAGTTTTTTAGAGGAATTTAATCGAATACCTCATCTTCAACATGTTTTGGATTGAGATATATCTGTAGAAGAAGCTCCAAACCTCAAGCGTATGAATCTGTCAAAATTACCAGTGATTAATTCGAAATTTCGCATATATATCCATGAAAGTTGTAAATTACTTGAAAGTGTTTCATGCGTGACCACAGCAGCGATAAGTACACGCTGTTCTAAACTTTGTCGAGATGAGAAGATGAGAAGGAGAAAGTTCAGGGACGGGTCCAGAAGGAGAAAACTCTAAGGAGGCGCAAACGGAAAGATGATGAAAAGGCTGAGATGAAGAATGACGTAAAGAAAGGGAGGCAGATTGTGTGAGACATACAAGAGAGATGAATCTGCAGAGAACAGACTTGAAGAGGAGGCGTGAGATGGACAAAAAATTGTAATTAAGCGTTTATTTGAAATCCGCGGGTAGAAAAAAATGACGTGGCATCACAAGAAGTTAAAAAAATATTTGTAAAATATTATAGTAAGATTAATAATAACAAAAATATAATAATTATATCAATGCTAAATACCACTTGACTAAAATAGGAAAAATAATACATACTTCGTTCCCTCTTGAATAAAATAAAAAATAAAGATAATATGGATATGACGCAAAACTACCTAGTCCCAATGTTGGTATCTTCTCTCGCAAACTGACGTTTCCCACTTGGTTTCTTGGTGAAATCTCTCTCCCTCGCAAGCTCTTAGGAGTTGACACTACTCAAAACAACGGTCACAAGGAACACGACAGAGGAGGAGGTCCAATTCGAGCTCAACGACACGCACATCTCCCATCTGCCAGGCTATCCGATTCGGCGATTCCTACTCCGAGTGTGCAAATTCCGGATTAGGCGGAGCGAGTGGCTCGAGACGTCTGACGACGCTGACGACGCATTCAATGCAAGGAGAAGAAGGACAGAGGAGGGCGTCTGCGCGGGCCGTAGGAGGGTAGTTCATTAGGGTTACATATTCACCGACGGGCTGTAGGAGGGCATCTGCGACGGGCCATGGAATTTCACTTAGCATGACAAAAAATTCCAAATTTTTGGCCACACAATCTGTAGAAGCCGCGAAGGATTTTTTTTCGCCAAAGATCTAAATTTTTAAATTAGAAACTTTCGTAGCTATTCTTGTAAATTGAGTTTTTGAAACAGCCACTTTTCAAAAAAAAATTACAAACTTACCTTTTTTGTTATTTATTATAATTATAATTATAAATTATAATAATGATATGATATTATAGTTAACTAGCAGTAGCCCGCACAATAATTGTGCAGAACTTCATAGTTTTTTTTACATGTTTTTATATAATTTGTTTAAATAAAATTTGCGCGGATACGTTTAAACTCAATTATATAATCATAATATGTTTGCAAATATATTGATGTCAATAAATGCATTATACTTAACAAAAGTTCATAAAATTTGTCTATTATGGATATACGGATTATAATTAATAAGGGTTTATAGAATTGACCCATCATTATAAATTCACACCAAATAAATAAAATATAACATGTTATAATTTAAACAAAATTAAAGTTTCAGAACAAATAAAAGAAAACTGTGAATAATACACATAAAACCGAAATATATATTTAAAATCTCATACATTAACATAAAAAATATCAATTCTTTTTTTAGAAATATCATTTTTTTTTAAAAGAAACACAATTGTAAATTATACCATAAGAAATTAACAATTGAGTCACAGTTTCATACGGGGCTTATATATGGCGGCAAGAGAGTATTAAGTAGGGTGATTGGTATTATAGATTGTCTCATTTAATGATTTAATTGATCGTTTAATTAAATTGACACGTCAATTAACATTTATTAATATTAACATGTTATAAATTATTGATGTATTAATTGAACGTGTCAATTAACATTTAATTGAGTCAACTATAAATGTTGATCAATTCAATTTGTTACCTTATCAAGAATATTGTGATGTGGGAACAAATTATAATTTTTTCAGTACATGGGTATAATTTGAATTGCAATATAAATAAAAACAAAAAAATATAAAAAAAAAAGTAGTGACACGTGTCACTTTCTTGTGTAATGTTCAAAATTAATACTATAGAATGATTATTGATGTATTAATTGAACGTGTCAATTAACATTTAATTGAGTCAACTATAAATGTTGATCAATTCAATTTGTCACCTTATAAATAATATTGTGATGTGGGAACAAATTATATTTTTTTAATACATGGATATAATTTGGATTACAATATAAAAAAAATATATATATATAAAAAAAAAAATTAGTGACACGTGTCACTTTCTTGTGTAATGTTCAAAATTAATACTATAGAATGATATGCTGCTAGTTCCTCCAGCTTGTGATGGCAAAAAATACTAATTTTTATTGGTTATTCTATCTTATGTATAAAATTGGTAAAATTTCCCTTCTCACAGGCTGCCACGTCAGCGTTGCTTCTCAAAAAAAATTTGAGATTTTTTGTTGCTTTGGCCGTGTATTTTCTGTGTTGTTTTTCTTCTTTTTCGATTTTGGCCCGCGCAATTGCGCGGGAATAAAGCTAGTTTAGTAAAATTGAAGGAGAAATCCTGGATGACAGACACGTATCCTTGTCGCTGATTATAATACAATAAATCCGCAGAAAACTATTATGTAGGACACCGTGTAAGAATCGTAGATGTGAGGGAAGAGATATAGTCGGTAATCGCATTGTGGGTTTTATTAGTTTTGTCGCTTTCTTACATTGCTAGCCTGCCAGGGCGCCAAGGTCGCACGACATTTGCTTTTCATACAACTTATTAATTGCTACACAAATAGACCTCATAAAATTGTTTCGCGTAGGCAGAGTCCCCTCAAAATATTTTTCCACAAAAAACTTTTCTTCGGTCCATGTATTATTACAGCCTCATATTATGTTGTGTATTAATCGATGCCCATACAAGAAGTCCAATGATAACAAGGATACAATTTCAAAAAATTATTATGTTCGTATTCAATAATTTTTACATGAAATATCTTTCGCTTCCAATTAATTAATTAATAGTTGCATATGTTTTATTATTATGAAACATTAATTATAATGTATTAATATAATATTCTATGAAAACATCTAATAATAATATTATAAAATTTATTTGAAAATGATGTCATTTATAATACATTTACGATATAAGAGAATTTATATTAGAATAGATTTCAAAAACAATTTTCAAATAAAAAAGTTATACGATTTCAAAATAAAAATATTAATGAATTATAGTAAATACAATTCTTAGTAAATAATCATTAATCAGAAACATTGAAAATAAATTATAGTAAATAATGTACAGCATGCACTCATTAACCAAAAACATCTCACTTTTTTTGCATTCATTAGTCATTATTAGGAGACCACTAATCTATTATATATTTTATATAATGGTCTTTCAATCTTCTCTCTCTCTATATATATATATATATATATATATATATATATATATATATATATTGTACTTAGAGGGTTTGAACCGTCTGATTTAGATTGAGATGCATTTTGATGAGATTTGGTGATAGACGGAACGGAGTAACCTGCCTTTGGTTTCCTTCTCTCCTAACGTACAGGTCTCTTTTTTTCAAGCTCTTTCCAAAACAAGAAACTTCCAAATTCGCCATGGCAGAATTCCGAATTTGTTCCAGTATTCAATGGTCGCCCTCTCCCTCCCTCGTTCCAACTCTTCATGAACACTCTCAAATTCGCCCTTTTCTTGCCCCGTTAGCCCTTTCAAGCAGATCTGCTGCTCCACTCCTCAGTTTGCAAAAGTTAGGTACAACGAATTCTTTATGAAATTTGAACTAAATAGAGTTTTTGAACTTCTTCTTGAATCGAAATTCATAATCCAGTGTTAGAATTACTTTCTAATTGAACATTTTCATTTGAGAACGATAATTCTAACAATTTTGAATTTTTGAAAGTTAATTTACAAATTTTGAGTTTGGAAGGATAGTTTTACCAATTTTGTGTTCGCAAATTACAATTTGGATACTCTAATTATGCACTTATGTGATTATTATTGAATTCATAAGACGAAACAAATGGGCCTTTGACGCTGCATCGACTTCTTTGCCTAATCAGGTATGTTAATTTTATATTTCTACGTAATGCAATTGAATATTCTTGGGATAATCAGGTACATTATATCGATACAAGCCTCCAGATTACGAGTCTTGATTTATTTCCTATTCTAGCAAGTGATGTTTACGCTTCCCGCATAAGAAGTAAATCAAGCAGCGACTACCTTGTCGACGACGATACATTTGAGGTATTGTTTTATTTTTATTTTCATTTAGTAAATTTATATTCTAATAACTCGATTGTAATTTTAGATACATTTATCTGGATCCTTTCGAATACATATTAGGTATCAATTTTGACCCTTCCGAAGAATATGATTCAATTTAAGATGCCGAAGGTTACATGAAACCGAGTTTAACTAAATGGACAAATGAGAGAAAACCACATGGAAAAAAAGAGACACGAGAACTTGGGAAAACTAATTGGAGTGGATATCGACAAGATTAGGGTTTTGCTGGAAATTTCGAATTTTATATGTTTTCTGAATTGTATGTAATTTTAGGATTTTTTGGACTTGGTAGACTTAATTTGATGATTTACAGTTGTATGTAGGATTATCGGTTTAATTTGATGATTTTTAATGTCTAATTCGAGAGTTTAGAGGGTTTATACATAAAAAATGCAAAAGAAAATGAAAATTTCGAAATTTCAAGGATAAATGTGATAATTTTAGATTTTAAATTTAATTTGATGATTTAGAATTTTATTAATGCTTTTTTAAAATAGCATGGACAATAATGAATCCTTTAAATACATCTCATAAATTATACACTGACACCTCATAACTAAACTACTTCATTATATACAATCCTCTCTAATTCAATATAACCCCTCATACATTCCAAAATCCGTGAAGAATGTCGGTACCAATGACTATGAGGCCATGATCACCAAGAATGCCCGTTAGTAGTGGTTGATCCAGTGGAATTGAAGGTTCAGTAAGGAATCATCTCGAGAGACCAAATCAGAGCCACACCGACCCCCCTCCGTAATCATCAAATTCAATCGGCATCAACAGCCTAACAATAAAATCATAAATTAATATTATTCTATGAGGAACATTATAACATATAAGTACATTCATGAACAAAAAAATGGTCTTGTCGAGCAATTAGCAAATTGTTCACACAAAAGAATAAAATCAAATAAACAAAAGATATGGAAGAGAGAAGTAATTACCAGCATAATTAACCCATTACAACCATCTCGTCGACAAATATGAGAGGTTACGGTGACACCATTTACCCGTTTCCAGACTTGTTTTGCCATCACCTCAGCCTTACTTTCCCACATCTTACATATATGATTGAATATTTGATTGACAATAAGGAAAAACGTGAAGAAAAATTGACAATTTAAATTGGAGATATCGATTTTATCCTGTCAATAACATCGGTCAATCAACATATGTAATTACATAATCAAAGAAAAAAACGAATTTGAATAATCGATATTTCGAAAAACAGATTTCACCTTTTTTTAAGCAAATTGGGTTCATGTTGACAATTGACTATACCAAATCTGGAAGAAGGAGAAGCGACACTCTTTCTATCTTTCTAAGTAGCGACAAACCTTCCGACGAGCTAGGCGATTCTGGGGTGGAGGCAAACCCTAGCCGCCGCCTCCACCCCCTCCTCTCTCACACCTTCGACCCAGCTCCTTCGACCCAGCTCCTGGAGGTCCGGCGCGACGACGATAGACCGCGGTGCTGGAGGCAAAACGACGCGAGCGGCGACGGAGGGAAACCGAGGCGAGCGGCGACGGAGGCAAACCGTGGCCACCGAGGCGAACGACGCGTCGGCAGGAAGGGGAGCAAAGGAAGAAAAGGGACCCTAGCGTCGGCAGGAAGGGGAGGAAAGGCAGGAAGGGGAGGAAAGAAAGGAAAGGGAGGAAAGAGGCCACTGGAAAGGGAGGAAAGGGGAGCTTGGAACCCTAGCAAGGCGACGACGGACCGAGACCACCGTGACGACGGCGAAGGCGACAGCGACACGTGACGGCGACAGCCCCTGGCGGAGATCCGAGGACGACAGCCCCGGCGACAACCCGAGGACGACAGTCCCTGGTGGAGATCCGAGAGCGACGGGCACAGCCCCGGCGACAATCCGAGGGCGACGGCGACAGCGAGGGCGCGACAGGCTGCGACAGCGAGGGCGACGGTGCCGCGACAAGGAAAAGGGTGACGGCTCCGACGAGGCCGATTATGGAGACGAATTGATCGTCTAAGGATAGCCGAAAGCATCATCGCTAGCGAGCGGCGGCGGCGGCTAGGGTTTCCGAAGCTAGCGAGGGCTGTCATCGGGGCGATTTTGGAGCTCCTCGAAGAGCAAAAACTCGAAAGGAAAAAGCGGGAAGGGAAAAAAGGAAATCGAAAAAACGCGAGGCTGGTGCCGAGTCTGGGGCGAGTCTGGGACGAGTCTGGGCCGAGTCTGGGGCGAGGCCGAGAGCGACGGACGAGTCCGGGGCGAGTCTGGGGACGAGTCCGAGAGCGACGGGCCGCGACAGCGACGGTGACAGCTTCGATGACAATCCGAGCGCGTGTGGCAAACCAAGGGCAGAGGGAGGTTGCGTTCGTCTAAGGATGGCCGAAAGCATCATCTCTCGGCATGTATCTTACTTTTGCAATTATAATTTATTTTTGCGAAACTACTTTTTTACATTTATCATGTAAAATCGCACCAATGTATTAAACTTTGCTTTAATATATTAAAAGAGGCTTCGCCTCTTTAGTTTTTCAAAAAAAAAAAATCTGGAAGAAGAAAGAGAGGAGACGATATCAATCACGAGATAAAAAAGATTAGGGTTTCGGGTGCCCACAGAGGCGAACAGATCTGAAAACTAGATTTAATTGAAATTTCATTCAAGAAGTAATGATACCTCACAATGGCTATTTTGCGTACACGGTAGTGAATGACGAGGCGAGCAGATCTGTAAAAGCGAACAAGACATATTTGTAAGAGAGAATGAGTTTGGGAGCTTGCATGACGAGTTATAACAAGGGAGAAAGAGGGCGATCCAATTGAATACTAAACTGGACCAATCTCGAAATTACGTCAAGGCCATGAAAGAAAAAACCAGAGCTTGTTTGGATTGTTTGGATTGTTTGGAGAGATGTCTGCCATGGCAATGAAAGAAAAAAGGAATGCTAGGAGAGAAAATAGTTGTTCCCAAAAGAAGAAAGAAAGATTTGTACATAGATGGAAAATGTCTCAAAAGACTCTCCGTTCCGTCTATCTAATAATCTTATCACAACGTGTGATTAGGCTCAATCGGACGGACTAAACAGTTTAAGTACGTTAAGTGATTTACTTAATTGAGTACATTAGCTTTTTTTTCTCTCTCTCTCTCTATATATATATATATATATATATATATATATATATATATATATATATATATATAAAATTCAAGACTTAACTTTGTATATAATATATTTTTAATTAGAAAAAAGCTCACTTTTGTCCCCCTGAAGTGTTCCGAAAAGTGCAACTTGTCCCCCAAACTCTAATTTTGTTCATTTTGCCCCCTGAACTCTCATTTTTGATCACTTTTGCCCCCTCCATCAGTTAAGTGTCCAGTCAGCAGTTAAGTGATGACGTGACATTTTTTTTGATGATTGTACCGCTGACGTGGCAAAATTTAAATTATAAAATTATATATCCAATAACACACAAATAAATCCAATAACCAATTTAATCAAACCCATTAACCCATTAATCCAATAACCAAAACAAATAAAACCATTTGTGCCCTCTCTCTCCCTCGCCATTACAGCTCCTCGTGCCCTCTCTCTCCCTCGCCATTACCATCTCTCTCCCGTCGCCAAGCTTCTCTCCGTCGCCAAGCTTCTCCCCCGTCGCCAAGCTTCTCCTCGTGCCCTCTCTCTCCCTCTCAATTCATGCAAGCAAGCAAATAAATAGGAAAAAAGGGGTTTTCAAAGATTCAAACAAGATCTAAATAACATCTAATTCAAACTACAAAACTTGCAAAATATCAAAAATATCCTAATATAGAAAGATAGTACCAAAACTCGAAATGGAGATGAGAGATCGAGATGAGATGATCTGGCTAGCTCCTATGGTCTGCCAGGAGGAGGAGGAGGAGCTTGGAGGTCGTCAATGGCGATGTCGATCCTGTCACGAAGCCAAAACAGGGAAAGTTCGAGTCTTGGGCTTGAATCGATGCAATTGAGTGTCTAGGAAGCTTCAGTGGGTGGGTATGGTGGTGAGAGGATGAAGAGTTGGTACTGAGAAAGCTTGAGATGGCCAACAATGGCGAGGGGTTTTTGATCAGAAACTTAAACTGAGAAAGCTCGAAGTTTAAGCTCGAATCACTGGAACTGAGAGAAGTGTGATGATGAGAGAATGGGTACGAAGGTGAGGAAGAAGAGAGAAGGCCAAAAGGCCGCTCAGAAGGGGAAGTGAGAGAGGAGAGAATGGGTACGAAGGTGAGAAAGCTCGAAGAATTGGATCAAACCGCTAATGGTGGAGCTCAAGGAGAGTGAAGTGAGAGAGGAGAGAGTGCTGAGGGTGGAGTCTTGGCGCGGCATCCATGCAGGGTCGAGAGAGAGAGGTGGCGAGAGAGAGAGAGAGAGAGAGAGAGAGAGAGAGAGAGAGAGAGAGAGAGAGAGAGTCCAGAAGGAGCTCGTGAGAAGAGGGGGTGGGCTGGTTAGAGAGAGATGGGTTAATTATTGGGTTTGGGTTTATTTTTTGGTTATTGGGTTTGGATTTAATTAATGGTTAATGGGTTGGGTTATAATGGTTAATGTGAATGATTATGGATGTATAATTTTATATTATAAATTTTGCCACGTCATCAACAAAATCATCAAAAAAATTGCCACGTCATCAATTAACTGCTGACTGGGCACTTAACTGATGGAAGGGGCAAAAGTGAGCAAAAATGAGAGTTCAGGGGGCAAAATGAACAAAATTAGAGTTTGGGGGGCAAGTTGCACTTTTCGAAACACTTCAGGGGGCAAAAGTGAGCTTTTTTCTTTTAATTATCAAACTTCAGACTTTAATACAATTATATGCATGTGAATAGTATATGATCACAACTTATTATCATACATTAATGAATTATTATAATTATAATATTGATATTTTATGAGAACACTAAATAATGGTATTATAATATTTATTTCAATATTCTATCATTCGAAATATGAGAAAATTAATATTCAAACTATAAAACTATAAAATTATCTAAGGAAATTTATTATCTACTTGACATTTACCAACCCCTTATTTTGGACCCATTTTTATGCAGTTTCCTCATTTCTGTTCATCACAACTATTTCAACCACTAGATTAACCTTTGATTTTGTGTGGCAACGTATGAACCATAGATTAACCTTTGATTTTGTGTGATTGTGTTTTATATGTAGATATTTATGTGTCTCTTATTTAATACATAGTTTTAAGTAATTTTAGAATGTCATATCACATTACACTGATAACGTGTCAAAATATTATTTGTTAGATTCATGTTGGACTAAATGTACTTGATTTTGAATTTTTTTCACAATATGTTACATGATCAATTGTGAATGTAAATAAAATGTGAAAAGTTTAAATATCTTTAAATTAATAAATTAATATATAATATCATATAACATACATCAAATATTGTTAGTATTTTCATAATATATTTTAGAAAAATTAATAATATATTCCCTTGAATTTTATCTTTATTTTGAGATCCATATTATCATATATTTAATATTTTTCTCTCACATAAAATTATGAAAATAATTATTAAAAAAAAATATATAAATAAATTTAATTACATTAATGACTTGTAAGCCTAATTATTATTATTTTTAAAACTATAATTGAAAATAAATTACACATACCACTAAGTATGTTATTATCATATATTCAATATTTTTCTCTAATTTAAATTATGAAAATAATTACGTAAAAAATATATAAAAAATAAAGATAATTACATTAATGATTTGCAGTCCTAATTATTTTTATTTTTAAAAATATGATTGAAAAAAATTGAACATCCTAATTATTATTATTATTTTTATAACAATTATGTTATATTTGTATTTTTACCTAAAATTGTTTCAAATTAATTTTAAAAAAAAATAATGAAATATATTTATTTACTAAACACAAATAATTTGTTTAACTTATATAATATCTTTTAAAAATAAACGTGAAACATAAAATTTATCAGACACAAATAATTTTTTTAAACCTTTACAACGTTATTATTCTTAATTTTAGATATGAAAATTAAAAATATCATATGATTTTAATTTTTGTTTATGTCCACATATGTTGTTTTATTATTCTATAATGATATTTATTCTTTTTTGTATGTGTTGAATTAAATTACAAAATAAATATTTCGCAATGTGTAATATTCAAAAATAATATAATTATCAGGATTCCTTAATTAATATTAATATGATATTTATTTTCATAAAGTCTTATATTTGATCCCATAAAATCATAATTATATATTATGTGTATGGTAAAACAAATGAAACAAAACCGCCGTGAAACGCGGGTAATCTTTTAGTTATGTATTATGTGTATGGTAAAAACAAATAAAATAAAATCGCCGCGAATCGCGAGTAATTCCTAGTGTATGCAATTTTGTAAGTTCTTAACTATAATGCTGCTCCCTCCACCTTGTTACTATTTTACATTTTCATCCTTTTCCTATTTTATATTTTGGTCATTTTTACTATTTTACATTTTTTTTAATTACATTTTTTTGTACATTCTGATTTTTTTTTTTCCAATTATACATTTTTGTCCCTTTTACATTTTTATCCTTCTTTCTTATTTTAAAAAAAAATATATATTTACATTTTTGTCATATTTTACATTTTGATTCTTTTTCTGATTTTAAATTTTGGTCTTTTTTACATTTTGATCTTTTTTTTTTTATTTTCCAATTTTTTTTTAATTTGCTCATTGGGCAGGGTTATGTATGCAATTTTGTAAGTTCAATTTTTTTTGTTTATAATTTTTCATTTTACCCAATTTTTTTCCTTTTCAATATTTTTTTGTATTTGCTTATTTTACAGAAAATAATATCCGTGATAGACTAATTTCATGAACGATTCAATAAAAATTGCGTAATCGAATCATCGTAATCGGTTAAGTTATTGAACGATTCTACCCAAATTTGCACACATAATTATATGTATCATAATCATTTAAGTTAGTGAATGAATGATTCACCAATTAAGTTGAGTTGCATTAATGTCAATCAAGGATGAATAATTTGGTAGTAAAGGAAGACTTTATATAAATCTCACTTCTTCTCTGTCTAGTTATAATATAATGTTTTAAGACTCATTAGATTAACAAAAAGTATACAGTGCAGGAAACTGTTTACAGAAACATTACCGAAGTGTGAGGTGGAAACAAATGTTGCTTGGTGTGCCACGTGAGCACAAATAATTGAGTAATGGACTAATAAATAATAATAGCATCTTCTTTCCTTCTACAGAGTTATAATATCTACTCTAATATATTTTCATTAATGATTACTTTTCTTAACAATGACCCCTGACTCCTGAGATATAAATCAGACGAACAAATAAAACAAAGTTCATAATCTCAACAACATGAAAATAAAAATAAAATAGATACAAGTTGTTCTATGTAACAAAATAATATTAGTCCACTACAAGCCTACAATTTATTTGCCCATGCAAAATTTGCCAACAATACTCATGAAAGATTCAAAACCTCTTCAGAGATATCTCCCACTGAACTGGCCGAGGGCTAAAGTCGATTTTCGCAAATCAATCATCTAAAAATTCATCACCAATTCGTCCTTAATCGACAACACAACTCTTGTCAGAGCTTCTTTCGCACTTATTAACTGCTCGAATTGCCTCTGGAAAAAAAAAATTAAATTAAATAAATTTGCAAAAGATAATTTATTTAATTTAATTAAATGACCTGATTACGAGTCCATTTTCGACATGCCGAGGAAACTAGCCCTATACAATCATTTCGATCCTAGGTCAAGTCAACGATCGGGTCCAATGAAGATGTTTCATCAGTCAAGTCATTCATCTCATGATCTTGTGAGTCAAGGAACCTTTACATGAGGCCTCAACCAATATGATAATTACGAGTATATTCGTAAAATTGATGTGTACCTTTCATCGTAGAAAATAATTGCGCCTTAATAGTGTATGTCTAATGGTATGGCCAATTACCAGCTTGTGCTATTTGTTGCAGGTACCGTATGTCAAAGCCCTAATTTAATATCGCAGTAAACCCCTAATTAAATATCAACATCGACATTACTTATTAAATGCAAACTAATTATTGAATAATTTTATTAAATTATTATATAATTAATATATATATGTATATTATTTAATATTATTTTAATATAATTAATATATATATTTAAATAATTTTATTAAATTATTATAAAAATTAAGATATTGTAATATCGATTTGGATATTTTAGGAATAAATAAAATAAAATAAAATGTGTTGTAAAATACTATTGAATAGTAAAAGTATTGGATATTTTTAAATTGGATAAAAAAATAAAAAATAATGGGTCAGCCGTATCCCGCCGTATCGGAACCGTATCCAGCCGTATCGGAAACGTATCGGTTCAAATTTATATACTAAAATAGTCCGATACGCCACGTGACGTATCGGATACGTATCGGTCCCGTATCGGTGGCGTATCCGTATCCGATACGTATCCGATACGGGTACGGTTGGTTTTTTGAAGTATCCGTGCAACATAGTTTTTTCCATGCCACGGACTATTCATAGTAATACTGTTTCATAGTTATTGTTGATGTAAATAATAATGAAGTCAATGAGAAGCTAACGTCTCAAAGCTTATCTATTTTATTTTCTAACTTGTTCGTGTCATGTTATCAAAATAAATCATTGTAAAAGTTGAGACATAATTTTGATAATTGATAATTTTGACAAATTATAAACCCGTAGGTACATGATAGATAATTTTGATAATTGATAATTAATGGTTAGTTAAGTTGATAGATAATTTTACTGACAAGTAAACTTGACAAGTATACTATGTTGAACGGAAACGAATACGGATAGCGTATGCGATACGATATGGATACGGTCATTTTTAAAAAATTACGGATACGGATACGGCTATATAATTATTATTTTAATATATTTGTATTATACATAATTAATAAATAAGTAATATAATTAAATAATAAATTTATAATATTTTTAAATTAAATATTATGACAACAAATAATATCAACCAAACAATACGAATATCATAAAACTATCATAAACATGTTTTAGAAAATTTTTAGAACTAATCTAGAAATATCCTAGAAGTATCCTCTATAATTTATTTAAAAATATTATGGCACAAATTATATAATTGGCCGAAGTATTCTAAATAGAGTATCCAGGCGTATCCTAGACGTACCCCAGTCGTATCCTACCATATCCAACCGTATCTCTGCTGTATCCGAAAAAAATAAATATTAAAATATTCGGATACGCCACCGTGACGTATCCGATACGTATCCGAGCCGTATCGCATCCGTATTCGTATCGGATACGCGTATCCCCAAGATACTTCTGTATTTTTGAAATATTCGCGTAACATAGCAAGTATATGATTATGCTAAGAAATTGATTATTATTGAATTGTTGGTTATCGTGTAAATGTCACATTTAATGTCAAAAAAAAAAGAAAAAAAATGCCACATCACTTGCAGGAATTAAATTTGAATATATTATAATATTAAAAAGTCTTAAAATCGTGAACTAATTTCTTATAAAATGTTAATAATTAAATAATCTTTATGTCAATTCATGTAATTGACGATTTTGTACGATAAAAATAAATTAACAAATAAGAAAGTTATGTAAAATGTTAACATAAATCGTAACAATTTACATAGAAACCATAGAATCATTAAATCTATCTCAGATGTCATTAAAACAACACACATCATTTTTACCACAAATTAGTTACAAATCAATATTTACAACGCAGCACAAGATCACAAAGTTTACGGACACAATAAATAGACAAAGGGCTTGTTTGTTTCGAGGGATTGTGATATATATGGATAGTGAAATACATGTATTTCACTATCCATGTATTTGGTAATCTATGTGAGTTGTTTGATTTCTTGTATTTTGAAATCATGTATATCAAATCCTTTGTTTGGTTCTTTGGTGCAAAATTCAGGATTTAAATATTTTAATATTATAAAATATTATATTTATATTATTTTATTGTATAATATAATGTTGTATTATATTATATTATTATATTATCTATCTCTATCTATATACTAATGCAAGGGGATTTGCTGCCTCCTGGTGCAGCCACGTCACCAGGGGCCTTTTTGTAAATTTTTTTTTTTTTTTTACATTTTGGTCCTTTTTTATTTACAAATTGGTCTTTTTTTTAAAAAAAAATTACATTTTGGTTTTTTTTTTTACATTTTAGTCCTTTATATTTGCATTTTGGTCCTTCGAAGTTTTTATATTCACATTTAGGTCCAGGGGCCTCAAATTGGTCCTTTTTTTAAAAAAAATTACATTTTGGTCCTTCTTTATCACATTTCGGTCCTTTATATTTGCATTTTGGTCCTTTTTTCGAAAAACAATTACATTTTGGTCCTTTAATTTTACATTTTGGTCCTTTTTGATTTACAAATAGGTCCTTTTTAAAAAAAAAAAATTACATTTAGGTCCTTTTAGTTTACATTTTGGTCCTTTATATTTGCATTTTGGTCCTTCGAAGTTTTAATATTCACATTTTGATCCAGGGGCCTCAAATTGGTCCTGTTTTTTAAAAAAAATTACATTTTGGTCCTACTTTATCACATTTCGGTCCTTTATATTTGCATTTTGGTCCTTTTTCGAAAAACAATTACATTTTGGTCCTTTTATTTTACATTTTGGTCCTTTTGGATTTACAAATTGGTCCTTTTTTTTAAAAAAAATTACATTTAGGTCCTTTTTGTTTATATTTTGGTCCTTTTTTATCACATTTCGGTCCTTTTAGATTTACAAATTGGTCCTTTTTTCAAAAAAAATTTAAATTTTGGTCCTTTTTTCGAAAAAAATTTACATTTTGCTCCTTCGAAGTTTTGAAATTTACATTTTAGTCCAGGGACCTCAAATTGGTCATATTTTTTAAAAAAAATTATATTTTTGTCCTTTTTTCACATTTTGGTCCTTTATATTTGCATTTTTGTCCTCCGAAATTTTAAAATTTACATTTTTGTCCTTTATTATTTTTCTTGAAAAACTAAAATAAAATTATAATAAGTTGAACAATATTAATAAAAGAACATCTTGCAAATATTTAAAAATAAAATATCACAAAACTATTAAAAAATACATAAAAAGAAAACTAAAATAAAAAATAGATGTTTAAATAGATATTTTCTATGAATATATTTGCAAGGTGTTTATTTATTATCATTTAATGTTAGTTTTTTTATGAATAAAGAATGTAATATTAAAATTATATAAACAAAATATGTAATAATTTAAATTTTTTTAAATCACTACGTGTTAAGAAGTGTTTATGAATTTTCTTAAAATTAATATCTTTCTTAAAATTAATAAAAAATAACAAAAATAAGTTTTAATTATTACATATGAGATTTGGAGGGTATTTTGGAAAAAAAAAATTAATATCATCCATAAGGAGTATTTTAAAATAAAAGTTTGGTAAAGAGTTTTTTTTTTGGGAGTTTACGAAAAGATAGAGAATTTTTTATAATATCCAAAAAAAATTAGGGGGTTAAAAATATACCAAATCATGGATGTGCGAATAATCATGACATAATTTAAATTAAAGATTCGAACGAAATGGTTAGCGATGACATCGTCAAAATTTGTTGTTGGCTGACCACACAAATTTGTACTAAATATGTTCAGCAATGTTTTGTACTAAATATGTTCAGCAATTTTGGAGGGAAGGACGAAAAATATTTGTACTAAATATGTAGCGAAATTAAAGATTTGTGAAATTAAACACTCTTTTTTTCAGCAATGTTTTCCGAACTATTATGTTCTTAATAAATTTCATGACGACTCATTCGTTCTTTTTCCTTATTTTACTTATGAAGTATAAAATATAGATAATTTTTTTAGCAATAACCGTTTGAATTATTCAAGAAATCCGGCTCTTAAAATTTTCAAACGATTTTTGCTACAAAATTTCACTCGCACACAACACACTAAATTACACATATAATAATGATTACAAAAAGAAAGTCACATACATAAAATGAACAACAATTTTTTTCAACTACATTACTTATAAACCCGAACAGCCCCGCGCAATTGCGCGGGGGTAATGCTAGTATTATATAATTTAATATAATATTATATGTATGTCATTTAATTCTTATTATATAATGTAATATTATATTATATTACTTTAATTAATTAATTTATATTATATTGTATTATTTATATTGTTTTATATTATAGTATATATTTTTTATGTTGTTATCTAATGTTATATTATATTATATTATATTATATTATATTATATTATATTATATTATATTATATTATATTATATTGGTTTATATTATATTACATTATATTATAATATTTTATATTATATTATGTTATATTATATTATATTATATTATTTTATGTTATATTGTTTTATATTATATTATAAATTGTTTTAAATTTTATTATATTACATTATAAAATAGTACATAATATATTATTATTGTTGTTTAATATAATATAATTATTGTTCGTGAATATAATTTAAAGAAATAATATTATAATCAAATACATGGATAGCTCTATCCATGAATTTGTAACACCGATTTTGAAGTGGGAGTACGAAGTACTGGGATAAGAAATACTATCCCATTTAATCCCTCAAAACAAACAAATTTTTTTCGACTTATCCCGGATATTGAAATCCTATCTCATCTAATCTCTCAAAACAAACAAGCCCAAAATCATGACAAAAACCATGTATAAATGACGTCTACTACAATCTTCGTACCTGTCTTCCGTACAAGTTTCGTACCTGTCTTCCGTATAATGTAGCACAAGACAATAATGAAACCTTTCCTTCTCCGTTAAGAAACGGGTAGATTAGAATTGTATTGTTCCATTTCTAGAGTAATTAGAGGGACCACAAATTTCTTACCCGAATTGTCCATACCTGCCACGTGACAGTCAGCGATTGGTTGCATTAAAGTTGTGCAAAAAATACAACCAATTGATGACTGTCACGTGGCAGATTTAGACAATTCGGGGTAAGAAATTCATGGTCCCTATAGTTACTCCCATTTCTATGCCAATAAAGCACATTTCTCCAAGTATAATTTTCATTTTTCATTTCATTCTGCTCGTATTCACAATGGACCAAACAATGATATAATTATGGCCTCTGTTACTCTCTATATATTTTTTAGTTTTTTTTGCTTTTTAGAGGACACAAATGTAAATTATTAATAAATTATGTCATTAATTTAAGATTAGTTTTTTTAATAATGCAAATAAAAGAAAATTAATTTTAGAGAATATTTTTTTTTAATATCACTTATTTTTAGAGAATTATTTTTTTATACAACTAATTTTTACGAGAATAGTGAATCCGGTATCCGATATCTGATAAAATTATGACATAACATAACTGATTCATTAATACATGTAGTACATAAAAAATATTAATTCATTATAATAGAATATTCTGAAATTATATGATTCCTTAGGAAATTCTATAACTACCAAATTTAATTCTCAATCATATTTATTTGTTATAATCATGTGACATAAATAAATCCTACCAATAATTGACAATTCTTATGAAAAGTTCCTTGTAATTTTTAGAAAATATTATTTTCAATACCGTTAATTTTTAGAAAATATTATTTTTTTAATATAACTAATTTTTAGAGAATCCTAAATGTAAATATAAATGATAGGAGAATTAGTTAGAGAGCATCCTCACCGGTGCACGTGAGTTTATATTAGTATAATAATATTGTATAAATGATAGGAGAATTAGTACTCGAATTAATAATATATTTATATAATAATATATTCCTGTTAATATTTTTAAATAAATAATTTTTGGAAAAATATTTATATATAATAATATATTAGTATAATAATATTCGAATAACTGGGTATTAGCGACGGCAAAAACCGTCGCTAAAAGTCGAGAAAACCTTCGCTAAATCTATTTTCGACGGCTCCCCGTCGTTAACAGCTCGTTGATGAAAGCCTCGTCGCTGATGTTAGTTTCTCACACGGGCCGTCGCTGATATCAGAATTTTCGACGGCAGCTTATTTTCGACGGCCCGTAACACCATATCTCCGACAGCCCGTCTCTGAAGCCTTCTCCGATGGCCCGTCCCTGGCGACGTAGAATGTATTAGTTCCCTATTGATTTTAACTAATTGAGTTTTGCACAAACACTGTTTAATTTTTTTTTTGTGCATAAACAACACGTCCACAAATTAAATGCTTAAAGATAATAGTTCGATAACAAATGCCACACATTTTTCAAATTAAAACAAACACTAAAAAGACAAGTCCCCCAATAAAATACTTAAAAGAAAACAACATCACAAATAAAACAAACTCCATACCGAGCTTATACTTCCGTACATATAATTTCGAACGTATTATCACAAGGTGGCACATTTTTTTTTATTTATTTATTTAAGTATTGCTACTATCACAATCCAAATTATATAATCCGTATAAAAAAAATATATATATAATTGACTCCCAAACTTATGACATCTTTGATGAACTGACAAATTAATTTTTTTAACATTTCTAATTGTCTCACATAAATGTTAATTGACACTTTCAATTAACACATCAATAATTTATAATATGTTAGTATTAGTAATGTTAACTGACGTGTCAATTCAATTAAACGATCGATTAAATCGTTTATTTAGTCAATCGATAATACTAATCAACCTACTTAATCCTCTCTTGTCGTCTCATCAAGAATGTTATTTTTGTGTTATTGGGGCTTCATGTATAATCTTCGTATGAAACAATCACTCAGTTGTTAATTTTATGGTATAATTTACAATTGTGTTTTTTTTAAAAAAAAAATTAATATTTTTTATTTTAATGAATGATATTTTAAATATATATTTCGATTTTATGTGTATTATTCATGATTTTTTTTTTATTTTTTAAAACATTCATTTTGTTTGAATTATAACATGTTCTATTTTATTTATTTTGTGTGATTTAAAATGATGGACCAATTATGTGGATCATTATTAATTATAATTCATATATCATGATGTACAAATTTTATTAATCTTTATTAATTATAGTGCATCCATTGACATCAATATTTTTGCAAACATATCATGATTATATAATTGAGATTAAGCGTACCCGCGCAGATTATACAAAACATGTAAAAAAAGAATACGAAGTCCCGCACAATTGTCGCGCGGGCTATTGCTAGTTAATCTTAAATCCAACAAGAAATCATACTCATGGACTGGGTTCATTTGGGTCAAGGTTCGATCCACTAGAGTCTAGAACTAGGGTTTAGCAACTTGTCTCTTACTTTTTTCTTGTATTTCATTCTTGATAGAAATTACGTTTTCAAGGTCTGATTGTTTTTCTTAAATTATCTCCTTGTTTTTTTTTATGGATATAGTGGTTGATTTTAGGGATGTCAATGGGTCGGGTTCGGGTCGGATATAACCTCACCCATATCCTTATCCGTCTTAATCGGGTAATACCCGTATCTGACCCGCCAGCTAAACGGATAATTTTTACCCGCCCCGTTTAGTACCCAGGGGTTTTCGGATTATCCACGGGAAATTTTACCCATATTCAAACATACATTTGACTTAAATTTATTTGCAGATTTCTTAAATAAAAATCATACGTTTCTTACATAATGATTTTGATGCAATTTTTTTTATTAAATATCAATCAAAAATCAAGAAGCAAGTTTATGAAAATCTTAAAATTCTTATCACAAAGTTCCACCTGAGGCATTTTTTCAATTAATGTTAAACTTAAACTCAAAACAATATTCTTATACCAAAAATTAGTACTATTAAACTTAGCCGCTAGAGAAAAACGACTGCTAAAAGAGAAATATCAACTGTAGAAGAGAGAGTAAAAGATGTAAAATTAGCGGCTAGGATTAAAAAAAAGGCTTATATACTAACATAATTAGGGTAATTAAAAATCGGATTCGGATCGGGTTTACCCATGGGTCGGGTATGGTCTAACCCATACCCTACCCGTACCCATGTCGAGTATTTTGTAATCGGGTAATACTTGACCCGCAGGTAGGCTTAATCGGGTATTATCCGATCCGTCCGGATCGGATACCAGTCGGACACGGGTATTATCCAACCCATTGACATCCCTAGTTGATTTGGTTTTAGAAAATGGTGTAATGACACTTTTGCAATTTACTTGTAATGCCTATTTAATTTTTTTTAGGATTTGTTGTCTATATATAATTTTTTTTGTGAAAATTATTTACTTTTTATGTTTGAGTTAGTTGCACACAAATTCACTTTACAAAAATCAAAAAAAAAATAAGAACTACATCAGTTCGTAAATTTTTTATTTTAAATGTACTAATTATTGCCATAATTATGAATGTTTGTGAAGTATGAGAAATATCTATTTGAACTGAACTCCCAAACTTTTATTGCATTATTCAACACTAACAAATCAAAACCAAAACAGTATGGTTGAAGCGTAATTTTATTGTGTTTTCTTTAATAAACTTAAAAAAGGAAGACAAGAAATTAATACATGATGAAACTATTTGTATGGTACATATTTTTAGTCAATTTTATTATATTCAACTAATGCAAGATGACAATATAAATTACCTATCAACTCTTTCGTATCACTGACATCAATGAACGGAGAACCGGGCTTTTTCCATTTGCTCGTTTTTCTTTTGAACGAGTTTATGAGAAGAAAAAAACTCACTTTTGTCTCATAAAATGTACACAAAAGTACAATCCCCCCCCCCCCCCCCCCCCCCCCCCCCCCCCCCCCACACACACACACACACACACACACACACAACTTTAATTTGCTCACTTATACCCCCTGAACTCTTCATTTTGCTCAATTTTAGCTCTTCCATCGGTTAAGTGTCCAATCATCGGTTAAGTGCTGACATGGCAGTGTGACGTGGCGTTTTTTGGGGTTGACATAAGCAATGAGGTGGCATATTTAATATTTTTAAATTGAATCCAATAATTAAATCCAATAACCCAAAATCCAATACTTCATCTCTCTCAAACCCCCCCTCTCTCTCTCTCTCTCTCAGAGCGTCCCTTCTCTTTCTCTGCTCTCCCCCCCCCCCCCCCCCCCCCCCCCCCCCCCCCCCCCTCTCTCTCGCGTGAGGACTCTGACCCCGCGCACAGCATGCGACCCCGCGCCCAGCCCCCCTGCGACCCCGCGCACAGCCCCCATCCGCGACCTGCAGCAGCTCTCGCTTGTGCTCCATCTCTGGCCCAATCTTCCATGAAAGATTCAAGTATGATTTCGAAAAATTAGTGTTTGATTATTGTGTAATTATTTGCTAATGAATTCGAAATAATATTTGCTAATTGTTGTGTATCATTTTTTTTGTAGATGGTTCTTTTAAGGTTTCCTATAATGGATCCTTTTTATTTAAAGATTTGGATTGGGTTTATATTGATGGTTAAGAAATTAAATTGGATGATTTCGTTCATTCTCTATCGTACACCGGTCTCAAATGCCTCTTAGAGGAGAAGTTACGGATACGAGATATTTCGAAATTACATTATAAGGTACCGGTAAGCGGTATTTTACAAATTCTATATTGCGATAATTCGGTTCGGGATATGTTTTCCAATTTCGCAAGCGTAGAGTGTATTGATCTATATATCGAACACTTAAATAGTAATGTTAATTCGAATTTCGTTGGAACAAATTGGATAGATGAATCGGGTCAATTGGAGATTGATGTGCATGTCGGGTCGGTTGAAAGCTTGGGATGTGACGAGAATAATGAGAGCGAATTTTCTTATTCAAGCGATGATGAATGTAATGAGGAAGAACCGATGAATGTTGAATATGTCAATTTCGAATCGGATCATTTATCCGAATTTTACATTGAAATGAGGTTTTCCGGAGCTTCGGAATTTAGGGCGGCGGTTAGAAAATATGCGATAGATAATGTCAAAGAGATTAAATTAGTAAAAACGAGAAACATAAAGTAAGAGTTCAATGTAAAATGGTTAATTGTCCTTGGATCATATACGCTTCGGTAGATACCAAAAGCAATGATTTTATTGTGAAAACTTTCAACCCCGAACACAAGTGTGCTCCGTCTTTTATTGTGCCTACGGGCCAGAATCGGAAAAAAAAAAAAAAAAAAAAAAAAAACAATACTACTGACGTAGTTCCTGTTGCTAGTTGTAGCAGGTCAAATCAATCATTTGTGAAAGAACAATTCAAAAAGATGTGATTTGAGTAAAGACATCGAAGTCCTATATCGATATCCATTGATATCCTCCAACATCTAATTATCAATTAAATTTGATGAAATCATCGTTATTATTTTTATCTTCCGTTAATGAATAATCTCAATAGTTGTAATTTGTATATGAACTTCATTAGTATTGTTCATTACGTTCGCATGAATTACCAAACCTAATAAAGATTTTTTTTTTGTGTTTGTACAATTTAGTGAAAAGTTAAGTCGTAAAATATTCGATCCAAATCATCTCAAAAATACGTTATTTGGACTCATGAGAGAATTAAAAGATTTTTTTGAATATAAAAACAATCTTTCTTAGCGTTTGTTAAAATTTGGTGAAGAGTTATGTATTAAAAATAATATACAAATTATCTAAAAACACGTTATATGGACTTTTCAAAGCTTGCAAAAAGTTATTGAATTGATAAACAAATTTTCTTAGTGTTTGTAAAATTTGGTGAAAAATTATGTAGTAAAAAATAAGATACAAATGGTTTAAAAATAAGTTATTTGAACTCCTCAAAGCGTAAAAAGATTGCTATAAATCAAAAATTATTTTAAGATATTTTAGGTTTTTATTAATTATTTATACAAAATTTATGTTTTGCATAGCATTAAATGATAAATATACAATTGAATCTTACAAAAAAAATCATTAATTAACAAATATTCGAAATTTTTTTTTTTTAAAACGAGTCTATCATAGAACTCCCCATATATATTCGTTATGAAAATCGGGTGCATTCTGAAATGAACGATCAAGATAAAAAGAAAAAATTTACTTGTAGATCGGACGACTCACAACTAAAGAATGACGTGGTTTAATGTGGCAAGAATAATTTCTTTAGAATTGTATCTAAATTCGAAATATTTTTTTCGAAAATGGGTCTATCATAGAACTCCCCATATATATTCGTTATGAAAATCGGGTGCATTCTGAAATGAACAATCAAGATAAAAAGAAAAAATTTACTTTTAGATCGGACGACTCACAACTAAAGAATGACGTGGTTTAATGTGGTAAGAATAATTTCTTTAGAATTGTACCTAAATAAATAAATAAATAAAAATATGATATGTGAATACGAACAAAGTTAAACATTAAATGTGAACATATTAAGTTACAATTATTTGAATTAAAATAATTAATGTAAATTATAAGAATATGATATGAATTTGATAGAATATAAATATAGAGAGAGTGTGACAAGGAAAATCTTGGGGTAAATTAACATTTCCACTATTTTCTAATGGCTCGTTGGCCGCGCAAACAAAAGTTACAATTTAGTTCGCCCCAAAACTTCCCCACCATATTTTCTAAATTCAATTTTTTTTATTGAATTATTTTCTATATTCTATTTAACACACAAATTAAGTATGATAATTCAAATATATATAATTAAATTTTATTTAATTTTAACAACTGAAATAAATATTAATTAATTTTTATTTATAGGTCATTTGTTAATTATCATCTTAATTTATACAACAACTATGATAGAGAATGTGAGGGTAAAATCTGGGAATATATCGTAACTAATTGCATAATCTTTTTATTATTCCGTTGTTTTAAAGCCTTGTTAAATCTCTCAAAGTTAAGTACATATTTAGCTAATTAATTCACCGTGCTTTGAAATCAGGTGATATCGGATTTTTAAAATTTAGTTATAGTTAGTTTTGGAATATTCTTCAAAACGAGATTATTTTTCGAATATTTATTTTTTAGACAAAATTACTGTCATAAATATTGTGTGCTTTTACTGGTATCCTACCTCTATGCCTTTACAATAATCATCACATACAAATTGTGTGGTTGATACAAAAATAATGATTGAGGTTTGGTAATTCATGCCAATGTAATGAACAATATTTCTCAAGTTTTATATAAGGATCGTAAGCATTTAGATTGTTTATTTTACTGAAGATAGAAATAATCACGATAAACTGTTAAACCAAATGCATGTTACAAAAAAGACGAAGTTACACAAATAACTCACAATCATCACACCTAATTCCAAGAAATAGATAAGATATAATAATGTTTGAGAAATTATACTATGCCCCTCAAATGTCCACCAATTTTCTCTCACAATAGTAATTCATGGTTAATTCACGGATTAGTATTATGGATTAACGATTAATTCATGATTATTTATTTTTAATTACTTCGAATTAATCATCAATTGATATGGACCTTAATTATATATTAAAATTTTAATAATCATGAATTAATCGTTAATCCAAAATATTAATCCATGGATTAACTATGAATTACTATTGTGGGGAAAAATTGGTGGACATTTAAAGGGCACAGTAAATGACCTCATAATGTATCTACCTATAAAAGTGTAGAGGCCATTTACCGCTCTTCCGAGTACACCGTCGTATCTTTTATATTCCAAATTAGCACATTTAATTAATTAGTAATTATATATATATATATATATATAACATACAAATAAATTAATAGTTCATAATTAATAATGATTAATTATTAATAAAATGTACTTTTTTAATTACCATATAATTAAGTGTGCTAATTAAGAATATAGAGGATGTGGCGGTACAAAAGATAAATTTCCTAAAAGGAGGATATTTACCCTTCTCTCATATGCACCACCACATCTATCTATAATAATAGTCCTAATCCTGAACATTTTGCCCTTCCAGCATTTGGCCACGTCGCGCGTACTGTTCACACGTACTGTTCAACACTGCTCACACGTCACTGTTCGCACGTTACTGTTCATCGTAAATAAATTCCCTCCCACCTTTTATTTGCCATTTCCACGACAAAACCCAAAACAGAAAAAAGAAAAAAAGAGCGACGACAGTAGGGCGACCTAGCGGCGACAGTAGGGCAGAACGCGACGGAAAACCCTAGCATTCAAACTTACCGGCCAGAACGTGACGGAAGGTTGGCCAGGATGACCTAGCGGCGACAGTAGGGCGCCGGTGTTTGGCGAGAAATCCGTGAGAAGAGCCACGACATCACTGGTTCCAGGCTGGAGACGGGCGGGCAGTGACGGGCACGCGAGTCTAGGACGGGGTGGGGGCGAGTCTCGCCAACGAGGGTCTGGGATGGGCTGCAGACAGGTCCCCCTGATGCGGGCGTGCGCGTCGATTATTCTCCTGGTTACTGGTTTGGTCGACGAGATCAGACATAGATAGACGAGTCCCAAGGTTGTACTGCTGGGATTAGGTTCGGATCGAATCCTTTGAATCCTACAGAAAAAGTCAGTTTAGTTCGAGTTTGATTTATTATTTCCATTGATTCTTAATACTATTTCTATTTATTCATATACCTAATTTGTTTTTTATTCATGAAATCTTGAGAGTACGAACAAAACTAACTTCAAATCAAATTTAATTGTTTCGAATTATAGTATTAAGATGATAAAATGTTGTATAATTCAGATGATTGAAATAGGGGTGAAAGAATACAAGTTCGATTGGTATCCAGAATTGGGAGTATGCGACATTTATGAAATGGTCCGAAACAGGAAAGTAACAACAGACTCTTCCACGAATGCGGCTGGTCATTAAGAAAAATGAACACGCGAAGGATTTTGGACGAAACGGCACAAAAGCAAGTTACGATGGATTCTGTCCAAGCCGAACTCCACTCCAAATCTTGAAAGTACGCTTCCTAAACTAACTTTAAACATGATTTTTTTAAAAAAAAGTGAGGGTTTAATTTGTAATAATAAAACTTCTGAAATTTAGGTCGATTGAGGTTGTAAGGTAACATTCTTTTTCGATTGCCTTCGATTTTTGGCATATATTGTAACTCTATTTGTTTCCCTCTTTGGTGATTACAAAAATTCAGCAAAAGGCAAGAAAATGGCGACGACGACGACGATTCCGCGGTCCTCATTGAGGCGACGACGACGATTCTGCCCCTGCAAAGGTATGTATTTTAAAATCCATTATCCTGAACAAACTCTCGATTAGTTCATAATTTTGTTTGTATATTTTAGCTTTGTTTTGGAAAAATTACGAAAATGCCCTTTGTCATTTTCCAGATAAAAGGGTCGAAGATGTTGTGGCTCATGGAGTGTGGTCCACGTGTCGTCAATCAATATCAAACGGTATATTAGTTTCAATTTTGTATATTTTAGATTTTGTTTTGAAAAAATTACGAAAATGCCCTTTCTTTATTTTTTCAGATAAAATGGACGAGGATGTTGGGGCTCATGGAACTGCGGTACAAGCATCGTCAATCAATAGGACACGGTATATTAGTTTTTATTTTTTATATTTTATATTTTAGATTTGTTTCGAAAAATTTACGAAAATGCCCTTTGGTTTCTGTTTTTCAGAAATGGTTGCGACTTTAAGCGATAATTCATTGAATGAAGAGGCTGATTTGAAAAAAGCCGCAGAAATGGTTGCGTTGCTTCGTACTCAACTGAAAGAAATGAATCCTAATCTCGATTCCATTGCAGAGTACACTTCTTTTTAATTCTTTTTGTGGAAAATTTACAAACAAGCCCCTACATTATTTAATATATATATTATTTTTCATCTGTTAATACAGGTATAGAAAAAAGACGGCTTTGTATAATGGAAGAGTGAACGAATTAAATGCAGCTACTCAAGATCGTGACGATTTGAAAAAAAATTATGAAGGGTTGAAGAAACAAAGGTAACTAAAATATTTATGTATAATATAATATAATTTAATAAAATATAATCTTTTTATTTTTATTTTCAGGCTGGAAGAGTTCATGGCTGGATTCAACACCATTTCCATGAAGCTGAAAGAGATGTATCAGGTCTAAATGAACTTGGTGCACATTAAAGCACGGACCATTAGGTTAATAAATAATAAAATTGTTTTATTTCAGATGATTACATTGGGAGGGGATGCTGAGCTGGAGCTCGAAGATTTTGGTTCGATTTTGATTCAATTAGGCTTAATCTTGGTCTCCGCACTTATCGATTGAGGTTGTAAGGTAACATTCTTTTTCGATTGCCTTCGATTTTTGGCATATATTGTAACTCTATTTTTTTCCCTCTTTGGTGATTACAAAAATTCAGCAAAAGGCAAGAAAATGGCGACGACGACGACGATTCCGCGGTCCTCATTGAGGCGACGACGACGATTCTGCCCCTGCAAAGGTATGTATTTTAAAATCCATTATCCTGAACAAACTCTCGATTAGTTCATAATTTTGTTTGTATATTTTAGCTTTGTTTTGGAAAAATTACGAAAATGCCCTTTGTCATTTTCCAGATAAAAGGGTCGAAGATGTTGTGGCTCATGGAGTGTAGTCCACGTGTCGTCAATCAATATCAAACGGTATATTAGTTTCAATTTTGTATATTTTAGATTTTGTTTTGAAAAAATTACGAAAATGCCCTTTCTTTATTTTTTCAGATAAAATGGACGAGCATGTTGTGGCTCATGGAACTGCGGTACAAGCATCGTCAATCAATAGGACACGGTATATTAGTTTTTATTTTTTAGATTTTATATTTTAGATTTGTTTCGAAAAATTTACGAAAATGCCCTTTGGTTTCTGTTTTTCAGATAAAAGGGCTGAGGATGTTTGCCGCTCATGGGAGTGTGGAACACACGTCGTCAATCAATGGCATGCGGTATATCAATTTTAATTTTGTATATTTTAATTTTGTTTTGGAAAATTTACGAAAATACCCTTTGTTTCCTGTTTTCTATTTTTGTAAAATTCCTCATCTTTTTTATTTTAGTTTATTTATGAATGTTTTTTCAATGTGAATTAGGTAAGCATGTGTCTAAATAATTTTTCAGTTTAAATCATTATTTGATAAAGGTTCAAAATCTGATATTTTTTTTCCCTCTAAATTTCATTTATGTTGCCTTTTTTTCCAAAAAAATATATAAACTGGTACCTCTCTCTATTTCCAAAATGTCCCTAGATCTGGTATTTTTTTTGAATGATATTTTTTCTGGTTTTTTTTTTTTCAAATGGTGCTTCAAAATATTCCGTTTTTCCTCTTTCTTTTTAAGGTTCAACAAATTAACCCTGGTATTTAAAACAAATATGAGGGGCTTTTGTGCAATTTTGCCACATAGAACATTCTTTGGGAAAATTTCAAAATTTTCAAATCCTTAAATTTCCATACTCTAGAATTAGGATATTTGGTTGGAACAATTTAAGTATGATTGAGGGAATGGTTGAATTTGGATTAAATTCGTTGGGATTAATTTTTATTATTGTTTCAATTATTTAAATATTTTTTTGTATTACTTGCAGATCATTTAGTTTCCTTTTTTTAAGTTATTACAAAATAGCCCTTCATTTTTATAACATTGAGGGGCTTTTGTGTAATTTAAGCATAATGGTCATATTTTGGTATTTTTGGATAATTATTGTAGTTCTACCAAAAAAACTGATTTTACCAAATACCCCTAATTTTACCCAATATCCCTGAAGTAGGTATGGATTTGTAGAATTTTTTATTGAAGAATAGTTTGAATTATTAATTATTCGTAATATGTTTGATTGAAGAGTATTTATAAAATTTTGCAGGATATATAAACAAAAATATGCTCTTAATTTATATATACTATGTTTTTTCCACTAATTATACTAATAATATACTTAAAATCTGTTTTTAATATTTTTTTTTTCAAAAGATGAAGGATCATGTTCTTTGTGTGTGCATGATCGTGTTCTCCATGATGTCCTTCGCAGCGGTGACGTTGCCCTTCGCAAAGCTCCTGATGTCTGCCGAAAATGGTAAAGGAATGTCACAATTTATTAATTGCAACAATTAATTTTTTTAACTACGTATATATTTTGTGCACATTTTTGACTCAGAAATGAACCTCATTGTCCCCCAAGTTATAATTTGCTATGCAAGGTATTATATATCATTTTTCCTAATTATTGATAATAAATAAATAAATAAATAAATTATATTTTATGAAATTTCAGGGTTACTTTACTTTAAAGTAGGAGGAATATTGGTGTACTCAACGTGGTCGATGTATCCCATTGTAAACGAAACCGTCATAGACAAAGTAATTAATTAAAAAAAATAGAAATTTACTATAAAGCCCTTGCACTATCAAAATGTTGTTAATATTTTGTAAACTATGTCAATATCAACACTTTAGCAACAACCCTTAAGAGCATAAACTACAAACACTAAGATATGGCTATTCAAATGCATTGTTCTTACTGACTTTGTTCACTTGTACAAAATCAATTTCATATGTCAACGAAATTGTCGGTTGACAAAGCTAACATAAAAAAACACATGAAAAACTGCAATCGTCACAAAAGCAATGAAAAACCGCATAACTAAAAGAAAACGATTCATACATACAATAACAATATAAACAAAAAAGAAGCAAAAACACCCAAAAAATAGAATCAACTAAAATAAACCCGCGCAATTTGCGCGGGAGTAAAGCTAGTTCTATATATTCCTAATTAACACACTTAATTAATGGATAATTAACAAAATATACTCGATTAATTATTAAAATTATCTCAATTAATTTTTTTTTCCAACAGTGTATATCACTTTTTCTTTCTTTGAATGGAAGAGTATTGCGTTATATCACTTTAATCAATACAATTATCTCAATTCAAAAAAAAAAATTAGTATATCAATACTTGACCCTTTCTTTTTCATTTGTATCGGATATGATTTATACAGGATGTTGGACAAAACGAAATTTTTTTGGGTGCAGATCAATGATCTCGGAAATAGATCTCAAAAGAAAATCCCGTGATCTCTTAAGCATATTTCATGATATTTGATTTCTAGAAATACGCATCTTTCGTATTTTCACTTTTATTAAATATTCATACATAAATATTGAAAGAAATACAGTTTCGGATCAACCGTAAAAGTGTACATAAGGATGAACAAATATAAGCGTACATTCGTGGTCATAACTTTCAGTAGGAAAATCCAATTTGAATGGTTCAAATTGGGTTAGATAGATAATAAGATTATCTATAACCTTCATGTAGAAATATATTTCATATGAACAAA
The DNA here is from genome assembly GCA_946800325.1 of Luzula sylvatica. Classification (NCBI taxonomy): domain Eukaryota; kingdom Viridiplantae; phylum Streptophyta; class Magnoliopsida; order Poales; family Juncaceae; genus Luzula; species Luzula sylvatica. The sequence goes on along the minus strand of OX326957.1, from coordinate 3,299,348 downwards.
GTATTAGTGTCGTTTCTATGAAATACCGAAATAGTGCAACAATATGACATATAGTTAGTAAAACTGTAATAACTTTTGCATATGAACTCCAATTGGGCCAGGACAAATTGGATTGGGTAGATAATAAGATTATCTACAACTTCCGTGAAGGTTAATTTTCTGTCAGAAGAATTTACCAATTTCGTATGGACAAAATACTGAAAGGGCTCAAGCTGTTTTCTGTGTGAAAGGGTGTATATTGGATATACATATTTTTTGACCAATCATAATCCTATATGATATAAATATGATATTTCTCTCTCCTCTATTAAGATCATTCAGTCCAATTCATTCTAATGAATAGAATTATCCAGAATATTGAGAGTCATCTTTCTTAGAGCGAAAGAATGCGGAGAGAGAAAACCGAGAAAAAGGAGTTTTTCTCGGTGTAGAGAATCAATCAATCGAGCAAGTTCGCCGGTGCTTCGTCTAGGCAGTTGCACCCGTGACCGACGTCTTCCGACTCAAGGTGGATACACGTAGAGGAGCGACATGTGTGGCTCTTCGGTTGTGACCGATCCGGAGGAACGTAAATCGTCAACGAACGGTGAAAGACGCGTGGTGTGGGACACGCGGATTGTCACCAACGTGACAGGAGAAAGAAGAATAGCAATCAACCCTTCGAGTGCAATCAATTTTGCACTGGTATGAATCTATCCTTCTTATTTGCATCGTACATTTCGAAATCATGGCGTGATCTTGGATTATGGGAACCGGACCGGGCCTACATATCCGCTGCGCTGGCCCGGGGAAGGGATAAATTCCCAACAAATTTTTCAACAAAATGCCAACTTTATAAAGATTGTAATTTGAATAATTCCATTAAGATAATTATTTTTTTGCGACCATAGTTGTTAGGTTCGCGAATAATACGCGTATAATTTACGAATAATTACGTATTACGAATAATATACTTATTTACGTTTTCGTACTCAACATGATTAATAATTCGCGTATTTTATAAATTAAAAAAAAAAACACGAATAATACATGTATTTCCGTATAATACGTTTTTTAGAAGAAAAAAATATAATTTTTTTAAATAAATAAAATATCATAAATTTCCAAAAATGATTAAGAAAATCAAAATATCAATAATAATATATAAATTTATGATTTTGAACTAAAATAAATATTGTTTAATAAAATAATTATAATTTATAATTATTTATGGATAAACAAATGTACATTTATATACCTTTATATATCGAATTATTGCATCCGTATTATGTGAAATAAACATAACTATAGACAAATAACCGAATTGACGAATTATTAGGGTATTGTGTTTTATTTGACCGAATATTTGACCGACTTGAAAACCGTTTGGATCCGAATTATACACGAGCATATTTTGTACTGTATTATTCGCGTATCACGAATGACTAACTATGTTTGCGAGTTGCAAATGTTTATTATATTTATAAATTAATACTTTTAAACTTTTTAGTTAATGTTAAACAAGGAGTATCTATCCTTTGAGAAGGAGCGGGGATCGCATCTTGAATTATGATATTTGGTGAAAGGAGTTGCGCGAAGCCTCGAATTCCTCGGGTCCGACGTTGAATTTAGATATTCGGGTCGCGAAGATTGTTGAGTTTTGTACACTCCGAGTCTCGCGAAGCCAAATGAAGGATCCGGAATACTTTCCTGATGCAAGACCACACCATCGCTTCGATGCACGAGCACTATGCAATATCTAATATTACATGTCATTCCTTCATGAATATGATCACGATCGAAGGATTGATGTGCGTGTCTTCTCCTTCTCACTTGTCGTGTTGGTGACTAGTCGTGCGTCCCACGCCCACACGCCTTCCACCGCGTAACTTTTGCTTCTCGTTTGGACCACAAATTAGGATGAGAGTTACGATCTCATAAATAGATTTCAGAAGCAAATCCCGTGATCTCTGAAACATATTTCATGATATGTGATTTTTATAAATAGACATTTTTCAAGTTTTTAATTTTATTACATATTTACACAATAAATTACAAAATTTTCAATAAAAATGCTAACTTTATAAAGATTGTAATTTGAATAATTGCAGTAAGTTAATTTATCTCCAAAATGTCAGTGGATATATAACCCAGTTGATTGAGTGTAAGACAAAAAATCATATATTGTGAGAGATTGTCAATTCAATCCTCATTGATATCAATAGATGTAGTACATACGAGCTTTCTCCATTTATTATAAAAATAATAATTTACCTGCAAAATTGTTTGGGTTATTATGCGGAATGATTGAAAATATTCATCATTTTAAATCAATTACTTAGCTAAATGCAATTTGAGTTTATTTTGTTTTCTATTTTTGAAATTTATTTCATCTTGTAATATTTTAATTTTAATTGGAGTAATAGTTAGTGGGACTCACAAAGATATATCTAGAGGTGGCAATCGGACGGATCGGGTCGGTTTTGGATCGGATCATTTCGGATTGCGGGTTATTCAGGTCATCAGGTCATTCGAGTCGCGGGTCATTCGGATTTCGAGTCGTTCGGATCGTTTCGGTTTTTGGGTCGTTCGGTTCCGGGTCGTTTCGATTTCGGATCATTCGGGTTCGGGTCGTTTAGGTTTTCGGATCATTCGGTTTCGGGTCGTTTCGATTTTTGGGTCATTCGGTTCCGGATCGTTTCGGTTTTCGGGTCATTCGGGTCTTGGCTATTTTTATTTCCGGATCATTCGGTTTCGGGTCGTTTCGGTTTTCGGATCATTCGGTTCCAGGTCGTTTCGGTTTTCGGGTAATTCGGGTCTTGGCTATTTTGATTTCCGGATCATTCGGATTTCGCAAAATTTGATTTCGAATCATTCGATTTTTCAAAAATTTAGTTTTTCGGCCAATTCGGAATTTATCTGATCGATTCCAAGATATTTTAGCAATATTATATTGATTTTAACAATAATATTTGAATTTGCGGGTCATTCGGGTCTCGGGTTTCGGTTAGTTCGAGTCATGAGTTACGGGTCGTTTGAGTTTCGGGTCATTCGGTTTCGGGTCGATTTCGGGTTCGGGTCATTCGGTTTCGGATAGATTTCGGTTCGGATTCGGGTTGTTGACTTTTCAATATTTTTCGGTTCGGGTCGGGTCGGGTTCGGGTTCGGACGGGTCGGCTCATTTTTTCGGGGGGGGGGGGGGGGTGGGGGGGGGGGTGGGGGGGGGGGGTGGGTCAGATTTTGCCAGCTCTAGATATATCCAGGTTGTATTGAATGAAAAAATAAATAAAGCAAAAGAAAAGAAAACAAACGGTTACTTGATAATTGATATATCCAACTTGGAAAATTCATGATAAGCTCTTCAGACAATGGATTTTACTTAATATCTCTCTTGGTATAATAAATGGATTTATTTTTTATTAGATAAGCTTTGAGACAATATTATTCCCAATAAGGTGTTGGATTCACATCAACAATAATATAAACTGAAAATTTCATTTACTTAATACAATACTGGAATACGTGGGGCGAACTAAGCATCCTAATAATATCCAAATATTAAGTTTAGTCTGAAGAGATAAATTATACATTTTTAACGAAAGTGTCACGACTACCACCAATTGAATACTTGATGTTATAATATAAATTCTTTTATATGCAACATCCAAATAAAACCTCATTTGCAAAATTAGCATCGGACTTGTTTAATTTACAGATCTAAATCTTTTTGTCAGGCAGTTTGGCAAAACAAACAATTTTTCTGGCGTAACAATTTAAAATGAATTTTGAGCCCCTAATTAGGGTCAACAGGTAATTAGTATGAAATTGGCTAGGCGAAACAACCCTGTATAATGAAGTTTAAGATTTTTCAGCACTGTTTTGGTTACAACTTCAATGTTGTTTTTTACCGGTTTATCCTAAGAATTAGAAAATTAATAAAATATCAAATTTGTAAATCATTTCAAGTATTATAATTTGAATATTTTGTTTGTAATTTTCAGTAATAGTTTTTTATTTCAAAATCATCAACAAGAATAGTAACCTATTTCGAAGGTTCTGTAATTTTTTTGCCAATGTTTTTCTCACAACTTCGAAATTAGTTTTGACAGTTTTTAGTTACGAATTAAAAAAACTACTAAAATAAGAAAATTGTATATTTTTTGAAGTACTATAATATAGATAATCTTGTTTGTAATTTTGGATTCTATAAATAAATTAGTATATTTTTTGATGTGTTATATTTTAACTTTTGCAATACAAATAAACAAGACAATAAATAAAAAAACAGCGCAATCCACATGGCAACTTCATACAACACAATAAACTTTGAAATTTAAAAATGAACCTACGTTCGTTTAAACACAATCAACTTTGAAATCCATATAACAATATCGACGGGCCCGAGAAATATGAAAGAAACAAATGTCATATTTTGAACATATGTTAAGCTATGTTTCGAACATATAATACTCAATGATGCTCTATTCTATTATTTTACAGATAATAAAAAACATATTAAACAATGATGATCCACATATCCACACTATAATAACCTCGGGTAATTGAACCAATACCGTATTTGTTATAAAAATATTATTTATGACTTAACTAATGAATATTCTCAAAATATGGTCAACCCAATATATAGTCTAGTCTCCCATTACGTATCTACATTTCGCAAATTCCATGATAATATAAAAACTTGATCATATTTTATGCAAATGTACTAGTGTACATATCATAGTTTCGTTTATATTATCTATGAAATATCAATCTTTGACATCTATATATGATTCGGGACATATGTATATGAATAAAGATATTTATACAGATCCATTATGTTAGCGGGTTTAGGTTAACGGGTTTTGATAATTAAGTGAACGGTGTTTTAAAATCTAAAATTTAGATTTGGGTTATGTTTATTAGAGACATTTATTACATGTGGATTTGGGTTATTAGAGGATATTTTGGTCAACACTATTTAGATTTTATACTTTAGTTAATTTTAAAATCTAAAATTAGGTTCAATTTAATGCTAAATGAAACTTCAATTAATTTTGAAATCTAAAATTAAGTTTAATTTAATGTTAAGTGAACGGTGTGGATACATTTAATATTATGTAAGTTTTAGTAGATATAAATATTATACTAATTATGTTTAGTATGAATATATATACGATATTATCCATTTAATAGGAATAAATATATTATATATGAGGTTAGTAGGTATATAAATGAATGAATAATTTCTCCTTTTATTAAAATTAGTTTTTAACTATAAAAAAAAAAAAAAAACTTTTATGTTAAATTAAATTCTATACAAAACCTTCGATGCGAATCGCGGAAAGAGGTCCAGCACACTAGTATAAATTAAAAATTTATCAAAATCTTGGATGCGAATCACGGAATTATTCTAGTTATATTTATTTGAACAATGAACCAAATACGAACACCGCCTTTTATTTCCCATAATATGTATAATCAACACTTGAAACACAAAACCAACATATAAAAATAAAAAAACTCATCCATCTCTACGAATCAACAAACATTATTTTTTTCTTTTCATTTTGAAATCACACGAGAGAATTGAAGTAACATTTAGGCACCCTTCAGGAATTTATGAGCCCTTATTTCACTGGAAAATGATTTACTATATGATGTATCTGCACACCAAATGAAAATACCATTTAGTTTGTTTTCTTTCTTGAGATTCTCACACTCGGTCATGCAAAGTTCTATTGAATTCTCCTTCCCAACACCAGTAGAGAAACTCAGAATGATCTTTGCAGGATCAAAGAATCCACACTGCTCATCATAACATTTCTTGTACTCGTCCACTGTTGTTATATCCTCTCTGTTACCTTGAGAATCCACATGCTGACGCTTATACTCATAAAACTGGAAATTTACGTAGTCTATTTTGTCGGCATAACTGGTACATCATGCAGAGTAAGAAATAAGAATTAAGTATGGTATAACTAAATTAATCACATAATTATAATGAGTCAGTAAAATGCAAATAATACCTTTCCCAAAGCTTCACGTACATCAGATGTGATCTCCAACCTGTCAATCCGGCTGGGGCAATCGAGAAGAACATATTATTCTTAAATGCCTTAAGATTTTTTATCAGTTCCCCAATACATTCGACAAATTTTTCGACGGGGACTGTATATTCTTCATAGTCTATGTCAATACCGTCAATATGGTATTTAGTAATGATAGGTACGAGGGACGAGTACGCATTTTCCCCCCATTTATTATCTATTGGACTGAATGTTACATTTGCTTTCCTTTGTCCAGCGCCATAGGCTTCTGCTCCCCCGAGGCTTAGAAAAAACTTCACATTGGGGTACTTGTCTTTAATACTCTTAATAGTACCTTCATCGATTTTAGTGGTGTCCCAGAATGGTTGGAATAAGCCATTGTTTGCACGAGGTCGGTCGTCTTTTGTGTAGTCTATTGCGAAAGAAATGATGACATGGAATTCGACTTTGTCATCAGAGTATAACTCGACTGGGAGATCACTTAATTTAACGCCTCTGCCCATGCCTCCAATGTATTCGCGTAATACCTTTTTGTTCACCATTATTGTCTGTGCTTGAGTTGAGACCAAGAAATGCGATGAATATTTATAGACAAGAAGAGGTGGATTGGAAAGAGCCTGAAGAACTCATTTCATCCCTGCCTCCATTTATAGTGCTTAGGTTTGGAACGATCAGCGAAGTTCCAATGAATAAAAAAAATATACTTGCCCCCACAAAAACATTTTATAAGTTCAATCGGATATATTTATTTATTTACTCTATATGCTTTTAATAAGTAATCATTTAATACATGCTCAGACAAATATGTTAAATTTCTGCCACACAAGTTTTTTGGTAATTTTTGGAAAAAAAAAACCGTTGTTCCTGTTCGAGTACTTTCGGTGTTTTTTCAGCAAATTTATGAAGTTCTCACGGGGTCCTTTAATTTACGAAACATTTTTTTTTTCCTCAAAAATCAACAAATGGAATTGATCGTGCACATTTCTTCATCCGTTTGGATTTTTTACGACTTTGAACAGCAGCTATTGGCATAACCAAACAAATATCTGAACTAAACTAAAATCGAACCAAACGGTTTAATTAATTTATTCGGTTAACATAAACGTTAACCAAACCGAATACGAATGTAGTACAATCAATTTATACAATGCTCTGCCACTTTCATATATGTAAATAACAAAAATCAATTTGTAATTACCACATATAATAGTTAATGAGGCGTTCTACTCTTCCTCCCCATTTCACCACCACTTTGGTGATGCATCATCAAATAAAAGTGGGGTGAAATGGACCTCCAATTTACACCCCAACTCTTCTCCAATTAAATTCTCCTTTAATTAATTTATAATTAATTATCTTCTAATTAAACTAATGAATGGTGCAATGAATTAAATTTCAATTAAAATTATCAAAATTTTGGTTAAAATTTAATTGGAACTCAATTGGGGTGCAAATTGAGGGCATGAAGGAGTAAGTATAACAAAGTGATGTCATGCTTACTCCATCACCATTTGTGGGGTGATTTTGAGGGGAGAAGTATAATTTTTCATAGTTAATTATCTAATTCAATTTACAGAACAATGAGAAGAATGTACAAAAAAATTAAAATAAAAGTACCAGTTCAACTAATAACCAAAAAGTTAACATATATATGTGCAAAATAACAACAAATCGTGAACTAAAATTCATCAGTATTTAAAACTCGATTGCAAATTTCCAATTTTTTTAATAAAAAAAATTCTAACTCTATCATTTCAAACATATATGAACATGATCCATTCAAATATTTTACGCATTCTAAATTTTTATTATTTCGTATATTTTTGCATGTCGCGTGATAATTATTATGGTCGGTTCGGTTTTGTTCGATTTTCAAAATACAAAATCGAACCGAACCAATAAAAATAGAATAACACTAATTTTAAACCAAATCGAACCAAATAATCTCCTAAACCGAATCAAATAAACCATAACTGACCGGTTCGGTTCGGTAATCAAATGAACAAAACCGTTTGAACACCCCTAATTTTATAGTCACTCGATTAAAGATAATGAAAAGATATATATAGAAATATCACAATTTACATGTATCAAATTATTGATAACTTTAGGTTCAAAAATTAAAACTTTATTCGTTATGAGAATATTTATAGTGATAATATTATGAAGGTCCGGTCCCAAGTTTTCGACTACCGGAGACATATTATGAAAATAAACCATATATACAATTAATTTATTTGAAGAAATATTAACGTATGTTGTCATGATATATTGTGTGGCTTATTGATTATTACTTTAAAAAAATTTCTAATAGATTGAAGGTTCAAATCTCATTTAGATCAATTTTTTTGTTGATATTTGCATTGTATTTGAAAAAAAATTAAAAAAAAATTGCTTGTGGAATTTGAACTCATGACCTCACACAAGAGATACAATTGTTTTATCAATGGACCACAAAAAAATTTGTGATCCTTAACAGTTTATTAAAATTATACTTATTTTAACTTGATAAATCAAGTTTTTCAAAAAATTTGGATCTCCTAAAAATTTAGACCCGAAACCCGGGCATCTTGGGCATATAGTTGGGGCTAGACGTGATAATATGTATATTCTCATAAATAGATCATTATAATAAGAAGTCTCCATTATCTTAGATATTTTCATGACAGATCAGTAAAACGTGATAACATCATATACGAATATGCTAATGTATATCGCTCACAATCTTAAATATTTTACAATCTTAGATATACAAAGATGATAAAACATACTTAACATGTTTAGATGGAACTTACGAGGAGTTCGGTATGTTTTCGGTCTAAAGAAAAACTTGATATCCATCGGACAGATGAATAGTGAGGGACACACAAAAAAAATTTGGAGAGGTTCCTGGAAGATTGTAAATGGAGTTATGGTGATAGCAAAATGTATGAAGACATGGACTATCTACCTTAGCGATCATAAGGAGACTTGTTGGTAGTTTCTGCAACAAAGATCGATTCGATGTTGTGGCATAATCGTCTCGGCCATATAAGGCATGAAAGAATGCAAGTGTGGGTTTCCAAGGGTTTGTTATCGAATGTAAATTGGTAGAAACCGATTTCTTAGAATTGCGTGCTCGGCAAGCAAAACGATCAGTTTTCCGAAGGACGCACGAGAACTCAAGGAGGGAAAATTAGACTTGGTGCATAGTTATATGTGGGCACCAGTTCCAGTCCAATATATCGGTGGGACACGATATTACGTCATCTTCATTGACGATTCTACCAGGAAGGTATGGGTTTATTTTATTAAACACAAATTTGATGTGTTTAATGGTTTCAAAAGGTGGAAGGCAGAAATCGAGACCGAAACTGTCTTGAAGCTGAAATGTCTAAAGTTGGATAATGGAAGAGAGTACGAAAGTGCCGAGTTCAAATCACTTTGTGCAGACCACGGGAATAAGCAAGTTCGGACGGTTTCAAATCGACCTCAACATAACCGGGTTGCATAATGGATGAATCATACTCTGAATGAACGAGCGAGGGCGGTGCTATTGCACGCAGACTATTGATGATATTATGGGCAAATGCAGTTAACATGTCGACATGTCTTATCAATCGTACTCCGATGAGACCGCTAAACCTCGAGTTACATGAATATAAATGGAAAGGTAAAAAAAAATTTGCTTACTCATTTGAGAATTTTTGAGAGCATCGCGTATGTCAATATTGATGCATAAAAAAGGGACACGATAGACGTGAATGCCCAAAAATGTGTTTATGAAAGAAATACAGTTTCAGATCAACCGTAAAAGTGTACACAAAGATAAACGAACGTACGCGTTCGTAGGCATAAGAAATAGTTATAATAAAACTGGCATAACTGTCAGTGGGAAACTCCAATTTGAATGGTTCAAATTGGGTTAGATAGATAATGAGATTATCTAGAACTTTCATATAGAAATATATTTCATTTGAACGAAGTATCAGTATCATTTTAATGAAATACCAAAAAAATGCGACAGTTTGACATACAGTTAGTAAAACATGAAATTTTATTTTCTCTCAATTTTTCTCCTCGGAATTCTTTAGATTGTAATTAATACACTTAATTAACATAATAATTAAAATATATCACTAATAATTAATTAATATTGATATATATCTATGAATTATTATGTATTAAATTAATTGTTAATTATATAATATATTTTGATAACTATATAAATTAAATGTGTTAATACAATATGAAAGTTATAAAGGTACAATTTGAAGATCCATATCTAACAATATATTGGAAAGTTGTAAACGGGTTTTATAAACCGGTCATTTATGTTATGTTTCTCCAACCGCCTTAATTAATACTAACTAGTTATTTAACTTAATTAAATTAAATGATTGTTAAAATCAGTTGATATCGAATTTTTAAAATCCATAAAAAATTGACTTTGAACCTCCTATACAAATTCTCTTTATCATTTCTCTTAAAATCAAACGTGTCAAAGACCCTATTATGCGGTTTGACTTTGAACCTCTTGCACGAATTCTCTATCATTTCTCTTAAAACAAGAATTTGTCGTTATCTTGATTCCAAGTTTATATTAAAAAAACCACATAATAGAACCATATGAGACTATTAATATATGAATTTTATAAATCAAATACAGGTCGGCAAGTTAAATCGAGTTGCAAATATTTATTGTATTTTTATTAAATCAATATTTTGAAACCTTTTAGTCTTCAGTTCATGCCAAGCATGTCATGTCATGATACAAATGGGACCGACTATTTGCAGTCATGTGCGTTCATCGTGTTTAGTTATTATTAGAGCCTTTTACTATGCCTCGTGTATCACATCGTTAATCGTGATGTTATCATACTTATTAATGAGAACATCCATTTATACTCAAAATATTTTTTCAATTAATTTTGTAACTTTAATTTGATTATTTTAATTAAAAATTAATTTATTGAACCATCCATGAGTTTAAATAGAAGTTAATTAAATATATTTTTAATTATATTTTATTTATGTGTTAATTGAATCCTTAATGAATTGGATGCAAATTGAAAACATGAATTTGTAAACATGACAAAATGATGTCATGTTTTTTTTTTTGAATGAACAACGTAATAACGTTGTTCAGGCTTTGTATTAATATTATAAGATAAAAATTACAAGATACACATGGGCCCGTACGTCGAGAAGACGTCTCATACCTAGCTAACCTATGACTCGTTTTGTAACATAACGTCCTTGCATCTATATCCTATCTCCTTAGATAATGCTATTCTAACCTATGGCGTCCACCTAGCTTAACCCCCTCCAATCTAATGCACCTGTCTTAATTTTTCCGAAAGTAACGACTGGTGAGAGAGACGCGGTGGAGAAGATGGCTCTATTTCTTCTTTTCCAGATGTTCCAGATTCCTGCCAAGAAGAGGGCGTCCCAGTCTTTCCTCTGGTTATTCAACAGGCGCTCTCGATTAGTAAGCCAAGTGTGTAGTATGGAAGTACGCATGGAAATGGTGAAGTTGAGAAGTAATGCTAGCTTGGACCAGATTTGTTTGGCGAAGGGGCAATGAATGAAAAGATGATTAGAGTTTTCCTGGATGCCCCCACGACAGTTGGGACAGTAGGTTTGGTTAGGCCAACCCCTTTTGGCGAGGTTGTCTGCCGTGAGTAGTCTTTCCTGAAAAGCTAGCCATGTGAAAAACTTAACTTTGTTGGGAATTTGATTTTCCACAGCTTGACATTCCATTGGACGATGATTCCGGGGTTTCGCCAGACACGATAAGCTGATGACGGGGAAAAAGAGCCCGAGTGTGTCCATTTTCGGATGGTGGATAGGCCCGTTCCTTGGGATGAGATATTGAAAAAAGGTAGGAGTTTGACCAGTTGTTTGATGAAGTATGAAGAGAGATGGGCTGGTATCCTAGTTAATCCATTTGAGTCAACCTTGTTATAGAGATCCTTGATCGTGTTAGCCCGGAGTCCGTCAGGGTCCATTTGGAGCTTCCACAACCATTTCAAAAGGAGGCAACTATTTTGAGTTGGCAAGTGCGTAAGCCCTAAGCCCCCATGGATCTTGGGAAGCGTGACTTTATTCCAGTTGACCAGACAGTGACCACCAAGGCAAGAGCCAGAGCCTCGCCAAAGGAATTTCCTTGTGGTCTTGTCAATTTCGTTCACCACCCACTTTGGTAGTTCCATCGCCTGCATATAATGTAGGGGTAGGGCGTACTGTAAGGCCGTGGGGGCCCGTGAAAAGGAGGTGTTAAAGAGAGCGTTAAGTCTATGCAGAATGGGCTGTAGTGAGTCCACCACTAGATTGAAAAGTAGGGGGGATAGGGGGTCGCCTTGTCTTAGGCCTCTCTTATGATCAAAAGTGCGGCTTTCTTGGCCATTAACCCGGACTGTGGAGGAGGAGGAGTACAGGATCGACTTGATCCATAGGATCCACTTGTCCGGGAACCCCCTTGCTAGTAAAGTGCGAATTAAGAAGTCCCATGAAATGGTATCGAACGCCTTAGTGAAATCAAGTTTTAACATGATGGACGGGACTTTACGTTTATGATAATTGGATAAAAGTTCCCTAGCCACAAGGAAAGTTTCAATGATGGACCTTTTTTTAATAAAAGTCGATTGGTTTTGATTAATGAGGGCAGGGAGGAGAGGTTGGAGACGGGAGGCTAGGAGTTTTGAGATTATTTTCGCAGGGGAAGTGATGATACTGATGGGGCGAAAGTCCTGGATTAGTGAGGCCCCAGGTATTTTGGGGATCAATGTTATAGATGTTTTGTTAAGTGGATAGAGGTTCAGGGAGTGTTGTTGGAATGTTTCGAGCAATCGGATGATGTCGTCTTTTATAGTATTCCATTGGTTTTGGAAGAATTCAATCGGAAGACCATCCGGGCCCGAGGATTTGCCCTTTGCAATCTCCATGATTGTATCCTTAATCTCCTTTTCTGTGATGGGGTTGATGAGGCAAAGTAAAGGTGGTGACCTTGGGGGGCTGTAGAGGGGGGTTATATCATATCCTACTGTTTGGATGTGTTGAGAACCAAGAATGGAGGAGTAGTAGTTTGTGAAAGCTTCGAGGATAGTGGCAGCATCCGTGAGGTCTCGCCCGTCTACTGTTATGGTGGAAATGTAATTTTCTTTGGCTCGGGCGGAGGCGACTCTGTGGAAGTAAGAGGTATTTTGGTCACCTTGTTTGAGCCATGTGCATGCGGAGCGTTGTTTCCATTTAAGTTCTTGGGCGTTTGATAAATTGTAGTTTAGCTCCCGTAGTCTTATACGGAAGGAAAGCTCTTGTTGGGAGAGAGTCATGTTTTCTTCTTCCGTATATAGATAGTTGATGAAGAATTTTGCGAGTTCTATCCTTGGGTTGAGGTTGCTGAATTTCTTGGTTGCCCAAATTCTTAGTTGTTTTTTAACATTGTAGACCTTAGAGTTGAAATTTTTTGCCAGACATTTGCCTTTGTATGCGGAGTTCCAGTGGTCGCTAATAATTTGGGATGTTTCGTCATATGTAAGCCAGAAGGACTCGATTTTGTGGTTAAGAGGCCTCCGTTGGTGTGGTTTTTTTATATGGAGGAGTAAAGGAGAGTGATCTGAGGTTGTGGATGGGAGGGGGCGGAGAGAAAGGAGGAGATTTAAGGCGTTTAAGTGGTAAGATACTAGGGCACGGTCAATTCTGGAGAGGGTCGGGATAGGGCGTTTGTTGGACCATGTATATTGCCGACCTATGAGGTCGCAATCCTCTAGATGGTTGATGAAGATGAAATTGTTAAAAGCCGAGAGTAGGGGGATGTTGATGGAATTAGAGGTAGTGTCGTTATGGGAACGATAGAGGTTAAAGTCGCCAAAAATGATCCAAGGAATTGAATGAGGGTTAAGATTTGCGAGTTCATTTAGAAATAGTGGTTTAAGAATGGGAGAATTGGGGCCGTAGACGTTGGTTAGTAAGAAACGAAATCCTTCCTTTGAAGTGAGCAAAGTTGAGATAGAGAATTCGTGAATATAAGATTGTTCTGCGGTAAAGTGGTATGTCCAAGCCAGAAGAAGGCCACATTTGGATCCATTCGCATTTTTTGCGATATAGTGTTTAAAGTTTTTTGGACAAATTTTTTTGAAGTCGAAAAAGTTAGTGGAGGCCCATTTGGTTTCTTGGATACAAAGAAGATTGCCTTTGGAAGATCTAATCATGTTTTTAATCACGTTACATTTTTCTAAGTTTCCTAATCCACGTACATTCCAAGACAATATTTTAAGTTCATTACAAGCTAACATAAATAAAATTTTCGTAAATAAAAAGATAGAGAGATCGGGCCCTTGACAAGAAACTTGTCGGCGATTTTTAGGGAGTTGTATCCTCGGAGTCTTCTCCGTAGTCTACCAATTGCTCATCCTCGAGGCCATGATCTTCCTCCAAATCTAATGAAATTTGTTTGTGAGTGTTAGTAATGGGAGGAGTAATAGAAATATTGGTGCATACAGTTGGTGCATACAGACGAGAAGCCTTGAGTTTGATTTTTTATTTTAAGGTTATTTTTAATCATGGTAAGGATGGGGTTTAGGGGGCCCTCTGTTTGGTCGATTCCAAGAGCAACCGAAATTTTGGAGATGTCCTTGGGTTTTAATTCTTGTGGCTTAGTTGCCTCCTTATCTAATAAGCCCAACAGGCCCAAGGATTTTAAGGCCTTTTTATTTTTAGTTGTATTTTGAGAAGGGAGATTAGTTATATCATCAGGACCTTTATTTTTTAATTTCTGTGTTTTAGAAACCTGAGGAATTATGAATGTTCTTTTAACCTTGTGAGGGGGAATATGGGCCCTGGACTTTGATTTATGAGTAGGTTTAAAAGATTTAACTTTCTTTTTTAAAATTCTAAAAGTGTTGGGCTTATGTGTTGTTGGGCTTTTATTGGTTGGACTTTGAGTAATTGATGGTTGATATATAATCATGACCTTGTCATAATTTGGACCTGACTCAGATGAGTCCAAGGAGTTGTGACTAGAGATGGGGGAGATACCTTTGTGTGGGGCCGACTGGTCACCGTCCGACAAATTGGGGCTCGTTGGCAATGGGTGTGCGTGCACCGGGCTCAAGGAGGCAGATTGCAGACTGTTGTGGAAGCTTCTGAGGTCGTTACTGGGGCTAGAAAACAAATCTCCTGCTACCTGAGTCCTTACGTCAGATGCAGCCATGGCACACTGAGAAGCGCGTTCTGCAGTGCCATGAGGAGTCGTACTGCTTCGGATCCGCTGTGGCGCCGACGTAGGAGGTCTGCTGTTGCACTTGGTGAGGCCGCCATTAGCGGCGGGAGGAGGGGACCAGTGCGGGATGAGCTGCTGCGATATGGACTCCGGCAGGTTGTTGCGAAAGGATTGAGGGAGTAATTCGAAAGCTTGTTTAAGCCAGTCAGCATCAACCGCAATTTGGGGAGATGGATCCGGCGAAGAAGGGGGAGTCGGTTGTCTTGCTGGTTCCGGGGAGATCGGAGAAAATGACCGGATCATCGCGTCGCGATATATTTCCTCCGGCGGAGTCGGGTCAGGTGGAATATAGAATAGTAGGGGTTCAGTGTCGTGGCTAGTGACGATGATCTGGAGCTGATAATCCAGGCCAGCGGAGCGGACAATCATGCGGTCCGGTACAAGGGCAAGATCGACAGTCGCGACGAGACAAGAGAGCGCGTCGATTTCCTCGACTGATTGGATTTCGTCGTGCTTCATAAGTGCCCCAAAAAAAACCTGTGATTGCACCGATATCCACCGGGTTCCAGAATTGTGGCGGGAGATCGAAAATTTTGATCCAAACCCGATAATTGAACTCAACCGGTTTGCCATTGATCGTAGAATTCCATGGAAAGACCACGAAGGAAGCTTGAGTTAGTGGTTTGATTTTGTTTTTAAGAAAATCGTCTCTGTTGACTGAGGGGGGGAGGATTGCAAGATATCGAGAGTGGACCCAATAGACCAACTGAAAATCTTGCGGCCATTCATGGCATTTAGTCATGATCAGCACATTTACGACATAACGAGAGTGATGAGGAACCCATCTAGCATCAATCACAATACCTTGGTATCTAATTCGGTTGACTTCCTTATAGTGGCGCTCCTATTGGCGAATGTAGACGATCGGGTTATTTGGTCGGTTCTGGGGCATCGAGTCGGAGCCCATTTCGCCTCTTGGTTCGAGGGAGTTTGGAATGAACACCTGGTTGGGGATAGTCGGACGGATGGGAACTGGGTTTGGGAGGCAGTATTTGGCGGTGTGTCCGGACCGGCGGCATTTGACGCATGCAACTGGATTTTTGCAATCCTCCGTGGGGCAGAGACCTTCCCATTCCGGATTGCCGGCACGCGGAGGCCAGCACAGTCTTCTTTTTGAAGCTTGTCGGATGAGAGGCGGATGATGCTGGTCGAGCGGCCGTTTGGTCCCCTGGGGCTTGGGGACTGTTGTGGCATAGTGTTGGCTCCCGCGTAGCGGGTTCGCGGGCTGTAGGATGATTACTGGTGGATCATCTGTTCCGGTATGAAATTGGTATGGTTATAACTTGTAAGTGTTTAATTATTTATTTTTTGTAACAAATTGGTATGGTTATAACTTGTAAGTACAATGTCCATTAATAATAATTGGAATTAAATCAGCAATTTTTTACAATGTATGATTTTTTATGTCTCACAGTAAATCGACTATGCTATACATTCTTGACATGTGTTCCGTTACTATTGTGTTTATTATACGAATATATGTTCTTTGTCGAACTTTTGTGAAAAAGTTTATAGTTTGTATTTACTAATGATCTAAGTATTAAGGACTGCTAACGCATTTCGTTCTAAACGCATGTCAGACCGTCATATACATTTCAACAACAAGTATTTATATTTTTTTAGCAACAATTATTACAAATCATATAAATAATATTAAACAAGTTATAAGAATCACTGATCTCCATTCACGCTAGAAGGAAAATAAATAATTACAAAATTCGTATTTGTAGTATAAGAAAAATATAAATATGAATTAAAAAGTATATGGCGATCTGTCGTGTATTAAGTCTGGAGCGCATAATTTTTTCTCATCAATTTTTAAGTAACGTTTGATCGAAGTTATAACAATACAAAATATCGTGTTCTTTTTTTTGAAATTCTCGTTGAACATAAAAATATCTCTATTAGTATAATAAATGGATTTATTTTTTATTAGATAAGCTTTTCCGATAATTTTCCCAGTAAGGTTTTGGATCCACGTCAACAATAATACGAACTGAAAATTGCATTTACTTGATAAAATACTGGAATACGTGAGGCGAACTAAGTACAATAAGCATCCTTTTCCTAACAATAACTAAATTCATATATATATATTTAGAACGACACATAACAAAACCACAAGTATTTATATTTTTTTTTTCAACAACAAATATTATAAAATGTATAAATAATATTAAACAAGGTATAAGAATCACTGATTTCCATTCACGCTAAAAGGAATATAAATAATTACAAAATTCGTATCTATAGTATAAGAAAAATATAAATATGAATTAAAAAATATATGACGATCTGTCATGCGTTAAGTCTGGTTAAGTCTGGTGTGCATAATTTTTTCTCATCAATTTTTAAGTGACGTTGGATCCAAGTTATAACAATACAAAATATCATGTTCTTTTTTTTTCGATATTCTCTTTAAACATAAAAATATCTCTCTTAGTATAATAAATGAATTTATTTTTTATTAAATAAGCTTTTCAGACAATTTTCCAAGTAAGGTGTTGGATCCACGTCAACAATAATACGAACTGAAAATTGCACTATTTACTTGATAAAATACTGAAATACGTGGGGCGAACTATGCACGATAAGCATTCTATTATTAATAATAACTAAATAAATAGTAAGTTTACTCTGAAAAGATCAATTATACATTTCTAAACGGAATGTTACGACTACTACCAATTCAATACTTGATGTTATAATATAAATTCTTTTATGTGCAACATTCAGAAAAATCTCATTTGCAAAATTAATATCGGAGATCTAATTTCCTTATCTAGTTTTTTTTCTCGTTAGGTAGTTTGGCCAAAATAACAAAGTTCACAGGACAGCCTGGCCTTCTCACAGTTTTTTTTTTTTTTTGGTTGAAAGCCCGTGGACATCTATCGACTCAAAACAGATTACTACGTACTAGTTCAGTTCTTAGATTACAAAAAAGACTAAATAACTTGTAGAAAAAGCTAAACATAAAAATACTTGAAGAAAAGGCCAAATCAGAGTAAAATAAATTATTACAGTGTCCTTTAGGGGAATTAACCGGAATATCGAGTCTTTTAGCCCTCTTTTCCAAATGAGACATTCTCGTGCTCTTGGGATCGTTGTCCATGAGCTAATTTCCAATTTGTTTGTTGTTGTCGAGGCTTGGAGGAACTCGATGGCATCTTTGTTATCATCATGGAATGTGAACGAATAAGATTTCGATCAACCGTAAAAGGATACATGAACGTACACATTCAACAAAGCGAATTAATGTATAGTGAAATTGTGCAGAATTCGATTATTACATGCAGTGCATCATGATGTACCATACAGTGCGCCACGACGCAACGAAGCGTGCACAGTCAGTAAGGATTATTGACTTAGTCAAATTCAACCAAGAACTAGTCACACAAAGCGTATATTTGGGAACGAAATTTACTCACATAAAGTATATTGTCAAAACGACAATATCTCGTCGCAAAAATATCATATTCAGGGATTAACTGATTGATAATGGTAGAAAATGTGAATATAATCTTGTCGCAATAAAAATTCTTATTGGGACAAAAATGATAAAAACTGTTGTCCCTAACTAGGTGCTGTTAAGACAAAAATTTAACGACCAAACTTGGCCCCTAAAAACTTTCAGCGACTAAAAATCTTGTTTTAGGGACTAAATACATTTGTCCTTAATTTCAATTTTTGTAGTAGTTTAATTAAAACCATATTATTCTTATTATAGGTCATCATGATTATATACATGATAACGAAAAACATATATACTTGAATTAACTAAAATTATATTATTTTTAGAATGTCCAGTATTATTGTTACGTAATACAATATAATATGTTTCAAATTGATTACTATAGTATTTTATTGTAAACATGATTTTGCATGATGTAAAATCAAAATAATCATATTATTACGATAACATATAAATATATAATCATATATAGTCATGAACAAGATTAGGAATAACAATGGGTCGGGTTCGGATCGGGTTCGGATCGGGTTCAGCTTCACCCATATCCTTACCAGTTTTAATCGGATAATTTTCGTACACGATCCGTCAGCTAAACGGATAATTTTTACTCGCCATGTTTAGTATGCAACGGATTTTCAGATTACCCGCGAACTTTTTTACTCATATTTAAACATACCTTAACTTAATTTGATGCAATTCTTTTTATTAAATTATCAATTAGAAAGAAGCAAGTTTATAAAAATCTTAAAATTCTTATCACAAAGTTCCATCAGAAATATTTTTTTCATCTAATGTTAAACTTAAACTGAAAACAATATTCTTATACCAAAAATTAGTAATGTTAAACTCAGCAGCTAGAAAAAAAAACAACTGCTAAACGAGAAAACTCGACTCTAGAAGAGAGAGGAAAAGAAGAAAAATTAGCGACTTGGGTTATAAGAAGGCTTAAATATTAATAAAATTAGGATAATTAAAAATCAGATTCAGGTCGGGTTTATCCGCGGGTCGGGCGTGGCTTCACCCATACCTTATCCGTACCCGTGTCGGGTATTTTGTAATCGGGTAATACCCGACTCGCAGATAGACTTAATCGATCATTACCCGATCCGTCAGGATCGGATATTATTCAATCAATGATATTCCTAAACAAGATTTTGTTGCTTTGTATCTTAATAAACAAGATAATAATTATTCAAGAATTGCCACCGAAAGTCAAGCTTCAAAATAATAATAATTTGCTTAAGTGCAAGAAATTAAAAAGTATTATATGTTTGAAAATTAGGTCATGTACAGTACCCCTCGTTTCTCCCGACACCTTCTATATGATTAATTAATGATTAATTATTAGAGTAATTATTAAAAATATATTCGATTAACAGTCAATTCATATATAATTAAAATACATATACATTAATAATTCTTAATTAATATCAATTAATTATTACTCGGATGTATTTTTGTTAATGATTATGTTAATTAATTATCAGTTTTATGATTAATTGATGATATAAAGAATGTGATAGAGAAATGAGGAAGTATGATATAATTATACAGATGTTTCCAGAAGTTCTTTTATCAGTTTTATTTTAAATTATTAAATTCAGTAAAGTTCCTTACTAATTACTATTTTACCATCCATCTCATCTCTTGTTAAAATGGACACTTCAATGTCTTCACCCTTATCCCGCCAGTCTGTAAACAACGCACGTCTTCTCTCTCTCTCTCTCTCTCTCTCTCTCTCTCTCTCTCTCTATACACACACACACACGCGGAGAACAATGACAATTTCAAAACAAACCTTAAAGAAATAGGAGAACCATCTTCCTGAAGGAATATGGCTTCTTCAAATGGGACTACAACAAATGACAATGGTACGTTGATTTCCGTATTAATTTAGTGTTATATGTAAGCTTACATGAATAAATGATAATTGTGTTCGGTTTCAAACATAAATATAAATTAAATGATTTTATGGTAATAAATAATAGATCTGTTCAATGCATAAAAAAAATGATAATTTCATGCATGTTCTTGTATTGTTTGAATTGGTTAATTACTAATTATTAAGACAACAATTAGTTTATAGGAATTTTGAGGAGACCAATATATTTTTACCATAAAAAACTGATAGTATCATACAACTTGGACAGATGCTTTAGTCATTGATGTGTGTAATTCGCTCATAAAAGATATTGGCGCATTGCCGGGACAGGCAAGAACGAGAAGGGAGGTCACCATTTTCCGTGTCCCAGCCTTCTACCATACAAAGGGGAGGAATCTTCAAGTGCCCAGAATGGTTTCGATTGGTCCCTACCATCGTGCTAATGAAGCACTTCAGCCTATGGAGAAACACAAATTGTGGTTTTTTCGCGTTTTCTTGGGGCGGAGAGCTAATCTCAAATGTTACGCAGATGCATTGGAACAACTAGTGGATAAGGCACGTCAGTGTTATGACTGCGAATTTGTTATGTCTCGAAAAGAGTTCCTTCAAATGTTGTTATTGGATGGTTGTTTCATTCTGGAATATTATCTCCGACTAAATGAACGACCTTACCGGAGGGACGACATGTGTGATGTGAGTTGGGGTGAATACGTACAAACCGATTTTCTTTTACTCGAAAACCAACTTCCTTTTTTTGTCATTGAGGAGCTGTTCCGTGTCTATTGCAAAACACCAACTCCCATTGTCAACCCTGATGACGTTGTCAAGTCTGACACAATCCTTGATGTTCCAAATGTCTCAGAAATCATCAAGTCCGACCCGATCATACATGTCGCAATTCGCTCGGAACTCATTGTGCTATTGACTAAAAAATTTAATTGGTGGGAAAACATACATCCCAAAGATACGGTTGTACGTGTTGTTGGGGATATTGATCATTTACTCCACCTTTTTCTAATATGCTTAACTGCAGATTTTAACGATCACAACACAACACCACCGACAACAACAATACCGCCAACACCATCACCACCACCACTATCACCAACAACAATACCGCCAACGACTTCAACACCACCACCAACAACAACACCCTCCAACCGAATACTTAACTGTTTATCTTCCATTTACTCTAAACTACTGCGACTACAAGAAAACAAAGACGAACTTGTGAAAATCCCTTCAGCCACAGAGCTGAGCAACGCTGGTGTATCATTCACACAAAATAACGAACCAAACCATAAATTTGATGTGACCTATTCAAATGGGATCATAAAGATGCCCTACTTGGTTATTAGCGAGCCGATGAGGATCATATATACGAATATTCTACTCTATGATCAAGTATATAATTGTCGAAGTCAATTGATATTCACTAGTTACATCAAATTGATGGATTATTTGATAGACACAAGCGATGATGTGGCTTTACTTAAACGTTCTGGTGTTCTCGGTAACTTGTTGGAAAATGACAACGAAGTGGCTGTCTTTTTCAACGGGCTATGTGATTATGCCATTCTCAGTTTAGATGAAAGCTATTACGAAACCATGTATGGTGCTTTGATACCGTATATTAAACGACGCCGCAACTCATGGAGAGCGCAATTCAACAACTTGTATTTTAATTCACCATGGTCCTTCTGCTCACTAGTAGGTGCAATACTTCTATTGTGTCTTGCTTTGATCCCCGTCATCTTTGTTATTATCGACTATCGTCATAAAAAAAAAGATTAATGATGTATATTTTCTAGAACACGGACATTGTTTGTTGTTTCATTTTATTTTCTTCGTTGATTTGGACTTAACATCTATACTTAATTTATTTTCTTTCACAATTTTTTTGAAAGGAACCTAGAGCATGAAACATGCTCATGTAGTTATTTATTTTCTTTCACAATTATTTTTTTACTTCATTTTGTTTGGTTGTTGGTTTGGACTTACATTTATATGTAATTTATTTTCTTTCACAATTTTCTTTTTGGTTCATTTTGTTGTAATTGTTGATGTGGACTTGAACAAAGTCGATATTAGACTTCAATGTCACGAACTAAATATAAAACCTCTACTACACCAATTCCGAATTTTTCAGTAGGGGAATTACAGAGCCCAACGAAAACAGTACAAACCCGGAAATAAGATGCAAAATTAGAAAAAATATAATAAATCGGTAAAGCGCTACAAAATCATAAACCAACTAGCCATACCCGCGCGGATATTCTTCGCCTCTTTTTTGTATTTTTTTTTTATTTTTTTTATGTACAATTCTATTAAATGAGTTTATTAGAATTAATTAACTCATTTCATTGGGTGATGTTAGAGTTTATTGTAAAGTCACAAGTTTTATATAATTGTTTTATATTTATTTATTATGAATTTAAATACATTAGAAATGGAAGTATCATACATGTATAATTGCGCAAATACTGATTTTGAATCCTTACAAAAACCCATTCTATGACATATTTGTTGAGACTCTTGTAAAACAAATCAATTAGTAATTCATGAATTTACTAACTCCTTTATTTTGGACTCATCTTTATACAATCTTCTTATGCCACCACATCACAACTCATGCCACATCATCACAATTATTTCAACAATTAGATTGTGATATGTGGCAACATATGAATCATAGATTAATCTTTGATTTTGTGTGATTAGATTTTATTTGTAGATATTTATGTGTCCCTTATTTTACACATAGTTTTAAGCAATTTTAGAAGGCCACATCACATTACACTGATGACGTGTCAAAATATTATTTGTTAGGTTCATGTTGGACCAGTTTTTCAAAATATGTTACATGATCAAAATTGTGAATACAAATAGAATGTGAAGAGTTTAAATATCTAACATTAATAAATTAATATATAATATCATAAAACATACATTAATTATTGTTAGTATTTTCATAATATAATTTTAAAAAAATAAGAAATATATTCGCTGTAATTTTATCTTTATTTTGAGATCCATATTATCATATATTTAATATTTTTCTCTAGCTTAAAATTATGAAAACAATTATGTAAAAAAAGATATAAAAATAAATATAATTACATTAATGACTTGTAAGACTAATTATTATTATTTTTAAAACTATAATTGAAAAATACTACTAAATATGTTACTATCATATATTCAATGTTTTTCTCTAACTTAAAATTATGAAATCAATTATGTAAAAAAAGATATAAAAATAAATATAATTACATTAATGACTTGTAATCCTAATTATTATTATTTTTGAAAATATAATTGAAAACAATTGCACATCCTAATTATTACTATTATTTTTAAAACAACTATGTTATATTTGTATTTGTACTTAAAACAGTTTCATGTTAATCTTTAAAAAAAATAATGAAAGATATTTATTTACTAAACACAAATAATTTCTTTAACTTATATAATATTTTTCAATAATAAACATGAAACATAAAATTTATCAGACATAAATGATTTTTTTAAACTTTTACAATGTTATTATTCTTAATTTTAAATATGAAAATTTTAAATATTATATGGTTTTGATTTTTGTTTATGTCCACGCATGTTGTTTTTATTATTTTATAGTGACATTTATTATTTTTTGTATGTGTTGCATTAAAGTATTAAATAAATATTTCGCAATGTGTCATATTCAAAAATAGTATAATAATTTTGTCATCATCAAACTTTCCTAATCAATATGATATTTATTTTCATAAAGTCTTATATTTGATCTCGAAAAATCATAACTATATATTATGTGTATGATAAAACAAATGAAACAAAACCGCCGCGAAACGCGGGTAATCTCCTAGTTGAATTTAAAATGTGAGAGCGTTTTTTAAATTTAGACTCTGCAATATAAGAATGAATTCACTCCCAACACATCACATTTTATTAAAGATCAAAAACTTAAAAAAGAAAATAAAAATAAAAATTGGAGGTCATTTTTAATAATGTGCCACAATTATTTATGCTTAAAGTAACAAAAACAAAATAAATTATATTATTTTATCAATAAACTCGTAGCTTACTTTAGTGTTCATGAGATAAATACACATAATCTCTGAAGTATGCAACTGCAAACAACAATAAAAAAATATATCAATATCATTGCTAAAAAAGAACATATGGACCACATCGGATAAAAAAAACCTGCAAACGATTTTCAAGTTGAGGCTCGCTTCAATATCATGACAGATACCGCTCCAACACATCACATTTTCATGAAGATCCAAATACTGCAAACAGAAAAATTGAGGGTTGTTTGTGATAATTACACATCAATTTAGAACATACGAATTAAGTACCAAGGGTATCGCTGAATTAAGTAATTTAGTACACTTGATCCAATTAAGCTCAAATCTTAATTAATATTTAAGCATCGGCACATGGAAGCATGCACAGCTTAATATATAACTTAATTTAAGATTTTAACACCCAAATCAAGAAGTAAATTCTTCATAAGACTAATACATCACAAATAAAACATTTCAAATTTGTTTGACATAGCACGATATTACACTTTGAAAAAACTGAGTCCTCTCCCACTTAATGATGTTTGATAATATAAATTATGGAATAATTAAACTCAAAATTTTTTTTTATGGAATAATTATTTCTACCGACATGATGTAAAAAACTGTTATGTCTTATGAAATTTGAAAAATACCATATATGCCCCTATAAAAACATTTATTATTATGTCAAAAAAGCAGAATATTTTATTTTCGATCCTAATAATAATAATAATAATAATAATAATAACAACAACAACAACAACAACAAAGGAGATTTACATATTTACTCTCAAAAACCCAAAATATGAAATTGACTATTAAAAAAAAATGGAACTTATTATTGGATCTAATAGCCTGAAAGCGACGAGCAGACAGTCCTTTTGTGAATAAATCAGCGAGTTGATCATGAGAGCTAACAAACCGAACGGAGAGTTCTTTAGATGCCACACACTCGCGAACAAAATGGTAATCAATGACGATGTGTTTGGTTCGAGCATGAAATACATGATTAGCAACTAGATAAGTCGCACCGAGGTTATCACATTATAGAATGGGCTCAGATTGAAGGGGGGAGAGAGAGTTCACGAAGAACGGACTGAAGCCAGATTGCTTCAGAGGCAGCCAAGGCCAGAGCTTTATACTCAGAATCAGTGCTTGAACGAGACACGGTGGGCTGTTTTTTCGAGGACCATGAGATCAAATTGGACCCCAGAAAGACGCAGTAGCCAGTGGTCGATTTTCTGTCATCCAAGCAGCCGGCCCATTCAGCATCCGAGTAGATGTAGAGATGAGGATTAGGAGATTTGGTAATTTTTAAACCAAAATTGATAGTGCCCTTCAGATAACGCAAAATGCGTTTTACTAAACCCCAGTGAGGCTCACGAGACTCATGCATGAACTGTGAAGCTTTATTCACAGCATAGGTGATGTCAGGATGGCTTAGAGTAGCATATTGTAGTCCACCTACAATGCTACGATAGAGGAAAGGGTCGGAGAAAAGAGAGCCTACATACTTGGAATATTGATCATTGGCTTCAATTGGGGTAGACACAGGGTTGGAATGAGCCCTTTTGGAACGAACTAGGAGTTGATTGATGTAAGCAGATTGGTTGAGATGAAGGCCATAGGAAGTTCGAGTGCATTCAATACCAAGAAAGAAAGTGAGGGGGCCGAGATCCTTTAAACTGAATTTTGCATTGAGTGTAGAGATGAGAGAAGAGATATAAGACTGGTTATTACCAAATGATAATATCATCAACGTAAACTAAAATGTAAATAATAGAGGCAAAAGAGGATGAGATGAATAGGGATGGATCGGCTTGAGAGAGGTGAAAACCGAGCTGAAGGAGAGTAGAGCTCAGTTTATGAAACCAAGCCCGTGAGGCTTGTTTGAGCCCATACAAGGCCTTGCGAAGCAAGCACACATACTCAGGGTGATCAGGGTCTTGGAACCCAATTGGTTGCTCCATATAAACCGTTTCATTCAAATCGCCATTGAGAAACGCATTATTTGTATCAATATGACGGAGAGACCAGTTGTTTGAGATGCCAATCGAGAGAATCAGACGAATTGTAATCAGCTTAACAACCGGAGAAAAGGTCTCTTTGTAGTCAACACCATATTCCTGAATAAAGCCTTTGGCGACAAGGCTAGCTTTATGCCGAAGAATGGAACCATCGGGGTTCTTTTTAACTTTGAATATCCATTTAAACTTAATAGGAGGTTTAGAGAGAGGAGGTGGTGTGAGGGTCCATGTACCATTAGAAAGTAACGCATGAATTTCTTCTGACATAGATTTGCGCCAATGAGGAAATTTATTGGCAGTAGAAAAACAAGAGGGTTCATCATATAAAGGATCAGAGAGAGAGGAGGAGAGGGCCACAAAGTCAGAGGATTGTTTCGGTTTCAGAGAGTTTGTTTTGCTACGAGTGACCATAAGATGGCTGGGTTTAGAGGCGGGTTGTGGAGAGGATGGGATAGGAGCAGAAGGTGGAAGGGTAGGAGCAGGTGGTGCGGAAGATGTAGCAGGAGTCAGTAAAGAGAGAGTATTGAGAGTTGTAAGGGAAGGAGGGATAGTATCAGTGAAGGAGGAAGCATGACCAGTAAAGGGGAAAACGGATTCATTAAAAATAACATGACAAGAGATGTAGACTCGGTTACAAGATATGTGGAGGCACTTGTAACCTTTGTGAGTAGGACTATAATCGAGAAATACACATTCTTGAGACCGGAATTGTAGTTTGTGGGTGTTATAAGGGCGTACGTAGGGGAAGCACAGACATCCGAGAGTCTTAAGATGCATGTAATATGGGGATCGACCATGAAAGAGTTCATAAGGTGATGTGTGAGGAGAAGTGAGTGAAGGTAGTCGATTGATGGTATAAACCATACTAAAGAACACATCGGGCCATTAAGAGTGCGGAAGATGAGATGAGGAGAAGACTGATAAGCCCAATTCGATAATGTGCCGGTGCTTGCACTCAGCACGACCATTTTGTTCCGAAGAGTAAGGGCAAGAGAGGTGAAGAGCAATGTCGGGATATTGAGACTGAAAGAAGGCAAACTCAGTGTCTCCATCAGTTTGCATGCATTTAATTGTGGTATAGAGCTGATTTTCCACAAGAGATTTAAAGTTTTTGAAAACTAATTGTACTTCAGATTTTTGCTTGAGAAAATAAATTCATGTATATCTGGTATGATCATCAACAAAGAGAACATAGTACCGAAAACCTTGATGAGAGAGAATCGGAGAGGGTCCCCAAACATCACAGTGAACAAGACCAAGGATACGAGAAGCAGTAATAGGATTAGAATTGAAAGGCAATTTTCTGGATTTAGCTTTACAGCAATCAACACAGCTAAACGCTTTATTGTTAGTACAAGAAATTTTATTGGAATTATTTAAAATAGAGAGCACTGCAGAAGAGGGATGACATAGTCGAGTATACCATAACCGAGAGGAAGTGGTAGAGTCCATTAATAGGTTTGATGGCTTGAAGCACCTTGTGCGTTCTACAATCCTTGATTTAGCCCAGATGAGGTGAGAATTCGACAATGATATTATTATCTTGAGTTAATTTAGCAATGCTCAATAAATTATTTGTCATAGCCGGAACATGAAGGAGATTACGTAAATGATGGGGATTGTGATTAAGTTGGAAGAGAAGAATAACCAGAATGTGTAATAGACAAACCTTGACCATTGCCGACAATGAGATGATCTGATCCATGGTACTGAGATGAAGTGCTCAAATTGTTGAAGTCATGCGTAATGTGGTGAGATGCACCCGAGTCAAGATATCATTCATGAGGTTGAGGAAATGGATTGTGATGAGAAGAGGCAGGAGATGCACAGTAATAGGCAAGGGGTCGAGGAGGAGGAGGATGGGGCTGAGACGGGGGGGGGGGGGGGGGGGGGGGGAAGGATGGGGGTAATTGGGGCGAGATGGCTTGAGAAACGGGTCCCGATTCCAGCATTGGGCAATGAGATGACCGGGTATACGACAATACGTGCACATAAGAGATGATTTATAGGGTTTCTTCCAATTTTTGGTTTGAGGATAGGGTGGGCGAGGAGGATAGGATGGTGTACGTAGAAGACTGGAATAACCAGTGGAAGATGGATTTGTGAATAAGTCAATGGATTGATCGAGAGGTTTGTTAATGGTTAAGAGTGATTCATGATTTAAGAGAATTCCCTGAAGATCCCAGAATTTGATAGTCAGGGCCAAGACCACGAAGCGTGGTCATGAGTAAATCATCATCAGAAACAGCACAACCAATAAAGGCAAGTTGATCAGAAAGATTCTTCGCCTCATGAAAGAATTCAGAACAACTCATAGTTCCTCTCTGGATAGTTTGAAGTTTCGTACGGAAATCATGGGCTTGGGCAAGAGAAAAGGTTGAATAAGTAGCTAGGAGACACTGCCAAACCTGAGCTGCTGTGGAGCAGTGAAGCACTTGAGAAAGGGCTTTGTTGGAGAGAGATCCCAGAATCCAGCTGAGAATGAGTTGATCTTGCTGAATGTAGTCAGCTAATGCAGTTTGAGAGCCGTCAAGAGATAAGTCAGGGTTATATGCGGTCGGATTATCAAGAAACCGCATCAGATTGTGGCCTTGAAGTATCGGGAGAATCTGTGATTTCCATACGAGGTAGTTGGAATGATCAAGCTTGGTGGAGCTGGGTCGATTGAAGGTAACGATCTTGATGGGTACATAGTCGGGAGGAGAAACAAGATCAGGGGTTTGAGGAGTTGTGCTTGACATTGCAAGAGGGTTGCTTGAAGAGAAGACAAGGAAAAAGGTAGTTATAACCAGGGCCGGTCCCGAGTTTTTGAAGACCCGAGACACATATTGAAAACGGACCCCATAATTATCATTTCAAAATAAAACAAACAAAACATATTTTTTAATATTTTAGCATTACAAATTATCATTATCATTTAAATATTACTCTTCTAGCATTTTTGGAAGCAAAAGTATCAATCATGTTTGTATAGTCTATTTCTTCTACCGAGGCATTTTCTATCGATAATAAAGCCAAGCCGTTTAATCGTTCTTGGATCATCAATTACATCCCAATTAATTGGATCATCAATATCTCGTAATGAAAAATCCACATTTAATTCCTCATTCACAACAAAATTTCCTTCACCATCCTCGTTCTCGATCAATTCTTCGTCTTTCTCTTCTATTTCCTCCTCCACTCTCAATTCTTCGTCTTCAATCCATGCGTCAATTTCATTCTCCAAGTTATCTTCGACCGAGGTTGTCGCAAAAAATTTGTTAATCGCTCTCCTTTGAGAATTGATCAATGTCTCCAATCTTTGTTTTTTTTTTCGTTTTTGATGACCGGATGGAGCCATCTAATTCCTAAATAAGATAAATAAAAAAAATTCAGTAATTGAATAATTAAGTGATTGACAGTTTATAACAAAAATCGATAGAGGTTATAATTAAGTAATTGACAGTTTATAATTAAGTAATTAACAATCAAATCTGGACCAATTTATAAATTTATACTCAAAAAAATCTGGACCAATTTAACAATCAAATCTGGACCAATGAAACAGTGAAACAAATCTGGACCAATTTATAAACAATCAACAATCAACAAATTTATACTCAAAAAAAATCTGGACCAATTTATCAGTAAAGAGTGAACAAATCAACAAATTTATACTAAAAAATATTGAACAATTACATCAAAAAACAGATTTAGAATAATGCACAATCAACAAATCTGCTGGAGATGCACAATCAACAAATCTGGACCGATTTAATTCCTCAAAAAACAGATTTAGAAGTTCTAGGGTTATGATTACGTACCGTACCGTACGAGACTTGACTCAGGAGGAGATGGACTGCTGGAGATGGCCTGGGCTGCGGCTGCCGGTTGGTTCAATTTCGACGGAGGGCTTCAGGCGGAGGCGGAGGGAGACAAATCGCCGCTTTTTTTTTCAGTTTTGAGAAATAAAACGAAGAGAGAGAGAGAATGATTATTTGGATATTTATGTTATTGGGTTTGGGTCGGATCATAATGGGTTGCGGGTCCGTGTATGAGCCCGGGTTTGGGTTTATATTAAGTTATTTAGTCCAATAATTACCTAGTTTAGTATATATATATATATATATATATACTACTATAAAAATATGGACCCCTCAAAATATTGGACCCTAGACCCGGGGCTCGTTTGCCTATCCGTTAGGCCGGCCCTGGTTATAACGGACAAGAAAATGGAAATAGGAGAAAAGAGAGGGGTCAAAATGAATAAAACCAGAAATAGCAGGTTAACGGATCCGATTAAAATTGATAAAATTGAGAGAAGTGATCAATATGAAAGAAGAGATAGGCGATCAGACGGTGAGTAAGGGGATAGAGAGATGATGAAGTTTGAAGAAGAGATTAGAGAGAATAGATTATGAGTACCAGATCGCCGGAGAGAGTAGAATAGCAAGATTAACGCTACAGCGAGAGCGAGGAAGGATTTAGCAGTTGCGCAGGCAATCTACGTCTGATACCATGTTGAATTTAGTATTGAATTCTGATCTTGAATTGAAGAGAGAAAAGAGAATTTAGTTTCTTGATTATCTTTCTAATTATCTTCTTAATCAAAATTAGTTGCTTACAAGCTTTACACTCAGTACTATATATATTACATCTCACTCAATCACAGCCCTAGATCTATAACTGAATTAATCCTGAGCGTACAACTACATGGACTCATTTTAACTTAATACAAAATATTACAGCCCAACTTCTAATATAAAAGCCCAATATAATTACAGCCTCTTTACTTCTTTATCGTTAATTTGTGTAATGGCTTTCTCCAATGGATCTGCAGAAGATCGTTAACACATACCCTTCGAAGTTCACAGTAAATTTTGACTCTTGAAAAAAATGAAGAAAGGATTACATATTTACTATCCTATAAACCAAAAATATCATATTTAGAATAATACAAAATATTCTATTTACCCATAATAACAATAACAATAACAATAACAATAACATAGTTACCTTTCTAAACACTCAAAATATCAAATTTAATGTCCAACAAAAAAAAATGCAAAAGTTCCAGAAATAAAAAGTTGGGAGACATATTTTTTTCAAAACAATGTTGAAAAACAAAATATATAAATCAACAAATCAATAACACCTTTATATAATATTAAAATAATAAACTTCTGAAATTAGTGTAACATTATAGAAACCCATGTAAAATCAGAAATTTGAAGAAATGACTTTATAATAAAAAAATTGCAAATACATCCCTCGAAAAGTTGAAATTTCACTGAAAAATCAATTATATTTTATAGAATATGAAAATTAATATGCGATTTACAAAATTTAAATATCGAAATAACTGTACATATCCTTAAAATAAAAAAATCGCTTACGATGAAAATACTAAAAATATATAAGTAGAATATTGATTATTTATTATTTCGAAGAAATTATAATAACAACCGAAAACACCGCAAATGTTGCAACCTAAGTGGTAAAATCGGGAAAAAAAGACTCAAAAGAAAAAATGGAAGACGTGGATGCATAAGGTAGCTCACCGCTAATGTAAGTCAACCTTACGTCCTGCATCTCGGTGTCTTTTTCTAAATATGCAATTTCGATGAAGAGAATTTAAAAAATACCTCATATTGATTCATCTTACTCGTAGCTTTGTAAAATCCATCAAATTATATCTAATTTTTTATTTACCTGGCCTAAGAAGTCGGTGGTACCTCTTTCGACCAATGCGATTTCGGCGCCAAGGCAAAACCTATTAACATTTATCCTTCACATTTGCATGGTATGAAGTTATGTCAAACTGCAGCCTAAATTGTTGTAAAAATGATCAAATTTACTAATATGCCATTTTTTACATAAATACCCAGAAAATATTGAAATTTTCTAAAACAAACCCTCCAAATAGCTGAAATAAAAAAAGAACTAAATAATTATGAAAGTAAATCAAATACTACAAATTTCTGATTTTTTTTTTTTGACAAATCATTTCAATTGGTCAAGCTTTACAAAGAAACCCAGCAAAATATGATACAAACCACTTGAAAATATTAAAAATTAAACCGAAAAAATGTAATTTCTGAAAATACTTGGAAAACCTGAAATTATGTCTAAATTAGAAAACGGAAACTAATTAATGTTCAAATTTTCAAAAAGATGTCTACATTCTGATTTTTAAATAAATACTCAAAGCGTGCTGAAATTTTCTGAAATAAACCCTCCAAATAAAAACAAAATTCAAATAATTGTACAATAGCCTGGAATTTTTCGAAATGAAGATACCAGAAAAACGCATTCACAATATGCAACATGACAAAGAAGCGAGAAAAAACAGCACAAAAGGTGAAAAATCGCACCTAGAAACTTTGGGCCGTCGCTTTGGGTGGCAAGGCGGCTGCAATGGAGATTGGCGTCGTCTCCGTCCGTGGTCGCGGGTGATTTGTCACGGTCTCGCGCCGTCCGTAGCGTTTTGTCGTCGCGGCTAGGATTTCTCCAGTTTTTCCTGCCTCGTGAATCGTCGCGGCTAGGGTTTCTCCAGTTTTTCCTGGCTCGGGAAAATGAGAGGAGAGAGAGGAGAAGGAGGTTGTCGTACAAATTGATTAAGTGGTAAACGTTTTTGAACTTTAATTTTTTAAGCCGTGTTAATTTTTCTTAGTTTGTTTGTTTTTGTTAATTCCAGAGATTGTTTTGAAAGATCAGTTGTGATCGATCCCGACGATTAACAAACACATGTAATGTTATTTTTTCTGATCCGGTGCCATTACCTCAAATTCCAGTGTTAATTAACATAAGGGTTTAATATGCTTGAATTAATTGAGGATTTTGTCCGATAATTAGCAGAAGGGTTTAGAGATTGGTCTTGAATTGTTACTTTTTGAGTTTATTACGTACTTTCCATAAATTTTTCATGATTATTTCATTTAATTTGCATTATAATTGCATTTTTCTGATGATTTCGTCAGTAAGTAGATATTATTTGTTAATTAGTATGTATCAGATTTTCTTGATTGCATTCTTATTAATTACTAGAAAATTTCTCCGCGCTTCGCAATGAATTTTTTAATGTAATCATTCTTATATGTTGTGATGTAATATTTTAAACAACATTAATGTAAAATGAAAGTGCAAATGAAAACTTGAACACATGTTTGAAAAAAGATTAGTAAGCATAATGTATCAATTCTTTTGTTTGCAAAGAAACATGTCATGAACACTTTTTTTCAAATAACTATAAAATAAAATTGTTTCACGTACTTTCAACGATATTTTCAAGCTGCTAGCAACAATAAAAAAATATTAAAGACAATTTTTATATTTTACAAATCATATAAAAGTACCTTAGGGATATCATCATCAAGGAACATAAGACAATGTTTATGAAGTCATTTATTGTTAAGATAATGGATCATCCATTAAGAGATAATGGATGATCCGTTTAGGTTTTGTGAAATTATTCAATTTAGTCCATTGTGTTTTATTATTTTCGTTTTAGGTTAGAAAATATATAAACGAGTTTTGTAATCGTTTTGAATTGATTAAGCAAGAAATAATTTCTCTCTCCTCTCACATGGTATCAGAGCCAGGCTTCCTTAACCCGGCAACCTCTCTTCTTCTCCTTTTCTTCATATCCCGTCGTAGCTACTGTAGCAACAGTAGCGCCGCCAAAATTGTCAAAATCGCCTAGCGCTCCTTTTCTCTTCATGGTGCAGGAAGATCTTGGTGCGTTTTCTCTTCACACGGCGCAACCGTCGCCAAACCCTAATCCCGCGGCACTCTCCTCGGCCTCCCCACCTCCTCCTCTCGCCGACAACACCCCACTGCACCCCACTGTACCCCACTCCACTCAACTGGCCCTCGCCCACAGCAGCCCTCGCCCACAGCAGCAGCCCACAGCAGCAGCCCGGGCCCATAGCAGCCCCTCGGGCACACCATATCTACTCTCGGGCGCACCATATCTCCTCCCCACTGGCCCATATCTCCTCTCGGGCACAACAAATCCCGCCCCAACCATGCCCGCGGGCACTAATTTTCTGCCTCCTCTCGGGTCATCACTCGGCCCCGAATTTTCTGCCCTGAACTTTCTGCCTCGAGTCACTTATTCGCCCACTTCGCCGCGAGTCTCTCCCTCTTTTCCGCCCGGGTTTCCCGCTCCTCCAACCATCTCTCACGCTTCCGCCCCACTCTTTATTCCGGCCGGATCGTTTGGCGCATACGGTCCGCCCGTGTCTCATC
The DNA here is from genome assembly GCA_946800325.1 of Luzula sylvatica. Classification (NCBI taxonomy): domain Eukaryota; kingdom Viridiplantae; phylum Streptophyta; class Magnoliopsida; order Poales; family Juncaceae; genus Luzula; species Luzula sylvatica. The sequence continues at coordinate 3,264,377 of OX326957.1, read as the reverse complement.
AAATTGGCCATCCTTCTCCGCCGATTAGTGCCAACCTCTACAATTCGGGTGACACACCTCCTCGATCACCGGTTACATTCAATCACCCACTCTCGATTAAGTTGACTCGCGAAAATTTTCTCCTTTGGAAATCGCAAGTTATTCCGGTTCTAACCGGTTACGGACTCATGCATTTCGTCGACGGTTCTCAACTCTCGCCTCCCTCACATATTACCGTTCAAGAAGGCGACTCTTATTCTTTTGTCCTCAATCCGCATCACGACTTGTGGAAACGTCAAGATGCTCTCATCCTTGCGTGGCTTTTCTCATCCCTCTCCGAAACGGTACTTGTTCAATTTGTAAATTGTGGCACGTCCTTGGATCTTTGGCGAGTCATCCATCAATTATACGCAAATCCGGCGATGTCCTCTCTCCTCGAAATCAAGCAACTTCTCCACTCGACCAAAAAGGACTCCCTTTCTTGCTCGGATTACGTACAAAAGATGCAAACATTTGCGGATCGCCTCGCTTCTTTGGGGTCCCCAATTTCGGAGATGGATCTTGTTCACCACATCCTCAACGGACTTGGCCGCGAGTACGACGCCTTTGTCATGAACGTTTCCATGCGTCCGAATCCGTTGCCTCTCATGGAGCTTCTCGGCCATCTTCGCTGCCTCGAGCGTCGCCTCGACTCTCATGATGCCATGCCGCCGATTGCCCAAATTGCCGCCGCCAAACCTAAGGTTCCGAATTCTTTTGCAGGTTTACTTCCGACACCGGCTCACACCGCACCTTCACGGTTTTCGAGGCCTCCTTTTCCGAATCGTGGTCGCGGCAATGGTGGACGTGGTGGCCGCAATGGTCGTGGGGGACGAAAATCAGAAGATGTGTGCCAAATTTGCGACAAGCCGGGCCATGTTGCGTTGCGTTGTTGGAGCCGTTTCGACGCAACTATTCAACCGATGACGAATGCTTCGCCTCAAGCCCAAACCGCACAAGCCATCTCCACCGATGCTCCACCGAACTCCGTCGTTCCCACCGAGTGGTTTCTTGATACGGGTGCCACGCATCATGTGACGGCCGACCTCAACAACCTCTCGACACACTCCATGTATCTCGGCCATGATCAATTACGTGTCGGCAATGGCGAAAGTTTAAAAATTCTTAATCTTGGGTCTTCTCGTATTTCTTCTCCATCAAAATCTTTTCTTTTAAAAGATATTCTTCATGTCCCGTCCATTACTCAAAATCTTTTAAGTATCTCTCGTTTTACTCGTGACAATAATGTTTATCTTGAATTCTATTCTTCTCTTTGTTTTGTCAAGGATCGAGCAACGCACAAGGTGCTTCTTCAAGCCACTCTTGTTGATGGTCTTTACAAGTTTTCTTCTTCCTTAGTGTCTTCGCCCCTAGCTTTCTTGACGAGTCGAGTTTCCGCCGATACGTGGCATCGTCGGTTTTGTCATGCGTCATCTTCCACCACCACTCAAATTTTAAAGAAGTTTTCTCTTCCGTTTATGTCTCAAACTATTTCTTTTTGTAACGATTGTTCTAAAGCGAAAGCACACAAATTACCATTTTCTCGTTCTAGTTTTCGTGCTAAGTTTCCTCTTGATGTTGTTCATTCGGATTTGTGGGGTCCGTCTCCGGTTGTATCGAATTCGGGTTATAAGTATTATGTCATTTTTGTCGATGAATTCTCTCGTTTCACTTGGTTATATTTTCTTTCTTCCAAGGATCAAGTGTCGGTTGTGTTTGAGAAATTTAAAAAGATTGTGGAAAACTTGTTTGCTCGATCCATCAAGGTTCTCCAAACGGATGGTGGTACCGAATACAAGCCGATTTTTCGACTTCATCCCGGCATCACGCCTCAACTTTCATGCCCTCACACCCCCGAGCAAAACGGTGTAGCCGAGCGCAAACATCGCCATATCCTCGAGCTCGCCCTTTCGTGCATCTCCTCGGCTTCCATCCCTCTCGAATATTGGGATGAGGTATTTTTAAGCGTTATTTTCATTATCAATCGCTTACCTATATCCTCGCAAAAATTCCCTTTCGAGTGTCTTTTTCAACAAGAGCCGGATTATGCGTTCCTACGAGTCCTTGGGTGCGCATGCTTTCCGAACTTGCGCCCCTATAATAAGAACAAGCTCGAATTTCGCTCGCTACCGTGTGTCTTTATGGGGTATTCATCGAGCCACAAAGGATACAAATGCCTTCATCTTGAGACGAATCGAGTGTACATTAGCCGTGATGTCACCTTCGACGAACAAACATTCCCGTTTGCCGCACGACACGATCCGCCTTCTTCTCGGACTATTGATACATTTTACTCTCCTCTAACGGTTTTGCCATTTTTTAGGGACACTCGGGAGGACACTGCTCGGCATTCGACGCCAACGCCCGTCCCTCATACTCGCGGTGCGGACTTACCACATGCTGACGCTATTCGGCCGGTTCCCTCGCGCACAATCGGTACCGCCGCTACCGTACCACATGTCCCTCCTAGTCCACCGAGACCCACGTGCCCTGCCGAGTCCGCCGAGCATACCTCGGTCTTACCCCCTGACGCTTCTAGTCCGCCGAGACCGCCGATCACCCTCGAGCTTGCCGAGCATACCTCGGTACAACCCACTGACGCTCCTAACACACCGAGACCGATGACCTTCATCGAGATTACCGAGCATTCCTCGGTCTTACCTCCCGACGTGCCCCTACCTCCTTCCTCGTCTACGTCGACACTAGCCGTTCCTACTCGTCGACATCCCATGGTCACTCGTCAACGTGACAATACACGTCGCCTCAAAGACCTCTCCGATTACCACCTTTATACGGCCACGAAGCATCCCTTGGCATTCTCCGTATCGGTCGATGATGACGAACCGACGTGTTTCTCAAATGCCAACAAGCAGCTTCCTTGGCGCCAAGCCATGGCTCATGAACTCGATGCTCTCGTTCAAAACAAGACGTGGATCCTAGTACCACCACCCTCCAACCAAACCGTCGTGGGATGCAAATGGGTCTTCAAGCTCAAACGACGTCCGGATGGGTCGATTGAACGTCACAAGGCGCGGTTGGTCGCCAAAGGTTATAACCAAACCGAAGGTGTCGATTATACGGAGACGTTTAGTCCGGTTGTCAAACCGGTTACCATTCGGGTGGTGCTCTCGATCGCAATTTCTCGCGGTTGGACTCTACGACAACTTGATGTCAACAATGCCTTTCTTCACGGAGATCTTCATGAGACGGTATACATGTCTCAACCTCCTGGTTTTACAAACTCGGAATTCCCCAACTATGTGTGTTTGTTGAAGAAGGCACTTTACGGTCTCAAGCAAGCACCCCGCGCGTGGTTTCATAAACTTCGTGCGGCCCTCCTTAGCCTCGGCTTCACCGTGTCTTCCTCGGATTCATCCCTCTTCATCCGTACTCGCGATGCCCATACGGTATTTCTTCTAGTGTATGTTGATGATATCATTATTTCGGGTAGTGATGAGTCCATCGTCGACACCCTCATTCGCGAACTTGGTGCTCGATTCTCGTTGAAGGATCTCGGTGTGCTTTCGTACTTTCTCGGAATCCATGCCGTTCACACCCCCAACGGTATTCACCTCAACCAAGCTCGCTATATCTCCTCTCTTCTCCGAAAAACCAACATGGATGGAGCCAAGCCGATTTCTTCTCCCCTTCCATCGGCCTCGGTTCTCTCCAAGTACGAAGGTAAACCTCTCGACGATCCTTTCGAATATCGGAGTGTTGTAGGTGCACTTCAATATGCCACTATTACCCGACCGGACATTTCGTTTGCGGTCAACCGACTTTCGCAATTCATGCATTGTCCCACCGCGGACCATTGGACCGCGGTGAAACGGGTCCTTCGCTACCTAAAAGGATCCATTACTCACGGCTTGCACCTATCCAACCTTGACTCTCCGACCCTTCATGCGTATTCCAATGCCGATTGGGCGAGTTGTCCAGATGATCGCCGCTCCACGACGGGTTTTTGCATTTATCTCGGACCGAATCTCGTTTCTTGGAGCTCAAAGAAGCAACATACCGTTGCTCGGTCAAGTACCGAATCGGAATACCGGAGTCTCGCAATGGCCACCGCCGAGGTAATTTGGCTCCAATCTCTCCTTCGCGAGCTCAATTTTCCACTTTTAGCCTCGCCGGTACTTTGGTGCGACAACTTGGGTGCAACCTTTCTTGCCTCCAATCCCGTATTCCATGCTCGAACGAAGCACATCGAGATTGATTTTCACTTCATCCGTGATCGCATCGATTCCAAGCAACTACAGGTGAAATTCATTTGCTCCTCCGATCAAGTTGCGGATGCCCTAACCAAAGCCCTTCCCGCTCCGCGTTTCGTTGCTCTTCGTTCCAAACTCACCGTTGATGCCTCCCCGGTTTCGTTTGAGGGGGGATGTTAAGATAATGGATCATCCATTAAGAGATAATGGATGATCCGTTTAGGTTTTGTGAAATTATTCAATTTAGTCCATTGTGTTTTATTATTTTCGTTTTAGGTTAGAAAATATATAAACGAGTTTTGTAATCGTTTTGAATTGATTAAGCAAGAAATAATTTCTCTCTCCTCTCACATTTATATATCTTTATATTTTACAAATCATATAAAAGTACCTTAGATATACCATCATTAAGAGCACCAGGAGGAATAAGTGCTTCAAATAGCTTAAATATAGCACCCTCTCCTGAGAATAAACATTAACAAAATTCAGGGACTAAAAACGAAAAAATTTAGAGAGGAGATGTAATTATTACCCTCCCCTGGATAAGTCAGTAGAGCCACCACCACATTCTCATCGTCCTGCGGAGCCGACCAAGCTATCAGCTCCGTGTGGGCCCTCGCCCTGATTGCACAAGCACACTTAGATGTATTACAAAAAAAATTGTTTTCGCAATTTTGGTATACTAGAAAAATAAATCGTGCTTCGCTGCGCTTTTTTATATAGTTGTTCAATATGTTTTAAGATATTTTTTTCTTGTTTATTTTTTCTAATCTCCAAAATCAAAATATTATTATATAGACAAAAGTAAATCAAAAAAAGTTGGAACACATAAATAATTTTTTATATAGCACGCACTAATATTATTGTTAATAATGAAACTTAGCAAATAACATATCCTAATACGCACAATCATATAAAATACAAGTGTTAACCTTATATTTATACTTAGACATTACAATTAATGATCCTAACATTCGCTATCAATATTTCAATATAAAGAAGATATAAAACAAAAACAAAAAATTATAAATACGTCAAAATAAGAGAGAATATATAGATTGATAATGATGAATGAAAGAAACAAATAGAAAGAACAGAAATAGTTGAAATTATTATTTCTCGAAAGAACACGAGATGTAGAAGTGCGGGAAAGTAGTTTTCTGCAAATTTAAAGTAACAAATATTTAGCCACTCTCGAGTGTGACATTTAATTGTGTCAAATACATCAAAAAAATTAAAAAGAGCTAATATGTAAGTGCAACCGGTAAATACTAAATCTTGTCTATTAATTAGGAGATGATTGAAATCTAGTCCACTGTGCAAATAAAAGTAACAAAAATAGTACCTCGTTTAGCCCAGCCATATTTTAGTTACTTACCTACTGACGAGTTATTCAAATTTCATGTATTAAAATTTAAACGTTTATCATTACACGAATGCAACAACTAAGAAGGCAACTAATTAAAAATGCAAAATAGCGTCTCAGCCATCTTAAATGTGAGAAAAATACGAAACATGTCATGCCATATCTCGGAAGTCGGAACTGATATCAGTTATTCAGAACAGTCCATGAATATGATAGGTCTTTTTATAGAAACCCCAGTTTCATAACACCTCTACATATATCATAGAAGTTTGAAGCTGTTTCATTTCATGATATTTGCAATGTAATGAAATTGTTATATTTTTTGCTAAAAACTTTACAGTGTTACGTATTTCATGAAATGAATAATATGTTAATAGTCATTTTTTCTAAAATAATTTTAATCAAAATCCTCGTTATGAAAATAATACCAGTTTAATCACGCTGTTATTGGGAAAAAACACTTTTTTATGCACAAAAAACAACCTGTTAATTGGAGAAAAAACTTTGTTATGCACAAAAAACAACCTGTCAAAAGTATACAAGTGTTGATTAATACCAATACCAATCTAATTAAATGATGGATGCTAATAACGATTAAAATACAACCTGTCTTCTATTGTAACGGTTCTTGATTTTTTAGTCCTGTTTTCCAAGTAAATTAGTAAGTACCAGTTTAGATTAATCGTATTGATGAAAACTATGGCCATAAAAATATATTGGAATAAACAATTAATTAAATTATTTGGATTAAAAACAGGTAAAACAAGTAGAACACACACCTATTAAAGATACTGGTACTAAATATCTGGCAGACCAAATAAGCAGTTTAGATTCATCAAAGCCATAAGCAATTTAGATTAATCACTTAGATAACAAAACAAAAGTTTATATTAATCAAAGCCATAAGAAGTTTACATTGATCAAAATCATAATAAAAGCCTACAAAATCAAGAGGTTGTGAGAATGTTCAAAATTTCAGCCTTTCAAAGATGCAAATATCAAAATTACCTTTCCAACCAAAACTCAAAACATACCAAATTCATCTTCCCGAAAGGACCCAAAAATGCAAATATATAAAATTGCTGGTTCAAAACCCCAAAAATAATCTAATTTATCCATCAATGTACATTGTTTTTTCAAGTAAGGTTTCAAAGACATATTAAGATATCCAAATATATTAACTTTTACCTTATTTTCAGCCATGCTTACAAGTTTTGGTATACCAAAGTGAACTATAAATTCACTGTCAAAAACTCTTATACTTTTGCTTCTGCCTCCTAACAAATAGAAAAGGCAACGATTGATTTATTAATAGATGGAATGAAAAAATGAATGGAAGTTAATAAGTTATAAGTTTGAAATTATTCTAGAAAACACGAGGCCCATGCATGAATCAAGTTACAGAACTGTTTGAAAAATAAAACTCACAAATTGTAAGAAAATGTAATTTAGTACATACTGAGCACAATATCCTCGACGAAAATACTCTATTTGCAGAAAATCTAGTTGCACAGTACTCCTTTCAAAAAAAAATAAAAAAATCTAGAAAGTCCGGTACTGGCCTTGCATTCTCCGCTGTATTAACAGTATGAAAGAAGGAAATAAAGAATGGTACCGCGCTTGAGCATCTCAAGAAAGGCGATCTAGGAGATGAAAAACTGGTCCGCCGTACGAAGCAACAGAGAGTCACTTGGTGAGTTGCCCCCACGCAGCTCCGGCCTCCAACATTCTCAGTATCGGTGTTCTTCCTTGCTTCTTCTCTCTCCGCCATCGCCTCGATTTTTCCAGTCGGTAATGACTTGGTACGGCCTACGGACACTCTCTATGTCTTTCAAGGCTATGTCTCCTTAATGTCAGTCAAGATAAGGGAGAAAGGTCTGAAAAATTAATGCTTCTAATTTATTTATTTTTTTTGGAAAAATAATCAGACGGTCAGGAAATGATATACGTGGCTGGCTGTGGAAGTTGTGTGTGGAAAATTAATGAGATGGTAAATGGTAAATGGTAAATTAATAAATAATAATAATAATAATAACATATTTGACTTTTCAAGTATACCCTTTAAAATTCTTATCGTATCAAAGGTACCCATACAAACTGAAAATATCGAGAATGTCACTACGAACATTAAGTTTCAAGTACTAAATCTGAAAATATTAGCATGCAAAAAATAATTTCATATATATTTTTGCAAAACCTGCTTTCAAAAAATGGAATGAATTCCCTTATGAGATTATCGATTTAATAATAATATTATCAAAGATACATATAAAATTGGTAACACAAAACATTTTGATGTGACTTCTAAAAATATGTACATGAATTTGTCTAGAAATATTATTACATTCAAAATAAATAATAATCATAATAATCATAATATAACATTTTTTTTGTCCACTATACTTTTATCTATGTTTATTATACATTTTCATTACATCTTTCTTAACTTTTTATGTATTTTTCGTTGGCTATACCTTTTAAATAATTTTATATGTTTACTATACATTTAAATGTTCTTTTTATATATGCGACTATTTTATATATTTCTATTTGCAACTTTTTGAATATCTATATATTTTTGTATGTTTATTATTTTCTTTTGGAGTAAAAGTGGTGTGACGACAAACCGACAGTGATAAATTATCCTTACAATAATACTCAAAATTATATCAACCCTGCCGAAGCGGAGCAAGGGTAATCACTTTGCGAATATGCACTCTGAAAAATAGTGACTTATTTATATCGATATAAATAGTTTTACAACAATAGATTTATATCGATATAAATAGATTTAAACGTAAGTCCAAGATCTTTATTTTGTTATTGTTATGAAATGGACATTTAAAACAATATAATGAGAATGAAGTTCAATAATAACTAATGTCATTTATAGTATATTAATCATTTAATTTATTTCTACCTCAACTCAGTATTCTTTTTTTTTCTTTGTTGACATATATAGTTTGCAATTATTATTGTCTTGTTCTCTAATAGTTTCGATTATTTCTACAATAAGTTCTAATTATATATTGAGGTTTGAAAACAAAACCGTGCACTTTTTGACATTACAATCTATGATTGAGGGCTATTTGAATTTGAATTTAAGTGCCACTAAATAAAACCAGCATATATTTATATTATGTGTGATGCTTCATAATAATTTTGAATCAGTGAACATGCTTTTATGAACTAAATATTATCATACTATAAATGGTAATCATACACTCATTTAAAAAATTAATACAATGCAACCAATCACAATAAATTCGGATTCATGCACTTATCTCTTTGACCATATAAAGAAACCGTTATAGAAATCATTAGTTTGAACAAGAAAAGAAACATATACACGGAGTAAAAGGAATTCAATATAATCATAGTAAATTCGAATTCATGCTTTTATGAACTAAATATTATCATATAATAAATGGTAATCAGACCATATAAAGAAACCGTTATAGAAATCATTAGTTTGAAGTTTGAACAAGAAAAGAAACATATACACTGAGTAAAAGGAATTCAATATAATCATAGTAAATTCGAATTCATGCTTTTATGAACTAAATATTATCATATAATAAATGGTAATCATACACTCTATTTCAAAATAAAAAAATTCAAAATTCGAAATCAGTAAAAGGAATTCAATATAATCATATGATTTTTTTTAATATATATAATAACACAAAATCTATAATAATTAAGGTTCATGTTCCTAATTCGTCTATAGAAATTATCATTTGATATACACACGAGATATATATTCACGGGATTGACACGTATGCACCACATCGATGACGACATTTGTGTTCATTAGGTTCGTCGAACCATATCGTCAGTAATTACTTCGTTTAGTTCTTTCATAAACCCACAGTGCCTATATATACGCTCGATTCCTGTTCTAAAAAAAAGTAATCTATTTCTTCCTTCGTACCTTACAATTTTTTTCAAAAAATCACTTTCTTTATCAATGGCCAATCCTAATCAGCCAAGTGGATCCCGAGTAACCCGCCGAAGAAGAGTGGAGATGAGAAGAATCGAAAACAAGGACGCACGACACGTGTGTTTTTCTAAACGTCGTGTTGGTCTTTTTAGGAAAGCTAGCGAGCTTTCCACTTTATGCGGTGCCGATATAACAATCATTGTTAATTCGCCTACGGGTCCGTTACTCATCGCTCTTTTCATTTAAGAAATCTATAATTTTATTATTTTGTATACTCACATGATATAATTTTCTGTTCAATTTTAGATCTACATTGTATATTTTCATCTTATTATTATTATTATTATTTTGATCTAATAGGTCGGCCTTACAGTTTTGGGTGCCCGGCGGTGGATCCGGTTATAAACCAGTTTTTATGCAAAACTTTGTTTAATCAGTGTTTGTGCGAAACTCAATTAGTTAAAATCTCTTGGGAACTAATAAATTTCTACATAACATGATTTGCATTAATAAAAAGAATATTTGGAATAACCGCGAACATTGTTCGCGGGCACGCTTACAAGCGCAATAACTAAAACGACTTAGGCCATCGTTCTGTATAATGAAAATGCTAACTTAACCAATTTGGAAAACATTATATTTTTTTGCACACGCATTTTATGTAGCCACACTTCATAATTCGATCCAAACATGAAAATTTTCAAATCTTACCATTAATTCAAATCGGAGCTTTCTAGAGAAAACCGGTTCATGCATAGATTTCATGAATGGCGTTTAGAAAAGCACACGTGACGACCATACTCGTTTATGAATGCGTTAAAATTGATTTCGGTCACAAATTGAGCGGAAGATAAGAAGAGCTAAAAAGATTTGTGAATGAAAAAATGAACCAAGAGGAAGATTTATAGGCATGTTTGGTAGGCATGTTTGGCAGAAAAGAAATCTCCAAATCAAATACATTGAATAATTTTTTTGGTCTGATATAGGTAATAGTTTATGTAAATATAAATTACAATGCATGATTATAATTTATGAGTTTCCTATCGTATTGGATTTCAAATTGTATTTTAGTATATTTAGCAAATGGTAATTCAAATGAAGTGAATTCAAATTTTGAATCAACGAATGAGTCTTCACGATGAATGAACAATATATTAATATAATCACAATCCAATAATTATATTCAATGCGCATAAAATCCAAAATACACGCACACTTTATTATGCAGGTTGTGTATCACTTAATGGAATGTAATATTATGTTGAGGTGCACTCTCATTGTAAATATAAAATGATATTATGACATCCAAAAAACAATGAAATATAAATTGCATGCAATTATCATGCAAATACAATGAAATCTAAACCAGATCAACAATGACATTTTATAATTCATGCAAAACACCGATTAAAAAAAAAAGAAATAGTATGGACAACGACTATATTGTGGTTATTCGAAGCGTACCTATGACGATATTTGAATGTATTATATTATATTATATTGTATTTAATTTCATTCATTAATTTAATTATCTTGTAATCACGACCTTGGCACAAAAATACCTTCATATTTGTCCAAAAAAATAGTACCAAAACATAAAAATACCGACCCAATGCATAATATCATAACCGTTACTCATTTCCCCTTTTATAATCTTACAATAAAGTCGAGTGTATATTTTTTATATGAAAAAAAATGTTTAAGTTGACATCACATCATGTGAATTTGAATATAATTCAAGTCAAGTTCAAGTTGGCATGAAACTTCATTTTATTCCTCGTGATCTTGTTTACTTGGATTAATGTTGCATTTGTTTGGAAAGAAATATAATCGTCACAATGAGAATCATTTGAACAAAAAGGAAGTTTCAAATTTTATCTCCGATCAAATTTAAGAGTTTTTTTTTTTTTTTTAATTTGGGCCTTTTCAGTTGGCTAATTTATAATTGCAAAATTCCTCAATTAGAGAAAGTTATAGAGGCCATTGTATGATATGTTAAGACCATCTCCAAAACCCTAAAAAATAAAATTTATCAAAGAAACTCCTGCAACACATCATACCAATATTGCAAAAGGTCCCTACATTATCGAAAATTACAAAACAAAATTTACACAGTTGAGGAAATTCAAGAAATTATCCGTAGCATTAATATAAACTTTGCATCAATAGTTAGCTGTTAATGGTGGTAACTTTGAAGTAACAATTCATACTAATTTTCGAACTTGTACGAATGCAAGGACCTTTTTTGCAATATTTAATGATACATGGGGCCTATTGCAAAAACTTACTGGCGAGAGGAACCTATCTTTCCTTCCATCTCCTCCTCGACAATATTATCGTCACAATGAGAATTATCTTCATTATCATATCCACCGCCCATTTGACATAATCTCTCCCAAATCGAATCTGAAACCGGCACAACAGATAATCTCGATTGTCTTAGCAATGCAAAGTTTTTCAATTCCTTCTCTTTCTGGGCTTCTTTCTTAGATACCTGTAATTTCCTTCAGTTCCACATGGTGTTTCATCTCTCCAATCTCCTTCACATCCACTGCCCCAATCAATTCGTCATCTCCAATTAGATACCTGTAATGGCGAATTCCCCTTTTAAATAGTTTTTTATGTTGATAAGTTTTGCTAATAAATTGCAAAAAAATCTTAACTGGGTGACTCAGATATCAAGTTATTAACAATACCATGGTTTGATGACTTGTACGACGCCGATGATCTGACGGGCGGAGGGGCCGGAGCCGGAATGGTAGAAGAAGGAAAGATCGCCGGGACGCATGGATTTGAGGTGGTTGATGGCCTGGCGGTTGCGAACGCCGTCCCACTGAGAGATACCCCCGTTGGCCCGCGGGTCTTCCCAGGACCATTCCCCAGGTTCCGACTTGAGTAGCCAGTGACTTCTCGTCTTGGATTTCGCCATTGATCGGGATTTTCTTGTGGAGAAGACGGAGAGGAAGGAGAGGGTTTGGGCTTCGGAGGGGAGTAGTGTGAGCGAGAGGGAGAAGAGAGACATTGCTTCAGTTCAAATCCTCTGTAGATAAGACAATTTGTAATATTAATTACTGTAATTAGTTTAATCTTTTTGTTTGTATTACTGCATATGTATCTTCCCAAAGCATCTAATTGTAGCATTGCTTCACAAAATCTGGAATGAGCAAAAATAATTTGAAAAATTATGCTTTATAATTGCAGCATTTGTTATTATGACCTTTTTTTATAATTTGTTTATGTTTTTAGTATTTGCAGAGGCGGCCTATTAATACAAAAAATAAAATCCGGGCTTTGGGTCCGGATCCACGAAAAAATATTATGTAGTATAATTTTTAAAATTTGGGATCCATTATAAAAATTTTGGAGTTCATTTTAATAAATTACATAATATGATATAAAAATTTAGAATTCATTATAAAAAAAAAATTAGTTAGATTTATAATTTTACTTAGGGTCTCTTAAATCTTTGGGCCGGTCCTGAGTATTTGGTACTTTGTTGTTAATCTAAACTCATTAATATGCTTGTATGGATGATTATTAAGTTGAAATTTTAATTATGGATGAATAGTAGTCTTCTTAACTATTTTATTTTGTTGGAGACTGTAATATGCTTTATCAGATTTTTCTTTTTGCTCTATTTCACTGCTTATGTTTAATAATTATATCTTCGAATTCGTTTTTTGAATAAAAAAAATAATATAATAATAATAATAATATATGTATGTCTCGTATAAAAATATATAATTACTGATATAAATAAGATGTAATTCGATAAAATTTATAGACAATTTTAGACAATATTATGAAATTACATATTTTAACACATCAATCCAAACAAGAAAACTTCGACTTTAATCGTTTCATAGTCTTTACACAAACATTATAATTGCATGCGGTAATCATGCAAATACAATGAAATCTAAACCAGATATACAATCGCTTTTGATTCATGCAAAAACGCCTACTAGAAAAAAGAAAATTCATGCAAAAATTGTGAAAATGTAAACTAAATTCGTACAATATGTTATAAATTCATACCACTCACATCAGGAAATAACAATATTATGGGCAGAGTATTCGCCAAAGTTAATTTGACAATGAGAGATCGGAGGATAATCAAAAAAGATTCAAGGTTAAAAATGATATAAACATAGTCGGTTCCAGAGTCGATTCCGGTGTAAACCCGACAAGTCCAGGGGCTAGGAAGAGGCGAACAAGTGTAGGCAAGAAATGCACGGCCGTTGGCTCAGGGCCACAAAATATCTGTGAAGCCAGACAAAACCATTGAATTAGCTTCTTTTTTATGTGTTTTAATTTTGTTTTTTATTTTTGCTTTTCTATATTTATTTTTATTGGACTAGTTATTTGGTTTAAAATTGTTGTGTTCATTTATTGGCACAAAGATTTGATGTGTTAGTTAAAACAATAAACATATTTGACTGTACTAGTGTGGGAATTTAATTTATTTCAATCTGTTCTCTTACAAAATATCAAAATATTATGCTTGTTCCTTACAACGTAAGCAGCATAAATTTCTATATAACAATAAACATGTTTATTTTGACCTTAATTTATCTCTAGCATAAAGTAGTTAATTAAAACATACATTATTGTTGTATGTGGTTCTCATATAATTTGTACTTGCTTGAACATAATCAATGAAAATATGAACAATTTAAGGTCCCATTTCCTTATTTTTCGAATTTTTACAATTTTTTTGTTCAAGCATAGGTCCATACAATGAAAGATAGCACCATAGGTCCATACACACATCTAACTTCCCCTCTCCATCAAGTACTTATTTAAAAATATAAAAGAAAAGAGGGTGTTTATGAAAATGTGGAGTATTAACTATTAAGTACAACTGTAGAATTATAATGGAAGGAGCTAATTTGTAACTTGGCACATACGCCATCTGGCACCCCACTCGTATGTAAAGAGAGCTACTCGTGCAGCATTGCGACAAAGATCGAAATTTCAAAATTCAAATCGATAATTATGGCGATTAAATCATGACTCCCCCCCTGGATTCAGATTCCATCCAACAGACAATTAATTATGGCGATTAAATCATGACTCCCCCCCTGGATTCAGATTCCATCCAACAGACAATTAATTATGGCGATTAAATCATGAGGACCTATTTGTGAATATAAGTACTAATTTTATGGAGTTTTTAGCAAGTTTTTGCGAGTAGTCAGAAGGGTCTTGTCGTAATTTGGGTTATATCATGGGGTTCTATGTAATGTGGCAGTTTCATAAAACTGATATTGAGTATATGGGCTTGGCATAAGGCCTGTCACCTGTGAAGTCCATCGGTTCACGCATTTAATACTGAGCCATAAGTTTAATTGTTATTTTATTACCTTTCACTTATTTTTGGTTCTCTTAAAGGTTTATTAATATTATAAACGGAGTTTTTAATTATTTTAGGTTTAGGTTACAGTGGTAGCAAACTCATTAGTTTTTTTTTTACATTGTACTGTTATGAACTGAGAATTTTTTTATGAATTAATAATATTATATGGGTTCTAAGAACAAGTTTTTATTCAAATAAATAGGTGAGGAATATTGAGCGACTTATTATTTGTGTGTCAATTTTTTTCCTCTACCAATCTGTACACTAATTTGTAGCAGTACATAACATTTTTTTCACTCAGTGATACCAAACATTTTCTTTAAAATTCAGAATTTATTTCAATTTCACATCTTCTTACAATTCTAAATAATAAAAATAGCAAAATAGTTATTTTCTTCTATGTCATTCGGTTGTGTTTGATTGTTTTTCGTTTTGTACTAATTAGCGATGACGTGTGATGAATTAGTGTTTATGTGAGTGAATTAGGGTTAATTTGCACTGAATTAGGGCTAATAAGTCTTGATGTGGGTGAATTAGGAATAATTTGAAATTAGATGCTTAATTAGTGTACATATATGATGATTTCAGGTGATCGATCTCGATGCAGACAATGGTGTTGCGTGTCAAAACGAAGTGAAAATGGCTGGTCCAAATGGCGACAAGTTGGTCGTTGCGGCTGCTGAGGAGGACGGATCCACTCCTCATATTCGTGATAGGGTATGTTTATTTTATTTTATTTATGTAACTTTGCACGGTTTTTAAAGCATTTTTTATCGATTTGCATGATTTTTTTATTGATTTACTGCCATTACATTTCGAGAAGAAGACGAAAAAGAAGGGACCCGATTGGTTTCTTTTACCGTCTCGCAAGAGGGCCTTTTCATGCTCACAGTTTTCAATGCGGACATGAACGTACGCAAGTGTCTCTCGCATGGGTTACAAGTATATTACAATTAATTCATCATAAAAAAATTAGAAAAACGTAATTTTAACTTGAAATTAACATTTGAAATTAATTTTCATTATTGTACATCACAAATTATAGCTTTTGTTGAAAATGATAATATGATTTTGCATTGACTTGTCTTAATAAAAAGTTAAGAAATTAGAAGAAAAAATAAAATCTCATTCTGAAACAACTAATACCTGCTTGATTTTATTTGTGGTAGACGCGCGAGTCATTTGCAGTATGTTATAATACTAAGGATAAATTATGTTATTATTATCACGTATGAGTATTAATATAAAGTAAACAAATCATTATTATATTAAATTGGGGAAATTTCGCCCATATCCCTATTAAAATCTCAAATAACATATTTCTCCCTCTTAAATTGTTAATATCATATTTATTCCTACTTAACATGATTAGTATCAAATTTGTCCCTACTAAAACTTAGACAACATCAAATTTATCCAAATCATTTAGTTATTGTTAAATTAATCAGAATTGAAGTTTTATTTTTATCTTTATTTTTAACATATGTTTTGGTTTTTTATGTTTCAACAGGAAATTTGCGAGGACAAAGCAAGAGGTCGAGATATAAGAAAATGGGAGAAAATTAAGCTTGACATTATAGTTACATTTTTATATGCTTTGTTGTAATGTTTTGGAGGAGAATAATGTTAGGTTTCGATTGTTGAGTGTTTTGTATCTGTTCGGTGTATCGGGCAGAAGAAATGTTAAGTTTTGAATTGTGAATTTATGTGTCTATGTATGAGGGGGTTATCGGATAAGGGGAGGGTATAGTGGTAATTTGAATTTGACCTATGTTAAGTTAACAGAAAAGACAAGTTTCTGTTAATTTGATATTATTTATGTTTAGTGAGGATAAATATGATATTATCATTTTTATAGGAATAAATATGTTATTTGAGTTTTTAGTGAGAATATATTAGAAATTCTCCCTTCAATGAATTACAAAAATACAGATAAGACCTTCACTTTTTTAGTGATTATATATTATTTATAATTTAATGTACGGATAATCAGTTTATTTGTACATGAACACGTACACATTTCAATGATTTCATCCATTATACAATAATTTAATAGTTTTGTTTAAAAAAAATTCACTTGTGCTCTTTTAACTCTTCGAAAAAATACAAACTACTTCCAAACTTTAATTTGCTCTTTCTTACCTTCTGAATTTTTGATTTTGTTTATTTTTATCTTTTCCATCAGTTAACTGTCTAGTCATCAGTTAACTGATAATGTGACACCGTGACCTGAAATTTTTTGGTTAATTTGAGCGATGACAAGAAATATTAAAAAATTTATTTAAATCATATTCATTAACCATTATAATCCAACTCATTAATCATTAATTAAACTCAAATCCGATAACCATTATTAAACTCAAACCCAATAATTAACCATTAGTCCCCCCCTCTCTCTCTCTCTCTCGATCGAGATCTCGATCGATCAACTCTCTCTCCGCCCTGTCTCTCTTTCGCGCCCAGCTCTCTAGCTCTCTGCCCCATAACCTCACCACCACCAATTATCTCTTCTATATTTTCTCCTGCTCAATTCGCACATTCAAACAATTCAGAAACAACAGAAACAAATCTCTCTGTTTTTTATTTTCTTTTTTGCGTTCAATTTTTTTTTATTGAAGTTGGAACAACAGAAACCAATCTCGGATTAAGAACTCTTGAGGAGAAAATTGTGTAAATTAAAATGAGTTTTTTTTCTCTTTGTTTTGTTAATCATCTTAATTAGGGGCTAATTTTAATGCCCAATTCTTGTCAATTGATTATCCTGTATGTTCTAAATTCTAGGTAGAAGACTATTCTTTAGGATATTTTATTTTTTTGGAATATATTGTTGGGAGGATAAAGAAGAATAAATTCATTTTCACTTAAAATATTAGGCTACTTTTGACCCCAAGTTAAAGGAGAAGGAAAGAGAAGTGAAAGCGAAACCAATTTTATTCTACTCCAAAGTTGAAATCTTCACTATTGATTCCACAATTGAAGTTGAAATCTTCACTATTGATTCCACAATTGCATACTTTTATGCGTCACTGAAAAGAAAATAAAGTAGTTTATCATTTCTTGTTTCTATTTCTCTTCTTTGTAATTTGAATGGGCTCGAAAGGATTCAGACACAAATTGAACATACAATTTTCTTTCCCCCTTTCCGCTTTTTGCTCAAATTTGAATTGTTTCCAAAGCATTCATATTCTGATCATATTATTCGAACTTTTGAACTGAATTTGAGCTCATATCCAATTTTCTCCCATTTGAGCGCAGGAGAGAGAGAGAGCTTGGGAGAGAGTGCAGAGGGGGAGATGGGTTAATTATTGGATTTGGTTATTGGATTTTGGTTTAATTAATGATCATTGGATTTGGATTTAATTGATGGTTAATGAGCTGGTTACAATTTAATGGATATGATTTAAATAATTTTTTTAATATTTTTAAAATTTGTCACATCATCGCTCAAATTAACTAAAAAATACCAAGTCGCAGTGTCACATCATCAGTTAACTGATGACTAAACAGTTAACTGATGGAAAGGACAAAATTGAGCAAAATCAAGAATTCAGGAGATAAAAAAAAAAAAAATTAAAATTTGGAGGGTAACTGACACTTTTTTTAAGAATAAAAGGGGCAAGCGAATTTTTTTTTTCTTCTTTTGTTTACAAAATCAAGATGTTTGCCAACATACATCAACATATCTAGCTATATTGCAAATATTATTGTATGTTTTTTTTTCTCATGGAATAATCAATATACAATAATTTACTGATAATAAGTTTATGATTTGAAATAAAATGAGAACAGTTTGAACATTGCAGAATGTTTTTCAAGAAATAATAAATATTCATTATGAGATTATTCTTTATAATATATATAAAAAATACTTTTATGATCTACTTAAATTTTTTTTTTTTAAATTCAATCATTTAACATCTTGCGCTACAAGCGAGGGTCTTCCTAGTATTTATTAATAAACGAAGCAATAAATAATTAATAATTATGAGATTATTCTTTATAATATATATAAAAAATACTTTTATGATCTACTTTAATTTTTTTTTTTTAAATTCAATCATTTAACATCTTGCGCTACAAGCGAGGGTCTTCCTAGTATTTATTAATAAACGAAGCAATAAATAATTAATAATTATTCAATGCATTTGTTATCGTGCAAATTAAATAATTGGCTCGTCAATATTTTTTCGTTGTGTACAAATTGTATCATCACAGAAGAATTGCATGAATATACCAAAAATCATGACTAGAGTTTGGTAATTCATGCGAATGTAATGCACAATATTAATCAAGTTCATATAAAGATTACCAACATTTAGATATTCATTCACAGATGATAGAAATAATAAGGATGAGTTTGTCAAACTTAATTGATAATTAGATGTTGGAGAATATCAATAAATATATGAATAAATATATGACTTCGAGCACTTTACTCGTCGAAAATATATCTTCATCCTAAGATTTTTTTTTACTCAAATCTATTGACTTCTGAAATTATTTTGCTATTAACTATGTTGTTTATATACAAAAAAAACAAATTGTTGTTGTTATTTATGTTAAAATAACGGTAATATAATTCTCGTATTTTGATAGCAAAATTCACAAAAATAATTGTATAATATAAATTTATTGATATGAAGACATATATACATGATGGTTTTTAACATTTGGTTACTTTCATATTTTTTTTCAATTCGAAGGACAAGGGCGATGCGCAAAAAATTATTAAGAAATAGCGTGTCAAATATTGCGGTCCTAGTTATCTTTAACGAGATAAGTGAGTTCAGAGTTTCATTTAAATAAATGTTGTATATATGCGGTATAAATATATTAAATACTTCACAAAAAAATAAAATTGATAACAATTAATTAGTATTATTTAAAACAAAAAATTTAAGAACTGTTGTTCTTAAATTCTCGAGTTCTACAAAATAAAATTTTGTGCAACGTCAAACATTATAAATAAAGAATTTTTATTACAAAGACAACAAATCTATAAAAAACGTAATATATCATTTTCTAAACTCAAATCAGCCACTCTATCGATAAAAAAGCACACAGTGAAATTTAAGGTAAAACAATCACGTAATGAAACATAATTTATATCAATAACGAAATAAAAGAAAAATCAAGCGAAAAAAAACACAATTTATTAAAACTACAAAATGTATCGATAAAGTAAGAAACAAGTTGCTAATTAGACTCGTTAAGATTCTGACCCGTTCTCGATGCATCTTCTTGTTTCCGTTTCTCTGTCCAATATTTCTCGAGAGGCGGCCCAAATATCATTTTTCCAGAAATCACCCCAATCCTGCATTCACATATAAAAAATCAATAAAACCCTGAATTTGCAAAATTTTCATTTTATAAAATTGAAACACTATCTACATGGCCAATAGAGCAAAACATATAACCAAATAAGTATATTATCGAAAATAATGTTCAGAATTACTACTGTACCACTGTACCAGTACTGATCCTCGCTAATTTAATAGACTTAACAGAAATTTAGCAATGTTGAGTGCCTAATTAGGCCCAATTATTCATTAAATTCCAAATACACACAAATCAAACAAAAAGAAAGAATTAGGACAAAACCAATTAGAAATTGGAAATTGGACTAAATTTCTCAGTCAATTCAACGGTTAGAACAAACATATACTGACATTTATAATTGATGTATACCAATCAAATTGATAAAATAGTACGAAAAAAGGAAAAAATTAAGAAATTTTAAAAAGAAAATAGTTAGATAAAGAGCGTACACAACGGCACCAGCCACCAAGGGCAAGGAGCGCATCATCCTCATCTCTCTCAAAGATCAGTAATGGCGATAGCCTTCAGATCAAACAATCTGACGCTCAGAACTCGGAGACGGGATATGGAAGAAGGAAAGAGAGCATAGAAGGGTTGATACAGAGTCGGATCGGATTCGATCAAACTGATCGGAGTCAGTTCAAAATAATCCGATAAGCTTAACGGATACAGGCCCAGATAAACAAATTAACTTTTTTTTTCATATTATAATTTTTAAGTTTATTTATCATGGGCACAAACTTCGTCAGAAATTACAATTAAACCCTCGCACATATTTGCATTATAACCCTCAAAACAGTCCAAATTCAATCCTATTAATTATTATTACCCCCTTGGGTATAGATGTAATCAGTATGGGCGACCAGAGTTCTTCTCATCAAACACTCTGCTTCTCCAACACCTTCACATCCTTCCAATTTTTCACTGGTACCCTTTTCGAAACCCTACATTTTACAAAAACATCCAAATTAATCAATTAAATCACCACGAATAGACGGATTGAAGGTTTGATTTCGAATAAAATTGAAGAAGTACCTCATTTGAGTTCTTGATTTCTTCTCCCAACGAGGGCTGAACTCTGATGGATTGAGTTAAAGACACGAGAAGAAGAAAGGCGACCACACCAATTATCACTTGACGAGCCATGATGAAAAAGTTTTTAAGAATTCGGAGGGACCAACAAGAGAATTAAAAAATGGGTTTTGGGAATAGAAATTAGAATCAATGGAGGATTGGTTAAATAGGGTAGAGATGCAGAGAGAGAGAGAGAGAGAGAGAGAGACGGCAGTAGTTACTAGTTAGTTCTATTAATGAGATGAAATGCTAAAAGTAAATATTGCTATAAATGAATGAATTGGGGTTTCTCGTAATTATCGAAATTTGAGTCTAAATATTAAAGATGATACGTGTAGAATTGGGGTTCCTTTTTATCTTGATCTTCAAGATCATGGTTGATAATATAAAGAATTTTGCTATTGTTGTATTTTGTTTGCAACGGAACAAAGAATATGTGACCAGTGACTTGAGTCGTTCAAAAGCTTGTAGTGGACGAAGTCTTTGATATTTATTAGTTTTGGGTCAAGCTAAAAAGAAATTTCTAACCGATTTATATACTTTTTCCATGGTGGAAAATATTTTATTTGACAAAGAGAATTTTAGGGAAATGTTTCCCCGTCCTTGATGACATAAATATGATTTAACATATTAAAAATTAATTATTTAATTAATAATTTAATAAGATAATTAAATTATAAATTAAGATGTTAATTCATGTATTTATGTGTTAATTTTGAAAGTGTTAAATCATATCCACGTCATCAAAGATGTGGGGGAGGAGTATCAGGAGGTGTAAATCACTACTCAAAACTTTAATCATAATCAATCGTATCAATATAGTGCTCAAAGTCGGCCAGATAGGGCATCTTGGTATTTTTGAGATTTTTGTCGAACAATTTATATAGAAAATGATTTAGTATACTTTATCAGTATAAGAATAGTATAATAAAAGAGGAATATTGGAGGCAAAGAGCTAAGAATAAATGGATTAAGGAAGGAGACTCTGACACAAAGTTCTTTCACAGATATGCCACCATAAAAAAGAATAAAGCTATGATTCCAATGTTAAGAAATGAGGAAGATGTTATAAAAACCAGTCACAAGGATAAAACTGAGATTTTGTTTGAATATTATAAAAAATTACTAGGGTTTGAACCTGTGAAGGAAAATGGAAACGCTATTATCAAGGCTTCTGATATATTTAAAGATTCTAGAATGGATTTATCAGCTTTGGATGACCCAATATCTATTGAGGAAATTGAATCTGTGATTAAATATTGGAAAAAGGAGAAATCCCCAGGGCCAGAGGGATTCAATGGAGAATTTTATAAGAAATACTGGGCTTATATGAAAGAAGAAGTGTTTGAATTGATTTCTAAGCAAAACCCTAGCTCTGGTTTAGGAGGTTTTGAAATATCATATATAGCACTAATACCTAAAACTGAAAATTCTATCTGTCCTAAGGACTTTAGACCTATTAGTCTAATTAGTGGCATTCAAAAAATTATATCTAAAACCCTAGCAAATAGGATGAAGAATGTGATTCATGATTTGGTACTATCTAATCAATTGGGATTTGTTAAAAATAGACTGATTTCTGAATGTTATGTTTATGCAAGAGAGGCTATTAACAATGCAAAATCATCTAGAAATCCTATTCTGCTATTTAAAGCTGATATCCAAAAGGCTTTTGATACACTATCATGGGATTTTCTTGATGATGTAATGAAGGCAAGGGGTTTTGGATCTGTTTGGAGGACATGGATCAAGGATTGGGTATTGAAAGGCTCTGCAAAGGTAATCTTAAATGGTTCTCCAGGAAAGTGTGTGTTTCTTAGGAGAGGAGTGAGGCAGGGGGACCCACTCTCTCCTCATTTGTTCAGCCTAGCTATAGATACTTTGGCCAGAGTGGTGGAAGCTCTAGGAACAAGGAACTTTATAGAAAGACCCATAAAGGAAGTTAAATTAGCACTTTTATATGCTGATGATACTCTATTTGTTCTAAAACCAGAAATTATGCAAGCAAGGAGGCTGAAATTTGTGCTAAATTCATTTGGAAATGCATCTGGCTTAAGAATTAATTATGACAAGTCTGAATTCTCCGTGGTACCAGATTTGAATGATGACTTAAAAGAAGGGATAAAGTTGGAATTAGGTTGCAATTACACTCAATTACCCTTCTCCTATCTGGGGTACTCTTTGACAGATAGGAAAATGGGTAGAAATGAAATTAATGAGGTAATTAGCAAAATGAGGAAGAAATTGAAGGGGTGGAAGGGAGCATTGCTTAATATAGGTGGGAGACTGGTTTTAGTCAATTCAGTCCTTTCAAGCCTACCAGTTTATCACATGATGGTAAATAAATTTCCTAAATTGGCTCTTAAGGAAATGGATAAGATTAGAAGAGAATTTCTGTGGAAAGGAAATGATTGCAAAGGTTATAACCTAGTGAAATGGGACAAAGTTTGTAGGCCCAAATGGGCAGGGGGATTAGGTGTTCTAGATTTACAAGATTTCAATAATGCATTACTTATGAAATGGATATGGTTGTATTACACAAAAATAGATGGATTGTCATGGAAGTCTTTAGTTACCCCTCTGGAAGAATTGGAATTGAATGGAGAAAAGAAGCTAGTAAAGAATTCTTACTTTTGGAATGACATCCAGAAATTATTAAATTTCTTTTGGAGTAGTGTGAATTTTAGAATTGGGAATGGTTCTAATACCAGTTTCTGGTATAATGATTGGGGTTATGGTTTGATCTATCAGAAATTCCCCTCTCTATTTAACTTCTCATTGGAAAAGAATGGAACTTTTGCGAAATTGAAGAATTTTAAAAACCTAAGAAGGGCTTTCAAAGGTAATTTGTCATTAAAGGCTGAAGAAGAATTGAAAGAATTAAGGAAGATGATGAATTCAATTTGTTTGGAAGAATCAAGAGATGAAATAGCTTGGAAATGGGACACATCTAGTAAATTCTCAGTCAAGAGTGCATATAATATGCTGAGACTAGGAGTTCTATCACATTCTAAGTTAGGGATTATTTGGGATATCAAAATTCCAGCAAGATTTAAAGTGTTTTTATGGATTTTTTTGCAAAAAAGAACACTAACTATTGATAACCTAAAAAGAAAGGGATGGAATTTTGCTAATAGATGTTACCTTTGTAGAAAAGCTGCAGAGTCTGTTGATCACCTGGTGGAGGAGTGTGATTTTATACAATTGCACTAGATCGATTTTGCAGCTGAAATTGGAGGATTGCAAGGGTTAAAGCAAGAATTTCGAATCATGTTCGGATTGTTTAAGGATCAAAAAAACTTATCTGATGATTTGAAGCAGGCGATAGTAGTCTTCTTATTTGTCATATGGCGTGAGCGATGTAGAAGGGCATTCTCGGAAGAGGAAGTTGAAGCTTCAGCTTTGATTGGTGAGATGGCAGCAGAAAGAAATCGAATTAGGGCTGCCTTGTTGAGAAACGAGGATCGAGACTTACCAAACTGAGCTTTCCTTTAACTTGAAGATTGAAATCAAGAGAGATCGAGTTGAATTGAGAGAATAAGTAGTTTCTGAGCTTCCTCGGTTTGATAGAGATTGAATTGAATTGGGAAGCTATCTGAAGAAGATGAGAGAATATGCGAGAAGGTTAGAAGAAAAGGGCTAGGTTAGATTTGGGCCTATTTTGGGTTGTAATTTTTGCATTCAAAAGCCTGTGTATTTTTTTCTTTTAAATGGCCATGGAAATGTGTGTAAGTGGTCATCTAAGCTTGTAAAACTTTATCTTTGTTTTAGTTATTTAAAATTCAAGTGGAGGGGTTTAGAACCTCCCTTGAATAATGTCTCAAAAAAAAAAAATAGTATAATAATGTAAATTTTATTATTTGTTTTTTCAAAAAAATTATATATTATATATTTTTTGTCTGCTCCCCCAAGAAATTCCGTTAGGATTGGCCATTGAACAGGAAGTTTCTACCATACATCTTGTTTTACAAAAAAAAAATTGATTTTAAAACGAAGGAAAAGCCTGATTTTAGTTCCTCATCTATTGTCATAGTTCTTTGCTCCTTAATTTATTTTTTAAGTCATTTTGCAGCTTCTTTTTTTTTAATTATTCATTTTGCTCTCTCTGTTAGTTAACGAATGATGTGACGGTAAATGATGTGGCAAAATTTGCTGACATGACTAAAATTTGATAAATATATAAAATATTTTCTTTCTTTTATTTTCTATGTATTAAATCTCGACAAAAGATGTTTTTACCAAAATCAATTAGTGCCTAAATCCTAGAAAAATAAGAAATTTTAGGCACTAATTAAAAACTGGAAAAAATCAATTTGGGAGGCCTCCTGGAAGAAAGAGCACGACATGAGACTAGGAGGGGAAACGTAATTTTTCTAGGATTTAGACGCTAATTGATGCTTGAAAAAACTGGTTTTCTCGAAATTCAAATCATAACAAAAAAAAAAGGTTTTATATTTTTCCAAATTTTATGGTTTTCTCTCTCTCTCTCCGGTCATCTTTCTCGATATAATTGAATTGTTTTTTTTTTCATTAAGAGAAAAAATGTAATATAAATTTTCATTTTAATTTTATTGGAACTTTTCAAATGAAATAATTACGTATTGCTTTCAAATTTTCTTATATTAACATATCTTCTTCAAATCCGTTAGTGACAACCAACTAATAACAAGGAATACATAGATTTTAAACATGAATTTGTAAAAAAATATTTTTCTCTAACTTAACATTATGAAAACAAAATTACGTAAAAAAAATATAAAAATAAATATAATTACATTAATGACTTGTAATCCTAATTATTATTATTTTCAAAAATATAATTGAAAAATTTGCACATCCTAATTATTATTATTATTTTTAAAACAATAATGGTATATTTGTATTTTTACTTAAAACAGTTTCATGTTGATCTTTAAAAAAAAATAATGATAGATATTTATTTACTAAACACGAATAATTTTTTTAACTTATATAATATTTTTCAATAATAAACATGAAACATAAAATTTATCAGACAAAAATAATTTTTTTAAACTTTACAATGATATTATTCTTAATTTTATATATGAAAATTTAATATATCATATTTATATTTGTAAATTACATAAAAAAAATATATTACTAATAAAACCAAGTTTGATTAAATAGTCTATTAAATTGGTTTCTAAAATTTTATATAAATTGGCTTCCTAAGCATTAGTTATATTTTTTTCATTAATCAACTTAATTTATTTTTGTAAGATAAAAAACAACTATTTAAAATTATCTCATGAAAAATAAAAAGTAAACAAAAATATTACACATACAGTATCATTTTGTTATTCTAATCTCAAGATCTCTCCAATTATGACTATAATTGAGAGAAATTGCTTTTTTCTGGAAAAAAAAAAAACTATCCCGTGGGTGATCTCCAATTGAAGAAAATAAAAATTATAAGATAATGATGTGATTTAATTTTTAAATAAATAAAAATGAAGAAGGGAAACCAAATAAAATTATGGAGGGAATGTGTTAAAAAGAAAAATTTAGTGACGAGATAGAAAAATATTTAAAATACGTGAAAAAAAAGTTAATGAAATGCAAAATGGTACAAAAAAAACTGAGGTAAGATTACCCCATGCACAAAGTGGGACAAGATTTTGTGGATTTATTTATTTCTCAACCCCACTTATCCCATCTAAGAATGAAATAAGAATGTTTATTCCATGCTTATTCCCCCACCAAACATGGCTGCTTATAAAGGATAAATGAAAATGAAAAGTTTAGGAGTTTTGAAATATCAAAAAAGTGAGGAGGGCTTAAAAAATTAAAAAAAAAAATAAGAAATTATTTGAAAAATTCTGTTCATTCTTTAACCTCTTCCTCTTCCTCTTCCCAAAATATCCTTAACAAGTTCCTCGTTTTAGGGGTGGATTAATAATTTGATTTCTAGAGCCCAGAGCTCAGATTTCAGGGGTCAAAATCTCACGCAGTGCAACAACTGTACTTTAGCAATTATGGATAGTGATAATTGGTTGCTCCTATAATTATAAAATTTAATTTTAATTTTTGTATTTTCTGTCTAAATCCTAAATAACTGCAAAATGACGCATTATTTATTATTTAATCCGAATTGATAAACAACCGGGATTGTCAGGTTGATTCTGCAAATAAACCAATTTGATAGAATCAAACTATACTATAAGTATAACAAGTATTTATGATATGATTTTGTAGACAATTATTTATTCATCTTGTGTCATAAAAATATATTCTGAAAATTTCTCAACAAAATTCATGCGTTTATGTTAACGAACTTGCGATGAAAATTGATCTATCATGTCAAATTAAAAAAATTCCGAGAAGAGCAAATGTGTATTCTACTACATATTTGACAAGTGATCAGTTTTTTTTTATTTTTTTTAATAAGCCAACTAGAGTTAGCCTCGTTGGTCACACCTCTTGGCTAGGGAGCAAGAGTTGCGGGGTTCGATTCCCAACGGGGACACTGGATTATAGATTAAATGTTAAATGAGTGAATAGAGTGTGTGGCCTACGGGTTTGTAATAAAAAAAAATAATAAAAAAAAAAGAGATTGTGTTTGGAAGGGGGACTTTGAGCCCTCTCCGAATTTACTCAAAAATATTTTTTTAATAATTTCGCAGAACTAAATGAAAATGAAAATAATAATTTCGCAAAAATTAGAAAATAAAAATGAAAATAAAATAATAAAAATTTGTTCAAATAAATATAACTTATCATGTGTTAAATTAAATATAATAAAAATATTAAATAAAACAAATTATTTTTTAATAATTTGGTTTACCACCTAATAAATACAGTTTGTCACCTAATTTAAAATTTAATGCATTTATTATATATTGCCAACACATCAATATATTGAGGGGATATTAGAAGGGGGCTAGTATAATTTTTCAATAATTATTATAATAAATTTGCATATATTTCATAGAAGGTTGAGTAGTCTAGTGGTAAAACTCATGTTAGGAGTTGAAAGATCTCAAGTTGGAGCCTCTAATACACCAAATTTTGACTTTTTTTAAGTCCCCCCCCCCCCCCCCCCCCCCCCTATTAAGTTCGGCCTTCCTTATAAAACTATCTTGGCTACGTTCCGGTCTTTAATGCATATCGGTCCATTAGTAGTGACCCTTTTATATATATTTAGATATAATATATATATTTATATATGTATGATATATGTTTTAGATATATGATAAATCTTTCTGTTTTGTATACTTTTAGATATATTATACATTTTTATATACGATAATGTCATACGTTTATGTTTTATATTTGTTATAGAATTTTTTTTTTCTTACTTGTATAACGCATATTTTTAAATACAATACATGTGATACTACAAGTAATGATAACCATTTTAGATGTATCTTATATTTGTTTGATATGAATATTTTTTACTAGATGGATACTTTGTGTACATTTTATACTTTTTAGTCCAGTTCGATAGACGGTCGAATTGAAAAAAATTATTTTTTGAAAGAAAAAAACTATCATATGACATAAAAATATATGATAAATATAAAAAAATATAATATATATTGTATTTGAAATACATGCATATTATACACCTAATGACTAATATTTAAAATATATAAAATATAGAGATAAAAATCTACATAAAATGTTTGCGTACACATTTTTTCTCTTAATTTGACAGATTTCGTTTCACTTTATACTATGTACGTATTCTGTAAATTGTAATATGTAATGCTTGAGTGAGTTATAAGTTATATATCCAAATAAACTACAAATATATTATTTCCCTGCAATTAAGGGAAAGGAGGCCCAATTGGGTCCTATATATCATGATGTGATGGCCCAATTTTGAATTGCTCCCCCCAGCTAAGGGCTAACTTGGATGCACAAGAAATTTACAGTATTAGTTATTTGTAGGATCTAGAATTTTAAAATCATGAAATTTATAGGAAACAGAATATGTAGTAATTTATTAAGTTGTTGTTTGGATAAAATTTTAGAAATTTATAGTTAACATTTTCTTTAATCTTGTTACAATTTTCAATGCATGATTTATAAGAAAGAGAAGAGATAAAAAAAAATTCCCAATTTTTTCCTAGAAAAAACTTGTCAAAAAGTCAAGTTATGTTTTCCCCAAATATTATATACAAAAATTACTACAAATTCCTTAACCAACATATACTATTTATTACTAAAATTGCATCCAAACATGTTCTAGTAAAATAAATCTAAATTTTTCCTTAACTATGAAAAAATTGATATTCCTTAGTCATCCAAACAAGCCCTAAATCATAAATCTTTGTTTCAGCGTACAGTCCTCTGTTGCACAGACATTTATTTCCCAAAAAGGGACTAGAAATTTTATGGCAAAATACAGTTGTCTCTTAAACTCATCTCAACATCTTTAATTTTTTTTTTTTTTAAATAATGATGTAGACACGAGGCCTACAATCATTTTATATTAATAAAGAAATTTTACAAGTTACTATTAAGGGTTTTGATCTAAATAATTACAACCAACTCTAACCCCTACTTTACTTGATCTAATGTTCTATTCTCCCATTAAAAAGAATACCCTGATTATATTAATTATATGCAAAAAATTATGAGCATTATAAATCCTTGTTTTTCCAGCCTTTGCACGTGAATACAGAACTCCAAAAAACTTCTCCGACGTCTTTAATCTTTAATGATGTAACAAAAACTAGTTAATTGTTTCAATTTAATTAAACAATTAATTAAATCGTTAATTAAATCAATTAATAATATTAATTCATTCATATATTTTAATTTGTCACTTCGTCAAAGATGTTATTTTGAATTTGGGGCTAAATGTATAACTCCAAATTTCATGTGTTGAAAAATACTGTTATCCACAATTTAATTTCATGAATAAATATTTGTCCCTACTAAAAAACAGCCACTATATTTTAAGTTGGTTTTTTCATAAACTAATAACCCTAATTATATACAAATTGCATGCTATACTTAGCCACTGATCTTCAATTTTAGAAAGGAATAAATGACACACAATTTTGGAGGGGTAAAATTAGAAAAAACCCTCCATTTTCATCATGTTGCTTGTTGTTCCCACTTAATAAGATCTTAATTTACGCTAACAAAAGTTGATCTCTTTTCCTTTCTCTTCACAAAACCAACCCCCCCCCTCTCTCTCTCTCTCTCTCTCTCTCTCTCTCTAAGTCATGAAAACCCTCTCAACTCAATCTCCACCCGGGAAGAAGCTCCCTGGTTGCGTTCACCAGTTGGACCGGATGGTGACCTGGATTGGCAATTCTCTCGCTACGGCTTTCCTTGCTTCGTTAGAAAAGTGTGCTTGTGTAAATGTTAGCACTTATGACGACGATGATCGAGATGAATTCGTCGACGTGCCCTTGATGTTTAGCGATACAAATCAAGGATCGAAAATTCGGAGAAGAATAAAGCTCGAGGCAAAAGAGAAGGAGGAGAATTTGTATTATTAATTTGGTAATATATGGTTTTGTTTTTCAAGGCAATTACTTATTATGGTTTATTGGCATGAATGGTCTTATGTTTTTTTTTCTTCTGAATTTTCGTATTAATTATGCTGTTGTTTAAAAATATTAGGTATGTAAATGGAATTCATGATATAACTTTTAGGGTTTATAATGAAAAATAAGAAACATGGAAGGGCAAAAATGCAAAAGAACAATGTTTGGTCAAAAGCTTACACATAATAATTATGAATAATTATGAATAATTATTATGAAAATGAGTACTTGTACACACTCTGAGGTCCCAATCGGCAATGATGAACTGAACATGCTTAATGCTTTTTCATCAATAAAAGAAACTATTAACTTTTATGTACCTTATATGATTATATGTATAATATATTCACCAAAATAGAAAGGTTAATTAATGTAATGCTATTTTACACACTTAAATTTAATTTTTTTGATAAAGGCCCGTAGGCTGGCCCGAAGGCCCCCTCCCCCCTAATTCTATCCCTACAGGCTACTCTTAATTAGATCCTTGTCTCGACCGGAGTTTGAGCCCTGATTACATAGGGAGTAGCCAAGATACCATCCAGTTGCCCCTCTCAACTTAAATTTAATTTTCTCTTTCTGAGCTATATCTAGACCATTAAATTTTTTTTTTTTTTTTTTTTTAACAAACCTGTAGGTAATTTATTAATCAGAAAAGGTTAATAGCCATTACAAAAGAGAACTTATTCTAGACAGCAATATCAGGAAAGATATACTAGATAGTGAATCTTTGGCGCGATGCACTACTACTCAAACATCTATAAAATATAAAATTAAGACAAGAGAAATGAGCTTTGGGCGACGACCCTTCGAAAATACCAATATATCGAGCATCAACAACGCCATCAATAAATGGACCCATTTGGAAACGGGTCCGAGCGGTGAGTACAATGCAAAGAGCGCAAGAAAAACTTGGGAGGTTACAACTACCTCCCAAAGTTAAGATCTTTTTTATGACTAGCCTTTGAAGGAGTCTAAACACAAATGACAAATTGCAAATGAAGGGTTGGTCGAATGGGCAAAATATGCAACCTACGTCATCGCGAGGACGAAATGGCCCTCCACTTATTTGCATGGTGTTCGTATACAAATGTGGTATGGAGAATAATGCAAACGAAAACTTTGATACCGATTAGATTCGACGCTCAAGACAATCTTTATCTAACATGGAAAAAAAATAGTGAGAAATTCAAAGGCAACGATAAATTAGATTGGGATATAATATGTGCGTCCGAAAATTTGGAAAGAAAGAAGCGCGAGGATCTTCACAACGAAAGCTAGGACTCCGATGCAAAATTAAGCCATCCTAGCAAAACGAAGTTATGGGATATATATCAGATCCTACGGTTAAGAATTTTTTTTCATTATTTTACTTCGTTATTATGTTTCTCATCTTTTTAGAGACCTTTATTTGTAAATAACCGACAATTATTTATAAAAAAAATATGAATACCTTTGGTATTCACAGGGGCGGCCCATGTGTAAAGCCCAAGAAGTCCATGCTCGGGTCCAATTTTTTTGGGGGTCCAATATTTTTTTTTTTAGTTATAGGTATATACATATGAAATCCGGATCCAAACCCAAACCCAAACCCAAACCCAAACCCGCTAAACCCGCTCACCCGCTCACTCGCTCAGCGAAACAGACCCCGCTCCGCTCAATCGCGAGCCCCTCTTCTCTCTCTCGTCTCTATCTCTCTCTCGCGACGCGACGATCTAGGGTTTGGCGATTGGCGATTCGACGGCGATTCAGCGGCGATTCTATCTCTCTCTCTCTGGCGGCGGTTCTGGCAGCGACGTCTCTATCTCTCTCTGGCGGCGATTCAGCGGCGATTCTGAGGCGATTCGACGGCGATTTGAGCGGTGATTCGGCGACGATTTGGTGCGGCTTTCTTCGAGTTTCTGTGAGTTTCTGTTGTTATTTCGAATTTCAACGAGTTTGTGTGGTTATTTATCTCTCTCTGGCGATGAAATTGTATGATTGTAATTTGTAAATTGATTATGTGAGGGAACATTGTGTGAATATTGTGTGAATTTCAGCGATTTTCTGAGAATTGTGTGAATATTTTTTTATGATAGTTACTGTGAATTGATATGGTTGAATTGAAATTGATGCTTAATTTGTAAATTGATTATGTTGAAATTAGTTAATAATTATGTTGATATTATTTTGTAATTAGGTATATCATGCCTATTTCCGATTCTCAAAAGAGAAAAAATAAACAAAAAGTGGATGCTTTTGTTAATTCTCAACGAGGGGCTTTTGATAAATTTTTGTTGAAAATACCGATTGAATCGGTTAATGAAGTAGAACAAGAGGAACCACTCGAAGAAGTGAATGACCAAGAAGAAGAAAATGAAATAATTGGAGAAGTGAATGAGATGGACAAAGAAGAAGAGAATATCGAAAATAATTTAATCCAAATTGTACCCTCGAATATTGATCATGATGATCCTAGTAATTGGAAAGAAATGAATCAAAAATTAAGAGATTTTCTAGTTGAAAGGGGGCCACTAAGAATAAATGGTTACAAATTTCCCAAGGATAGCGACGATAATAATCGGCATTTTTCATCTATCCATTATACTCGTGCATTATCCAATGGAGAGACGCATGATAGAAAATGGTTAGTATACTCTAAATCTTTGAATAGGATATTTTGTTTTTGTTGTAAATTGTTTAAGCGAGAAGGGAATAACATTCAATTGGCTAGTGAAGGATTTAAAGATTGGAGGAATATCGGTATGAGGCTTAAGAATCACGAAACTAGTTTTGATCATCTAAATTGTATGCGTGAATGGATTGAATTGGAAAAAAGATTAAAAAAGAAAGAGACGATTGATACAAAATTACAAGAACAAATTAATAGAGAGAAGGAACATTGGAGAGCGGTGTTATCAAGGATAGTTGCTATTGTACAAACACTTGCAAAAAATAATTTAGCGTTTCGTGGTAAGAAAGAGAGAATTTATGAAAGAAATAATGGGATCTTTTTAAGCGTGATTGAGATGCTTGGAAAATTTGATTTGGTAATGCAAGAGCATTTAAGGCGAATTCAAAATGAAGAGATTTATCATCATTATCTTAGTCATAAAATCCAAAACGAGTTAATCCAAACAATACCGGGGGAAGTAAAGAGTAAAATTATTGGAACGATACAAAAATCAAAATACTTTTCGGTTATACTTGATTGTACACCCGATTTAAGCCATGAAGAGCAAATGTCACTTGTTGTGCGTTGTGTTGATATTTCGTCGAGTCCGATAAAAGTGAAGGAGTTTTTTTTGGAATTTTTGAAGGTTGATGACACGACGGGAAAGGGTTTGTTTGGTTATCTTAAAGAAGCTTTACTTAGTAATCAACTCGAATTTGATGATTTAAGAGGACAAGGGTATGATAACGGGTCCAACATGAAAGGAATCAATAATGGAGTTCAAGCAAGAGTGTTGAAAGAAAACCGGAGAGCATTTTATACACCTTGCGGTTGTCATAGCCTTAACCTTGTTCTTTGTGATATGGGAAATTGTTCAAGTGAAGCAAAAACCTTTTTTGGAGTGGTACAACGTATTTATGTGTTGTTATCTTCTTCAACTCAACGATGGTCCATTTTGCTTGAGAACGTGGAGGGTCTTACACTCAAGCCATTATCACAAACGCGTTGGGAAAGTCGAATCGAGAGTATTAAGCCATTAAGGTATTATGCTTCAAAAATAAGAGATGCTTTATTTGATTTAGCGGAAAACAATAAAACGGATCCCATGGCAAAAAAGTGTAGCTCAATCACTTGCAAATAATGAGTTGGGGAGTTTTCAATTCTTATTGAGCATTGTAATATGGCACAATTTGTTGTTTGTTGTTAACGCCGTTAGTAAACAACTTCAAAGTGAAGATATACACGTAGATGATGCAATAAAAAAATTAGAAGGGCTTGTTGAATATTTCACGAGATATAGAAGAGTAGGTTTTGAAGAGGCGTTAAGTGAAGCCAAAGAAATGGCGGATGAAATGGGAATCGGATATAATATTGTTGCAAAACGGAATAGAACGCGAAAAAGACAATTTGATGAATGTGAAGGTAGCGAAGGGCTAACACGCACACCCTTAGAATCGTTTAGGTTGGAATATTTTTTAACTATTATTGATCAAGCAATTTCCTCCTTCAATTCTAGATTTGAGCAATTTAAGGAGTATCAAAAGAATTTTGGATTTTTGTTTGATTTGGAAAAATCACGTTCAAATGACGAATGTTTAAAGAGTCATTGTATTAATCTAGAAGAAATTTTGAAACATAATGGAATTTCCGACGTGGATGGAAGTGATTTGTATTCGGAGTTGAAATTTTTGGAAATTGTATTGCCTAAAGATGTAAAGAAGCCAATTGAGGTTCTTAATTATTTGGAAAGTATGGCTAGTTTTTTTCCAAATAGTTGGATTGCTTATAGGGTGCTTTTGACGATACCGGTTACGGTTGCCTCGGGAGAAAGGAGTTTTTCAAAATTAAAATTGATTAAAACTTATCTTCGATCCACAATGTCGCAAGAAAGGTTAAATGGATTGTCTTTGTTATCAATTGAAAGTGATTTAATAGAAGAAATAGATTACACTCATGTTATTGATACTTTCGCCTCGAAAAATGCGAGAAAATTAATATTTAAGTGAGATTTTTGTAATAGTATGTTTTTTTTGGAATTATGTATTTTGACATTTTTAAGGACAAAATTAATGTAATATTTTTTGAATTTTATTTTTGATATTTTTTAATATGTTAATGAATTTGCGGATCCAATTTTTAATTTTGCTTCGGGTATTTCAAACCCCCGGGCCGGCACTGGGTATTCATATGATATGGGAGCTTCTCATCAAGTTCGTGTGATTTTTTAACAATATGATACAAATATTAGGTTAGAATGTTAAAAATACATGTATTACGTGACGTTCTCATCAATTTTGTGTGATTTAAACAAATATGGTATGAGTTTTATAATTTATGCATATATAATTCAAAATTGCAGAATACATAAGAGATTGAACTGTATTTTCTACAATTAACCGGTTAGGAGAAACTATGAACTTCGATTTATCATTGAAAACAAATTTTTTTTAATTTGTGATATTGGAGAAAATTAAAAATAATTTCGAAGAACCTTCTAGAATAATACCGAGGGTCGTACCTATGATACGGGTCTTACCCAAGTCCGGTCCGAGCTATAGGCCCATATAGTCTGGGCTTCGGGTTCAGAAATTATAAGGGGCCCTTTTGTAAATGGTTTATACTCTTCAATTTCGGAAATTATAAAGGCCCGTATATCCTGAGGATCTCTCCAGTACTCCAGCTCTCCAGTCCAATTTCTCACTGCATATTAAATGGTTTACAGTAACTGGTACCATTATATACTGGCATGTATCCAAATGAGATCTTACTTGGACTCAATGTAGATTTTAATTAGGGCACTAATTAGTAAAAAAACACCAGATTTGGGCTCCTAATTAGGCATTTGATTTTCTTTGGAGCTTCTGGTTAGGTAATTTGTATTGGGTACACTTAGAATTGTTAATACATTCATATTAGATTCTTATCTGGGTTTCAAATATATTCAAATTTTATTTTATTTAAGGTTTTGTAAATATTTGTAAGGTCACGTTAATTTAGTATCATTGTTTCCATTATTTGCAGTACTCTCAGGAATGTTGGGATTTTCGGTTAGATTTATGGATTTCTATAATGGAGAATATTTTTTGGTTTGGAATTGGGGATAGTTATCAAATATAATAAGGAAATTGGATGAATAAATAACTTCCACGGAGAGAGAGTGTGAGAGATACTGGCAGGAGAGAATTGTCTCTTTTTATTATTATTTTCCTCTATCCAAATTTCGTACACACAAGTCCTATATATATAGATATAGGAATCTTATTCATCCCTCCTTACACACACTCAACTATTTTAAATACTTCTTTTATAACTAATAGACACCTATTTATATCAAGAGACATCTACCATTCACACATAAATACATTGAATATTAATCTGCTCCAAATTATTAATAATATTATTATATAAAATATTAAAGTATTAATTTTAATACTCTCCCTTAATGCTTTTGCTCATCATTATGATGCTCTAAAAAAATATTTTCATCACCGTCTTGTTCTTCGGCATAATTTGTTTGTTCGTCGTCATCGAATTTAAATCGGCAATCCTTTTTAAGATGACCAAACTTCTTGCAATTATCGCATTGAGGCTTCCCTTTGTACCAACAATCTTTGTCGACATGAAAATATTTTTGGCAAAATTTACACGTAATTTTCTTGGACATAGTAATCTTTGATTGAAACGCGCTTTCAATCGATTGTTCGGTATCCCTATTTAGCGTTTGCTCGTGTCTTTCCAAAGAATCTATCAAATCATGCACACTAAGTGTCGAAAGATCTTTTGTTTCTTCAATAATTGAGGCTATGTTGTCGTACTTTGGCGATAGGCTAAGTAGGATTTTTTTCACAAACTGATTTATCGGTTAATTCTTCACCGCTACTCTTAATTCGATTTACCACCTCCATTATATTAGAGAAATAATCTTTAAGACTATCATTCTCCTTCATCCTTAAATTTTGAAATTCTCTCTTAAGCGTTAAGAGTTTTATCATTCGCAATTTTTCGTTTACTCGAAACTCCTTTTGTAGAATTTTCCACGATTCTTTTGATTTTTTCGCCCCAATTATTCTCGGAAATAATTTATCCGATATTGTTTGTCGGATCAAGTATAATGCTTTTGCGTCTCTCTTTTTATTTGCTTTTACCGCTTCGGAAGTTTCTTTTTCTTTTGTCGTTTCTACTCCGTCTTCTACTATTTCCCATAGATCTTGCGAGATCAAAGGAGTCTTCGTCTTTATACTCCAATAATCATAATTTTCGCCGTCGAAAATAAGTTGTGAAGTTCGTGGGAGCCCAAATACACCTTCTCCGGTTGTCATGGTGATCTTCTTCTCCAACTTCTACTAAACTTGATAAATCGGAACTGAGTTGTGAACTTCGTGTGAGCCCAAGTACGTAACCTCCTTGATTGTCTCGGTGACTCCTTTTTCGACTTCTACTATACTCGAGAACCGTCGCTCTGATGCCAATTTGTTGGGATTTTCGGTTAGATTTATGGATTTCTATATGGGAGAATATTTGTTGGTTTGGAATTGGAGATAGTTATCAAATATAATAAGGAAATTGGATGAATAAATAACTTCCACGGAGAGAGAGTGTGAGAGATACTGGCAGGAGAGAATTGTCTATTTTTATTATTATTTTCGTCTATCCAAATTTCGTACATACAAGTCCTGTATATAGGAATCTTATTCATCCCCCTTACACACACTCAACTATTTTAGATATTTCTTTTATAACTAATAGACACATATTTATGTCAAGAGACATCTACCATTCACACACAAATACATTGAATATTAATCTGCCCCAAATTATTAATAATATTATTATATAAAATATTAAAGCATTAATTTTAATAATGAAAACATTTTTTATGGTTCTCTTTGATAAAATTATATAAATCGATCTAGATTCATAGTACTATTTATTATATTGTAACTTTAGATAAATAAATGATTTAGATTTTTGCATGAGAAAGGATAATATTTAAGGGTTCTTTTTCAAAATGGATTCGGGTTCTTAAAAAGTCGGGACCGGGCATGGTCTTACCCGTACCAGGTGGGCCCCGGATGAGCTCCCCGGAGGGTTTGTGCCAACAATTAAAGGAGTTAATAATGTTAATTGTTCAAATAACAAATAGGGATATTATGGTCATTATAATTATTTAAATAATTTTAGTTAATCTTCTAATTTCAACAATGTCGTCGAACACATGGAACAAAATGAAATAGTTAGTTACTAAGTTATTTTCTATTCCTCTAATTCAATTCTCGCCGAACGGCTCCGAATAAAAAATACAAACAAAAAATTAATTTCGGACTCCCGAAGTTCAAAACGAAAAGTAAAAAATAAACTTTTCGAACACAAAATTTGAAAAGTTATATGCATGTATTTAAACTTAAGAATTTTATTGTTAAAAATTTCAAATATAATAAGGTTTATTTAATTATTTCTGAAAATAACTCTTATTAGAAAAAGTTTCTTGATGAAAAGGCAAAATAAATCGAAAATCTATATCCAATACCATTATTGTTTGGTAAGAAGCCTTGCTTATCTCTCTTCTTAGAAACCTGTGTATCAACTTCTCTTTTGTTTTTTCAGAGTCAAGGTTTATTCCCTAAGCATTCAAACAAGCCATGTGTGAATTGTGATACATATGGGCAGAAAAATAGTTTATTGAGAAAAAAATATTAATTTTAATTTACATAATTAGATTAAAGAAACTTATTTATAGCCTAATAAACATAAACTCACATAACCAATCTTCTCTGAAATATTAAGTATGATTAATTGGCTTAATTAGGAGGTCACCAAGAGGCAAACTTAGGATCAAATGAAATGGAAGTGTACTTAATTTACTCCTTTAGAGAAAAAGAAGTCCTTTTGAGGTTTGCAAACTTTTTCTTCTTACCGCTAAAGTTTTCTGGCGAAAAAGAAAAGATCCTATTGACACAACATCGAATAATATAAAACACAATAACATAAAATTAAATAATAGAATTCGGAAAGAAAATAGCTAAACACAAAATTAGAAGTGAAACAAAAATTGAAATGACCAAATCCAAAAAGTCTTTTCTTTCAATCTTCAATGGCAAAAAAGATGATTAGCACTAGAAGTTCCATGAAAGTTCCATGAAAGTTCCATTACTTCGTGATTAAGTAATGAGCTTTATCAAATGGGTCCCCATAATAGAGGTTTAGAGCACCCATTCTATCACGGTCCAGCCATCTCAACCACAAATTTATTATGTGGCCAATTTTTAATTTTCCCCATTTTCCAAAAACATTAATTATACAATAGTAAACGATTTTACAAAAACATTATATATTTGTCACAAAAAATAGTACTGTTTTCTTTTTATAGGAAACAAGTATTGTTATATTATGACACAAACAATAACTATAATTTTCATTTGGATTGTTAGTTTTATTCCAAATTCAATGTTTCCTCGAGTTCGATTCATGATCGCGCATTAATGTTTCGTTTGATACCCGTTCAAATTCTTATCTAATCGAGCGAAATATGTTTGATAATAAACGATAAGAACTCAAACTAGGTTGTGTTCGTTTAGATTCGAAGACCCTAATAACTCCAACCTTAAACACAAACAATTGTTAATAACTTACTCATTTGGTATTTTATATGAATAAAATTAAAATAGCACAGGTCAAAAAATTATAGAATTGGAGTTATATAAGTTTTCGAACTAATATAAAACCGAACATGTTCCAACAACAACCTTAATTTTCATTATTATTTAGAAATTATTGCTCCAATCACATCTCCAAAAAGACCCCATATGAATTATGATGCAAGCTTCTTGCAATTCTCCCTTGATTTCTCAAAAGCAAATCCACCTCTATTGCAAAGAAAACAATCCACTAAACACCATCTTAAAAGCCACAAGTGCATCATGAGTCATGACTCAAAAGACCCACCAATCCTCTCCATATTTATTATTTTCCAACGAACTTACTTAGCACCCTATATTTTAACATATATGTGCAAAAATTAGGTAAACTAGGAGATACGTGGCGAGAATGTTAATTATGTTTTTCATTGTAATACAATGTACTTATTTATATGATAATATTGATAATATCATTTCATAATAAAATTATTTGAATACATTTGTCGATGATTATGTATATGTTTTACAATTATTTTACAATACGATAGCAAAAAAAATAAATAATCAAATAATAACATTAATATTAATGTCATTGTATAATAATATACGAGGTATAACACGATGTTATGAAAAAAGATAACAAAAAATATTATATCATTGTTGTTCACAATATTTTATACACTATCAAAAATTAAAATAATGAATCATACGATATATGTAGTAACATTATTAATTATATATTACTAATAATTTATAATTAATTCAAAATGCAATGGGAATTATAAATAATATGAAACTTAATAGTGCAAGTAATTCAATAAATAATATAAAATTTTAATTTAGCATAAAAATAAATATAAATTATTTTATATCATATGAGTTTTTTTTAATTTATATTTTTTAAAATAACAACAATAATTGATAGGTGTTCATAAATTTAAGAAGTTATTTAGATGGATACATTTTTTTTTTAATTTTTGTTATTCTTTTATTTTTTAATATTAAAATCGTTTGATTAAAAACACAAATATAATCAACTTAGTATTATATGAGACTATTATAGTTATATTTTTTTGTAAAAGAAATATGAATACTAAAAATTCTACAATGTAAATAAAATACTTAAAATTATATTATGTAGAATGCATTTTTTTGCATTGTATTTTTACATAATATTTATAAAAATTCAAATTATGAAAAATGGTATGTATGAATTATGCTAATATGATGTCAAAATAAAAAGAAAATTAAAACGAATATATTTGATGAATTTTTAAAATTAAATAACTAAAAATAATATTAATATATGTTTTATGTTTTATAATATTACATATTATGTATTTAATATTTCCTTTATAAAATTTTCATCTTGCATTGCATTCACATTTGATCATGTAATTTTATGTAAAATGATAAAGAATTGAATAGATTTAGTCTATCATGAACCTAACCAATAATAATAGTCCACATCATTAATACATGATGATGTGAGTTTCTAAGAATGCTTAATACATGAGGTCATATGTGGTGCCCCTCAAATTCCCTCACAACATTCTCTATATCACCAATTAACAATTAATTAACATGATAATTAACAAAAAAAATATTTCATTAACAGTTAATTGATATATAATTAAAGTACATATAAATTAACAATTCTTAATCCATATCATTAACAGTTAATGGAGTGTCTTTTTGTTAATTATTATGTTAATTTATTGTTAATTGATGATATAGAAAATGTTTGGAAGAATTTGAGGGGCATGATATAATTATCCTTAAAACATTATGTAAAATAAAGGGCATTTAAATGATTACAAAGAAAGTATGATTATAAAAAATAATGATTAATTAATAATCTAAATTTTGTCACATATCATAATCTAATAATTGACATGAATGTGATGATTTGACATAACAAAATTTCACAAAATTAGGTTCAACACAAGATGGTGGGTATATATGGTGATATCATTAAGCCACTTCATAACACAAGTATTTTCTCCAGTTCTGTTCAAAATGGATACCTAAGTTCCCAAAGGCCCCACAGGATTTTTCTTCTCGCCGCAGTCCAATAGGATAAAATCAACAAAAAGACCAACCAGTCATTACCCGCCACGTCAGAATATAATATTTTTCCATGTGGGTCCCAGAACAATCCGTTCATCTTGGCTATAAATAAGCCACCCTTCCAATGCGAACTTCCCTTTTCTCCCTCTCTCCTCCTACCCCTACCTGTAAAAAAAATTCCCATTTTGCCCCTATGTTTTCGATTAATTCTCATTCCTCCCTGGATCTTACTTTTACCTTGGACCCGGATCAAGATTTCGGGTTTGAACTCGGTCCAACCACATCATTAGATCCAATTGAACTCGTTAAAGAGACCCATTCTGGCTCTGGCTCTGGTCAACCTTTGTCTATAGCAGAACAAAGAAAACTCCGTCGAAAAATTTCGAACCGTCAATCTGCACGCAGGTCTAGAGCGAGAAAGCAACAACACATAGAAGGGATACATGTCAACCTCGCCAGACTCAAAGCGGAGAACCAGAACCTAGCAAACCGACTCAGAGCCATCGTGAACAAGTCCAAACTGGTTCAGTACCAGAATTGCCAACTTACAACCGAGTCCGTCATGTTGAGACATCGTCTCGCAGAAATACGTCGCGTCTTGGTCTTGCGTCAACAGCTCCAAAGACTCGGGACGTCACCTTATAATGGGTTCGGACCTGGATCCGGACACGGATACGGTTTAGGATTAGAGCAGGCCCTTGCTTCGTTGATTTCATAGAAATCAAGAACATATTAAAATATTTTGAATTTGATTGAGCGAAAATCATCACTTTTTTGTAAATACATCTTTTTAACAAACGCAAAAGAAAAAATTGCGCGTAAATACCGTTGTTTAGACGTCCCTCGTGAATGTCGAGTACCCCTCTCATGAATCCATGATAAATATATATTATCTTTGTTTGCATCAAGATTCGTGTGTAAATTCCCTCAAAGAAAAATGTAGTGAGGACCTAACCATTATAGAACCATGCTTATAATGACGTGATTTGGATTTAGGAGGTATCTTTTTGGCTGATTTTAAATTTTAATTTCTTCCCTGTGTGAATACTAGTGTGAAATTTTAAATTGTATGGAAATTTCACTGTCGGCCCTTAAATATGACATATTATTTTTTGCCATTACTATCGCATATACCTTGCAAAAGTAAATATATGGGCCATGCACCCGAATATAAATTATGTCATTCTCCTTTAATATTGCTTTCTGAAAAAAAATTCCCCTAAACTTATCTATTTTGCTTTTTTATTTAGAAATAAGAAAGAAAAAATCATAGTTCTTAATGTCGGAATCGGGTTCAGACTCGGCTAGCCAAATCAATTCGGGACTCGGATCAGACTCGACCAACTCGTAAAAAACTGGACTTTGAATAAACAAAAAATGAAAATTATATAAAAAATTAAAAATTTGACAAATTCAACTAATTCGGTGTGCCTTGTGTATGTTGGAATAAGCTCACAAAATTCAGATTTTAATGGAGGAAAAAAAAAAGAATTATTTTCAATATTTCTTAATACTTGATTGAATTTATTTTTCTTTCTTATTTTCTTCATCTTACAAATGAAATGAAATCCTATGTATAAATTAGGTAATTCATACATACACGAATCACATTAAACTTTCACATTAACTTCTCAATCATATCAAGTTTAAGAATCTTATTTCCTAAATGAATTTGACAATTCAAACTCATACATTGAATTCAATAAAACATGAATCTAAAACATAATTTAATAAAACATATTAATTAAGTTTATATTTCAACTGTGTCTATAATAGCCTTACTATGGAATGTATTGGATTGAGTAGATATAACTTTATATATAAAAAAAATGTCGGCAATTAATTCGGGCAAAACTCGGGTCAGACATGATCGAGTCCGACTCAATTCAGTCGAGTTTTCTTTTACTCGGCCGAGACAATGAATCGTGAGAAAAGCAAATGAAAGTATATATATTTTATTTGGATTTCAAGCAACTTCTTTTTGAAAGCTAATGGTTATATATTATATCTTCTTAGAAATTTGGACGTGAAATCTATTGATTATTATAGTCGAAATATAAAATTTCGTAGTCACATTCACTCCATTGAAAGGAAAAGCATGATTTAATTTTAATGGTGACTTTAATTAGGTTTTAACTTTTGTTTTTAGTGGATTGGTGGAGGGTTTAATTATACCCTAATGTAACTTTCAATAGGTGGCAAAATTGGACCCGATGTTAGACTAATGCTACATGTAATTTTCATTCAATTAAGGAGCAATTATTATTACTATGCAAATAATTGTCGGCTTTA
The DNA here is from genome assembly GCA_946800325.1 of Luzula sylvatica. Classification (NCBI taxonomy): domain Eukaryota; kingdom Viridiplantae; phylum Streptophyta; class Magnoliopsida; order Poales; family Juncaceae; genus Luzula; species Luzula sylvatica. The sequence goes on along the minus strand of OX326957.1, from coordinate 3,219,913 downwards.
CATTTAGTACATGAGCATAGTTCATGTTATACTTTCTGAACCGAAAAATCTCAAAATTTCTTGACTTTTCATCATTTCATGGGCCATTAAGCCGTGAAATTAGCCCATAAAAGTTCATGTATTCTGAAATTGGGTACATTTTTCACACAAAAAGTACTTAAATAGTACCAATTCACAAGCATCTTTGGCATGGAAAAGCAATTACATGCTGGCATATTTTCTGATTGGAAAAGCTTTTTAATCACCCGACTTTTCTGAGTACCTTAAGAAAATCTTTTCTGGATTCTCTCTTTTAGTGTTTGTAGATTGAATTTATTTTATACCCCACAAAATTAATTTAACATTTTATACAATTTATTTTGTAACCAAAACATTCCGAGAGGAGGATTAAGATAGTACGTATCAAAGTTTTGGTTCTTAAAATTTTTAACCATTCAATTTTATTTGTGATTTGTGTTTTTAAGACAAATGATTGTGCACTTCATGTGCACGTCAGGACACGTGGCAATGACACATGGGTGTGCACCCCAATCACACTCCAAAACGCATGCCGTCCTCATCCATGTTTTCATTCTATTTTTTAGATGTTTGTTGTACATTTTCTACATGTATTTTTGAAATGTATGTTATACATTTTAGATCTATGTTATACACTTTCACATGTATAATATATTTTTATGTGATATATTTTTAGATGTATAATATACTCATTTTAAATAAAAAAATATGATATACATTTTTGTATGTATGATGTATATTTATTTATTAACATTATTGTAGGTGTATCATATTAATATATATTTTAGATGTATGATATATTGTCTTAAAATACAATACATGTTGTATTTTTTATATGTATGAAATATATTTATGTATGTATGATACACTCATTGAATGTATGATACATTTCTTAAAATACAATACATGTTATATTTTTTATATGTATGAAATATTTTTAAGTATGTATGTATGAGAAAAAAAGAAATCCAACTATATCATGTATCGATCATGTTGAATTCGACGACGGGAGTTCACAAATGTGAATTGTTCTGATCGGTCTTTTTTTAATAATAAGCATAAAATTATGTGCACATAATAACAAGAACAAATTACAATGTAATCCAATGATAAAAAAACCATACTTAAGTATCACTTATTTATTATTTTTTTTATTTTATCAAACATATAAATTAAAGTAACATTTTGCAGTATAGTAATTCAAACAAAATGAGCATAAGGGACTAATGAGATACTATTTTATTTGCAACGACCATAATAATATTTTGTTTCTTGATCACTTATATTTTACGTAAGATATTATTTTCATTTCATATTATATTATTTCGGGCTAAGTAAAATAAAACACACACACAATAGTGACTAGTGAGATATTTTGACAAAAATAAAAAGATTGGATGAGCGGAATGTATAAAAAGAATCATTCGTTTCTTTAGGGCGTGTTTGCTAGGTCAGTTTTGTGTAGCAGTAGGAAACTCGTAGTTGCAGGAAACCGATATATGAATATCAGGAAACTATGATAGCAGGAAAATCCAAAAACTATGAGTGTATGATGATTAAAAGGTGTTTGATGAAAATCATATGATTATATGTAGGAAATGAATAAAATATCCTATAATTGTATTGTTTCTAATAAAATTTTATAACTATCAAACTTATTCTTAATTATATCAAAATATTATTAATTGCTAAATACATTATTATTATTATTATTATTATTGTTGTTGTTGTTGTTGTTGTTGTTGTTGTTGTTGTTGTTGTTATTATTTTTGTTGTTATTATTATTATTAATTTCAAAAATAGATTTTAATTATGTATTAATCTATTATTAGTATTATTATTAATTTCTAGTACATTTTAAATTATGTATATTATTATTATTTTCTAAATATTTTTTAATTTTGTATTATTTTTTTATAATTACAATTATTATTATTATTATTGTTAACAATTTTTAAATACATTTTTAATGATGACTTTATTATTATTATTATTATTATTTTGTAAATACAATTTTCATTATGTTTTATTATTATTATTATTATTATTATTTGAATTGAATTAATTTTATATCAAATGAAATGTCCTTTTTATATTGAATTAAATTATTATTATGATGTAAAGAAGAAAAAACAATAAATACTATGTTGGATAAAAATATTTATTTAGAGAAAGAGAAAGAGAAAGAGAAAGAGAGTTTTGAAATATGCACTTTTACACAAATTTTCAAAACACAAAATATACACACTATTGGTTCAAGTTTTGCAAGTTTTGGAATATAAGACTACACTTCCTAAAGTTAGAGAGAACACTACCAAGTTTCAATTATTTACTTCCTATCAAAACTTCAATTCCTATACTTCAAAACTCTAGTACAGAGGATCAAAGAAAGATATCTGAAATATTGAAATTTAAGGGCCTGTTTTGATGGTAAGTTTTGAAGATTAGTTTTGCTTGGAAGTTGATTTTTATGTAGGAATTAAATTAAGGTGTTTGCATGCCATGTAGGAAGTTTAGTTTAGGATGGTTAAAACTTTCAAAACTAATCATATAGGAATAAAATATTGGGTTTTCCGCTACTGACAACGCCAATGTTATTTCCGTCACAAATATTGCAATATGCATATGACACGTTACTTTTTGTCGAGGCATCTTCAGAAAATCTGAAAATCATCACACAAATTATCAAGACTTTCTCTTATATATCATGTTTAGAAGTTAATTGGGAGTTTGGGACAAATCTTGCTTTGTGGCCATTGAAATCCCGGATACGGCTTACAACAATGTTGCAACTCTCCTCGGTTGTACCCAAAAGCAATTGTCAATTAACTATCTTGGACTCTCATTATCTTATAAAAAGCCAACAAAATTAGCATTCAGATCCCTTATGCAGAAAATTAGGTCCAAACTTAATTCTTGGCATGGAAACTTTCTATCACTAGTAGGGAGAACCACACTTATTAAAGTCGTGTTAAACGCTCTACCAAACTATTACATGCAAGTATTCCTCTTGCCACAATAGTTGCTAAAGGAACTAATGAAACTTATTTGCTCTTTTTTCGGGGACGGAATGGAAGCGATTAGCAATGGTAAATGTCTTGCTAGTTGGAGGCAAGTGTGTCTCCCCGTCAAGCATGGTGGACTTGGTATAATGGATATAGAATCACAAAATAAGAGCCTCTTGGTTATGTGGCTCTTCAATTTAAATTTTCACAGTGAAGCCCTATGGAAGATACATGTCAAAGAAATATATGGCATACAAAATTCATGGGAACTAAGTGACATTAGTGAACGATTCGTCTCATATTTCATCAAAGATTTGAAAAAACTGGCCCCTATTTATAACACGGTTTATGAGCCAAAAGATAACATGTTTCAAGAACTTAACGGCGTAAATACAACGTCATTTTCCACGAAAAAGGTATATAAGTTCATAGCAAATCCAGGTATGGAGGTGGGTTGGACGACCAACATTTTTAAATTGCGGATACCACTTAAACTTAAAACTTTTCTTTCGTTAGTGCATGGGTCATGATCGTATCATGACTCAAGAAAATTTATTAAAGCGTGGATGGCCTCATGAAAACCTTTGCGTGTTATACAATGAAACCTTAGAAACATCCTCTCATCTATTTTCTCAATGTGAATTCTCCGGCCAATGTTTTGCGTTATGTGACTTGCCAACAAGTCCAGCCGAGTCCCTGCTTCAATATTTCGACAATGTCCGATCACTCGATCACAATTCCTCGACGAACCCAAACAATCGGTGGGCAGCATGAGTCTGGGCAATTTGGAAGGAACGCAACAGCAGAATCTTCAAGAAAGAAAGGAAGAATGTCGATCCTAATACTGTTGGGTTATCTACACCCCATCGAGTCAGCGCAGCGGATAATTATTGGACTCGACGGAGTACAAATCCCCGAGATATCATCTACGATTTGTTTATCAAATTGCCTATAACTAATATAACGTAAATCTAATAAACGTAATATTTGTACCTAGCGAAATTGATCGCTTACGAAGGGTTTGTCGCTGCGAAGCCTTCACTTCCGTTCACGTCGCACATTTTTCGTTCACACCTTTTCGTTCGCACCTTTTCGCTCGTACCGGTTCGTCCCACGCCCAAACCGGTCGTCTTTCTCCGTTCGTCTTCTCGTCGGTTGATGAACTTAACTCGTTAGTACGCAAACGTATACGTACCTCTATTCGTATCCACCGCGAAACGGGAGTCGTCGGATAATCACGAAACTGCCTAGACGCCTCGTAATCACTCTTGCTTAAACTCTTGCCGGAATCAATGGAGAATTCCGGCGAACTTTTCTCTCTCTTAATTACTGGATTAATTAGTGGAAATAATGGTTGCTTAGATTGATTTGATTGAGTGAGATTAGGGTCCTATTTATAGAATAACTCGTATTCCTTCACCAGTAAATAGACACTCTTTAATCAATCAAATGATACTTTTATATGCATGAAAGGACAAGTTTCTAGAAGATTTGATCAAAAAATGTGTCTCCTGCAGAATCAGCAGACACACTTTCACTAAACTGGAATGTCGGCCGACTTAGGTCCGTAATTAACAGGAACTTTCTGAACGAAACTTCTAGATGATCTTATCACCTTTCCAAAAAATCCGAGTTTATCCAATTTGGATATCCAGTCCGAAAGTTATGCTAGTTTTAGTAAATGTTCGCGTCCTTTCGTCGAACTGCCGCAATCTTTCGTGTATTTCATTAGAATGAACGCCCTACGTTATTCAAATATTTTTCCACTGAATATGAAAGTTGTAGATAATCCAATTATCAAACTTATGAGAGTTGAATCATCCAAATCGGTGTTCTTATGCGAAAGTTATGTCCGTTTTAGTAAAAATGTTCCAAACAGATTTTTCCTAAAATCTTATCTTATCAATATAATTATGTATATCATATATACATATGTGCATCTAATACACATGTTATATTTCTATGAACTACCATGTTCATATATTCTTATACGTACGATTTTACCGTAGATGTGAAACTGTATTTCCTTCAAATACAAAGAGAGTGTATTAAATACACTTCATTCCTGACGAGCTGCAAAACTATAGAAGACTTAGAGCAATTCGAATGTACCATCTACGAGAAGGCATCTGTAGGATCTAAATCTTTAAATTTATGGAAAGATTTTGTGAGTGTGCTATTTTGGTGCAATTTAATAGAAAGGAAATTAGGCACTAAAAAGTAATTGAGGTAAACCTTTGTTTTATTATTAATAAAAAATTAGAACCGCAAGAGCACGTTTCGTGCTCTAGGTTCTACTTCAAAAAAAAGAAATATTGGGTTTTCAAAACTTACCTATAAATAGATTTTTGGAGAGAGAAAATGTTGGGTTTGCATGTCACATTGAATATTAGAACATATTTTTTTTATCAAAAAATATAATAATAATAAATATTAAATAATGCATAATAAATATACTAATAATAATTATAGTAAATAATACAAAGAAAAATAATAAGACAATAATTTTAATAATAATAATAATAATAATAATAAACTAATAAATAATTAAAAATTAAAAATGTATAATAATAATAATAATAATAATTGTAACAATAAAAAATAATATGTAATTATTTTAAATGAATAATAATAATAATAATAATAATAATAATAATAATAATAATAATAATAATAATAATAATAATAATAATAATAATAGTAATGTAACAACAACAACAACAACAAATTATTATTATTATTGTAGTAATAAGAAAATAATACATAATAAAAATGTATTTAAAAATTAATAATAATAATAATAATAATTAAATAAAGTTTTATTATGGATATAATAGTGCTTCTTCAATTTCAAAGGATAGTACTTCAGTACTCGATCTAGTTTTTATTAAATATACTGCGATAAATGATTTATTAAATGGATACTGTAGTACTTCTTCAATTTCACTATATTTCATCCATTATTTAACCTCGTTTCTTTTTAGAGAAAGAAAAAGAAATAGGCAGAGCCGAATGATTTAGGTTTATACATTTTGAAAATAGTTAAATTGTATTTATTTTGAAACTAGTTAGGTTTATCACGTGTATTTTGGTCAATCATCACTAGGGGTGTACAATAAACCAAAAACTCACCCAACCCGTCCAACCCAACCCAACCTGACCTTTTTTTACGGATTTGTATGCTAGTAAATTGGATTTGGGTTTAAATTTTGAAAAACCCGAAATTATGGATCGGTTTATGGGTTAGATATTAAAAACCCGAATTAACCCAACCGACCCGTATTTTCTATTGTTAGTAATTATTTTTAATAAAACTAAATATGTCATGACTTTTTTTTACGAATATGAAGAAAATATGACTTGCCATGTTTTGAGAAAATGTGTATAATGATAATTCATTTATTTCCTTTTGTATATAAATTATTTCTTTCTTATGTTTTTGTTTTGAGGAAACAATATAACCTGGCAATAATATATTTTTTCATTCATGATATTTTTTCCTATTCATTATTTAATTAACAAAAAGATATACTTTTATATGTTTCAAGAAATAGAGAACTAATCATTCAATTCCACAAAATATTTTTTAATCGTGTTTCTCGATCCTCTTTCATCAAGAGAGTTCCATCAAAGTGTCCCTTTCATATTGCAATTCTCATTTTTTTTTTTCATCACAAATTTGACTTCCAAATTTGATTCCAAGATAAAATAAATAAATTATTTATTTCTTTCTTCTATTTTTTTAGATTTTGAGTTCTTAAATTTTGAATTAAATTGGTATATGATTGATATATATTTAATATATCAAGTACATCATATATATTTATAATTGTGCTAATATATATTTTTTATTTCAGATAATAGATATAAATGTTGTGCTTAAAGTTTCTGATTAAATTAATACGATAGTATTTAAAAATTATGATTTCTGAGATGTCGATTTTTTTTTTAATTTGCAGTTTTGAATTTCATTATGTATGTTGTTTTAGTGACATTATAAAATAAATCTCTGCATTTTATTGTCTACTAAGTATTACATATAAAATTATTTTATTTCATGAAACTATTTTATGTTTAATTGTATTATTATGAATCATTTTTCAAATCTTATCCGACCCGACCAACCCACCCAACCCGACCTTTATCATATTGATTGGGTTTTCCAAATATTATGGATTGGGTCGGGTTTAAAAATTCAAACCCGACATTATTGGGTTGGGTCATAGTGATTATCAAAACCCGTTTAACCCAACCCGTGTACACCCCTAATCATCACATGTATTTTGGTTAAGGATTTTTTTTTTTTTTTTTTTTTTTTTTTTTAAGGTAAAGCCCTTAGGCTAAAGGTTAAGGATTTTCATAGGTATGTTTATCATTATGTAAGTACTTAATATTTTGTTAAGTTGATGTTAAATACAAATATTACTCAATATTTTGTGCAATTTCATTGTTAGAACGTGATTTTTTCTATCAAGAAATATTAAAATATTAGTAAATAATACGGGCGGTGTGGGGTTCGATTCCCGGCGGGGACACTGGATTATAGATTAAATGTTAAATAAGTGAATAGAGTGTGTGGCCTACGGGCCGGCCTACGGGTTTGGAATAAAAAAAAAAAAAAATTGTGTTTGGAAGGGGGACTTTGAGCCCTCTCCGAATTTACTCAAAAAAAAAAAAATACATAATAAATATACATGTAATAATATTGATAGTAAATAATATAAAGAAAGAGTAACAACAATAACAATAACAATAACAATAATAATAATAATAATAATAATAATAATAATAAATTAATACATGATTAAAATGTATTTAGGAACTAATAATAATTATGATCATAAAATTCCATAAGAATTAATACGATTCTAAAATATTTTATTCGTTTGTTACATTTAATATGATTATCATGAAACACCGTTTAATTAATATTCTAGGAGTTTCCTGCTGATATTCGTATATTGATTTTCTGCAGACACGCCAGTACTAAGAAAAAATAGCTTTCATATTTTTATGCTACGAAATTTCAAGCTGTCATCGAATCAATGAAATAAGTAAGAGCAGATTTGAGTTGTCTACACAGAGAGGAACACACAGGAGAGATTTGAGGCCTTTTTGCCTCGAATTCAGCGCACATATGGTTTTTTGTTTCTGAATTGTTGATTTGAAATTTTGAATGGAGTATTCTCCTGTCTAAATTTTTACCACCAAAAACAAATCAAATCCAAACGAAATCCCACACAAAAATCATTTCAATCTTTTCATGGCTAGATGACTCCATTCACTATAGTACAAAATATGTTAGTCAGAATTTATGTGGCTCAAACCATTGCAACTTGTATGGTAAAATCAGGGACGTTCATATGAAACCTAACATCCATGTATAGCATAATCTGAGACGTCTATTTTATTTACAACAAATTATAATCTCTATCGAGACGAGTGGAGTTTTCAATTTTCATTGATGAGGGAATGATTTCCTTATAATGAGGTGCTTTTATGGTAAATAGTGTTTACTGCCATTGTATCTAGCTCAATAAATAAATAAAGGTCCCCATTTAAATTGGTTGGAATTTTTTTATAGGGAAATTTTGGATTATAGACTCATTTAGTTGGATATTAACCAAACTAGACACAAAAGTTTGGAAATACCAAGAATGATACTCTCGTATTTTGAAAAGTCGAGGGTTTGTCAAAAAAATATTATGTTTTGATATTTCACTCCATATTGCATCATTGAATATATCCAATATTTATATTATTAAAAAAAATCAAAATAAATACTATATTTTATTATTAAATCTTAGAAAATTATTATTTTTTGAAAAACAATGTGTGCATAATAGAGATATTCATATTTTACAAAATGATATACCTAATAATATTTTATTTCGCAAATAAAAGTCATATATTAACAAATATTTTGTACCAAAAATTATTACATTCAAGTATAACATTATATTCTCATCGTGATAAATCGAAAAATCATAATGCATTTTTTTCGTAATATTTTTTTTACAATATGTCTTAAATTTTCTTAAACATATTTATTATTTTAAAATAATTTATAATATTTTCATCATTTGTGAATTGCAAAAATAAATTATAAATTAAACCATTGCATTTTTCTACAAATATTTTTAATAGGCACTCATTTGTTTTTAAAGCAAATATAATTTGTAGGAAACCGCAAATATTTGTATTATCATTAATTTGTAGAAAATCGCAAATGGTTTAAAATATAATTTTATTTCTGCAAATATTTTCAAAAATGATAAAAATATTATAAATTATTTTAAAATAATAATTATATTCGAGAAAATTAAGACCTATTGGAAAAAAAATATTCGAAGAAAAATCAACACAATGAGAATATAATCTTATCTTTAAATGTAATAACTTCTTGTACAACATATTTTTTAAAATATGATTTTTATTTGCGAAATAAAATACTATTAGATATATCATTTTATAAAATATTATAGAAATTATGATTTTGTAAGATTTAATAATGAAATATAGTATTTGTTTATTTTTTTAATAATATTAATGTTGGGTACATATAATGGTGTAATATGGGGTGAAATATCAAAAAAAAGAAAATTTGACAAACTCTCGACTTTTCAAAAGTCGTAACTGTTGTTTTTGGTATTTTCAAACTTTAGTGTCAAATTTGGTTAATACCAAACTAAATTAGTCCACAAACAAAAATTTCCCTTTTTTATATCTACTAAAAAAATCCAATTTATAAAATTTTGAATTTGACCGATTTGCAAAACTAACACTATCGTCGGGTCTTTTGGGGAAACTAAATATATTTTCGTCAAGTTGGAAAAAAAATGTTAAAATATGATTTTGACATGTAAATTTGGAACAAACAATGAATTAAATTGCTTTTACTAATCTAGTTGGTGAAAGTTGAAACTGATTTTTTTTGTTTCCCCAACTGAGTTGGCGAAAGTAGCAAAAAAATTCACTTTCGCCAGCTAAGATAGCGAAAGTGCAGGTATTTTCATCCCACAACAGATACAGGTAACGACACTTTCGACGACTATACTGGCGGCGAAAGTGATTTTTTTTGCTATTTTCGTCAAGCGTAACAAAAAATATTTCAAATTTTTGCCAACTAAGGTGGCGAAAGTGTTAATTAACTTTTTTTTCCAGGTTAAAATGCATAAAACATGTTTAAGCATTTTCGTCAAGTAACCAGATGAAAATACTAATTCTGCAAATTGGACAAAACAAGTGCTAGTTTTGCAAATTTATTTTTTTGGACGCTACATTATCGAAAAGAACCGTTTGGTTTGGATAAATTGGTTGTTTAATCCTTCGAAATATCCAAATTATTGTGCTAATCCACAAATAAAATTTATTAAGGGACTAGGTAAACAAATAATTAAGGGTTATGTAAAATATATACTACATTATAGAACACATTGATCACTAGGCTCCTCACGTGGACGCCTCTACACTAGATCCACTAAGTTCTTTTTCTCGGAGAGTCAACGGTTGTCTAGTTCAACCGTTGAGTCCTTATAAGTTTTTCTCACAAAAAATCAAATTCAAAAACGAAAACAACCTTTTTAAATAGTTTTATCTCTCGTCTAAACACATTACTTGGCATAGAATGATTAGGTTAGAGAGAGAAACTCGTTTTTTAGAATATATACACATATGGAAAGATCTAATGAAAAAACCCTCTTTAGAGTGTCACTTTTCACTAATTCGTAAAATGAAAATGATGAAGTGTTTAAACAAACTTTTTTTTTATCAAAGTTGTAGATAATTTAATTATCTAACCAACCCAATTTCGTCCGGTCCAGTTTGAGTTCGGAAGAGAAAGTTACGACAGTTTTACTAAAAATATGTTCCTATAAAACATTGTGACACGTAAATATTCAATGTTTAACTTATTAATTTAACTACGTATATCCAATATATGTATGTGTATTTATATACACATTATTAATTTTGCCGTCTTAATACATATTCTTTAATCTTCTCCTTTTATTTTTCTTCTTGGAAAATTCTAAAAAAAAATCTCAAATACCAAAACTCATCATTTTAAGGAAGAGATTGGATTCGAAAGAGACATCATGTTTCTATGCTTCATTATAAGTTTTTTTTAACTCTTTAAAATAGGTTAAAATTTGGTTAACTTTTGTTATTTCAGACAAATTGGAATGCTGTTGAATTTGTAAGAAAACTACACGAAGTTGTAACATAAATCCTAAAAAAACTTGTTTCGTCATCTTAAATGGGATGGCGAAACACAAGCAATCTCATTCCCGTCCCCTGGTGACTCGATAAAGGAATTTAACGATTATGTCATCGTAAGAATTTAGAAATAGGATGTTTCACCATTTAAGACGACGAAACAACGTTAAATTGATTTTTTGTGCCTTGACCTCCTTCTCTTTTTTGATCCAGTTTAGCTAAAATCACGTTTAATATATTTCGCTATCCAAGATGACGAAACAGACCATTGCTTCGCCAAATTAGATGACGAAACAGTTAGTTTTGCAAATTCAACCAAACCAAAACAATGTTATACATAAAAAAAAGAAAATTTTTACTATGCCCCTCAAATGTCCATGGATTTTCTCCCACAATAGTAATCCATGGTTAATCCATGGATTAGTATTTTGGATTGACGATTAATTCATGATTATCTATTTTTAATTACTTCGAATTAATCATCAATTGATATGGACCTTAATTATATATTAAAATTTTAATAATCATGAATTAATCGTTAATCCAAGATACTAATTCATGGATTAATCATGAATTACTATTGTGGGTGAAAATTCATGAACATTTGAGGGGCACAGTAAATGACCTCAAAAAAAGATTCGAGGAAGGGTACAAGTGAAGCCCATCACAACGACAATATATTATAGAAAATGGTTTGTACTATCTACATTCTCATCAAAGAAGGGGTAGACATGGTATTATTATTCTTTGAAGGATCTATAAGAAATTTTAATGTTTATTAGTGTGCATAATCGTCTTTTGTATAATAGTTGCGAGGGTTAAACAAAAAAAAAAGGGTCCCCTTTGGCAAGGTTAGTGTACATGAGAGACTTCTTTTGTCTCTTAACTCCACCTCTCCCATTTATTATCATAGAGAGATAGTATACATGGCTTCTCTCTCTCTTTCTAAAGGATGCATGAAAATGGAGAGGTATGGAAAAAGGCTGTGTGAGCTTCTCAAAGAGCAACAAGAGCCATTTCTTTTGGATGAATACCTAATTCAAAATGGATACAAAATGAGAGCAACAAAATATTGCCATAGTCAAACAAATTCCATTTTTTCATGTTGTTCAAGTTTGAATGCCTGCAAGAGGCTTCTCAAGAGGAAATCTAAATCAGGAGGATCAAGTGCTTTGAGATTCGTATTGAACAAGATCGTGCGACAAAAGGCGATAAAGAAGGTGTTGAGTATTTGGGGATGTAGTAGGAGAATGGATTTTGAAAGGCTTGATAAGTTCTTTCAGGGAGAAGATCCAGAAGTACTGGAGAAGGTTAATGGAGAGGAAGAATGGATAGGAATGGAGGAGTCCAGGCAGCTCAGCCCTGTCTCTGTGTTTGAGCTACATTCTGATGACGAAAACCCTTCACCAATTCATGATGATAATGATAATTGTGAGTTACTCTTTTTCAATATATAATTTCATCATAATATTATAATTATAATTAATTTACCTTTTTTTCTGAACTTTTAGTTAAGTATGAGCATCCATCAACCTCAAATGGTATAATCACAGAGAATTGTGAAGAAATGAATTGGGAGCCTCAAGAGATTATGAGACCTAAAATGGACCCAAAAAAGATAGAAGAACAAGTTTATCTTTCATGGGAAAAAATAGCAGGAGATATTGCAAAAATTCCAAATTTGGTTGATTTTGACATGACCAAGTCAAGGAGAGAATGGTGTCAATTCAAACAAGATATCAATATAATTGGTGTTGAGATTGAGACACTCATTTTTGAAGATATGAGTAAAGAGGCATTTGCAGACATTTTAGCCTCTCATTGTACATTGTAAAAATTAATTGAAATGCAAATTTTGTTTTGCCTTAATTATTGACAATTCATAAATAAATGCACTTTTGTTCAATGAGTTTTATGTCTTTAACCAACTAAATTTGGAGCATTAGGAGCTTAAATTAGTTTCAAAATGAAGTTGTATATAAAAGATGAATCATGTGTTGTTGTGTGTATTTAATGCCTCATGAAATGACAAAGCTTTCTGTTGGAACTATGTTAGAACATGACATTTTATTTTATTACTGTTTAATCTGCCAAACTTCTAATTGCCTTGTTGCTAGTGTGATTCAACTTATTATTAGTATAATAATAATAATGTGATAAATGCATATATTATTCATGTTGTCAATTAAAATTACAGTTTTGTACAATTTAGTCGGTACAGTAGTATTACGTGACGGCACCACCGAAATATGAAAATACACATGCATGTGCCCATTAATTGCATGAAATCGGTGGAGGACCCCCCTCCATTTATACACCAAAAAAGTAGACACATTTTGTGTTGTATACAGTTAAACTTTGTAATTAAGTTCAACATAAACAATATATATGAAATCATCATCTTGATTGGGTCATTTGTATTTTCATTAAATTGGAGAAGCAATATGTTGTTAGTGAGATTATTGCTGCCATATATTTAATGCCAAAACTTTGGATACTTCTTCATCTTTTGTCCTATATGTTCTTTTACACGTGCATCATTACAGACAAGGCATATATAATAAAGTATAATAATTAAGACCCTAATGTAGACAATTAGTCTCTTAAGACTTTATTAAAGTTTAAATTCCCTTCCTTGACGAACTGCTTTAATTCATTGCCCTTTTGCACATGGCTACCTGTTTAGTTCAAAACTCTAGAGATTATTTATATCAATGATAGATTTATATTCTCACTAAAATTCTTCTTTACAAAAATATTATACCATGAATTTTTTTTTCTAATTATATTGAGTTAAAATACAAGTAATGGTTTATATTAGCAAATAAGTTTTTTATCAAAAAAATTTTAGCAAATAAGTTAAAATGAAAACACTATGCATTGAGTTATCACTTCTAGACTCCAAATGGTAAAAAAAACATAACACATGACAAGACAATAAATATACATGAACCAATCAAAAAAAGATAAATTTGCTCTTCAACTGTTATGATCTTTCCACAGTATATAATTGCTGGAACAAAATATCTTACAAGGTTGTGGTAATGAAAATATATTTATCTTCTAAATCAAACCATTTTCGGGCAAGGATGTTCAAACGGTTCGATTTATTCAGATACCGAACCGAACCGGTCGAATTCGGTTTAATCGACTCGATTTTTCGATTTATTTTGTTCGGTTTGGTTCAAAAAATAGAATTGTCGGTTTATTCGATTCGGTTCGGTTTTGGTATTCTTAAAATTGATTAAACCGATCCGACCGAATACCATCCCTCTTTTTATATATTTTAATACATTAATATTGAAATATAAAAATGATATAATAATCTTATAAATTAATATAATTATATTTTTTATAAAGAAAAATAAAAAAAATTCAAAATTTTTTTTAAAAAAATTATATTATTTCTTATTCGATTAAACCGAATAGCAATTCGATTTATTCGATTATGTTTTTAATCAGTTCAAAAATTAAAATCATTCGGTTCAGTTTAAATTTTATTCAATTCGATTCAAATCAGTTATTTGAACTGAATTGACCGAATGAACATCCCTATTTTCGGGTATAAAAATAAATTATCTTGAAATTTTTTGGTAACGTTAATTTACGTTTATCTCCACTATTTTCTCTGGGCCAGCCCAAGCCCAAGAAACTCGTCTCACAATTTCAGTGCAAAGAAATTCCCTAAATTGGGCCCACTAGCAAAATAAATAATTGAAATGCAAAAGCATTCTCAAACAGGTCCAAATAAATTCTCACATGTAAATTTTTCATGAGTACTGTGTACTTGTTCACACAAGTATTGTGAGATACAAATATAATTGGAGAGAAAAATCGAATATTTTGTAGAAAAGTATAACGTAGAAAAGGTTAAACTCGAATATAGAACTGAACCTCGCATGAAATATAATATTTACTTCACACAGCTAATAATTTGAATGAGAAAAAAAGAATCCTAAATTTAAGATATTGGAGGATGAATCAGTGTACACACCAATAAACAATATCTAGTTTCTGTTTCAATTGCTAATACTTGCGCGACGAAAACCAATAACATATGTTGTCATTTTAGAATGTTTAGCTTCTGCGATCCAAGCTAGAATAATTTATCGACCGCAGATCATGTTGCACTTGTTATTGTATCGCGAGGGACCAAAGAGTCAAAAGTAAAATTTATTTATTTTGTACATTTTTTGTATATGGGAATAAGTAAATCACAAATGACGAGTCAATGGTATTATTATGTATATAAAAAATACATTTTAAAAGTATAAAAACCGAAGGAAATATGTTTGTATAATTTTGTGTATTATAATTAAACTTCAATATTATAGTAGTTATGGAATATTAACATTACGTTTTATTTTATATAACAAAATTAAAATTTATATCATTTTGTATAATACAATGAAAATTTACAATTTTTTAATAGCATGTGATTCAATTATTCAAGTATCTTTGCAACATAATCAATGACATTATATATTATGTTTTAGATTATTTAATTTCCTTTGTTGAGTTTTTGAGCATGTGATTCAGTTATTCAAGAGATATATTTTCTTGATAAGTTACGGACTATGAGATATGTTATACTATTTTAATAAGTTCTGAATGTTTTAAATCTTTGAATTTGTAAAAGAAATAATGCTTGCATTATTGAATATTAGAGTTCTTATACTAGAATATATATTTAATTTCTTTTACAAAGTTGTGGAAATTACCCGAACCGAATTGACTGTATCCGAAAAATATTCGGATTCGAACAAAATATACAGATTCGTTCGGATCCGGATCATTGTATTTTAGTATCGGATCCAAGTCCCAATAATTTAATGGATCCGGTCGGATCAACATTTTGCCGAGTTCAAAGTTCTATAATTGGACCTTCACAATTTATTCCATAGCTAAATTAATCAGTAAGTATTTCATCAAGAGTTCAAAGTTCAAAGTTCAAAGTTCAAAGTTCTTTTACAAAGTATGTATTTCATCAAGAGTTCAAAGTTCAAAGTTCCAATATAATCAGGGCTCGAGTTGAAATATGTTCCATGGACTTTATAATTGGACCTTCACAATTTATGATGGGCTATGTCCAAGATTTCTTACCAAGTAAGTAAATCTCATGAAATTACATTTTAGGCTGGGTTGGAAATATTTTATTGATAATTATGCTATTTAACTGTGAGTAATTCTACGTAAGATACTTTCGTTGCATGATTGATAGCAGAATAATGAGATTTAAGATTTGGATTAAAATAAGCTAAATTAATTATATGATGTTAATATAATATTTAACGTATGATCAACATTCTGATGCCAATCACGCAACGAGAGTATGATGCGTAAAATTACTAACTCTTGATGAAATACATACTTTCAATTTTATTATGACGAGGTTAACTAAATAACTTGTACAAGCTTAGGTCATATTTTGCTTCTAAGTTCTTAGCCGTTTGATTTCTTCCGATATCGTGCAGATTAGAAAAACCACACGCTCCGTCAATTCATTAGGTGATTCTCCGTTTCCTCTTCTCTCTCTCTCTCTCTCTCTCTCTCTCTCTCTCTCCTCTCTCTCTCTCTCGTTTGCATGATTCGTGAGTCATCATATCTCTCTACTGCAGGTTGGTTGAAATCGATGTTCAATTGATTTCAGTTCAGACTTCAGACTACAGTGTATTGTTTTTGTGCTGACTAGCCCTATTGTGAAATATTTGGGTCGATTGAGCTAAAGAACTCATTTTGATTATTTATATCTGAATTGAGGCGAATTGTGTGGGTTCAATGCTCAATTGGCTTCAGTGGTCGCTTAAGACTATCATTTTTTTTGAAAAAAATGTATGCTAATGAAATGTATTAGATCCTGGTATGGTTTTGGAGTTTATTAGATCCTGGTATGGTTTTGAAGTTTATTAGAGTACATGATTAATTGATGAAATGTATGCTAATGAAATAAGGATTTTGGGTTAAGCATGAATACCATTGCGTTTAGGATTAGGCTAAAAATGATTTGGATGAATGTGTATTTATTTATATTGAAAGAGTGGGTATTGAAATTGGAATGAATACGTGAATTATTCCAGTGAATTTCATCCTATATTGACATGAAATTTGAGATAAAATACCAATTTTAAAATGGGTATGCTATGAAAATTGAGTTTTCTGCAATTTATTTACTTGATTCATACCAATTTGATAAACTTGTATTAAATTTCGATGAGACTTATAAATTGGTACTAATGCGAAGACAAAACAACCTAAACACGAGTTTTATAACTACAACACATTGTAAATCAACATGGATTGAAAAATATAGCCAATTCAAGTTACTCAAAATCAATGAACATATTTACTTCAATTTCAATAAGAATTTATTTATTTATTTATTCATTTCAGTAGTACATACAAGCCTCGAATACATCTGCAATATCAATACAATCACATTTCAATGCATAGCACATTCAATATTCAATATAAATTCTTATTCGACCCTAATCCTAACACTAATAACATTCATATTCACATTAAACTCTAAATCTTAATCATATCCTAAAAACATTCTATTCATAATTAAATCTTTCGACATCATATTTGAGTCAAGACGTGAAACCCTCCTTTCATTTACTCCAACTAGCCTCGTTTAAGGCCACTAAGCCTCAATTATCATCAAATGACCTCAATATTAGCCTCAATTGCCCTGAAATAAGACTCGTATTTTTCAACTTGGATAAATTCTCGTTTTCGAACCCGTGTTTTTCTAGAAGCTTGTATTGCACAGTTTTTTTTTTTTTTGAATATTTTCTGAAGTGATGTGATGTCTCAACAGTCAACGGTTGGCCAGATCCTTCAGTGACAGCCAAAGAAAAATCACCCCCTTCATAATAGAAAATAAATTAGCATTTTTCAAAAACACCCCTATTATTTTGTATTTTGAGTACCTGGCTAACATGTGGTACGCTGCTCTAAGATATTTGGTCACGAGATCATCAATTTAGCCAACAAAATTCTTGCGGTTTAAGTTCATCACAACGAAACTTTTGCATTCTTGCAATTTGATCATCGACCACAAATTCTTAGAATCTTCAGATCAGGCATTCATGCAAAGTCACATTTAGTTCAGGGGCTTTTAGGCAATTATCCATCCAACAATTCAATGTCAGCTTTTTTAAGCTCGGTACGCACTTCCCATATTAAAAAATATTTACCAAAGTTAAGAAAAAAAAGAATGTGAATGAACTGAAATCAATCGACTGAACAAAATAATAACATATCTCTGTTGGGCATTTCATCGAGCAGTTAAATCTTATGCATCTTTCCACCACTATCCATATATTTTCCTAATGAAAAATATAACATATCTCTGTTGGGCATTTCATCGAACAGTTTAAGCTTAAAGCATATGTCCACCACCATCCATATTCAACCTTCTGAACCTCAATTCGCACACCTCCCTAATGAAGTTTATCTCTTTTCTGATAGAAAGTTCAACAATGGTATATTTGGCAGTTTTAAAAAGTAAAAAAATCTACTTACCCACCTTCACTCTATTCCAGACAACAGACCAAAGAATGGAGAGAGATCCATCGAGAGAGGTAATTCATTGAGAAGGACAGAGAGGGTAGGTGCAAAAGGTAGACCAGCGAAAGACGAGAGAGGTGGCAATCGAAGGGTAGTACAAAGACAAAACATACTTGGTGCTGCCAAGTGCGAAGTTGAGGGAGAAAATCTAAGAAATAACGGAATTGCAAGAGGGGTGAAATGTGAGGTTTGTTATTATGACATATAATATGTACAATATTTTGTTAATTTATGTATCGTAGATTATGGGAATTTTAAAAATAACAAAAATTGTAGATTATTTAACAAATATTCGAGATGTTTTTTTAAAAAAATGAGTTGATAATAAGAAAATATATCTATCATAAAATTTCCCATATTCTTTTAACGGCTTAATTTATGTATTGTAGATTATTGGAATTTTAAAAATAACAAAAATTGTGTGTACATTTTTTCAAAACTCATAATTTAGAACGGAGTTTTGCAATGTCCAAAATGAATGCCATCTTTTTTTGGTTTTATCTTAATTTAAAGTGGCCGAATTTGTAATTGTTTTTTTCTCGAATTCTATCCACTTGTTAGGCAATGACAGATGTTTTTCTATTCATTTTTTATTATATCAATTCATATCTGTCACGTGACAGACCGATCACTACTCGAAAACTATAGGGGATTATATATTTACTCTTTTTAAATTTAAAATTATATATTTATTCTTCTTAAAATTAAAATATCATATTTTTACTTTTTTATAAATCTAAAATACCATATTTATTCAAAAATTAAAAATCATCAAATTTTTCCGTTAAAATTAACTATGTGATTGAATTACAAAACCGTCCAATTTCGCGACCTCACCCAACACATGTCTAGCTTTGATATATTAGAATTACAAAACCAAACTTTCTAAGCAAAAAAACTATGTGATTGAATAGAGACTACAGAAAATCAAGAGCAATCCAAAGATGATTAATTTGAGCCGGTAAAAACAAGTTATAAACAAATAAATTAAATCATCTCAAAAGTATTACCATTATAAAAAACTCTACTCCTGTATATTCACAATATTAATCATATAATAATAGAACTTTATCAACCTCATGAACTAATCCAATTCATCAACGTGATAATCCACCTCTGTTAAATTTGATGATTTGACCAAATTACCCTCCCTCACACCAATGGAACTCTTACAAGTCGAAGAAAGCCCAAAACCTAGTCCAAATCCAAATCTAAATTTCTCAATTTTGGCCCATGAGCTTCTCCTCTTCACACTTTTCTTCTCTCTCTTTAGTTCTTCCTTCTCCCTCACATTTTTAGTGCATTCTATATACGCCGCAAGAAATGGATCTTCTTCGGGTCGAAAAAAACTCGTTGTCTTTGCATTTGCTCGGTACGGACATGGAGGAGGCGGTACGTAAAGACCATGGGCCAAATTCTCTTTCGCCGATGAAACAACTGGCTGGCGCTCTATTAGATATGTCGAACATAAAGAAAAAAATAAACTTGAAAAAAATTGTATAGATCTTTTAATAGGAAAAAAGTATAATTCAAAATTATCCAAAAAAGTATAATTCAAAATTATCCAAAAAAGTATAGTTTGAAATGATAACTTTTTCTTGCATAATAATTGTACCGAATTTTTTCGAGCCTTCTTCTATGCGAGGAGCGGCTTTGGAAACACCGGGCAAGTGCTCCCACGAGAACGGAATTGTTTGGAGAGAATTGTGATGTTTGTGTTTGTTCATGATTTCAATTTCTCTCTTTCTTTTTGGCGTTTTTAATTCGATTTTGTGCTTATTTTGAATTAGGGGGAATTAAGAGAGGTGATATATGTAGTAGTTGCTCATGCAATTCGTGCTTTGGTGCAACAAGTTTGGAGAGGACAATAGGGGAAAAGTTGAGAACTGAAAGCCTAAAGAAAAAGGGCAAGAAAGAAATTATATATGAGATTGAGGGTTTTTTTTTTCATTTTACCCCCCGCAAATTCTCAAAATATCACTTGTACATATAAGTCTACCTTTGCAAAGCTATAGAATTGAGGATATGATTATAAAACATATATAAGAAGTATACTATGAAAATACATGAAGTAAAAGCCAAGAAGAAGGATATAAATGATATATTCTATCTTTTAGGGCTGTATATGAAATTATTCAGCAATAGTTAGGTAAATGTACATGTTAGAGAGGATAGTATGTTGTATTTTTATTTTTTTGAAATAGAGTATGTTGGTTTGTTACCAAAAAGAGAAAGTATAATTGTTTGACGGTTTTTATACGCTGTATCTACTCAAAAAGAAAATTTGATCTAACTTATTTATATGGTTTACAAGTAACTTCTTGGCATCATCTTTTTTGGACTGGACTGAATTTTCTTGGATACATATGCCCACCATGAAAATTATGTTTGCCAAAAGTGTAAGAATTTTCTAAAACTCAAAACCTTTGAGTTGAGACTATTATATGAAAAATAACTTAAATATATAAATCCTAATAAAATTTACCCAACCCTCAAAGAGATCATGGGAGGAGACAAAAAAAAACTAATCCTATATAATTGAAAATATATATATATCGTATAACTTTAGATACACAAAAAACCTAATAAATTTTAAGAAATCAAATGTATCTAATACAAATGATTAAACGAAGCCCTCGATTTGCTGGATGTTATAAACTATGGGTGCGTAAATTTGATATTTCCAGATTTAAAACATAAAATTGGATAATTTTCACAAATTCAACGTAATATTTTTGGCTTTTACTATAACTTTGTGTCATTCTGATTCATACAAAAAATAATGCACGGGACAACGAATCCTACATTTATTTGTAAAAAATGCTACATACATTAGAAAAAAGTTCGCGTGTTTCGCCATGCGTAACTCCGACAAAACAAGGCTATACATTGTTATTATTTAAAAACATGAAACATAATCCATGAATCATGAATATTTTTTGTTTTATACTTTATAGATCATATCAACTCCTTGATATATGCGGATTGTGAAGGTAATTGCGAATTTTTTTTATAAAAAAAAATATACAACCTCAAAATTCGGGAACGGTCAAAAAATCACAAATTCTCAATCTTTGAAAGGTTTTTTTCTTAATATTTTCTCGACATCTCGAAGACTCGTAGTTCGCTAAAATTAGATTAAAAATAAATTAAGTATATTAAATTACTCGAAAAATTTACAAAACTTAGCTTCTCAGAAATTGAGGGGATCATATCTATCATTAATTTTGAAATTCATTAAAGCTATTCTTGAGAATTAGATATTTTTGAAGTATGGAGAGAAACTTTTCTTTGATTCCTGCTTGTGGAAAGCACCAGTGAGTAAAATACAAACGATAGGGAGGGTGGGTACACGTCACCATTAACAGACTTTGACTCTTCCCATAAGTCCATAACATTTGCATAAATCCAAACTAAATGGCGGCAAAAATTCATCCAAATATAATCTCAAAATGCAATTTGCATGCATGGTTTATTGGTTTATTTTGGAATTTTGAAGACTTCATAGTTTTGGCCCATAATATTTCAAGCCCATATATAAACAGGCCTTCATAATCTTAGGGTTGGGATTTTGGAGGATATATAACTCTCTCTCTCTCTCTCTCTCTCTCTCTCTCTCTCTACCTCTACCTCTACCTCTACCTCTCCTGGCTCTCCATAACGCAATTTGATTTCATGGGTTCTTCCAAAATCGAGGTATAAAATTGTTTCTTTGATGAATTTTGGGGAATTTGGTAGTTTAGATCCGTCTTTTATTTTCTTAATCGATGGTTTCAAAATTCCCTAAACCAATTTGAGGCGCTTAAATCCTGGATCTGAAAATGTTAAAATGGGTTTGGGTTATGCTCGCTTCGTACATAAAATTCCAATTATTCTTGCTGTTACATGATCTTAATTTGTAGTTTTTGAACTTGGGCTGTGATGACAAATCTCATTTCTCGATGCTGATTAAAAAAATTAAACCGAATTTGATGACCTTATTTGTGCGTGTCTGAGCCTTTTGTAATATTTGATTGAATACAATTTCGTGTTGACTTTTGAAAACTCGATTTTGAAATTCGGTGCAATGATTTGAAATCATTCATCGTTCTGAAAGTCGTATCGATTTGGCATGGAAAGAATACACCCATAGAATTTGAGCACCATTCATAGAAAATAAACTATTCCTTTTTTTAGCAATTTCAACAAAATTAAAAATTAAACGAAAATGTGTTCCTGTAATTTGGTTATTTATGAGGGTCTGGATTGTGCATCAAAAACATTGAAAATATGGTATTTGTATTTAAATTCTTGATGAATCACATTGTTATTTAATTTAAATATTGGATTATGTGAAATACCCCCTCTTGAGCTTCTTCAATTCTCCGAGGGTTACGTCTCGTTTGTTCGGCAACGGTTTCGTAGGCTCGCGGATTAATTTCACCGGGCGGTAAATCGACCACCCCACATATCATTGTCTAATTTTACCGAAAACTAATACGTAATGATTTAATTATATTAATTGATTAAATCTGAATAATAAGTTGTATCATGTTAACATTAGAGGTCATACACTATGCCCCATTCCGCCATTCGTAATTTGCATTTTTAATATTGTCACATGACATCATAGTATTAATGACTAATGATTAATTAGTAACTCAATTAAAATCAAATCAACACCAAATATATAAAAATGGATTAATTATTAATTAGCATGTATTTTTATTAGTACGTTGAAATTAACAGCTAATTCGTTTTTATGTATTAATTGCGTTGCTAATTACCTCCACTAACTCTCTTCGAAATACGCACACAAGATGGGAGAGGAGTTGTGGGGGCAAAGTAAAATTGCCCTTGACATTATACATGGAACTCGACATTAGCGGTAGGATGGGCAACGTTAACAAAGAAATGCTCTTCCCATTTCGGTTCCTCGGAATTGGGTATGACGCGGGTTTGAGTCACGATTATACCCGTTAAGTATCACTTGTGATTATTTTATTATATTTTATTTTTTTATTATTATGGTTCGTCAATGGTTTCATGCAAGGGGTACAACAAGGCGCAGCACATCCTGCTAAACATCATCTCATTCTCGCTTCTAAAATCCATATGTCTAGGTCCCCATGAAGGAGATGCACGATACCACCACCGGTACTGGTACCGGCCTCGGTACTGGTGTTGGGGTAAGAGCTCGAACCGGGTTCATTTGGTACAGTTTCGATTTCATTGTTTGACAGGGTGGAATGAAATGTAGAATGAATGAAAATCTCGTAGTGTAGCACTATTCGATGCAAACGAAATCAACTCCAAATTAGTCCAGTGAAAATCAAAATGTACTAGAATTACTTACAAGAGAAACTACCAAATTACCTCTCCGGATTAATAAAGATTGATTTTCTTGATTGTTTCACAATTCCTATTTATAGTGATAATCACATGAGTAGAAGTTAGATCAATCATTCTCAACCACTCAAACTATAACAGCCTAATTAACTAATAACAGTTCTATAATTAGGACAAGATTAACTGTTTTAATTCAACTCTAATTATACTATGATCTTGGCTTGTATAATTCGTCAAGTAACAATAGCCCAAATACTTCATAAATATATGAGAGGGGAAAATGTGATATAATTTTTTTATAAAGAGTAAATATGATATTTTGGGCTTTTAAAAGGGTATGCAAATTACAAAATACCTTACAATTTAAAAGGCTGGGCTGAGAGTAAAATATATAATGTGCCAAAATTATTGAAAAATTACGGTTTTAGCCCTCCATAAAAGATAAAATAAGAAAACTAAAAATTTGTATGCAACATCACAACTAGAACTACAAATATTATTTTCCCTCAATTTTCAAATAAAATATATTTAAACACAATAAAGTCCATTTATTTTTCACTCTAAATTTCATAGTAGCTCTTGGACACTACTCCGAGTCCGAGCAATACAAGTGAGCAAATATAAATTATCCAAAAGAGAAGAAAAAAGAGTTTCACTTTCCCAAAGAAAAATATTATATGACAATTTTGCCCTCGTGACTTCCAAAAATTACAAAAAGGTTTCACTTGCTCTCCTCCTGAAATTAGATGTGAAATTAGATGAATAGAGTAAGATTTTATCAATGTGAAATTAGATGAATATTGCTTACTTCCCAGATTAATCAAAAAAAAAATTCAAACCCTAGATTATGCATGAGACTAAAGAGACTAGCATATACCATATTTCTGAAAGTCGGAATCGTCTCATGCTGGAGTAAGAATCGGTTAAATCGAAAAAATTGAAAAAAATAGTTATAAAATATTATATAAATTAACACATGTTGAAATAATGATCTTTATTTGAGAAAAATAGTTATAAAATAGTTCTTTAAATCGTCCGAGTTCTGAAAGTCGGCACTCATTTTGTAAAGCAAATATAAAGATTATTTTAAAACTAATTTGTTCAATAATGATAAAAATATGAAAAATTATTTTAAAATAATAGTTATATTTGAGAAAAATTAAGACAAGTTGTAAAAAAATATAGAATGAGTTTTCAAATTAACACAATGAGAATATAAACTTATACTTAAATTTAATAATTTCTAGTACAATATTTTTTTTTGAAAATACGATTTTTTTTTGAGAAATAAAATACTATTACATATATCATTTTATAAAATATGAATATTTTTAACATGCACACATTTATTTTTAATGAAAATATGATTTTCTAAGATTTAATAATGAAGTATAATATTTATTTGGATTTTTTTAAATAATGCAATTTGGCACAATATGAGACGCAATATCAGCGAAAATTAAATTTGACAAACTCTCGACTTTTCAAAATTCGAGAGTGTCATTTTTTATAGTTTCAAACTTCTTAGTCTATTTTGATTAATTTCAAACTAAATTAGTCTACAAACAAAAAAATTCCAAATTGATCACACACGTTACCTATCATGTATCAACTCACGGAAAATAAATACAAATCGTACTCTTGAAAATACGTCATTATTATATGTATCTTTAAAAAAATATTATATTAATTCATATAAATATATATATATTTTTCTTTCCTATATTTTCATATTGAAAAAATATCATGTATATGTACTCAATAAATAAAATGTCGATGCTTTGTTGAAAATATCAGATTTGTTCTTTCATTTACGAAAACAATTCAAATTCAAATTATCAATACCCAATTGAACATTTGAACTGAGACAGAGAATTTGAAAGGTCCGTGTTTTATTTTTAATATCCATAAACATTAGGGTTCTTTTGTGAAAACTTCCCCAAAATAAATAGTCAAGTTGACGATTCTAAATTCTAATTTCAACAAAACTCTAAACCTTCCTCTTCCACTTTGACTTTCCTCTCGTCGAAATTAGATTGGTAAGCTCTTAATTTTTTCGGTTTTGTGTATCAATTAGATTTTGTTTGTCTTTGGTACCGGTTTGTACAAGTTATCTTCGGTACCAATTTGTATGAAGGAGCTAATTATATTAGTGTACCAGTTTTGTTGTGCTTGTAAATTAAAATCTAATTGTATTCATTATGATTTTTTGTAGTTGTCGGTGGAATTAGTCATTATTACTACTCAATTAAAGAAGAGGATGGATGAGGGTTCTGACAGGCTAAGCAATTTGCCCGATTCGGTGCTTGTAGAAATCTTATCTCCGTTGAATGCAAAAGAGGTGTTCCAAACACGCGTACTATCAAAGCGATGGCTTAATGTCTGGGCCTCGGTTCCGCGTCTAGATTTCAACTCGAACGATTTCGACTCGGCAAGAGATCCCAACATATTTATGAAATTCGTTTCGAGGTTTTTGGATCTTCGTGGAGATAGCGTTAATACAGACGAATTCATACTTAAGTATGATGAATCCTGGGTCGGCCTTCAGAACCCAGCCGATATCTCAAAAAGATGGATCCTTTATGCATTGAATCACAACCCTAAGAACATTCTCGTAGATGTACTATCATTGGACGAGAATTTTCACTTACCTCAGCGATTTTTCATTTGTGAATCCCTAGAGAAGGCATACTTGAATATTCGCATCTATTGGGATATTCCTATGAATATGATAGTACCTGATAGAGTATGTCTCCCAAATCTAAGAGAATTACATTTACAGAACCAATCCATAGACAAAGAGTACATGGAAAAGATTCTTTGTGGGTGCCCGGTTCTTAAACTTTTAAGCTTGGCTTATTGTTATCTGATGATGGATGAGATTTTATTTCGAAATTTGGAGTGGTTGACTATTGAGAATTGCGGTTTTGATATTATATCGGACCAAAGAATTTGTTTAATTTCAGCCCCTAAACTTGAATATCTTGCACTAAACTTTTGCGATAAAAGAATCGAAACGGGATTAAAGCTCAAAGATATGTCTAAGGTTAACAAAGCAATGATTCTAACCCCAGATTTTTGCTCCAATTCTTATTTTCTTAGTAGCCTTTCAGGCGTCGCAGATCTGAGTATATACTTCTATAACTTGGGGGTATGTGAGTTATAATTTCTTTGATTTTATTATTTTTCTTATTTTGATTTATTGAATAATCAAATTATTTTTTTAAAATAATTGTAGGAAGTGTTAAATATTGAAATACCGCATTGCCCAACATTTTACAATTTAAAGATTCTCACCCTTTGGGACAACTGTGTGCTCTGTAATTTTTTCCAAATTCTCTCTTTCCTTGCGCATTGCCCTAATTTGGAGGAGCTTATCTTATTCCATTGCGCGTGCCGTCAGGTACTTAAGTTTCATATTTATATACTCGATTGGTTATTTATTTACTCGTTTGGATAATATATACTATTTTGAATTTGAATATTATATACTCATTTAAATATTAAAATAGTATTAAATGATCTTGTCTGTGTACACGGAGATATGCTTATATTATCTTCGAAACATAATAATCGGTCTACTGTTGTGATATATCATTCTCTTCCAAGAAAAAGCTATATATATGTTTATATTGTTTGAATTATATTATTATATTGTTAATACAAACATTATTTTCTGAAGCATCAAAAAGCAGAAAGAGATGAAGTATTGGAGAATTTATTGGCGCAAACCGAAAGGTTTTGTTGTGAGCACCTCAAGTTGGTCAATATTGAATCCTGTGGGTATGATGCTGAAAGCGCACGTCAAGTTGAAAAAGTTATTTTGCATTGTACAAAAGGAATCGAGGGGGTTGAAGTCATCCTTCCGAAGTTCTGATTTTGCCTAATTTCCAGGAATATTTTGTTTTCTTATTATATATGAATATGAATAGTATCAATATTGTCTTTTCCTTGAGAACACTTGTTTTGAGGAAGAATATAATAGGAGAGATAACAAAGTTCAATTTAAGAAGAGAGTTTTATTGCTTTAAGTTATCTCATTTCATTTAATATGATTAATCGAGTATTTTGGTTTCTTGCTTTAAGTTTTATTGCTTTAAGTTTTATTGCTTTAAGTTCAATTTGAGAACACTTGTAGTTGTCAGTGGAATTAAAGAAGAGGATGAAAGGGGGTTCTGACAGGCTAAGCAATTTGCCCGATTCGGTGCTTGTAGAAATCTTATCTCCGTTGAATGCAAAAGAGGTGTTCCAAACACGCGTACTATCAAAGCGATGGCTTAATGTCTGGGCCTCGGTTCCGCGTCTACATTTCAACTCGAACGATTTCAACTCGGAAAGAGATCCCAACAGATTTATGAAATTCGTTTCGAGGTTTTTGGATCTTCGTGACGATAGCGTAAATACCGACAAATTCAAACTTACGTATTGTCTTCCTGACGATATCGTAAATACCGAGAGATTCGTTTCGAGGTTTTTGAACCCAACCGAAACGTCTCGTTCGGTAAAAAAGTGGATCCTTTATGCATTGAACCACAACCCTAAGGAGTTTTGCGTGCTAGTAACAGCAAGACACGAAAATGTTCAATTACTTGAGCGCCTTTTCACTTGTGAATCCCTAGAGGTGGCATGTTGGTCTATTTTCGGCACGGGGGATAGATATAAGTTCGTACCTGATAGAGTATGCCTTCCAAATCTAAGAGTATTACACTTAACGAACCTATTCATAGAGAAAGAGTACATGGAAAAGATTTTTCGTGGGTGCCCCGTTCTTAAACGTTTAAGCTTGTTTGAGTGTGATCTCATGATGGATGAGATTTTATTTCAGAATTTGGAGTGGTTGGATATTTCGGATTGCAATTTTGACAGTAAATCGAACCCAGAAACTTGTTTAATTTCTGCGCCTAACCTTGAATATCTTGAGCTAGCATTGATCGATGCAATGGAAATTGGATTGAAGCTCAAAGATATGTATAAGGTTAACACGGCAAGAATTACATTCGTAGATAGTAGGTCCAGTTCTGATTTTCTTAGTAGTCTTTCAAGCATCGCAAATCTGAGGATATGCTCCGATAACTTGGAGGTACGTAAGTCATATTTTTCTTGAAAAAAATAGGGATTTTCTTCCTTGTTTTATTTTAATTTGATGTATTGAATAATGATATTACATTTTTAAAATTATTGTAGGAAATGTTAGAAAATGAAATACCACGTTGCCCAACATTTTACAATTTAAAGATCGCCACCTTCGAAGACTTTACGTTTCACAAGTTTCTCCCAATTCTCTTTTTCCTCGCACATTGCCCTAATTTGGAAAAACTTGTCTTAAATCATAAAGGGTGGGAGTGTGAGGTACTTAATTTCGTATTATATACTCGATTGGTTATTTATTTACTCGTTTGGATAATATATATAAATGATTTTGTCTTTGGAGATATGCTTATAATATCTTTGAAACATAATAATTGGTGCATAACTTGAATTATATTATTATATTGTTAACACAAACATTATTTTCTGAAGCATGGGGAAGGAGAAAGAGATGGAATAGTTGAGGAATTATTGGAGCAAACCGAAACGATTTGTTGCGAGCACCTCAAGTTGGTACATATTATATCTTACTCTACATCGAATGAAGGCGCGCGTCAAGTTGAACAAGTTATTTTGCATTGTACAGAGGGAATAGAGGGGGTTGAAGTCATCCTTGAAGAGCGTTGATTTTGTCTAATTTTCAAGAATATTTTTTTATTTTGCGTTGTATACAGTGTTTTAAATTGCGGCGATATTGCGGATATTGCGGATTGAGATTTAGAACCGCAGCTTCGCAATGAAATATTGCGACAAATGTCGTTTTTGGAATATTGCGGATATTGCGGCGAGATTGGGGCGAAATATCGGTATTATTGCGGATATATCGGGTCAAAATTACGAATAATATTCAAATCCTTGTAATTTTCTCATCCTTCCACCAAAATACATGAAATTTATATCGAAATCACTCATCTCGACGAGAGGAACGCAATCATGGCCTTGGATTTGTCAAATTTGAAATGTTTTTACTGAATTAATCACAAAACACACGTTGAAGTAATTTCATCAAGAATTATTTAATATAAAGATTATAACATGATTTTGTGATTAGTTATTATTTAATTTGCATATTTTATTGTCAAAATATGTGACAAAATACACTCATAACGTATATAACTTCTAAAATGTGTAAATTTCAGCTTTGAATGTATGAATTTCATAATTTTCAATATGTTCCATTGATGTTTCAATATCAAATTTGAGTCATATTGTTTTGATATTTTTAGGATGTCGATGAAAAATTCTATAACAAAACCTAAATTCAAAGATCCCGCATGGGAGTATGCTCATCGCGCGGACCCTATTAACTCGTTGTTATTGTTATTATTATTATTATTTTGAAATCTCATGTTTTAATTACGGACAATCAACTTTTGGGTATTTTAATTATGAACATTGAACTATTATTATTATTTTAATTAATGAAAATCTTATGATCACCTTTTTTTGTCCCATAAAAAAAGTCCCCGGACAATAGATATTTTATTTCGTTTAGAAGAAAATTATAAAAAAAAAAAAGGTATGATATTAATTGTGAAACAAAAAGTATTGTGAAAATATATATTTAAACACACTATTATTATTACATAATTTAATATCGCAACAATTGTCCGCAATAAAGTCATAGCGCCGCAATTGCGTCCGCAATCGCAATCCGCTGCAAAAAAAAAAGTCCGACCGCAATGGACCGCAATATCGTAATTTAAAACATTGGTTATATATGAACTAGCTTTACTCCCGCGCAATTGCGCGGGACAATTCGGAACTCGGATCTAAATAAATTTAGGGTATATGTTGCAATGTTGGATGTGAATATGATCTGAACAATTACAGATATATTGTATGTAATATGTAAAAACAAAATACACAAAACATGAACAGTTCACAACAGAACAACATATAATATTACACAACTTATAATAATAAGAGAAATATAAGAATTAAATCAATACAAAATTATATTTAATTTAGTTATTAAAATATTATGCAGTCAAATGTGTCTAAAAAAACACTTTTATTCGGACATAAAATCAGTGAGCAGGGTGTTTGCCTCAGTAAATCGTGATATTTATAAATTTTATAGCAATAACCGTTTGAGTTGTTCAAGAGCCGGTTTCTTACACAATTCAAATAGTTATTGCTTAAAAAATTCTATTTTTTATACATCATCAGAGAAATTAGAAAAACGAATAAAAAATATGTAAAATTATCGAGAACTAAAACATTAATCGTGAAAAGCTTAAATTGTCGTATATATCCGAATCATATCAAATGTTTGAACCGTATAATATCTTAGATTACCAGGCATAAACAAATCATGTCAACCAACTGGAATGTATGTTTCGTACAAAAGTATTTAGCCTAATCATGAAATTGTAGTATTTGAATTGATTTGCGATCAACATTTTTTGTTCGATTAATATTCACTGCATTATTCATATAAAGTAGAGAGTTTTTCTAATTTTTTCGTTGTCGACCATGCATTTGAGTTGGCTCTTTGAGGCATGACAGGAAGCATTTGAATTTAGCTGCGTTGAACAATTCTTAATCAACCAAGATTAAGAATCGATACCAAAAAAACTTTTTAGCAATTCTTTTATTTTAGGCCAACAAAGTGTGCATTTCATTTGTTCCTCTAAAGCAGGATGGAATACATCCAATTTAATTGTCATGAACAATTTTCCTCGATGGACATTGCTTGCATTATTATTCACATAAGGTGCAAAGCTTTCACGATTTTTTGGTAATCGACTGTGTATTTGACTTGTTTGTAGACAGGCTGGGAAGCATTCGAATTTATTTGTTGCGAGCAGTTTATGATCAACATAATTGATTGCATTATTCACATGAAGTACAAAGTTCACACCGAGACAATATTTTTTTGCGATATTTATTGCCATCAAGTATAAACCAATAAAAAGAAAATGCAGACATGAATAACCACACAAATAATAGCGAGCATATTTCATTTCTTCATACAAAATAAACATTTCAGAATATTTCTCCCCTTGTGTTATTTTCCCAGTGATTTCACTTCCGACGTTTGCAAGAAAAACCAACTATGTGATTGTAAGTTGATAAACAATAAGAAGCAAACACATCAATTTTTTCCATACAATGCAAATATTTTATGATTTAGTTTCTTTTTTCCATTTTTTCATCTCGTTCCTTTTCTACTTCAGATGATGATGATGATGATGATGACCGTGAATGATGAAACATTCATTATCATTATGATTTAAAATTTATTAAGAATCAAACATAAGTACCGCTTCAAGGATATTTATTTAACTCTCGATTTTGAGTACTCGCTTCATCTAATCTCTCTAATTTCACTTTGAACTCCCACGAAGTAATAACACGTGATATTTAGAGTAGCCACCAGTTTCTGCCAGCGAGCTCAAACGACAATACCTATTCACATACGAAAAAATGCATTTATATCAAATGAAGCATAATATTTATATAAACAGTGAATTTTGTCCGATTAAAAAATGAAAAAAAGACCCGTGAATTATCTCATAATAGAAGACTGAATAGTCGAGCGCGTGAGGCGTGTCCAAGCGTGTCCAAAAGTTATCTGGTGAGTTGGCGCCATCTCAGCAAGAACAATGTCCTACAAAAGTATATTTCATCAATATTGCAGGGGCATTTTTAAAATATCCCTAAATTATATTATAATAAAGACTCAAGTAATTTTTCAATACAAAACCTAATTAATATTATATTACATAATTTGAATCTACAAATCTCTCTCATTAAGAATTTTAGACACGATATTATCAAAATAATCGCGAGTAGCCTGCAAAAGACTCAATTTCCAAGATCTTTTTTACAATTACAAAAAACACAGGGTTCTTTTCACAAATATTCTTTATTACTAAGTTGTATGATTATACTTCATCCTAAAAACAAAGGCAAAACAAAAAAAACCATTTCGAATTAAAAAAAAACAGATTTCTGCACATTAAAAAATTACAAAATAAAAGTGTTAATAAACATAAATTAATAGTAATAAAATATTTCGAGAATAATCAAACTGAAGTTATTATTACCAGGTCTTAAAGCTCGCATTCTCTACTGACTTTTCTCAACCCGTTACATTCATCTCCATTATAGGCCCTACCTCGAAGTGATTTCGCATGATGACAGAAAAATTAGGCATTTGCCACTATTTGGTTCACCAGAACATGAAAATTTTATCTTGATATGTGTGCACAGTCCCGAGCTAGGGCAACAATTTAGAGATTTTTTTTTTATGCACACACACTAAAAAAACCATGGAAATCTTAACTCTCCTTTCTCTCTCGTGTGATAAAACTAAAGAAGATGGAGAAGAAGAAAGAAGTAGATAAATAGGCAAGATAGTATGTGAATATTAGTTTCTACATTTTGTGTTTTGGACAAAAGAAAGTTAAAACTATTCATACTATTTTGTGACTACACTTACAACATATCCACATCACATCAGATCGGAAGAAGGATTGGCCCAATAGTAATTTAATATGTTTGTTTGTATTCTAATTCACTTTCATATTTCTACCATTTATTGCTCAAGATGATGTGGCATGATAGAATTGAGCATATATTTTAATTTAGTTATATATGTACAAAGTTGTAGAATACAACAACATCATATAATTAGGTGCATTCAATAAAACTCTCTCTATTCTCAAAATTATGTACAATAAAAGAGGGGCAACTTTCACGTGTAACCCTACAAATTCTCAAAATGCTTTGTATGTAACCACAAATTAAAAACATCATGAATATCCAAAAATATAAATATCTTGTATGTCACTAAATTTTTTGTAATTTCTTTTTTTTTCTAATTTACATTACAAAATTCATAAAATATTATTGGTTTATTATCTTTTATTTATGTATGTCTCAACTTAAAAAAAAAAAAAGCAGTTTACATTTATTTGGAAATTAGGAAAAAATACTATTAGTAATATTTCTCATTTTTATTGTAACGTTCGTGATATTTCATATTTTTAAGGGTATATATATAATTTTGTGTTTTTCCAAAGGCAAAAGAATCATGCTACAAATAACTAAAAAAAATACTACAAATAAATATATATGAGTTTCATAGAAAATAAAATACAACAGATAATTGATTAATTGAAAAAAAAGTAGAAAAATATCAAGCAATATCGTGGAACTAGTGGGCTTTGAGAAAAAAAAAAAGTCATGACAATAATTGTAGATGCACATCTTGAAGCAAATTTATTTTTATTTATTTCTTACTAGCGCTTTGCCCGTGCAATTGCGCGGGCTAGTTTATTTTTCTTCATGTTTCGTTTTCGTTTTCGTATTTGCATTTTCATTTGTGTTCATGTTTTGCTGGTTTCCTATTTGAAACATGTTACTTTACCATGAGATTTAAAAAATACAAATATCTTGAACTTTTCTAAATTGTTGAGGCAATATCTTGAAGTAAAATTTAAGTTCACTAATATTTTGGTCTGGGGCAATCAAATTGTCGGGACCGCCCCTGTGTGCGCATTCTCGAGTTCATTAAATTCTGATTGTACCATACATCCGTGAACGAAACTTTGGTATCATCTCATCTCCCGATATGTTTCCTGTTACACAACAAATCAAAATTTCGGTCTGTTAAGTATGTATATTATTCGACAAAAACATTATTCGACAAAGGATACTATTACAAAGCTCAATTCGAGGAAAATTGAACTGATCATTCAAGCCTTTCTATTATTTATTAATTTTGAATTGAACATATTATCTCGTATTTCCCTTTCTCATTCTTATTATCTCGCAAAACTGATATTCTGGACTGGTCAAAAACCATAAAATATCATAATCAAGAACACACTTAAAATCAGAAAAGTATCACATACTGAAAAATAGGGTTTTCGTTCATATACACCCATGAATTTGTTATCTGAAAACAAATAGAAAATCTGATTGATAAAAATTTGAAAAAGAAACTTAAATACCAACTTACGAAATGAAGAACGCTTCTCAGCCTGCTGTTCTCGTCGACCGTTTGTTAAATTTAGAGTTTTCAGAATTGCTTTTCCGTTTTGTTTCGATTTTGTCTGATGCGGAGGCGATACAGAAGCTCCGGCGTCTTCTCTGGCAATCGATCTGGTTGTTGTGCCTGTGTCTTCGTGCTCTCTACCGATCGATCGATGAAGCTAGGGTTTCAGGCAGCTTTGTTTTCACAAAGAATATTAGCGATTTTTTTTGTCGCTGATCGTTCAGACGCTATTAAAGCTCGACGGAGAAGTTGCTTCGTTTCTGGCCGGATTGCGTCGTTTCGTCCCTCTAGGTGCGGCTAGGGTTTAATATTTGATTTCAATACAATTTTGTGTTTACTTTTGAAAACTTTTTGAAATTCGGTGCAATGATTTGAAATCATTCCTCGTTCTGAAAGTCAAATCAATTTGGCATGGAAAGAATACACCCATATAAAATAAACTATTCCTGTTTATTAGCAATTTCAACAAAATTAAAAAATCAAAGAAAATATGTTCCTGTAATTTGGTTATTTATCAGGGCCTTGATTGTGCATCAAAAACATTGAAAATAAGGTATTTGTATTTAAATTCTTGATGAATCACATTGTTATTTAATTTTAATATTTGATGGTTGACACTTCCTACTTCCTTATTCACCAATGTCCATCATTTTATAAAATACAGGAAAAACCCCGATTCGTCCTAACTTCACCAATTGTGATGTAGGCAAATTGTATTTGCAACATTAAATCATGCTATTTATTCAAAAGACGAAAATATAAATAACTGAAAATAAAACACAATAATTTTATGTCCCAAATTATCAAAAAAAAACAACAAATGATCAAATAATAGCCATGATTTCGTTATATCATGCAAGTCCTTGATTTCTCATTTGATGATATTCTTCTTCCAAGTTTTTCATTGGATCGCAAGTGTGGTGCATGATAAATTTCATTTTCACTCGTACAAAAATTTATATTAGACGGTGCTCGTAAATGTATAGAATGAACTTGAAGCCATCCAAACTTTTCAAAATTCTAGTGTCATTTTTTATAGTTTCAAATTTCTTGGTCTATTTTGATTAATTCCAAACTAAATTAGTCTAAAAAAAAAAAAAATTCCAAATTGATCACACTCGTTACCTATCATGTATCAACTCACAAAAAATAAATACAAATCGTACTCTTAAAAATACGTCATTATCATACGTATCTTTAAAATATATTATATTAATTCATATAAATATATATATATATATATATATATATATATATATATATATATATATATATATATATATATATATATATATATATATAATTTTCTTTCCTAGAAATATCATGTATATGTACTCAAAAAATAAAATGTCGATGCTTTGTTGAAAATATCAAATTTGTTCTTTCATTTGCGAAGACAATTCATATTCAAATTATTAATTTGAAAGATCAGTTTTTTTTAAGAAGTATTCTTAAACAAGCAGGCAATACCCAATTGAACCGAGACAGAGAATTTGAAAGGTCGGTATGTTTTACTTTTAATATCCATAAACATTAGGGTTCTTTTGTGAAAACTTCCCCAAAATAAATAGTCAAGTTGACGATTCTAAATTCTAATTTCAACAAAACTCAAAACCTGCCTCTTCCACTTTTACTTTCCTCTCGTCGAAATTAGATTGGTAAGCTCTTAATTTTTCGGTTTTGGGTATCAATTAGATTTTGTTTGTCTTTGGTACCGGTTTGTACAAGTTATCTTTGGTACCAATTTGTATGAAGGAGATAATTATATTGGTGTACCAGTTTTGTTGTGCTTGTAAATTAAAATCTAATTGTATTCATTATGATTTTTTGTAGTTGTCGGTGGAATTAAAGTAGAGAGAGGATGGATGAGGGTTCTGACATGCTAAGCAATTTGCCCGATTCGCTGCTTCTAGAAATCTTATGTCTGTTGAATGCAAAAGAGGCGCTCCAAACACGCGAACTATCAAAGCGATGGCTTAATCTCTGGGCCTCGCTTCCGCGTCTAGATTTCAACTCGAACGATTTCAACTCGATCGATTTCAACTCGATCGATTTCAACTCGGAAAGCGATCCCAACATATTTATGAAATTCTTTTTGAGGCTTTTGAATCTTCGTGACGATAGCGTAAATACCAACAAATTCAGCCTTATGTATTGTCTTCGTGGCGATAGCGGAAATACCGACGCAATCAGCCTTATCTATTATTTTCGTGACGATAGCGTAAATACCGACAAATTCGTTTCGAGGTTTTTGAACCCAACCGAAACGTCTCGTTAGGTAAATTAGACCGAATTTGATGACCTTATTTGTGCGTGTCTGAGCCTTTTGTAATATTTGATTTGAATATAATTTTGTGTTAACTTTTGAAAACTTGATTTTGAAATTCGGTGCAATGATTTGAAATCATTCCTCGTTCTGAAAGTCAAATCAATTTGGCATGGAAAGAATACATCCATAGGCTCCGTTTGGAAGGAGGATAAGTATGTATAATTTTTTTGAGAGATAAAATTTTATCTCTTCTTAATCCGAATTTTTAAATTGTGTTTGGTAAGACGATGAGAATAAGAATTGGGATAGCTTTGAATTTAAAATAAAATTTATTGCAAATGACATATATATCCTTCATAAAATATTGAGTATTTGTTTGCAAGAATATATGATTACATGTTCTATTAGAAATATATATGAACATTTTTTGTGTTTCCTACTTACTTTACCATGAATAACATTAATATAATTCTATTGAAAGAAAAAAATAATCCAAATTCAAATTCAATAATTTTTTTTTTTTTTTTTTTTAAGCTTGTTCCGAGACTCAACTTCAATAATTACAACGTAATAAAAAATTAATTTGATAACAATTACACAAAAATCATATGTATTTCTAAAAAAAAAAAATTGCAACTCTTATTCTTCATTTCTCATCCACTATTTTTGTGTCTCCGCAGGTTTTAACACACGCACAAACACACACCAAATTAAGAAAACATACACACACACAAATCATAAAAACAATAACAAACATACATATAAATATCACTCATTAGATATCTCACTTAAACTCACTAATATTTAGAAACTTCCCTTTAAATTTCAATCAACAAAATATAATTAGGGAACTTCAATAAAAAGAAAAGATTCACAATTGACTTCATTGCACTACAATCGTATATACATTTCATTCGTTTATGTTTCTCATGGGACACAAACCACTATATCATTTTTTATACTTCTTGATCTATTTTGATTAATTCCAAACTAAATTATTCTACCAAAAAAAAAAAATTCCAAATTGATCACACTCGTTACCTATCATGTATCAACTCACAAAAAATAAATACAAAACATACTCTTAAATATACGTCATTATCATACGTATCTTTAAAATATATTATATTAATTCATATAAATATGGGGAGTTATATCATACACCCTTTTACGAGGGTATTTTGAGTATTTTAGCAATTAATTATATTTGTAAAAGGGTGTATCATAAAATTTATCTTTTATGGAAATTTTTGTTTAAATGAACAACAAAAAATTCTAATTTAGTTAAACATTAATTGATAAATATATTTGATATCTTACCTTAAATATTCATAAATGGATAATTACTCCAAATACCCTTAAAAATAGGTGTATGATAAGGAAATGAGTGTATGATAGAAGCCCCCTATAAATATATATATAATTTTCTTTCCTACAAATATCATGTATATGTACTCAAAAAATAAAATGTCGATGCTTTGTTGAAAATATCAAATTTGTTCTTTCATTTACGAAGACAATTCAAATTCAAATTATTAATTTGAAAGATCAGTTTTTTTTAAGAAGTATTCTTAAACAAACAGGCAATACCCAATTGAACCGAGACAGAATTTGAAAGGTCGGTATGTTTTACTTTTAATATCCATAAACATTAGGGTTCTTTTGTGAAAACTTCCCCAAAATAAATAGTGAGTTGACGATTCTAAATTCTAATTTCAACAAAACTCTAAACCTGCCTCTTCCCCTTTGACTTTCCTCTCGTCGAAATTAGATTGGTAAGCTCTTAATTTTTCGGTTTTGTGTATCAATTAGATTTTGTTTGTCTTTGGTACCGGTTTGTACAGTTATCTTCGGTACCAATTTGTATGAAGGAGATAATTATATTAGTGTACCAGTTTTGTTGTGCTTGTAAAATAAAATCTAATTGTGTTCATTATGATTTTTTGTAGTTATCGGTGGAATTAGTCATTATTGGGTACTCAATTAAAGTAGAGGATGGATGAGGGTTCTGACAGGCTAAGCAATTTGCCCGATTCGGTGCTAGTCGAAATCTTATCTCTGTTGAATGCAAAAGAGGTGTTCCAAACACGCGTACTATCAAAGCGATGGCTTAATGTCTGGGCCTCGGTTCCGCGTCTAGATTTCAACTTGAACGATTTCAACTCGGAAAGAGATCCCGACATATTTATGAAATTCGTTTCGAGGTTTTTGGATCTTCGTGACGATAGCGTAAATACCGACAAATTCAGCCTTACGTATTATCGTCGTGGCAATAGCGTAAATAGCGAGAGATTCCTTTCGAGGTTTTTCGATCATCGTGACGATGGCGTAAATACCGACAAATTCAGCCTTAAGTATTATCTTCGTGGTGATATCGTAAATACCGAGAGATTCGTTTCGAGGTCTTTGAACCCAATCGAAACGTCTCGTTCGGTAAAAAAGTGGATCATTTATGCATTGAACCACAACCCTAAGGAGTTTTACTTTTGCGTGCGAGTAACAGCAAGACACGAAAATATTCAATTACTTGAGCGCCTTTTCACTTGTGAATCCCTAGAGGTGGCATGTTGGTCTATTTTCGGCACGTGGGATAGATATAAGTTCGTACCTGATAGAGTATGCCTTCCAAATCTAAGAGTATTACACTTAACAAACCTATTCATAGAGAAAGAGTACATGGAAAAGATTTTTCGTGGGTGCCCCGTTCTTAAACGTTTAAGCTTGTTTGAGTGTGATCTCATGATGGATGAGATTTTATTTCAGAATTTGGAGTGGTTGAATATTTCGGATTGCTATTTTGATAGTAAATCGAACCCAAAAACTTGTTTAATTTCTGCACCTAACCTTGAATATCTTGAGCTAGCATTGATCGATGCAATGGAAATTGGATTGAAGCTCAAAGATATGTCCAAGGTTAAATCGGCAAGAATTACATTCGTAGTTTGTAGGTCCAGTTCTGATTTGCTTAGTAGTCTTTCAAGCATGGTAAATCTGAGGATATGCTACGATAACTTGGAGGTACGTAAGTCATATTTTTCTTGAAAAAAATAGGGATTTTCTTCCTTGTTTTATTTTAATTTGATGTATTGAATAATGAAATTACATTTTTAAAATTATTGTAGGAATTGTTAGAAAATGAAATACCACGTTGCCCAACATTTTACAGTTTAAAGATCGCCACCTTCGAAGGCTTTATTGTTCATAAGTTTCTCCCAATTCTCCTTTTCCTCGCACATTGCCCTAATTTGGAAAAACTTGTCTTAGAGCCTCAAGGGTGGAAGTGTGAGGTACTTAATTTCGTATTATATACTCGATTGGTTATTTATTTACTCGTTTGGATAATACATACTATTTTTGATATTATCTACTCATTTAAATACTAAAATAATATATATAAATGATTTTGTCTGTGGAGATATGCTTATAATATCTTTGAAACATAATAATTGGTGCATAACTTGAATTATATTATTATATTGTTAACACAAACATTATTTTCTGAAGCATGGGGAAGAAGAAAGAGATAAAATAGTTGAGGAATTATTGGAGCAAAACGAAACGATTTGTTGCAAGCACCTCAAATTGGTACATATTATATCCCACTCTACATGGGAAGGCTCGCGTCAAGTTGTCCAAGTTATTTTGCGTTGTATAAAGGGAATAGAGGGGGTCGAAGTCATCCTTGATTTCGTCTAATTTTCAAGAATATTTTTTATTTTTGTGTTATATATGAATGGGATTAATGTTGGCTTTTTGTTTGAGGTTTTTTTATTGTTAAATTGGTACTTAATTATATTGGTTTGAACTTTTGTATGAATTTGAAGGATTAATTGATTACAATTTTTGTATGCAGGAAATCGGGTTCAATATATAAAATATATTGCTGCAAATTCAAATGCTCAATTACCACAAAATTAAAAAAAAAAAAAGCTCCTTCTTGGTTCTTAAAAACAAAATACATAAATTTAACAACTAGAATATTAGCCATAAAACTTAAAAAATACATTGACAACAAACACCTATATCACAACAAAATATCACGAAATCCCTAAACACGCTTTTCCATGATTTCAACAACCCGTTGCCCATTCTGAGCTCGATTTTCCTAAAATCTCACCAAGCGGCCCAATTTGAGTGAAATCAAATTCATTCAATTTGCTATTTTCCGACGGTTTAACTTTCGTCAATTACCCGATGAAATCTTGCAGTAGATGCGGAGGCGATTCAATTGCAGAAGAAAAAGAGAAATTTCTCTTCGAATAGGAGCTCCGTGCAAAGTTCAAAACATCGTTAGAAGAAATGACGGGTTCGAACGATAAATTCGAGGGGCATTTAAGTACTTCCTTCTCTTTATTCAACGACGCCCTAAAAAACGGAACCACAAAATTAGTAAATTTGTTTCGTTCAAATTTTACTAAAGAACACAAATAGTACCGCATGAACGGAGTAGTAGCGGAAGAAGAAGACGAATTAGAAAAAGATCGAGTTCGTTTAGGGTTTGGGGTTTGTTGTGTTTGTGGTTCCACAGGCTTTCTTGAACGGTGACGGTTACGGACCATGTGTCGTTCGCAATATTTATGCTCCTCCATCGCATTCCGTGCGCATCTCCATTTCTTCCCGTCCGTCCTTCTGCATCCCCCCGGCTCCTCATCCCCTCCATTTCGTCCGTATTTCATGCTTCCCCATACCACTACACGATAAAATATTAAAATATAATGAACATAAGAATTAGGGGGATTGGATTGGATTTGATTGGATTTGATCAATTACTTGTATTGTTGGGGAAAGACGTTGCGGTGCTGGATGGATCCATTAGGTTTCTGCAAATGGAGAAACCTAATGGATTCATTAGGTTTCTGCAAAATATTAAAATAATAATTTGAAAGGTCGATGTCTTATAGGCACGAAAACATTCTTTTGGCAGCGTTACTTTTATCAGCAGAAATCTACCTTTTGGCAGTAGTTACTTTAATCGACATGAAAACTTTCTTTTGGCAGAGGTTACTTTTATCTGTGCCAAAACTACCTTTTGACCATGTTTTTGTAATATTTTATTTTGGTTTATGAGTTCAACATGTAATAGTTAATATATGACCTCATGCATATGTGTATGGAGATATGTATCAAAAAAATTTGTGATGTTTGGGTTTTGTGTTTTATTTGCCAGAGGGGAGCAATTGACAAGTCACAGAACCCACAATTCATGTCGAATAGACCAAGGAAAAATTATGTCCCTTTTATGCTCTCTTCAACCCTAAATTAATTTCATCTCAAACCTCTCTCACTAATCCACCTAAATACAAAACAAAATCAAACTAACTCCAACATTCACCATGTTAAATTAATCGTTGTTGATCTGCAACATACCCCAACGGCTTCTATTTAACCAAAATCAAGTTTCGCCACCAGACCCAAAAGCAAGTTTCGTCGCCATCACAAATTAGAAAAAAACATCTAATTAAACCAAAAGCATGAAAATTTACTGGGATTGAATTTCAAATTTCTTGTGTATAAAGTTAGACCCTTGAGGAGGTGGTGACACGTGGAATAGGGTCATATTCATTTTAGCCCCTTATTTCTTCATTTTTCAATTTTGATATTTTTTGGTAAATTTTCTTTTTAGTCCCTTATTTCTTCATTTTTCAATCTTGATCCTTTTTGGGGTAAATTTCTCTTTTTTTTTTTTGAAAAACTAAAGAGGTGAAGCCTCTTTTAATATATTAAAGCAAAGTTTAATACATTGGTGCGATTTTACATGATAAATGTAAAAAAGTAGTTTCGCAAAAATAATTATAATTGCAAAAGTAAGATACATGCCGAGAGATGGTGCTTTCGGCCATCCTTAGACGAACGCAACCTCCCTCTGCCCTTGGTTTGCCACGCGAGCTCGGATTGTCATCGAAGCTGTCACCGTCGTTGTCGCGGCCCGTCGCTCTCGGACTCGCCCCCAGACTCGCCCCAGACTCGGCCGTCGCTCTCGGCCTCGCCCCAGACTCGGCCCAGACTCGTCCCAGACTCGCCACAGACTCGGCACCAGCCTCGCGATTTTTCGATTTCCCTTTTTCCCTTCCCACTTTTTCCTTTCGAGTTTTTGCTCTTCG
Source organism: Luzula sylvatica (assembly GCA_946800325.1). Taxonomy (NCBI): domain Eukaryota; kingdom Viridiplantae; phylum Streptophyta; class Magnoliopsida; order Poales; family Juncaceae; genus Luzula; species Luzula sylvatica. Next base: position 3,176,305 of record OX326957.1, on the reverse strand, counting down.
AGGAGCTCCAAAATCGCCCCGATGGCGGCCAAGGTTTCGCCCCGATCTGTTCCATACACACATGACAGGGATAGGGCGTATTCGTCACCAGTCCCTTGAATTTTCTGGCCGTCCTCGCTGAATCTGCTGGCCTTCCTCGCCCAATGACCCAGCAGCCTGAATCTCCATTGAATTCTCCTCTTGTCGATTCCCCAACTAGCAACCGTGCTTCTTCTACCCTGTTGCTCGGATAACTCGCTTTTGTAATGATATCATCGCCAGAAATGGAGATCTGCAGTCGGTTTCTCCCAAATGGTGGCAACTTCCCGGACTGAAACAGACTCACAGCATTCTCCGCTCCTTCCGCTTCATCGAACTGGACGCGTGCAGTGACGATTCCAGTAGAGGGATCGGTGCGAGGTAGACAGCCACGGCTGAATCCCTGCCCCTTCTTGTCTTCTTGTCCTTGTCTCCTAACCCAGTTAGTCGTTAAATTCATCACTGGACCTGGAAATTGCTTGTTAATCCCAATAGCCTGCTGAGGGACGCCAAGAGGAGAAGCAGTTATGTAAGAGACATCCCAATCGAAGAATGCGTACGGATCAGCAGCTTCCGATTGCCACGTCAGCACCGCCGCCGCCAGTACAGCCACTACCGCCGCCGCCGCCGCCCACGTCGGATCTGCTGGAGCTGCTAGGTCTTCGTCGCTTCGCTTGCTTGTCGCGGCGCGTCCTTCCAGCTTTCGTCGCTTCGCTTCGCTTCCCTTCGTCGCTTCCTGCTTCGCTTCGCTTCGCTTCATCGCTTCCCTTCGTCGCTTCCCTGGAGCAGGAGAAGGGGACGGGTCTGGTGTCGTCACGTCGCCGGAGAAGGGGGTGGAGGCGGCGAGGGAAGCCTCCACCCCCAAAATCGCCTTTTTCTCTTTTAGGGTTTCTGGCGGCCGCCAACAGAGGTTCGGTAAATTTCTCTTTTAGCCCATTATATTTTCATTTTTCAATTTTGATCCTTTTTTGATAATTTTTTTTTTTACCCTATTTTTTCCTCCTTTTTCGATTTTGGCCCGCGCAATTGCGCGGGGAATAAAGCTAGTTTCATTACAAAATTGCAAGAAACATGAAATTTTTTGCCTTCTCTCTTCCTTCTCGACAAAATCATGGAAATAAACTGAAAATTAGAATGAAAAAAAAAAACTTTCAATACGATAAAAAAAAAAAAAACAGACTGCATAAATTAAATAGAGTGCACCAGATATTATGAATTAGTCTATCGGTGCAAAAAAGAAAACAGACTCAATTAACTTCTATAATTATACAAAGGCACCTTGATATAAAAACCTTACAGTAGTTTGTTCCAAGTGGAATAGTAAGAAATTAAGTTAGATCAGAGAGTAGTATTTTTGTTTCTTATTTCTCTTGTTGAAAAAAATTGCATAGACAAATCAATGAACAGTTAGCTTCTCATAGAATTTCTTAACTTAAATTTCATTACCTCAATACAAACAAGTATTTGATTGGAACTAAATTTCAAATTTCATTTTTTTTTAAATTTCAAATTTCATTACCAAATTGTGAAGAAACTGGGGAATTTTAGGCCTTCTTTGAAATCTGGAAGAAAATCAATATTTATTCTAGAATATAACCTCAATTTGAAATCTGGAAGAAAATGCTGACTAATTGAAGAATAGCAACCATCGGCAGCAACAAGTAAATCTCCTTCAATCTCGACATTCTCATTTGATTCTACGATTTGACAAGTGATTTTTATACTGGATTTATCCTCTGGGATTTGGAAAGCGATGAACTTGTGACCCCATTGGATTTGATTTGACGCTAGGGTTTTATGCAAGAGAGAATGCAAGTCCGCCCAATGGGCTGATCGGCAATTGAAAGTATCGTCTCTTGTTGATGTCTTGCTTGTCTTCGTTATGCCGTTTGTTTCTCTGTTCTAGACATGATTAGAAAGAAAATCGAAAGAGTCAATACATGCCAGAGAGGGGTCTGAGAGAAAGAGAGTTATCCTTACGACTTACGAGGTCTATGGAAAGGGGATATGTGGTATCTAGGACGAGCTGATCAGAGATCCAACGGCCAAGGATCTCCTGAGACTGCCGGTCGAGACCGAGGCCAGCGCCGGTGGAGCTACGAGACGGCGCCGTCGCCGGCTCTGGTGATTTCTCGATCACTATTGCATCCCATCCGGCTGAGACGAGAGCATGAGCGCACGATAGACGGAGACCGGCTATGCTCCCTCCCACTATCACCGCCTTTCCAGTTTTTGGTTTCCTCCCTTCACCATTTCCTTCAATTTGGCTGTGCATGCCTTGTCATCTCGAGTGAGTTGGACGGAGGAGAGGAGAATCACGACTCACGAGGCCATTGTTGTTGAAGATGAAATAGAAGTACAATTCTGGGTTTTAACATATAACAATCCCGAGAATTGAAAGTCTGGGTTTTATAATAAAACAAACCAGAGAATTGAAATTCCGCGTTTTAGCTTATAATCTAAACTGGAAATGTGCTTTTGTATTCTGCCAGAGATCATCATGTATAAACTATGAAGTATGAATGCATGCTTTTAGTATTTAAGTCATATAGCAAGAATGAAGTATTTTTAATTATATATACAAGTGCTGGTCATTATCTGAATGATTGAATTTACATATCAATTGAGGTTTGATGATGATAATTAAGAATATTTCCGTTGTAATCATTTTTTCGAATGATAATGACTCTATTAGTTTCAAAATAATGAAAAATCAGAGAAAATCAATAATTGAGAGAAATCAAATAGATTGTAATATTCGTTATCAATCACTGGGTAGATGCAATCAAACTTAGGAAACTAAGCAAACCCATTTTTGATTTTCCATAATAATAATCTAAACAAACCCATTTTTGATTTTCCATAATAATAATCACTAGGTTGATGCAATCAAACTTAGGAATCTAAACAAACCCATTTTTTATTTTCTAAACTTAGGAAACTAAGCACATTTCATTTTACTTGCAAATTAAACATGGAAAATATATTTCTTCAAGTATATTATTTACCATCCAAATAATTGATATAATAAATTACTTTAAGAAATGAAAAATTATATAAATATAATTAAATAAATCGAGCCACATATAAGTGTCTTTTCATCTCAGTCACATGTTAATCTGCAAAATACAATTCGAACTCCAAACAAAAATTATTAGATTTAATTTATAATTATTCTGTCTCCTTGAAAATAATGATTTGTATATCTTAAATTATAAAACTTATTTGCGGTTTCTTCAGTTACATAAATATGTAATGTTATTATTAATAGTTATAAAGTTAGGGAAATCGCCGTCATCTGGTGCCTCCACGTCACCCTTCTAATATGGACCGTTCGATCAAAATCGGACGGTCTAAAATTGAATGGACGCGGTTTACATGATTCATGTTATGTTGGTATGGCACGGTTCATATGGACCGAGTCCATCCGGCCTTGAAATGGCCTCATCCACTTACACCCCATTCTCCTCTTCTCTCTTTCTTCATTTGCACGATTAGAAAGAAAAAGAAAGAACCCTAGACCTAAAAGTGCCCTTTAGCGACGATACGGACGATTCTTTCGCCGGCTTCTTCCAGTCCCACAGTATGGTTTGCAGTCGATTTCTTTGCTTATTGTTTTCGTTTTTTTTGTTGTTGTTGTTCTCCTCATCTGCGAGCTTTTGGTGCTTTTTCTAATGGTTTTGATTTCTAGGGTTTTTCCCGATTTTTTTTCTTACTGTCTTGGTTGTTTTCTTTCTTTGCAAGATTTTGCTTATGTTTCGAATGAATTTGGTTTACGGGCTTGCACAATATGTGTATTGGAGACGATTTTGCTCCTTATCGGTCTCTTTTTAATCTTTGGTGTTGGATGAGGACTGGATTTGGTCGCCAGTTCCTGATTTCGACTGTTCTGATTAATATGATATGCATATTGGGCACGATTTTGCCCTTTATCGGTGGTTTTGATTTCTAGGGTTTGCACTGATTTCTTTTCTTACTTTTTTGTTGTTTTATTGTTATTGTTTTATTCGTTTGCAAACTTTAGCTGATGTTTCGAATGAATTTGATTTTATCGGCTTGCAAGATATGCGTATTGGGCACGATTGTGTCCCTTATCGGTTCTTCTTTAATCTTTCGTGTTGGATCGGGACTGGATTTGGTCCCCATTTTCTTATTTTAATGGTTATGATTAATATGATATACGTATTGGGCACGATTTTGCCCATTACTGGTCTCTCTTTACTCTTTCGTGTTGGTTCAGGGCTGGATTTGATCGGTAGTTTCTGATTTTGTCTTATTCTCTCTCTTCATCACTGCTTGATGGTTCTGATTTATATCTCTTCTTTCTTTTTATTATTCGATCAGGGATGAATTTGGTAACTGGTTTCTGAATTTTGCTCGATTGTCTTTGTGGATAGGTTCTGCATGTGATTGCCGGTAACAAATTTGGGTTCGAAAAGATTGTGACGGCTGCCTTTTCGGTTCGAAGTGTGGATTATGTTTTTCGCTGCTGGTGCGAGCATCTCATGTTTTGGGTTGTTGGATTATGTTTGCTCTTGGTTAATTGTGGCTGTTTGATCAATTGGTAGTTCTCCTCTCGATTACAGCTTTGGGTCGTGGTACTTTTGTGATGTGGTTTGTGCTGGTCTCGGGTGGTCTTGCAGCTCCCCTCTTGGCCATTTTTGGTCCTGTGCTTTGTGCTGGTCTCAGGTGGTCTTGCGGCTCGCTGTTTACTGGTTGGTGTTGCTTTTCATGGTACAGTGGATGACAATTTTTTGTTGCTTTCTATCCTTTTTTCCCCGGTTCGATGATGATGCATGAATAATGTTTTTGGTATTTCTTCCGTGTCGTAGCATGAGTTGAGTCGTTTCTGTATGATTTCTAATAAGTGTGCTCCGGTGTGCTATGGCTCCTGGAGTGGAACCTTATTAGGTTTACGGCGGATCGGAATCTTTTGTTGTTTTCTGCTTTTTTTTCCCGGGTCGTTGACGATGCACGAATAATGATTTTGATATTTCTTTCGGGTCGTAGCATGAGTCGTTCCGGTACGATTCCTAATAAGTGTGCTCTGCGGTGCTACGGCTCCTCGAGTGGAACCTTATTAGGTTTAGTCATCGGTTTCGTCCATGCTGTGACAAGGCAGAAATTTCAGAAACCCAATTGATCTGAGACCACTCTACGCTCTTATGTCTTATGTTTTCTTGCCTCTTTGTTTCATCATGATGTATGAAAAATATATGAAACATGTACTGAGAATAAATTATTTTGATTGGAATAAATTTTTGCTGAACTATACTGTACTAGATCAAACTATACTCAAACTATAATGGAATAAATTGCTGTGATTATGAACGAATTATACAACACAATTCTATTCAAATTACGATTTCATTAGATTAGCATGATTCGAATTATACTATACTCGATCAAACTACATAGCCTTTCATGAGATTAATATGTGCTCAGATTGCAAAAACCAAAAACTATTAATTGTTTATGCATGCTATATCGGATCAATCCATGTATGTGTTGACGAAATTATATGTACTTGAACTGAAAACACAAGATTTATTGTTTCTGTGTTTAATGGCTTGATGGAACGGAAAATACTTGCAAGAAAAACAAATTGAAACATATAAAAGTTCAAAAAAACATGACTACGAAATGAAAATGAAAAAGCTGAATCAAATACCAATGATAGTGCAAATATAAATATGTGTAAAAATACGAAATAATATACAAAATACAAACATGAATACAATATACAACAAAAAATATAGTCACAAATACAAAGACAAATTACAGATACAAATGTAAAGGCGAATACAAACAAAGCTATTCAAATGCATACACAATTACAAACAAAGCCACTGACGATTTTATGTTTTATGGTAGGAAATACAAATGAAAATACTGAACCAAATACGAACACAAATATGAAATGCAAATGCAAACACAAATCGAAATACAAATAAACAAAATCAAACGATTTTATAATAACATTTCGGCTTATTTTCTTGATTTTGCCGATGACGTGTAAAACAATAAACAAATTTTATAGTAAAAAACGTTTGAATTGCTCGAGAAAACCAGCTCTCGAACTACGCGACTACGAATATGAAAACGATCATCATTATCATCATAGTCATCTGCATCATATCATCATCATCATCACCATAGTCGTCATCATCATCATCATCATCATCATCATCACCATTCCACCAATTTTGCCGATGATGTAAAAGAAATAGACAAATTTTACAACAAGACCTGTTTGAATTGTTGAAGAAAGCCGGCTCTTGAACAATTCAAACAGTACTTGCTGTAAAAGTTATAAATATTGTGCTTTACTGAGGCAAATATATAATACTTGCAAATTTTATTATTTAATGAAAAGTTCGGATATATTTAATTGTGTAATTTTTTAATAATTCAATTAATTAGAAGTTTATTTTGTTGTAATTTTTTTCGTTTCTTTTATTATTAAAATTAATTTATTGTTGTTTGTTTCTTAGTTACGAAATAATTATGTTTTGTTTATTGTATACCTATATGTTACATTCGATATATATTCATAATTTGTTGATATCATGCGCGCAACCATCATATATGATATATTTATTTATATTCGAGAAATTATACTAAATTGCAACATTAAATACGAAATAAAATACTACAAAAAATAGAAAAAAATATAATTAAAATTAATCTATAAAAAAAATTAGTCTCAAACTCGAGAATACTCGCGGAACTCCCGCGCGAATACGCGCGGGCAAAAGCTAGTTATTAATAAAGTAAACCGATTCAAACCCCCACATTTCATTTGATTTAATTTCTAATATGTTTAGAACACAAATTAATATATCAAAGACCTGGTCTCAGTTACCAAATAACAGATAGCTGTTTTAATAGCAATATGATATGTTTTGAATTTTATACTAAATATTTGGCTTAACCTGGCTTGACAACTCATAGTGATAATTATCTTGTAACCCCCGCAATTAATTATAATCTAATTTACGATTAAAAGTGATTTTTATTTGACATAACATGACTAGTTGATGTATAATTTTTATTTGACATATCATTAATATTTAAAAAAAATTGTAGTGAATAAAACAAGCCTGTATCTGAAATTAATGAATATGTCCATGTCCAAATATCTAGTTGATGTATAATTTATTAATACTAGATTATTCTTGTACATTGTATGATATGTAAGAATAAACAAACTCCACGAAACACTATTATATAAGATATCAGAAACACTATGTGTATACATATAAAATATATTACTTCAAAAAAAAAAAAAAATACATATAAAATATAATAATTTTATTATACTCTAGCATATCCGAAATCGGGAAATAATGCCTAAGAATGTTGAAACAAAATTGAAATGATATATTCCGATATTGATAAAGAACAAGATACATAAATTATTATATTAGAATATTTATAATACATACAAAATCAACATATAAGCAAATATAACAATAAAATTGAAATCATTTATCCGGATCGCGTGAACGTTGTTTTTATGTATTATCTTGTCCGTTCGTGTAGACTGTTGAAAATGCCTTAAAATAATTCGGGATTGTCATTCTTTAAGACACATCCATGAAAACAACGAATAATAGACTTCTTCAACACCCAACTCGAAATAGTATATTGTTTATATGAAATAGTATATAGAGAATAATATGGGGAGAATATTAAGAACATATAAATGTATAAGTATATTAGGTATTGAAATAGTATTTACTCTCTCTCTCTCTCTCTCTCTCTCTCTCTCTGTGATATCATCTATCATTTGTATTATGTGTGTGTCTACTTATATAGGCACGAGGCATGAATAATTACAGGTACTGCGTTTCCACTATTCAACATAATTATAATTATAATTATAATTATAATTACAGTTACAAATTATTTAATTGTAAATAATGAAACTGTCAAATGTTACAATACATATAATTTGGTCACCAAGAATAGTCGTCATTTAATGTAATTTTATTTTGAGTTTTTATATTTGTTCCCACAGTTTCTCGCTTCTAAAATCCATGTCTATGTCCCCTCGAAGGAGATGCATGATACCACCGGTACCGGTACCGGCTTCAGTACTGGTATTGGGGTAAGAGTTTCAACCTGGTCCATTTCTCAGTTTCGATATTTCATTGTTTGTCGTGGTGAAATGAAATTTAGAAAGAATGAACATGAAATTCCGTTAATGAAAATCTCGTAGTATAGTAATATTCAATGCAAGCAAAATCAACTCCAAATTAGTCCAGTGAAAATTAAAATGCAACAGAATTACTTACCAGAGGAAGATGAAGAAGAAAAAAATATGCCATAGAGAAAAGAGAAATTACCAAATTACCTCTCAGGATTAATAAAGATTGATTTTCTTGATTGTTTTACAATTCCTATTTATAGTGATAATCACATGCGTAGAAGTTAGATCAATCATTCTCACCCACTCAAATTATAACAGCCTAATTAACTAATAACAGTTCTATAATTAGGACAAGATTAACTGTTTTAATTCAACTCTAATTATACTATGATCTTGGCTTGTATAATTCTTCAAATAACAATAGCCCAAATACTTCATAAATATATGAGAGGGGGAAATGTGATATAATTTTTTTATAGAGTAAATATGATATTTTGGGCTTTTAAAAGGGTATGCAAATTACAAAATACCTTACAATTTAATAGGCTGGGCTGAGAGTAAAATATATAATGTGCCAAAATTATTGGAAAATTACGGTTTTAGCCCTCCATAAAAGATAAAATAAGAAAACTGATGAGCGGGTTTTCGGCGTGTTTTAATATGTCGTTGTGGTAAAACCCCGAACAATCAACAAAATTTGTAATCTAAGTTTGTATAGTGCCAAATGTATAGATTCGTTCCACGAGGAGCAATTGCGTCAAAATTTGAATCAAAATGGATGAGAAATAACGAAGAAAAATTCACAGAAGATAGTCCGTTACAACGGAGGTAAGTTCCGTTACAACGCATTTGAGTGAATTTTCTGGCGATAGTGTGAGATGAACGTCCGTTACAACGGATGAAACTCCGTTATAACGCACTAAACTAGTCCGTTATAACGAACAGTGGTTGCGTTGCAACGGATTGGTTAATCCGTTACAACGGACCTAAATGTCCGTTACAACGCTCTAGTATTGAACTATTTGAGTGGAAATCCTGGTGAGTCCGTTACAACGGAGTTAAGTTGCGTTACAACGGAGTACCAACAGACTGAAAGTCAGGTACAAACCGTTGAGTCCGTTATAACGCAGTTCAAGTTCCGTTATAACGGAAGTATTTCTGGAATTCTGGTTTGAGTTTTGATTTGAGATTTGAATTAAAGGTTTGATTTGAGATTGAATTAAGTGAGATTAAACTGAGTTTTAAGGCAGAAATTGAGAGCAAAAGCTTAAGTAAAAGGACAAGTTTTAGAACAAAGATTCGATTCAAGTAAACAAGGATTCATTCAAGCAAACAAAGGATTCAAACAAGAACAAGATTCACACAAATCCAAGTAATTTTATGCTACAAGAAATGCAAGAAAGGAAGGAAAACACCTAGAGAGATGAAGAGAGCTCCTAGTCTCGTCTTGAGTGCCTTCCTTGTTGTTCGAGTTGCTAGAGAGCTAGTCAATGCGCCCAACAATTTCCTTTCGTACCGATCCACCCGTCAATCGAAGTGAGCTTCGTACCGGTTGGGTGAGCTCGAGATGTGCAAAGGTTGATTGAAAAGAAGCTTCCAACCAATCACGCCGAGAAAGCTCGACTCTTCGCTTGTGAAAGTTCGAATGAAATAAGTTTCACCCTAATTCCACACTTTTCCTTAGCCGAAGTGTAAACCGATTCACCGAATGAAGTGAGCTTCTATTCGGTGATCGATCTTAGAAAATTATCGTTCGTAGTTGCAATTCTTGCGTGTTCTCGAAAGTGAGCTTTTATTCGGTGATCGATCTTAAGAGGGAGAGAGAGAGAGAGAGAATGGGCGTAAAAAGAGCGTACCTAACTCGTGGCCCTTGAGGTCATATTTATAGCACTCATGGAGTCTTCTTATTGGTCACGAGTTGGTGGAGAGGATTGGGGGTAGGGAGGTAATTTCCACCAAAGGTAGGTGGGTAGGATAAGGGCTAAGGATTGAGTGGTTTTCGTGTAGACTTTCGTGTAAGTTCCTATCATGATAATTGTTTGTCTCCCGTCTCATTCATGTACCGAATATGTCGGTGTAATATATCGTTTTCACTCCTCTTGACGTGTTGGAGACAACTACACTCTCCAAATTCCCAGAAATTCTTTCTAATTCCTGTGATTAAGCAATAAAACAGACTTAGTGAAGAAATATTCATGTTATCTCAAATATGATTAATAAAGTATGTATAATTGTTCTTCACAAGGGCTAAAATCCCTAAATTAAGCATTAAATTTATGCCTTATTTGCCTCACATCAAAAACTAAAAATTTGTATGCAATATTCAAAGCCTAGGGTTTCTCAAGAAACCGCCCCAAGAAACCGCCGCTCCGGCTTTAGCTCCGCCGATCTCCAGTCTCGGGTGTCCATGGGGGGGGGGGGGGGGGGGGGGGGGGTCTCCCCTCCCTGCCCGCCTCCCACCTTAGCTGCCAGCTTTTTCTTCAAGATCTCCCATCAGTAACTCGATGCGTGTTCTCAAGATCTAGATCGACAATCTCTACGGGGTTTATTGTCGCGTGATCTAGAGAGGGTACAGCGCCAACGAAGAGAAGTAGAAGTGAGGTCGAGCGCTACCTGGAGTTTGCAATTACTGGAGCTTTCCTCAGCCAGCGACAATCTGAAGCGACGCTCTTGCCTTGTGGATGTTTCTTTTTCAGGTTTTCTTGACAGTGGCCTAATTACTCTGACAGTTTTTCTTGACAGTGACAGTTTTTTCGACAGTGCACACGTGTGCGATAATCCATAATCCATTTCTTTCCTGCTTCGCCCTGAGTATCTGAATTAGTGCCGCTTAAGACGGTTTAAGACGGTTTCTTTCTCTTTTTTTGCAAATCCTAACTTAGAAAGGTGTGACAGGGAGGTTTTCCAGACCCAGTTTGATATCGGGTTTTGAATCCGATTAGATTGTACCAGGTTTTTCGTCTAATCGGTTTTAAGTCGGGTCAGATCTGCTCCATCCCAGTCTTGCACAAGAAAGATTAAACCCGGCTCTAATTGATTGAATATACCACAAGAAAGATTAAACCCGGCTCTAATTGATTGAATATACCCGCGATTACTAATCTCGTATTTTCAATTTGGCCCATTTTGGTCCGGGTAATGGAGGATTTCGCCCCAATCATAGCATCATCATACTCGGCTCGAACATGCTTCATCTCGGAAGCGGGTTGCACACAATTGTTGAGGAATGATCTTGAAGCATCGATATTTCTAATCGACATTGGCGATAATCAAGATCCACCTCTTCATTTCCTCCACGAAGCCATCGACGAATTTTTAACCCGTAGAATCAAGAGGATTGCGAGCGTTTACTACACAAAAATTGATCAACAATTTTTTTCTCGATTCACAATTATTAACACATTGGAGTCTTCAAGAAACCGAGGTTTAAGCATTGTTTATCGATGCCATATCTATGAAGGCAATTGTGAAGAACTTTTATTTTTAGAAATTTTGGTGTATTAAAGTTTATGTAATAGGTACTCTTATATAGAGTGTCCGTTTTGCTTGTCATTAAAGAGTCCTACGATATTTATATGTAATGGTGATTTTGTAAATATTTGTGCCTACGGGCCGTTTAATGCAAAAAAAAAAAAAAAAAAATTTGTATGCAACATCACAACTAGAACTACAAATATTATTTTCCCTCAATTTTCAAATAAAATATATTTAAACACAATAAAGTCCATTTATTTTTCACTCTAAATTTCATAGTAGCTCTTGGACACTACTCCGAGCAATACAAGTGAGCAAATATAAATTATCCAAAAGAGAAGAAAAAAGAGTTTCACTTTCCCAAAGAAAAATATTATATGACAATTTTGCCCTCGTGACTTCCAAAAATTACAAAAAGGTTTCACTTGCTCTCCTCCTGAAATTAGGTGTGAAATTAGATGAATAGAGTAAGATTTTATCAATGTGAAATTAGATGAATATTGCTTACTTCCCAGATTAATCAAAAAAAAATTCAAACCCTAGATTATGCATGAGACTAAAGAGACTAGCATATACCATATTTCTGAAAGTCGGAATCGTCTCATGCTGGAGTAAGAATCGGTTAAATCGAAAAAATTGAAAAAAATAGTTATAAAATATTATATAAATTAACACATGTTGAAATAATGATCTTTATTTGAGAAAAATAGTTATAAAATAGTTCTTTAAATCGTCCGAGTTTTAAAACTAATTTGTTCAATAATGATAAAAATATGAAAAATTATTTAAAAATAATAGTTATATTTGAGAAAAATTAAGACAAGTTGTAAAAAAATATTATAAAAAAATATAGAATGAGTTTTCAAATTAACACAATGAGAATATAAACTTATACTTAAATTTAATAATTTCTTGTACAATATTTTTTTTTGAAAATACGATTTTTATTTGAGAAATAAAATACTATTACATATATCATTTTATAAAATATGACTATTTTGAACATGCACGCATTTATTTTTAATGAAAATATGATTTTCTAAGATTTAATAATGAAGTATAATATTTATTTGGATTTTTTTAAATAATGTAAGTGTTGGATGCATACAATTTGGCACAATATGAGACGCAATATCAGCGAAAATTAAATTTGACAAACTCTCGACTTTTCAAAATTCGAGAGTGTCATTTTTTATAGTTTCAAACTTCTTAGTCTATTTTGATTAATTTCAAACTAAATTAGTCTACAAACAAAAAAATTCCAAATTGATCACACACGTTACCTATCATGTATCAACTCACGAAAAATAAATACAAATCGTACTCTTAAAAATACGTTATTATTATACATATCTTTAAAAAAATATTATATTAATTCATATAAATATATATATTTTTCTTTCCTATATTTTCATATTGAAAAAATATCATGTATATGTACTCAATAAATAAAATGTCGATGCTTTGTTGAAAATATCAGATTTGTTCTTTCATTTACGAAAATAATTCAAATTCAAATTATCAATACCCAATTGAACATTTGAACTGAGACAGAGAATTTGAAAGGTCCGTGTTTTATTTTTAATATCCATAAACATTAGGGTTCTTTTGTGAAAACTTCCCCAAAATAAATAGTCAAGTTGACGATTCTAAATTCTAATTTCAACAAAACTCAAAACCTGCCTCTTCCACTTTTACTTTCCTCTCGTCGAAATTAGATTGGTAAGCTCTTAATTTTTTCGTTTTGTGTATCAATTAGATTTTGTTTGTCTTTGGTACCGGTTTGTACAGTTATCTTTGGTACCAATTTGTATGAAGGAGATAATTATATTAGTGTACCAGTTTTGTTGTGCTTGTAAAATAAAATCTAATTGTATTCATTATGATTTTTTGTAGTTGTCGGTGGAATTAGTCATTATTGGGTACTCAATTAAAGTAGAGGATGGATGAGGGTTCAACTCGAACGATTTCAACTCGAACGATTTCAACTCGGCAAGAGATCCCAACAGATTTATGAAATTCGTTTCGAGGTTTTTGGATCTTCGTGACGATAGCGTAAATACAGACGAATTCAAACTTACGTATTGTCTTCCTGACGATATCGTAAATACCCACAAATTCGTTCCGAGGTTTTTGAACACAACCGAAACGTCTCGTTCGGTAAAAAAGTGGATCCTTTATGCATTGAACCACAACCCTAAGGAGTTTTGCGTGCAAGTAACAGCAAGACACGAAAATGTTCAATTACTTGAGCGTCTTTTCACTTGTGAATCCCTAGAGGTGGCAAGCTGGTCTATTTTCGACTCGAGGGATGTATATAAGTTCGTACCTGATAGAGTATGCCTCCCAAATCTAAGAGTATTACACTTAACGAGCCTATTCATAGAGAAAGAGTACATGGAAAAGATTTTTCGTGGGTGCCCCGTTCTTAAACATTTAAGCTTGTATTGGTGTGATCTGATGATGGATGAGATTTTATTTCCGAATTTGGAGTCGTTGGATATTTATGATTGCAATTTTGATAGTAAATCGAACCCAAAAACTTGTTTAATTTCTGCGCCTAACCTTGAATATCTTGAGCTAGCATCCATCGATGCAAGGGAAATTGGATTGAAGCTCAAAGATATGTCTAAGGTTAACACGGCAATAATTATGTTCATAGATAGTAGGTCCAGTTCTGATTTTCTTAGTAGTCTTTCAAGCATCGCAAATCTGTGGATATGCTCCGATAACTTGGAGGTACGTAAGTCATATTTTTCTTGAAAAAAATAGGGATTTTCTTCCTTGTTTTATTTTAATTTGATGTATTGAATAATGATATTACATTTTTAAAATTATTGTAGGAAATGTTAGAAAATGAAATATCACGTTGCCCAACATTTTACAGTTTAAAGATCATCACCTTCGAAGACTTTACGTTTCATAAGTTTCTCCCAATTCGCTTTTTCCTCGCACATTGCCCTAATTTGGAAAAACTTGTCTTAATCCATGACGGGTGGACGTGTGAGGTACTTAATTTCATATTATATACTCGATTGGTTATTTATTTACTCTTTTGGATAATACATACTATTTTAGATATTATCTACTCATTTAAATATATAAATGATCTTGTCTGTGTACATGTAGATATGTTTATAACATCTTTGAAACATAATAATCGATGCATAATTTGATAGAAACTACTATTGTGATATATCATTCTCTTCCTACATAAGTTTATATTATTTGAATTATATTGTTATATTGTTAACACAAACATTATTTTCTGAAGTATGGTGAAGCAGAAAGAGATGAAATAGTTGAGGAATTTTTGGAGCAAACCGAAAAGATTTGTTGCGAGCACCTCAAATTGGTACATATAATATCCAACTCTATATCGAATGAAGGCTCGCGTCAAGTTGTCCAAGTTATTTTGCGTTGTATAAAGGGAATAGAGGGGGTTGAAGTCATACTTGAAGAGCGCTGATTTTGTCTAATTTTCAAGAATATTTTTTATTTTTGTGTTATATATGAATGGGATTAATGTTGGCTTTTTGTTTGAGGTTTTTTTATTGTTAAATTGGTACTTAATTATATTGGTTTGAACTTTTGTATGAATTTGAAGGATTAATTGATTACAATTTTTGTATGCGGGAAATCGGGTTCAATATATAAAATATATTGCTGCAAATTCAAATGCTCAATTACCACAAAATAAAAAAAAAAATAAAAAAAAAGCCTTCTTGGTTCTTAAAAACAAAATACATAAATTTAACAACTAGAATATTAGCCATAAAACTTAAGAAATACATTGACCACAAACACCTATATCACAACAAAATATCACGAAATCCCTAAACACGCTTTTCCATGATTTCAACAACCCGTTGCCCATTCCGAGCTCGATTTTCCTAAAATCTCACCAAGCGGCCCAATTTGAGTGAAATCAAATTCATTCAATTTGCTATTTTCCGACGGTTTAACTTTCGTCAATTCCCCGATGAAATCTTGCAGTAGATGCGGAGGCGATTCAATTGCAGAAGAAAAAGAGAAATTGTTCTTCGAATAGGAGCTCCGTGCAAAGTTCAAAACATCGTTAGAAGAAATGACGGGTTCGAACGATAAATTCGAGGGGCTTTTAAGTACTTCCTTCTCTTTATTCAGCGACGCCCTACAAAAACGGAACCGCTAAATTAGTACATTTGTTTCGTTCGAATTTGACTAAAGAACACAAATAGTACCGCATGAACGGAGTAGTAGCGGAAGAAGAAGACGAATTAGAAAAAGATCGAGTTCGTTTAGGGTTTGGGGTTTGTTGTGTTTGTGGTTCCACAGGCTTTCTTGAACGGTGACGGTTACGGACCATGTGTCGTTCGCAATATTTATGCTCCTCCATCGCATTCCGTGCGCATCTCCATTTCTTCCCGTCCGTCCTTCTGCATCTCCCCGGCTCCTCGTCCCCTCCATTTCGTCCGTATTTCATGCTTCCCCATCCCACTACAAGATAAAATATTAAAAAATAATGAACATTAAGAATTAGGGGGATTGGATTGGATTGGATTGGATTTGATTTGATTTGATTTGATTGATTACTTGTATTGTTGGGGAAAGAGGTTGCGGTGCTGGATGGATCCATTAGGTTTCTGCAAATGGAGACGAGGAGACTGGTGGGCACCGGAGCTCTGGCATTGATGTATTTGTAGATCAGAGCTTGGTGTTCGAGTTCCATCCACTGCAATGGCGTGAATGGCCCTTTTACCCTCCTCATTAGCTCTTCGAGTGTATTCCTCTCGTTCATGGTCACTTTCTCCCATCCTGTATTGTAGAGAGAAGGGGTTTCTGTTCTCGCCATTTTCGGGCATCTAAACTCACTCTGATCAATCGAGAAAAACCCATTTTGCTTATTGATTTGCCCATAATTGGAAGTCGTGAAAGAAGGAGAAAAGAAAGAAGTGTCCGTATCGCCACCCATCATCCCTATCTTCCCTACCAGTTGACTGAGATCCATTTTTGTGAAAGTGTTGGTGCGAGTTCATGTGGAAGAACCGAGAAAATGGGTAACATTTTTAGGGGGTAATGTGGGAAGAGAGGGGTTTTTGTAGAAACATAGATAAGGACAAGCAGCTAAGGTGTTTGATTAAATGACATGATTGATTCTCTATGCACAGAGCATCCCACCAAATAAATTGAGAAAAAGATGATAGATAAATATGACTCGTTGCATAGCAATGATTGCCCTAAGGTCTGAAATCTCGAAGTCCGAGGAGGAGGAGGAGGAGCGGTAGAGGGTAGAGGGTAGAGAGAGAGAGGTAGATCACGAGGGGAGGGTGTAGTGATAAGTTCGTTTGGAGGCTGATCTCATTGATTAAGCCTCTCGGAATCAGACAACCCAACTTTGTTGTTTCGCCATTAAAGACCACCTCCCCCCTTCAGGGCTCCACTTCTAAATTCTAATCCTTCTTCAATATTTCATTAATCATTTTATTTTATTTTTGTGAAAATTACGTTTTGCATGAATAATTTGTATGTTAATCCCATTTGTTACAAAATATAAAGTATATATATGTTGTTTCATATTTGGCATGTTTAGGAAGAAAAATTGTTTGCAAACATTATTTTGTGTTTACCAATGGACAGTAAATTGGGTCATACCAAAATAAATTGAGGACTAGTTGAGTTAGGCTATAAGTATAGTCTATTTCAGGTTTAGAATCACAGGCTCACAGCCCGCAGGGTATTCGATTCGATTCGATTCGATTCGAATTCATGATTTCGAAGATTTAATGTTGGGTTGAAATTTGGTTGTATATAAAATGAGAAATTTAGTTGTGTATACTTGTATAAATGTGTAATCCCGAAAATATACAAGTTTTTTGTTATCAAATTGGAAATGCCAAAAAAAAAAAAGGCCTTTTGTTTTATGTCTTAAAATGAGTTTAAATTCATACAATAAAATATTTATGTACGTTTTAGTTTGGGGAATTCTTCAAATAACCCCAAATTTTTTTGTAAATTGTGAAAAATCTCCTGTCTTTTTAAAAAACCCTCTATATTTTTTAGATTTCCTCAAAAACATCATATATTTGTTTTTTCTTCCAAAATCCCCTAACTTTTTTAGAGTCCCTAAAAAATTCTCTATTTTTTTTGTTATGTTTTTAAAAAAATGATCATTATACCCCCATAATTTTAGTTTATATATTTCTATAATTTAATAAATAATAAATACATATTAAACTATTATAAAAAAATAAAAAATTGTTAAAAATAAATAATACATGATATTAAAATATTACAATAAATAATACATAAATATTAAAGTATTATAATAAATAATATATTGATATTAAAATATCATTTTCAACAATTATCAATATTTTAATACCTATGTATTATTTATTATAATATTTTAATATCTATGTATTACATAAAATAATATTTTATATCTATGTACTATTTATTATTATATTTTATAGATATACATATATATTTTAATATCTAGGTATTAAAATATCAATATATTATTTATTATAATATTTTAATATTTATGTATTATTTATTATAATATTTTAATATCATGTATTATTTATTTTTAACATTTTTTTATTTTTTATAATAGTTTAATATGTATTTATTATTTATTAAATTATAGAAATATATAAAATAAAACTATGGGGATATAATGGTCATTTTTAAAAAAATAACAAAAAGATAGGGAGGTTTTGAGAAAATCTCAAAAGGTTAGGGGGTTTTGGAAGAAGAAACAAATATAGGAGATTTTTGAGGGAATCTAAAAAATATAGGGAGATTTTTAAAAAGACAGAGGATTTTTCATAATTTACAGAAAAATTGGGGGGTTTTTGAAGAATTCCCCTTTTAGTTTCAGCTGAAACAAAATTGTATGCCTACTTTAAAAAGTTTTATTTTTGTCAGGAGAAAATAAAATTTATATAAATATTTCGTTTTTGAATTGAACTTTTATTGTAAGATATGAAAATATTTTTTTCGTATAAAAACTGACATTGTCTAAAGTCGAAATATTCATGTTTAAGATTTAGTAATAAAATATAATAATTTTTATTTTTTATATATAAGTATTTATGATAAGGGAAATCCTTGAAAAATTCCCTAACTTTTTTGGCACTTATAAAAAAACCGATTACTTCACAAAAAACCTATAAATTGAGTTTATTTTTTTTTACCTTATGCAAAAGTTAACTTTAACATCTCATTTTTTTTGACAAAAATACCCTTCATTGATTTTTTTATTACAAATTCTTTTATTCAATATAAATTAATAAATACATAAATAAATAAAATATTTCATAAATATTGAACGCCATTATATTTAAAAAAAGATTTAAGATAATATTTAACAATCTCTATTTAATTTTACTATTTATAATAGATATAAAGTATTATTTATTAAATAAATACTATTTCATATTATATTTTTTTATTTTTTACATAAAATATTTTAAAATAATTATTATATTTGAGAAAAATTAAGACATATTGTAAAAAAAGATATTATAAAAAAGGTAATATGATTTTACAAATTAATACAATGATAATATAATTTTATACTTAAATGTAATAATTTCTTGTACAAAATATTTTTGAGAATATGATTTTATTTGCGAATAAAATACTTTTTACAAATATGTATTTTATAAAATATGAATATTTTTGTTAGGTCCACATTTATTTGAAAGAAAATATGATTTTCTAAGATTTAATAATAAAATATAGTATTTATATATATTTTTTATTATATAAATGATGGATATATATATAATAGTACAATTTGGGGTGAAGTAGCAGGAAAAATATAAATTGACAAGCTCTCGACATTTCAAATGAGGAGAGTGTCATTTTTCAAATTAGCAAACTCATTGGTCTATTTTGTGTAATAAGTAATAACAAAGTTAGATGTTCTATGCACCAATTTGTTTTCTTTGAATTAACATGATAAATACAAATATTATTATTGATTAATTTGAATTTGTTAATCGAAAAGAATATTAATTATGTACTAAATTAATTATTAATTATATGACATGTGTTAGTTATCGTTTAATTAAATATGTTAATTAGAATATTAAGAATATGATAATAAATTCTGAAGACATATATTAATTTATTGAATTGAACTGTTGGCCCCGTTTATTTTTCCACAACATCATTTATAATTTATATCACCTATCAATAGTTAATTAACAAAAAACACTCTATTAAACAAATAATTAATTAATAAATAATTAAAGTACACATGCATTAATAATTTTTAATCAATATCAATTAATTGTTAATGGAATGCTCTTTTGTTAATGACTTTGTTAATTAATCATCAATTAATTGTTAATTGGTGATATAGAAGATGTGGTGACGAAATGAGGGGTGAGGTAAAATTACCTATATTTAATTAACTCAACTAATTTAAAAATATGATCATATCAGATTTTTAGAATCCGATTTAACTTAGTTTTGAAATATTTTCAAAATCAAATTAATTTCGAATTATACCCAAACAACAGTACCTGCAAATTTGCTCCTTTTGGAAATGTAAAGAACTTGTATATTTCCATAATTACACGTTTACATCTGTATATATTGATAGATAGATTCATAGTATTTTTCTTTTCACAGTGTAAATCATCGTCATTAAGAAAAAAATGGAGCATGATTCTAATGAAAATTGTATATTTTTTATCATCAGTGATACCATTTATAAGGATTCGTCCCTGCATATAGGCTCTTCAGTTTGGATAGAGATTCAGGTCAATCGAACGATAAATTTATTTTCGAATTGAGTCAATTTCATGCGTTTTAATGAAATTTTAACGTTTTGAGAGGCGAGAGAAGGTACCTACATTGCGTGAATATTATTTTAAAAATTAAGTTGTATCTTGTCATATAACGTATTTACTGGAGATACCTAAATATTTTATTTAAAAAAATATTAGATACAATATCAATAGCATATAAATGAATATACTTGAAAAAAAAAATACAAATATTTAATTTATATCATTTTTTCTAAATATTTTTTACGTCAAATATATAATATCCAGTACATCTTGAAGATTTAAATATATAAATTATAATTAATATAATATTATATATAATAGATGCATGTATTTTTTTTTAAAATGTAATATTGACGTATTCTTATCGTGCCGATACAATACAACTATCCATATCTGCGAAACATAACTTAAGAACTCCTTCGTTCTCTTTTAAGATTGGCTAGTGTCTGGTTCTGTGAGCTCTTTGTGAGTTAGGGTTCCTCAATTTGTCTTTAAATTTCGTTTTAATTAAACTTTTAATTATTCAATTTTCTTTGAAATTAAAAAAAATGTTGGAATTTGATGAGGTTAGATTGCCAACTGGCATGTCTGCTTGAGAAACAATACACATCATGTAATGTGGCATGTCATTCAGTTGAGTGGGACATGTCTCCTCAATCCTCACCTTCATTTATTTTCTCATTTATTTTCTCATTTATTAACACTTTGTCACCTTGTAGTAAATGGGTTCATACATTTGTTTCTTCATATCTTATACAATCCAAATACTTCGGCCCTCATAATGTAAGAGCCCAATTCATGATCATAAACATCAATAAATAGATCCAAAATCATGACATGAATGAGCTTAACGTGTGGGCATAAACAGAGGTCAAGTTAGGAATCAGAGTTTTAGACGTGATATAATTTATAACCACATAGTTAAAGTAATACCTTTTTCACATGTGACATGCCTTTTGCAAATACAAAAAATTAATCAATAATTAAAAAGTTATACTTTGAGTCTTGATGTGATGCTTATTTCTTCTACATAAATTGCTCTGGATTCCTGGATACTTTGAAAACCAGAAATGGCTTTCTAGTTAAAAGGAAATGGAATTGAAGCTGTTTGAACTTTTGAGCTGACTTGATTCCTATCTTTCTTCTTTCTTAGTAGCCTTTATTCTCTTCTCAAATGGCCAATTTTTATATTTCTGAAGAGTACAATGTCCGAAAATATGGATAAAATATCCTAAAAAACTACAAATTGATTCCTTTCTTCTTTTCCTTTTTTTTGAAATTTTGGAACTTTTATGGTTTCAAGCAAAGTACCAACACATTAATTTGCATTCAAAATCCAGACTGTACCAGCTCGTGAGAAATTAAAAGCATGACCAATGATGCAAGGTTGAGATATTCTGCAGGCTGTGATGATTTATTTTTATGTTTGGATCCTTGATCTAGAAACTATGTATTTTATGATTGGGTTCTTGATCTAGATAATATTTTGTTGATTCTGTTTAATATATCTCTCTATCAAGATATAATAGTTTAATGTATCTCTTTACCAAGACAATGGCACTTCGTTTGCTAGCAATTTGGTGTATTTAATACATATTCGGTTTAGCATACTATGATATATATATAAACATTTCACTCTTATCTTTGTGAATAAATTTGTATCTTGCCAATTGAGCAAATTGTATTACAAGGAAAAATATGATTGAATGATGAAGAAACCAACAAATTACTAGCAAATTTTATTTACTTAAATGGATCGAAGACGACCCCACAACTTACAACAGACTCGAGTTAAGCCATACAAATGTAGTAGTAACTATATCGGAGCTCGCGTATATAAAATTCCCGTCTAGACATAAACCCGATAAAAAGAAGGAAAAAAAAATAAGAAAGAACAAAAATTCTTACAAAAGAATATAACCCTTGAAACAACCCACCCTAACAATCTATTGGTAAAGAACCTATCTACACCTCCACCAATAAGAGATCAAATAAATCTCTCTCCCCAATTTCTGTCCCGTTTCATTTCATCTCGTGATACAACAACAAATAATATACAAACAAATTATATTAATCCATCAATCAATCGATTTGCTCCCCGATAAGATCGAGTCCCACGAGCAAAAACGAAACCCCTTGAAAGAGCAAGAAGTAAAAATGTATTCCTTGTGCCGATAACAAGCTCCTCATCGCCGCCGTGAGAAGTAAAAACGCCAACATCAACTCCTTTCTATACATTCTATTATGCTTCTTCTTTTTCTTCTTCAAATCCATCTTCTTCTCCTTTGTTTCTTTCGCATCATCCTTCTTATCGAAATTCACGAGATCGCCATCGGAAGCCCGTCCCGATTTCTTCGTGACGACCCACTCAAAGCTCGACGGAAGTTGAAACAAACCCGAGACCATCGCATGGAACTTCGTAACCGACATGGTATTCTCAAACAAGAGATACGGAATCATAAACGGGACAGAGCGAGGTGCGGGGAGGATATTGAGAATCGTCATTGTCACGGGGACGTAGCATACGACCCATAACGGAAGACTGGCTTCGGGCACGAACATCGTCATGGGTAAGATTATACAGAAGAGCGTGAACGAGTAGAATGGGAGGATTAATTTTCGCAAGAGGAAGAAGAGGAAGACTAAATTCGCTTTCTTCCATATCGAGATCTGCAACATCGAGTGATGATTTAGTATAACTACTAAGGATGGATGTATAACTATTTATAATTTTATATTTACCTTGGATTTGATAATGTCGGGTATGCAGAGCCTGAAAAGTTGCATGGGGCCGGAATGCCACCTATGTTGTTGTTTTCTATATGCTTCGTATGATTCGGGCAACTCGCATTGACACTGAAAATAATATAATCAGATAAAATTATTTGGAATAAAATAAAATAAAATAAAATAAATATGAAATGTACCTCGACATCGTTTAGATAGATGAATTTCCAACCCTTGAGGTGGGCTCGGACGGCGATATCCATGTCTTCGACGGTCGTCCTTTCCAACCAACCGCCAGAATCCTCCAAGGCTTTGATTCGCCAGACGCCAGCTGTCCCGTTGAACCCGAAGAAGTTGAGGAAGACTCCGTTGACTTGTTGCTCCACTTCGAAATGGAAACATAAGTTTATGTTTTGTAATCTCGTTAGGAGGTTTTCGTCCTTGTTTATGAATGACCATCTCGTTTGCACTAGACCCAATTCCTCATTCCCCTAATAGAAAACAATTTGATGAACTAAATGTTTAGATTGTTCTCAATTGTAACTCTAACGAGTCTAAATTATTGAACGAAAAATACCTTGAAATGGGGAACGGTACGTTTCAAGAAATCGGAAGATGGTTGAAAATCGGCATCGAAAATAGCGACGAATTCGTAATCCTTAACGTAATTACAACCCATTGCGGACTTGAGATTTCCAGCTTTGAATCCGTCTCTGATTTCACGATGTCTATACACGATTTGAGCTCCATTTTGTTGCCATTTCTCAACCTCGGCTCTTATCAATTTTTGAGTTGTCAAGTCGTCTGAATCGTCCAAAATTTGTACCAGAAAATTGGATTTCGGCCAATCTAAATTGCACACTGCCGCAATTGATTGTTGGTATACCTAAATAGGAAAGAAATTCACATAAAAGTTAATTTGGATGCATTTGACAAGTTTCTAAATGGGAAGGTGCATTTTTAGGTTTTAAACACCAGAAAAAAATGATCAAATTTGCACCATTCTAAATTTGTGCAATACTATCTACTACATTAAAAAAATGTTGAAATCAAATCTTAAGTTGTTATTTAGAAAAGTCGGTGGATTTATATTTTGTATTTTGTCTTTAAGTAGGCCCCACTAGACAAAGAAACTCTAACCACTACAAATCATTAAACCAATTTCAAAGTGCAACTCGTCTCTATCAAAGAGTCCCTTTTTCCAAATTCAACAAACCTCAAATGGTTAAGAAACTACTCCAACATTGAAATTCAAATGCTCAAAACTTTTTTAGTACTTGTTTTGCAAAGGTTGGTAGATCTAAATTTTGGATCCTTCTTCTTAATAAAGGCCTAACAGACAAATAAAATCTAGCTACTACCAACTTAAAAGCAAATTAAGCTTAACATAACTATAAACTAAATGCAAAATGTAACTGAACCTCAAAATTCAATTTTAAAAAAGAAAAAAAAAATCTTCAATTCAAAAAATTCTCACCTCTTTTTCGTTGCACATTGGAATTTGGACGAGAACCATAGGGAAATGCTCGCCAGTTTCGGGGTCGGATTCATCCTTTTTGGACTCGAAACCCGATTTGGGAACGGGTTTAATTCCTTTCAATTTGATCCATATACAGCCAAAACAGAGAATCAATCTATCGGCACTTTGAATGAGAAAAAGTACCACGCAAGCATCAGAAAGGAATTGCAGAGGAGGAGCAATGTATCCAGCTCTGAAAGACATCCAATTGGTATAAATCGACCCGAAAAAAGCATTCACGTTAAACGAAGGTATAGCCATGGTGTAATCTGGTATTCTCAAGTGGTATTCGTTGTAATATGCCACGAGTTCGAGGCACAGAAGTATCAGAGAGAGCCAAAGAAACGCCTTTAAGCACGTGTAGAAGCGGTGAGGAGAGGAACTAGTACGGCCGGAAGAGTCCGTACGGCCGGCAGAGACGCGGCGGCGTGCGGCAGAGCCGAGACGTACGGATGCCGAGGCAAGGGAGGCGAGACAACCGGCGGCACGATGGGCCCGTAAGAGCAAAACCCACGTGACTTGTTTCGCATTTTTCTTCTCCTTTCTTCTCCTCGGATCTTCTTCAGGAGAAGAAATTTCTGAAATGGACCAGTTGTTGGGGTTCTCCATTTTGACGACGACCGGCGTACCTCCGCCTCTGTGGAGGTCGTCTTTTGCGGACCAATCAAACCAAGCCCCCATTGCTTAGAAATGTCTGTTTAGGAGAAATTATAAGAAACGAGAGGTGGATTTCGAAGTTTCTACAAGAATTGACAATGCCAATGCAATCACATTTAGCTTTACAAAATTGGGTTTTGTTTATTTTCTCCTCTTCTCATTGCTGTTTCTGATTCAGAACAGAACAGAGACAGAGAAGAGAAGAGAGAGGAAAGGGAGAGAGAGAGAGAGACCCAAGAAAGAGATGAATATAAAGAAGAGCTCACCACGTCTAAATGCGAGATCTCATCTACCAACCTGAGAAGAAATGAAAACGATTCGAACTTTGAAAGTTCTTTACATTAATATATTCAAACAATGGGATTTTCTCGGCTTTTTTATCTGAAAAATTGAGGTTGAAATGGGTTTTTTTTTTTCACCTTCGCAATAACTTCGTTGTTGGTAAGTTGTACTTGTAACAATGGTGAAAATGGAATCGAACCAAAAGCGACACGGATTTTATTTTACGTTTGTTAAGGAAATTGAAACCAAAAAAGGGTAAAAAGAAATTGATGAGAGAGAAAAAAAAAAAGAAAAAGACGAGAGAAATGGAGAGAGTCCATTAATAATGTTAGTCTTCACCAGTCTGTCAAACAGGAAATCATGATTATTGTTAGTAAACAGATATAATATGTAATTATTTGATAATGTACGAATGGAGATGATTAAATGGAGAGGATGTAGAATGATTATGAGCTTACGCGCATTTGACTGATTGTTAGTAAACAGATAATAATAAGCAATTAATTAGATTAATGTTTAAGATAAACAGTGAATGTTGTGTGTGTTAAATTTTGACCAACATCCCTTTGCTCTGTATAAATTCACTGTAAACTTGGTGTATGCTACACCTATAAAATAACATTGATTTTTTTCTCCTACTATCAACAATGCAATATTCTTGAGTTTAGCTCGTGATTCGCGATTTGTTTATGTTTAATTCGGTTATAAGTTGATAATAGTTTGTAAACTTATTAAGCTGAAATCGACTAGTTTTGATTGATCTCGAAACGAATTGGAAATCGGTATTTATTATAATTGTTTTGAGTCGGTTAATTCATAATATATATTAACATGTTGCTTTATTATTTTGGTAAGATGAATATTATCTATTATAAATTAGTTTATTGTGTGTGGTTGTTGAAATCAATCAAGATCGTCATTTTGTTTGGGATTCACATAGATGGACGCACACAAAAAAAATCATCACTTAAGTGAATACAATAAAATTCTTTATCATAATCTTCATTGTATTTATATAAAATGCTCCAAAATAAATGCAAATTATTATTATTATTATTATTATTATTATTAACTTTGTGATGTAAGCATAAATTTATTATTATTATTATTATTAACCTTGCGATGTAAGCATAAATTAAAATAAGATGAAGATATTTTGGCCCAAAATTTTGTTATCGAAGAAAGATCTTCGTCCTCTCCCATGAAAAAAAGAAATTGATTTTCCATCAATTTATATCATTTAATTATATTCTTGTTCGGCTAGAAGAGGCTACTAATTTTGTTTTATTACATTCTTTCATTCTTTCCGAACATCTACAACAGTATTAACATAAATGTACATACATTGTAACTCGTACACATGTATATTTTAATCAACACCTCATTAATTACTAATTAATAATTAAAAAAGTAATCAACAGACTAGCTTAAATTCGTTTTGGATAAAAGTTCAAAATAAAATTATATATCTAAGTTCAATTTATTAAAGAAAAATCTGAATTTTAGTTCTAATTTTATATGCAATAACATGTCTAATTAGTAAAGAAAAGTTCTGAATTTTATTCAAATTGTATATGCAATAACATATGTAATCTAGCAAAGATAATATCTGAATTTTATTCTGGTTTTTTACATGCAATATGCGATAACATGTATGTTGATTTAACAAAGAAACTATTTTATCTTAAAATATATGTGGTATAATACATTATTATTCAGTAACCTTATTTATATAATATCGTAATAATTCTCAAGAGTGACACTATTGCAAGAGTTTATTTGGCCTAATTATTATCTTTCACTTTAATCGATTGACATTATTGTATTTCAAAAATCAAGCATGACAATCTTTTATTTATAGAAACTTGCAAACTCTCCAATTATTATTATTATTATTATTATTACCATAAAGTATATCTCGGTTTGAGAGATTATATGTTGAGAAAGATTAAATTGATTATGAATTATGAATTTATATATATAAATGATTTTTTTGTAAGATATTCGAAAGATACTAATATTAATAAATAGTAGTAATAAGTAGTAATTATTATTATTATCGATATATAATAGCTATTCGTTTTAATTTATTTCGAAATTGTTTTAGACGAAATCAAGCAAGATCTTACAATAATGTTATGGGTTCTCATTTAACATAGTATACCACCAAACCAAATAAATATAGACCAAGTTCATATAAGAAATTATGCAAGAAGGACTAAATACACTGTACAAAAGACACGTCACCTAGACAGGGTGGGGTCAAAAAGCTGCAAGTAGAAGAGGGGTATTTTAGTCCTTTCCGACAGCGATTGTTGTCTTTAAATCAAGTTTATCGTGGAATCTATGGCCGCATCTTCCCCTTTGTGTCGGTGACTGTTTTCTTGTATAGTGATATCCACAAGGCCTATTTTCATAGGGACAAAACAATGTTACTATAAACTGTTCTTTCTTTCAATGCATACAGTTACTGTGATTATAAAATTTAGACCAGTTCGTATTAGTATTTCAGTCTTTAATTATAGGGGAATTTTCAAATAAACCTCTTAATTTTTCATATTTAATTGTATTATTTTTTTATTAATTTAAATTTTTTTGTAACATATACTAATTTATAAAAATTATATGTCATATACATAATTTTGATAATTCATTTAATATATATTTTGTCATACAAAATTAGTATTAAATAAATAATGATATAAAAAATATTTCTGAAAAAATCTTGACAAAGTAATACTATTTTAATTTTAAATAGATGCTAATAAAAATTAATTACTAAAATAATATTTCTTGTCAAATTAAAAATAAATGAATGAACATTAAAACTAACATTAAAATATATTGTCTATTTTTAATTTTAACAGCTATTTTGATTTCAGTGTATTTTGATCTCGGCAGCTAGTTTTATTAACAATGAATGAATGTTAAAATCAAATGCTAAAATATTATTATTTTATAGAGATATTTTTCAAGAATTTTTGTTATATATATATATTTTTTAAGGCTAGTTTTGTATGACAAAATATATAATAAATAAAATATTAAAATTATATATGACATATAGTTTTTTTAAATTAGTATATGTTAAAAAATATTTATGGAGATTTTTAAATTAATAAAATAATAGAAAAAAAGTTTAATAAAATTAAATTTGAAAATAGGGATGTATGTTGGTCCAAAATTTGTTTTAACGCCATGAAATGTTAATGTAGAGAGGTAAATGAAAATGAAACCTTGTTTGTAGGGATTTTTTGTAGTTTTCCAAAAGTGTATTTTTTGTTTTACAAATTCAAGAAAAAATAGGGGTTATTTGAAAATTCCTCTTAATTATATAGTTTCATTTTTCATACATATATTTTTTAATGACAACCCACAAGCAGTCGCTTATCGTTATTGATACATATTTGTTTTATATGATGTCGATATGACTCGAATATATAACATTTTCAATGTATAATTTTATTTTGTCAAATGCTCAACCAATTAGATTATTTAGATTATGAGGCCATCCGCATTTTACATACATCATTGTTTTAGAAGCATTATTATTATTATAGTAATTAAAGTGGCCATTCCTTTGGAAAGAGATATTCATTATTGTCTAAAAATAAATACAATAGTAGTCTAGAATGCAACTTTTCTTTTTATCATAGAGTGAAAATATACCCAATAAGTTATTATAAATAATATAATTATTTTCTTAATCTATTAAGATCACTTCTTAAATTATTGAATAATTTTAAAAGGTGCATTCAATGTTGTTTTAAAAAAGGTGCAATAAATTGAGAAGGCAAAATAGAGCTCATCAGCCCTGTTGTTTAGGGTGGTGTTACCGTGTTACCTCATACATAGTTGACAAGTGAACCCATATCTTTTAACTAATTGTTTTTTTTTCCTCTCAAAACTGGCAGGCGATTCATTAATAGTTTACACAAGACTATATCCGAATGATAATAATTCGGACAAAATAGTATACTCTAAAATCATAAACGAAAATATAGAGAAACTAAGAAAAAATACAAGTGATCTGCTGAAACAACAAATCATCCTCGATCCATTGGCGGAACCAGGATACATTGATAGGGAAGCCGAGAATATTAATCATTTTATGCTTTCTAGTCAGGGACGGATCTTAGTAGGGGCCAGGGAGGGCGGTCGTCTCCCCAAGATTTTTGCCGAACAATATATATATATCTAGTGATTCAGTATATTTTATTAGTATGACAATGTAAAATTTACTGTTCGCCCCTCCAAAAAAATTGTGCAAGATAATTTATAACCAATCTTTCATTTTATTCCCCAAAAAAATCATGTCAAGATCCGCTACTGTTTCCAGCTCTTAAGTTGTTCGCGTGTTTATGAGTCGACTAGGGTTCACTTCCATGTGCAAGCGTTTTTGGACAACTTTGAATTTATTTTGAGGTTTTTGTTTACAAAAATATGCTATCACACGAGTTCGAAACTGCAACCTTTAGATTGAGAGACAAAGGTAAATATCACTTTTGTAAAAAGATACTTATGTGACGATTTAATTCCATAAATATTATTATTGTTTATACTAAAAGCAATATATTTTTTCATTCAAGGATATGACATTGATCTTCGATTTCATGAAGGGGGCATGCCCCCCCCCCCCCCCCCCCCCCCCCCCCACACACACACACACACAACCCCTGCCTCGATGGGCCTCATCACGACTTCCAAAGATGAATCAGACACCGAAGAGCCGCTATGTCGAACGGATCTTCGTCGTCGCCAAATGTGTTGGTTGGTAACATCTTGTCGTCGTCGTCATCGTTAGATCCCGTCATTGTTAGATCCCATTATCGTCACAACTATCTTGTCGCTAATCCGTTCTGTTGTTTGACGATTTCATGGTCGAAAGAAGAAGCTGAGAGTTAGAGATGAAGGACAAAATAGGACATGGAATAGTTAAATAAAAGAGAAAATATTATTTATTTATTATTTTTAATTGAATTAAAAAAGAAAATGTAATGAGAATATTTTGATAAAGAAAAATATATATATTAGATGAAATAGTTAAGTTTTAACTCTATTATAAGAAGGTAAAGAATAATTGAAAATATTTGATAAATTTTTTCGAAGAAATTTTAAACATGAGGGGACTTTCGATAATACTCAGAAAAATTTCCCTACTTTTATTTACTTTTGTAAGTATATTTTTCTTGATGTATAATAAATAAAGTTTCTTATACACGATATTTTACTCTCATTTGAAATTTATATTTCTTAAATTCCTATTCCTACAATAGATATATGTACAATGAATTAATATATGATAATTTCCCGTCCCAGTTAAAAGGGAAATTAGATGAATTTATTTTGAGAATTCTCTTTGACTCGGGTATAGATATGTATTTTCAGAAATGACAATTAATTGATAAAATTCATAAACAATAATACATCTAATTGTTTAATCCTTCTCGAATGAAATTTCTTTTTTTTTTGAAGGAACGGCAAGCGCAATACGCACCCGATCCGATCATTTTTCATTGAACTAAAAATAAAAATACAATCCCATTTACAAATTTAAAAAGTAATTAACGACTTAGCTAATAATCCGACTTCACATTAAGTCCATGACTTTCCCTCGTTTAGCAATATTTGACTCATTTGCTATTCAAATCTCTAATACAATTGATTACTAGAAGATGCATTCTAGCCTTTCGTTGAAAGATTCGATTATTTCTCTCGCACCAAATCGTCCATACCGTCGCTATCCATCGGATCGGACATCCCATTTGCTGGCCTCCTCTTTTGTCAAACTCGCTCTCGTGTTCCACCACCATTCTTTGATTGTGTATTCCTTCGGAATCGGAATCGGTTGAATGCTTCTCCAAATCTCTCTTGTGAATGGGCAATGAACGAAGAGATGATTAACCGTCTCCATCGTTTCCATGCATAGTGAACAAAGCGGGTTGTGGGGCCACCCGCGTTTCTCCAAGTTGTCGGCCGTTAACACTCTATTGTTTAACATCAACCATCCGTAGATGATAATTTTTAATGGTCCTTTATCTCTAGTAATTTCATTGTCCATTCACAAGTTACCCCGTGTGTGAGAATAAATTATAGACCATTGCCGAAGAGTATGTGGGTGTCTCTTGTGCAATTCGGGTTAAGGAGTTATTTGGACCGATAGAGGCCTTGATTGAGTTATAGATGGGAACTAATTTTTGTAAGTCTCGAATGAAGTAGGATGCAATATTGCTAGCCACCAACACTAGCTCTTCGGAATTGTTAACATTGTAAATGGTTCTAAGTGTTGATGACCAATATGACTCTTCGTCAAAATCCATCTTAAATAACCATTTGATTAATAGTGATTGGTTTTTGTCTTTCTAGGTCTATAATCCCTAATCCTCCATGTTTCTTCGGTAAGCACATTTTTTTCCAATTAATTAGGCATTGACCTCCTACTACCTTATCTCCGCCTTTCCAAAAGAAGGCCTGCATCAATTGGTTAATATCGTCCACTATCCCTTTTTGGTAATGTGTAGGTTTGCATCATGAAAATAGAGATGACTCCTAATAGAGATTTTGCATCAATTGGTTAATCTTAAATATTTCACGGGTAAACTCTTTTTTGTACACTTCAATAGCGTTGTAAGATGAGAGTGATATTCCTCGGAGATTGCAATCGGGACAAAGCCACTTTTGTCCCAATTTATTTCTAGACCCGAAATCTCGGAAAAAAACGCAATTGTGTGCATGATGATTCTAATATTTTTTGGGTGAGCTTCGATGAATAGTAACGTATCATTCGTATATTGTAATGTGGTTGGAGCAAATATGATTGGATTTGTTAGTAAGTGATTTATTTTAGATATCATTATTTTAGATATCATTTATTTGTAATGCAATATGCGTCAACTACACCTACATATTATTTTATAAAATATATAGATATTGGCATAAAAATATATAGCTAATTATACATTTTATGTACTGTTTTTTAAAATAATTAACACTACTTTTAAAATATTTGCAAAATAAGAAACACAAAAACAAAAGAGGAATGATTAAAAACCGAAACAAGTAGCTTTCCTATATGATGCAGGCATACAGCCAATCATGGCATTACCATTCTCTTATAATTATGAAAAGATTACTTTGGACAGTAAAAAGAACCAATAAAGATCTAACAAAAAATAATCATGAGAAAAACGTGACTCACACACCTCATTTCATGCTATTCGAAACAAGTATAGTTTGGTTTGGCCATCGACACGTTAAAATAGAATATTAAGAAATTATTGTGATTATCAAAACTAATTGCCCGTTGATTTATGGCAAGACTGTCGGCCCTAAATTCGTGCCCTCGTCTTATAAATCTCGTTTTTTTTTTTTTTGCTTGCACAATTAGCGGCCATAATAATAATATAACTTCACCAAACTTCCACTTACGTGCATGCACTTATATTTATTAGTTCATCTTCATTTTCATTTCCTATGTTCACTTTTCTTGTTAATCTGTCAGAACAAGTCACGCAATTTCGTGTCAAAAATATAATTTGGCTGGTATATGAGGAACTCGAGATAGAAATTATTTATAAGCTTGGTTTAGTGCATTTAATTACTGGGTTTCGATTTTCATTCATACAAATGATTTTGAATTGCAGTTGATAATTGTTGACACTTGTCAAAATTTGAGTACATGTATTTATGTAATTGCATATTTACTTATTATTATTATTATTATGCTCCAAAAGTATACTCCGCTCATTGTCATCGCTAAGTATCTATTAATTGATTACGTACTACTCATGTGTCTTATTCATGTCCTTGGTTATCTTACCAACGAATATGGTTGTAAGTTGATTTTTCTAACTTTTTTGTTCGAATTAAGAAGAATTTAATTTGATAAAATTTAAAGGAGCTAAGAAATAGCACAAAAAGTGGGGTTCGATCTTTAAATATTCTGTCTTGTTGCCTCTTGGGTGGGTTAGGTGACTCCAACTAGGGGGGTGTAAATGGTTCCGATCCTGTTCGGATATTGGTCATATAGGATCCGTATTCATATTTTTTTTTCTGATACAGTTATTCGGATAAGAAACAATCCGGACCCGGATACGGTTCGGATGTTAAACAGATGTGTATACAATTCGGATAATGTCCGATACGAATACGGATACAATTTTTTTTTCAGATAATTAAAATGAATATTTAATGCGTAACATAACTAATTATTTTACTTGCGACATTCAAATAAAATTAAAGTAATACTTAAATAATACCTAAATAGTACATCATATTTTTTTAAAATTTGTTGATAAAATCTTGATTTTAAGAAAAAACCACAATTGAAATTGAAAAAAGAAAAAGAAAAGAAGAAGAGGAAAAGTTTTGGAAAAGAGAGAAATAATTTTGGAATTTGGAAATATCTTGAAAATATATTTAATATATTTTTTTAAATGAAATTGGTTTATGGATCATGAGTCATGTGACTATGAATTTTATTAGGTTCATGAGATCATAGCCGTTTAAATGTAAAATAAATTATGAAAACGGTATTCGTTTTCTTATTTTTATTCGGATCCGAATAGTATCCGAATCCTGATTCGGATTCGGATAACATTTTGAATACCGGATTTGGATCCGGATCCGGATCAGACCGTTCGGATCCGGATAATTTTATTCGGATATGTATATTTAGTCGAATTCGATTCGGGTCGGTTCGGACAATATCTGAACCGTTTACACCCCTAACTCCAACTCAATCTTCAAGCCTTCAATTCATACGACCCATGAGCTTTGCCGCATGGATACAAGTACGAGTATTGTATCATATACGAGTAATACATTCATATTCAACATGTACATTTTATATATGTATTGGTATCGTATCCGTATTCGGTACGTATCCGATACAAGTACTGTTATTTTTTTGAAGTATTCACGCAACACAGCTCAGGAGAAGTCTCATGTTATGTGTTGCGGTTTGCGAGTCTTCTAAATTTATTCTTAATCAAACATGATTGTATAATATATTTTATAAATCTAATTACAAATGGGGTATATTCTGTATGTTTTCACACATCATGTTATATAATCATCTTCACATATTCAAGTGAAAAGAACATTTAAACAACACTACATTAATAACGAGCTTAAAACAAAACAAAACAAATTCAAACGTACTATTTTAGCAAACCAAACATAATGTTGAAGTCATGATTATTGTTTCTTTTTTAAAGAAGAAGAAAAGAAATATGAAAAACTAATTTAAATTCTTTTTGTAATAACAATATGTATTATTTGTAATTATGTAAAAAATATAATTTTATCTTTATTATTCTAAAGATATTGTCAAAAGTGGCAACTAACATAGCCCCATTAATATTAGGGGCCCAATCAAACACCGATCATTTCAGCGAATAACAAAGGCACTGTATAATATCGATCGAGATGATGAAAAAAAAAATATTTATGGGGAAAAACGATAATAACCTGAAAGAATGTCTCGCTTGACTTCCGCTATTTTTTCTTGACTAATATTGACATTTTCCCGATTACAAACCAATTCACAACAAAGACAAAATCGAACCCCTGAAACAATTCAGAATTCTACTTATTAGCTGAATTAGGAGAAATCTTTTTGGTGCTTAACCAGATAAAGGTATCTGTGTTGCAATGAGTTGCAATGAATGAAGAAAATATATTTTTGGATCAACGACAAAAGTGTACGTATAAGAATATATATGAACATAAATGTTCATGGGTTTAAATAAGTGCATAATAAGATTATGCAAAGTTAAGTTTCAGAGAGTGATCCGTTCGAAAGAACTATAGGGTTCATTCCAACGGACTACTACGAATATAATTTGGAATTAACACAGAAATGAGACAAAAAATGGTTCGTTCGAACGGAATTTTAGGTTCGTTCGAACGGACCACTTCGAAGTATAAAACTGTTTTATACATACTCAAGTCAGAGAATGGTTCGTTCGAACGAACCTTTATTCCGATCGAACGAACATGCTGCTGAAAGTGTATATTGGATATACACGACCTTTGATCCAATCATTATTTTATTAAGTATAAATATGATGTTTTTCTCTCATCTAAGCAGTCCAATCAGTTATAATCTGTAAAATCATTCTATCAATTGTTGAAATAGTGCAAACCAAAGAGAGAGAGAAAAGAGAAGAGAAAAAACGTTTTTCTCGACTTGAGAATTCAATCGATTCAAGTACGTGCACACACGCTTTATCTAGACAGTTGTGTGTTATGACCGAGAGACTACAACTCACGGTGAATACGAGTAAAGGAGTTCACACCTTGTGACTCTTCGATTGTGATCGAACCGGAGACGAAATCAAGAGAACAACCGAACTTTCGGTTGTACACGACAAGGAGGCTGTTCTCGATTGACGGTGTCGAATCGCATGGACGTGGGACGCGCGTGTTGCCGGGCAAACGAGAAGGAAGTCTAAGTAAATAAGAAATCGATCAACCCTTCGAGCGTGATCAATTTCAAGCGGTAAGGATCTTTATCTTTCTATTGCATCGTACCCTCGGAAAGATGACGTGATCTCGGAAAACAGATCGGACCCTCACTTCCGCTGTGCGGGGCTCGAGGTCATCGGATTCCCTTCAATGAGAGCATTCAAAAATGCCGTTTCTTCAAATTCAATCCTAGTTTCCAGACAATATACATTATACATTTTTCTTTCTTTCATTTTGGAGTTTTTTTTTAATTCAATGTGTTTAATTATCAGTTATTAATTGGTCCATTAATTCCTACGACATTATGTCGAACAATTGTTGTGTTAATTTTTTTTATGTGTATTACATATTTTCGAATAATAAACTAGATTAATATTCTTAGTCTCAGTCTCGTTGATTTTGTTGAAATAAAATATAATAAAACGATATATTCGGATATCGATAAAGAATAAAATATAATAAATTATAACATTTAAACATAATATTCATACAAAATCAACATATAATGAAACAATACAATAAAATAAAATATAATAGCAAAAATTGGAACCGTTTATCCGAATCGCGTGAACGCTGTCTTTAGGCATTATTTCGTTTGCTCGTGCAGACTATTGCAAATGCCCCAATATAATTCGGGGATGTCGTTATTTAGGACACGTCCATGAAAACGACGGATGGTAGATTTCTTCAACACCAATTCGAAATAGTATATCGTTTATATAAAATAGTATATTGAGATATATGTAGGAAATTATTAAAAGGTATAAAAGTATATTAGATTAGATATTATATCTCTGATAGTCTAACTCTCTCTGTGTGTTCTATCTGTGTATATATTCTAATATATATATCTCTACTATTTGTGTATCCTCTTTTTACCTTTACATTTGATAGGTACAATATTTATAGACCATACCAATAGGGGTGTCAATGGAGCGGATATTGTCCGAATGGATCCGAACCGTATCCGAAGAAATATCCGGATCCGCAAAAAAATATTCGGATCTGGGCGGAACCGGATCCGGAACCGTATCCGTTTTTACGGGTATGGATCTAGAGCTAATTTTTTGATGGATCCGGATCCGAATAAAATTTGTAAACGGATAACCATTTTGTTGAAATCATGATCAAATTCATAATAATAACTAATAGACAATAACTATATTTTAATTCATAATAATACTTAATAATCAATAATATATATAATTTGTTTTAAAATTACAAAATAATCAAGACTTGAATCCTAAAAATATTATTATATTATTATACCATAGTATCCGTTTTAATATCCGAATATGATCCGTATCCGTATCCGTATTCGACAATATCCGAACCATATCCGTATCCATTTAATATCCGAACCGTATCCGGATCCGGGTAATACCGTATTCGGATTCGTATCAAAAAAAAATATGGATATGGATCTGGTATGACCACTATCCGAACCGTATCCGAACAGTTGACACCCCTACATACAATGGTGTACGTTTTGGTTGATAGTTAATTGACTATAATTACGTTTTACATCAGTATGAATAATAAGATGAATTGAGATGTGAAACGGCTGTCCAAGCAATGAATTGGTTTTGTAACTTATGTAATTAATAAATATTGCAATTCATATTTGTTTACTCAACCAGGCAATACAAAGATTGTATAAATAAATAATTTCGAGTTTTAATTATATTTGCTCCAACATATTTTTTTGTCAAAAAATCTCCAAAAACGCCGAGTCGGCCTGTGTGAATTATTATATGTTACTAAGAATATTTATTAGAAAACAATATTGCATAAAATTCAGTGTGCGGAACAAAAACTTACTATGCGGAGATTAATTAAATATTGAATAGTTCGAGTTCAATCATATGATTTGGATTATGCAATTTCATGTATATCCTTCCAAAAACTTAAAATATCATATTTGTCCCTCTAAAATTACAAATATTAAATTTATCCTTCTAAAAATTATTTTTTATCAAATTTATCCTTTCAATGCTAAAAACATTTCATTTTTATCCATTTAAAACTTATAAAATATCAAATATATCCAAATTGTTGAGTTATCGTTAAATTTAACATGACATTTAATTCTAAACTCAATTATATCATTGAATTTTAAATTAATGGACCAAAATGCCCTTTTAGTCTACTATCATAAATCCCCACTCTGTATTTCATCAGTTCACATTGTTGGTTTTTTACTAGCACCATTGAATCATTGATTACGATTTACAAATCTTCTTATGAACTTTCTTGTATCATTGTCCAGAACTCTCTCTTTTTGCAAATAATTCCTTTTTTTTCTTTTCTTTTTTGGATTTCTCCATGGAAAAATTGTTCCAACTCTATTATTGCTCAACTGTATTGTGTAATAAGTTTATACTCTGTTATATTAATGCTTGATTAACTAACCCTGATTCTTCCTTGCACTAACATATTAATCTAAATCTAATTGAGTCATTTGACCCTAATTCAAGAGCCTAAATGACTCTAATTCAATTCAAATTTGCATACTTGACCCAAATTAGTAACACTCGTCTAATCATCTTCTCGGCAACAACACATTCCCACTCTCCAAATTCCATCTCCAAAGGAAATAGCGACACCATTTAGCTCGTGTTGCTAAAATCATTGTAGTTCAATCCATGGATCTTGTAGATTGGCCCCCCCCCCCCCTCTCTCTCTCTCTCTCTCTCTCTCTCTCTCTCTCTCTCTCTCTCTCTCTCTCTCTCTCTCTCTCTCTCTCTCTCTCTCTCTCTCTCTTAATATTGAATCAATCAAGCTCTAAGATCGTAACTCCTCGTCATTGAATATACGCCTACCAGTTACCACTTGGCTCTTTTTCCAGATCGAGTAGATGAAAATGGAGCTTAACACTCTTATCTGAATTTCTACTTCTCCAGATGAAAATGGAGCTTAACACTCTTAGTTTAAGAACAATCCTAGAATAGATGTGGAAGAAATGCTCAATGTGTGGGCAACGAATATAAAAGCTTCTTTTTGACTGGGAGGCTATTTATCTTCTTTGATTGTTTATGACTTGAAATGTCTAACGAAAGGAGGATATTGTCCAATACTGTGGAAATACTGTAGCTATACGTGTTGGACCATATAATTAAAACACAAAATTAAAATTACATTGAATGATAAATATTCTTGATGATCAAGTTATATGTATTTCACATATTGTAACATTTGACGTTTCTTCATTTACAATTAATTCTTTTGTAACAGTCATCATGCAATTATAATTTAATTATGTTAGGATAGTTGAAACGTAGTACCAGTAATGGTCTATGCCTCATGCCTATATAAGAGAGAGACAACAGATATACATACTAGAGAGTGAGATACAAAGTATACATTTAATATCTGTGTTCATTATACTTGTATGTTTTCCAATAATCCCCTATTATTCTCAATATAATATTTTATATATGTAATATACTATTTCGAGTTGGGTGTTGAAGAAGGCCATCATCCGTCGTTCTCATGGACGTGCCCTAAAGAACGACATCCCCGGATTATCTTGGAGCGTTTTCACAATGTCTGTACGATATGACGGAATAACGCTTTAGGACAGTGTTCACACGATCCGGGTAAACGGTTTCAATTTTATTGTTATTATTTTATTTTATATTGATTTTGTATGTATCAATATTATAATTTATGTATTTTATTCTTTATCAATATTCGAATATACCATTTTACTATATTTTGTTTTAACAATACGAAGTGAGAGAGAGAGAGAGAGAGAGAGAGAGAGAGAGAGAGAGAGAGAGAGAGAATGGAGCGTATGTAGAGAGAATGAAACTTTGAAGGGTAAACTTGTCTTTTCACTTGTTTTCTGTTAAATCTAACAGAAGAATTGATTTGGGATTATTTTGATATAAAATGAATTTTAGAAGGATAAATCTGATATTTACAATTTTGGAGGGACAAATTTGATATTACCTGCTTTTGGAGGGACATACAGGAAATTAAGCCTAAAAATAAATATTTTTTTTTTTGACGGGTTTTGAACTCGGGTGGTTTCTACCACACACAAGTGTCAAACCAATTGTACAAGCGATCGCTTGTAGCCTAAAAATAAATATGACACGACTTATATTTAGAACTTCTTGTAAAATAAGGATACGTAAGTTATTACGAAGATATGAGTTTTAAATTGTCAAACAAACAATTAATAGATAATACCGAATCATATCACACCATCTAAGATTAAAAAATATGACATTCATATTGTTGTTCAGAATTTCAAATCTATAAAATTTAGAAGATGAACTAAACAGT
This sequence comes from Luzula sylvatica, assembly GCA_946800325.1. NCBI lineage: Eukaryota > Viridiplantae > Streptophyta > Magnoliopsida > Poales > Juncaceae > Luzula > Luzula sylvatica. The sequence goes on along the minus strand of OX326957.1, from coordinate 3,135,921 downwards.
CAATAAATATGATCAAATTATATGAGAAGATATAATGAGGTAACATAGGTTCAAATTAGATGGAAAACAAAAGATTTTGAGTTAAATATAATTAAAAATAATTTAAGGAACTTGGAACTCATGAGTCATGGCTCATGCACATAACAATACATAAGAAATAAGTATATACATATTTGATCTTTGCTGAGGGTGATTCTATGGTAAAACTTATTTTCAATTTTTATACAAATTAACAAGGATATTTTTTAATTCTCTAATTTAAATAATAATTAATGAAATGTTCGAACAGGAAATTAATTTGATTGAGAACATCTAATTAATTATAAATTTTCAAAATAAAGGTTCCACCATAGAATCACCTCTTTGCCGACAAATTGACTAACCAAATCTATTCTTTTCAAGGATATTTCATATCGATTTCATTATTATGAAGATTTAAAGAAGATCATATGGACCTAAGAGTCTCAATTTTTTTTTTTATAAGTTCACTTTGATTAATCCAACAATATGCTAAGGGTTTTTTTTTATTAAATGGAAAATACTATTTGTTTTCTATCCATTATTATTTAATGTCAATAAAATTAAATTCATGATATATGATTTAGAAATTTAGGAATATTATATTATGTATTCAACTACTTTTGCTATCACAACTCTCAACATGTAGAAGGTCGTTTTGGCAAATTAGAAATAGTGTGGGGATGGAAAGTTTTATCTTCAATACTTGAAGTTGAAGCAACATCAATCTACAGTTGCATAATTGGAGGGGTTGTCGGTGATAATGATTTTCATTTTGGTGTCATGCTCATGCATATATATTTTCATGTATGTACCTTTCATTCTGCATTTTGAGATTGGCAAATTATATCATAAAAAGTTTATCGTAAAAGTACATGATTTCATGAGTAATTGTTCTTATATTTTCATGTAACATTAAATCATGTGACCTGTGGGAGAAAAGAACTCACGAAACATGATTCATTTGAAGAAAATCTGAAATATTAAGATAGCTAAGAATGATTATAGGATAATACAAAATTACAAATTTTGGAAACATTCTTAAAATGTTATCAACAGTGAAACGATATACTACATTTGGTACATTTTTAATAAATTTTCTAATAGAAAACAGTAAATAAAATGATTGATTCTATATTATAAATTTTCTTAAAATGTTATTCCTTCGTTTATCTAGTGTTCTTATTTTTCACGTCTTTCTTTTATGCTCAAATCTTTCATATATTTCATTTAGGGCACGTTTGGTTTGAGGTAAAAGTGATAGTCGGAATGTCTGACTGACTACTGTAATTTGTTAATTTTTTATGTTTGGATTGGTGTATTACTTATTAGACTAATACCTTTGCAACTTGAGATCATTTAGACAATAATTTACGATATCTCTGCCTCCACTCATTTTGACAAGAAGTATAGTTACGGTATTTTAATTTTTGGCGGGAGAAAAAAGTTGTGCCTTCCTTCTTTGGCCACCTATATACATCAAAAGTGAGATCATTACAATATTTTTAGTAAAAATATATACTTGTCATTATCCTAATTCATGCCAAACCACTATACAAAAAGAATCATTTTATCGGCATGTCAATATTTATAAATACATAAATATATTGTATGTATGTTTTTGAAGTTTTATTCTAATTCAAAAGGGTCGAATTGATAATTTCGCAATGGGAACATCATAATAGATGATAATGATGAGATGAAGTTATTTCTGTATGAGTTTTGTTTTATATTTTTTGTATGATTGCCATGTGGTATAATTTTTTTATGATATATTTTTGGATTTTTAGATTCATGGTTGAATTATAAATTGATGTTAAAGTAACTCAATGGCCAAATTTATTTAAAAGTTTTAGAAGTTTTGATACATATAATTCTTGAATTTTCATAATTGAATTACATTGTTCCAAACATAAAAATTATAATTGTGGTAGTTTTAGTTTCTTGAATCCAAACATTAAAACTTGAATTGAATTTTCGGAATCTTGACTTGCAGAATGTTAATCTTGTAATTTCGAATCCGGTCATCCAAAATGCCGCTTATATTAATTGCGACATACCTTCCGTCTCAAAATTATGAATTATATACATGACATGTATTTTCCAGTAATACTCACAATTTCCTTATTTTTGGGCGATACATAATATTTTGTCATTATCACACATAAGTTGTCATTTCTAATAAAAAATGTTTTGCAAAAAAATAAAATGTCCATTTTGGAAAGTACACATGATATGTTTCGAGATTACACAAATGTTTTTATGTGCGATATACAAATATGCATGGCCAGAATAAAAATTTAGTAGCATCACAACTTACAAGTCATATTTTTAGATTTAGTAGTAATATCTCTCTTACTAAATAACAAATATAACCTCATATTAGTAGTTCACAATTCAAATGGAAAAAATTGTATCTTTTGGCTCGGCCCATTCAAAATATTTTACTTTTTTTTAGTAGGTCATTGAAAGCATTACCGATGGATCTTTTTTGGGTTTCTGAGATTACGGCCTACTGAATTATGAATTGTGAATATTAAATTAACAATTACTTTTTGGTCGATATATAAGTGATTTCCTAAGTTTTTTTTTATGATATATTCAAAATTGTCTATAGTTGGTGAATATAACATTTTATGTGAGGGTATATTATTTTTTTTTAAGTATTTTCAACTTTTTACATAAGTTTACATTTAAAAGAAATGTTGTGCAAAAAAATATTATTTTTATTTTGGAAGATCTACATGATATGTTTCAAAATTATAAAAGTATGTTTATGTATAATATGAAAGAGTACATACCATTGAAAAACTATTTAATAAGATTACAGGTCATATTTTAAGATTTTGTAAGGACACATAAATTTGTCTTTATAAAATAACATATATACCATTATATTCATATTCCCCGTTTGATTATAAAGTATGTCTCTAACGTTCCTTCACTCAGTTGCGGATCTATTTTTTTCATCGTATTTTTGCAGCAAATAAATAACACGGTGAAATCATAATATGAAGTGAAATTCTCCGTTTGATTATAAAGTATGTCTCTAACGTCCCTTCACTCAGTTGTGGATCTATTTTTTTCATCATATTTTTGCAGCAAATAAAAAACATGGTGAAATCATAATCGGAAGTGAAATTCTCCGTTTGATTATAAAGTATGTCCCTAACGTCCCTTCACTCAGTTGTGGATCTATTTTTTTCATCATATTTTTGCAGCAAATAAATAACACGGTGTAATCATAATCTGAAGTGAAATCGACAATTGCACGATATTGACAATTTAAATTTGTGTATAGTAACATTTTAAATTATTTCTCCGTATGTTTTAATAGGACATCCAAGACGAGAAGATGAAAAGTATAGTATTAAACTATTAATTCATTAAACCTGATTGTGGGCTTTATTGTAAATATGGACTTATAATATTAAAAACATTAAAACCGCTCAAACCATTTGTTGCACAAAAAAAAAATTTGGGCCGTAAAAGTTGAAGGAAATACAGTTTCGGATCAACCGTAAAATTGTACACAAGGATAAACGAATGTAAACGTACATTCGTGGTCATATCTTTCAGTAGGAAAATCCAATTTAAATGGTTCAAATTGGGTTAGATAGATAATAAGATTATCTACAACCTTCATGTAGAAATATATTTCATATGAACGAAGTATAAATGTCGTTTATATGAAATACCGAAAGGGTGCAACAGTATGACATACAGTTAGTAAAACAGTCATAACTTTTGCATACGAACTCCAATTGGGCCAGACCAAATTGAGTTGGGTAGATAATAAGATTATCTACAATTTTCGTGTAGGTGGATTTTCTGTCAGACGAATTTACCAATTTCGTATGGACAGAATACTGAACAGGTTCATGCATTTTTCTGTGTGAAAGAGTATATATTGGATATACATGTCTTTTGACCAATCCTAATCCTATATGATATAAATATGATATTTCTCTCTCCATCTCTAGACCAATTCATTCAGTCCAATCATTCGGATTATTCAGAATATTCCAGAATTATAGAGAGACATCTTTCTAGAGAGTGAAAGGGTGTAAAGAGAGAGAACCGAGAAAAGGAGTTTTCCGGGTAGAGAATCGATCTAATCAAGCAAGTTCGCCGGTGCTTCGTCTAGACTGTTGCACCCGCGACCGACGAACTTCGACTCACGGTGGATACAAGTAGAGAAGCGACACTTGTGGCTCTTCGATTGTGATCAAACCGAAGGAGCAAAACTGTGGGCTGTGGAAGAATGTGGACGTGGGACGCACGAAGGACAACCGGAGGCGTGTCAAGACGGTGGTAGACGTGTGGTATGGGATGCACGGGCTAGTCACCAACGTGACACCGAAGAAGGAAAGGATGCGAGCGATCAACACGTCGTGCGTGATCAATTTCACGCTGGTAATCGTCTATCCTTCTATTGCATCGTACCCTCGAAGTCATGGCGTGATCTTGGATTTAGGGAACCGGACCGGGCCTTCATATCCGCTGCACGGGCGGGCCCGGGGATGGGTGAATTCCCAACAGTGGTATCAGAGCGATCGCCATCGAATCGAGGGTCGAATCATAGTCGTATATTCGATATACGCACGGGTTATCAAAATTCGTACCCGTTTGCATGATGATAGATATAGAGATTCCAATTTCGTTAAAAATCACAAGTAGAATTCACTAGAGATCAATCAAAAGTTGATTGAGAGTATTTAGGAATTATCATGAAAAGGTTTCATGATTTATCGTTTCAGAAACGAGCGAAAACGGAAGAAACGGCAAAATCTGCAGAAAATTAGAATACGAAACAGTGAGTAAAACTAAGATAATTTTCAGTGGGAAACTCCAAATTGATTGGATCAAATTGGCGTAGTTAGATAATGAGATTATCTATGACTTTCATACAGAACGTTTTTTCATTTGAACGAATTATCAGTGTCGTTTTTATGGAATACCGAAAGGGTGCGACCGTTTGACATACAGAGACTAAAACGTCCGTATAAGTCGTATCGAAACTCCAATTGAGTCCAATCCAATTGGGTTAGTTATACAATAAGATTATCTAGAACTTTGGTTCATGTTCAAAGTCGGTTGGAAGAATTTAATATTTTCGTTTCAACAGAATACTGAAAAGGTGTCTGTAGTTTTCTGGTTGAAAATGTGTCTATTGGATATACTTACCTTTTCGTTTGTCCGTATTTTACTAAAATTGGTCTAATTTTCAGTGGGGAACTCCAAATTGATTGGATCCAATTGGGTTAGTTAGATAATTAGATTATCTATGACTTTGATATATAAATTGTTTTCATTTGGACGAATTATCAATGTCGTTTGAATGAAATACCGAAAGGTTGGGACTGTTTGACATACAGTTAGTAAAACGTCCGTAATTTTCGCATCCGAATTCCAATCGAGTCCAATCCACTGGGGTTGGAAATATAATAAGATTATATAGAACTTTCGTTCACATTCAAAGTCGGTTCGAACGATTTAAGATTTTCGTTTCAACTGAATACTGAAGGGGTGCGAGCAGTAGTTTTCTGTTTGAAAAAGGTGTATATTAGATATACATACCTTTTGGCCTATCTTTATCTCTAATCAATTAATTCAATCATACTAGTATATAGATTAGTATTTATTTAGAATAATTACTCTCCCTATATAAATCATATGCATTTCGAAAATCTTGTGATAGTGATATAATATGATTATGTCACGAATTATTTAAACATGCATAGGCATGATCCCTCATAATATTTAAGTCATGGAAATGTCTTCCATGTCCACAACCACCGAGTTTGGTGTTATGTTTCACGTGGGTTCAGGCTAAAGTCGGGCACGTGATATTGTAACTATCGAAAGGGTGGCAAGCGTTAAATCAGGACTTGTGAGGCCCAGGCTAAAGTCGACTCACTAGTAGCTTATTTGAACGATACGTTGGATATGGTTGTGACTTAACCGTCCAGGCCAATCCGATTGGAGTTCGGCGCATAGATAGGATGCACACACGGAAATGGGATTGTATATGATACGATCCATCACCGAAATCCTATAAAGGTTCAAGAGTCGCATATGATGCGATTGGATATAATCCTACCTAAATAACGGGATCCCACCCGATAGGCTAAAGTCACTTGTGGGAGGAACGGAAATATGGGTCTTGAGTGTTATGGACTTGGAGTCCCGTATCGGTATGAGGGTTATCGATTCGATAAAAATAACACATTCATATATTCATCATATAAGCATATAGATTAAGTACACACGGTTAGGAGCTTAATCTTCATCATTCGTTTAGAATTATGTTTTCAAGCAACACCAAATATATCGATGAGATCGATATGATAGATAGCTTTTGGACTGGAATTACCGTAATTAACCTCAATAGTCAAAGAATAGTTCTTAGACTTAAAAGGAACGTGTTGGACACGAAAATGGTAGATTCAGGGCTCGATGCTTTGGGTTTAGAGAAAGTCGGGTTCGATAAACTTAAGAAAGAATCGAACGATAGTATGTGCCTTGTGGTGGCATGTATAGACACAAATTTCTCAAAATTGTTTTGAGAATTCGGGTGCATACGAAAGTAAAACGCAACGCTCATGAAATAGTTTCAAGAGCTAGAGCGCGTTAAATGGTTCGATGCGGCTCAAAGAGTATGTTAATTTTGAGACGCCTTATGGGTCTTTTGATTAACACTCGTGTGTTGATGGTATGAGATTTGATCTTCGTGACCGAATATCATATGCATTCCATAGATAAGTCGATTCCGGAATTGCATGAGATGCGATGTAAATTTGAATAGGAGATGCTTGGAGCATCCGAGGAATCCAGAGCATTAAGATGAGTGGATGTCCTTGTAATTCAAAGGCGGGATCGAAATAAATAAATGTCTAAGGGTATTTTGGGAAATTGTTTTCCAAACAGAAAGTTCGGACAAGGAGTTGTCCAAACTAATGACTCAAAGAACGGTGAAATCCGAGGAGGATTAAACCTAGAAGTTGATTGCTTCTTTTGGCATTGCCGTCTTAGCCATATGAATGAGATATGCGAATCTAGATTCCATATGATGGATTGCTTTAATCATTCGAATTAGATTCGATACTTATTTATTAGGCAAGATGACAAAGGACATCATTCTCCAAAGGTTGGAGAAATATCCAACGAATTATTGGAAATTACATTTAGATGTAAATGTTCCGATAGATTCCGAGGCAAGAGGAGGCTATCGGTATTTTGTTACGTTTACGGACGGTTAAAGTAGATACGGTAATATCTGTTTAATGCGTGCCGAAGCAGAGACTTTTGAAAGAACTTTCTTAGTGTTTGTGAAATTTGGTGAAAAGTTATGTACTAAAAGATACGATACAAATGATCTAAAAACACGTTATTTGAACTCCTCAAAGCGTTCAAATCTTGTTTTGAATCGAAAAACAAACTTTCTTAGTGTTTGTGAAATTTGGTGAAAAGTTATGTACTAAAAGATACGATACAAATGATCTAAAAACACGTTATTTGAACTCCTCAAAGCGTTCAAATCTTTTTTTGAATCGAAAAACAAACTTTCTTAGTGTTTGTGAAGTTTGGTGAAAAGTTATGTACCAAAAGATACGATACAAATGATCTAAAAACACGTTATTTGAACTCCTCAAAGCGTTAAAATCTTGTTTTGAATCGAAAAACAAACTTTCTTAGTGTTTGTGAAGTTTGGTGAAAAGTTATGTACCAAAAGATACGATACAAATGATCTAAAAACACGTTATTTGAACTCCTCAAAGCGTTAAAATCTTGTTTTGAATCGAAAAACAAACTTTCTTAGTGTTTGTGAAATTTGGTGAAAAGTTATGTACTAAAAGATACGATACAGATAATCAAAAAATACGTTATTTGAACTCCTCAAAGCGTTAAAATCTTGTTTTGAATCGAAAAACAAACTTTCTTAGTGTTTGTGAAATTTGGTGAAAAGTTATGTACTAAAAGATACGATACAAATGATCTAAAAACACGTTATTTGAACTCCTCAAAGCGTTCAAATCTTGTTTTGAATCGAAAAACAAACTTTCTTAGTGTTTGTGAAATTTGGTGAAAAGTTATGTAGTAAAAGATACGATACAAATGATCTAAAAACACGTTATTTGAACTCATCAAAGCGTTAAAATCTTGTTTTGAATCGAAAAACAAACTTTCTTAGTGTTTGTGAAATTTGGTGAAAAGTTATGTAGTAAAAGATACGACACAAATGATCTAAAAACTCTTTATTTGAACTACTCAAAGCGTTAAAATCTTGTTTTGAATCGCAAAACAAACTATCTTAGTGTTTCTGAAATTTGGTGAAAAGTTATGTAATAAAAGATACGATACAAATGATCTAAAAACACGTTATTTGAACTCCTCAAAGCGTTCAAATCTTTTTTTGAATCGAAAAACAAACTTTCTTAGTGTTTGTGAAGTTTGGTGAAAAGTTATGTACCAAAAGATACGATACAAATGATCTAAAAACACGTTATTTGAACTCCTCAAAGCGTTAAAATCTTGTTTTGAATCGAAAAACAAACTTTCTTACTGTTTGTGAAATTTGGTGAAAAGTTATGTACTAAAAGATACGATACAAATGATCTAAAAACACGTTATTTGAACTCCTCAAAGAGTTCAAATCTTTTTTTGAATCGAAAAACAAACTTTCTTAGTGCTTGTGAAGTTTGGTGAAAAGTTATGTACCAAAAGATACGATACAAATGATCTAAAAACACGTTATTTGAACTCCTCAAAGCGTTAAAATCTTGTTTTGAATCGAAAAACAAACTTTCTTAGTGTTTGTGAAGTTTGGTGAAAAGTTATGTACCAAAAGATACGATACAAATGATCTAAAAACACGTTATTTGAACTCCTCAAAGCGTTAAAATCTTGTTTTGAATCGAAAAACAAACTTTCTTAGTGTTTGTGAAATTTGGTGAAAAGTTATGTACTAAAAGATACGATTCAAATGATCTAAAAATACGTTATTTGAACTCCTCAAAGCGTTAAAATCTTGTTTTGAATCGAAAAACAAACTTTCTTAGTGTTTGTGAAATTTGGTGAAAAGTTATGTACTAAAAGATACGATACAAATGATCTAAAAACACGTTATTTGAACTCCTCAAAGCGTTCAAATCTTGTTTTGAATCGAAAAACAAACTTTCTTAGTGTTTGTGAAATTTGGTGAAAAGTTATGTAGTAAAAGATACGATACAAATGATCTAAAAACACGTTATTTGAACTCATCAAAGCGTTAAAATCTTGTTTTGAATCGAAAAACAAACTTTCTTAGTGTTTGTGAAATTTGGTGAAAAGTTATGTAGTAAAAGATACGACACAAATGATCTAAAAACTCTATATTTGAACTACTCAAAGCGTTAAAATCTTGTTTTGAATCGCAAAACAAACTATCTTAGTGTTTCTGAAATTTGGTGAAAAGTTATGTAATAAAAGATACGATACAAATGATCTAAAAACACGTTATTTGAACTCCTCAAAGCGTTCAAATCTTTTTTTGAATCGAAAAACAAACTTTCTTAGTGTTTGTGAAGTTTGGTGAAAAGTTATGTACCAAAAGATACGATACAAATGATCTAAAAACACGTTATTTGAACTCCTCAAAGCGTTAAAATCTTGTTTTGAATCGAAAAACAAACTTTCTTAGTGTTTGTGAAATTTGGTGAAAAGTTATGTACTAAAAGATACGATACAAATGATCTAAAAACACGTTATTTGAACTCCTCAAAGCGTTCAAATCTTTTTTTGAATCGAAAAACATACTTTCTTAGTGTTTGTGAAGTTTGGTGAAAAGTTATGTACCAAAAGATACGATACAAATGATCTAAAAACACGTTATTTGAACTCCTCAAAGCGTTAAAATCTTGTTTTGAATCGAAAAACAAAATTTCTTAGTGTTTGTGAAGTTTGGTGAAAAGTTATGTACCAAAAGATACGATACAAATGATCTAAAAACACGTTATTTGAACTCCTCAAAGCGTTAAAATCTTGTTTTGAATCGAAAAACAAACTTTCTTAGTGTTTGTGAAATTTGGTGAAAAGTTATGTACTAAAAGATACGATACAAATGATCTAAAAATACGTTATTTGAACTCCTCAAAGCGTTAAAATCTTGTTTTGAATCGAAAAACAAACTTTCTTAGTGTTTGTGAAATTTGGTGAAAAGTTATGTACTAAAAGATACGATACAAATGATATAAAAACACGTTATTTGAACTCCTCAAAGCGTTCAAATCTTGTTTTGAATCGAAAAACAAACTTTCTTAGTGTTTGTGAAATTTGGTGAAAAGTTATGTAGTAAAAGATACGATACAAATGATCTAAAAACACGTTATTTGAACTCATCAAAGCGTTAAAATCTTGTTTTGAATCGAAAAACAAACTTTCTTAGTGTTTGTGAAATTTGGTGAAAAGTTATGTAGTAAAAGATACGACACAAATGATCTAAAAACTCTATATTTGAACTACTCAAAGCGTTAAAATCTTGTTTTGAATCGCAAAACAAACTTTTTTAGTGTTTGTGAAGTTTGGTGAAAAGTTATGTACCAAAAGATACGATACAAATGATCTAAAAACACGTTATTTGAACTCCTCAAAGCGTTAAAATCTTGTTTTGAATCGAAAAACAAACTTTCTTAGTGTTTGTGAAATTTGGTGAAAAGTTATGTACTAAAAGATACGATACAAATGATCTAAAAATACGTTATTTGAACTCCTCAAAGAGTTAAAATCTTGTTTTGAATCGAAAAACAAACTTTCTTAGTGTTTGTAAAATTTGGTGAAAAGTTATGTAGTAAAATATACGATACAAATGATCTAAAAACACGTTATTTGAACTCATCAAAGCGTTAAAATCTTGTTTTGAATCGAAAAACAAACTTTCTTAGTGTTTGTGAAATTTGGTGAAAAGTTATGTAGTAAAAGATACGACACAAATGATCTAAAAACTCTATATTTGAACTACTCAAAGCGTTAAAATCTTGTTTTGAATCGCAAAACAAACTATCTTAGTGTTTCTGAAATTTGGTGAAAAGTTATGTAATAAAAGATACGATACAAATGATCTAAAAACACGTTATTTGAACTCCTCAAAGCGTTCAAATCTTTTTTTGAATCGAAAAACAAACTTTCTTAGTGTTTGTGAAGTTTGGTGAAAAGTTATGTACCAAAAGGTACGATACAAATGATCTAAAAACACGTTATTTGAACTCCTCAAAGCGTTAAAATCTTGTTTTGAATCGAAAAACAAAATTTCTTAGTGTTTGTGAAATTTGGTGAAAAGTTATGTACTAAAAGATACGATACAAATGATCTAAAAACACGTTATTTGAACTCCTCAAAGCGTTAAAATCTTGTTTTGAATCGAAAAACAAACTTTCTTAGTGTTTGTGAAATTTGGTGAAAAGTTATGTAGTAAAAGATACGATACAAATGATCTAAAATCACGTTATTTGAACTCCTCAAAGCATTAAAATCTTATTTTGAATCGAAAAACAAACTTTCTTAGTGTTTTTGAAATTTGGTGAAAAGTAATGTACTAAAAGATACGATACAAATGATCTAAAAACACGTTATTTGAACTCCTCAAAGCGTTAAAATCTTGTGATGAATCCAAAAACAAAGTTTCATAGTGTTTGTGAAATTTGGTGAAACGTTATGTAGTAAAAGATACGATACAAATGATCTAAAAACACGTTATTTTAACTCCTCAAAGCGTTAAAATCTTGTTTCGAATCGAAAAACAATCTTTCTTAGTGTTTGTGAAATTTGGTGAAAAGTTATGTAGTAAAAGATACGATACAAATGATCTAAAAACACGTTATTTGATCTCCTCAAAGCGTTATAATCTTGTTTTGAATCGAAAAACAAACTATCTTAGTGTATGTGAAATTTGGTGAAAAGTTATGTTGTAAAAGATACGATAAAAATGATCTAAAAACACGTTATTAGAACTCCTCAAAGCGTTAAAATCTTGTTTTGAATCGAAAAACAAACTTTCTTAGTGTTTGTGAAATTTGGTGAAAAGTTATGTAGTAAAAGATATGATACAAATGATCTAAAAACACGTTATTTGAACTCCTCAAATCGTTAAAATCTTGTTTTGAATCGAAAAACAAACTTTCTTAGTGTATGTGAAATTTGGTGAAAAGTTATGTTGTAAAAGATACGATACAAATGATCTAAAAACACGTTATTTGAACTCCTCAAAGCGTTAAAATCTTGTTTTGAATCGAAAAACTAACTTTCTTAGTGTTTGTGAAATTTGGTGAAAAGTTATGTAGTAAAAGATACGATACAAATGATCTAAAAACACGTTATTTGAACTCCTCAAAGCGTTAAAATCTTGTTTTGAATCGAAAAAAAAACTATCTTAGTGTATGTGAAATTTGGTGAAAAGTTATGTTGTAAAAGATACGATACAAATGATCTAAAAACACGTTATTTGAACTCCTCAAAGCGTTAAAATCTTGCTTTGAATCGAAAAACAAACTTTCTTACTGTTTGTGAAATTTGGTGAAAAGTTATGTAGTAAAAGATACGATACAAATGATCTAAAAACACGTTATTTGAACTCCTCAAAGCGTTAAAATCTTGTTTTGAATCGAAAAACAAACTTTCTTAGTGTTGTGTGAAATTTGGTGAAAAGTTATGTACTAAAAGATACGATACAAATGATCTAAAAACACGTTATTTGAACTCCTCAAAGCGTTCAAATCTTGTTTTGACTCGAAAAACAAACTTTCTTAGTGTTTGTGAAATTTGGTGAAAAGTTATGTAGTAAAAGATACGATACAAATGACCTAAAAACACGTTATTTGAACTCCTCAAAGCGTTGACATCTTGTTTTGAATCGAAAAACAAACTTTCTTAGTGTTTGTGAAATTTAGTGAAAAGTTATGTACCAAAAGATACGATACAAATGATCTAAAAACACGTTATTTGAACTCCTCAAAGCATTAAAAGTTTGTTTTCAATCGAAAAACAAACTATCTCAGTGTTTGTGAAATTTGGTGAAAAGTTATGTACTAAAAGATACGATACAAATGATCTAAAAACACGTTATTTGAACTCCTCAAAGCGTTAAAATCTTGTTTTGAATCCAAAAACAAACTTTCATAGTGTTTGAGAAATTTGGTGAAACAATATGTAGTAAAAGATACGATACAAATGATCTAAAAACACGGTATTTGAACTCCTCAAAGCGTTAAAATCTTGTTTCGAATCGAAAAACAAACTTTCTTAGTGTTTGTGAAATTTGGTGAAAAGTTATGTTCTAAAAGATCCAATACAAATGATCTAAAAACACGTTATTTGAACTCCTCAAAGCATTCAAATCTTGTTTTGAATCGAAAAACAAACTTTCTAAGTGTTTGTGAAATTTGGTGAAAAATTATGTAGTAAAAGATACGATACAAATGATCTAAAAGCACGTTATTTGAACTCCTCAAAGCGTTAAAAGTTTGTTTTGAATCGAAAAACAAACTCTCTTACTGTTTGTGAAATTTGGTGAAAAGTTATGTAGTAAAAGATACGATACAAATGATCTAAAAACACGTTATTTGAGCTCCTCAAAGCGTTAAAAGCTTGTTTTGACTCGAAAAACAAACTTTCTTAGTGTTAGTGAAATTTGGTGAAAAGTTATGTAGTAAAAGATACAATACAAATGACCTAAAAACATGTTATTTGAACTCCTCAAAGCGTTAAAATCTTGGTTTGAATCGAAAAACAAACTTTCTTAGTGTTTGTGAAATTCGGTGAAAAGTTATGTACCAAAAGAAACGATACAAATGATCTAAAAACACGTTATTTAAACTCCTCAAAGCATTAAAAGTTTGTTTTCAATCGAAAAACAAACTATCTCAGTGTTTGTGAAATTTGGTGAAAACTTATGTACTAAAATATACCATACAAATGATCTAAAAACACGTTATTTGAACTCCTCAAAGCGTTCAAATCTTGTTTTGAATCGAAAAACAAACTTTCTTAGTGTTTGTGAAATTTGGTGAAAAGTTATGTAGTAAAAGATACGACACAAATGATCTAAAAACTCTTTATTTGAACTACTCAAAGCGTTAAAATCTTGTTTTGAATCGAAAAACAAACTATCTTTGTGTTTGTGAAATTTTGTGAAAAGTTATGTACTAAAAGATACGATACAAATGATCTAAAAACACGTTATTTGAACTACTCAAAGCGTTCAAATCTTTTTTTGAATCGAAAAACAAACTTTCTTAGTGTTTGTGAAATTTGGTGAAAAGTTATGTAGTAAAAGATACGATACAAATGATCTAAAAACACGTTATTTGAACTCCTCAAAGCGTTCAAATCTTGTTTTGAATCGAAAAACAAACTTTCTTAGTGTTTGTGAAATTTGGTGAAAAGTTATGTACTGAAAGATACGATACAAATGATCTAAAAACACGTTATTTGAACTCCTCAAAGCGTTAAAAGTTTGTTTTGAATAGAAAAACATTCTTTCTTAGTGTTTGTGAAATTTGGTGAAAAGTTATGTAGTAAAAGATACGATACAAATGATCTAAAAACACGTTATTTGAGCTCCTCAGAGCGTTAAAAGCTTGTTTTGAATCGAAAAACAAACTTTCTTAGTGTTTGTGAAATTTGGTGAAAAGTTATGTAGTAAAAGATACGATACAAATGATCTTAAAACACGTTATTTGAACTCCTCAAAGCGTTAAAATCTTGTTTTGAATCGAAAAACAAACTTTCTTAGTGTTTGTGAAATTTGGTGAAAAGTTATGTACTAAAACATACGATACAAATGATCTAAAAACACGTTATTTGAACTCCTCAAAGCATTAAAAGTTTGATTTCACTCGAAAAACATACTTTCTTAGTGTTTGTGAAATTTGGTGAAAAGTTATGCAGTAAAAGATACGATACAAATGATCTAAAAACACGTTATTTGAGCTCCTCAGAGCGTTAAAAGCTTGTTTTGAATCGAAAAACAAATTATCTTAGTGTATGTGAAATTTGGTGAAAAGTTATGTTGTAAAAGATACGATACAAATGATCTAAAAACACGTTATTTAAACTCCTCAAAGCGTTAAAATCTTGTTTTGAATCGAAAAACAAACTTTCTTAGTGTTTGTGAAATTTGGTGAAAAGTTATGTAGTAAAAGATACGATACAAATGATCTAAAAACACGTTATTTGAACTCATCAAAGCGTTAAAATCTTGTTTTGAATCGAAAAACAAACTTTCTTAGTGTTTGTGAAATTTGGTGAAAAGTTATGTAGTAAAAGATACGACACAAATGATCTAAAAACTCTTTATTTGAACTACTCAAAGCGTTAAAATCTTGTTTTGAATCGCAAAACAAACTATCTTAGTGTTTCTGAAATTTGGTGTAAAGTTATGTAATAAAAGATACGATACAAATGATCTAAAAACACGTTATTTGATCTACTCAAAGCGTTAAAATCTTTTTTTGAATCGAAAAACAAACTTTCTTAGTGTTTGTGAAGTTTGGTGAAAAGTTATGTACCAAAAGATACGATACAAATGATCTAAAAACACGTTATTTGAACTCTTCAAGGCGTTAAAATCTTGTTTTGAATCGAAAAACAAACTTTCTTAGTGTTTGTGAAATTTGCTGAAAAGTTATGTACTAAAAGATACGATACAAATGATCTAAAAACACGTTATTTGAACTCCTCAAAGCGTTCAAATCTTGTTTTGAATCGAAAAACAATCTTTCTTAGTGTTTGTGTAATTTGGTGAAAAGTTATTTAGTAAAAGATACGATACAAATGATCTAAAAACACGTTATTTGAACTCCTCAAAGTGTTAAAATCTTGTTTTGAATCGAAAAACAGACTTTCTTAGTGTTAGTGAAATTTGGTGAAAACTTATGTACTAAAAGATACGATACAAATTATCTAAAAACACGTTATTTGAACTCCTCAAAGCGTTAAAAGATTGTTATGAATCGAAAAACCAAATTTCTTAGAGTTTGTGAAATTTGGTGAAAAGTTATGTAGTAAAAGATACGATACAAATGATCTAAAAACACGTTATTTGAACTCCTCAAAGCGTTAAAATCTTGTTTTGAATCGAAAAACAAACTTTCTTAGTGTTTGTGAAATTTGGTGAAAAGTTATGTAGTAAAAGATACGATACAAATGATCTAAAAACACGTAATTGGAACTCCTCAAAGCGTTAAAATCTTGTTTTGAATCGAAAAACAAACTTTCTTAGTGTCGTGTGAAATTTGGTGAAAAGGTATGTACTAAAAGATACGATACAAATGATCTAAAAACACGTTATTTGAACTCCTCAAAGCGTTCAAATCTTGTTTTGACTCGAAAAACAAACTTTCTTAGTGTTTGTGAAATTTGGTGAAAAGTTACGTAGTAAAAGATACGATACAAATGATCTAAAATCACGTTATTAGAACTCCTCAAAGCATTAAAATCTTGTTTTGAATCGAAAAACAAACTTTCTTAGTGTTTTTGAAATTTGGTTAAAAGTTATGTACTAAAAGATACGATACAAATGATCTAAAAACACGTTATTTGAACTCCTCAAAGCGTTAAAATCTTGATTTGAATCCAAAAACAAAGTTTCATAGTGTTTGTGAAATTTGGTGAAACGTTATGTAGTAAAAGATACGATACAAATGATCTAAAAACACGTTATTTGAACTCCTCAAAGAGTTAAAATCTTGTTTTGAATCGAAAAACAAACTTTCTTAGTGTTTGTGAAATTTGGTGAAAAGTTATGTACTAAAAGATACGATACAAATGATCTAAAAACACGTTATTTGAACTCCTCAAAGCATTAAAAGTTTGTTTTCAATCGAAAAACAAACTATCTCAGTGTTTGTGAAATTTGGTGAAAAGTTATGTAGTAAAAGATATGATACAAATGATCTAAAAACACGTTATTTGAACTCCTCAAAGCGTTAAAATCTTGTTTTGAATCGAAAAACAAACTTTCTTAGTGTATGTGAAATTTGGTGAAAAGTTATGTTGTAAAATATACGATACAAATGATCTAAAAACACGTTATTTGAACTCCTCAAAGCGTGAAAATCTTGTTTTGAATCGAAAAACCAAATTTCTTAGTGTTTGTGAAATTTGGTGAAAAGTTATGTAGTAAAAGATACGATACAAATGATCTAAAAACACGTTATTTGAACTCCTCAAAGCGTTAAAATCTTGTTTTGAATCGAAAAACAAACTATCTTAGTGTATGTGAAATTTGGTGAAAAGTTATGTTGTAAAAGATACGATAAAAATGATCTAAAAACACGTTATTTGAACTCCTCAAAGCGTTAAAATCTTGTTTTGAATCGAAAAACAAACTTTCTTAGTGTTTGTGAAATTTGGTGAAAAGTTATGTAGTAAAAGATACGATACAAATGATCTAAAAACACGTTATTTGAACTCCTCAAAGCGTTAAAATCTTGTTTTGAATCGAAAAACAAACTTTCTTAGTGTTTGTGAAATTTGGTGAAAAGTTATGTAGTAAAAGATACGATACAAATGATCTAAAATCACGTTATTTGAGCTCCTCAAAGCATTAAAATCTTGTTTTGAATCGAAAAACAAACTTTCTTAGTGTTCGTGAAATTTGGTGAAAAGTTATGTAGTAAAAGATACGATACAAATGATCTTAAAACACGTTATTTGAACTCCTCAAAGCGTTAAAATCTTGTTTTGAATCGAAAAACAAACGTTCTTAGTGTTTTTGAAATTTGGTGAAAAGTTATGTACTAAAAGATACGATACAAATGATCTAAAAACACGTTATTTGAACTCCTCAAAGCGTTAAAATCATGTTATGAATCCAAAAACAAAGTTTCATAGTGTTTGTGAAATTTGGTGAAACGTTATGTAGTAAAAGATACGATACAAATGATCTAAAAACACGTTATTTTAGCTCCTCAAAGCGTTAAAATCTTGTTTCGAATCGAAAAACAATATTTCTTAGTGTTTGTGAAATTTGGTGAAAAGTTATGTAGTAAAAGATACGATACAAATGATCTAAAAACACGTTATTTGAACTCCTCAAAGCGTTAAAATCTTGTTTTGAATCGAAAAACAAACTTTCTTAGTGTTTTTGAAATTTGGTGAAAAGTTATGTACTAAAAGATACGATACAAATGATCTAAAAACACGTTATTTGAACTCCTCAAAGCATTAAAAGTTTGTTTTCAATCGAAAAACAAACTATCTCAGTGTTTGTGAAATTTGGTGAAAAGTTATGTAGTAAAAGATATGATACAAATGATCTAAAAACACGTTATTTGAACTCCTCAAAGCGTTAAAATCTTGTTTTGAATCGAAAAACAAACTTTCTTAGTGTATGTGAAATTTGGTGAAAAGTTATGTTGTAAAAGATACGATACAAATGATCTAAAAACACGTTATTTGAACTCCTCAAAGCGTTAAAATCTTGTTTTGAATCGAAAAACCAACTTTCTTAGTGTTTGTGAAATTTGGTGAAAAGTTATGTAGTAAAAGATACGATACAAATGATCTAAAAACACGTTATTTGAACTCCTCAAAGCGTTAAAATCTTGTTTTGAATCGAAAAACAAACGATCTTAGTGTATGTGAAATTTGGTGAAAAGTTATGTTGTAAAAGATACGATACAAATGATCTAAAAACACGTTATTTGAACTCCTCAAAGCGTTAAAATCTTGTTTTGAATCGAAAAACAAACTATCTTATTGTACGTGAAATTTGGTGAAAAGTTATGTACTAAAAGATACGATACAAATGATCTAAAAACACGTTATTTGAACTCCTCAAAGCATTAAAAGTTTGTTTTCAATCGAAAAACAAACTATCTCAGTGTTTGTGAAATTTGGTGAAAAGTTATGTAGTAAAAGATATGATACAAATGATCTAAAAACACGTTATTTGAACTCCTCAAAGCGTTAAAATCTTGTTTTGAATCGAAAAACAAACTTTCTTAGTGTATGTGAAATTTGGTGAAAAGTTATGTTGTAAAAGATTCGATACAAATGATCTAAAAACACGTTATTTGAACTCCTCAAAGCGTTAAAATCTTGTTTTGAATCGAAAAACCAACTTTCTTAGTGTTTGTGAAATTTGGTGAAAAGTTATGTAGTAAAAGATACGATACAAATGATCTAAAAACACGTTATTTGAACTCCTCAAAGCGTTAAAATCTTGTTTTGAATCGAAAAATAAACTATCTTAGTGTATGTGAAATTTGGTGAAAAGTTATGTTGTAAAAGATACGATACAAATGATCTAAAAACACGTTATTTGAACTCCTCAAAGCGTTAAAATCTTGTTTTGAATCGAAAAATAAACTTTCTTAGTGTATGTGAAATTTGGTGAAAAGTTATGTTGTAAAAGATTCGATACAAATGATCTAAAAACACGTTATTTGAACTCCTCAAAGCGTGAAAATCTTGTTTTGAATCGAAAAACCAAATTTCTTAGTGTTTGTGAAATTTGGTGAAAAGTTATGTAGTAAAAGATACGATACAAATGATCTAAAAACACGTTATTTGAACTCCTCAAAGCGTTAAAATCTTGTTTTGAATCGAAAAACAAACTATCTTAGTGTATGTGAAATTTGGTGAAAAGTTATGTTGTAAAAGATACGATAAAAATGATCTAAAAACACGTTATTTGAACTCCTCAAAGCGTTAAAATCTTGTTTTGAATCGAAAAACAAACTTTCTTAGTGTTTGTGAAATTTGGTGAAAAGTTATGTAGTAAAAGATACGATACAAATGATCTAAAAACACTTTATTTGAACTCCTCAAAGCGTTAAAATCTTGTTTTGAATCGAAAAACAAACTTTCTTAGTGTTTGTGAAATTTGGTGAAAAGTTATGTAGTAAAAGATACGATACAAATGATCTAAAATCACGTTATTTGAGCTCCTCAAAGCATTAAAATCTTGTTTTGAATCGAAAAACAAACTTTCTTAGTGTTTGTGAAATTTGGTGAAAAGTTATGTACTAAAAGATACGATACAAATGATCTAAAAACACGTTATTTGAACTCCTCAAAGCATTAAAAGTTTGTTTTCAATCGAAAAACAAACTATCTCAGTGTTTGTGAAATTTGGTGAAAAGTTATGTAGTAAAAGATATGATACAAATGATCTAAAAACACGTTATTTGAACTCCTCAAAGCGTTAAAATCTTGTTTTGAATCGAAAAACAAACTTTCTTAGTGTATGTGAAATTTGGTGAAAAGTTATGTTGTAAAAGATTCGATACAAATGATCTAAAAACACGTTATTTGAACTCCTCAAAGCGTTAAAATCTTGTTTTGAATCGAAAAACCAACTTTCTTAGTGTTTGTGAAATTTGGTGAAAAGTTATGTAGTAAAAGATACGATACAAATGATCTAAAAACACGTTATTTGAACTCCTCAAAGCGTTAAAATCTTGTTTTGAATCGAAAAATAAACTATCTTAGTGTATGTGAAATTTGGTGAAAAGTTATGTTGTAAAAGATACGATACAAATGATCTAAAAACACGTTATTTGAACTCCTCAAAGCGTTAAAATCTTGTTTTGAATCGAAAAATAAACTTTCTTAGTGTATGTGAAATTTGGTGAAAAGTTATGTTGTAAAAGATTCGATACAAATGATCTAAAAACACGTTATTTGAACTCCTCAAAGCGTTAAAATCTTGTTTTGAATCGAAAAACCAACTTTCTTAGTGTTTGTGAAATTTGGTGAAAAGTTATGTAGTAAAAGATACGATACAAATGATCTAAAAACACGTTATTTGAACTCCTCAAAGCGTTAAAATCTTGTTTTGAATCGAAAAATAAACTATCTTAGTGTATGTGAAATTTGGTGAAAAGTTATGTTGTAAAAGATACGATACAAATGATCTAAAAACACGTTATTTGAACTCCTCAAAGCGTTAAAATCTTGTTTTGAATCGAAAAACAAACTTTCTTAGTGTATGTGAAATTTGGTGAAAAGTTATGTTGTAAAATATGCGATACAAATGATCTAAAAACACGTTATTTGAACTCCTCAAAGCGTTAAAATCTTGTTTTGAATCGAAAAACCAAATTTCTTAGTGTTTGTGAAATTTGGTGAAAAGTTATGAAGCAAAAGATACGATACAAATGATCTAAAAACACGTTATTTGAACTCCTCAAAGCGTTAAAATCTTGTTTTGAATCGAAAAACAAACTATCTTAGTGTATGTGAAATTTGGTGAAAAGTTAGGTTGTAAAAGATACGATAAAAATGATCTAAAAACACGTTATTTGAACTCCTCGAAGCGTTAAAATCTTGTTTTGAATCGAAAAACAAACTTTCTTAGGGTTTGTGAAATTTGGTGAAAAGTTATGTAGTAAAAGATACGATACAAATGATCTAAAAACACGTTATTTGAACTCCTCAAAGCGTTAAAATCTTGTTTTGAATGGAAAAACAAACTTTTTTAGTGTTTGTGAAATTTGGTGAAAAGTTATGTAGTAAAAGATACGATACAAATGATCTAAAATCACGTTATTTGAACTCCTCAAAGCATTAAAATCTTGTTTTGAATCGAAAAACAAACTTTCTTAGTGTTTGTGAAATTTGGTGAAAAGTTATGTACTAAAAGATACGATACAAATGATCTAAAAACACGTTATTTGAACTCCTCAAAGCATTAAAAGTTTGTTTTCAATCGAAAAACAAACTATCTCAGTGTTTGTGAAATTTGGTGAAAAGTTATGTAGTAAAAGATATGATACAAATGATCTAAAAACACGTTATTTGAACTCCTCAAAGCGTTAAAATCTTGTTTTGAATCGAAAAACAAACTTTCTTAGTGTATGTGAAATTTGGTGAAAAGTTATGTTGTAAAAGATTCGATACAAATGATCTAAAAACACGTTATTTGAACTCCTCAAAGCGTTAAAATCTTGTTTTGAATCGAAAAACCAACTTTCTTAGTGTTTGTGAAATTTGGTGAAAAGTTATGTAGTAAAAGATACGATACAAATGATCTAAAAACACGTTATTTGAACTCCTCAAAGCGTTAAAATCTTGTTTTGAATCGAAAAATAAACTATCTTAGTGTATGTGAAATTTGGTGAAAAGTTATGTTGTAAAAGATACGATACAAATGATCTAAAAACACGTTATTTGAACTCCTCAAAGCGTTAAAATCTTGTTTTGAATCGAAAAATAAACTTTCTTAGTGTATGTGAAATTTGGTGAAAAGTTATGTTGTAAAAGATTCGATACAAATGATCTAAAAACACGTTATTTGAACTCCTCAAAGCGTTAAAATCTTGTTTTGAATCGAAAAACCAACTTTCTTAGTGTTTGTGAAATTTGGTGAAAAGTTATGTAGTAAAAGATACGATACAAATGATCTAAAAACACGTTATTTGAACTCCTCAAAGCGTTAAAATCTTGTTTTGAATCGAAAAATAAACTATCTTAGTGTATGTGAAATTTGGTGAAAAGTTATGTTGTAAAAGATACGATACAAATGATCTAAAAACACGTTATTTGAACTCCTCAAAGCGTTAAAATCTTGTTTTGAATCGAAAAACAAACTTTCTTAGTGTATGTGAAATTTGGTGAAAAGTTATGTTGTAAAATATGCGATACAAATGATCTAAAAACACGTTATTTGAACTCCTCAAAGCGTTAAAATCTTGTTTTGAATCGAAAAACCAAATTTCTTAGTGTTTGTGAAATTTGGTGAAAAGTTATGAAGCAAAAGATACGATACAAATGATCTAAAAACACGTTATTTGAACTCCTCAAAGCGTTAAAATCTTGTTTTGAATCGAAAAACAAACTATCTTAGTGTATGTGAAATTTGGTGAAAAGTTAGGTTGTAAAAGATACGATAAAAATGATCTAAAAACACGTTATTTGAACTCCTCGAAGCGTTAAAATCTTGTTTTGAATCGAAAAACAAACTTTCTTAGGGTTTGTGAAATTTGGTGAAAAGTTATGTAGTAAAAGATACGATACAAATGATCTAAAAACACGTTATTTGAACTCCTCAAAGCGTTAAAATCTTGTTTTGAATGGAAAAACAAACTTTTTTAGTGTTTGTGAAATTTGGTGAAAAGTTATGTAGTAAAAGATACGATACAAATGATCTAAAATCACGTTATTTGAACTCCTCAAAGCATTAAAATCTTGTTTTGAATCGAAAAACAAACTTTCTTAGTGTTTGTGAAAGTTGGTGAAAAGTTATGTAGTAAAAGATACGATACAAATGATCTTAAAACACGTTATTTGAACTCCTCAAAGCGTTAAAATCTTGTTTTGAATCGAAAAACAAACTTTCTTAGTGTTTTTGAAATTTGGTGAAAAGTTATGTACTAAAAGATACGATACAAATGATCTAAAAACACGTTATTTGAACTCCTCAAAGCGTTAAAATCTTGTTATGAATCCAAAAACAAAGTTTCATAGTGTTTGTGAAATTTGGTGAAACGTTATGTAGTAAAAGATACGATACAAATGATCTAAAAACACGTTATTTTAACTCCTCAAAGCGTTAAAATCTTGTTTCGAATCGAAAAACAATATTTCTTAGTGTTTGTGAAATTTGGTGAAAAGTTATGTAGTAAAAGATACGATACAAATGATCTAAAAACACGTTATTCGAACTCCTCAAAGCGTTAAAATCTTGTTTTGAATCGAAAAACAAACTTTCTTAGTGTTTTTGAAATTTGGTGAAAAGTTATGTACTAAAAGATACGATACAAATGATCTAAAAACACGTTATTTGAACTCCTCAAAGCATTAAAAGTTTGTTTTCAATCGAAAAACAAACTATCTCAGTGTTTGTGAAATTTGGTGAAAAGTTATGTAGTAAAAGATATGATACAAATGATCTAAAAACACGTTATTTGAACTCCTCAAAGCGTTAAAATCTTGTTTTGAATCGAAAAACAAACTTTCTTAGTGTATGTGAAATTTGGTGAAAAGTTATGTTGTAAAAGATACGATACAAATGATCTAAAAACACGTTATTTGAACTCCTCAAAGCGTTAAAATCTTGTTTTGAATCGAAAAACCAACTTTCTTAGTGTTTGTGAAATTTGGTGAAAAGTTATGTAGTAAAAGATACGATACAAATGATCTAAAAACACGTTATTTGAACTCCTCAAAGCGTTAAAATCTTGTTTTGAATCGAAAAACAAACTATCTTAGTGTATGTGAAATTTGGTGAAAAGTTATGTTGTAAAAGATACGATACAAATGATCTAAAAACACGTTATTTGAACTCCTCAAAGCGTTAAAATCTTGTTTTGAATCGAAAAACAAACTATCTTAGTGTATGTGAAATTTGGTGAAAAGTTATGTTGTAAAAGATACGATACAAATGATCTAAAATCACGTTATTTGAACTCCTCAAAGCATTAAAATCTTGTTTTGAATCGAAAAACAAACTTTCTTAGTGTTTTTGAAATTTGGTGAAAAGTTATGTACTAAAAGATACGATACAAATGATCTAAAAACACGTTATTTGAACTCCTCAAAGCGTTAAAATCTTGTTATGAATCCAAAAACAAAGTTTCATAGTGTTTGTGAAATTTGGTGAAACGTTATGTAGTAAAAGATACGATACAAATGATCTAAAAACACGTTATATTAACTCCTCAAAGCGTTAAAATCTTGTTTCGAATCGAAAAACAATATTTCTTAGTGTTTGTGAAATTTGGTGAAAAGTTATGTAGTAAAAGATACGATACAAATGATCTAAAAACACGTTATTTGAACTCCTCAAAGCGTTAAAATCTTGTTTTGAATCGAAAAACAAACTTTCTTAGTGTTTGTGAAATTTGGTGAAAAGTTATGTACTAACGAT
This sequence comes from Luzula sylvatica, assembly GCA_946800325.1. Classification (NCBI taxonomy): domain Eukaryota; kingdom Viridiplantae; phylum Streptophyta; class Magnoliopsida; order Poales; family Juncaceae; genus Luzula; species Luzula sylvatica. The sequence continues at coordinate 3,111,053 of OX326957.1, read as the reverse complement.
ACAAATGATCTAAAAACACGTTATTTGAACTCCTCAAAGCATTAAAAGTTTGTTTTCAATCGAAAAACAAACTATCTCAGTGTTTGTGAAATTTGGTGAAAAGTTATGTAGTAAAAGATATGATACAAATGATCTAAAAACACGTTATTTGAACTCCTCAAAGCGTTAAAATCTTTTTTTGAATCGAAAAACAAACTATCTTAGTGTATGTGAAATTTGGTGAAAAGTTATGTAGTAAAAGATACGACACAAATGATCTAAAAACTCTTTATTTGAACTACTCAAAGCGTTAAAATCTTGTTTTGAATCGCAAAACAAACTATCTTAGTGTTTCTGAAATTTGGTGAAAAGTTATGTAATAAAAGATACGATACAAATGATCTAAAAACACGTTATTTGAACTCCTCAAAGCGTTAAAATCTTGTTTTGAATCGAAAAACAAACTATCTTAGTGTATGTGAAATTTGGTGAAAAGTTATGTTGTAAAAGATACGATACAAATGATCTAAAAACATGTTATTTGAACTCCTCAAAGCGTTAAAATCTTGTTTTGAATCGAAAAACAAACTATCTTAGTGTATGTGAAATTTGGTGAAAAGTTATGTTGTAAAAGATTCGATACAAATGATCTAAAAACACGTTATATTAACTCCTCAAAGCGTTAAAATCTTGTTTCGAATCGAAAAACAATATTTCTTAGTGTTTGTGAAATTTGGTGAAAAGTTATGTAGTAAAAGATACGATACAAATGATCTAAAAACACGTTATTTGAACTCCTCAAAGCGTTAAAATCTTGTTTTGAATCGAAAAACAAACTTTCTTAGTGTTTGTGAAATTTGGTGAAAAGTTATGTACTAACGATACAAATGATCTAAAAACACGTTATTTGAACTCCTCAAAGCATTAAAAGTTTGTTTTCAATCGAAAAACAAACTATCTCAGTGTTTGTGAAATTTGGTGAAAAGTTATGTAGTAAAAGATATGATACAAATGATCTAAAAACACGTTATTTGAACTCCTCAAAGCGTTAAAATCTTGTTTTGAATCGAAAAACAAACTATCTTAGTGTATGTGAAATTTGGTGAAAAGTTATGTTGTAAAAGATACGATACAAATGATCTAAAAACACGTTATTTGAACTCCTCAAAGCGTTAAAATCTTGTTTTGAATCGAAAAACAAACTATCTCAGTGTATGTGAAATTTGGTGAAAAGTTATGTACTAAAAGATACGATACAAATGATCTAAAAACACGTTATTTGAACTCCTCAAAGCATTAAAAGTTTGTTTTCAATCGAAAAACAAACTATCTCAGTGTTTGTGAAATTTGGTGAAAAGTTATGTAGTAAAAGATATGATACAAATGATCTAAAAACACGTTATTTGAACTCCTCAAAGCGTTAAAATCTTGTTTTGAATCGAAAAACAAACTTTCTTAGTGTATGTGAAATTTGGTGAAAAGTAATGTTGTAAAAGATTCGATACAAATGATCTAAAAACACGTTATTTGAACTCCTCAAAGCGTTAAAATCTTGTTTTGAATCGAAAAACCAACTTTCTTAGTGTTTGTGAAATTTGGTGAAAAGTTATGTAGTAAAAGATACGATACAAATGATCTAAAAACACGTTATTTGAACTCCTCAAAGCGTTAAAATCTTGTTTTGAATAGAAAAACAAACTTTCTTAGTGTTTGTGAAATTTGGTGAAAAGTTATGTACTAACGATACAAATGATCTAAAAACACGTTATTTGAACTCCTCAAAGCGTTAAAATCTTGTTTTCAATCGAAAAACAAACTATCTCAGTGTTTGTGAAATTTGGTGAAAAGTTATGTAGTAAAAGATATGATACAAATGATCTAAAAACACGTTATTTGAACTCCTCAAAGCGTTAAAATCTTGTTTTGAATCGAAAAACAAACTATCTTAGTGTATGTGAAATTTGGTGAAAAGTTATGTTGTAAAAGATACGATACAAATGATCTAAAAACACGTTATTTGAACTCCTCAAAGCGTTAAAATCTTGTTTTGAATCGAAAAACAAACTATCTTAGTGTATGTGAAATTTGGGAAAAGTTATGTACTAAAAGATACGATACAAATGATCTAAAAACACGTTATTTGAACTCCTCAAAGCATTAAAAGTTTGTTTTCAATCGAAAAACAAACTATCTCAGTGTTTGTGAAATTTGGTGAAAAGTTATGTAGTAAAAGATATGATACAAATGATCTAAAAACACGTTATTTGAACTCCTCAAAGCGTTAAAATCTTGTTTTGAATCGAAAAACAAACTTTCTTAGTGTATGTGAAATTTGGTGAAAAGTTATGTTGTAAAAGATTCGATACAAATGATCTAAAAACACGTTATTTGAACTCCTCAAAGCGTTAAAATCTTGTTTTGAATCGAAAAACCAACTTTCTTAGTGTTTGTGAAATTTGGTGAAAAGTTATGTAGTAAAAGATACGATACAAATGATCTAAAAACACGTTATTTGAACTCCTCAAAGCGTTAAAATCTTGTTTTGAATCGAAAAACAAACTATCTTAGTGTATATGAAATTTGGTGAAAAGTTATGTTGTAAAAGATACGATACAAATGATCTAAAAACACGTTATTTGAACTCCTCAAAGAGTTAAAATCTTGTTATGAATCCAAAAACAAAGTTTCATAGTGTTTGTGAAATTTGGTGAAACGTTATGTAGTAAAAGATACGATACAAATGATCTAAAAACACGTTATTTTAACTCCTCAAAGCGTTAAAATCTTGTTTCGAATCGAAAAACAATATTTCTTAGTGTTTGTGAAATTTGGTGAAAAGTTATGTAGTAAAAGATACGATACAAATGATCTAAAAACACGTTATTCGAACTCCTCAAAGCGTTAAAATCTTGTTTTGAATCGAAAAACAAACTTTCTTAGTGTTTTTGAAATTTGGTGAAAAGTTATGTACTAAAAGATACGATACAAATGATCTAAAAACACGTTATTTGAACTCCTCAAAGCATTAAAAGTTTGTTTTCAATCGAAAAACAAACTATCTCAGTGTTTGTGAAATTTGGTGAAAAGTTATGTAGTAAAAGATATGATACAAATGATCTAAAAACACGTTATTTGAACTCCTCAAAGCGTTAAAATCTTGTTTTGAATCGAAAAACAAACTTTCTTAGTATATGTGAAATTTGGTGAAAAGTTATGTTGTAAAAGATACGATACAAATGATCTAAAAACACGTTATTTGAACTCCTCAAAGCGTTAAAATCTTGTTTTGAATCGAAAAACCAACTTTCTTAGTGTTTGTGAAATTTGGTGAAAAGTTATGTAGTAAAAGATACGATACAAATGATCTAAAAACACGTTATTTGAACTCCTCAAAGCGTTAAAATCTTGTTTTGAATCGAAAAACAAACTATCTTAGTGTATGTGAAATTTGGTGAAAAGTTATGTTGTAAAAGATACGATACAAATGATCTAAAAACACGTTATTTGAACTCCTCAAAGCGTTAAAATCTTGTTTTGAATCGAAAAACAAACTATCTTAGTGTATGTGAAATTTGGTGAAAAGTTATGTTGTAAAAGATACGATACAAATGATCTAAAATCACGTTATTTGAACTCCTCAAAGCATTAAAATCTTGTTTTGAATCGAAAAACAAACTTTCTTAGTGTTTTTGAAATTTGGTGAAAAGTTATGTACTAAAAGATACGATACAAATGATCTAAAAACACGTTATTTGAACTCCTCAAAGCGTTAAAATCTTGTTATGAATCCAAAAACAAAGTTTCATAGTGTTTGTGAAATTTGGTGAAACGTTATGTAGTAAAAGATACGATACAAATGATCTAAAAACACGTTATATTAACTCCTCAAAGCGTTAAAATCTTGTTTCGAATCGAAAAACAATATTTCTTAGTGTTTGTGAAATTTGGTGAAAAGTTATGTAGTAAAAGATACGATACAAATGATCTAAAAACACGTTATTTGAACTCCTCAAAGCGTTAAAATCTTGTTTTGAATCGAAAAACAAACTTTCTTAGTGTTTGTGAAATTTGGTGAAAAGTTATGTACTAACGATACAAATGATCTAAAAACACGTTATTTGAACTCCTCAAAGCATTAAAAGTTTGTTTTCAATCGAAAAACAAACTATCTCAGTGTTTGTGAAATTTGGTGAAAAGTTATGTAGTAAAAGATATGATACAAATGATCTAAAAACACGTTATTTGAACTCCTCAAAGCGTTAAAATCTTGTTTTGAATCGAAAAACAAACTATCTTAGTGTATGTGAAATTTGGTGAAAAGTTATGTAGTAAAAGATACGACACAAATGATCTAAAAACTCTTTATTTGAACTACTCAAAGCGTTAAAATCTTGTTTTGAATCGCAAAACAAACTATCTTAGTGTTTCTGAAATTTGGTGAAAAGTTATGTAATAAAAGATACGATACAAATGATCTAAAAACACGTTATTTGAACTCCTCAAAGCGTTAAAATCTTGTTTTGAATCGAAAAACAAACTATCTTAGTGTATGTGAAATTTGGTGAAAAGTTATGTTGTAAAAGATACGATACAAATGATCTAAAAACATGTTATTTGAACTCCTCAAAGCGTTAAAATCTTGTTTTGAATCGAAAAACAAACTATCTTAGTGTATGTGAAATTTGGTGAAAAGTTATGTTGTAAAAGATTCGATACAAATGATCTAAAAACACGTTATATTAACTCCTCAAAGCGTTAAAATCTTGTTTCGAATCGAAAAACAATATTTCTTAGTGTTTGTGAAATTTGGTGAAAAGTTATGTAGTAAAAGATACGATACAAATGATCTAAAAACACGTTATTTGAACTCCTCAAAGCGTTAAAATCTTGTTTTGAATCGAAAAACAAACTTTCTTAGTGTTTGTGAAATTTGGTGAAAAGTTATGTACTAACGATACAAATGATCTAAAAACACGTTATTTGAACTCCTCAAAGCATTAAAAGTTTGTTTTCAATCGAAAAACAAACTATCTCAGTGTTTGTGAAATTTGGTGAAAAGTTATGTAGTAAAAGATATGATACAAATGATCTAAAAACACGTTATTTGAACTCCTCAAAGCGTTAAAATCTTGTTTTGAATCGAAAAACAAACTATCTTAGTGTATGTGAAATTTGGTGAAAAGTTATGTTGTAAAAGATACGATACAAATGATCTAAAAACACGTTATTTGAACTCCTCAAAGCGTTAAAATCTTGTTTTGAATCGAAAAACAAACTATCTTAGTGTATGTGAAATTTGGTGAAAAGTTATGTACTAAAAGATACGATACAAATGATCTAAAAACACGTTATTTGAACTCCTCAAAGCATTAAAAGTTTGTTTTCAATCGAAAAACAAACTATCTCAGTGTTTGTGAAATTTGGTGAAAAGTTATGTAGTAAAAGATATGATACAAATGATCTAAAAACACGTTATTTGAACTCCTCAAAGCGTTAAAATCTTGTTTTGAATCGAAAAACAAACTTTCTTAGTGTATGTGAAATTTGGTGAAAAGTTATGTTGTAAAAGATTCGATACAAATGATCTAAAAACACGTTATTTGAACTCCTCAAAGCGTTAAAATCTTGTTTTGAATCGAAAAACCAACTTTCTTAGTGTTTGTGAAATTTGGTGAAAAGTTATGTAGTAAAAGATACGATACAAATGATCTAAAAACACGTTATTTGAACTCCTCAAAGCGTTAAAATCTTGTTTTGAATCGAAAAACAAACTATCTTAGTGTATATGAAATTTGGTGAAAAGTTATGTTGTAAAAGATACGATACAAATGATCTAAAAACACGTTATTTGAACTCCTCAAAGCGTTAAAATGTTGTTTTGAATCGAAAAACAAACTTTCTTAGTGTATGTGAAATTTGGTGAAAAGTTATGTTGTAAAATATGTGATACAAATGATCTAAAAACACGTTATTTGAACTCCTCAAAGCGTTAAAATCTTGTTTTGAATCGAAAAACCAAATTTCTTAGTGTTTGTGAAATTTGGTGAAAAGTTATGTAGTAAAAGATACGATACAAATGATCTAAAAACACGTTATTTGAACTCCTCAAAGCGTTAAAATCTTGTTTTGAATCGAAAAACAAACTATCTTAGTGTACGTGAAATTTGGTGAAAAGTTATGTTGTAAAAGATACGATAAAAATGATCTAAAAACACGTTATTTGAACTCCTCAAAGCGTTAAAATCTTGTTTTGAATCGAAAAACAAACTTTCTTAGTGTTTGTGAAATTTGGCGAAAAGTTATGTAGTAAAAGATACGATACAAATGATCTAAAAACACGTTATTTGAACTCCTCAAAGCGTTAAAATCTTGTTTTGAATCGAAAAACAAACTTTTTTAGTGTTTGTGAAATTTGGTGAAAAGTTATGTAGTAAAAGATACGATACAAATGATCTAAAATCACGTTATTTGAACTCCTCAAAGCATTAAAATCTTGTTTTGAATCGAAAAACAAACTTTCTTAGTGTTTGTGAAATTTGGTGAAAAGTTATGTAGTAAAAGATACGATACAAATGATCTTAAAACACGTTATTTGAACTCCTCAAAGCGTTAAAATCTTGTTTTGAATCGAAAAACAAACTTTCTTAGTGTTTTTGAAATTTGGTGAAAAGTTATGTACTAAAAGATACGATACAAATGATCTAAAAACACGTTATTTGAACTCCTTAAAGCGTTAAAATCTTGTTTTGAATCCAAAAACAAAGTTTCATAGTGTTTGTGAAATTTGGTGAAACGTTATGTAGTAAAAGATACGATACAAATGATCTAAAAACACGTTATTTTAACTCCTCAAAGCGTTAAAATCTTGTTTCGAATCGAAAAACAAACTTTCTTAGTGTTTTTGAAATTTGGTGAAAAGTTATGTACTAAAAGATACGATACAAATGATCTAAAAACACGTTATTTGAACTCCTCAAAGCGTTAAAATCTTGTTTTGAATCGAAAAACAAACTTTCTTAGTGTTTTTGAAATTTGGTGAAAAGTTATGTACTAAAAGATACGATACAAATGATCTAAAAACACGTTATTTGAACTCCTCAAAGCATTAAAAGTTTGTTTTCAATCGAAAAACAAACTATCTCAGTGTTTGTGAAATTTGGTGAAAAGTTATGTAGTAAAAGATATGATACAAATGATCTAAAAACACGTTATTTGAACTCCTCAAAGCGTTAAAATCTTGTTTTGAATCGAAAAACAAACTTTCTTAGTGTATGTGAAATTTGGTGAAAAGTTATGTTGTAAAAGATACGATACAAATGATCTAAAAACACGTTATTTGAACTCCTCAAAGCGTTAAAATCTTGTTTTGAATCGAAAAACAAACTATCTTAGTGTATGTGAAATTTGGTGAAAAGTTATGTTGTAAAAGATTCGATACAAATGATCTAAAAACACGTTATATTAACTCCTCAAAGCGTTAAAATCTTGTTTCGAATCGAAAAACAATATTTCTTAGTGTTTGTGAAATTTGGTGAAAAGTTATGTAGTAAAAGATACGATACAAATGATCTAAAAACACGTTATTTGAACTCCTCAAAGCGTTAAAATCTTGTTTTGAATCGAAAAACAAACTTTCTTAGTGTTTGTGAAATTTGGTGAAAAGTTATGTACTAACGATACAAATGATCTAAAAACACGTTATTTGAACTCCTCAAAGCATTAAAAGTTTGTTTTCAATCGAAAAACAAACTATCTCAGTGTTTGTGAAATTTGGTGAAAAGTTATGTAGTAAAAGATATGATACAAATGATCTAAAAACACGTTATTTGAACTCCTCAAAGCGTTAAAATCTTGTTTTGAATCGAAAAACAAACTATCTTAGTGTATGTGAAATTTGGTGAAAAGTTATGTTGTAAAAGATACGATACAAATGATCTAAAAACACGTTATTTGAACTCCTCAAAGCGTTAAAATCTTGTTTTGAATCGAAAAACAAACTATCTCAGTGTATGTGAAATTTGGTGAAAAGTTATGTACTAAAAGATACGATACAAATGATCTAAAAACACGTTATTTGAACTCCTCAAAGCGTTAAAATCTTGTTTTGAATCGAAAAACAAACTATCTTAGTGTATGTGAAATTTGGGAAAAGTTATGTACTAAAAGATACGATACAAATGATCTAAAAACACGTTATTTGAACTCCTCAAAGCATTAAAAGTTTGTTTTCAATCGAAAAACAAACTATCTCAGTGTTTGTGAAATTTGGTGAAAAGTTATGTAGTAAAAGATATGATACAAATGATCTAAAAACACGTTATTTGAACTCCTCAAAGCGTTAAAATCTTGTTTTGAATCGAAAAACAAACTTTCTTAGTGTATGTGAAATTTGGTGAAAAGTTATGTTGTAAAAGATTCGATACAAATGATCTAAAAACACGTTATTTGAACTCCTCAAAGCGTTAAAATCTTGTTTTGAATCGAAAAACCAACTTTCTTAGTGTTTGTGAAATTTGGTGAAAAGTTATGTAGTAAAAGATACGATACAAATGATCTAAAAACACGTTATTTGAACTCCTCAAAGCGTTAAAATCTTGTTTTGAATCGAAAAACAAACTATCTTAGTGTATATGAAATTTGGTGAAAAGTTATGTTGTAAAAGATACGATACAAATGATCTAAAAACACGTTATTTGAACTCCTCAAAGCGTTAAAATCTTGTTATGAATCCAAAAACAAAGTTTCATAGTGTTTGTGAAATTTGGTGAAACGTTATGTAGTAAAAGATACGATACAAATGATCTAAAAACACGTTATTTTAACTCATCAAAGCGTTAAAATCTTGTTTCGAATCGAAAAACAATATTTCTTAGTGTTTGTGAAATTTGGTGAAAAGTTATGTAGTAAAAGATACGATACAAATGATCTAAAAACACGTTATTCGAACTCCTCAAAGCGTTAAAATCTTGTTTTGAATCGAAAAACAAACTTTCTTAGTGTTTTTGAAATTTGGTGAAAAGTTATGTACTAAAAGATACGATACAAATGATCTAAAAACACGTTATTTGAACTCCTCAAAGCATTAAAAGTTTGTTTTCAATCGAAAAACAAACTATCTCAGTGTTTGTGAAATTTGGTGAAAAGTTATGTAGTAAAAGATATGATACAAATGATCTAAAAACACGTTATTTGAACTCCTCAAAGCGTTAAAATCTTGTTTTGAATCGAAAAACAAACTTTCTTAGTGTATGTGAAATTTGGTGAAAAGTTATGTTGTAAAAGATACGATACAAATGATCTAAAAACACGTTATTTGAACTCCTCAAAGCGTTAAAATCTTGTTTTGAATCGAAAAACCAACTTTCTTAGTGTTTGTGAAATTTGGTGAAAAGTTATGTAGTAAAATATACGATACAAATGATCTAAAAACACGTTATTTGAACTCCTCAAAGCATTAAAATCTTGTTTTGAATCGAAAAACAAACTATCTTAGTGTATGTGAAATTTGGTGAAAAGTTATGTTGTAAAAGATAAGATACAAATGATCTAAAAACACGTTATTTGAACTCCTCAAAGCGTTAAAATCTTGTTTTGAATCGAAAAACAAACTATCTTAGTGTATGTGAAATTTGGTGAAAAGTTATGTTGTAAAAGATACGATACAAATGATCTAAAATCACGTTATTTGAACTCCTCAAAGCATTAAAATCTTGTTTTGAATCGAAAAACAAACTTTCTTAGTGTTTTTGAAATTTGGTGAAAAGTTATGTACTAAAAGATACGATACAAATGATCTAAAAACACGTTATTTGAACTCCTCAAAGCGTTAAAATCTTGTTATGAATCCAAAAACAAAGTTTCATAGTGTTTGTGAAATTTGGTGAAACGTTATGTAGTAAAAGATACGATACAAATGATCTAAAAACACGTTATATTAACTCCTCAAAGCGTTAAAATCTTGTTTCGAATCGAAAAACAATATTTCTTAGTGTTTGTGAAATTTGGTGAAAAGTTATGTAGTAAAAGATACGATACAAATGATCTAAAAACACGTTATTTGAACTCCTCAAAGCGTTAAAATCTTGTTTTGAATCGAAAAACAAACTTTCTTAGTGTTTGTGAAATTTGGTGAAAAGTTATGTACTAACGATACAAATGATCTAAAAACACGTTATTTGAACTCCTCAAAGCATTAAAAGTTTGTTTTCAATCGAAAAACAAACTATCTCAGTGTTTGTGAAATTTGGTGAAAAGTTATGTAGTAAAAGATATGATACAAATGATCTAAAAACACGTTATTTGAACTCCTCAAAGCGTTAAAATCTTGTTTTGAATCGAAAAACAAACTATCTTAGTGTATGTGAAATTTGGTGAAAAGTTATGTAGTAAAAGATACGACACAAATGATCTAAAAACTCTTTATTTGAACTACTCAAAGCGTTAAAATCTTGTTTTGAATCGCAAAACAAACTATCTTAGTGTTTCTGAAATTTGGTGAAAAGTTATGTAATAAAAGATACGATACAAATGATCTAAAAACACGTTATTTGAACTCCTCAAAGCGTTAAAATCTTGTTTTGAATCGAAAAACAAACTATCTTAGTGTATGTGAAATTTGGTGAAAAGTTATGTTGTAAAAGATACGATACAAATGATCTAAAAACATGTTATTTGAACTCCTCAAAGCGTTAAAATCTTGTTTTGAATCGAAAAACAAACTATCTTAGTGTATGTGAAATTTGGTGAAAAGTTATGTTGTAAAAGATTCGATACAAATGATCTAAAAACACGTTATATTAACTCCTCAAAGCGTTAAAATCTTGTTTCGAATCGAAAAACAATATTTCTTAGTGTTTGTGAAATTTGGTGAAAAGTTATGTAGTAAAAGATACGATACAAATGATCTAAAAACACGTTATTTGAACTCCTCAAAGCGTTAAAATCTTGTTTTGAATCGAAAAACAAACTTTCTTAGTGTTTGTGAAATTTGGTGAAAAGTTATGTACTAACGATACAAATGATCTAAAAACACGTTATTTGAACTCCTCAAAGCATTAAAAGTTTGTTTTCAATCGAAAAACAAACTATCTCAGTGTTTGTGAAATTTGGTGAAAAGTTATGTAGTAAAAGATATGATACAAATGATCTAAAAACACGTTATTTGAACTCCTCAAAGCGTTAAAATCTTGTTTTGAATCGAAAAACAAACTATCTTAGTGTATGTGAAATTTGGTGAAAAGTTATGTTGTAAAAGATACGATACAAATGATCTAAAAACACGTTATTTGAACTCCTCAAAGCGTTAAAATCTTGTTTTGAATCGAAAAACAAACTATCTTAGTGTATGTGAAATTTGGTGAAAAGTTATGTACTAAAAGATACGATACAAATGATCTAAAAACACGTTATTTGAACTCCTCAAAGCATTAAAAGTTTGTTTTCAATCGAAAAACAAACTATCTCAGTGTTTGTGAAATTTGGTGAAAAGTTATGTAGTAAAAGATATGATACAAATGATCTAAAAACACGTTATTTGAACTCCTCAAAGCGTTAAAATCTTGTTTTGAATCGAAAAACAAACTTTCTTAGTGTATGTGAAATTTGGTGAAAAGTTATGTTGTAAAAGATTCGATACAAATGATCTAAAAACACGTTATTTGAACTCCTCAAAGCGTTAAAATCTTGTTTTGAATCGAAAAACCAACTTTCTTAGTGTTTGTGAAATTTGGTGAAAAGTTATGTAGTAAAAGATACGATACAAATGATCTAAAAACACGTTATTTGAACTCCTCAAAGCGTTAAAATCTTGTTTTGAATCGAAAAACAAACTATCTTAGTGTATATGAAATTTGGTGAAAAGTTATGTTGTAAAAGATACGATACAAATGATCTAAAAACACGTTATTTGAACTCCTCAAAGCGTTAAAATGTTGTTTTGAATCGAAAAACAAACTTTCTTAGTGTATGTGAAATTTGGTGAAAAGTTATGTTGTAAAATATGTGATACAAATGATCTAAAAACACGTTATTTGAACTCCTCAAAGCGTTAAAATCTTGTTTTGAATCGAAAAACCAAATTTCTTAGTGTTTGTGAAATTTGGTGAAAAGTTATGTAGTAAAAGATACGATACAAATGATCTAAAAACACGTTATTTGAACTCCTCAAAGCGTTAAAATCTTGTTTTGAATCGAAAAACAAACTATCTTAGTGTACGTGAAATTTGGTGAAAAGTTATGTTGTAAAAGATACGATAAAAATGATCTAAAAACACGTTATTTGAACTCCTCAAAGCGTTAAAATCTTGTTTTGAATCGAAAAACAAACTTTCTTAGTGTTTGTGAAATTTGGCGAAAAGTTATGTAGTAAAAGATACGATACAAATGATCTAAAAACACGTTATTTGAACTCCTCAAAGCGTTAAAATCTTGTTTTGAATCGAAAAACAAACTTTTTTAGTGTTTGTGAAATTTGGTGAAAAGTTATGTAGTAAAAGATACGATACAAATGATCTAAAATCACGTTATTTGAACTCCTCAAAGCATTAAAATCTTGTTTTGAATCGAAAAACAAACTTTCTTAGTGTTTGTGAAATTTGGTGAAAAGTTATGTAGTAAAAGATACGATACAAATGATCTTAAAACACGTTATTTGAACTCCTCAAAGCGTTAAAATCTTGTTTTGAATCGAAAAACAAACTTTCTTAGTGTTTTTGAAATTTGGTGAAAAGTTATGTACTAAAAGATACGATACAAATGATCTAAAAACACGTTATTTGAACTCCTTAAAGCGTTAAAATCTTGTTTTGAATCCAAAAACAAAGTTTCATAGTGTTTGTGAAATTTGGTGAAACGTTATGTAGTAAAAGATACGATACAAATGATCTAAAAACACGTTATTTTAACTCCTCAAAGCGTTAAAATCTTGTTTCGAATCGAAAAACAAACTTTCTTAGTGTTTTTGAAATTTGGTGAAAAGTTATGTACTAAAAGATACGATACAAATGATCTAAAAACACGTTATTTGAACTCCTCAAAGCGTTAAAATCTTGTTTTGAATCGAAAAACAAACTTTCTTAGTGTTTTTGAAATTTGGTGAAAAGTTATGTACTAAAAGATACGATACAAATGATCTAAAAACACGTTATTTGAACTCCTCAAAGCATTAAAAGTTTGTTTTCAATCGAAAAACAAACTATCTCAGTGTTTGTGAAATTTGGTGAAAAGTTATGTAGTAAAAGATATGATACAAATGATCTAAAAACACGTTATTTGAACTCCTCAAAGCGTTAAAATCTTGTTTTGAATCGAAAAACAAACTTTCTTAGTGTTTGTGAAATTTGGTGAAAAGTTATGTTGTAAAAGATACGATACAAATGATCTAAAAACACGTTATTTGAACTCCTCAAAGCGTTAAAATCTTGTTTTGAATCGAAAAACAAACTATCTTAGTGTATGTGAAATTTGGTGAAAAGTTATGTTGTAAAAGATTCGATACAAATGATCTAAAAACACGTTATATTAACTCCTCAAAGCGTTAAAATCTTGTTTCGAATCGAAAAACAATATTTCTTAGTGTTTGTGAAATTTGGTGAAAAGTTATGTAGTAAAAGATACGATACAAATGATCTAAAAACACGTTATTTGAACTCCTCAAAGCGTTAAAATCTTGTTTTGAATCGAAAAACAAACTTTCTTAGTGTTTGTGAAATTTGGTGAAAAGTTATGTACTAACGATACAAATGATCTAAAAACACGTTATTTGAACTCCTCAAAGCATTAAAAGTTTGTTTTCAATCGAAAAACAAACTATCTCAGTGTTTGTGAAATTTGGTGAAAAGTTATGTAGTAAAAGATATGATACAAATGATCTAAAAACACGTTATTTGAACTCCTCAAAGCGTTAAAATCTTGTTTTGAATCGAAAAACAAACTATCTTAGTGTATGTGAAATTTGGTGAAAAGTTATGTTGTAAAAGATACGATACAAATGATCTAAAAACACGTTATTTGAACTCCTCAAAGCGTTAAAATCTTGTTTTGAATCGAAAAACAAACTATCTCAGTGTATGTGAAATTTGGTGAAAAGTTATGTACTAAAAGATACGATACAAATGATCTAAAAACACGTTATTTGAACTCCTCAAAGCATTAAAAGTTTGTTTTCAATCGAAAAACAAACTATCTCAGTGTTTGTGAAATTTGGTGAAAAGTTATGTAGTAAAAGATATGATACAAATGATCTAAAAACACGTTATTTGAACTCCTCAAAGCGTTAAAATCTTGTTTTGAATCGAAAAACAAACTTTCTTAGTGTATGTGAAATTTGGTGAAAAGTTATGTTGTAAAAGATTCGATACAAATGATCTAAAAACACGTTATTTGAACTCCTCAAAGCGTTAAAATCTTGTTTTGAATCGAAAAACCAACTTTCTTAGTGTTTGTGAAATTTGGTGAAAAGTTATGTAGTAAAAGATACGATACAAATGATCTAAAAACACGTTATTTGAACTCCTCAAAGCGTTAAAATCTTGTTTTGAATAGAAAAACAAACTTTCTTAGTGTTTGTGAAATTTGGTGAAAAGTTATGTACTAACGATACAAATGATCTAAAAACACGTTATTTGAACTCCTCAAAGCGTTAAAATCTTGTTTTCAATCGAAAAACAAACTATCTCAGTGTTTGTGAAATTTGGTGAAAAGTTATGTAGTAAAAGATATGATACAAATGATCTAAAAACACGTTATTTGAACTCCTCAAAGCATTAAAATCTTGTTTTGAATCGAAAAACAAACTATCTTAGTGTATGTGAAATTTGGTGAAAAGTTATGTTGTAAAAGATACGATACAAATGATCTAAAAACGCGTTATTTGAACTCCTCAAAGCGTTAAAATCTTGTTTTGAATCGAAAAACAAACTATCTTAGTGTATGTGAAATTTGGGAAAAGTTATGTACTAAAAGATACGATACAAATGATCTAAAAACACGTTATTTGAACTCCTCAAAGCATTAAAAGTTTGTTTTCAATCGAAAAACAAACTATCTCAGTGTTTGTGAAATTTGGTGAAAAGTTATGTAGTAAAAGATATGATACAAATGATCTAAAAACACGTTATTTGAACTCCTCAAAGCGTTAAAATCTTGTTTTGAATCGAAAAACAAACTTTCTTAGTGTATGTGAAATTTGGTGAAAAGTTATGTTGTAAAAGATTCGATACAAATGATCTAAAAACACGTTATTTGAACTCCTCAAAGCGTTAAAATCTTGTTTTGAATCGAAAAACCAACTTTCTTAGTGTTTGTGAAATTTGGTGAAAAGTTATGTAGTAAAAGATACGATACAAATGATCTAAAAACACGTTATTTGAACTCCTCAAAGCGTTAAAATCTTGTTTTGAATCGAAAAACAAACTATCTTAGTGTATATGAAATTTGGTGAAAAGTTATGTTGTAAAAGATACGATACAAATGATCTAAAAACACGTTATTTGAACTCCTCAAAGCGTTAAAATCTTGTTATGAATCCAAAAACAAAGTTTCATAGTGTTTGTGAAATTTGGTGAAACGTTATGTAGTAAAAGATACGATACAAATGATCTAAAAACACGTTATTTTAACTCCTCAAAGCGTTAAAATCTTGTTTCGAATCGAAAAACAATATTTCTTAGTGTTTGTGAAATTTGGTGAAAAGTTATGTAGTAAAAGATACGATACAAATGATCTAAAAACACGTTATTCGAACTCCTCAAAGCGTTAAAATCTTGTTTTGAATCGAAAAACAAACTTTCTTAGTGTTTTTGAAATTTGGTGAAAAGTTATGTACTAAAAGATACGATACAAATGATCTAAAAACACGTTATTTGAACTCCTCAAAGCATTAAAAGTTTGTTTTCAATCGAAAAACAAACTATCTCAGTGTTTGTGAAATTTGGTGAAAAGTTATGTAGTAAAAGATATGATACAAATGATCTAAAAACACGTTATTTGAACTCCTCAAAGCGTTAAAATCTTGTTTTGAATCGAAAAACAAACTTTCTTAGTGTATGTGAAATTTGGTGAAAAGTTATGTTGTAAAAGATACGATACAAATGATCTAAAAACACGTTATTTGAACTCCTCAAAGCGTTAAAATCTTGTTTTGAATCGAAAAACCAACTTTCTTAGTGTTTGTGAAATTTGGTGAAAAGTTATGTAGTAAAAGATACGATACAAATGATCTAAAAACACGTTATTTGAACTCCTCAAAGCATTAAAATCTTGTTTTGAATCGAAAAACAAACTATCTTAGTGTATGTGAAATTTGGTGAAAAGTTATGTTGTAAAAGATACGATACAAATGATCTAAAAACACGTTATTTGAACTCCTCAAAGCGTTAAAATCTTGTTTTGAATCGAAAAACAAACTATCTTAGTGTATGTGAAATTTGGTGAAAAGTTATGTTGTAAAAGATACGATACAAATGATCTAAAATCACGTTATTTGAACTCCTCAAAGCATTAAAATCTTGTTTTGAATCGAAAAACAAACTTTCTTAGTGTTTTTGAAATTTGGTGAAAAGTTATGTACTAAAAGATACGATACAAATGATCTAAAAACACGTTATTTGAACTCCTCAAAGCGTTAAAATCTTGTTACGAATCCAAAAACAAAGTTTCATAGTGTTTGTGAAATTTGGTGAAACGTTATGTAGTAAAAGATACGATACAAATGATCTAAAAACACGTTATATTAACTCCTCAAAGCGTTAAAATCTTGTTTCGAATCGAAAAACAATATTTCTTAGTGTTTGTGAAATTTGGTGAAAAGTTATGTAGTAAAAGATACGATACAAATGATCTAAAAACACGTTATTTGAACTCCTCAAAGCGTTAAAATCTTGTTTTGAATCGAAAAACAAACTTTCTTAGTGTTTGTGAAATTTGGTGAAAAGTTATGTACTAACGATACAAATGATCTAAAAACACGTTATTTGAACTCCTCAAAGCATTAAAAGTTTGTTTTCAATCGAAAAACAAACTATCTCAGTGTTTGTGAAATTTGGTGAAAAGTTATGTAGTAAAAGATATGATACAAATGATCTAAAAACACGTTATTTGAACTCCTCAAAGCGTTAAAATCTTGTTTTGAATCGAAAAACAAACTATCTTAGTGTATGTGAAATTTGGTGAAAAGTTATGTAGTAAAAGATACGACACAAATGATCTAAAAACTCTTTATTTGAACTACTCAAAGCGTTAAAATCTTGTTTTGAATCGCAAAACAAACTATCTTAGTGTTTCTGAAATTTGGTGAAAAGTTATGTAATAAAAGATACGATACAAATGATCTAAAAACACGTTATTTGAACTCCTCAAAGCGTTAAAATCTTGTTTTGAATCGAAAAACAAACTATCTTAGTGTATGTGAAATTTGGTGAAAAGTTATGTTGTAAAAGATACGATACAAATGATCTAAAAACATGTTATTTGAACTCCTCAAAGCGTTAAAATCTTGTTTTGAATCGAAAAACAAACTATCTTAGTGTATGTGAAATTTGGTGAAAAGTTATGTTGTAAAAGATTCGATACAAATGATCTAAAAACACGTTATATTAACTCCTCAAAGCGTTAAAATCTTGTTTCGAATCGAAAAACAATATTTCTTAGTGTTTGTGAAATTTGGTGAAAAGTTATGTAGTAAAAGATACGATACAAATGATCTAAAAACACGTTATTTGAACTCCTCAAAGCGTTAAAATCTTGTTTTGAATCGAAAAACAAACTTTCTTAGTGTTTGTGAAATTTGGTGAAAAGTTATGTACTAACGATACAAATGATCTAAAAACACGTTATTTGAACTCCTCAAAGCATTAAAAGTTTGTTTTCAATCGAAAAACAAACTATCTCAGTGTTTGTGAAATTTGGTGAAAAGTTATGTAGTAAAAGATATGATACAAATGATCTAAAAACACGTTATTTGAACTCCTCAAAGCGTTAAAATCTTGTTTTGAATCGAAAAACAAACTATCTTAGTGTATGTGAAATTTGGTGAAAAGTTATGTTGTAAAAGATACGATACAAATGATCTAAAAACACGTTATTTGAACTCCTCAAAGCGTTAAAATCTTGTTTTGAATCGAAAAACAAACTATCTTAGTGTATGTGAAATTTGGTGAAAAGTTATGTACTAAAAGATACGATACAAATGATCTAAAAACACGTTATTTGAACTCCTCAAAGCATTAAAAGTTTGTTTTCAATCGAAAAACAAACTATCTCAGTGTTTGTGAAATTTGGTGAAAAGTTATGTAGTAAAAGATATGATACAAATGATCTAAAAACACGTTATTTGAACTCCTCAAAGCGTTAAAATCTTGTTTTGAATCGAAAAACAAACTTTCTTAGTGTATGTGAAATTTGGTGAAAAGTTATGTTGTAAAAGATTCGATACAAATGATCTAAAAACACGTTATTTGAACTCCTCAAAGCGTTAAAATCTTGTTTTGAATCGAAAAACCAACTTTCTTAGTGTTTGTGAAATTTGGTGAAAAGTTATGTAGTAAAAGATACGATACAAATGATCTAAAAACACGTTATTTGAACTCCTCAAAGCGTTAAAATCTTGTTTTGAATCGAAAAACAAACTATCTTAGTGTATATGAAATTTGGTGAAAAGTTATGTTGTAAAAGATACGATACAAATGATCTAAAAACACGTTATTTGAACTCCTCAAAGCGTTAAAATGTTGTTTTGAATCGAAAAACAAACTTTCTTAGTGTATGTGAAATTTGGTGAAAAGTTATGTTGTAAAATATGTGATACAAATGATCTAAAAACACGTTATTTGAACTCCTCAAAGCGTTAAAATCTTGTTTTGAATCGAAAAACCAAATTTCTTAGTGTTTGTGAAATTTGGTGAAAAGTTATGTAGTAAAAGATACGATACAAATGATCTAAAAACACGTTATTTGAACTCCTCAAAGCGTTAAAATCTTGTTTTGAATCGAAAAACAAACTATCTTAGTGTACGTGAAATTTGGTGAAAAGTTATGTTGTAAAAGATACGATAAAAATGATCTAAAAACACGTTATTTGAACTCCTCAAAGCGTTAAAATCTTGTTTTGAATCGAAAAACAAACTTTCTTAGTGTTTGTGAAATTTGGCGAAAAGTTATGTAGTAAAAGATACGATACAAATGATCTAAAAACACGTTATTTGAACTCCTCAAAGCGTTAAAATCTTGTTTTGAATCGAAAAACAAACTTTTTTAGTGTTTGTGAAATTTGGTGAAAAGTTATGTAGTAAAAGATACGATACAAATGATCTAAAATCACGTTATTTGAACTCCTCAAAGCATTAAAATCTTGTTTTGAATCGAAAAACAAACTTTCTTAGTGTTTGTGAAATTTGGTGAAAAGTTATGTAGTAAAAGATACGATACAAATGATCTTAAAACACGTTATTTGAACTCCTCAAAGCGTTAAAATCTTGTTTTGAATCGAAAAACAAACTTTCTTAGTGTTTTTGAAATTTGGTGAAAAGTTATGTACTAAAAGATACGATACAAATGATCTAAAAACACGTTATTTGAACTCCTTAAAGCGTTAAAATCTTGTTATGAATCCAAAAACAAAGTTTCATAGTGTTTGTGAAATTTGGTGAAACGTTATGTAGTAAAAGATACGATACAAATGATCTAAAAACACGTTATTTTAACTCATCAAAGCGTTAAAATCTTGTTTCGAATCGAAAAACAAACTTTCTTAGTGTTTTTGAAATTTGGTGAAAAGTTATGTACTAAAAGATACGATACAAATGATCTAAAAACACGTTATTTGAACTCCTCAAAGCGTTAAAATCTTGTTTTGAATCGAAAAACAAACTTTCTTAGTGTTTTTGAAATTTGGTGAAAAGTTATGTACTAAAAGATACGATACAAATGATCTAAAAACACGTTATTTGAACTCCTCAAAGCATTAAAAGTTTGTTTTCAATCGAAAAACAAACTATCTCAGTGTTTGTGAAATTTGGTGAAAAGTTATGTAGTAAAAGATATGATACAAATGATCTAAAAACACGTTATTTGAACTCCTCAAAGCGTTAAAATCTTGTTTTGAATCGAAAAACAAACTTTCTTAGTGTTTGTGAAATTTGGTGAAAAGTTATGTTGTAAAAGATACGATACAAATGATCTAAAAACACGTTATTTGAACTCCTCAAAGCGTTAAAATCTTGTTTTGAATCGAAAAACAAACTATCTTAGTGTATGTGAAATTTGGTGAAAAGTTATGTTGTAAAAGATTCGATACAAATGATCTAAAAACACGTTATATTAACTCCTCAAAGCGTTAAAATCTTGTTTCGAATCGAAAAACAATATTTCTTAGTGTTTGTGAAATTTGGTGAAAAGTTATGTAGTAAAAGATACGATACAAATGATCTAAAAACACGTTATTTGAACTCCTCAAAGCGTTAAAATCTTGTTTTGAATCGAAAAACAAACTTTCTTAGTGTTTTTGAAATTTGGTGAAAAGTTATGTACTAAAAGATACGATACAAATGATCTAAAAACACGTTATTTGAACTCCTCAAAGCGTTAAAATCTTGTTATGAATCCAAAAACAAAGTTTCATAGTGTTTGTGAAATTTGGTGAAACGTTATGTAGTAAAAGATACGATACAAATGATCTAAAAACACGTTATATTAACTCCTCAAAGCGTTAAAATCTTGTTTCGAATCGAAAAACAATATTTCTTAGTGTTTGTGAAATTTGGTGAAAAGTTATGTAGTAAAAGATACGATACAAATGATCTAAAAACACGTTATTTGAACTCCTCAAAGCGTTAAAATCTTGTTTTGAATCGAAAAACAAACTTTCTTAGTGTTTGTGAAATTTGGTGAAAAGTTATGTACTAACGATACAAATGATCTAAAAACACGTTATTTGAACTCCTCAAAGCATTAAAAGTTTGTTTTCAATCGAAAAACAAACTATCTCAGTGTTTGTGAAATTTGGTGAAAAGTTATGTAGTAAAAGATATGATACAAATGATCTAAAAACACGTTATTTGAACTCCTCAAAGCGTTAAAATCTTGTTTTGAATCGAAAAACAAACTATCTTAGTGTATGTGAAATTTGGTGAAAAGTTATGTAGTAAAAGATACGACACAAATGATCTAAAAACTCTTTATTTGAACTACTCAAAGCGTTAAAATCTTGTTTTGAATCGCAAAACAAACTATCTTAGTGTTTCTGAAATTTGGTGAAAAGTTATGTAATAAAAGATACGATACAAATGATCTAAAAACACGTTATTTGAACTCCTCAAAGCGTTAAAATCTTGTTTTGAATCGAAAAACAAACTATCTTAGTGTATGTGAAATTTGGTGAAAAGTTATGTTGTAAAAGATACGATACAAATGATCTAAAAACATGTTATTTGAACTCCTCAAAGCGTTAAAATCTTGTTTTGAATCGAAAAACAAACTATCTTAGTGTATGTGAAATTTGGTGAAAAGTTATGTTGTAAAAGATTCGATACAAATGATCTAAAAACACGTTATATTAACTCCTCAAAGCGTTAAAATCTTGTTTCGAATCGAAAAACAATATTTCTTAGTGTTTGTGAAATTTGGTGAAAAGTTATGTAGTAAAAGATACGATACAAATGATCTAAAAACACGTTATTTGAACTCCTCAAAGCGTTAAAATCTTGTTTTGAATCGAAAAACAAACTTTCTTAGTGTTTGTGAAATTTGGTGAAAAGTTATGTACTAACGATACAAATGATCTAAAAACACGTTATTTGAACTCCTCAAAGCATTAAAAGTTTGTTTTCAATCGAAAAACAAACTATCTCAGTGTTTGTGAAATTTGGTGAAAAGTTATGTAGTAAAAGATATGATACAAATGATCTAAAAACACGTTATTTGAACTCCTCAAAGCGTTAAAATCTTGTTTTGAATCGAAAAACAAACTATCTTAGTGTATGTGAAATTTGGTGAAAAGTTATGTTGTAAAAGATACGATACAAATGATCTAAAAACACGTTATTTGAACTCCTCAAAGCGTTAAAATCTTGTTTTGAATCGAAAAACAAACTATCTTAGTGTATGTGAAATTTGGTGAAAAGTTATGTACTAAAAGATACGATACAAATGATCTAAAAACACGTTATTTGAACTCCTCAAAGCATTAAAAGTTTGTTTTCAATCGAAAAAAAAAACTATCTCAGTGTTTGTGAAATTTGGTGAAAAGTTATGTAGTAAAAGATATGATACAAATGATCTAAAAACACGTTATTTGAACTCCTCAAAGCGTTAAAATCTTGTTTTGAATCGAAAAACAAACTTTCTTAGTGTATGTGAAATTTGGTGAAAAGTTATGTTGTAAAAGATTCGATACAAATGATCTAAAAACACGTTATTTGAACTCCTCAAAGCGTTAAAATCTTGTTTTGAATCGAAAAACCAACTTTCTTAGTGTTTGTGAAATTTGGTGAAAAGTTATGTAGTAAAAGATACGATACAAATGATCTAAAAACACGTTATTTGAACTCCTCAAAGCGTTAAAATCTTGTTTTGAATCGAAAAACAAACTATCTTAGTGTATATGAAATTTGGTGAAAAGTTATGTTGTAAAAGATACGATACAAATGATCTAAAAACACGTTATTTGAACTCCTCAAAGCGTTAAAATGTTGTTTTGAATCGAAAAACAAACTTTCTTAGTGTATGTGAAATTTGGTGAAAAGTTATGTTGTAAAATATGTGATACAAATGATCTAAAAACACGTTATTTGAACTCCTCAAAGCGTTAAAATCTTGTTTTGAATCGAAAAACCAAATTTCTTAGTGTTTGTGAAATTTGGTGAAAAGTTATGTAGTAAAAGATACGATACAAATGATCTAAAAACACGTTATTTGAACTCCTCAAAGCGTTAAAATCTTGTTTTGAATCGAAAAACAAACTATCTTAGTGTACGTGAAATTTGGTGAAAAGTTATGTTGTAAAAGATACGATAAAAATGATCTAAAAACACGTTATTTGAACTCCTCAAAGCGTTAAAATCTTGTTTTGAATCGAAAAACAAACTTTCTTAGTGTTTGTGAAATTTGGCGAAAAGTTATGTAGTAAAAGATACGATACAAATGATCTAAAAACACGTTATTTGAACTCCTCAAAGCGTTAAAATCTTGTTTTGAATCGAAAAACAAACTTTTTTAGTGTTTGTGAAATTTGGTGAAAAGTTATGTAGTAAAAGATACGATACAAATGATCTAAAATCACGTTATTTGAACTCCTCAAAGCATTAAAATCTTGTTTTGAATCGAAAAACAAACTTTCTTAGTGTTTGTGAAATTTGGTGAAAAGTTATGTAGTAAAAGATACGATACAAATGATCTTAAAACACGTTATTTGAACTCCTCAAAGCGTTAAAATCTTGTTTTGAATCGAAAAACAAACTTTCTTAGTGTTTTTGAAATTTGGTGAAAAGTTATGTACTAAAAGATACGATACAAATGATCTAAAAACACGTTATTTGAACTCCTTAAAGCGTTAAAATCTTGTTATGAATCCAAAAACAAAGTTTCATAGTGTTTGTGAAATTTGGTGAAACGTTATGTAGTAAAAGATACGATACAAATGATCTAAAAACACGTTATTTTAACTCATCAAAGCGTTAAAATCTTGTTTCGAATCGAAAAACAAACTTTCTTAGTGTTTTTGAAATTTGGTGAAAAGTTATGTACTAAAAGATACGATACAAATGATCTAAAAACACGTTATTTGAACTCCTCAAAGCGTTAAAATCTTGTTTTGAATCGAAAAACAAACTTTCTTAGTGTTTTTGAAATTTGGTGAAAAGTTATGTACTAAAAGATACGATACAAATGATCTAAAAACACGTTATTTGAACTCCTCAAAGCATTAAAAGTTTGTTTTCAATCGAAAAACAAACTATCTCAGTGTTTGTGAAATTTGGTGAAAAGTTATGTAGTAAAAGATATGATACAAATGATCTAAAAACACGTTATTTGAACTCCTCAAAGCGTTAAAATCTTGTTTTGAATCGAAAAACAAACTTTCTTAGTGTTTGTGAAATTTGGTGAAAAGTTATGTTGTAAAAGATACGATACAAATGATCTAAAAACACGTTATTTGAACTCCTCAAAGCGTTAAAATCTTGTTTTGAATCGAAAAACAAACTATCTTAGTGTATGTGAAATTTGGTGAAAAGTTATGTTGTAAAAGATTCGATACAAATGATCTAAAAACACGTTATATTAACTCCTCAAAGCGTTAAAATCTTGTTTCGAATCGAAAAACAATATTTCTTAGTGTTTGTGAAATTTGGTGAAAAGTTATGTAGTAAAAGATACGATACAAATGATCTAAAAACACGTTATTTGAACTCCTCAAAGCGTTAAAATCTTGTTTTGAATCGAAAAACAAACTTTCTTAGTGTTTGTGAAATTTGGTGAAAAGTTATGTACTAACGATACAAATGATCTAAAAACACGTTATTTGAACTCCTCAAAGCATTAAAAGTTTGTTTTCAATCGAAAAACAAACTATCTCAGTGTTTGTGAAATTTGGTGAAAAGTTATGTAGTAAAAGATATGATACAAATGATCTAAAAACACGTTATTTGAACTCCTCAAAGCGTTAAAATCTTGTTTTGAATCGAAAAACAAACTATCTTAGTGTATGTGAAATTTGGTGAAAAGTTATGTTGTAAAAGATACGATACAAATGATCTAAAAACACGTTATTTGAACTCCTCAAAGCGTTAAAATCTTGTTTTGAATCGAAAAACAAACTATCTTAGTGTATGTGAAATTTGGTGAAAAGTTATGTACTAAAAGATACGATACAAATGATCTAAAAACACGTTATTTGAACTCCTCAAAGCATTAAAAGTTTGTTTTCAATCGAAAAACAAACTATCTCAGTGTTTGTGAAATTTGGTGAAAAGTTATGTAGTAAAAGATATGATACAAATGATCTAAAAACACGTTATTTGAACTCCTCAAAGCGTTAAAATCTTGTTTTGAATCGAAAAACAAACTTTCTTAGTGTATGTGAAATTTGGTGAAAAGTTATGTTGTAAAAGATTCGATACAAATGATCTAAAAACACGTTATTTGAACTCCTCAAAGCGTTAAAATCTTGTTTTGAATCGAAAAACCAACTTTCTTAGTGTTTGTGAAATTTGGTGAAAAGTTATGTAGTAAAAGATACGATACAAATGATCTAAAAACACGTTATTTGAACTCCTCAAAGCGTTAAAATCTTGTTTTGAATCGAAAAACAAACTATCTTAGTGTATGTGAAATTTGGTGAAAAGTTATGTTGTAAAAGATACGATACAAATGATCTAAAAACACGTTATTTGAACTCCTCAAAGCGTTAAAATCTTGCTTTGAATCGAAAAACAAACTTTCTTAGTGTTTGTGAAATTTGGTGAAAAGTTATGTAGTAAAAGATACGATACAAATGATCTAAAAACACGTTATTTGAACTCCTCAAAGCGTTAAAATCTTGTTTTGAATCGAAAAACAAACTATCTCAGTGTTTGTGAAATTTGGTGAAAAGTTATGTAGTAAAAGATATGATACAAATGATCTAAAAACACGTTATTTGAACTCCTCAAAGCGTTAAAATCTTGTTTTGAATCGAAAAACAAACTATCTTAGTGTATGTGAAATTTGGTGAAAAGTTATGTTGTAAAAGATACGATACAAATGATCTAAAAACACGTTATTTGAACTCCTCAAAGCGTTAAAATCTTGTTTTGAATCGAAAAACAAACTATCTTAGTGTATGTGAAATTTGGTGAAAAGTTATGTACTAAAAGATACGATACAAATGATCTAAAAACACGTTATTTGAACTCCTCAAAGCATTAAAAGTTTGTTTTCAATCGAAAAACAAACTATCTCAGTGTTTGTGAAATTTGGTGAAAAGTTATGTAGTAAAAGATACGATACAAATGATCTAAAAACACGTTATTTGAACTCCTCAAAGCATTAAAAGTTTGTTTTCAATCGAAAAACAAACTATCTCAGTGTTTGTGAAATTTGGTGAAAAGTTATGTACTAAAAGATACGATACAAATGATATAAAAACACGTTATTTGAACTCCTCAAAGCGTTAAAATCTTGTTTTGAATCCAAAAACAAACTTTCATAGTGTTTGAGAAATTTGGTGAAACATTATTTAGTAAAAGATACGATACAAATGATCTAAAAACACGTTATTTGAACTCCTCAAAGCGTTAAAATCTTGTTTCGAATCGAAAAACAAACTTTCTTAGTGTTTGTGAAATTTGGTGAAAAGTTATGTTCTAAAAGATCCGATACAAATGATCTAAAAACACGTTATTTGAACTCCTCAAAGCATTCAAATCTTGTTTTGAATCGAAAAACAAACTTTCTTAGTGTTTGTGAAATTTGGTGAAAAATTATCTAGTAAAAGATACGATACAAATGATCTAAAAACACGTTATTTGAACTCCTCAAAGCGTTAAAAGTTTGTTTTGAATCGAAAAACAAACTCTCTTAGTGTTTGTGAAATTTGGTGAAAAGTTATGTAGTAAAAGATACGATACAAATGATCTAAAAACACGTTATTTGAGCTCCTCAAAGCGTTAAAAGCTTGTTTTGACTCGAAAAACAAACTTTCTTAGTGTTTGTGAAATTTGGTGAAAAGTTATGTAGTAAAAGATACAATACAAATGACCTAAAAACAAGTTATTTGAACTACTCAAAGCGTTAAAATCTTGTTTTGAATCGAAAAACAAACTATCTTTGTGTTTGTGAAATTTTGTGAAAAGTTATGTACTAAAAGATACGATACAAATGATCTAAAAACACGTTATTTGAACTCCTCAAAGCGTTAAAATCTTGTTTTGAATCGAAAAACAAACTTTTTTAGCGTATGTGAAATTTGGTGAAAAGTTATGTTGTAAAAGATACGATACAAATGATCTAAAAACACGTTATTTGAACTCCTCAAAGCGTTAAAATCTTGTTTTGAATCGAAAAACCAAATATCTTAGTGTTTGTGAAATTTGGTGAAAAGTTATGTAGTAAAAGATACGATACAAATGATCTAAAAACACGTTATTTGAACTCCTCAAAGCGTTAAAATCTTGTTTTGAATCGAAAAACAAACTTTCTTAGTGTTTGTGAAATTTGGTGAAAAGTTATGTAGTAAAAGATACGATACAAATGATCTAAAAACACGTTATTTGAACTCCTCAAAGCGTTAAAATCTTGTTTTGAATCGAAAAACAAACTTTCTTAGTGTTGTGTGAAATTTGGTGAAAAGTTATGTACTAAAAGATACGATACAAATGATCTAAAAACACGTTATTTGAACGCCTCAAAGCGTTCAAATCTTGTTTTGACTCGAAAAACAAAATTTCTTAGTGTTTGTGAAATTTGGTGAAAAGTTATGTAGTAAAAGATACGATACAAATGATCTAAAATCACGTTATTTGAACTCCTCAAAGCATTAAAATCTTGTTTTGAATCGAAAAACAAACTTTCTTAGTGTTTGTGAAATTTGGTTAAAAGTTATGTACTAAAAGATACGATACAAATGATCTAAAAACACGTTATTTGAACTCCTCAAAGCGTTAAAATCTTGTTTTGAATCCAAAAACAAAGTTTCATAGTGTTTGTGAAATTTGGTGAAAAGTTATGTACTAAAAGATACGATACAAATGATCTAAAAACACGTTATTTGAACTCCTCAAAGCGTTAAAAGTTTGTTTTGAATCGAAAAACAAAATTTCTTAGTGTTTGTAAAATTTGGTGAAAAGTTATGTTGTAAAAGATACGATACAAATGACCTAAAAACACGTTATTTGAACTCCTCAAAGCGTTCAAATCTTGTTTTGAATCCAAAAACAAACTTTCTTAGTGTTTGTGAAGTTTGGTGAAAAGTTATGTACCAAAAGATACGATACAAATGATCTAAAAACACGTTATTTGAACTCCTCAAAGCGTTAAAATCTTGTTTTGAATCGAAAAACAAACTATCTTAGTGTATGTGAAGTTTGGTGAAAAGTTATGTACCAAAAGATACGATACAAATGATCTAAAAACACGTTATTTGAACTCCTCAAAGCGTTAAAATCTTGTTTTGAATCGAAAAACAAACTATCTTAGTGTATGTGAAATTTGGTGAAAAGTTATGTAGTAAAAGATACGACACAAATGATCTAAAAACTCTTTATTTGAACTACTCAAAGCGTTAAAATCTTGTTTTGAATCGCAAAACAAACTATCTTAGTGTTTCTGAAATTTGGTGAAAAGTTATGTAATAAAAGATACGATACAAATGATCTAAAAACACGTTATTTGAACTGCTCAAAGCGTTCAAATCTTTTTTTGAATCGAAAAACAAACTTTCTTAGTGTTTGTGAAGTTTGGTGAAAAGTTATGTACCAAAAGATACGATACAAATGATCTAAAAACACGTTATTTGAACTCCTCAAAGCGTTAAAATCTTGTTTTGCATCGAAAAACAAACTTTCTTAGTGTATGTGAAATTTGGTGAAAAGTTATGTTGTAAAAGATACGATACAAATGATCTAAAAAGACGTTATTTGAACTCCTCAAAGCGTTAAAATCTTGTTTCGAATCGAAAAACAAACTTTCTTAGTGTATGTGAAATTTGGTGAAAAGTTATGTTGTAAAAGGTACGACACAAATGATCTAAAAACACGTTATTTGAACTCCTCAAAGCGTTAAAATCTTGTTTTGAATCGAAAAACCAAATTTCTTAGTGTTTGTGAAATTTGGTGAAAAGTTATGTAGTAAAAGATACGATACAAATGATCTAAAAACAAGTTATTTGAACTCCTCAAAGCGTTAAAATCTTGTTTTGAATCGAAAAACAAACTATCTTAGTGTATGTGAAGTTTGGTGAAAAGTTATGTACCAAAAGATACGATACAAATGATCTAAAAACACGTTATTTGAACTCCTCAAAGCGTTAAAATCTTGTTTTGAATCGAAAAACAAACTTTCTATGTGTTTGTGAAATTTGGTGAAAAGTTATGTAGTAAAAGATACGATACAAATGATCTAAAAACACGTTATTTGAACTCCTCAAAGCGTTAAAATCTTGTTTTGAATCGAAAAACAAACTTTCTTAGTGTTGTGTGAAATTTGGTGAAAAGTTATGTACTAAAAGATACGATACAAATGATCTAAAAACACGTTATTTGAACTCCTCAAAGCGTTCAAATCTTGTTTTGACTCGAAAAACAAACTTTCTTAGTGTTTGTGAAATTTGGTGAAAAGTTATGTAGTAAAAGATACGATACAAATGACCTAAAAACACGTTATTTGAACTCCTCAAAGCGTTAAAATCTAGTTTTGAATCAAAAAACAAACTTTCTTAGTGTTTGTGAAATTCGGCGAAAAGTTATGTACCAAAAGATACGATACAAATGATCTAAAAACACGTTATTTGAGCTCCTCAGAGCGTTAAAAGCTTGTTTTGAATCGAAAAACAAACTATCTTAGTGTATGTGAAATTTGGTGAAAAGTTATGTTGTAAAAGATACGATACAAATGATCTAAAAACACGTTATTTGAACTCCTCAAAGCGTTAAAATCTTGTTTTGAATCGAAAAACAAACTTTCTTAGTGTTTGTGAAATTTGGTGAAAAGTTATGTAGTAAAAGATACGATACAAATGATCTAAAAACACGTTATTTGAATTCATCAAAGCGTTAAAATCTTGTTTTGAATCGAAAAACAAACTTTCTTAGTGTTTGTGAAATTTGGTGAAAAGTTATGTAGTAAAAGATACGACACAAATGATCTAAAAACTCTTTATTTGAACTACTCAAAGCGTTAAAATCTTGTTTTGAATCGCAAAACAAACTATCTTAGTGTTTCTGAAATTTGGTGAAAAGTTTTGTAATAAAAGATACGATACAAATGATCTAAAAACACGTTATTTGAACTGCTCAAAGCGTTCAAATCTTTTTTTGAATCGAAAAACAAACTTTCTTAGTGTTTGTGAAGTTTGGTGAAAAGTTATGTACCAAAAGATACGATACAAATGATCTAAAAACACGTTATTTGAACTCCTCAAAGCGTTAAAATCTTGTTTTGCATCGAAAAACAAACTTTCTTAGTGTATGTGAAATTTGGAGAAAAGTTATGTTGTAAAAGATACGATACAAATGATCTAAAAACACGTTTTTTGAACTCCTCAAAGCGTTAAAATCTTGTTTCGAATCGAAAAACAAACTTTCTTAGTGTATGTGAAATTTGGTGAAAACTTATGTTGTAAAAGATACGACACAAATGATCTAAAAACACGTTATTTGAACTCCTCAAAGCGTTAAAATCTTGTTTTGAATCGAAAAACCAAATTTCTTAGTGTTTGTGAAATTTGGTGAAAAGTTATGTTGTAAAATATGTGATACAAATGATCTAAAAACACGTTATTTGAACTCCTCAAAGCGTTAAAATCTTGTTTTGAATCGAAAAACCAAATTTCTTAGTGTTTGTGAAATTTGGTGAAAAGTTATGTAGTAAAAGATACGATACAAATGATCTAAAAACACGTTATTTGAACTCCTCAAAGCGTTAAAATCTTGTTTTGAATCGAAAAACAAACTATCTTAGTGTACGTGAAATTTGGTGAAAAGTTATGTTGTAAAAGATACGATAAAAATGATCTAAAAACACGTTATTTGAACTCCTCAAAGCGTTAAAATGTTGTTTTGAATCGAAAAACAAACTTTCTTAGTGTATGTGAAATTTGGTGAAAAGTTATGTTGTAAAATATGTGATACAAATGATCTAAAAACACGTTATTTGAACTCCTCAAAGCGTTAAAATCTTGTTTTGAATCGAAAAACCAAATTTCTTAGTGTTTGTGAAATTTGGTGAAAAGTTATGTAGTAAAAGATACGATACAAATGATCTAAAAACACGTTATTTGAACTCCTCAAAGCGTTAAAATCTTGTTTTGAATCGAAAAACAAACTATCTTAGTGTACGTGAAATTTGGTGAAAAGTTATGTTGTAAAAGATACGATAAAAATGATCTAAAAACACGTTATTTGAACTCCTCAAAGCGTTAAAATCTTGTTTTGAATCGAAAAACAAACTTTCTTAGTGTTTGTGAAATTTGGCGAAAAGTTATGTAGTAAAAGATACGATACAAATGATCTAAAAACACGTTATTTGAACTCCTCAAAGCGTTAAAATCTTGTTTTGAATCGAAAAACAAACTTTTTTAGTGTTTGTGAAATTTGGTGAAAAGTTATGTAGTAAAAGATACGATACAAATGATCTAAAATCACGTTATTTGAACTCCTCAAAGCATTAAAATCTTGTTTTGAATCGAAAAACAAACTTTCTTAGTGTTTGTGAAATTTGGTGAAAAGTTATGTAGTAAAAGATACGATACAAATGATCTTAAAACACGTTATTTGAACTCCTCAAAGCGTTAAAATCTTGTTTTGAATCGAAAAACAAACTTTCTTAGTGTTTTTGAAATTTGGTGAAAAGTTATGTACTAAAAGATACGATACAAATGATCTAAAAACACGTTATTTGAACTCCTTAAAGCGTTAAAATCTTGTTATGAATCCAAAAACAAAGTTTCATAGTGTTTGTGAAATTTGGTGAAACGTTATGTAGTAAAAGATACGATACAAATGATCTAAAAACACGTTATTTTAACTCCTCAAAGCGTTAAAATCTTGTTTCGAATCGAAAAACAAACTTTCTTAGTGTTTTTGAAATTTGGTGAAAAGTTTTGTACTAAAAGATACGATACAAATGATCTAAAAACACGTTATTTGAACTCCTCAAAGCGTTAAAATCTTGTTTTGAATCGAAAAACAAAATTTCTTAGTGTTTTTGAAATTTGGTGAAAAGTTATGTACTAAAAGATACGATACAAATGATCTAAAAACACGTTATTTGAACTCCTCAAAGCATTAAAAGTTTGTTTTCAATCGAAAAACAAACTATCTCAGTGTTTGTGAAATTTGGTGAAAAGTTATGTAGTAAAAGATATGATACAAATGATCTAAAAACACGTTATTTGAACTCCTCAAAGCGTTAAAATCTTGTTTTGAATCGAAAAACAAACTTTCTTAGTGTATGTGAAATTTGGTGAAAAGTTATGTTGTAAAAGATACGATACAAATGATCTAAAAACACGTTATTTGAACTCCTCAAAGCGTTAAAATCTTGTTTTGAATCGAAAAACAAACTATCTTAGTGTATGTGAAATTTGGTGAAAAGTTATGTACTAAAAGATACGATACAAATGATCTAAAAACACGTTATTTGAACTCCTCAAAGCATTAAAAGTTTGTTTTCAATCGAAAAACAAACTATCTCAGTGTTTGTGAAATTTGGTGAAAAGTTATTTAGTAAAAGATATGATACAAATGATCTAAAAACACGTTATTTGAACTCCTCAAAGCGTTAAAATCTTGTTTTGAATCGAAAAACAAACTTTCTTAGTGTATGTGAAATTTGGTGAAAAGTTATGTTGTAAAAGATTCGATACAAATGATCTAAAAACACGTTATTTTAACTCCTCAAAGCGTTAAAATCTTGTTTCGAATCGAAAAACAAACTTTCTTAGTGTTTTTGAAATTTGGTGAAAAGTTATGTACAAAAAGATACGATACAAATGATCTAAAAACACGTTATTTGAACTCCTCAAAGCGTTAAAATCTTGTTTTGAATCGAAAAACAAACTATCTTAGTGTATGTGAAATTTGGTGAAAAGTTATGTACTAAAAGATACGATACAAATGATCTAAAAACACGTTATTTGAACTCCTCAAAGCATTAAAAGTTTGTTTTCAATCGAAAAACAAACTATCTCAGTGTTTGTGAAATTTGGTGAAAAGTTATGTAGTAAAAGATATGATACAAATGATCTAAAAACACGTTATTTGAACTCCTCAAAGCGTTAAAATCTTGTTTTGAATCGAAAAACAAACTTTCTTAGTGTATGTGAAATTTGGTGAAAAGTTATGTTGTAAAAGATTCGATACAAATGATCTAAAAACACGTTATTTGAACTCCTCAAAGCGTTAAAATCTTGTTTTGAATCGAAAAACCAACTTTCTTAGTGTTTGTGAAATTTGGTGAAAAGTTATGTAGTAAAAGATACGATACAAATGATCTAAAAACACGTTATTTGAACTCCTCAAAGCGTTAAAATCTTGTTTTGAATCGAAAAACAAACTATCTTAGTGTATATGAAATTTGGTGAAAAGTTATGTTGTAAAAGATACGATACAAATGATCTAAAAACACGTTATTTGAACTCCTCAAAGCGTTAAAATGTTGTTTTGAATCGAAAAACAAACTTTCTTAGTGTATGTGAAATTTGGTGAAAAGTTATGTTGTAAAATATGTGATACAAATGATCTAAAAACACGTTATTTGAACTCCTCAAAGCGTTAAAATCTTGTTTTGAATCGAAAAACCAAATTTCTTAGTGTTTGTGAAATTTGGTGAAAAGTTATGTAGTAAAAGATACGATACAAATGATCTAAAAACACGTTATTTGAACTCCTCAAAGCGTTAAAATCTTGTTTTGAATCGAAAAACAAACTATCTTAGTGTACGTGAAATTTGGTGAAAAGTTATGTTGTAAAAGATACGATAAAAATGATCTAAAAACACGTTATTTGAACTCCTCAAAGCGTTAAAATCTTGTTTTGAATCGAAAAACAAACTTTCTTAGTGTTTGTGAAATTTGGCGAAAAGTTATGTAGTAAAAGATACGATACAAATGATCTAAAAACACGTTATTTGAACTCCTCAAAGCGTTAAAATCTAGTTTTGAATCGAAAAACAAACTTTTTTAGTGTTTGTGAAATTTGGTGAAAAGTTATGTAGTAAAAGATACGATACAAATGATCTAAAATCACGTTATTTGAACTCCTCAAAGCATTAAAATCTTGTTTTGAATCGAAAAACAAACTTACTTAGTGTTTGTGAAATTTGGTGAAAAGTTATGTAGTAAAAGATACGATACAAATGATCTTAAAACACGTTATTTGAACTCCTCAAAGCGTTAAAATCTTGTTTTGAATCGAAAAACAAACTTTCTTAGTGTTTTTGAAATTTGGTGAAAAGTTATGTACTAAAAGATACGATACAAATGATCTAAAAACACGTTATTTGAACTCCTTAAAGCGTTAAAATCTTGTTATGAATCCAAAAACAAAGTTTCATAGTGTTTGTGAAATTTGGTGAA
Source organism: Luzula sylvatica (assembly GCA_946800325.1). Lineage (NCBI taxonomy): Eukaryota > Viridiplantae > Streptophyta > Magnoliopsida > Poales > Juncaceae > Luzula > Luzula sylvatica. The sequence continues at coordinate 3,076,813 of OX326957.1, read as the reverse complement.
ACGTTATGTAGTAAAAGATACGATACAAATGATCTAAAAACACGTTATTTTAACTCCTCAAAGCGTTAAAATCTTGTTTCGAATCGAAAAACAAACTTTCTTAGTGTTTTTGAAATTTGGTGAAAAGTTATGTACTAAAAGATACGATACAAATGATCTAAAAACACGTTATTTGAACTCCTCAAAGCGTTAAAATCTTGTTTTGAATCGAAAAACAAACTTTCTTAGTGTTTTTGAAATTTGGTGAAAAGTTATGTACTAAAAGATACGATACAAATGATCTAAAAACACGTTATTTGAACTCCTCAAAGCATTAAAAGTTTGTTTTCAATCGAAAAACAAACTATCTCAGTGTTTGTGAAATTTGGTGAAAAGTTATGTAGTAAAAGATATGATACAAATGATCTAAAAACACGTTATTTGAACTCCTCAAAGCGTTAAAATCTTGTTTTGAATCGAAAAACAAACTTTCTTAGTGTATGTGAAATTTGGTGAAAAGTTATGTTGTAAAAGATACGATACAAATGATCTAAAAACACGTTATTTGAACTCCTCAAAGCGTTAAAATCTTGTTTTGAATCGAAAAACAAACTATCTTAGTGTATGTGAAATTTGGTGAAAAGTTATGTTGTAAAAGATTCGATACAAATGATCTAAAAACACGTTATATTAACTCCTCAAAGCGTTAAAATCTTGTTTCGAATCGAAAAACAATATTTCTTAGTGTTTGTGAAATTTGGTGAAAAGTTATGTAGTAAAAGATACGATACAAATGATCTAAAAACACGTTATTTGAACTCCTCAAAGCGTTAAAATCTTGTTTTGAATCGAAAAACAAACTTTCTTAGTGTTTGTGAAATTTGGTGAAAAGTTATGTACTAACGATACAAATGATCTAAAAACACGTTATTTGAACTCCTCAAAGCATTAAAAGTTTGTTTTCAATCGAAAAACAAACTATCTCAGTGTTTGTGAAATTTGGTGAAAAGTTATGTAGTAAAAGATATGATACAAATGATCTAAAAACACGTTATTTGAACTCCTCAAAGCGTTAAAATCTTGTTTTGAATCGAAAAACAAACTATCTTAGTGTATGTGAAATTTGGTGAAAAGTTATGTTGTAAAAGATACGATACAAATGATCTAAAAACACGTTATTTGAACTCCTCAAAGCGTTAAAATCTTGTTTTGAATCGAAAAACAAACTATCTTAGTGTATGTGAAATTTGGTGAAAAGTTATGTACTAAAAGATACGATACAAATGATCTAAAAACACGTTATTTGAACTCCTCAAAGCATTAAAAGTTTGTTTTCAATCGAAAAACAAACTATCTCAGTGTTTGTGAAATTTGGTGAAAAGTTATGTAGTAAAAGATATGATACAAATGATCTAAAAACACGTTATTTGAACTCCTCAAAGCGTTAAAATCTTGTTTTGAATCGAAAAACAAACTTTCTTAGTGTATGTGAAATTTGGTGAAAAGTTATGTTGTAAAAGATTCGATACAAATGATCTAAAAACACGTTATTTGAACTCCTCAAAGCGTTAAAATCTTGTTTTGAATCGAAAAACCAACTTTCTTAGTGTTTGTGAAATTTGGTGAAAAGTTATGTAGTAAAAGATACGATACAAATGATCTAAAAACACGTTATTTGAACTCCTCAAAGCGTTAAAATCTTGTTTTGAATCGAAAAACAAACTATCTTAGTGTATGTGAAATTTGGTGAAAAGTTATGTTGTAAAAGATACGATACAAATGATCTAAAAACACGTTATTTGAACTCCTCAAAGCGTTAAAATCTTGCTTTGAATCGAAAAACAAACTTTCTTAGTGTTTGTGAAATTTGGTGAAAAGTTATGTAGTAAAAGATACGATACAAATGATCTAAAAACACGTTATTTGAACTCCTCAAAGCGTTAAAATCTTGTTTTGAATCGAAAAACAAACTTTCTTAGTGTATGTGAAGTTTGGTGAAAAGTTATGTACCAAAAGATACGATACAAATGATCTAAAAACACGTTATTTGAACTCCTCAAAGCGTTAAAATCTTGTTTTGAATCGAAAAACAAACTTTCTATGTGTTTGTGAAATTTGGTGAAAAGTTATGTAGTAAAAGATACGATACAAATGATCTAAAAACACGTTATTTGAACTCCTCAAAGCGTTAAAATCTTGTTTTGAATCGAAAAACAAACTTTCTTAGTGTTGTGTGAAATTTGGTGAAAAGTTATGTACTAAAAGATACGATACAAATGATCTAAAAACACGTTATTTGAACTCCTCAAAGCGTTCAAATCTTGTTTTGACTCGAAAAACAAACTTTCTTAGTGTTTGTGAAATTTGGTGAAAAGTTATGTAGTAAAAGATACGATACAAATGACCTAAAAACACGTTATTTGAACTCCTCAAAGCGTTAAAATCTAGTTTTGAATCAAAAAACAAACTTTCTTAGTGTTTGTGAAATTCGGCGAAAAGTTATGTACCAAAAGATACGATACAAATGATCTAAAAACACGTTATTTGAGCTCCTCAGAGCGTTAAAAGCTTGTTTTGAATCGAAAAACAAACTATCTTAGTGTATGTGAAATTTGGTGAAAAGTTATGTTGTAAAAGATACGATACAAATGATCTAAAAACACGTTATTTGAACTCCTCAAAGCGTTAAAATCTTGTTTTGAATCGAAAAACAAACTTTCTTAGTGTTTGTGAAATTTGGTGAAAAGTTATGTAGTAAAAGATACGATACAAATGATCTAAAAACACGTTATTTGAATTCATCAAAGCGTTAAAATCTTGTTTTGAATCGAAAAACAAACTTTCTTAGTGTTTGTGAAATTTGGTGAAAAGTTATGTAGTAAAAGATACGACACAAATGATCTAAAAACTCTTTATTTGAACTACTCAAAGCGTTAAAATCTTGTTTTGAATCGCAAAACAAACTATTTTAGTGTTTCTGAAATTTGGTGAAAAGTTTTGTAATAAAAGATACGATACAAATGATCTAAAAACACGTTATTTGAACTGCTCAAAGCGTTCAAATCTTTTTTTGAATCGAAAAACAAACTTTCTTAGTGTTTGTGAAGTTTGGTGAAAAGTTATGTACCAAAAGATACGATACAAATGATCTAAAAACACGTTATTTGAACTCCTCAAAGCGTTAAAATCTTGTTTTGCATCGAAAAACAAACTTTCTTAGTGTATGTGAAATTTGGAGAAAAGTTATGTTGTAAAAGATACGATACAAATGATCTAAAAACACGTTTTTTGAACTCCTCAAAGCGTTAAAATCTTGTTTCGAATCGAAAAACAAACTTTCTTAGTGTATGTGAAATTTGGTGAAAACTTATGTTGTAAAAGATACGACACAAATGATCTAAAAACACGTTATTTGAACTCCTCAAAGCGTTAAAATCTTGTTTTGAATCGAAAAACCAAATTTCTTAGTGTTTGTGAAATTTGGTGAAAAGTTATGTTGTAAAATATGTGATACAAATGATCTAAAAACACGTTATTTGAACTCCTCAAAGCGTTAAAATCTTGTTTTGAATCGAAAAACCAAATTTCTTAGTGTTTGTGAAATTTGGTGAAAAGTTATGTAGTAAAAGATACGATACAAATGATCTAAAAACACGTTATTTGAACTCCTCAAAGCGTTAAAATCTTGTTTTGAATCGAAAAACAAACTATCTTAGTGTACGTGAAATTTGGTGAAAAGTTATGTTGTAAAAGATACGATAAAAATGATCTAAAAACACGTTATTTGAACTCCTCAAAGCGTTAAAATGTTGTTTTGAATCGAAAAACAAACTTTCTTAGTGTATGTGAAATTTGGTGAAAAGTTATGTTGTAAAATATGTGATACAAATGATCTAAAAACACGTTATTTGAACTCCTCAAAGCGTTAAAATCTTGTTTTGAATCGAAAAACCAAATTTCTTAGTGTTTGTGAAATTTGGTGAAAAGTTATGTAGTAAAAGATACGATACAAATGATCTAAAAACACGTTATTTGAACTCCTCAAAGCGTTAAAATCTTGTTTTGAATCGAAAAACAAACTATCTTAGTGTACGTGAAATTTGGTGAAAAGTTATGTTGTAAAAGATACGATAAAAATGATCTAAAAACACGTTATTTGAACTCCTCAAAGCGTTAAAATCTTGTTTTGAATCGAAAAACAAACTTTCTTAGTGTTTGTGAAATTTGGCGAAAAGTTATGTAGTAAAAGATACGATACAAATGATCTAAAAACACGTTATTTGAACTCCTCAAAGCGTTAAAATCTTGTTTTGAATCGAAAAACAAACTTTTTTAGTGTTTGTGAAATTTGGTGAAAAGTTATGTAGTAAAAGATACGATACAAATGATCTAAAATCACGTTATTTGAACTCCTCAAAGCATTAAAATCTTGTTTTGAATCGAAAAACAAACTTTCTTAGTGTTTGTGAAATTTGGTGAAAAGTTATGTAGTAAAAGATACGATACAAATGATCTTAAAACACGTTATTTGAACTCCTCAAAGCGTTAAAATCTTGTTTTGAATCGAAAAACAAACTTTCTTAGTGTTTTTGAAATTTGGTGAAAAGTTATGTACTAAAAGATACGATACAAATGATCTAAAAACACGTTATTTGAACTCCTTAAAGCGTTAAAATCTTGTTATGAATCCAAAAACAAAGTTTCATAGTGTTTGTGAAATTTGGTGAAACGTTATGTAGTAAAAGATACGATACAAATGATCTAAAAACACGTTATTTTAACTCCTCAAAGCGTTAAAATCTTGTTTCGAATCGAAAAACAAACTTTCTTAGTGTTTTTGAAATTTGGTGAAAAGTTATGTACTAAAAGATACGATACAAATGATCTAAAAACACGTTATTTGAACTCCTCAAAGCGTTAAAATCTTGTTTTGAATCGAAAAACAAAATTTCTTAGTGTTTTTGAAATTTGGTGAAAAGTTATGTACTAAAAGATACGATACAAATGATCTAAAAACACGTTATTTGAACTCCTCAAAGCATTAAAAGTTTGTTTTCAATCGAAAAACAAACTATCTCAGTGTTTGTGAAATTTGGTGAAAAGTTATGTAGTAAAAGATATGATACAAATGATCTAAAAACACGTTATTTGAACTCCTCAAAGCGTTAAAATCTTGTTTTGAATCGAAAAACAAACTTTCTTAGTGTATGTGAAATTTGGTGAAAAGTTATGTTGTAAAAGATACGATACAAATGATCTAAAAACACGTTATTTGAACTCCTCAAAGCGTTAAAATCTTGTTTTGAATCGAAAAACAAACTATCTTAGTGTATGTGAAATTTGGTGAAAAGTTATGTACTAAAAGATACGATACAAATGATCTAAAAACACGTTATTTGAACTCCTCAAAGCATTAAAAGTTTGTTTTCAATCGAAAAACAAACTATCTCAGTGTTTGTGAAATTTGGTGAAAAGTTATGTAGTAAAAGATATGATACAAATGATCTAAAAACACGTTATTTGAACTCCTCAAAGCGTTAAAATCTTGTTTTGAATCGAAAAACAAACTTTCTTAGTGTATGTGAAATTTGGTGAAAAGTTATGTTGTAAAAGATTCGATACAAATGATCTAAAAACACGTTATTTTAACTCCTCAAAGCGTTAAAATCTTGTTTCGAATCGAAAAACAAACTTTCTTAGTGTTTTTGAAATTTGGTGAAAAGTTATGTACAAAAAGATACGATACAAATGATCTAAAAACACGTTATTTGAACTCCTCAAAGCATTAAAAGTTTGTTTTCAATCGAAAAACAAACTATCTCAGTGTTTGTGAAATTTGGTGAAAAGTTATGTAGTAAAAGATATGATACAAATGATCTAAAAACACGTTATTTGAACTCCTCAAAGCGTTAAAATCTTGTTTTGAATCGAAAAACAAACTTTCTTAGTGTATGTGAAATTTGGTGAAAAGTTATGTTGTAAAAGATTCGATACAAATGATCTAAAAACACGTTATTTGAACTCCTCAAAGCGTTAAAATCTTGTTTTGAATCGAAAAACCAACTTTCTTAGTGTTTGTGAAATTTGGTGAAAAGTTATGTAGTAAAAGATACGATACAAATGATCTAAAAACACGTTATTTGAACTCCTCAAAGCATTAAAAGTTTGTTTTCAATCGAAAAACAAACTATCTCAGTGTTTGTGAAATTTGGTGAAAAGTTATGTAGTAAAAGATATGATACAAATGATCTAAAAACACGTTATTTGAACTCCTCAAAGCGTTAAAATCTTGTTTTGAATCGAAAAACAAACTTTCTTAGTGTATGTGAAATTTGGTGAAAAGTTATGTTGTAAAAGATTCGATACAAATGATCTAAAAACACGTTATTTGAACTCCTCAAAGCGTTAAAATCTTGTTTTGAATCGAAAAACCAACTTTCTTAGTGTTTGTGAAATTTGGTGAAAAGTTATGTAGTAAAAGATACGATACAAATGATCTAAAAACACGTTATTTGAACTCCTCAAAGCGTTAAAATCTTGTTTTGAATCGAAAAACAAACTATCTTAGTGTATGTGAAATTTGGTGAAAAGTTATGTTGTAAAAGATACGATACAAATGATCTAAAAACACGTTATTTGAACTCCTCAAAGCGTTAAAATCTTGCTTTGAATCGAAAAACAAACTTTCTTAGTGTTTGTGAAATTTGGTGAAAAGTTATGTAGTAAAAGATACGATACAAATGATCTAAAAACACGTTATTTGAACTCCTCAAAGCGTTAAAATCTTGTTTTGAATCGAAAAACAAACTTTCTTAGTGTATGTGAAGTTTGGTGAAAAGTTATGTACCAAAAGATACGATACAAATGATCTAAAAACACGTTATTTGAACTCCTCAAAGCGTTAAAATCTTGTTTTGAATCGAAAAACAAACTTTCTATGTGTTTGTGAAATTTGGTGAAAAGTTATGTAGTAAAAGATACGATACAAATGATCTAAAAACACGTTATTTGAACTCCTCAAAGCGTTAAAATCTTGTTTTGAATCGAAAAACAAACTTTCTTAGTGTTGTGTGAAATTTGGTGAAAAGTTATGTACTAAAAGATACGATACAAATGATCTAAAAACACGTTATTTGAACTCCTCAAAGCGTTCAAATCTTGTTTTGACTCGAAAAACAAACTTTCTTAGTGTTTGTGAAATTTGGTGAAAAGTTATGTAGTAAAAGATACGATACAAATGACCTAAAAACACGTTATTTGAACTCCTCAAAGCGTTAAAATCTAGTTTTGAATCAAAAAACAAACTTTCTTAGTGTTTGTGAAATTCGGCGAAAAGTTATGTACCAAAAGATACGATACAAATGATCTAAAAACACGTTATTTGAGCTCCTCAGAGCGTTAAAAGCTTGTTTTGAATCGAAAAACAAACTATCTTAGTGTATGTGAAATTTGGTGAAAAGTTATGTTGTAAAAGATACGATACAAATGATCTAAAAACACGTTATTTGAACTCCTCAAAGCGTTAAAATCTTGTTTTGAATCGAAAAACAAACTTTCTTAGTGTTTGTGAAATTTGGTGAAAAGTTATGTAGTAAAAGATACGATACAAATGATCTAAAAACACGTTATTTGAATTCATCAAAGCGTTAAAATCTTGTTTTGAATCGAAAAACAAACTTTCTTAGTGTTTGTGAAATTTGGTGAAAAGTTATGTAGTAAAAGATACGACACAAATGATCTAAAAACTCTTTATTTGAACTACTCAAAGCGTTAAAATCTTGTTTTGAATCGCAAAACAAACTATTTTAGTGTTTCTGAAATTTGGTGAAAAGTTTTGTAATAAAAGATACGATACAAATGATCTAAAAACACGTTATTTGAACTGCTCAAAGCGTTCAAATCTTTTTTTGAATCGAAAAACAAACTTTCTTAGTGTTTGTGAAGTTTGGTGAAAAGTTATGTACCAAAAGATACGATACAAATGATCTAAAAACACGTTATTTGAACTCCTCAAAGCGTTAAAATCTTGTTTTGCATCGAAAAACAAACTTTCTTAGTGTATGTGAAATTTGGAGAAAAGTTATGTTGTAAAAGATACGATACAAATGATCTAAAAACACGTTTTTTGAACTCCTCAAAGCGTTAAAATCTTGTTTCGAATCGAAAAACAAACTTTCTTAGTGTATGTGAAATTTGGTGAAAACTTATGTTGTAAAAGATACGACACAAATGATCTAAAAACACGTTATTTGAACTCCTCAAAGCGTTAAAATCTTGTTTTGAATCGAAAAACCAAATTTCTTAGTGTTTGTGAAATTTGGTGAAAAGTTATGTTGTAAAATATGTGATACAAATGATCTAAAAACACGTTATTTGAACTCCTCAAAGCGTTAAAATCTTGTTTTGAATCGAAAAACCAAATTTCTTAGTGTTTGTGAAATTTGGTGAAAAGTTATGTAGTAAAAGATACGATACAAATGATCTAAAAACACGTTATTTGAACTCCTCAAAGCGTTAAAATCTTGTTTTGAATCGAAAAACAAACTATCTTAGTGTACGTGAAATTTGGTGAAAAGTTATGTTGTAAAAGATACGATAAAAATGATCTAAAAACACGTTATTTGAACTCCTCAAAGCGTTAAAATGTTGTTTTGAATCGAAAAACAAACTTTCTTAGTGTATGTGAAATTTGGTGAAAAGTTATGTTGTAAAATATGTGATACAAATGATCTAAAAACACGTTATTTGAACTCCTCAAAGCGTTAAAATCTTGTTTTGAATCGAAAAACCAAATTTCTTAGTGTTTGTGAAATTTGGTGAAAAGTTATGTAGTAAAAGATACGATACAAATGATCTAAAAACACGTTATTTGAACTCCTCAAAGCGTTAAAATCTTGTTTTGAATCGAAAAACAAACTATCTTAGTGTACGTGAAATTTGGTGAAAAGTTATGTTGTAAAAGATACGATAAAAATGATCTAAAAACACGTTATTTGAACTCCTCAAAGCGTTAAAATCTTGTTTTGAATCGAAAAACAAACTTTCTTAGTGTTTGTGAAATTTGGCGAAAAGTTATGTAGTAAAAGATACGATACAAATGATCTAAAAACACGTTATTTGAACTCCTCAAAGCGTTAAAATCTTGTTTTGAATCGAAAAACAAACTTTTTTAGTGTTTGTGAAATTTGGTGAAAAGTTATGTAGTAAAAGATACGATACAAATGATCTAAAATCACGTTATTTGAACTCCTCAAAGCATTAAAATCTTGTTTTGAATCGAAAAACAAACTTTCTTAGTGTTTGTGAAATTTGGTGAAAAGTTATGTAGTAAAAGATACGATACAAATGATCTTAAAACACGTTATTTGAACTCCTCAAAGCGTTAAAATCTTGTTTTGAATCGAAAAACAAACTTTCTTAGTGTTTTTGAAATTTGGTGAAAAGTTATGTACTAAAAGATACGATACAAATGATCTAAAAACACGTTATTTGAACTCCTTAAAGCGTTAAAATCTTGTTATGAATCCAAAAACAAAGTTTCATAGTGTTTGTGAAATTTGGTGAAACGTTATGTAGTAAAAGATACGATACAAATGATCTAAAAACACGTTATTTTAACTCCTCAAAGCGTTAAAATCTTGTTTCGAATCGAAAAACAAACTTTCTTAGTGTTTTTGAAATTTGGTGAAAAGTTATGTACTAAAAGATACGATACAAATGATCTAAAAACACGTTATTTGAACTCCTCAAAGCGTTAAAATCTTGTTTTGAATCGAAAAACAAAATTTCTTAGTGTTTTTGAAATTTGGTGAAAAGTTATGTACTAAAAGATACGATACAAATGATCTAAAAACACGTTATTTGAACTCCTCAAAGCATTAAAAGTTTGTTTTCAATCGAAAAACAAACTATCTCAGTGTTTGTGAAATTTGGTGAAAAGTTATGTAGTAAAAGATATGATACAAATGATCTAAAAACACGTTATTTGAACTCCTCAAAGCGTTAAAATCTTGTTTTGAATCGAAAAACAAACTTTCTTAGTGTATGTGAAATTTGGTGAAAAGTTATGTTGTAAAAGATACGATACAAATGATCTAAAAACACGTTATTTGAACTCCTCAAAGCGTTAAAATCTTGTTTTGAATCGAAAAACAAACTATCTTAGTGTATGTGAAATTTGGTGAAAAGTTATGTACTAAAAGATACGATACAAATGATCTAAAAACACGTTATTTGAACTCCTCAAAGCATTAAAAGTTTGTTTTCAATCGAAAAACAAACTATCTCAGTGTTTGTGAAATTTGGTGAAAAGTTATGTAGTAAAAGATATGATACAAATGATCTAAAAACACGTTATTTGAACTCCTCAAAGCGTTAAAATCTTGTTTTGAATCGAAAAACAAACTTTCTTAGTGTATGTGAAATTTGGTGAAAAGTTATGTTGTAAAAGATTCGATACAAATGATCTAAAAACACGTTATTTTAACTCCTCAAAGCGTTAAAATCTTGTTTCGAATCGAAAAACAAACTTTCTTAGTGTTTTTGAAATTTGGTGAAAAGTTATGTACAAAAAGATACGATACAAATGATCTAAAAACACGTTATTTGAACTCCTCAAAGCGTTAAAATCTTGTTTTGAATCGAAAAACAAACTATCTTAGTGTATGTGAAATTTGGTGAAAAGTTATGTACTAAAAGATACGATACAAATGATCTAAAAACACGTTATTTGAACTCCTCAAAGCATTAAAAGTTTGTTTTCAATCGAAAAACAAACTATCTCAGTGTTTGTGAAATTTGGTGAAAAGTTATGTAGTAAAAGATATGATACAAATGATCTAAAAACACGTTATTTGAACTCCTCAAAGCGTTAAAATCTTGTTTTGAATCGAAAAACAAACTTTCTTAGTGTATGTGAAATTTGGTGAAAAGTTATGTTGTAAAAGATTCGATACAAATGATCTAAAAACACGTTATTTGAACTCCTCAAAGCGTTAAAATCTTGTTTTGAATCGAAAAACCAACTTTCTTAGTGTTTGTGAAATTTGGTGAAAAGTTATGTAGTAAAAGATACGATACAAATGATCTAAAAACACGTTATTTGAACTCCTCAAAGCGTTAAAATCTTGTTTTGAATCGAAAAACAAACTATCTTAGTGTATATGAAATTTGGTGAAAAGTTATGTTGTAAAAGATACGATACAAATGATCTAAAAACACGTTATTTGAACTCCTCAAAGCGTTAAAATGTTGTTTTGAATCGAAAAACAAACTTTCTTAGTGTATGTGAAATTTGGTGAAAAGTTATGTTGTAAAATATGTGATACAAATGATCTAAAAACACGTTATTTGAACTCCTCAAAGCGTTAAAATCTTGTTTTGAATCGAAAAACCAAATTTCTTAGTGTTTGTGAAATTTGGTGAAAAGTTATGTAGTAAAAGATACGATACAAATGATCTAAAAACACGTTATTTGAACTCCTCAAAGCGTTAAAATCTTGTTTTGAATCGAAAAACAAACTATCTTAGTGTACGTGAAATTTGGTGAAAAGTTATGTTGTAAAAGATACGATAAAAATGATCTAAAAACACGTTATTTGAACTCCTCAAAGCGTTAAAATCTTGTTTTGAATCGAAAAACAAACTTTCTTAGTGTATGTGAAATTTGGTGAAAAGTTATGTTGTAAAAGATTCGATACAAATGATCTAAAAACACGTTATTTTAACTCCTCAAAGCGTTAAAATCTTGTTTCGAATCGAAAAACAAACTTTCTTAGTGTTTTTGAAATTTGGTGAAAAGTTATGTACAAAAAGATACGATACAAATGATCTAAAAACACGTTATTTGAACTCCTCAAAGCGTTAAAATCTTGTTTTGAATCGAAAAACAAACTATCTTAGTGTATGTGAAATTTGGTGAAAAGTTATGTACTAAAAGATACGATACAAATGATCTAAAAACACGTTATTTGAACTCCTCAAAGCATTAAAAGTTTGTTTTCAATCGAAAAACAAACTATCTCAGTGTTTGTGAAATTTGGTGAAAAGTTATGTAGTAAAAGATATGATACAAATGATCTAAAAACACGTTATTTGAACTCCTCAAAGCGTTAAAATCTTGTTTTGAATCGAAAAACAAACTTTCTTAGTGTATGTGAAATTTGGTGAAAAGTTATGTTGTAAAAGATTCGATACAAATGATCTAAAAACACGTTATTTGAACTCCTCAAAGCGTTAAAATCTTGTTTTGAATCGAAAAACCAACTTTCTTAGTGTTTGTGAAATTTGGTGAAAAGTTATGTAGTAAAAGATACGATACAAATGATCTAAAAACACGTTATTTGAACTCCTCAAAGCGTTAAAATCTTGTTTTGAATCGAAAAACAAACTATCTTAGTGTATATGAAATTTGGTGAAAAGTTATGTTGTAAAAGATACGATACAAATGATCTAAAAACACGTTATTTGAACTCCTCAAAGCGTTAAAATGTTGTTTTGAATCGAAAAACAAACTTTCTTAGTGTATGTGAAATTTGGTGAAAAGTTATGTTGTAAAATATGTGATACAAATGATCTAAAAACACGTTATTTGAACTCCTCAAAGCGTTAAAATCTTGTTTTGAATCGAAAAACCAAATTTCTTAGTGTTTGTGAAATTTGGTGAAAAGTTATGTAGTAAAAGATACGATACAAATGATCTAAAAACACGTTATTTGAACTCCTCAAAGCGTTAAAATCTTGTTTTGAATCGAAAAACAAACTATCTTAGTGTACGTGAAATTTGGTGAAAAGTTATGTTGTAAAAGATACGATAAAAATGATCTAAAAACACGTTATTTGAACTCCTCAAAGCGTTAAAATCTTGTTTTGAATCGAAAAACAAACTTTCTTAGTGTTTGTGAAATTTGGCGAAAAGTTATGTAGTAAAAGATACGATACAAATGATCTAAAAACACGTTATTTGAACTCCTCAAAGCGTTAAAATCTAGTTTTGAATCGAAAAACAAACTTTTTTAGTGTTTGTGAAATTTGGTGAAAAGTTATGTAGTAAAAGATACGATACAAATGATCTAAAATCACGTTATTTGAACTCCTCAAAGCATTAAAATCTTGTTTTGAATCGAAAAACAAACTTTCTTAGTGTTTGTGAAATTTGGTGAAAAGTTATGTAGTAAAAGATACGATACAAATGATCTTAAAACACGTTATTTGAACTCCTCAAAGCGTTAAAATCTTGTTTTGAATCGAAAAACAAACTTTCTTAGTGTTTTTGAAATTTGGTGAAAAGTTATGTACTAAAAGATACGATACAAATGATCTAAAAACACGTTATTTGAACTCCTTAAAGCGTTAAAATCTTGTTATGAATCCAAAAACAAAGTTTCATAGTGTTTGTGAAATTTGGTGAAACGTTATGTAGTAAAAGATACGATACAAATGATCTAAAAACACGTTATTTTAACTCCTCAAAGCGTTAAAATCTTGTTTCGAATCGAAAAACAAACTTTCTTAGTGTTTTTGAAATTTGGTGAAAAGTTATGTACTAAAAGATACGATACAAATGATCTAAAAACACGTTATTTGAACTCCTCAAAGCGTTAAAATCTTGTTTTGAATCGAAAAACAAACTTTCTTAGTGTTTTTGAAATTTGGTGAAAAGTTATGTACTAAAAGATACGATACAAATGATCTAAAAACACGTTATTTGAACTCCTCAAAGCATTAAAAGTTTGTTTTCAATCGAAAAACAAACTATCTCAGTGTTTGTGAAATTTGGTGAAAAGTTATGTAGTAAAAGATATGATACAAATGATCTAAAAACACGTTATTTGAACTCCTCAAAGCGTTAAAATCTTGTTTTGAATCGAAAAACAAACTTTCTTAGTGTATGTGAAATTTGGTGAAAAGTTATGTTGTAAAAGATACGATACAAATGATCTAAAAACACGTTATTTGAACTCCTCAAAGCGTTAAAATCTTGTTTTGAATCGAAAAACAAACTATCTTAGTGTATGTGAAATTTGGTGAAAAGTTATGTTGTAAAAGATTCGATACAAATGATCTAAAAACACGTTATATTAACTCCTCAAAGCGTTAAAATCTTGTTTCGAATCGAAAAACAATATTTCTTAGTGTTTGTGAAATTTGGTGAAAAGTTATGTAGTAAAAGATACGATACAAATGATCTAAAAACACGTTATTTGAACTCCTCAAAGCGTTAAAATCTTGTTTTGAATCGAAAAACAAACTTTCTTAGTGTTTGTGAAATTTGGTGAAAAGTTATGTACTAACGATACAAATGATCTAAAAACACGTTATTTGAACTCCTCAAAGCATTAAAAGTTTGTTTTCAATCGAAAAACAAACTATCTCAGTGTTTGTGAAATTTGGTGAAAAGTTATGTAGTAAAAGATATGATACAAATGATCTAAAAACACGTTATTTGAACTCCTCAAAGCGTTAAAATCTTGTTTTGAATCGAAAAACAAACTATCTTAGTGTATGTGAAATTTGGTGAAAAGTTATGTTGTAAAAGATACGATACAAATGATCTAAAAACACGTTATTTGAACTCCTCAAAGCGTTAAAATCTTGTTTTGAATCGAAAAACAAACTATCTTAGTGTATGTGAAATTTGGTGAAAAGTTATGTACTAAAAGATACGATACAAATGATCTAAAAACACGTTATTTGAACTCCTCAAAGCATTAAAAGTTTGTTTTCAATCGAAAAACAAACTATCTCAGTGTTTGTGAAATTTGGTGAAAAGTTATGTAGTAAAAGATATGATACAAATGATCTAAAAACACGTTATTTGAACTCCTCAAAGCGTTAAAATCTTGTTTTGAATCGAAAAACAAACTTTCTTAGTGTATGTGAAATTTGGTGAAAAGTTATGTTGTAAAAGATTCGATACAAATGATCTAAAAACACGTTATTTGAACTCCTCAAAGCGTTAAAATCTTGTTTTGAATCGAAAAACCAACTTTCTTAGTGTTTGTGAAATTTGGTGAAAAGTTATGTAGTAAAAGATACGATACAAATGATCTAAAAACACGTTATTTGAACTCCTCAAAGCGTTAAAATCTTGTTTTGAATCGAAAAACAAACTATCTTAGTGTATGTGAAATTTGGTGAAAAGTTATGTTGTAAAAGATACGATACAAATGATCTAAAAACACGTTATTTGAACTCCTCAAAGCGTTAAAATCTTGCTTTGAATCGAAAAACAAACTTTCTTAGTGTTTGTGAAATTTGGTGAAAAGTTATGTAGTAAAAGATACGATACAAATGATCTAAAAACACGTTATTTGAACTCCTCAAAGCGTTAAAATCTTGTTTTGAATCGAAAAACAAACTTTCTTAGTGTTGTGTGAAATTTGGTGAAAAGTTATGTACTGAAAGATACGATACAAATGATCTAAAAACACGTTATTTGAACTCCTCAAAGCGTTCAAATCTTGTTTTGACTCGAAAAACAAACTTTATTAGTGTTTGTGAAATTTGGTGAAAAGTTATGTAGTAAAAGATACGATACAAATGACCTAAAAACACGTTATTTGAACTCCTCAAAGCGTTGAAATCTTGTTTTGAATCGAAAAACATACTTTCTTAGTGTTTGTGAAATTCGGTGAAAAGTTATGTACCAAAAGATACGATACAAATGATCTAAAAACACGTTATTTGAACTCCTCAAAGCATTAAAAGTTTGTTTTCAATCGAAAAACAAACTATCTCAGTGTTTGTGAAATTTGGTGAAAAGTTATGTACTAAAAGATACGATACAAATGATATAAAAACACGTTATTTGAACTCCTCAAAGCGTTAAAATCTTGTTTTGAATCCAAAAACAAACTTTCATAGTGTTTGAGAAATTTGGTGAAACATTATTTAGTAAAAGATACGATACAAATGATCTAAAAACAAGTTATTTGAACTCCTCAAAGCGTTAAAATCTTGTTTCGAATCGAAAAACAAACTTTCTTAGTGTTTGTGAAATTTGGTGAAAAGTTATGTTCTAAAAGATCCGATACAAATGATCTAAAAACACGTTATTTGAACTCCTCAAAGCATTCAAATCTTGTTTTGAATCGAAAAACAAACTTTCTTAGTGTTTGTGAAATTTGGTGAAAAATTATGTAGTAAAAGATACGATACAAATGATCTAAAAACACGTTATTTGAACTCCTCAAAGCGTTAAAAGTTTGTTTTGAATCGAAAAACAAACTCTCTTAGTGTTTGTGAAATTTGGTGAAAAGTTATGTAGTAAAAGATACGATACAAATGATCTAAAAACACGTTATTTGAGCTCCTCAAAGCGTTAAAAGCTTGTTTTGACTCGAAAAACAAACTTTCTTAGTGTTTGTGAAATTTGGTGAAAAGTTATGTAGTAAAAGATACAATACAAATGACCTAAAAACACGTTATTTGAACTACTCAAAGCGTTAAAATCTTGTTTTGAATCGAAAAACAAACTATCTTTGTGTTTGTGAAATTTTGTGAAAAGTTATGTACTAAAAGATACGATACAAATGATCTAAAAACACGTTATTTGAACTCCTCAAAGCGTTAAAATCTTGTTTTGAATCGAAAAACAAACTTTTTTAGCGTATGTGAAATTTGGTGAAAAGTTATGTTGTAAAAGATACGATACAAATGATCTAAAAACACGTTATTTGAACTCCTCAAAGCGTTAAAATCTTGTTTTGAATCGAAAAACCAAATATCTTAGTGTTTGTGAAATTTGGTGAAAAGTTATGTAGTAAAAGATACGATACAAATGATCTAAAAACACGTTATTTGAACTCCTCAAAGCGTTAAAATCTTGTTTTGAATCGAAAAACAAACTTTCTTAGTGTTTGTGAAATTTGGTGAAAAGTTATGTAGTAAAAGATACGATACAAATGATCTAAAAACACGTTATTTGAACTCCTCAAAGCGTTAAAATCTTGTTTTGAATCGAAAAACAAACTTTCTTAGTGTTGTGTGAAATTTGGTGAAAAGTTATGTACTAAAAGATACGATACAAATGATCTAAAAACACGTTATTTGAACGCCTCAAAGCGTTCAAATCTTGTTTTGACTCGAAAAACAAAATTTCTTAGTGTTTGTGAAATTTGGTGAAAAGTTATGTAGTAAAAGATACGATACAAATGATCTAAAATCACGTTATTTGAACTCCTCAAAGCATTAAAATCTTGTTTTGAATCGAAAAACAAACTTTCTTAGTGTTTGTGAAATTTGGTTAAAAGTTATGTACTAAAAGATACGATACAAATGATCTAAAAACACGTTATTTGAACTCCTCAAAGCGTTAAAATCTTGTTTTAAATCCAAAAACAAAGTTTCATAGTGTTTGTGAAATTTGGTGAAAAGTTATGTACTAAAAGATACGATACAAATGATCTAAAAACACGTTATTTGAACTCCTCAAAGCGTTAAAAGTTTGTTTTGAATCGAAAAACAAAATTTCTTAGTGTTTGTAAAATTTGGTGAAAAGTTATGTAGTAAAAGATACGATACAAATGACCTAAAAACACGTTATTTGAACTCCTCAAAGCGTTCAAATCTTGTTTTGAATCGAAAAACAAACTTTCTTAGTGTTTGTGAAATTTGGTGAAAAGTTATGTAATAAAAGATACGATACAAATGATCTAAAAACACGTTATTTGAACTCCTCAAAGCGTTAAAAGTTTGTTTTCAATCGAAAAACAAAATTTCTTAGTGTTTGTAAAATTTGGTGAAAAGGTATGTAGTAAAAGATACGATACAAATGATCTAAAAACACGTTATTTGAACTCCTCAAAGCGTTAAAATCTTGTTTTGAATCGAAAAACAAACTATCTTAGTGTATGTGAAGTTTGGTGAAAAGTTATGTACCAAAAGATACGATACAAATGATCTAAAAACACGTTATTTGAACTCCTCAAAGCGTTAAAATCTTGTTTTGAATCGAAAAACAAACTATCTTAGTGTATGTGAAATTTGGTGAAAAGTTATGTAGTAAAAGATACGACACAAATGATCTAAAAACTCTTTATTTGAACTACTCAAAGCGTTAAAATCTTGTTTTGAATCGCAAAACAAACTATCTTAGTGTTTCTGAAATTTGGTGAAAAGTTATGTAATAAAAGATACGATACAAATGATCTAAAAACACGTTATTTGAACTGCTCAAAGCGTTCAAATCTTTTTTTGAATCGAAAAACAAACTTTCTTAGTGTTTGTGAAGTTTGGTGAAAAGTTATGTACCAAAAGATACGATACAAATGATCTAAAAACACGTTATTTGAACTCCTCAAAGCGTTAAAATCTTGTTTTGCATCGAAAAACAAACTTTCTTAGTGTATGTGAAATTTGGTGAAAAGTTATGTTGTAAAAGATACGATACAAATGATCTAAAAAAACGTTATTTGAACTCCTCAAAGCGTTAAAATCTTGTTTCGAATCGAAAAACAAACTTTCTTAGTGTATGTGAAATTTGGTGAAAAGTTATGTTGTAAAAGGTACGACACAAATGATCTAAAAACACGTTATTTGAACTCCTCAAAGCGTTAAAATCTTGTTTTGAATCGAAAAACCAAATTTCTTAGTGTTTGTGAAATTTGGTGAAAAGTTATGTAGTAAAAGATTCGATACAAATGATCTAAAAACACGTTATTTGAACTCCTCAAAGCGTTAAAATCTTGTTTTGAATCGAAAAACAAACTATCTTAGTGTATGTGAAGTTTGGTGAAAAGTTATGTACCAAAAGATACGATACAAATGATCTAAAAACACGTTATTTGAACTCCTCAAAGCGTTAAAATCTTGTTTTGAATCGAAAAACAAACTTTCTATGTGTTTGTGAAATTTGGTGAAAAGTTATGTAGTAAAAGATACGATACAAATGATCTAAAAACACGTTATTTGAACTCCTCAAAGCGTTAAAATCTTGTTTTGAATCGAAAAACAAACTTTCTTAGTGTTGTGTGAAATTTGGTGAAAAGTTATGTACTAAAAGATACGATACAAATGATCTAAAAACACGTTATTTGAACTCCTCAAAGCGTTCAAATCTTGTTTTGACTCGAAAAACAAACTTTCTTAGTGTTTGTGAAATTTGGTGAAAAGTTATGTAGTAAAAGATACGATACAAATGACCTAAAAACACGTTATTTGAACTCCTCAAAGCGTTAAAATCTAGTTTTGAATCGAAAAACAAACTTTCTTAGTGTTTGTGAAATTCGGCGAAAAGTTATGTACCAAAAGATACGATACAAATGATCTAAAAACACGTTATTTGAGCTCCTCAGAGCGTTAAAAGCTTGTTTTGAATCGAAAAACAAACTATCTTAGTGTATGTGAAATTTGGTGAAAAGTTATGTTGTAAAAGATACGATACAAATGATCTAAAAACACGTTATTTGAACTCCTCAAAGCGTTAAAATCTTGTTTTGAATCGAAAAACAAACTTTCTTAGTGTTTGTGAAATTTGGTGAAAAGTTATGTAGTAAAAGATACGATACAAATGATCTAAAAACACGTTATTTGAATTCATCAAAGCGTTAAAATCTTGTTTTGAATCGAAAAACAAACTTTCTTAGTTTTGGTGAAATTTGGTGAAAAGTTATGTAGTAAAAGATACGACACAAATGATCTAAAAACTCTTTATTTGAACTACTCAAAGCGTTAAAATCTTGTTTTGAATCGCAAAACAAACTATCTTAGTGTTTCTGAAATTTGGTGAAAAGTTATGTAATAAAAGATACGATACAAATGATCTAAAAACACGTTATTTGAACTGCTCAAAGCGTTCAAATCTTTTTTTGAATCGAAAAACAAACTTTCTTAGTGTTTGTGAAGTTTGGTGAAAAGTTATGTACCAAAAGATACGATACAAATGATCTAAAAACACGTTATTTGAACTCCTCAAAGCGTTAAAATCTTGTTTTGCATCGAAAAACAAACTTTCTTAGTGTATGTGAAATTTGGTGAAAAGTTATGTTGTAAAAGATACGATACAAATGATCTAAAAACACGTTTTTTGAACTCCTCAAAGCGTTAAAATCTTGTTTCGAATCGAAAAACAAACTTTCTTAGTGTATGTGAAATTTGGTGAAAAGTTATGTTGTAAAAGATACGACACAAATGATCTAAAAACACGTTATTTGAACTCCTCAAAGCGTTAAAATCTTGTTTTGAATCGAAAAACCAAATTTCTTAGTGTTTGTGAAATTTGGTGAAAAGTTATGTAGTAAAAGATACGATACAAATGATCTAAAAACACGTTATTTGAACTCCTCAAAGCGTAAAAATCTTGTTTTGAATCGAAAAACAAACTATCTTAGTGTATGTGAAGTTTGGTGAAAAGTTATGTACCAAAAGATACGATACAAATGATCTAAAAACACGTTATTTGAACTCCTCAAAGCGTTAAAATCTTGTTTTGCATCGAAAAACAAACTTTCTTAGTGTATGTGAAATTTGGTGAAAAGTTATGTTGTAAAAGATACGACACAAATGATCTAAAAACACGTTATTTGAACTCCTCAAAGCGTTCAAATCTTGTTTTGACACGAAAAACAAACTTTCTTAGTGTTTGTGAAATTTGGTGAAAAGTTATGTAGTAAAAGATACGATACAAATGCCCTAAAAACACGTTATTTGAACTCCTCAAAGCGTTAAAATCTAGTTTTGAATCGAAAAACAAACTTTCTTAGTGTTTGTGAAATTCGGTGAAAAGTTATGTACCAAAAGATACGATACAAATGATCTAAAAACACGTTATTTGAACTCCTCAAAGCATTAAAATCTTGTTTTGAATCGAAAAACAAACTTTCTTAGTGTTTTTGAAATTTGGTGAAAAGTTATGTACTAAAAGATACGATACAAATGATCTAAAAACACGTTATTTGAACTCCTCAAAGCGTTAAAATGTTGTTTTGAATCCAAAAACAAAGTTTCATAGTGTTTGTGACATTTGGTGAAACGTTATGTAGTAAAAGATACGATACAAATGATCTAAAAACACGTTATTTTAACTCCTCAAAGCGTTAAAATCTTGTTTCGAATCGAAAAACAATCTTTCTTAGTGTTTGTGAAATTTGGTGAAAAGTTATGTAGTAAAAGATACGATACAAATGATCTAAAAACACGTTATTTGAACTCCTCAAAGCGTTAAAATCTTGTTTTGAATCGAAAAACAAACTTTCTTAGTGTTGTGTGAAATTTGGTGAAAAGTTATGTACTAAAAGATACGATACAAATGATCTAAAAACACGTTATTTGAACTCCTCAAAGCGTTCAAATCTTGTTTTAACTCGAAAAACAAACTTTATTAGTGTTTGTGAAATTTGGTGAAAAGTTATGTAGTAAAAGATACGATACAAATGACCTAAAAACACGTTATTTGAACTCCTCAAAGCGTTGAAATCTTGTTTTGAATCGAAAAACAAACTTTCTTAGTGTTTGTGAAATTCGGTGAAAAGTTATGTACCAAAAGATACGATACAAATGATCTAGAAACACGTTATTTGAACTCCTCAAAGCATTAAAAGTTTGTTTTCAATCGAAAAACAAACTACCTCAGTGTTTGTGAAATTTGGTGAAAAGTTATGTACTAAAAGATACGATACAAATGATATAAAAACACGTTATTTGAACTCCTCAAAGCGTTAAAATCTCGTTTTGAATCCAAAAACAAACTTTCATAGTGTTTGAGAAATTTGGTGAAAAATGATGTAGTAAAAGATACGATACAAATGATCTAAAAACACGTTATTTGAACTCCTCAAAGCGTTAAAATCTTGTTTCGAATCGAAAAACAAACTTTCTTAGTGTTTGTGAAATTTGGTGAAAAGTTATGTTCTAAAAGATCCGTTACAAATGATCTAAAAACACGTTATTTGAACTCCTCAAAGCATTCAAATCTTGTTTTGAATCGAAAAACAAACTTTCTTAGTGTTTGTGAAATTTGGTGAAAAATTATGTAGTAAAAGATACGATACAAATGATCTAAAAACACGTTATTTGAACTCCTCAAAGCGTTAAAAGTTTGTTTTGAATCGAAAAACAAACTCTCTTAGTGTTTGTGAAATTTGGTGAAAAGTTATGTAGTAAAAGATACGATACAAATGATCTAAAAACACGTTATTTGAGCTCCTCAAAGCGTTAAAAGCTTGTTTTGACTCGAAAAACAAACTTTCTTAGTGTTTGTGAAATTTGGTGAAAAGTTATGTAGTAAAAGATACAATACAAATGACCTAAAAACACGTTATTTGAACTACTCAAAGCGTTAAAATCTTGTTTTGAATCGAAAAACAAACTATCTTTGTGTTTGTGAAATTTTGTGAAAAGTTATGTAGTAAAAGATACAATACAAATGACCTAAAAACACGTTATTTGAACTACTCAAAGCGTTAAAATCTTGTTTTGAATCGAAAAACCAACTTTCTTAGTGTTTGTGAAATTTGGTGAAAAGTTATGTAGTAAAAGATACGATACAAATGATCTAAAAACACGTTATTTGAACTCCTCAAAGCGTTAAAATCTTGTTTTGAATCGAAAAACAAACTATCTTAGTGTATGTGAAATTTGGTGAAAAGTTATGTTGTAAAAGATACGATACAAATGATCTAAAAACACATTATTTGAACTCCTCAAAGCGTTAAAATCTTGTTTTGAATCGAAAAACAAACTATCTTAGTGTATGTGAAATTTGGTGAAAAGTTATGTACTAAAAGATACGATACAAATGATCTAAAAACACGTTATTTGAACTCCTCAAAGCATTAAAAGTTTGTTTTCAATCGAAAAACAAACTATCTCAGTGTTTGTGAAATTTGGTGAAAAGTTATGTAGTAAAAGATATGATACAAATGATCTAAAAACACGTTATTTGAACTCCTCAAAGCGTTAAAATCTTGTTTTGAATCGAAAAACAAACTTTCTTAGTGTATGTGAAATTTGGTGAAAAGTTATGTTGTAAAAGATTCGATACAAATGATCTAAAAACACGTTATTTGAACTCCTCAAAGCGTTAAAATCTTGTTTTGAATCGAAAAACCAACTTTCTTAGTGTTTGTGAAATTTGGTGAAAAGTTATGTAGTAAAAGATACGATACAAATGATCTAAAAACACGTTATTTGAACTCCTCAAAGCGTTAAAATCTTGTTTTGAATCGAAAAACAAACTATCTTAGTGTATGTGAAATTTGGTGAAAAGTTATGTTGTAAAAGATACGATACAAATGATCTAAAAACACGTTATTTGAACTCCTCAAAGCGTTAAAATCTTGTTTTGAATCGAAAAACAAACTTTCTTAGTGTATGTGAAATTTGGTGAAAAGGTATGTTGTAAAATATGGGATACAAATGATCTAAAAACACGTTATTTGAACTCCTCAAAGCGTTAAAATCTTGTTTTGAATCGAAAAACCAAATTTCTTAGTGTTTGTGAAATTTGGTGAAAAGTTATGTAGTAAAAGATACGATACAAATGATCTAAAAACACGTTATTTGAACTCCTCAAAGCGTTAAAATCTTGTTTTGAATCGAAAAACAAACTATCTTAGTGTATGTGAAATTTGGTGAAAAGTTATGTTGTAAAAGATACGATAAAAATGATCTAAAAACACGTTATTTGAACTCCTCAAAGCGTTAAAATCTTGTTTTGAATCGAAAAACAAACTTTCTTAGTGTTTGTGAAATTTGGCGAAAAGTTATGTAGTAAAAGATACGATACAAATGATCTAAAAACACGTTATTTGAACTCCTCAAAGCGTTAAAATCTTGTTTTGAATCGAAAAACAAACTTTTTTAGTGTTTGTGAAATTTGGTGAAAAGTTATGTAGTAAAAGATACGATACAAATGATCTAAAATCACGTTATTTGAACTCCTCAAAGCATTAAAATCTTGTTTTGAATCGAAAAACAAACTTTCTTAGTGTTTGTGAAATTTGGTGAAAAGTTATGTAGTAAAAGATACGATACAAATGATCTTAAAACACGTTATTTGAACTCCTCAAAGCGTTAAAATCTTGTTTTGAATCGAAAAACAAACTTTCTTAGTGTTTTTGAAATTTGGTGAAAAGTTATGTACTAAAAGATACGATACAAATGATCTAAAAACACGTTATTTGAACTCCTCAAAGCGTTAAAATCTTGTTATGAATCCAAAAACAAAGTTTCATAGTGTTTGTGAAATTTGGTGAAACGTTATGTAGTAAAAGATACGATACAAATGATCTAAAAACACGTTATTTTAACTCCTCAAAGCGTTAGAATCTTGTTTCGAATCGAAAAACAAACTTTCTTAGTGTTTTTGAAATTTGGTGAAAAGTTATGTACTAAAAGATACGATACAAATGATCTAAAAACACGTTATTTGAACTCCTCAAAGCGTTAAAATCTTGTTTTGAATCGAAAAACAAACTTTCTTAGTGTTTTTGAAATTTGGTGAAAAGTTATGTACTAAAAGATACGATACAAATGATCTAAAAACACGTTATTTGAACTCCTCAAAGCATTAAAAGTTTGTTTTCAATCGAAAAACAAACTATCTCAGTGTTTGTGAAATTTGGTGAAAAGTTATGTAGTAAAAGATATGATACAAATGATCTAAAAACACGTTATTTGAACTCCTCAAAGCGTTAAAATCTTGTTTTGAATCGAAAAACAAACTTTCTTAGTGTATGTGAAATTTGGTGAAAAGTTATGTTGTAAAAGATACGATACAAATGATCTAAAAACACGTTATTTGAACTCCTCAAAGCGTTAAAATCTTGTTTTGAATCGAAAAACCAACTTTCTTAGTGTTTGTGAAATTTGGTGAAAAGTTATGTAGTAAAAGATACGATACAAATGATCTAAAAACACGTTATTTGAACTCCTCAAAGCGTTAAAATCTTGTTTTGAATCGAAAAACAAACTATCTTAGTGTATGTGAAATTTGGTGAAAAGTTATGTTGTAAAAGATACGATACAAATGATCTAAAAACACGTTATTTGAACTCCTCAAAGCGTTAAAATCTTGTTTTGAATCGAAAAACAAACTATCTTAGTGTATGTGAAATTTGGTGAAAAGTTATGTTGTAAAAGATACGATACAAATGATCTAAAATCACGTTATTTGAACTCCTCAAAGCATTAAAATCTTGTTTTGAATCGAAAAACAAACTTTCTTAGTGTTTTTGAAATTTGGTGAAAAGTTATGTACTGAAAGATACGATACAAATGATCTAAAAACACGTTATTTGAACTCCTCAAAGCGTTAAAATCTTGTTATGAATCCAAAAACAAAGTTTCATAGTGTTTGTGAAATTTGGTGAAACGTTATGTAGTAAAAGATACGATACAAATGATCTAAAAACACGTTATTTTAACTCCTCAAAGCGTTAAAATCTTGTTTCGAATGGAAAAAAAATATTTCTTAGTGTTTGTGAAATTTGGTGAAAAGTTATGTAGTAAAAGATACGATACAAATGATCTAAAAACACGTTATTTGAAGTCCTCAAAGCGTTAAAATCTTGTTTTGAATCGAAAAACAAACTTTCTTAGTGTTTGTGAAATTTGGTGAAAAGTTATGTACTAAAAGATACGATACAAATGATCTAAAAACACGTTATTTGAACTCCTCAAAGCATTAAAAGTTTGTTTTCAATCGAAAAACAAACTATCTCAGTGTTTGTGAAATTTGGTGAAAAGTTATGTAGTAAAAGATATGATACAAATGATCTAAAAACACGTTATTTGAACTCCTCAAAGCGTTAAAATCTTGTTTTGAATCGAAAAACAAACTTTCTTAGTGTATGTGCAATTTGGTGAAAAGTTATGTTGTAAAAGATACGATACAAATGATCTAAAAACACGTTATTTGAACTCCTCAAAGCGTTAAAATCTTGTTTTGAATCGAAAAACCAACTTTCTTAGTGTTTGTGAAATTTGGTGAAAAGTTATGTAGTAAAAGATACGATACAAATGATCTAAAAACACGTTATTTGAACTCCTCAAAGCGTTAAAATCTTGTTTTGAATCGAAAAACAAACTATCTTAGTGTATGTGAAATTTGGTGAAAAGTTATGTTGTAAAAGATACGATACAAATGATCTAAAAACACGTTATTTGAACTCCTCAAAGCGTTAAAATCTTGCTTTGAATCGAAAAACAAACTTTCTTAGTGTTTGTGAAATTTGGTGAAAAGTTATGTAGTAAAAGATACGATACAAATGATCTAAAAACACGTTATTTGAACTCCTCAAAGCGTTAAAATCTTGTTTTGAATCGAAAAACAAACTTTCTTAGTGTTGTGTGAAATTTGGTGAAAAGTTATGTACTAAAAGATACGATACAAATGATCTAAAAACACGTTATTTGAACTCCTCAAAGCGTTCAAATCTTGTTTTGACTCGAAAAACAAACTTTATTAGTGTTTGTGAAATTTGGTGAAAAGTTATGTAGTAAAAGATACGATACAAATGACCTAAAAACACGTTATTTGAACTCCTCAAAGCGTTGAAATCTTGTTTTGAATCGAAAAACATACTTTCTTAGTGTTTGTGAAATTCGGTGAAAAGTTATGTACCAAAAGATACGATACAAATGATCTAAAAACACGTTATTTGAACTCCTCAAAGCATTAAAAGTTTGTTTTCAATCGAAAAACAAACTATCTCAGTGTTTGTGAAATTTGGTGAAAAGTTATGTACTAAAAGATACGATACAAATGATATAAAAACACGTTATTTGAACTCCTCAAAGCGTTAAAATCTTGTTTTGAATCCAAAAACAAACTTTCATAGTGTTTGACAAATTTGGTGAAACATTATTTAGTAAAAGATACGATACAAATGATCTAAAAACACGTTATTTGAACTCCTCAAAGCGTTAAAATCTTGTTTCGAATCGAAAAACAAACTTTCTTAGTGTTTGTGAAATTTGGTGAAAAGTTATGTTCTAAAAGATCCGATACAAATGATCTAAAAACACGTTATTTGAACTCCTCAAAGCATTCAAATCTTGTTTTGAATCGAAAAACAAACTTTCTTAGTGTTTGTGAAATTTGGTGAAAAATTATGTAGTAAAAGATACGATACAAATGATCTAAAAACACGTTATTTGAACTCCTCAAAGCGTTAAAAGTTTGTTTTGAATCGAAAAACAAACTCTCTTAGTGTTTGTGAAATTTGGTGAAAAGTTATGTAGTAAAAGATACGATACAAATGATCTAAAAACACGTTATTTGAGCTCATCAAAGCGTTAAAAGCTTGTTTTGACTCGAAAAACAAACTTTCTTAGTGTTTGTGAAATTTGGTGAAAAGTTATGTAGTAAAAGATACAATACAAATGACCTAAAAACACGTTATTTGAACTACTCAAAGCGTTAAAATCTTGTTTTGAATCGAAAAACAAACTATCTTTGTGTTTGTGAAATTTTGTGAAAAGTTATGTACTAAAAGATACGATACAAATGATCTAAAAACACGTTATTTGAACTCCTCAAAGCGTTAAAATCTTGTTTTGAATCGAAAAACAAACTTTTTTAGCGTATGTGAAATTTGGTGAAAAGTTATGTTGTAAAAGATACGATACAAATGATCTAAAAATACGTTATTTGAACTCCTCAAAGCGTTAAAATCTTGTTTTGAATCGAAAAACCAAATATCTTAGTGTTTGTGAAATTTGGTGAAAAGTTATGTAGTAAAAGATACGATACAAATGATCTAAAAACACGTTATTTGAACTCCTCAAAGCGTTAAAATCTTGTTTTGAATCGAAAAACAAACTTTCTTAGTGTTTGTGAAATTTGGTGAAAAGTTATGTAGTAAAAGATACGATACAAATGATCTAAAAACACGTTATTTGAACTCCTCAAAGCGTTAAAATCTTGTTTTGAATCGAAAAACAAACTTTCTTAGTGTTGTGTGAAATTTGGTGAAAAGTTATGTACTAAAAGATACGATACAAATGATCTAAAAACACGTTATTTGAACGCCTCAAAGCGTTCAAATCTTGTTTTGACTCGAAAAACAAACTTTCTTAGTGTTTGTGAAATTTGGTGAAAAGTTATGTAGTAAAAGATACGATACAAATGATCTAAAATCACGTTATTTGAACTCCTCAAAGCATTAAAATCTTGTTTTGAATCGAAAAACAAACTTTCTTAGTGTTTGTGAAATTTGGTTAAAAGTTATGTACTAAAAGATACGATACAAATGATCTAAAAACACGTTATTTGAACTCCTCAAAGCGTTAAAATATTGTTTTGAATCCAAAAACAAAGTTTCATAGTGTTTGTGAAATTTGGTGAAAAGTTATGTACTAAAAGATACGATACAAATGATCTAAAAACACGTTATTTGAACTCCTCAAAGCGTTAAAAGTTTGTTTTGAATCGAAAAACAAAATTTCTTAGTGTTTGTAAAATTTGGTGAAAAGTTATGTAGTAAAAGATACGATACAAATGACCTAAAAACACGTTATTTGAACTCCTCAAAGCGTTCAAATCTTGTTTTGAATCGAAAAACAAACTTTCTTAGTGTTTGTGAAATTTGGTGAAAAGTTATGTAATAAAAGATACGATACAAATGATCTAAAAACACGTTATTTGAACTCCTCAAAGCGTTAAAAGTTTGTTTTCAATCGAAAAACAAAATTTCTTAGTGTTTGTAAAATTTGGTGAAAAGGTATGTAGTAAAAGATACGATACAAATGATCTAAAAACACGTTATTTGAGCTCATCAAAGCGTTAAAAGCTTGTTTTGACTCGAAAAACAAACTTTCTTAGTGTTTGTGAAATTTGGTGAAAAGTTATGTAGTAAAAGATACAATACAAATGACCTAAAAACACGTTATTTGAACTACTCAAAGCGTTAAAATCTTGTTTTGAATCGAAAAACAAACTATCTTTGTGTTTGTGAAATTTTGTGAAAAGTTATGTACTAAAAGATACGATACAAATGATCTAAAAACACGTTATTTGAACTCCTCAAAGCGTTAAAATCTTGTTTTGAATCGAAAAACAAACTTTTTTAGCGTATGTGAAATTTGGTGAAAAGTTATGTTGTAAAAGATACGATACAAATGATCTAAAAACACGTTATTTGAACTCCTCAAAGCGTTAAAATCTTGTTTTGAATCGAAAAACCAAATATCTTAGTGTTTGTGAAATTTGGTGAAAAGTTATGTAGTAAAAGATACGATACAAATGATCTAAAAACACGTTATTTGAACTCCTCAAAGCGTTAAAATCTTGTTTTGAATCGAAAAACAAACTTTCTTAGTGTATGTGAAATTTGGTGAAAAGTTATGTAGTAAAAGATACGATACAAATGATCTAAAAACACGTTATTTGAACTCCTCAAAGCGTTAAAATCTTGTTTTGAATCGAAAAACAAACTTTCTTAGTGTTGTGTGAAATTTGGTGAAAAGTTATGTACTAAAAGATACGATACAAATGATCTAAAAACACGTTATTTGAACGCCTCAAAGCGTTCAAATCTTGTTTTGACTCGAAAAACAAACTTTCTTAGTGTTTGTGAAATTTGGTGAAAAGTTATGTAGTAAAAGATACGATACAAATGATCTAAAATCACGTTATTTGAACTCCTCAAAGCATTAAAATCTTGTTTTGAATCGAAAAACAAACTTTCTTAGTGTTTGTGAAATTTGGTTAAAAGTTATGTACTAAAAGATACGATACAAATGATCTAAAAACACGTTATTTGAACTCCTCAAAGCGTTAAAATATTGTTTTGAATCCAAAAACAAAGTTTCATAGTGTTTGTGAAATTTGGTGAAAAGTTATGTACTAAAAGATACGATACAAATGATCTAAAAACACGTTATTTGAACTCCTCAAAGCGTTAAAAGTTTGTTTTGAATCGAAAAACAAAATTTCTTAGTGTTTGTAAAATTTGGTGAAAAGTTATGTAGTAAAAGATACGATACAAATGACCTAAAAACACGTTATTTGAACTCCTCAAAGCGTTCAAATCTTGTTTTGAATCGAAAAACAAACTTTCTTAGTGTTTGTGAAATTTGGTGAAAAGTTATGTAATAAAAGATACGATACAAATGATCTAAAAACACGTTATTTGAACTCCTCAAAGCGTTAAAAGTTTGTTTTCAATCGAAAAACAAAATTTCTTAGTGTTTGTAAAATTTGGTGAAAAGGTATGTAGTAAAAGATACGATACAAATGATCTAAAAACACGTTATTTGAACTCCTCAAAGCATTAAAAGTTTGTTTTCAATCGAAAAACAAACTATCTCAGTGTTTGTGAAATTCGGTGAAAAGTTATGTAGTAAAAGATACGATACAAATGATCTAAAAACACGTTATTTGAGCTCCTCAAAGCGCTAAAATCCTGTTTTGAATCAAAAAACAAACTTTCTTAGTGTTTGTGAAATTTGGTGAAAAGTTATGTAGTAAAAGATACGATACAAATGATCTAAAAACACGTTATTTGAACTCCTCAAAGCGTAAAAATCTTGTTTTGAATCGAAAAACAAACTATCTTAGTTTATGTGAAGTTTGGTGAAAAGTTATGT
The DNA here is from genome assembly GCA_946800325.1 of Luzula sylvatica. Lineage (NCBI taxonomy): Eukaryota > Viridiplantae > Streptophyta > Magnoliopsida > Poales > Juncaceae > Luzula > Luzula sylvatica. The sequence goes on along the minus strand of OX326957.1, from coordinate 3,046,303 downwards.
ACCAAAAGATACGATACAAATGATCTAAAAACACGTTATTTGAACTCCTCAAAGCGTTAAAATCTTGTTTTGCATCGAAAAACAAACTTTCTTAGTGTATGTGAAATTTGGTGAAAAGTTATGTTGTAAAAGATACGACACAAATGATCTAAAAACACGTTATTTGAACTCCTCAAAGCGTTCAAATCTTGTTTTGACTCGAAAAACAAACTTTCTTAGTGTTTGTGAAATTTGGTGAAAAGTTATGTAGTAAAAGATACGATACAAATGACCTAAAAACACGTTATTTGAACTCCTCAAAGCGTTAAAATCTAGTTTTGAATCGAAAAACAAACTTTCTTAGTGTTTGTGAAATTCGGTGAAAAGTTATGTACCAAAAGATACGATACAAATGATCTAAAAACACGTTATTTGAACTCCTCAAAGCATTAAAATCTTGTTTTGAATCGAAAAACAAAATTTCTTAGTGTTTTTGAAATTTGGTGAAAAGTTATGTACTAAAAGATACGATACAAATGATCTAAAAACACGTTATTTGAACTCCTCAAAGCGTTAAAATGTTGTTTTGAATCCAAAAACAAAGTTTCATAGTGTTTGTGACATTTGGTGAAACGTTATGTAGTAAAAGATACGATACAAATGATCTAAAAACACGTTATTTTAACTCCTCAAAGCGTTAAAATCTTGTTTCGAATCGAAAAACAATCTTTCTTAGTGTTTGTGAAATTTGGTGAAAAGTTATGTAGTAAAAGATACGATACAAATGATCTAAAAACACGTTATTTGAACTCCTCAAAGCGTTAAAATCTTGTTTTGAATCGAAAAACAAACTTTCTTAGTGTTGTGTGAAATTTGGTGAAAAGTTATGTACTAAAAGATACGATACAAATGATCTAAAAACACGTTATTTGAACTCCTCAAAGCGTTCAAATCTTGTTTTGACTCGAAAAACAAACTTTATTAGTGTTTGTGAAATTTGGTGAAAAGTTATGTAGTAAAAGATACGATACAAATGACCTAAAAACACGTTATTTGAACTCCTCAAAGCGTTGAAATCTTGTTTTGAATCGAAAAACAAACTTTCTTAGTGTTTGTGAAATTCGGTGAAAAGTTATGTACCAAAAGATACGATACAAATGATCTAGAAACACGTTATTTGAACTCCTCAAAGCATTAAAAGTTTGTTTTCAATCGAAAAACAAACTACCTCAGTGTTTGTGAAATTTGGTGAAAAGTTATGTTGTAAAAGATACGATACAAATGATCTAAAAACACGTTATTTGAACTCCTCAAAGCGTTAAAATCTTGTTTTGAATCGAAAAACAAACTTTCTTAGTGTTTGTGAAATTTGGTGAAAAGTTATGTAGTAAAAGATACGATACAAATGATCTAAAAACACGTTATTTGAATTCATCAAAGCGTCAAAATCTTGTTTTGAATCGAAAAACAAACTTTCTTAGTGTTTGTGAAATTTGGTGAAAAGTTATGTAGTAAAAGATACGACACAAATGATCTAAAAACTCTTTATTTGAACTACTCAAAGCGTTAAAATCTTGTTTTGAATCGCAAAACAAACTATCTTAGTGTTTCTGAAATTTGGTGAAAAGTTATGTAATAAAAGATACGATACAAATGATCTAAAAACACGTTATTTGAACTGCTCAAAGCGTTCAAATCTTTTTTTGAATCGAAAAACAAACTTTCTTAGTGTTTGTGAAGTTTGGTGAAAAGTTATGTACCAAAAGATACGATACAAATGATCTAAAAACACGTTATTTGAACTCCTCAAAGCGTTAAAATCTTGTTTTGCATCGAAAAACAAACTTTCTTAGTGTTTGTGAAATTTGGTGAAAAGTTATGTTGTAAAAGATACGATACAAATGATCTAAAAACACGTTATTTGAACTCCTCAAAGCGTTAAAATCTTGGTTCGAATCGAAAAACAAACTTTCTTAGTGTATGTGAAATTTGGTGAAAAGTTATGTTGTAAAAGATACGACACAAATGATCTAAAAACACGTTATTTGAACTCCTCAAAGCGTTAAAATCTTGTTTTGAATCGAAAAACCAAATTTCTTAGTGTTTGTGAAATTTGGTGAAAAGTTATGTAGTAAAAGATACGATACAAATAATCTAAAAACACGTTATTTGAACTCCTCAAATCGTTAAAATCTTGTTTTGAATCAAAAACAAACTATCTTAGTGTATGTGAAGTTTGGTGAAAAGTTATGTACCAAAAGATACGATACAAATGATCTAAAAACACGTTATTTGAACTCCTCAAAGCGTTAAAATCTTGTTTTGCATCGAAAAACAAACTTTCTTAGTGTATGTGAAATTTGGTGAAAAGTTATGTTGTAAAAGATACGACACAAATGATCTAAAAACACGTTATTTGAACTCCTCAAAGCGTTCAAATCTTGTTTTGACTCGAAAAACAAACTTTCTTAGTGTTTGTGAAATTTGGTGAAAAGTTATGTAGTAAAAGATACGATACAAATGACCTAAAAACACGTTATTTGAACTCCTCAAAGCGTTAAAATCTAGTTTTGAATCGAAAAACAAACTTTCTTAGTGTTTGTGAAATTCGGTGAAAAGTTATGTACCAAAAGATACGATACAAATGATCTAAAAACACGTTATTTGAACTCCTCAAAGCATTAAAATCTTGTTTTGAATCGAAAAACAAACTTTCTTAGTGTTTTTGAAATTTGGTGAAAAGTTATGTACTAAAAGATACGATACAAATGATCTAAAAACACGTTATTTGAACTCCTCAAAGCGTTAAAATGTTGTTTTGAATCCAAAAACAAAGTTTCATAGTGTTTGTGACATTTGGTGAAACGTTATGTAGTAAAAGATACGATACAAATGATCTAAAAACACGTTATTTTAACTCCTCAAAGCGTTAAAATCTTGTTTCGAATCGAAAAACAATCTTTCTTAGTGTTTGTGAAATTTGGTGAAAAGTTATGTACTAAAACATACGATACAAATGATCTAAAAACACGTTATTTGAACTCCTCAAAGCATTAAAAGTTTGATTTCAATCGAAAAACATACTTTCTTAGTGTTTGTGAAATTTGGTGAAAAGTTATGCAGTAAAAGGTACGATACAAATGATCTAAAAACACGTTATTTGAGCTCCTCAGAGCGTTAAAAGCTTGTTTTGAATCGAAAAACAAACTATCTTAGTGTATGTGAAATTTGGTGAAAAGTTATGTTGTAAAAGATACGATACAAATGATCTAAAAACACGTTATTTGAACTCCTCAAAGCGTTAAAATCTTGTTTTGAATCGAAAAACAAACTTTCTTAGTGTTTGTAAAATTTGGTGAAAAGTTATGTAGTAAAAGATACGATACAAATGATCTAAAAACACGTTATTTGAACTCATCAAAGCGTTAAAATCTTGTTTTGAATCGAAAAACAAACTTTCTTAGTGTTTGTGAAATTTGGTGAAAAGTTATGTAGTAAAAGATACGACACAAATGATCTAAAAACTCTTTATTTGAACTACTCAAAGCGTTAAAATCTTGTTTTGAATCGCAAAACAAACTATCTTAGTGTTTCTGAAATTTGGTGAAAAGTTATGTAATAAAAGATACGATACAAATGATCTAAAAACACGTTATTTGAACTCCTCAAAGCGTTCAAATCTTGTTTTGAATCGAAAAACAAACTTTCTTAGTGTTTGTGAAGTTTGGTGAAAAGTTATGTACCAAAAGATACGATACAAATGATCTAAAAACACGTGATTTGAACTCCTCAAAGCGTTAAAATCTTTTTTTGAATCGAAAAACAAACTTTCTTAGTGTTTGTGAAGTTTGGTGAAAAGTTATGTACTAAAAGATACGATACAAATGATCTAAAAACACGTTATTTGAACTCCTCAAAGCGTTCAAATCTTGTTTTGAATCGAAAAACAATCTTTCTTAGTGTTTTTGTAATTTGGTGAAAAGTTATGTAGTAAAAGATACGATACAAATGATCTAAAAACACGTTATTTGAACTCCTCAAAGTGTTAAAATCTTGTTTTGAATCGAAAAACAGACTTTCTTAGTGTTTTTGAAATTTGGTGAAAACTTATGTACTAAAAGATACGATACAAATGATTTTAAAACACGTTATTTGAACTCCTCAAAGCGTTAAAAGTTTGTTTTGAATCGAAAAACAAAATTTCTTAGTGTTTGTAAAATTTGGTGAAAAGTTATGTAGTAAAAGATACGATACAAATGATCTAAAAACACGTTATTTGAACTCCTCAAAGCGTTCAAATCTTGTTTTGAATCGAAAAACAAACTTTCTTAGTGTTTGTGAAATTTGGTGAAAAGTTATGTAATAAAAGATACGATACAAATGATCTAAAAACACGTTATTTGAACTCCTCAAAGCGTTAAAAGTTTGTTTTGAATCGAAAAACAAAATTTCTTAGTGTTTGTAAAATTTGGTGAAAAGGTATGTAGTAAAAGATACGATACAAATGATCTAAAAACACGTTATTTGAACTCCTCAAAGCATTAAAAGTTTTTTTCAATCGAAAAACAAACTATCTCAGTGTTTGTGAAATTTGGTGAAAAGTTATGTAGTAAAAGATACGATACAAATGATCTAAAAACACGTTATTTGAACTCCTCAAAGCGTTAAAATCTTGTTTTGAATCGAAAAACAAACTATCTTAGTGTATGTGAAATTTGGTGAAAAGTTATGTTGTAAAAGATACGATACAAATGATCTAAAAACACGTTATTTGAACTCCTCAAAGCGTTAAAATCTTGTTTTGAATCGAAAAACAAACTTTCTTAGTGTTTGTGAAATTTGGTGAAAAGTTATGTAGTAAAAGATACGATACAAATGATCTAAAAACACGTTATTTGAACTCCTCAAAGCGTTAAAATCTTGTTTTGAATCGAAAAACAAACTTTCTTAGTGTTGTGTGAAATTTGGTGAAAAGTTATGTACTAAAAGATACGATACAAATGATCTAAAAACACGTTATTTGAACTCCTCAAAGCGTTCAAATCTTGTTTTGACTCGAAAAACAAACTTTCTTAGTGTTTGTGAAATTTGGTGAAAAGTTATGTAGTAAAAGATACGATACAAATGACCTAAAAACACGTTATTTGAACTCCTCAAAGCGTTAAAATCTTGTTTTGAATCGAAAAACAAACTTTCTTAGTGTTTGTGAAATTCGGTGAAAAGTTATGTAGTAAAATATACGATACAAATGACCTAAAAACACGTTATTTGAACTCCTCAAAGCGTTAAAATCTTGTTTTGAATCGAAAAACAAACTATCTTAGTGTTGTGTGAAATTTGGTGAAAAGTTATGTACTAAAAGATACGATACAAATGATCTAAAAACACGTTATTTGAACTCCTCAAAGCGTTCAAATCTTGTTTTGACTCGAAAAACAAACTTTCTATGTGTTTGTGAAATTTGGTGAAAAGTTATGTAGTAAAAGATACGATACAAATGACCTAAAAACACGTTATTTGAACTCCTCAAAGCGTTAAAATCTTGTTTTGAATCGAAAAACAAACTTTCTTAGTGTTTGTGAAATTCGGTGAAAAGTTATGTACTAAAAGATACGATACAAATGATCTAAAAACACGTTATTTGAACTCCTCAAAGCGTTCAAATCTTGTTTTGATTCGAAAAACAAACTTTCTTAGTGTTTGTGAAATTTGGTGAAAAGTTATGTAGTAAAATATACGATACAAATGACCTAAAAACACGTTATTTGAACTCCTCAAAGAGTTAAAATCTTGTTTTGAATCGAAAAACAAACTTTCTTAGTGTTTGTGAAATTCGGTGAAAAGTTATGTACTAAAAGATACGATACAAATGATCTAAAAACACGTTATTTGAACTCCTCAAAGCATTAAAATCTTGTTTTGAATAGAAAAACATTCTTTCTTAGTGTTTGTGAAATTTGGTGAAAAGTTATGTAGAGTAAAAGATACGATACAAATGATCTAAAAACACGTTATTTGAACTCCTCAAAGCGTTAAAATGTTGTTTTGAATCGAAAAACAAACTATCTTAGTGTATGTGAAATTTGGTGAAAAGTTATGTTGTAAAAGATACGATACAAATGATCTAAAAACACGTTATTTGAACTCCTCAAAGCGTTCAAATCTTGTTTCGAATCGAAAAACAAACTTTCTTAGTGTATGTGAAATTTGGTGAAAAGTTATGTACTAAAACATACGATACAAATGACCTAAAAACACGTTATTTGAACTCCTCAAAGCATTAAAAGTTTGATTTCAATCGAAAAACAAACTTTCTATGTGTTTGTGAAATTCGGTGAAAAGTTATGTAGTAAAAGATACGATACAAATGATCTAAAAACACGTTATTTGAACTCCTCAAAGCATTAAAAGTTTGTTTTCAATCGAAAAACAAACTATCTCAGTGTTTGTGAAATTTGGTGAAAAGTTATGTAGTAAAAGATACGACACAAATGATCTAAAAACTCTTTATTTGAACTACTCAAAGCGTTAAAATCTTGTTTTGAATCGCAAAACAAACTATCTTAGTGTTTCTGAAATTTGATGAAAAGTTATGTAATAAAAGATACGATACAAATGATCTAAAAACACGTTATTTGAACTCCTCAAAGCATTAAAAGTTTGTTTTCAATCGAAAAACAAACTATCTCAGTGTTTCTGAAATTTGGTGAAAAGTTATGTAGTAAAAGATACGATACAAATGATCTAAAAACACGTTATTTGAACTCCTCAAAGCATTAAAAGTTTGTTTTCAATCGAAAAACAAACTATCTCAGTGTTTGTGAAATTTGGTGAAAAGTTATGTAGTAAAAGATACGATACAAATGATCTAAAAACACGTTATTTGAACTCCTCAAAGCGTTAAAATCTTGTTTCGAATCGAAAAACAAACTTTCTTAGTGTTTGTGAAATTCGGTGAAAAGTTATGTAGTAAAAGATACGATACAAATGATCTAAAAACACGTTATTTGAACTCCTCAAAGCGTTAAAAGTTTGTTTTCAATCGAAAAACAAACTATCTCAGTGTTTGTGAAATTTGGTGAAAAGTAATGTAGTAAAAGATACGATACAAATGATCTAAAAACACGTTATTTGAACTCCTCAAAGCGTTCAAATCTTGTTTTGAATCGAAAAACATACTTTCTTAGTGTTTGTGAAATTTGGTGAAAAGTTATGTAGTAAAAGATACGACACAAATGATCTAAAAACTCTTTATTTGAACTACTCAAAGCGTTAAAATCTTGTTTTGAATTGAAAAACAAACTTTCTTAGTGTTTGTGAAGTTTGGTGAAAAGTTATGTACCAAAAGATACGATACAAATGATCTAAAAACACGTTATTTGAACTCCTCAAAGCGTTAAAAATCTTGTTTTGAATCCAAAAACAAACTTTCTTAGTGTTTGTGAAATTTGGTGAAAAGTTATGTACTAAAAGATACGATACAAATGATCTAAAAACGCGTTATTTGAACTCCTCAAAGCGTTCAAATCTTGTTTTGAATCGGAAAACAAACTTTCTTAGTGTTTGTGAAATTTGGTGAAAAGTTATGTACTAAAAGATACGATACAAATGATCTAAAAACGCATTATTTGAACTCCTCAAAGCGTTCAAATCTTTTTTTGAATCGAAAAACAAACTTTCTTAGTGTTTGTGAAGTTTGGTGAAAAGTTATGTACCAAAAGATACGATACAAATGATCTAAAAACACGTTATTTGAACTCCTCAAAGCGTTAAAATCTTGTTTTGAATCGAAAAACAAACTTTCTTAGTGTTTGTGAAGTTTGGTGAAAAGTTATGTACCAAAAGATACGATACAAATGATCTAAAAACACGTTATTTGAACTCCTCAAAGCATTAAAAGTTTGTTTTCAATCGAAAAACAAACTATCTCAGTGTTTGTGAAATTTGGTGAAAAGTTATGTACTAAAAGATACGATACAAATGATCTAAAAACACGTTATTTGAACTCCTCAAAGCGTTAAAAATCTTGTTTTGAATCCAAAAACAAACTTTCTTAGTGTTTGTGAAATTTGGTGAAAAGTTATGTACTAAAAGATACGATACAAATGATCTAAAAACGCGTTATTTGAACTCCTCAAAGCGTTCAAATCTTGTTTTGAATCGGAAAACAAACTTTCTTAGTGTTTGTGAAATTTGGTGAAAAGTTATGTACTAAAAGATACGATACAAATGATCTAAAAACGCATTATTTGAACTCCTCAAAGCGTTCAAATCTTTTTTTGAATCGAAAAACAAACTTTCTTAGTGTTTGTGAAGTTTGGTGAAAAGTTATGTACCAAAAGATACGATACAAATGATCTAAAAACACGTTATTTGAACTCCTCAAAGCATTAAAAGTTTGATTTCAATCGAAAAACATACTTTCTTAGTGTTTGTGAAATTTGGTGAAAAGTTATGCAGTAAAAGGTACGATACAAATGATCTAAAAACACGTTATTTGAGCTCCTCAGAGCGTTAAAAGCTTGTTTTGAATCGAAAAACAAACTTTCTTAGTGTTTGTGAAGTTTGGTGAAAAGTTATGTACCAAAAGATACGATACAAATGATCTAAAAACACGTGATTTGAACTCCTCAAAGCGTTAAAATCTTTTTTTGAATCGAAAAACAAACTTTCTTAGTGTTTGTGAAGTTTGGTGAAAAGTTATGTACTAAAAGATACGATACAAATGATCTAAAAACACGTTATTTGAACTCCTCAAAGCGTTCAAATCTTGTTTTGAATCGAAAAACAATCTTTCTTAGTGTTTTTGTAATTTGGTGAAAAGTTATGTAGTAAAAGATACGATACAAATGATCTAAAAACACGTTATTTGAACTCCTCAAAGTGTTAAAATCTTGTTTTGAATCGAAAAACAGACTTTCTTAGTGTTTTTGAAATTTGGTGAAAACTTATGTACTAAAAGATACGATACAAATGATTTTAAAACACGTTATTTGAACTCCTCAAAGCGTTAAAAGTTTGTTTTGAATCGAAAAACAAAATTTCTTAGTGTTTGTAAAATTTGGTGAAAAGTTATGTAGTAAAAGATACGATACAAATGATCTAAAAACACGTTATTTGAACTCCTCAAAGCGTTCAAATCTTGTTTTGAATCGAAAAACAAACTTTCTTAGTGTTTGTGAAATTTGGTGAAAAGTTATGTAATAAAAGATACGATACAAATGATCTAAAAACACGTTATTTGAACTCCTCAAAGCGTTAAAAGTTTGTTTTGAATCGAAAAACAAAATTTCTTAGTGTTTGTAAAATTTGGTGAAAAGGTATGTAGTAAAAGATACGATACAAATGATCTAAAAACACGTTATTTGAACTCCTCAAAGCATTAAAAGTTTTTTTCAATCGAAAAACAAACTATCTCAGTGTTTGTGAAATTTGGTGAAAAGTTATGTAGTAAAAGATACGATACAAATGATCTAAAAACACGTTATTTGAACTCCTCAAAGCGTTAAAATCTTGTTTTGAATCGAAAAACAAACTATCTTAGTGTATGTGAAATTTGGTGAAAAGTTATGTTGTAAAAGATACGATACAAATGATCTAAAAACACGTTATTTGAACTCCTCAAAGCGTTAAAATCTTGTTTTGAATCGAAAAACAAACTTTCTTAGTGTTTGTGAAATTTGGTGAAAAGTTATGTAGTAAAAGATACGATACAAATGATCTAAAAACACGTTATTTGAACTCCTCAAAGCGTTAAAATCTTGTTTTGAATCGAAAAACAAACTTTCTTAGTGTTGTGTGAAATTTGGTGAAAAGTTATGTACTAAAAGATACGATACAAATGATCTAAAAACACGTTATTTGAACTCCTCAAAGCGTTCAAATCTTGTTTTGACTCGAAAAACAAACTTTCTTAGTGTTTGTGAAATTTGGTGAAAAGTTATGTAGTAAAAGATACGATACAAATGACCTAAAAACACGTTATTTGAACTCCTCAAAGCGTTAAAATCTTGTTTTGAATCGAAAAACAAACTTTCTTAGTGTTTGTGAAATTCGGTGAAAAGTTATGTAGTAAAATATACGATACAAATGACCTAAAAACACGTTATTTGAACTCCTCAAAGCGTTAAAATCTTGTTTTGAATCGAAAAACAAACTATCTTAGTGTTGTGTGAAATTTGGTGAAAAGTTATGTACTAAAAGATACGATACAAATGATCTAAAAACACGTTATTTGAACTCCTCAAAGCGTTCAAATCTTGTTTTGACTCGAAAAACAAACTTTCTATGTGTTTGTGAAATTTGGTGAAAAGTTATGTAGTAAAAGATACGATACAAATGACCTAAAAACACGTTATTTGAACTCCTCAAAGCGTTAAAATCTTGTTTTGAATCGAAAAACAAACTTTCTTAGTGTTTGTGAAATTCGGTGAAAAGTTATGTACTAAAAGATACGATACAAATGATCTAAAAACACGTTATTTGAACTCCTCAAAGCGTTCAAATCTTGTTTTGATTCGAAAAACAAACTTTCTTAGTGTTTGTGAAATTTGGTGAAAAGTTATGTAGTAAAATATACGATACAAATGACCTAAAAACACGTTATTTGAACTCCTCAAAGAGTTAAAATCTTGTTTTGAATCGAAAAACAAACTTTCTTAGTGTTTGTGAAATTCGGTGAAAAGTTATGTACTAAAAGATACGATACAAATGATCTAAAAACACGTTATTTGAACTCCTCAAAGCATTAAAATCTTGTTTTGAATAGAAAAACATTCTTTCTTAGTGTTTGTGAAATTTGGTGAAAAGTTATGTAGAGTAAAAGATACGATACAAATGATCTAAAAACACGTTATTTGAACTCCTCAAAGCGTTAAAATGTTGTTTTGAATCGAAAAACAAACTATCTTAGTGTATGTGAAATTTGGTGAAAAGTTATGTTGTAAAAGATACGATACAAATGATCTAAAAACACGTTATTTGAACTCCTCAAAGCGTTCAAATCTTGTTTCGAATCGAAAAACAAACTTTCTTAGTGTATGTGAAATTTGGTGAAAAGTTATGTACTAAAACATACGATACAAATGACCTAAAAACACGTTATTTGAACTCCTCAAAGCATTAAAAGTTTGATTTCAATCGAAAAACAAACTTTCTATGTGTTTGTGAAATTCGGTGAAAAGTTATGTAGTAAAAGATACGATACAAATGATCTAAAAACACGTTATTTGAACTCCTCAAAGCATTAAAAGTTTGTTTTCAATCGAAAAACAAACTATCTCAGTGTTTGTGAAATTTGGTGAAAAGTTATGTAGTAAAAGATACGACACAAATGATCTAAAAACTCTTTATTTGAACTACTCAAAGCGTTAAAATCTTGTTTTGAATCGCAAAACAAACTATCTTAGTGTTTCTGAAATTTGATGAAAAGTTATGTAATAAAAGATACGATACAAATGATCTAAAAACACGTTATTTGAACTCCTCAAAGCATTAAAAGTTTGTTTTCAATCGAAAAACAAACTATCTCAGTGTTTCTGAAATTTGGTGAAAAGTTATGTAGTAAAAGATACGATACAAATGATCTAAAAACACGTTATTTGAACTCCTCAAAGCATTAAAAGTTTGTTTTCAATCGAAAAACAAACTATCTCAGTGTTTGTGAAATTTGGTGAAAAGTTATGTAGTAAAAGATACGATACAAATGATCTAAAAACACGTTATTTGAACTCCTCAAAGCGTTAAAATCTTGTTTCGAATCGAAAAACAAACTTTCTTAGTGTTTGTGAAATTCGGTGAAAAGTTATGTAGTAAAAGATACGATACAAATGATCTAAAAACACGTTATTTGAACTCCTCAAAGCGTTAAAAGTTTGTTTTCAATCGAAAAACAAACTATCTCAGTGTTTGTGAAATTTGGTGAAAAGTAATGTAGTAAAAGATACGATACAAATGATCTAAAAACACGTTATTTGAACTCCTCAAAGCGTTCAAATCTTGTTTTGAATCGAAAAACATACTTTCTTAGTGTTTGTGAAATTTGGTGAAAAGTTATGTAGTAAAAGATACGACACAAATGATCTAAAAACTCTTTATTTGAACTACTCAAAGCGTTAAAATCTTGTTTTGAATTGAAAAACAAACTTTCTTAGTGTTTGTGAAGTTTGGTGAAAAGTTATGTACCAAAAGATACGATACAAATGATCTAAAAACACGTTATTTGAACTCCTCAAAGCGTTAAAAATCTTGTTTTGAATCCAAAAACAAACTTTCTTAGTGTTTGTGAAATTTGGTGAAAAGTTATGTACTAAAAGATACGATACAAATGATCTAAAAACGCGTTATTTGAACTCCTCAAAGCGTTCAAATCTTGTTTTGAATCGGAAAACAAACTTTCTTAGTGTTTGTGAAATTTGGTGAAAAGTTATGTACTAAAAGATACGATACAAATGATCTAAAAACGCATTATTTGAACTCCTCAAAGCGTTCAAATCTTTTTTTGAATCGAAAAACAAACTTTCTTAGTGTTTGTGAAGTTTGGTGAAAAGTTATGTACCAAAAGATACGATACAAATGATCTAAAAACACGTTATTTGAACTCCTCAAAGCGTTAAAATCTTGTTTTGAATCGAAAAACAAACTTTCTTAGTGTTTGTGAAGTTTGGTGAAAAGTTATGTACCAAAAGATACGATACAAATGATCTAAAAACACGTTATTTGAACTCCTCAAAGCATTAAAAGTTTGTTTTCAATCGAAAAACAAACTATCTCAGTGTTTGTGAAATTTGGTGAAAAGTTATGTACTAAAAGATACGATACAAATGATCTAAAAACACGTTATTTGAACTCCTCAAAGCGTTAAAAATCTTGTTTTGAATCCAAAAACAAACTTTCTTAGTGTTTGTGAAATTTGGTGAAAAGTTATGTACTAAAAGATACGATACAAATGATCTAAAAACGCGTTATTTGAACTCCTCAAAGCGTTCAAATCTTGTTTTGAATCGGAAAACAAACTTTCTTAGTGTTTGTGAAATTTGGTGAAAAGTTATGTACTAAAAGATACGATACAAATGATCTAAAAACGCATTATTTGAACTCCTCAAAGCGTTCAAATCTTTTTTTGAATCGAAAAACAAACTTTCTTAGTGTTTGTGAAGTTTGGTGAAAAGTTATGTACCAAAAGATACGATACAAATGATCTAAAAACACGTTATTTGAACTCCTCAAAGCGTTAAAATCTTGTTTTGAATCGAAAAACAAACTTTCTTAGTGTTTGTGAAGTTTGGTGAAAAGTTATGTACCAAAAGATACGATACAAATGATCTAAAAACACGTTATTTGAACTCCTCAAAGCGTTAAAATCTTGTTTCGAATCGAAAAACAAACTTTCTTAGTGTTTGTGAAATTCGGTGAAAAGTTATGTAGTAAAAGATACGATACAAATGATCTAAAAACACGTTATTTGAACTCCTCAAAGCGTTAAAAGTTTGTTTTCAATCGAAAAACAAACTATCTCAGTGTTTGTGAAATTTGGTGAAAAGTAATGTAGTAAAAGATACGATACAAATGATCTAAAAACACGTTATTTGAACTCCTCAAAGCGTTCAAATCTTGTTTTGAATCGAAAAACATACTTTCTTAGTGTTTGTGAAATTTGGTGAAAAGTTATGTAGTAAAAGATACGACACAAATGATCTAAAAACTCTTTATTTGAACTACTCAAAGCGTTAAAATCTTGTTTTGAATTGAAAAACAAACTTTCTTAGTGTTTGTGAAGTTTGGTGAAAAGTTATGTACCAAAAGATACGATACAAATGATCTAAAAACACGTTATTTGAACTCCTCAAAGCGTTAAAAATCTTGTTTTGAATCCAAAAACAAACTTTCTTAGTGTTTGTGAAATTTGGTGAAAAGTTATGTACTAAAAGATACGATACAAATGATCTAAAAACGCGTTATTTGAACTCCTCAAAGCGTTCAAATCTTGTTTTGAATCGGAAAACAAACTTTCTTAGTGTTTGTGAAATTTGGTGAAAAGTTATGTACTAAAAGATACGATACAAATGATCTAAAAACGCATTATTTGAACTCCTCAAAGCGTTCAAATCTTTTTTTGAATCGAAAAACAAACTTTCTTAGTGTTTGTGAAGTTTGGTGAAAAGTTATGTACCAAAAGATACGATACAAATGATCTAAAAACACGTTATTTGAACTCCTCAAAGCGTTAAAATCTTGTTTTGAATCGAAAAACAAACTTTCTTAGTGTTTGTGAAGTTTGGTGAAAAGTTATGTACCAAAAGATACGATACAAATGATCTAAAAACACGTTATTTGAACTCCTCAAAGCGTTAAAATCTTGTTTCGAATCGAAAAACAAACTTTCTTAGTGTTTGTGAAATTCGGTGAAAAGTTATGTACCAAAAGATACGATACAAATGATCTAAAAACACGTTATTTGAACTCCTCAAAGCATTAAAAGTTTGTTTTCAATCGAAAAACAAACTATCTCAGTGTTTGTGAAATTTGGTGAAAACTTATGTACTAAAATATACGATACAAATGATCTAAAAACACGTTATTTGAACTCCTCAAAGCGTTCAAATCTTGTTTTGAATCGAAAAACAAACTTTCTTAGTGTTTGTGAAATTTGGTGAAAAGTTATTTAGTAAAAGATACGACACAAATGATCTAAAAACTCTTTATTTGAACTACTCAAAGCGTTAAAATCTTGTTTTGAATCGAAAAACAAACTTTCTTAGTATTTGTGAAGTTTGGTGAAAAGTTATGTACCAAAAGATACGATACAAATGATCTAAAAACACGTTATTTGAACTCCTCAAAGCGTTAAAATCTTGTTTTGAATCGGAAAACAAACTTTCTTAGTGTTTGTGAAATTTGGTGAAAAGTTATGTACTAAAAGATACGATACAAATGATCTAAAAACGTGTTATTTGAACTCCTCAAAGCGTTCAAATCTTTTTTTGAATCGAAAAACAAACTTTCTTAGTGTTTGTGAAGTTTGGTGAAAAGTTATGTACTTAGATACGATACAAATGATCTAAAAACACGTTATTTGAACTCCTCAAAGCGTTAAAATCTTGTTTTGAATCGAAAAACAAACTTTCTTAGTGTTTGTGAAGTTTGGTGAAAAGTTATGTACCAAAAGATACGATACAAATGATCTAAAAACACGTTATTTGAACTCCTCAAAGCGTTAAAATCTTGTTTTGAATCGAAAAACAAACTTTGTTAGGGTTTGTGAAATTTGGTGAAAAGTTATGTACTAAAAGATACGATACAAATGATCTAAAAATACGTTATTTGAACTCCTCAAAGCGTTAAAATCTTGTTTTGAATCGAAAAACAAACTTTCTTAGTGTTTGTGAAATTTGGTGAAAAGTTATGTACTAAAACATACGATACAAATGATCTAAAAACACGTTATTTGAACTCCTCAAAGCATTAAAAGTTTGATTTCAATCGAAAAACATACTTTCTTAGTGTTTGTGAAATTTGGTGAAAAGTTATGCAGTAAAAGATACGATACAAATGATCTAAAAACACGTTATTTGAGCTCCTCAGAGCGTTAAAAGCTTGTTTTGAATCGAAAAACAAACTATCTCAGTGTATGTGAAATTTGGTGAAAAGTTATGTTGTAAAAGATACGATACAAATGATCTAAAAGCTAGTTATTTGAAATCCTCAAAGCGTTAAAATCTTGTTTTGAATCGAAAAACAAACTTTCTTAGTGTTTGTGAAATTTGGTGAAAAGTTATGTAGTAAAAGATACGATACAAATGATCTAAAAACACGTTATTTGAACTCATCAAAGCGTTAAAATCTTGTTTTGAATCGAAAAACAAACTTTCTTAGTGTTTGTGAAATTTGGTGAAAAGTTATGTAGTAAAAGATACGACACAAATGATCTAAAAACTCTTTATTTGAACTACTCAAAGCGTTAAAATTTTGTTTTGAATCGCAAAACAAACTATCTTAGTGTTTCTGAAATTTGATGAAAAGTTATGTAATAAAAGATACGATACAAATGATCTAAAAACACGTTATTTGAACTCCTCAAAGCGTTCAAATCTTTTTTTGAATCGAAAAACAAACTTTCTTAGTGTTTGTGAAGTTTGGTGAAAAGTTATGTACCAAAAGATACGATACAAATGATCTAAAAACACGTTATTTGAACTCCTCAAAGCGTTAAAATCTTGTTTTGAATCCAAAAACAAAGTTTCATCGTGTTTGTGAAATTTGGTGAAACGTTATGTAGTAAAAGATACGATACAAATGATCTAAAAACACGTTATTTTAACTCCTCAAAACGTTAAAATCTTGTTTCGAATCGAAAAACAATCTTTCTTAGTGGTTGTGAAATTTGGTGAAAAGTTATGTAGTAAAAGATACGATACAAATGATCTAAAAACACGTTATTTGAACTCCTCAAAGAGTTCAAATCTTGTTTTGAATCGAAAAACAAACTTTCTATGTGTTTGTGAAATTCGGTGAAAAGTTATGTAGTAAAAGATACGATACAAATGATCTAAAAACACGTTATTTGAACTCCTCAAAGCATTAAAAGTTTGTTTTCAATCGAAAAACAAACTATCTCAGTGTTTGTGAAATTTGGTGAAAAGTTATGTAGTAAAAGATACGACACAAATGATCTAAAAACTCTTTATTTGAACTACTCAAAGCGTTAAAATCTTGTTTTGAATCGAAAAACAAAATATCTTAGTGTTTGTGAAATTCTGTGAAAAGTTATGTAATAAAAGATACGATACAAATGATCTAAAAACACGTAATTTGAACTCCTCAAAGCGTTCAAATCTTTTTTTGAATCGGAAAACCAACTTTCTTAGTGTTTGTGAAATTTGGTGAAAAGTTATGTTGTAAAAGATACGATACAAATGATCTAAAACCACGTTATTTGAACTCCTCAAAGCGTTAAAATCTTGTTTTGAATCCAAAAACAAAGTTTCATCGTGTTTGTGAAATTTGGTGAAACGTTATGTAGTAAAAGATACGATACAAATGATCTAAAAACACGTTATTTTAACTCCTCAAAACGTTAAAATCTTGTTTCGAATCGAAAAACAATCTTTCTTAGTGGTTGTGAAATTTGGTGAAAAGTTATGTAGTAAAAGATACGATACAAATGATCTAAAAACACGTTATTTGAACTCCTCAAAGAGTTCAAATCTTGTTTTGAATCGAAAAACAAACTTTCTATGTGTTTGTGAAATTCGGTGAAAAGTTATGTAGTAAAAGATACGATACAAATGATCTAAAAACACGTTATTTGAACTCCTCAAAGCATTAAAAGTTTGTTTTCAATCGAAAAACAAACTATCTCAGTGTTTGTGAAATTTGGTGAAAAGTTATGTAGTAAAAGATACGACACAAATGATCTAAAAACTCTTTATTTGAACTACTCAAAGCGTTAAAATCTTGTTTTGAATCGAAAAACAAACTATCTTAGTGTTTGTGAAATTCTGTGAAAAGTTATGTAATAAAAGATACGATACAAATGATCTAAAAACACGTAATTTGAACTCCTCAAAGCGTTAAAATCTTGTTTTGAATCGGAAAACCAACTTTCTTAGTGTTTGTGAAATTTGGTGAAAAGTTATGTTGTAAAAGATACGATACAAATGATCTAAAACCACGTTATTTGAACTCCTCAAAGCGTTAAAATCTTGTTTCGAATCGAAAAACAAACTTTCTTAGTGTTTGTGAAATTCGGTGAAAAGTTATGTACCAAAAGATATGATACAAATGATCTAAAAACACGTTATTTGAACTCCTCAAAGCATTAAAAGTTTGTTTTCAATCGAAAAACAAACTATCTCAGTGTTTGTGAAATTTGGTGAAAACTTATGTACTAAAATATACGATACAAATGATCTAAAAACACGTTATTTGAACTCCTCAAAGCGTTCAAATCTTGTTTTGAATCGAAAAACAAACTTTCTTAGTGTTTGTGAAATTTGGTGAAAAGTTATGTAGTAAAAGATACGACACAAATGATCTAAAAACTCTTTATTTGAACTACTCAAAGTGTTAAAATCTTGTTTTGAATCGAAAAACAAACTTTCTTAGTGTTTGTGAAGTTTGGTGAAAAGTTATGTACCAAAAGATACGATACAAATGATCTAAAAACACGTTATTTGAACTCCTCAAAGCGTTAAAATCTTGTTTTGAATCGGAAAACAAACTTTCTTAGTGTTTGTGAAATTTGGTGAAAAGTTATGTACTAAAAGATACGATACAAATGATCTAAAAACGCGTTATTTGAACTCCTCAAAGCGTTCAAATCTTTTTTTGAATCGAAAAACAAACTTTCTTAGTGTTTGTGAAGTTTGGTGAAAAGTTATGTACCAAAAGATACGATACAAATGATCTAAAAACACGTTATTTGAACTCCTCAAAGCGTTAAAATCTTGTTTTGAATCGAAAAACAAACTTTCTTAGTGTTTGTGAAGTTTGGTGAAAAGTTATGTACCAAAAGATACGATACAAATGATCTAAAAACACGTTATTTGAACTCCTCAAAGCGTTAAAATCTTGTTTTGAATCGAAAAACAAACTTTGTTAGGGTTTGTGAAATTTGGTGAAAAGTTATGTACTAAAAGATACGATACAAATGATCTAAAAATACGTTATTTGAACTCCTCAATGCGTTAAAATCTTGTTTTGAATCGAAAAACAAACTTTCTTAGTGTTTGTGAAATTTGGTGAAAAGTTATGTACTAAAACATACGATACAAATGATCTAAAAACACGTTATTTGAACTCCTCAAAGCATTAAAAGTTTGATTTCAATGGAAAAACATACTTTCTTAGTGTTTGTGAAATTTGGTGAAAAGTTATGCAGTAAAAGATACGATACAAATGATCTAAAAACACGTTATTTGAGCTCCTCAGAGCGTTAAAAGCTTGTTTTGAATCGAAAAACAAACTATCTCAGTGTATGTGAAATTTGGTGAAAAGTTATGTAGTAAAAGATACGACACAAATGATCTAAAAACTCTTTATTTGAACTACTCAAAGCGTTAAAATCTTGTTTTGAATCGCAAAACAAACTATCTTAGTGTTTCTGAAATTTGATGAAAAGTTATGTAATAAAAGATACGATACAAATGATCTAAAAACACGTTATTTGAACTCCTCAAAGCGTTAAAATCTTGTTTTGAATCGAAAAACAAACTTTCTTAGTGTTTGTGAAG
This sequence comes from Luzula sylvatica, assembly GCA_946800325.1. Taxonomy (NCBI): domain Eukaryota; kingdom Viridiplantae; phylum Streptophyta; class Magnoliopsida; order Poales; family Juncaceae; genus Luzula; species Luzula sylvatica. Next base: position 3,027,092 of record OX326957.1, on the reverse strand, counting down.
TTTGGTGAAAAGTTATGTACCAAAAGATACGATACAAATGATCTAAAAACACGTTATTTGAACTCCTCAAAGCGTTAAAATCTTGTTTTGAATCGAAAAACAAACTTTGTTAGGGTTTGTGAAATTTGGTGAAAAGTTATGTACTAAAAGATACGATACAAATGATCTAAAAATACGTTATTTGAACTCCTCAAAGCGTTAAAATCTTGTTTTGAATCGAAAAACAAACTTTCTTAGTGTTTGTGAAATTTGGTGAAAAGTTATGTACTAAAACATACGATACAAATGATCTAAAAACACGTTATTTGAACTCCTCAAAGCATTAAAAGTTTGATTTCAATCGAAAAACATACTTTCTTAGTGTTTGTGAAATTTGGTGAAAAGTTATGCAGTAAAAGATACGATACAAATGATCTAAAAACACGTTATTTGAGCTCCTCAGAGCGTTAAAAGCTTGTTTTGAATCGAAAAACAAACTATCTCAGTGTATGTGAAATTTGGTGAAAAGTTATGTTGTAAAAGATACGATACAAATGATCTAAAAGCTAGTTATTTGAAATCCTCAAAGCGTTAAAATCTTGTTTTGAATCGAAAAACAAACTTTCTTAGTGTTTGTGAAATTTGGTGAAAAGTTATGTAGTAAAAGATACGATACAAATGATCTAAAAACACGTTATTTGAACTCATCAAAGCGTTAAAATCTTGTTTTGAATCGAAAAACAAACTTTCTTAGTGTTTGTGAAATTTGGTGAAAAGTTATGTAGTAAAAGATACGACACAAATGATCTAAAAACTCTTTATTTGAACTACTCAAAGCGTTAAAATCTTGTTTTGAATCGCAAAACAAACTATCTTAGTGTTTCTGAAATTTGATGAAAAGTTATGTAATAAAAGATACGATACAAATGATCTAAAAACACGTTATTTGAACTCCTCAAAGCGTTCAAATCTTTTTTTGAATCGAAAAACAAACTTTCTTAGTGTTTGTGAAGTTTGGTGAAAAGTTATGTACCAAAAGATACGATACAAATGATCTAAAAACACGTTATTTGAACTCCTCAAAGCGTTAAAATCTTGTTTTGAATCCAAAAACAAAGTTTCATCGTGTTTGTGAAATTTGGTGAAACGTTATGTAGTAAAAGATACGATACAAATGATCTAAAAACACGTTATTTTAACTCCTCAAAACGTTAAAATCTTGTTTCGAATCGAAAAACAATCTTTCTTAGTGGTTGTGAAATTTGGTGAAAAGTTATGTAGTAAAAGATACGATACAAATGATCTAAAAACACGTTATTTGAACTCCTCAAAGAGTTCAAATCTTGTTTTGAATCGAAAAACAAACTTTCTATGTGTTTGTGAAATTCGGTGAAAAGTTATGTAGTAAAAGATACGATACAAATGATCTAAAAACACGTTATTTGAACTCCTCAAAGCATTAAAAGTTTGTTTTCAATCGAAAAACAAACTATCTCAGTGTTTGTGAAATTTGGTGAAAAGTTATGTAGTAAAAGATACGACACAAATGATCTAAAAACTCTTTATTTGAACTACTCAAAGCGTTAAAATCTTGTTTTGAATCGAAAAACAAACTATCTTAGTGTTTGTGAAATTCTGTGAAAAGTTATGTAATAAAAGATACGATACAAATGATCTAAAAACACGTAATTTGAACTCCTCAAAGCGTTCAAATCTTTTTTTGAATCGGAAAACCAACTTTCTTAGTGTTTGTGAAATTTGGTGAAAAGTTATGTTGTAAAAGATACGATACAAATGATCTAAAACCACGTTATTTGAACTCCTCAAAGCGTTAAAATCTTGTTTTGAATCCAAAAACAAAGTTTCATCGTGTTTGTGAAATTTGGTGAAACGTTATGTAGTAAAAGATACGATACAAATGATCTAAAAACACGTTATTTTAACTCCTCAAAACGTTAAAATCTTGTTTCGAATCGAAAAACAATCTTTCTTAGTGGTTGTGAAATTTGGTGAAAAGTTATGTAGTAAAAGATACGATACAAATGATCTAAAAACACGTTATTTGAACTCCTCAAAGAGTTCAAATCTTGTTTTGAATCGAAAAACAAACTTTCTATGTGTTTGTGAAATTCGGTGAAAAGTTATGTAGTAAAAGATACGATACAAATGATCTAAAAACACGTTATTTGAACTCCTCAAAGCATTAAAAGTTTGTTTTCAATCGAAAAACAAACTATCTCAGTGTTTGTGAAATTTGGTGAAAAGTTATGTAGTAAAAGATACGACACAAATGATCTAAAAACTCTTTATTTGAACTACTCAAAGCGTTAAAATCTTGTTTTGAATCGAAAAACAAACTATCTTAGTGTTTGTGAAATTCTGTGAAAAGTTATGTAATAAAAGATACGATACAAATGATCTAAAAACACGTAATTTGAACTCCTCAAAGCGTTAAAATCTTGTTTTGAATCGGAAAACCAACTTTCTTAGTGTTTGTGAAATTTGGTGAAAAGTTATGTTGTAAAAGATACGATACAAATGATCTAAAACCACGTTATTTGAACTCCTCAAAGCGTTAAAATCTTGTTTCGAATCGAAAAACAAACTTTCTTAGTGTTTGTGAAATTCGGTGAAAAGTTATGTACCAAAAGATATGATACAAATGATCTAAAAACACGTTATTTGAACTCCTCAAAGCATTAAAAGTTTGTTTTCAATCGAAAAACAAACTATCTCAGTGTTTGTGAAATTTGGTGAAAACTTATGTACTAAAATATACGATACAAATGATCTAAAAACACGTTATTTGAACTCCTCAAAGCGTTCAAATCTTGTTTTGAATCGAAAAACAAACTTTCTTAGTGTTTGTGACATTTGGTGAAAAGTTATGTAGTAAAAGATACGACACAAATGATCTAAAAACTCTTTATTTGAACTACTCAAAGCGTTAAAATCTTGTTTTGAATCGAAAAACAAACTTTCTTAGTGTTTGTGAAGTTTGGTGAAAAGTTATGTACCAAAAGATACGATACAAATGATCTAAAAACACGTTATTTGAACTCCTCAAAGCGTTAAAATCTTGTTTTGAATCGGAAAACAAACTTTCTTAGTGTTTGTGAAATTTGGTGAAAAGTTATGTACTAAAAGATACGATACAAATGATCTAAAAACGCGTTATTTGAACTCCTCAAAGCGTTCAAATCTTTTTTTGAATCGAAAAACAAACTTTCTTAGTGTTTGTGAAGTTTGGTGAAAAGTTATGTACCAAAAGATACGATACAAATGATCTAAAAACACGTTATTTGAACTCCTCAAAGCGTTAAAATCTTGTTTTGAATCGAAAAACAAACTTTCTTAGTGTTTGTGAAGTTTGGTGAAAAGTTATGTACCAAAAGATACGATACAAATGATCTAAAAACACGTTATTTGAGCTCCTCAGAGCGTTAAAAGCTTGTTTTGAATCGAAAAACAAACTATCTCAGTGTATGTGAAATTTGGTGAAAAGTTATGTAGTAAAAGATACGACACAAATGATCTAAAAACTCTTTATTTGAACTACTCAAAGCGTTAAAATCTTGTTTTGAATCGCAAAACAAACTATCTTAGTGTTTCTGAAATTTGATGAAAAGTTATGTAATAAAAGATACGATACAAATGATCTAAAAACACGTTATTTGAACTCCTCAAAGCGTTAAAATCTTGTTTTGAATCGAAAAACAAACTTTCTTAGTGTTTGTGAAGTTTGGTGAAAAGTTATGTACCAAAAGATACGATACAAATGATCTAAAAACACGTTATTTGAACTCCTCAAAGCGTTAAAATCTTGTTTTGAATCGAAAAACAAACTTTGTTAGGGTTTGTGAAATTTGGTGAAAAGTTATGTACTAAAAGATACGATACAAATGATCTAAAAATACGTTATTTGAACTCCTCAAAGCGTTAAAATCTTGTTTTGAATCGAAAAACAAACTTTCTTAGTATTTGTGAAATTTGGTGAAAAGTTATGTACTAAAACATACGATACAAATGATCTAAAAACACGTTATTTGAACTCCTCAAAGCATTAAAAGTTTGATTTCAATCGAAAAACATACTTTCTTAGTGTTTGTGAAATTTGGTGAAAAGTTATGCAGTAAAAGATACGATACAAATGATCTAAAAACACGTTATTTGAGCTCCTCAGAGCGTTAAAAGCTTGTTTTGAATCGAAAAACAAACTATCTCAGTGTATGTGAAATTTGGTGAAAAGTTATGTTGTAAAAGATACGATACAAATGATCTAAAAGCTAGTTATTTGAAATCCTCAAAGCGTTAAAATCTTGTTTTGAATCGAAAAACAAACTTTCTTAGTGTTTGTGAAATTTGGTGAAAAGTTATGTAGTAAAAGATACGATACAAATGATCTAAAAACACGTTATTTGAACTCATCAAAGCGTTAAAATCTTGTTTTGAATCGAAAAACAAACTTTCTTAGTGTTTGTGAAATTTGGTGAAAAGTTATGTAGTAAAAGATACGACACAAATGATCTAAAAACTCTTTATTTGAACTACTCAAAGCGTTAAAATCTTGTTTTGAATCGCAAAACAAACTATCTTAGTGTTTCTGAAATTTGATGAAAAGTTATGTAATAAAAGATACGATACAAATGATCTAAAAACACGTTATTTGAACTCCTCAAAGCGTTCAAATCTTTTTTTGAATCGAAAAACAAACTTTCTTAGTGTTTGTGAAGTTTGGTGAAAAGTTATGTACCAAAAGATACGATACAAATGATCTAAAAACACGTTATTTGAACTCCTCAAAGCGTTAAAATCTTGTTTTGAATCCAAAAACAAAGTTTCATCGTGTTTGTGAAATTTGGTGAAACGTTATGTAGTAAAAGATACGATACAAATGATCTAAAAACACGTTATTTTAACTCCTCAAAACGTTAAAATCTTGTTTCGAATCGAAAAACAATCTTTCTTAGTGGTTGTGAAATTTGGTGAAAAGTTATGTAGTAAAAGATACGATACAAATGATCTAAAAACACGTTATTTGAACTCCTCAAAGAGTTCAAATCTTGTTTTGAATCGAAAAACAAACTTTCTATGTGTTTGTGAAATTCGGTGAAAAGTTATGTAGTAAAAGATACGATACAAATGATCTAAAAACACGTTATTTGAACTCCTCAAAGCATTAAAAGTTTGTTTTCAATCGAAAAACAAACTATCTCAGTGTTTGTGAAATTTGGTGAAAAGTTATGTAGTAAAAGATACGACACAAATGATCTAAAAACTCTTTATTTGAACTACTCAAAGCGTTAAAATCTTGTTTTGAATCGAAAAACAAACTATCTTAGTGTTTGTGAAATTCTGTGAAAAGTTATGTAATAAAAGATACGATACAAATGATCTAAAAACACGTAATTTGAACTCCTCAAAGCGTTCAAATCTTTTTTTGAATCGGAAAACCAACTTTCTTAGTGTTTGTGAAATTTGGTGAAAAGTTATGTTGTAAAAGATACGATACAAATGATCTAAAACCACGTTATTTGAACTCCTCAAAGCGTTAAAATCTTGTTTTGAATCCAAAAACAAAGTTTCATCGTGTTTGTGAAATTTGGTGAAACGTTATGTAGTAAAAGATACGATACAAATGATCTAAAAACACGTTATTTTAACTCCTCAAAACGTTAAAATCTTGTTTCGAATCGAAAAACAATCTTTCTTAGTGGTTGTGAAATTTGGTGAAAAGTTATGTAGTAAAAGATACGATACAAATGATCTAAAAACACGTTATTTGAACTCCTCAAAGAGTTCAAATCTTGTTTTGAATCGAAAAACAAACTTTCTATGTGTTTGTGAAATTCGGTGAAAAGTTATGTAGTAAAAGATACGATACAAATGATCTAAAAACACGTTATTTGAACTCCTCAAAGCATTAAAAGTTTGTTTTCAATCGAAAAACAAACTATCTCAGTGTTTGTGAAATTTGGTGAAAAGTTATGTAGTAAAAGATACGACACAAATGATCTAAAAACTCTTTATTTGAACTACTCAAAGCGTTAAAATCTTGTTTTGAATCGAAAAACAAACTATCTTAGTGTTTGTGAAATTCTGTGAAAAGTTATGTAATAAAAGATACGATACAAATGATCTAAAAACACGTAATTTGAACTCCTCAAAGCGTTAAAATCTTGTTTTGAATCGGAAAACCAACTTTCTTAGTGTTTGTGAAATTTGGTGAAAAGTTATGTTGTAAAAGATACGATACAAATGATCTAAAACCACGTTATTTGAACTCCTCAAAGCGTTAAAATCTTGTTTCGAATCGAAAAACAAACTTTCTTAGTGTTTGTGAAATTCGGTGAAAAGTTATGTACCAAAAGATATGATACAAATGATCTAAAAACACGTTATTTGAACTCCTCAAAGCATTAAAAGTTTGTTTTCAATCGAAAAACAAACTATCTCAGTGTTTGTGAAATTTGGTGAAAACTTATGTACTAAAATATACGATACAAATGATCTAAAAACACGTTATTTGAACTCCTCAAAGCGTTCAAATCTTGTTTTGAATCGAAAAACAAACTTTCTTAGTGTTTGTGACATTTGGTGAAAAGTTATGTAGTAAAAGATACGACACAAATGATCTAAAAACTCTTTATTTGAACTACTCAAAGCGTTAAAATCTTGTTTTGAATCGAAAAACAAACTTTCTTAGTGTTTGTGAAGTTTGGTGAAAAGTTATGTACCAAAAGATACGATACAAATGATCTAAAAACACGTTATTTGAACTCCTCAAAGCGTTAAAATCTTGTTTTGAATCGGAAAACAAACTTTCTTAGTGTTTGTGAAATTTGGTGAAAAGTTATGTACTAAAAGATACGATACAAATGATCTAAAAACGCGTTATTTGAACTCCTCAAAGCGTTCAAATCTTTTTTTGAATCGAAAAACAAACTTTCTTAGTGTTTGTGAAGTTTGGTGAAAAGTTATGTACCAAAAGATACGATACAAATGATCTAAAAACACGTTATTTGAACTCCTCAAAGCGTTAAAATCTTGTTTTGAATCGAAAAACAAACTTTCTTAGTGTTTGTGAAGTTTGGTGAAAAGTTATGTACCAAAAGATACGATACAAATGATCTAAAAACACGTTATTTGAACTCCTCAAAGCGTTAAAATCTTGTTTTGAATCGAAAAACAAACTTTGTTAGGGTTTGTGAAATTTGGTGAAAAGTTATGTACTAAAAGATACGATACAAATGATCTAAAAATACGTTATTTGAACTCCTCAATGCGTTAAAATCTTGTTTTGAATCGAAAAACAAACTTTCTTAGTGTTTGTGAAATTTGGTGAAAAGTTATGTACTAAAACATACGATACAAATGATCTAAAAACACGTTATTTGAACTCCTCAAAGCATTAAAAGTTTGATTTCAATGGAAAAACATACTTTCTTAGTGTTTGTGAAATTTGGTGAAAAGTTATGCAGTAAAAGATACGATACAAATGATCTAAAAACACGTTATTTGAGCTCCTCAGAGCGTTAAAAGCTTGTTTTGAATCGAAAAACAAACTATCTCAGTGTATGTGAAATTTGGTGAAAAGTTATGTTGTAAAAGATACGATACAAATGATCTAAAAGCTAGTTATTTGAAATCCTCAAAGCGTTAAAATCTTGTTTTGAATCGAAAAACAAACTTTCTTAGTGTTTGTGAAATTTGGTGAAAAGTTATGTAGTAAAAGATACGATACAAATGATCTAAAAACACGTTATTTGAACTCATCAAAGCGTTAAAATCTTGTTTTGAATCGAAAAACAAACTTTCTTAGTGTTTGTGAAATTTGGTGAAAAGTTATGTAGTAAAAGATACGACACAAATGATCTAAAAACTCTTTATTTGAACTACTCAAAGCGTTAAAATCTTGTTTTGAATCGCAAAACAAACTATCTTAGTGTTTCTGAAATTTGATGAAAAGTTATGTAATAAAAGATACGATACAAATGATCTAAAAACACGTTATTTGAACTCCTCAAAGCGTTCAAATCTTATTTTGAATCGAAAAACAAACTTTCTTAGTGTTTGTGAAGTTTGGTGAAAAGTTATGTACCAAAAGATACGATACAAATGATCTAAAAACACGTTATTTGAACTCCTCAAAGCGTTAAAATCTTGTTTTGAATCGAAAAACAAACTTTCTTAGTGTTTGTGAAATTTGGTGAAACGTTATGTAGTAAAAGATACGATACAAATGATCTAAAAACACGTTATTTTAACTCCTCAAAACGTTAAAATCTTGTTTCGAATCGAAAAACAATCTTTCTTAGTGGTTGTGAAATTTGGTGAAAAGTTATGTAGTAAAAGATACGATACAAATGATCTAAAAACACGTTATTTGAACTCCTCAAAGAGTTCAAATCTTGTTTTGAATCGAAAAACAAACTTTCTATGTGTTTGTGAAATTCGGTGAAAAGTTATGTAGTAAAAGATACGATACAAATGATCTAAAAACACGTTATTTGAACTCCTCAAAGCATTAAAAGTTTGTTTTCAATCGAAAAACAAACTATCTCAGTGTTTGTGAAATTTGGTGAAAAGTTATGTAGTAAAAGATACGACACAAATGATCTAAAAACTCTTTATTTGAACTACTCAAAGCGTTAAAATCTTGTTTTGAATCGAAAAACAAACTATCTTAGTGTTTGTGAAATTCTGTGAAAAGTTATGTAATAAAAGATACGATACAAATGATCTAAAAACACGTAATTTGAACTCCTCAAAGCGTTCAAATCTTTTTTTGAATCGGAAAACCAACTTTCTTAGTGTTTGTGAAATTTGGTGAAAAGTTATGTTGTAAAAGATACGATACAAATGATCTAAAACCACGTTATTTGAACTCCTCAAAGCGTTAAAATCTTGTTTCGAATCGAAAAACAAACTTTCTTAGTGTTTGTGAAATTCGGTGAAAAGTTATGTACCAAAAGATATGATACAAATGATCTAAAAACACGTTATTTGAACTCCTCAAAGCATTAAAAGTTTGTTTTCAATCGAAAAACAAACTATCTCAGTGTTTGTGAAATTTGGTGAAAACTTATGTACTAAAATATACGATACAAATGATCTAAAAACACGTTATTTGAACTCCTCAAAGCGTTCAAATCTTGTTTTGAATCGAAAAACAAACTTTCTTAGTGTTTGTGAAATTTGGTGAAAAGTTATGTAGTAAAAGATACGACACAAATGATCTAAAAACTCTTTATTTGAACTACTCAAAGCGTTAAAATCTTGTTTTGAATCGAAAAACAAACTTTCTTAGTGTTTGTGAAGTTTGGTGAAAAGTTATGTACCAAAAGATACGATACAAATGATCTAAAAACACGTTATTTGAACTCCTCAAAGCGTTAAAATCTTGTTTTGAATCGGAAAACAAACTTTCTTAGTGTTTGTGAAATTTGGTGAAAAGTTATGTACTAAAAGATACGATACAAATGATCTAAAAACGCGTTATTTGAACTCCTCAAAGCGTTCAAATCTTTTTTTGAATCGAAAAACAAACTTTCTTAGTGTTTGTGAAGTTTGGTGAAAAGTTATGTACCAAAAGATACGATACAAATGATCTAAAAACACGTTATTTGAACTCCTCAAAGCGTTAAAATCTTGTTTTGAATCGAAAAACAAACTTTCTTAGTGTTTGTGAAGTTTGGTGAAAAGTTATGTACCAAAAGATACGATACAAATGATCTAAAAACACGTTATTTGAACTCCTCAAAGCGTTAAAATCTTGTTTTGAATCGAAAAACAAACTTTGTTAGGGTTTGTGAAATTTGGTGAAAAGTTATGTACTAAAAGATACGATACAAATGATCTAAAAATACGTTATTTGAACTCCTCAATGCGTTAAAATCTTGTTTTGAATCGAAAAACAAACTTTCTTAGTGTTTGTGAAATTTGGTGAAAAGTTATGTACTAAAACATACGATACAAATGATCTAAAAACACGTTATTTGAACTCCTCAAAGCATTAAAAGTTTGATTTCAATGGAAAAACATACTTTCTTACTGTTTGTGAAATTTGGTGAAAAGTTATGCAGTAAAAGATACGATACAAATGATCTAAAAACACGTTATTTGAGCTCCTCAGAGCGTTAAAAGCTTGTTTTGAATCGAAAAACAAACTATCTCAGTGTATGTGAAATTTGGTGAAAAGTTATGTTGTAAAAGATACGATACAAATGATCTAAAAGCTAGTTATTTGAAATCCTCAAAGCGTTAAAATCTTGTTTTGAATCGAAAAACAAACTTTCTTAGTGTTTGTGAAATTTGGTGAAAAGTTATGTAGTAAAAGATACGATACAAATGATCTAAAAACACGTTATTTGAACTCATCAAAGCGTTAAAATCTTGTTTTGAATCGAAAAACAAACTTTCTTAGTGTTTGTGAAATTTGGTGAAAAGTTATGTAGTAAAAGATACGACACAAATGATCTAAAAACTCTTTATTTGAACTACTCAAAGCGTTAAAATCTTGTTTTGAATCGCAAAACAAACTATCTTAGTGTTTCTGAAATTTGATGAAAAGTTATGTAATAAAAGATACGATACAAATGATCTAAAAACACGTTATTTGAACTCCTCAAAGCGTTCAAATCTTATTTTGAATCGAAAAACAAACTTTCTTAGTGTTTGTGAAGTTTGGTGAAAAGTTATGTACCAAAAGATACGATACAAATGATCTAAAAACACGTTATTTGAACTCCTCAAAGCGTTAAAATCTTGTTTTGAATCGAAAAACAAACTTTCTTAGTGTTTGTGAAGTTTGGTGAAAAGTTATGTACCAAAAGATACGATACAAATGATCTAAAAACACGTTATTTGAACTCCTCAAAGCGTTAAAATCTTGTTTTGAATCGAAAAACAAACTTTGTTAGGGTTTGTGAAATTTGGTGAAAAGTTATGTACTAAAAGATACGATACAAATGATCTAAAAATACGTTATTTGAACTCCTCAATGCGTTAAAATCTTGTTTTGAATCGAAAAACAAACTTTCTTAGTGTTTGTGAAATTTGGTGAAAAGTTATGTACTAAAACATACGATACAAATGATCTAAAAACACGTTATTTGAACTCCTCAAAGCATTAAAAGTTTGATTTCAATGGAAAAACATACTTTCTTAGTGTTTGTGAAATTTGGTGAAAAGTTATGCAGTAAAAGATACGATACAAATGATCTAAAAACACGTTATTTGAGCTCCTCAGAGCGTTAAAAGCTTGTTTTGAATCGAAAAACAAACTATCTCAGTGTATGTGAAATTTGGTGAAAAGTTATGTTGTAAAAGATACGATACAAATGATCTAAAAGCTAGTTATTTGAAATCCTCAAAGCGTTAAAATCTTGTTTTGAATCGAAAAACAAACTTTCTTAGTGTTTGTGAAATTTGGTGAAAAGTTATGTAGTAAAAGATACGATACAAATGATCTAAAAACACGTTATTTGAACTCATCAAAGCGTTAAAATCTTGTTTTGAATCGAAAAACAAACTTTCTTAGTGTTTGTGAAATTTGGTGAAAAGTTATGTAGTAAAAGATACGACACAAATGATCTAAAAACTCTTTATTTGAACTACTCAAAGCGTTAAAATCTTGTTTTGAATCGCAAAACAAACTATCTTAGTGTTTCTGAAATTTGATGAAAAGTTATGTAATAAAAGATACGATACAAATGATCTAAAAACACGTTATTTGAACTCCTCAAAGCGTTCAAATCTTTTTTTGAATCGAAAAACAAACTTTCTTAGTGTTTGTGAAGTTTGGTGAAAAGTTATGTACCAAAAGATACGATACAAATGATCTAAAAACACGTTATTTGAACTCCTCAAAGCGTTAAAATCTTGTTTTGAATCCAAAAACAAAGTTTCATCGTGTTTGTGAAATTTGGTGAAACGTTATGTAGTAAAAGATACGATACAAATGATCTAAAAACACGTTATTTTAACTCCTCAAAACGTTAAAATCTTGTTTCGAATCGAAAAACAATCTTTCTTAGTGGTTGTGAAATTTGGTGAAAAGTTATGTAGTAAAAGATACGATACAAATGATCTAAAAACACGTTATTTGAACTCCTCAAAGAGTTCAAATCTTGTTTTGAAACGAAAAACAAACTTTCTATGTGTTTGTGAAATTCGGTGAAAAGTTATGTAGTAAAAGATACGATACAAATGATCTAAAAACACGTTATTTGAACTCCTCAAAGCATTAAAAGTTTGTTTTCAATCGAAAAACAAACTATCTCAGTGTTTGTGAAATTTGGTGAAAAGTTATGTAGTAAAAGATACGACACAAATGATCTAAAAACTCTTTATTTGAACTACTCAAAGCGTTAAAATCTTGTTTTGAATCGAAAAACAAACTATCTTAGTGTTTGTGAAATTCTGTGAAAAGTTATGTAATAAAAGATACGATACAAATGATCTAAAAACACGTAATTTGAACTCCTCAAAGCGTTAAAATCTTGTTTTGAATCGGAAAACCAACTTTCTTAGTGTTTGTGAAATTTGGTGAAAAGTTATGTTGTAAAAGATACGATACAAATGATCTAAAACCACGTTATTTGAACTCCTCAAAGCGTTAAAATCTTGTTTCGAATCGAAAAACAAACTTTCTTAGTGTTTGTGAAATTCGGTGAAAAGTTATGTACCAAAAGATATGATACAAATGATCTAAAAACACGTTATTTGAACTCCTCAAAGCATTAAAAGTTTGTTTTCAATCGAAAAACAAACTATCTCAGTGTTTGTGAAATTTGGTGAAAACTTATGTACTAAAATATACGATACAAATGATCTAAAAACACGTTATTTGAACTCCTCAAAGCGTTCAAATCTTGTTTTGAATCGAAAAACAAACTTTCTTAGTGTTTGTGAAATTTGGTGAAAAGTTATGTAGTAAAAGATACGACACAAATGATCTAAAAACTCTTTATTTGAACTACTCAAAGCGTTAAAATCTTGTTTTGAATCGAAAAACAAACTTTCTTAGTGTTTGTGAAGTTTGGTGAAAAGTTATGTACCAAAAGATACGATACAAATGATCTAAAAACACGTTATTTGAACTCCTCAAAGCGTTAAAATCTTGTTTTGAATCGGAAAACAAACTTTCTTAGTGTTTGTGAAATTTGGTGAAAAGTTATGTACTAAAAGATACGATACAAATGATCTAAAAATGCGTTATTTGAACTCCTCAAAGCGTTCAAATCTTTTTTTGAATCGAAAAACAAACTTTCTTAGTGTTTGTGAAGTTTGGTGAAAAGTTATGTACCAAAAGATACGATACAAATGATCTAAAAACACGTTATTTGAACTCCTCAAAGCGTTAAAATCTTGTTTTGAATCGAAAAACAAACTTTCTTAGTGTTTGTGAAGTTTGGTGAAAAGTTATGTACCAAAAGATACGATACAAATGATCTAAAAACACGTTATTTGAACTCCTCAAAGCGTTAAAATCTTGTTTTGAATCGAAAAACAAACTTTGTTAGGGTTTGTGAAATTTGGTGAAAAGTTATGTACTAAAAGATACGATACAAATGATCTAAAAATACGTTATTTGAACTCCTCAATGCGTTAAAATCTTGTTTTGAATCGAAAAACAAACTTTCTTAGTGTTTGTGAAATTTGGTGAAAAGTTATGTACTAAAACATACGATACAAATGATCTAAAAACACGTTATTTGAACTCCTCAAAGCATTAAAAGTTTGATTTCAATGGAAAAACATACTTTCTTAGTGTTTGTGAAATTTGGTGAAAAGTTATGCAGTAAAAGATACGATACAAATGATCTAAAAACACGTTATTTGAGCTCCTCAGAGCGTTAAAAGCTTGTTTTGAATCGAAAAACAAACTATCTCAGTGTATGTGAAATTTGGTGAAAAGTTATGTTGTAAAAGATACGATACAAATGATCTAAAAGCTAGTTATTTGAAATCCTCAAAGCGTTAAAATCTTGTTTTGAATCGAAAAACAAACTTTCTTAGTGTTTGTGAAATTTGGTGAAAAGTTATGTAGTAAAAGATACGATACAAATGATCTAAAAACACGTTATTTGAACTCATCAAAGCGTTAAAATCTTGTTTTGAATCGAAAAACAAACTTTCTTAGTGTTTGTGAAATTTGGTGAAAAGTTATGTAGTAAAAGATACGACACAAATGATCTAAAAACTCTTTATTTGAACTACTCAAAGCGTTAAAATCTTGTTTTGAATCGCAAAACAAACTATCTTAGTGTTTCTGAAATTTGATGAAAAGTTATGTAATAAAAGATACGATACAAATGATCTAAAAACACGTTATTTGAACTCCTCAAAGCGTTCAAATCTTTTTTTGAATCGAAAAACAAACTTTCTTAGTGTTTGTGAAGTTTGGTGAAAAGTTATGTACCAAAAGATACGATACAAATGATCTAAAAACACGTTATTTGAACTCCTCAAAGCGTTAAAATCTTGTTTTGAATCCAAAAACAAAGTTTCATCGTGTTTGTGAAATTTGGTGAAACGTTATGTAGTAAAAGATACGATACAAATGATCTAAAAACACGTTATTTTAACTCCTCAAAACGTTAAAATCTTGTTTCGAATCGAAAAACAATCTTTCTTAGTGGTTGTGAAATTTGGTGAAAAGTTATGTAGTAAAAGATACGATACAAATGATCTAAAAACACGTTATTTGAACTCCTCAAAGAGTTCAAATCTTGTTTTGAAACGAAAAACAAACTTTCTATGTGTTTGTGAAATTCGGTGAAAAGTTATGTAGTAAAAGATACGATACAAATGATCTAAAAACACGTTATTTGAACTCCTCAAAGCATTAAAAGTTTGTTTTCAATCGAAAAACAAACTATCTCAGTGTTTGTGAAATTTGGTGAAAAGTTATGTAGTAAAAGATACGACACAAATGATCTAAAAACTCTTTATTTGAACTACTCAAAGCGTTAAAATCTTGTTTTGAATCGAAAAACAAACTATCTTAGTGTTTGTGAAATTCTGTGAAAAGTTATGTAATAAAAGATACGATACAAATGATCTAAAAACACGTAATTTGAACTCCTCAAAGCGTTAAAATCTTGTTTTGAATCGGAAAACCAACTTTCTTAGTGTTTGTGAAATTTGGTGAAAAGTTATGTTGTAAAAGATACGATACAAATGATCTAAAACCACGTTATTTGAACTCCTCAAAGCGTTAAAATCTTGTTTCGAATCGAAAAACAAACTTTCTTAGTGTTTGTGAAATTCGGTGAAAAGTTATGTACCAAAAGATATGATACAAATGATCTAAAAACACGTTATTTGAACTCCTCAAAGCATTAAAAGTTTGTTTTCAATCGAAAAACAAACTATCTCAGTGTTTGTGAAATTTGGTGAAAACTTATGTACTAAAATATACGATACAAATGATCTAAAAACACGTTATTTGAACTCCTCAAAGCGTTCAAATCTTGTTTTGAATCGAAAAACAAACTTTCTTAGTGTTTGTGAAATTTGGTGAAAAGTTATGTAGTAAAAGATACGACACAAATGATCTAAAAACTCTTTATTTGAACTACTCAAAGCGTTAAAATCTTGTTTTGAATCGAAAAACAAACTTTCTTAGTGTTTGTGAAGTTTGGTGAAAAGTTATGTACCAAAAGATACGATACAAATGATCTAAAAACACGTTATTTGAACTCCTCAAAGCGTTAAAATCTTGTTTTGAATCGGAAAACAAACTTTCTTAGTGTTTGTGAAATTTGGTGAAAAGTTATGTACTAAAAGATACGATACAAATGATCTAAAAATGCGTTATTTGAACTCCTCAAAGCGTTCAAATCTTTTTTTGAATCGAAAAACAAACTTTCTTAGTGTTTGTGAAGTTTGGTGAAAAGTTATGTACCAAAAGATACGATACAAATGATCTAAAAACACGTTATTTGAACTCCTCAAAGCGTTAAAATCTTGTTTTGAATCGAAAAACAAACTTTCTTAGTGTTTGTGAAGTTTGGTGAAAAGTTATGTACCAAAAGATACGATACAAATGATCTAAAAACACGTTATTTGAACTCCTCAAAGCGTTAAAATCTTGTTTTGAATCGAAAAACAAACTTTGTTAGGGTTTGTGAAATTTGGTGAAAAGTTATGTACTAAAAGATACGATACAAATGATCTAAAAATACGTTATTTGAACTCCTCAATGCGTTAAAATCTTGTTTTGAATCGAAAAACAAACTTTCTTAGTGTTTGTGAAATTTGGTGAAAAGTTATGTACTAAAACATACGATACAAATGATCTAAAAACACGTTATTTGAACTCCTCAAAGCATTAAAAGTTTGATTTCAATGGAAAAACATACTTTCTTAGTGTTTGTGAAATTTGGTGAAAAGTTATGCAGTAAAAGATACGATACAAATGATCTAAAAACACGTTATTTGAGCTCCTCAGAGCGTTAAAAGCTTGTTTTGAATCGAAAAACAAACTATCTCAGTGTATGTGAAATTTGGTGAAAAGTTATGTTGTAAAAGATACGATACAAATGATCTAAAAGCTAGTTATTTGAAATCCTCAAAGCGTTAAAATCTTGTTTTGAATCGAAAAACAAACTTTCTTAGTGTTTGTGAAATTTGGTGAAAAGTTATGTAGTAAAAGATACGATACAAATGATCTAAAAACACGTTATTTGAACTCATCAAAGCGTTAAAATCTTGTTTTGAATCGAAAAACAAACTTTCTTAGTGTTTGTGAAATTTGGTGAAAAGTTATGTAGTAAAAGATACGACACAAATGATCTAAAAACTCTTTATTTGAACTACTCAAAGCGTTAAAATCTTGTTTTGAATCGCAAAACAAACTATCTTAGTGTTTCTGAAATTTGATGAAAAGTTATGTAATAAAAGATACGATACAAATGATCTAAAAACACGTTATTTGAACTCCTCAAAGCGTTCAAATCTTATTTTGAATCGAAAAACAAACTTTCTTAGTGTTTGTGAAGTTTGGTGAAAAGTTATGTACCAAAAGATACGATACAAATGATCTAAAAACACGTTATTTGAACTCCTCAAAGCGTTAAAATCTTGTTTTGAATCGAAAAACAAACTTTCTTAGTGTTTGTGAAGTTTGGTGAAAAGTTATGTACCAAAAGATACGATACAAATGATCTAAAAACACGTTATTTGAACTCCTCAAAGCGTTAAAATCTTGTTTTGAATCGAAAAACAAACTTTGTTAGGGTTTGTGAAATTTGGTGAAAAGTTATGTACTAAAAGATACGATACAAATGATCTAAAAATACGTTATTTGAACTCCTCAATGCGTTAAAATCTTGTTTTGAATCGAAAAACAAACTTTCTTAGTGTTTGTGAAATTTGGTGAAAAGTTATGTACTAAAACATACGATACAAATGATCTAAAAACACGTTATTTGAACTCCTCAAAGCATTAAAAGTTTGATTTCAATGGAAAAACATACTTTCTTAGTGTTTGTGAAATTTGGTGAAAAGTTATGCAGTAAAAGATACGATACAAATGATCTAAAAACACGTTATTTGAGCTCCTCAGAGCGTTAAAAGCTTGTTTTGAATCGAAAAACAAACTATCTCAGTGTATGTGAAATTTGGTGAAAAGTTATGTTGTAAAAGATACGATACAAATGATCTAAAAGCTAGTTATTTGAAATCCTCAAAGCGTTAAAATCTTGTTTTGAATCGAAAAACAAACTTTCTTAGTGTTTGTGAAATTTGGTGAAAAGTTATGTAGTAAAAGATACGATACAAATGATCTAAAAACACGTTATTTGAACTCATCAAAGCGTTAAAATCTTGTTTTGAATCGAAAAACAAACTTTCTTAGTGTTTGTGAAATTTGGTGAAAAGTTATGTAGTAAAAGATACGACACAAATGATCTAAAAACTCTTTATTTGAACTACTCAAAGCGTTAAAATCTTGTTTTGAATCGCAAAACAAACTATCTTAGTGTTTCTGAAATTTGATGAAAAGTTATGTAATAAAAGATACGATACAAATGATCTAAAAACACGTTATTTGAACTCCTCAAAGCGTTCAAATCTTTTTTTGAATCGAAAAACAAACTTTCTTAGTGTTTGTGAAGTTTGGTGAAAAGTTATGTACCAAAAGATACGATACAAATGATCTAAAAACACGTTATTTGAACTCCTCAAAGCGTTAAAATCTTGTTTTGAATCCAAAAACAAAGTTTCATCGTGTTTGTGAAATTTGGTGAAACGTTATGTAGTAAAAGATACGATACAAATGATCTAAAAACACGTTATTTTAACTCCTCAAAACGTTAAAATCTTGTTTCGAATCGAAAAACAATCTTTCTTAGTGGTTGTGAAATTTGGTGAAAAGTTATGTAGTAAAAGATACGATACAAATGATCTAAAAACACGTTATTTGAACTCCTCAAAGAGTTCAAATCTTGTTTTGAATCGAAAAACAAACTTTCTATGTGTTTGTGAAATTCGGTGAAAAGTTATGTAGTAAAAGATACGATACAAATGATCTAAAAACACGTTATTTGAACTCCTCAAAGCATTAAAAGTTTGTTTTCAATCGAAAAACAAACTATCTCAGTGTTTGTGAAATTTGGTGAAAAGTTATGTAGTAAAAGATACGACACAAATGATCTAAAAACTCTTTATTTGAACTACTCAAAGCGTTAAAATCTTGTTTTGAATCGAAAAACAAACTATCTTAGTGTTTGTGAAATTCTGTGAAAAGTTATGTAATAAAAGATACGATACAAATGATCTAAAAACACGTAATTTGAACTCCTCAAAGCGTTAAAATCTTGTTTTGAATCGGAAAACCAACTTTCTTAGTGTTTGTGAAATTTGGTGAAAAGTTATGTTGTAAAAGATACGATACAAATGATCTAAAACCACGTTATTTGAACTCCTCAAAGCGTTAAAATCTTGTTTCGAATCGAAAAACAAACTTTCTTAGTGTTTGTGAAATTCGGTGAAAAGTTATGTACCAAAAGATATGATACAAATGATCTAAAAACACGTTATTTGAACTCCTCAAAGCATTAAAAGTTTGTTTTCAATCGAAAAACAAACTATCTCAGTGTTTGTGAAATTTGGTGAAAACTTATGTACTAAAATATACGATACAAATGATCTAAAAACACGTTATTTGAACTCCTCAAAGCGTTCAAATCTTGTTTTGAATCGAAAAACAAACTTTCTTAGTGTTTGTGAAATTTGGTGAAAAGTTATGTAGTAAAAGATACGACACAAATAATCTAAAAACTCTTTATTTGAACTACTCAAAGCGTTAAAATCTTGTTTTGAATCGAAAAACAAACTTTCTTAGTGTTTGTGAAGTTTGGTGAAAAGTTATGTACCAAAAGATACGATACAAATGATCTAAAAACACGTTATTTGAACTCCTCAAAGCGTTAAAATCTTGTTTTGAATCGGAAAACAAACTTTCTTAGTGTTTGTGAAATTTGGTGAAAAGTTATGTACTAAAAGATACGATACAAATGATCTAAAAATGCGTTATTTGAACTCCTCAAAGCGTTCAAATCTTTTTTTGAATCGAAAAACAAACTTTCTTAGTGTTTGTGAAGTTTGGTGAAAAGTTATGTACCAAAAGATACGATACAAATGATCTAAAAACACGTTATTTGAACTCCTCAAAGCGTTAAAATCTTGTTTTGAATCGAAAAACAAACTTTCTTAGTGTTTGTGAAGTTTGGTGAAAAGTTATGTACCAAAAGATACGATACAAATGATCTAAAAACACGTTATTTGAACTCCTCAAAGCGTTAAAATCTTGTTTTGAATCGAAAAACAAACTTTGTTAGGGTTTGTGAAATTTGGTGAAAAGTTATGTACTAAAAGATACGATACAAATGATCTAAAAATACGTTATTTGAACTCCTCAATGCGTTAAAATCTTGTTTTGAATCGAAAAACAAACTTTCTTAGTGTTTGTGAAATTTGGTGAAAAGTTATGTACTAAAACATACGATACAAATGATCTAAAAACACGTTATTTGAACTCCTCAAAGCATTAAAAGTTTGATTTCAATGGAAAAACATACTTTCTTAGTGTTTGTGAAATTTGGTGAAAAGTTATGCAGTAAAAGATACGATACAAATGATCTAAAAACACGTTATTTGAGCTCCTCAGAGCGTTAAAAGCTTGTTTTGAATCGAAAAACAAACTATCTCAGTGTATGTGAAATTTGGTGAAAAGTTATGTTGTAAAAGATACGATACAAATGATCTAAAAGCTAGTTATTTGAAATCCTCAAAGCGTTAAAATCTTGTTTTGAATCGAAAAACAAACTTTCTTAGTGTTTGTGAAATTTGGTGAAAAGTTATGTAGTAAAAGATACGATACAAATGATCTAAAAACACGTTATTTGAACTCATCAAAGCGTTAAAATCTTGTTTTGAATCGAAAAACAAACTTTCTTAGTGTTTGTGAAATTTGGTGAAAAGTTATGTAGTAAAAGATACGACACAAATGATCTAAAAACTCTTTATTTGAACTACTCAAAGCGTTAAAATCTTGTTTTGAATCGCAAAACAAACTATCTTAGTGTTTCTGAAATTTGATGAAAAGTTATGTAATAAAAGATACGATACAAATGATCTAAAAACACGTTATTTGAACTCCTCAAAGCGTTCAAATCTTTTTTTGAATCGAAAAACAAACTTTCTTAGTGTTTGTGAAGTTTGGTGAAAAGTTATGTACCAAAAGATACGATACAAATGATCTAAAAACACGTTATTTGAACTCCTCAAAGCGTTAAAATCTTGTTTTGAATCCAAAAACAAAGTTTCATCGTGTTTGTGAAATTTGGTGAAACGTTATGTAGTAAAAGATACGATACAAATGATCTAAAAACACGTTATTTTAACTCCTCAAAACGTTAAAATCTTGTTTCGAATCGAAAAACAATCTTTCTTAGTGGTTGTGAAATTTGGTGAAAAGTTATGTAGTAAAAGATACGATACAAATGATCTAAAAACACGTTATTTGAACTCCTCAAAGAGTTCAAATCTTGTTTTGAAACGAAAAACAAACTTTCTATGTGTTTGTGAAATTCGGTGAAAAGTTATGTAGTAAAAGATACGATACAAATGATCTAAAAACACGTTATTTGAACTCCTCAAAGCATTAAAAGTTTGTTTTCAATCGAAAAACAAACTATCTCAGTGTTTGTGAAATTTGGTGAAAAGTTATGTAGTAAAAGATACGACACAAATGATCTAAAAACTCTTTATTTGAACTACTCAAAGCGTTAAAATCTTGTTTTGAATCGAAAAACAAACTATCTTAGTGTTTGTGAAATTCTGTGAAAAGTTATGTAATAAAAGATACGATACAAATGATCTAAAAACACGTAATTTGAACTCCTCAAAGCGTTAAAATCTTGTTTTGAATCGGAAAACCAACTTTCTTAGTGTTTGTGAAATTTGGTGAAAAGTTATGTTGTAAAAGATACGATACAAATGATCTAAAACCACGTTATTTGAACTCCTCAAAGCGTTAAAATCTTGTTTCGAATCGAAAAACAAACTTTCTTAGTGTTTGTGAAATTCGGTGAAAAGTTATGTACCAAAAGATATGATACAAATGATCTAAAAACACGTTATTTGAACTCCTCAAAGCATTAAAAGTTTGTTTTCAATCGAAAAACA
This sequence comes from Luzula sylvatica, assembly GCA_946800325.1. Lineage (NCBI taxonomy): Eukaryota > Viridiplantae > Streptophyta > Magnoliopsida > Poales > Juncaceae > Luzula > Luzula sylvatica. The sequence goes on along the minus strand of OX326957.1, from coordinate 3,005,414 downwards.
AACTATCTCAGTGTTTGTGAAATTTGGTGAAAACTTATGTACTAAAATATACGATACAAATGATCTAAAAACACGTTATTTGAACTCCTCAAAGCGTTCAAATCTTGTTTTGAATCGAAAAACAAACTTTCTTAGTGTTTGTGAAATTTGGTGAAAAGTTATGTAGTAAAAGATACGACACAAATGATCTAAAAACTCTTTATTTGAACTACTCAAAGCGTTAAAATCTTGTTTTGAATCGAAAAACAAACTTTCTTAGTGTTTGTGAAGTTTGGTGAAAAGTTATGTACCAAAAGATACGATACAAATGATCTAAAAACACGTTATTTGAACTCCTCAAAGCGTTAAAATCTTGTTTTGAATCGGAAAACAAACTTTCTTAGTGTTTGTGAAATTTGGTGAAAAGTTATGTACTAAAAGATACGATACAAATGATCTAAAAATGCGTTATTTGAACTCCTCAAAGCGTTCAAATCTTTTTTTGAATCGAAAAACAAACTTTCTTAGTGTTTGTGAAGTTTGGTGAAAAGTTATGTACCAAAAGATACGATACAAATGATCTAAAAACACGTTATTTGAACTCCTCAAAGCGTTAAAATCTTGTTTTGAATCGAAAAACAAACTTTCTTAGTGTTTGTGAAGTTTGGTGAAAAGTTATGTACCAAAAGATACGATACAAATGATCTAAAAACACGTTATTTGAACTCCTCAAAGCGTTAAAATCTTGTTTTGAATCGAAAAACAAACTTTGTTAGGGTTTGTGAAATTTGGTGAAAAGTTATGTACTAAAAGATACGATACAAATGATCTAAAAATACGTTATTTGAACTCCTCAATGCGTTAAAATCTTGTTTTGAATCGAAAAACAAACTTTCTTAGTGTTTGTGAAATTTGGTGAAAAGTTATGTACTAAAACATACGATACAAATGATCTAAAAACACGTTATTTGAACTCCTCAAAGCATTAAAAGTTTGATTTCAATGGAAAAACATACTTTCTTAGTGTTTGTGAAATTTGGTGAAAAGTTATGCAGTAAAAGATACGATACAAATGATCTAAAAACACGTTATTTGAGCTCCTCAGAGCGTTAAAAGCTTGTTTTGAATCGAAAAACAAACTATCTCAGTGTATGTGAAATTTGGTGAAAAGTTATGTTGTAAAAGATACGATACAAATGATCTAAAAGCTAGTTATTTGAAATCCTCAAAGCGTTAAAATCTTGTTTTGAATCGAAAAACAAACTTTCTTAGTGTTTGTGAAATTTGGTGAAAAGTTATGTAGTAAAAGATACGATACAAATGATCTAAAAACACGTTATTTGAACTCATCAAAGCGTTAAAATCTTGTTTTGAATCGAAAAACAAACTTTCTTAGTGTTTGTGAAATTTGGTGAAAAGTTATGTAGTAAAAGATACGACACAAATGATCTAAAAACTCTTTATTTGAACTACTCAAAGCGTTAAAATCTTGTTTTGAATCGCAAAACAAACTATCTTAGTGTTTCTGAAATTTGATGAAAAGTTATGTAATAAAAGATACGATACAAATGATCTAAAAACACGTTATTTGAACTCCTCAAAGCGTTCAAATCTTTTTTTGAATCGAAAAACAAACTTTCTTAGTGTTTGTGAAGTTTGGTGAAAAGTTATGTACCAAAAGATACGATACAAATGATCTAAAAACACGTTATTTGAACTCCTCAAAGCGTTAAAATCTTGTTTTGAATCCAAAAACAAAGTTTCATCGTGTTTGTGAAATTTGGTGAAACGTTATGTAGTAAAAGATACGATACAAATGATCTAAAAACACGTTATTTTAACTCCTCAAAACGTTAAAATCTTGTTTCGAATCGAAAAACAATCTTTCTTAGTGGTTGTGAAATTTGGTGAAAAGTTATGTAGTAAAAGATACGATACAAATGATCTAAAAACACGTTATTTGAACTCCTCAAAGAGTTCAAATCTTGTTTTGAATCGAAAAACAAACTTTCTATGTGTTTGTGAAATTCGGTGAAAAGTTATGTAGTAAAAGATACGATACAAATGATCTAAAAACACGTTATTTGAACTCCTCAAAGCATTAAAAGTTTGTTTTCAATCGAAAAACAAACTATCTCAGTGTTTGTGAAATTTGGTGAAAAGTTATGTAGTAAAAGATACGACACAAATGATCTAAAAACTCTTTATTTGAACTACTCAAAGCGTTAAAATCTTGTTTTGAATCGAAAAACAAACTATCTTAGTGTTTGTGAAATTCTGTGAAAAGTTATGTAATAAAAGATACGATACAAATGATCTAAAAACACGTAATTTGAACTCCTCAAAGCGTTAAAATCTTGTTTTGAATCGGAAAACCAACTTTCTTAGTGTTTGTGAAATTTGGTGAAAAGTTATGTTGTAAAAGATACGATACAAATGATCTAAAACCACGTTATTTGAACTCCTCAAAGCGTTAAAATCTTGTTTCGAATCGAAAAACAAACTTTCTTAGTGTTTGTGAAATTCGGTGAAAAGTTATGTACCAAAAGATATGATACAAATGATCTAAAAACACGTTATTTGAACTCCTCAAAGCATTAAAAGTTTGTTTTCAATCGAAAAACAAACTATCTCAGTGTTTGTGAAATTTGGTGAAAACTTATGTACTAAAATATACGATACAAATGATCTAAAAACACGTTATTTGAACTCCTCAAAGCGTTCAAATCTTGTTTTGAATCGAAAAACAAACTTTCTTAGTGTTTGTGAAATTTGGTGAAAAGTTATGTAGTAAAAGATACGACACAAATGATCTAAAAACTCTTTATTTGAACTACTCAAAGCGTTAAAATCTTGTTTTGAATCGAAAAACAAACTTTCTTAGTGTTTGTGAAGTTTGGTGAAAAGTTATGTACCAAAAGATACGATACAAATGATCTAAAAACACGTTATTTGAACTCCTCAAAGCGTTAAAATCTTGTTTTGAATCGGAAAACAAACTTTCTTAGTGTTTGTGAAATTTGGTGAAAAGTTATGTACTAAAAGATACGATACAAATGATCTAAAAACGCGTTATTTGAACTCCTCAAAGCGTTCAAATCTTTTTTTGAATCGAAAAACAAACTTTCTTAGTGTTTGTGAAGTTTGGTGAAAAGTTATGTACCAAAAGATACGATACAAATGATCTAAAAACACGTTATTTGAACTCCTCAAAGCGTTAAAATCTTGTTTTGAATCGAAAAACAAACTTTCTTAGTGTTTGTGATGTTTGGTGAAAAGTTATGTACCAAAAGATACGATACAAATGATCTAAAAACACGTTATTTGAACTCCTCAAAGCGTTAAAATCTTGTTTTGAATCGAAAAACAAACTTTGTTAGGGTTTGTGAAATTTGGTGAAAAGTTATGTACTAAAAGATACGATACAAATGATCTAAAAATACGTTATTTGAACTCCTCAATGCGTTAAAATCTTGTTTTGAATCGAAAAACAAACTTTCTTAGTGTTTGTGAAATTTGGTGAAAAGTTATGTACTAAAACATACGATACAAATGATCTAAAAACACGTTATTTGAACTCCTCAAAGCATTAAAAGTTTGATTTCAATCGAAAAACATACTTTCTTAGTGTTTGTGAAATTTGGTGAAAAGTTATGCAGTAAAAGATACGATACAAATAATCTAAAAACACGTTATTTGAGCTCCTCAGAGCGTTAAAAGCTTGTTTTGAATCGAAAAACAAACTATCTCAGTGTATGTGAAATTTGTTGAAAAGTTATGTTGTAAAAGATACGATACAAATGATCTAAAAGCTAGTTATTTGAAATCCTCAAAGCGTTAAAATCTTGTTTTGAATCGAAAAACAAACTTTCTTAGTGTTTGTGAAATTTGGTGAAAAGTTATGTAGTAAAAGATACGATACAAATGATCTAAAAACACGTTATTTGAACTCATCAAAGCGTTAAAATCTTGTTTTGAATCGAAAAACAAACTTTCTTAGTGTTTGTGAAATTTGGTGAAAAGTTATGTAGTAAAAGATACGACACAAATGATCTAAAAACTCTTTATTTGAACTACTCAAAGCGTTAAAATCTTGTTTTGAATCGCAAAACAAACTATCTTAGTGTTTCTGAAATTTGATGAAAAGTTATGTAATAAAAGATACGATACAAATGATCTAAAAACACGTTATTTGAACTCCTCAAAGCGTTAAAATCTTGTTTTGAATTGGAAAACAAACTTTCTTAGTGTTTGTGAAATTTGGTGAAAAGTTATGTACTAAAAGATACGATACAAATGATCTAAAAACGCGTTATTTGAACTCCTCAAAGCGTTCAAATCTTTTTTTGAATCGAAAAACAAACTTTCTTAGTGTTTGTGAAGTTTGGTGAAAAGTTATGTACCAAAAGATACGATACAAATGATCTAAAAACACGTTATTTGAACTCCTCAAAGCGTTAAAATCTTGTTTTGAATCGAAAAACAAACTTTCTTAGTGTTTGTGAAGTTTGGTGAAAAGTTATGTACCAAAAGATACGATACAAATGATCTAAAAACACGTTATTTGAACTCCTCAAAGCGTTAAAATCTTGTTTTGAATCGAAAAACAAACTTTGTTAGGGTTTGTGAAATTTGGTGAAAAGTTATGTACTAAAAGATACGATACAAATGATCTAAAGATACGTTATTTGAACTCCTCAAAGCGTTAAAATCTTGTTTTGAATCGAAAAACAAACTTTCTTAGTGTTTGTGAAATTTGGTGAAAAGTTATGTACTAAAACATACGATACAAATGATCTAAAAACACGTTATTTGAACTCCTCAAAGCATTAAAAGTTTGATTTCAATCGAAAAACATACTTTCTTAGTGTTTGTGAAATTTGGTGAAAAGTTATGCAGTAAAAGATACGATACAAATGATCTAAAAACACGTTATTTGAGCTCCTCAGAGCGTTAAAAGCTTGTTTTGAATCGAAAAACAAACTATCTCAGTGTATGTGAAATTTGGTGAAAAGTTATGTTGTAAAAGATACGATACAAATGATCTAAAAGCTAGTTATTTGAAATCCTCAAAGCGTTAAAATCTTGTTTTGAATCGAAAAACAAACTTTCCTAGTGTTTGTGAAATTTGGTAAAAAGTTATGTAGTAAAAGATACGATACAAATGATCTAAAAACACGTTATTTGAACTCATCAAAGCGTTAAAATCTTGTTTTGAATCGAAAAACAAACTTTCTTAGTGTTTGTGAAATTTGGTGAAAAGTTATGTAGTAAAAGATACGACACAAATGATCTAAAAACTCTTTATTTGAACTACTCAAAGCGTTAAAATCTTGTTTTGAATCGCAAAACAAACTATCTTAGTGTTTCTGAAATTTGATGAAAAGTTATGTAATAAAAGATACGATACAAATGATCTAAAAACACGTTATTTGAACTCCTCAAAGCGTTCAAATCTTTTTTTGAATCGAAAAACAAACTTTCTTAGTGTTTGTGAAGTTTGGTGAAAAGTTATGTACCAAAAGATACGATACAAATGATCTAAAAACACGTTATTTGAACTCCTCAAAGCGTTAAAATCTTGTTTTGAATCCAAAAACAAAGTTTCATCGTGTTTGTGAAATTTGGTGAAACGTTATGTAGTAAAAGATACGATACAAATGATCTAAAAACACGTTATTTTAACTCCTCAAAACGTTAAAATCTTGTTTCGAATCGAAAAACAATCTTTCTTAGTGTTTGTGAAATTTGGTGAAAAGTTATGTAGTAAAAGATACGATACAAATGATCTAAAAACACGTTATTTGAACTCCTCAAAGAGTTCAAATCTTGTTTTGAATCGAAAAACAAACTTTCTATGTGTTTGTGAAATTCGGTGAAAAGTTATGTAGTAAAAGATACGATACAAATGATCTAAAAACACGTTATTTGAACTCCTCAAAGCATTAAAAGTTTGTTTTCAATCGAAAAACAAACTATCTCAGTGTTTGTGAAATTTGGTGAAAAGTTATGTAGTAAAAGATACGACACAAATGATCTAAAAACTCTTTATTTGAACTACTCAAAGCGTTAAAATCTTGTTTTGAATCGAAAAACAAACTTTCTTAGTGTTTGTGAAGTTTGGTGAAAAGTTATGTACCAAAAGATACGATACAAATGATCTAAAAACACGTTATTTGAACTCCTCAAAGCGTTAAAATCTTGTTTTGAATCGGAAAACAAACTTTCTTAGTGTTTGTGAAATTTGGTGAAAAGTTATGTACTAAAAGATACGATACAAATGATCTAAAAACGCGTTATTTGAACTCCTCAAAGCGTTCAAATCTTTTTTTGAATCGAAAAACAAACTTTCTTAGTGTTTGTGAAGTTTGGTGAAAAGTTATGTACCAAAAGATACGATACAACTGATCTAAAAACACGTTATTTGAACTCCTCAAAGCGTTAAAATCTTGTTTTGAATCGAAAAACAAACTTTCTTAGTGTTTGTGAAGTTTGGTGAAAAGTTATGTACCAAAAGATACGATACAAATGATCTAAAAACATGTTATTTGAACTCCTCAAAGCGTTAAAATCTTGTTTTGAATCGAAAAACAAACTTTGTTAGGGTTTGTGAAATTTGGTGAAAAGTTATGTACTAAAAGATACGATACAAATGATCTAAAAATACGTTATTTGAACTCCTCAATGCGTTAAAATCTTGTTTTGAATCGAAAAACAAACTTTCTTAGTGTTTGTGAAATTTGGTGAAAAGTTATGTACTAAAACATACGATACAAATGATCTAAAAACACGTTATTTGAACTCCTCAAAGCATTAAAAGTTTGATTTCAATCGAAAAACATACTTTCTTAGTGTTTGTGAAATTTGGTGAAAAGTTATGCAGTAAAAGATACGATACAAATAATCTAAAAACACGTTATTTGAGCTCCTCAGAGCGTTAAAAGCTTGTTTTGAATCGAAAAACAAACTATCTCAGTGTATGTGAAATTTGTTGAAAAGTTATGTTGTAAAAGATACGATACAAATGATCTAAAAGCTAGTTATTTGAAATCCTCAAAGCGTTAAAATCTTGTTTTGAATCGAAAAACAAACTTTCTTAGTGTTTGTGAAATTTGGTGAAAAGTTATGTAGTAAAAGATACGATACAAATGATCTAAAAACACGTTATTTGAACTCATCAAAGCGTTAAAATCTTGTTTTGAATCGAAAAACAAACTTTCTTAGTGTTTGTGAAATTTGGTGAAAAGTTATGTAGTAAAAGATACGACACAAATGATCTAAAAACTCTTTATTTGAACTACTCAAAGCGTTAAAATCTTGTTTTGAATCGCAAAACAAACTATCTTAGTGTTTCTGAAATTTGATGAAAAGTTATGTAATAAAAGATACGATACAAATGATCTAAAAACACGTTATTTGAACTCCTCAAAGCGTTAAAATCTTGTTTTGAATCGGAAAACAAACTTTCTTAGTGTTTGTGAAATTTGGTGAAAAGTTATGTACTAAAAGATACGATACAAATGATCTAAAAACGCGTTATTTGAACTCCTCAAAGCGTTCAAATCTTTTTTTGAATCGAAAAACAAACTTTCTTACTGTTTGTGAAGTTTGGTGAAAAGTTATGTACCAAAAGATACGATACAAATGATCTAAAAACACGTTATTTGAACTCCTCAAAGCGTTAAAATCTTGTTTTGAATCGAAAAACAAACTTTCTTAGTGTTTGTGAAGTTTGGTGAAAAGTTATGTACCAAAAGATACGATACAAATGATCTAAAAACACGTTATTTGAACTCCTCAAAGCGTTAAAATCTTGTTTTGAATCGAAAAACAAACTTTGTTAGGGTTTGTGAAATTTGGTGAAAAGTTATGTACTAAACGATACGATACAAATGATCTAAAAATACGTTATTTGAACTCCTCAAAGCGTTAAAATCTTGTTTTGAATCGAAAAACAAACTTTCTTAGTGTTTGTGAAATTTGGTGAAAAGTTATGTACTAAAACATACGATACAAATGATCTAAAAACACGTTATTTGAACTCCTCAAAGCATTAAAAGTTTGATTTCAATCGAAAAACATACTTTCTTAGTGTTTGTGAAATTTGGTGAAAAGTTATGCAGTAAAAGATACGATACAAATGATCTAAAAACACGTTATTTGAGCTCCTCAGAGCGTTAAAAGCTTGTTTTGAATCGAAAAACAAACTATCTCAGTGTATGTGAAATTTGGTGAAAAGTTATGTTGTAAAAGATACGATACAAATGATCTAAAAGCTAGTTATTTGAAATCCTCAAAGCGTTAAAATCTTGTTTTGAATCGAAAAACAAACTTTCTTAGTGTTTGTGAAATTTGGTGAAAAGTTATGTAGTAAAAGATACGATACAAATGATCTAAAAACACGTTATTTGAACTCATCAAAGCGTTAAAATCTTGTTTTGAATCGAAAAACAAACTTTCTTAGTGTTTGTGAAATTTGGTGAAAAGTTATGTAGTAAAAGATACGACACAAATGATCTAAAAACTCTTTATTTGAACTACTCAAAGCGTTAAAATCTTGTTTTGAATCGCAAAACAAACTATCTTAGTGTTTCTGAAATTTGATGAAAAGTTATGTAATAAAAGATACGATACAAATGATCTAAAAACACGTTATTTGAACTCCTCAAAGCGTTCAAATCTTTTTTTGAATCGAAAAACAAACTTTCTTAGTGTTTGTGAAGTTTGGTGAAAAGTTATGTACCAAAAGATACGATACAAATGATCTAAAAACACGTTATTTGAACTCCTCAAAGCGTTAAAATCTTGTTTTGAATCCAAAAACAAAGTTTCATCGTGTTTGTGAAATTTGGTGAAACGTTATGTAGTAAAAGATACGATACAAATGATCTAAAAACACGTTATTTTAACTCCTCAAAACGTTAAAATCTTGTTTCGAATCGAAAAACAATCTTTCTTAGTGTTTGTGAAATTTGGTGAAAAGTTATGTAGTAAAAGATACGATACAAATGATCTAAAAACACGTTATTTGAACTCCTCAAAGAGTTCAAATCTTGTTTTGAATCGAAAAACAAACTTTCTATGTGTTTGTGAAATTCGGTGAAAAGTTATGTAGTAAAAGATACGATACAAATGATCTAAAAACACGTTATTTGAACTCCTCAAAGCATTAAAAGTTTGTTTTCAATCGAAAAACAAACTATCTCAGTGTTTGTGAAATTTGGTGAAAAGTTATGTAGTAAAAGATACGACACAAATGATCTAAAAACTCTTTATTTGAACTACTCAAAGCGTTAAAATCTTGTTTTGAATCGAAAAACAAACTTTCTTAGTGTTTGTGAAGTTTGGTGAAAAGTTATGTACCAAAAGATACGATACAAATGATCTAAAAACACGTTATTTGAACTCCTCAAAGCGTTAAAATCTTGTTTTGAATCGGAAAACAAACTTTCTTAGTGTTTGTGAAATTTGGTGAAAAGTTATGTACGAAAAGATACGATACAAATGATCTAAAAACGCGTTATTTGAACTCCTCAAAGCGTTCAAATCTTTTTTTGAATCGAAAAACAAACTTTCTTAGTGTTTGTGAAGTTTGGTGAAAAGTTATGTACCAAAAGATACGATACAAATGATCTAAAAACACGTTATTTGAACTCCTCAAAGCGTTAAAATCTTGTTTTGAATCGAAAAACAAACTTTCTTAGTGTTTGTGAAGTTTGGTGAAAAGTTATGTACCAAAAGATACGATACAAATGATCTAAAAACACGTTATTTGAACTCCTCAAAGCGTTAAAATCTTGTTTTGAATCGAAAAACAAACTTTGTTAGGGTTTGTGAAATTTGGTGAAAAGTTATGTACTAAAAGATACGATACAAATGATCTAAAAATACGTTATTTGAACTCCTCAATGCGTTAAAATCTTGTTTTGAATCGACAAACAAACTTTCTTAGTGTTTGTGAAATTTGGTGAAAAGTTATGTACTAAAACATACGATACAAATGATCTAAAAACACGTTATTTGAACTCCTCAAAGCATTAAAAGTTTGATTTCAATCGAAAAACATACTTTCTTAGTGTTTGTGAAATTTGGTGAAAAGTTATGCAGTAAAAGATACGATACAAATAATCTAAAAACACGTTATTTGAGCTCCTCAGAGCGTTAAAAGCTTGTTTTGAATCGAAAAACAAACTATCTCAGTGTATGTGAAATTTGTTGAAAAGTTATGTTGTAAAAGATACGATACAAATGATCTAAAAGCTAGTTATTTGAAATCCTCAAAGCGTTAAAATCTTGTTTTGAATCGAAAAACAAACTTTCTTAGTGTTTGTGAAATTTGGTGAAAAGTTATGTAGTAAAAGATACGATACAAATGATCTAAAAACACGTTATTTGAACTCATCAAAGCGTTAAAATCTTGTTTTGAATCGAAAAACAAACTTTCTTAGTGTTTGTGAAATTTGGTGAAAAGTTATGTAGTAAAAGATACGACACAAATGATCTAAAAACTCTTTATTTGAACTACTCAAAGCGTTAAAATCTTGTTTTGAATCGCAAAACAAACTATCTTAGTGTTTCTGAAATTTGATGAAAAGTTATGTAATAAAAGATACGATACAAATGATCTAAAAACACGTTATTTGAACTCCTCAAAGCGTTAAAATCTTGTTTTGAATCGGAAAACAAACTTTCTTAGTGTTTGTGAAATTTGGTGAAAAGTTATGTACTAAAAGATACGATACAAATGATCTAAAAACGCGTTATTTGAACTCCTCAAAGCGTTCAAATCTTTTTTTGAATCGAAAAACAAACTTTCTTAGTGTTTGTGAAGTTTGGTGAAAAGTTATGTACCAAAAGATACGATACAAATGATCTAAAAACACGTTATTTGAACTCCTCAAAGCGTTAAAATCTTGTTTTGAATCGAAAAACAAACTTTCTTAGTGTTTGTGAAGTTTGGTGAAAAGTTATGTACCAAAAGATACGATACAAATGATCTAAAAACACGTTATTTGAACTCCTCAAAGCGTTAAAATCTTGTTTTGAATCGAAAAACAAACTTTGTTAGGGTTTGTGAAATTTGGTGAAAAGTTATGTACTAAACGATACGATACAAATGATCTAAAAATACGTTATTTGAACTCCTCAAAGCGTTAAAATCTTGTTTTGAATCGAAAAACAAACTTTCTTAGTGTTTGTGAAATTTGGTGAAAAGTTATGTACTAAAACATACGATACAAATGATCTAAAAACACGTTATTTGAACTCCTCAAAGCATTAAAAGTTTGATTTCAATCGAAAAACATACTTTCTTAGTGTTTGTGAAATTTGGTGAAAAGTTATGCAGTAAAAGATACGATACAAATGATCTAAAAACACGTTATTTGAGCTCCTCAGAGCGTTAAAAGCTTGTTTTGAATCGAAAAACAAACTATCTCAGTGTATGTGAAATTTGGTGAAAAGTTATGTTGTAAAAGATACGATACAAATGATCTAAAAGCTAGTTATTTGAAATCCTCAAAGCGATAAAATCTTGTTTTGAATCGAAAAACAAACTTTCTTAGTGTTTGTGAAATTTGGTGAAAAGTTATGTAGTAAAAGATACGATACAAATGATCTAAAAACACGTTATTTGAACTCATCAAAGCGTTAAAATCTTGTTTTGAATCGAAAAACAAACTTTCTTAGTGTTTGTGAAATTTGGTGAAAAGTTATGTAGTAAAAGATACGACACAAATGATCTAAAAACTCTTTATTTGAACTACTCAAAGCGTTAAAATCTTGTTTTGAATCGCAAAACAAACTATCTTAGTGTTTCTGAAATTTGATGAAAAGTTATGTAATAAAAGATACGATACAAATGATCTAAAAACACGTTATTTGAACTCCTCAAAGCGTTCAAATCTTTTTTTGAATCGAAAAACAAACTTTCTTAGTGTTTGTGAAGTTTGGTGAAAAGTTATGTACCAAAAGATACGATACAAATGATCTAAAAACACGTTATTTGAACTCCTCAAAGCGTTAAAATCTTGTTTTGAATCCAAAAACAAAGTTTCATCGTGTTTGTGAAATTTGGTGAAACGTTATGTAGTAAAAGATACGATACAAATGATCTAAAAACACGTTATTTTAACTCCTCAAAACGTTAAAATCTTGTTTCGAATCGAAAAACAATCTTTCTTAGTGTTTGTGAAATTTGGTGAAAAGTTATGTAGTAAAAGATACGATACAAATGATCTAAAAACACGTTATTTGAACTCCTCAAAGAGTTCAAATCTTGTTTTGAATCGAAAAACAAACTTTCTATGTGTTTGTGAAATTCGGTGAAAAGTTATGTAGTAAAAGATACGATACAAATGATCTAAAAACACGTTATTTGAACTCCTCAAAGCATTAAAAGTTTGTTTTCAATCGAAAAACAAACTATCTCAGTGTTTGTGAAATTTGGTGAAAAGTTATGTAGTAAAAGATACGACACAAATGATCTAAAAACTCTTTATTTGAACTACTCAAAGCGTTAAAATCTTGTTTTGAATCGAAAAACAAACTATCTTAGTGTTTGTGAAATTCTGTGAAAAGTTATGTAATAAAAGATACGATACAAATGATCTAAAAACACGTAATTTGAACTCCTCAAAGCGTTAAAATCTTGTTTTGAATCGAAAAACCAACTTTCTTAGTGTTTGTGAAATTTGGTGAAAAGTTATGTTGTAAAAGATACGATACAAATGATCTAAAAACACGTTATTTGAACTCCTCAAAGCGTTAAAATCTTGTTTCGAATCGAAAAACAAACTTTCTTAGTGTTTGTGAAATTCGGTGAAAAGTTATGTACCAAAAGATATGATACAAATGATCTAAAAACACGTTATTTGAACTCCTCAAAGCATTAAAAGTTTGTTTTCAATCGAAAAACAAACTATCTCAGTGTTTGTGAAATTTGGTGAAAACTTATGTACTAAAATATACGATACAAATGATCTAAAAACACGTTATTTGAACTCCTCAAAGCGTTCAAATCTTGTTTTGAATCGAAAAACAAACTTTCTTAGTGTTTGTGAAATTTGGTGAAAAGTTATGTGTAGTAAAAGATACGACACAAATGATCTAAAAACTCTTTATTTGAACTACTCAAAGCGTTAAAATCTTGTTTTGAATCGAAAAACAAACTTTCTTAGTGTTTGTGAAGTTTGGTGAAAAGTTATGTACCAAAAGATACGATACAAATGATCTAAAAACACGTTATTTGAACTCCTCAAAGCGTTAAAATCTTGTTTTGAATCGGAAAACAAACTTTCTTAGTGTTTGTGAAATTTGGTGAAAAGTTATGTACTAAAAGATACGATACAAATGATCTAAAAACGCGTTATTTGAACTCCTCAAAGCGTTCAAATCTTTTTTTGAATCGAAAAACAAACTTTCTTAGTGTTTGTGAAGTTTGGTGAAAAGTTATGTACCAAAAGATACGATACAAATGATCTAAAAACACGTTATTTGAACTCCTCAAAGCGTTAAAATCTTGTTTTGAATCGAAATACAAACTTTCTTAGTGTTTGTGAAGTTTGGTGAAAAGTTATGTACCAAAAGATACGATACAAATGATCTAAAAACACGTTCTTTGAACTCCTCAAAGCGTTAAAATCTTGTTTTGAATCGAAAAACAAACTTTGTTAGGGTTTGTGAAATTTGGTGAAAAGTTATGTACTAAAAGATACGATACAAATGATCTAAAAATACGTTATTTGAACTCCTCAATGCGTTAAAATCTTGTTTTGAATCGAAAAACAAACTTTCTTAGTGTTTGTGAAATTTGGTGAAAAGTTATGTACTAAAACATACGATACAAATGATCTAAAAACACGTTATTTGAACTCCTCAAAGCATTAAAAGTTTGATTTCAATCGAAAAACATACTTTCTTAGTGTTTGTGAAATTTGGTGAAAAGTTATGCAGTAAAAGATACGATACAAATAATCTAAAAACACGTTATTTGAGCTCCTCAGAGCGTTAAAAGCTTGTTTTGAATCGAAAAACAAACTATCTCAGTGTATGTGAAATTTGTTGAAAAGTTATGTTGTAAAAGATACGATACAAATGATCTAAAAGCTAGTTATTTGAAATCCTCAAAGCGTTAAAATCTTGTTTTGAATCGAAAAACAAACTTTCTTAGTGTTTGTGAAATTTGGTGAAAAGTTATGTAGTAAAAGATACGATACAAATGATCTAAAAACACGTTATTTGAACTCATCAAAGCGTTAAAATCTTGTTTTGAATCGAAAAACAAACTTTCTTAGTGTTTGTGAAATTTGGTGAAAAGTTATGTAGTAAAAGATACGACACAAATGATCTAAAAACTCTTTATTTGAACTACTCAAAGCGTTAAAATCTTGTTTTGAATCGCAAAACAAACTATCTTAGTGTTTCTGAAATTTGATGAAAAGTTATGTAATAAAAGATACGATACAAATGATCTAAAAACACGTTATTTGAACTCCTCAAAGCGTTCAAATCTTTTTTTGAATCGAAAAACAAACTTTCTTAGTGTTTGTGAAGTTTGGTGAAAAGTTATGTACCAAAAGATACGATACAAATGATCTAAAAACACGTTATTTGAACTCCTCAAAGCGTTAAAATCTTGTTTTGAATCCAAAAACAAAGTTTCATCGTGTTTGTGAAATTTGGTGAAACGTTATGTAGTAAAAGATACGATACAAATGATCTAAAAACACGTTATTTTAACTCCTCAAAACGTTAAAATCTTGTTTCGAATCGAAAAACAATCTTTCTTAGTGTTTGTGAAATTTGGTGAAAAGTTATGTAGTAAAAGATACGATACAAATGATCTAAAAACACGTTATTTGAACTCCTCAAAGAGTTCAAATCTTGTTTTGAATCGAAAAACAAACTTTCTATGTGTTTGTGAAATTCGGTGAAAAGTTATGTAGTAAAAGATACGATACAAATGATCTAAAAACACGTTATTTGAACTCCTCAAAGCATTAAAAGTTTGTTTTCAATCGAAAAACAAACTATCTCAGTGTTTGTGAAATTTGGTGAAAAGTTATGTAGTAAAAGATACGACACAAATGATCTAAAAACTCTTTATTTGAACTACTCAAAGCGTTAAAATCTTGTTTTGAATCGAAAAACAAACTATCTTAGTGTTTGTGAAATTCTGTGAAAAGTTATGTAATAAAAGATACGATACAAATGATCTAAAAACACGTAATTTGAACTCCTCAAAGCGTTAAAATCTTGTTTTGAATCGAAAAACCAACTTTCTTAGTGTTTGTGAAATTTGGTGAAAAGTTATGTTGTAAAAGATACGATACAAATGATCTAAAAACACGTTATTTGAACTCCTCAAAGCGTTAAAATCTTGTTTCGAATCGAAAAACAAACTTTCTTAGTGTTTGTGAAATTCGGTGAAAAGTTATGTACCAAAAGATATGATACAAATGATCTAAAAACACGTTATTTGAACTCCTCAAAGCATTAAAAGTTTGTTTTCAATCGAAAAACAAACTATCTCAGTGTTTGTGAAATTTGGTGAAAACTTATGTACTAAAATATACGATACAAATGATCTAAAAACACGTTATTTGAACTCCTCAAAGCGTTCAAATCTTGTTTTGAATCGAAAAACAAACTTTCTTAGTGTTTGTGAAATTTGGTGAAAAGTTATGTGTAGTAAAAGATACGACACAAATGATCTAAAAACTCTTTATTTGAACTACTCAAAGCGTTAAAATCTTGTTTTGAATCGAAAAACAAACTTTCTTAGTGTTTGTGAAGTTTGGTGAAAAGTTATGTACCAAAAGATACGATACAAATGATCTAAAAACACGTTATTTGAACTCCTCAAAGCGTTAAAATCTTGTTTTGAATCGGAAAACAAACTTTCTTAGTGTTTGTGAAATTTGGTGAAAAGTTATGTACTAAAAGATACGATACAAATGATCTAAAAACGCGTTATTTGAGCTCCTCAAAGCGTTCAAATCTTTTTTTGAATCGAAAAACAAACTTTCTTAGTGTTTGTGAAGTTTGGTGAAAAGTTATGTACCAAAAGATACGATACAAATGATCTAAAAACACGTTATTTGAACTCCTCAAAGCGTTAAAATCTTGTTTTGAATCGAAATACAAACTTTCTTAGTGTTTGTGAAGTTTGGTGAAAAGTTATGTACCAAAAGATACGATACAAATGATCTAAAAACACGTTCTTTGAACTCCTCAAAGCGTTAAAATCTTGTTTTGAATCGAAAAACAAACTTTGTTAGGGTTTGTGAAATTTGGTGAAAAGTTATGTACTAAAAGATACGATACAAATGATCTAAAAATACGTTATTTGAACTCCTCAATGCGTTAAAATCTTGTTTTGAATCGAAAAACAAACTTTCTTAGTGTTTGTGAAATTTGGTGAAAAGTTATGTACTAAAACATACGATACAAATGATCTAAAAACACGTTATTTGAACTCCTCAAAGCATTAAAAGTTTGATTTCAATCGAAAAACATACTTTCTTAGTGTTTGTGAAATTTGGTGAAAAGTTATGCAGTAAAAGATACGATACAAATAATCTAAAAACACGTTATTTGAGCTCCTCAGAGCGTTAAAAGCTTGTTTTGAATCGAAAAACAAACTATCTCAGTGTATGTGAAATTTGTTGAAAAGTTATGTTGTAAAAGATACGATACAAATGATCTAAAAGCTAGTTATTTGAAATCCTCAAAGCGTTAAAATCTTGTTTTGAATCGAAAAACAAACTTTCTTAGTGTTTGTGAAATTTGGTGAAAAGTTATGTAGTAAAAGATACGATACAAATGATCTAAAAACACGTTATTTGAACTCATCAAAGCGTTAAAATCTTGTTTTGAATCGAAAAACAAACTTTCTTAGTGTTTGTGAAATTTGGTGAAAAGTTATGTAGTAAAAGATACGACACAAATGATCTAAAAACTCTTTATTTGAACTACTCAAAGCGTTAAAATCTTGTTTTGAATCGCAAAACAAACTATCTTAGTGTTTCTGAAATTTGATGAAAAGTTATGTAATAAAAGATACGATACAAATGATCTAAAAACACGTTATTTGAACTCCTCAAAGCGTTCAAATCTTTTTTTGAATCGAAAAACAAACTTTCTTAGTGTTTGTGAAGTTTGGTGAAAAGTTATGTACCAAAAGATACGATACAAATGATCTAAAAACACGTTATTTGAACTCCTCAAAGCGTTAAAATCTTGTTTTGAATCCAAAAACAAAGTTTCATCGTGTTTGTGAAATTTGGTGAAACGTTATGTAGTAAAAGATACGATACAAATGATCTAAAAACACGTTATTTTAACTCCTCAAAACGTTAAAATCTTGTTTCGAATCGAAAAACAATCTTTCTTAGTGTTTGTGAAATTTGGTGAAAAGTTATGTAGTAAAAGATACGATACAAATGATCTAAAAACACGTTATTTGAACTCCTCAAAGAGTTCAAATCTTGTTTTGAATCGAAAAACAAACTTTCTATGTGTTTGTGAAATTCGGTGAAAAGTTATGTAGTAAAAGATACGATACAAATGATCTAAAAACACGTTATTTGAACTCCTCAAAGCATTAAAAGTTTGTTTTCAATCGAAAAACAAACTATCTCAGTGTTTGTGAAATTTGGTGAAAAGTTATGTAGTAAAAGATACGACACAAATGATCTAAAAACTCTTTATTTGAACTACTCAAAGCGTTAAAATCTTGTTTTGAATCGAAAAACAAACTATCTTAGTGTTTGTGAAATTCTGTGAAAAGTTATGTAATAAAAGATACGATACAAATGATCTAAAAACACGTAATTTGAACTCCTCAAAGCGTTAAAATCTTGTTTTGAATCGAAAAACCAACTTTCTTAGTGTTTGTGAAATTTGGTGAAAAGTTATGTTGTAAAAGATACGATACAAATGATCTAAAAACACGTTATTTGAACTCCTCAAAGCGTTAAAATCTTGTTTCGAATCGAAAAACAAACTTTCTTAGTGTTTGTGAAATTCGGTGAAAAGTTATGTACCAAAAGATATGATACAAATGATCTAAAAACACGTTATTTGAACTCCTCAAAGCATTAAAAGTTTGTTTTCAATCGAAAAACAAACTATCTCAGTGTTTGTGAAATTTGGTGAAAACTTATGTACTAAAATATACGATACAAATGATCTAAAAACACGTTATTTGAACTCCTCAAAGCGTTCAAATCTTGTTTTGAATCGAAAAACAAACTTTCTTAGTGTTTGTGAAATTTGGTGAAAAGTTATGTGTAGTAAAAGATACGACACAAATGATCTAAAAACTCTTTATTTGAACTACTCAAAGCGTTAAAATCTTGTTTTGAATCGAAAAACAAACTTTCTTAGTGTTTGTGAAGTTTGGTGAAAAGTTATGTACCAAAAGATACGATACAAATGATCTAAAAACACGTTATTTGAACTCCTCAAAGCGTTAAAATCTTGTTTTGAATCGGAAAACAAACTTTCTTAGTGTTTGTGAAATTTGGTGAAAAGTTATGTACTAAAAGATACGATACAAATGATCTAAAAACGCGTTATTTGAGCTCCTCAAAGCGTTCAAATCTTTTTTTGAATCGAAAAACAAACTTTCTTAGTGTTTGTGAAGTTTGGTGAAAAGTTATGTACCAAAAGATACGATACAAATGATCTAAAAACACGTTATTTGAACTCCTCAAAGCGTTAAAATCTTGTTTTGAATCGAAATACAAACTTTCTTAGTGTTTGTGAAGTTTGGTGAAAAGTTATGTACCAAAAGATACGATACAAATGATCTAAAAACACGTTCTTTGAACTCCTCAAAGCGTTAAAATCTTGTTTTGAATCGAAAAACAAACTTTGTTAGGGTTTGTGAAATTTGGTGAAAAGTTATGTACTAAAAGATACGATACAAATGATCTAAAAATACGTTATTTGAACTCCTCAATGCGTTAAAATCTTGTTTTGAATCGAAAAACAAACTTTCTTAGTGTTTGTGAAATTTGGTGAAAAGTTATGTACTAAAACATACGATACAAATGATCTAAAAACACGTTATTTGAACTCCTCAAAGCATTAAAAGTTTGATTTCAATCGAAAAACATACTTTCTTAGTGTTTGTGAAATTTGGTGAAAAGTTATGCAGTAAAAGATACGATACAAATAATCTAAAAACACGTTATTTGAGCTCCTCAGAGCGTTAAAAGCTTGTTTTGAATCGAAAAACAAACTATCTCAGTGTATGTGAAATTTGTTGAAAAGTTATGTTGTAAAAGATACGATACAAATGATCTAAAAGCTAGTTATTTGAAATCCTCAAAGCGTTAAAATCTTGTTTTGAATCGAAAAACAAACTTTCTTAGTGTTTGTGAAATTTGGTGAAAAGTTATGTAGTAAAAGATACGATACAAATGATCTAAAAACACGTTATTTGAACTCATCAAAGCGTTAAAATCTTGTTTTGAATCGAAAAACAAACTTTCTTAGTGTTTGTGAAATTTGGTGAAAAGTTATGTAGTAAAAGATACGACACAATTGATCTAAAAACTCTTTATTTGAACTACTCAAAGCGTTAAAATCTTGTTTTGAATCGCAAAACAAACTATCTTAGTGTTTCTGAAATTTGATGAAAAGTTATGTAATAAAAGATACGATACAAATGATCTAAAAACACGTTATTTGAACTCCTCAAAGCGTTCAAATCTTTTTTTGAATCGAAAAACAAACTTTCTTAGTGTTTGTGAAGTTTGGTGAAAAGTTATGTACCAAAAGATACGATACAAATGATCTAAAAACACGTTATTTGAACTCCTCAAAGCGTTAAAATCTTGTTTTGAATCCAAAAACAAAGTTTCATCGTGTTTGTGAAATTTGGTGAAACGTTATGTAGTAAAAGATACGATACAAATGATCTAAAAACACGTTATTTTAACTCCTCAAAGCGTTAAAATCTTGTTTCGAATCGAAAAACAATCTTTCTTAGTGTTTGTGAAATTTGGTAAAAAGTTATGTAGTAAAAGATACGATACAAATGATCTAAAAACACGTTATTTGAACTCCTCAAAGCGTTCAAATCTTTTTTTGAATCGAAAAACAAACTTTCTTAGTGTTTGTGAAATTTGGTGAAAAGTTATGTACTAAAAGATACGATACAAATGATCTAAAAACACGTTATTTGAACTCCTCAAAGCGTTAAAATCTTGTTTTGAATAGAAAAACATTCTTTCTTAGTGTTTGTGAAGTTTGGTGAAAAGTTATGTAGTAAAAGATACGATACAAATGATCTAAAAACACGTTATTTGAGCTCCTCAAAGCGTTAAAATCTTGTTTTGTATCGAAAAACAAACTATCTTAGTGTATGTGAAATTTGGTGAAAAGTTATGTTGTAAAAGATACGATACAAATGATCTAAAAACACGTTATTTGAACTCCTCAAAGCGTTAAAATCTTGTTTCGAATCGAAAAACAAACTTTCTTAGTGTTTGTGAAATTCGGTGAAAAGTTATGTACCAAAAGATATGATACAAATGATCTAAAAACACGTTATTTGAACTCCTCAAAGCATTAAAAGTTTGTTTTCAATCGAAAAACAAACTATCTCAGTGTTTGTGAAATTTGGTGAAAACTTATGTACTAAAATATACGATACAAATGATCTAAAAACACGTTATTTGAACTCCTCAAAGCGTTCAAATCTTGTTTTGAATCGAAAAACAAACTTTCTTAGTGTTTGTGAAATTTGGTGAAAAGTTATGTAGTAAAAGATACGACACAAATGATCTAAAAACTCTTTATTTGAACTACTCAAAGCGTTAAAATCTTGTTTTGAATCGAAAAACAAACTTTCTTAGTGTTTGTGAAGTTTGGTGAAAAGTTATGTACCAAAAGATACGATACAAATGATCTAAAAACACGTTATTTGAACTCCTCAAAGCGTTAAAATCTTGTTTTGAATCGGAAAACAAACTTTCTTAGTGTTTGTGAAATTTGGTGAAAAGTTATGTACTAAAAGATACGATACAAATGATCTAAAAACGCGTTATTTGAGCTCCTCAAAGCGTTCAAATCTTTTTTTGAATCGAAAAACAAACTTTCTTAGTGTTTGTGAAGTTTGGTGAAAAGTTATGTACCAAAAGATACGATACAAATGATCTAAAAACACGTTATTTGAACTCCTCAAAGCGTTAAAATCTTGTTTTGAATCGAAATACAAACTTTCTTAGTGTTTGTGAAGTTTGGTGAAAAGTTATGTACCAAAAGATACGATACAAATGATCTAAAAACACGTTCTTTGAACTCCTCAAAGCGTTAAAATCTTGTTTTGAATCGAAAAACAAACTTTGTTAGGGTTTGTGAAATTTGGTGAAAAGTTATGTACTAAAAGATACGATACAAATGATCTAAAAATACGTTATTTGAACTCCTCAATGCGTTAAAATCTTGTTTTGAATCGAAAAACAAACTTTCTTAGTGTTTGTGAAATTTGGTGAAAAGTTATGTACTAAAACATACGATACAAATGATCTAAAAACACGTTATTTGAACTCCTCAAAGCATTAAAAGTTTGATTTCAATCGAAAAACATACTTTCTTAGTGTTTGTGAAATTTGGTGAAAAGTTATGCAGTAAAAGATACGATACAAATAATCTAAAAACACGTTATTTGAGCTCCTCAGAGCGTTAAAAGCTTGTTTTGAATCGAAAAACAAACTATCTCAGTGTATGTGAAATTTGTTGAAAAGTTATGTTGTAAAAGATACGATACAAATGATCTAAAAGCTAGTTATTTGAAATCCTCAAAGCGTTAAAATCTTGTTTTGAATCGAAAAACAAACTTTCTTAGTGTTTGTGAAATTTGGTGAAAAGTTATGTAGTAAAAGATACGATACAAATGATCTAAAAACACGTTATTTGAACTCATCAAAGCGTTAAAATCTTGTTTTGAATCGAAAAACAAACTTTCTTAGTGTTTGTGAAATTTGGTGAAAAGTTATGTAGTAAAAGATACGACACAAATGATCTAAAAACTCTTTATTTGAACTACTCAAAGCGTTAAAATCTTGTTTTGAATCGCAAAACAAACTATCTTAGTGTTTCTGAAATTTGATGAAAAGTTATGTAATAAAAGATACGATACAAATGATCTAAAAACACGTTATTTGAACTCCTCAAAGCGTTCAAATCTTTTTTTGAATCGAAAAACAAACTTTCTTAGTGTTTGTGAAGTTTGGTGAAAAGTTATGTACCAAAAGATACGATACAAATGATCTAAAAACACGTTATTTGAACTCCTCAAAGCGTTAAAATCTTGTTTTGAATCCAAAAACAAAGTTTCATCGTGTTTGTGAAATTTGGTGAAACGTTATGTAGTAAAAGATACGATACAAATGATCTAAAAACACGTTATTTTAACTCCTCAAAGCGTTAAAATCTTGTTTCGAATCGAAAAACAATCTTTCTTAGTGTTTGTGAAATTTGGTGAAAAGTTATGTAGTAAAAGATACGATACAAATGATCTAAAAACACGTTATTTGAACTCCTCAAAGCGTTCAAATCTTTTTTTGAATCGAAAAACAAACTTTCTTAGTGTTTGTGAAATTTGGTGAAAAGTTATGTACTAAAAGATACGATACAAATGATCTAAAAACACGTTATTTGAACTCCTCAAAGCGTTAAAATCTTGTTTTGAATAGAAAAACATTCTTTCTTAGTGTTTGTGAAGTTTGGTGAAAAGTTATGTAGTAAAAGATACGATACAAATGATCTAAAAACACGTTATTTGAGCTCCTCAAAGCGTTAAAATCTTGTTTTGTATCGAAAAACAAACTATCTTAGTGTATGTGAAATTTGGTGAAAAGTTATGTTGTAAAAGATACGATACAAATGATCTAAAAACACGTTATTTGAACTCCTCAAAGCGTTCAAATCTTTTTTTGAATCGAAAAACAAACTTTCTTAGTGTTTGTGAAATTTGGTGAAAAGTTATGTACTAAAAGATACGATACAAATGATCTAAAAACACGTTATTTGAACTCCTCAAAGCGTTAAAATCTTGTTTTGAATAGAAAAACATTCTTTCTTAGTGTTTGTGAAGTTTGGTGAAAAGTTATGTAGTAAAAGATACGATACAAATGATCTAAAAACACGTTATTTGAGCTCCTCAAAGCGTTAAAATCTTGTTTTGAATCGAAAAACAAACTATCTTAGTGTATGTGAAATTTGGTGAAAAGTTATGTTGTAAAAGATACGATACAAATGATCTAAAAACACGTTATTTGAACTCCTCAAAGCGTTAAAAGCTTGTTTTGAATCGAAAAACAAACTATCTCAGTGTATGTGAAATTTGGTGAAAAGTTATGTTGTAAAAGATACGATACAAATGATCTAAAAGCTAGTTATTTGAAATCCTCAAAGCGTTAAAATCTTGTTTTGAATCGAAAAACAAACTTTCTTAGTGTTTGTGAAATTTGGTGAAAAGTTATGTAGTAAAAGATACGATACAAATGATCTAAAAACACGTTATTTGAACTCATCAAAGCGTTAAAATCTTGTTTTGAATCGAAAAACAAACTTTCTTAGTGTTTGTGAAATTTGGTGAAAAGTTATGTAGTAAAAGATACGACACAAATGATCTAAAAACTCTTTATTTGAACTACTCAAAGCGTTAAAATCTTGTTTTGAATCGCAAAACAAACTATCTTAGTGTTTCTGAAATTTGATGAAAAGTTATGTAATAAAAGATACGATACAAATGATCTAAAAACACGTTATTTGAACTCCTCAAAGCGTTCAAATCTTTTTTTGAATCGAAAAACAAACTTTCTTAGTGTTTGTGAAGTTTGGTGAAAAGTTATGTACCAAAAGATACGATACAAATGATCTAAAAACACGTTATTTGAACTCCTCAAAGCGTTAAAATCTTGTTTTGAATCCGAAAACAAAGTTTCATCGTGTTTGTGAAATTTGGTGAAACGTTATGTAGTAAAAGATACGATACAAATGATCTAAAAACACGTTATTTTAACTCCTCAAAACGTTAAAATCTTGTTTCGAATCGAAAAACAATCTTTCTTAGTGTTTGTGAAATTTGGTGAAAAGTTATGTAGTAAAAGATACGATACAAATGATCTAAAAACACGTTATTTGAACTCCTCAAAGAGTTCAAATCTTGTTTTGAATCGAAAAACAAACTTTCTATGTGTTTGTGAAATTCGGTGAAAAGTTATGTAGTAAAAGATACGATACAAATGATCTAAAAACACGTTATTTGAACTCCTCAAAGCATTAAAAGTTTGTTTTCAATCGAAAAACAAACTATCTCAGTGTTTGTGAAATTTGGTGAAAAGTTATGTAGTAAAAGATACGACACAAATGATCTAAAAACTCTTTATTTGAACTACTCAAAGCGTTAAAATCTTGTTTTGAATCGAAAAACAAACTATCTTAGTGTTTGTGAAATTTGGTGAAAAGTTATGTTGTAAAAGATACGATACAAATGATCTAAAAACACGTTATTTGAACTCCTCAAAGCGTTAAAATCTTGTTTCGAATCGAAAAACAAACTTTCTTAGTGTTTGTGAAATTCGGTGAAAAGTTATGTACCAAAAGATATGATACAAATGATCTAAAAACACGTTATTTGAACTCCTCAAAGCATTAAAAGTTTGTTTTCAATCGAAAAACAAACTATCTCAGTGTTTGTGAAATTTGGTGAAAACTTATGTACTAAAATATACGATACAAATGATCTAAAAACACGTTATTTGAACTCCTCAAAGCGTTCAAATCTTGTTTTGAATCGAAAAACAAACTTTCTTAGTGTTTGTGAAATTTGGTGAAAAGTTATGTAGTAAAAGATACGACACAAATGATCTAAAAACTCTTTATTTGAACTACTCAAAGCGTTAAAATCTTGTTTTGAATCGAAAAACAAACTTTCTTAGTGTTTGTGAAGTTTGGTGAAAAGTTATGTACCAAAAGATACGATACAAATGATCTAAAAACACGTTATTTGAACTCCTCAAAGCGTTAAAATCTTGTTTTGAATCGGAAAACAAACTTTCTTAGTGTTTGTGAAATTTGGTGAAAAGTTATGTACTAAAAGATACGATACAAATGATCTAAAAACGGGTTATTTGAACTCCTCAAAGCGTTCAAATCTTTTTTTGAATCGAAAAACAAACTTTCTTAGTGTTTGTGAAGTTTGGTGAAAAGTTATGTACCAAAAGATACGATACAAATGATCTAAAAACACGTTATTTGAACTCCTCAAAGCGTTAAAATCTTGTTTTGAATCGAAAAACAAACTTTCTTAGTGTTTGTGAAGTTTGGTGAAAAGTTATGTACCAAAAGATACGATACAAATGATCTAAAAACACGTTCTTTGAACTCCTCAAAGCGTTAAAATCTTGTTTTGAATCGAAAAACAAACTTTGTTAGGGTTTGTGAAATTTGGTGAAAAGTTATGTACTAAAAGATACGATACAAATGATCTAAAAATACGTTATTTGAACTCCTCAATGCGTTAAAATCTTGTTTTGAATCGAAAAACAAACTTTCTTAGTGTTTGTGAAATTTGGTGAAAAGTTATGTACTAAAACATACGATACAAATGATCTAAAAACACGTTATTTGAACTCCTCAAAGCATTAAAAGTTTGATTTCAATCGAAAAACATACTTTCTTAGTGTTTGTGAAATTTGGTGAAAAGTTATGCAGTAAAAGATACGATACAAATAATCTAAAAACACGTTATTTGAGCTCCTCAGAGCGTTAAAAGCTTGTTTTGAATCGAAAAACAAACTATCTCAGTGTATGTGAAATTTGTTGAAAACTTATGTTGTAAAAGATACGATACAAATGATCTAAAAGCTAGTTATTTGAAATCCTCAAAGCGTTAAAATCTTGTTTTGAATCGAAAAACAAACTTTCTTAGTGTTTGTGAAATTTGGTGAAAAGTTATGTAGTAAAAGATACGATACAAATGATCTAAAAACACGTTATTTGAACTCATCAAAGCGTTAAAATCTTGTTTTGAATCGAAAAACAAACTTTCTTAGTGTTTGTGAAATTTGGTGAAAAGTTATGTAGTAAAAGATACGACACAAATGATCTAAAAACTCTTTATTTGAACTACTCAAAGCGTTAAAATCTTGTTTTGAATCGCAAAACAAACTATCTTAGTGTTTCTGAAATTTGATGAAAAGTTATGTAATAAAAGATACGATACAAATGATCTAAAAACACGTTATTTGAACTCCTCAAAGCGTTCAAATCTTTTTTTGAATCGAAAAACAAACTTTCTTAGTGTTTGTGAAGTTTGGTGAAAAGTTATGTACCAAAAGATACGATACAAATGATCTAAAAACACGTTATTTGAACTCCTCAAAGCGTTAAAATCTTGTTTTGAATCCAAAAACAAAGTTTCATCGTGTTTGTGAAATTTGGTGAAACGTTATGTAGTAAAAGATACGATACAAATGATCTAAAAACACGTTATTTTAACTCCTCAAAACGTTAAAATCTTGTTTCGAATCGAAAAACAATCTTTCTTAGTGTTTGTGAAATTTGGTGAAAAGTTATGTAGTAAAAGATACGATACAAATGATCTAAAAACACGTTATTTGAACTCCTCAAAGAGTTCAAATCTTGTTTTGAATCGAAAAACAAACTTTCTATGTGTTTGTGAAATTCGGTGAAAAGTTATGTAGTAAAAGATACGATACAAATGATCTAAAAACACGTTATTTGAACTCCTCAAAGCATTAAAAGTTTGTTTTCAATCAAAAAACAAACTATCTCAGTGTTTGTGAAATTTGGTGAAAAGTTATGTAGTAAAAGATACGACACAAATGATCTAAAAACTCTTTATTTGAACTACTCAAAGCGTTAAAATCTTGTTTTGAATCGAAAAACAAACTATCTTAGTGTTTGTGAAATTCTGTGAAAAGTTATGTAATAAAAGATACGATACAAATGATCTAAAAACACGTAATTTGAACTCCTCAAAGCGTTAAAATCTTGTTTTGAATTGAAAAACCAACTTTCTTAGTGTTTGTGAAATTTGGTGAAAAGTTATGTTGTAAAAGATACGATACAAATGATCTAAAAACACGTTATTTGAACTCCTCAAAGCGTTAAAATCTTGTTTCGAATCGAAAAACAAACTTTCTTAGTGTTTGTGAAATTCGGTGAAAAGTTATGTACCAAAAGATATGATACAAATGATCTAAAAACACGTTATTTGAACTCCTCAAAGCATTAAAAGTTTGTTTTCAATCGAAAAACAAACTATCTCAGTGTTTGTGAAATTTGGTGAAAACTTATGTACTAAAATATACGATACAAATGATCTAAAAACACGTTATTTGAACTCCTCAAAGCGTTCAAATCTTGTTTTGAATCGAAAAACAAACTTTCTTAGTGTTTGTGAAATTTGGTGAAAAGTTATGTAGTAAAAGATACGACACAAATGATCTAAAAACTCTTTATTTGAACTACTCAAAGCGTTAAAATCTTGTTTTGAATCGAAAAACAAACTTTCTTAGTGTTTGTGAAGTTTGGTGAAAAGTTATGTACCAAAAGATACGATACAAATGATCTAAAAACACGTTATTTGAACTCCTCAAAGCGTTAAAATCTTGTTTTGAATCGGAAAACAAACTTTCTTAGTGTTTGTGAAATTTGGTGAAAAGTTATGTACTAAAAGATACGATACAAATGATCTAAAAACGCGTTATTTGAACTCCTCAAAGCGTTCAAATCTTTTTTTGAATCGAAAAACAAACTTTCTTAGTGTTTGTGAAGTTTGGTGAAAAGTTATGTACCAAAAGATACGATACAAATGATCTAAAAACACGTTATTTGAACTCCTCAAAGCGTTAAAATCTTGTTTTGAATCGAAATACAAACTTTCTTAGTGTTTGTGAAGTTTGGTGAAAAGTTATGTACCAAAAGATACGATACAAATGATCTAAAAACACGTTCTTTGAACTCCTCAAAGCGTTAAAATCTTGTTTTGAATCGAAAAACAAACTTTGTTAGGGTTTGTGAAATTTGGTGAAAAGTTATGTACTAAAAGATACGATACAAATGATCTAAAAATACGTTATTTGAACTCCTCAATGCGTTAAAATCTTGTTTTGAATCGAAAAACAAACTTTCTTAGTGTTTGTGAAATTTGGTGAAAAGTTATGTACTAAAACATACGATACAAATGATCTAAAAACACGTTATTTGAACTCCTCAAAGCATTAAAAGTTTGATTTCAATCGAAAAACATACTTTCTTAGTGTTTGTGAAATTTGGTGAAAAGTTATGCAGTAAAAGATACGATACAAATAATCTAAAAACACGTTATTTGAGCTCCTCAGAGCGTTAAAAGCTTGTTTTGAATCGAAAAACAAACTATCTCAGTGTATGTGAAATTTGTTGAAAAGTTATGTTGTAAAAGATACGATACAAATGATCTAAAAGCTAGTTATTTGAAATCCTCAAAGCGTTAAAATCTTGTTTTGAATCGAAAAACAAACTTTCTTAGTGTTTGTGAAATTTGGTGAAAAGTTATGTAGTAAAAGATACGATACAAATGATCTAAAAACACGTTATTTGAACTCATCAAAGCGTTAAAATCTTGTTTTGAATCGAAAAACAAACTTTCTTAGTGTTTGTGAAATTTGGTGAAAAGTTATGTAGTAAAAGATACGACACAAATGATCTAAAAACTCTTTATTTGAACTACTCAAAGCGTTAAAATCTTGTTTTGAATCGCAAAACAAACTATCTTAGTGTTTCTGAAATTTGATGAAAAGTTATGTAATAAAAGATACGATACAAATGATCTAAAAACACGTTATTTGAACTCCTCAAAGCGTTCAAATCTTTTTTTGAATCGAAAAACAAACTTTCTTAGTGTTTGTGAAGTTTGGTGAAAAGTTATGTACCAAAAGATACGATACAAATGATCTAAAAACACGTTATTTGAACTCCTCAAAGCGTTAAAATCTTGTTTTGAATCCAAAAACAAAGTTTCATCGTGTTTGTGAAATTTGGTGAAACGTTATGTAGTAAAAGATACGATACAAATGATCTAAAAACACGTTATTTTAACTCCTCAAAGCGTTAAAATCTTGTTTCGAATCGAAAAACAATCTTTCTTAGTGTTTGTGAAATTTGGTGAAAAGTTATGTAGTAAAAGATACGATACAAATGATCTAAAAACACGTTATTTGAACTCCTCAAAGCGTTCAAATCTTTTTTTGAATCGAAAAACAAACTTTCTTAGTGTTTGTGAAATTTGGTGAAAAGTTATGTACTAAAAGATACGATACAAATGATCTAAAAACACGTTATTTGAACTCCTCAAAGCGTTAAAATCTTGTTTTGAATAGAAAAACATTCTTTCTTAGTGTTTGTGAAGTTTGGTGAAAAGTTATGTAGTAAAAGATACGATACAAATGATCTAAAAACACGTTATTTGAGCTCCTCAAAGCGTTAAAATCTTGTTTTGAATCGAAAAACAAACTATCTTAGTGTATGTGAAATTTGGTGAAAAGTTATGTTGTAAAAGATACGATACAAATGATCTAAAAACACGTTATTTGAACTCCTCAAAGCGTTCAAATCTTGTTTCGAATCGAAAAACAAACTTTCTTAGTGTATGTGAAATTTGGTGAAAAGTTATGTAGTAAAAGATACGATACAAATGACCTAAAAACACGTTATTTGAACTCCTCAAATCGTTAAAATCTTGTTTTGAATCGAAAAACAAACTTTCTATGTGTTTGTGAAATTCGGTGAAAAGTTATGTAGTAAAAGATACGATACAAATGATCTAAAAACACGTTATTTGAACTCCTCAAAGCATTAAAAGTTTGTTTTCAATCGAAAAACAAACTATCTCAGTGTTTGTGAAATTTGGTGAAAAGTTATGTAGTAAAAGATACGACACAAATGATCTAAAAACTCTTTATTTGAACTACTCAAAGCGTTAAAATCTTGTTTTGAATCGCAAAACAAACTATCTTAGTGTTTCTGAAATTTGATGAAAAGTTATGTAATAAAAGATACGATACAAATGATCTAAAAACACGTTATTTGAACTCCTCAAAGCGTTAAAATCTTGTTTTGAATCGAAAAACAAACTATCTCAGTGTTTGTGAAATTTGGTGAAAAGTTATGTAGTAAAAGATACGATACAAATGATCTAAAAACACGTTATTTGAACTCCTCAAAGCATTAAAAGTTTGTTTTCAATCGAAAAACCAACTATCTCAGTGTTTGTGAAATTTGGTGAAAAGTTATGTAGTAAAAGATACGATACAAATGATCTAAAAACACGTTATTTGAACTCCTCAAAGCGTTAAAATCTTGTTTCGAATCGAAAAACAAACTTTCTTAGTGTTTGTGAAATTCGGTGAAAAGTTATGTTCTAAAAGATACGATACAAATGATCTAAAAACACGTTATTTGAACTCCTCAAAGCATTAAAAGTTTGTTTTCAATCGAAAAACAAACTATCTCAGT
Source organism: Luzula sylvatica (assembly GCA_946800325.1). Lineage (NCBI taxonomy): Eukaryota > Viridiplantae > Streptophyta > Magnoliopsida > Poales > Juncaceae > Luzula > Luzula sylvatica. The sequence continues at coordinate 2,974,892 of OX326957.1, read as the reverse complement.
GTTTGTGAAATTTGGTGAAAACTTATGTACTAAAATATACGATACAAATGTTCTAAAAACACGTTATTTGAACTCCTCAAAGCGTTCAAATCTTGTTTTGAATCGAAAAACAAACTCTCTTAGTGTTTGTGAAATTTGGTGAAAAGTTATGTTGTAAAAGATACGATACAAATGATCTAAAAACACGTTATTTGAACTCCTCAAAGCGTTAAAATCTTGTTTTGAATCGAAAAACCAACTTTCTTAGTGTTTGTCAAATTTGGTGAAAAGTTATGTAGTAATAGATACGATACAAATGATCTAAAAACACGTTATTTGAACTCCTCAAAGCGTTAAAATCTTGTTTTGAATCGAAAAACAAACTATCTTAGTGTATGTGAAATTTGGTGAAAAGTTATCTTGTAAAAGATACGATACAAATGATCTAAAAACACGTTATTTGAACTCCTCAAAGCGTTAAAATCTTGTTTTGAATCGAAAAACAAACTTTCTTAGTGTTTGTGAAATTTGGTGAAAAGTTATGTAGTAAAAGATACGATACAAATGATCTAAAAACACGTTATTTGAACTCCTCAAAGCGTTAAAATCTTGTTTTGAATCGAAAAACAAACTTTCTTAGTGTTGTGTGAAATTTGGTGAAAAGTTATGTACTAAAAGATACGATACAAATGATCTAAAAACACGTTATTTGAACTCCTCAAAGCGTTCAAATCTTGTTTTGACTCGAAAAACAAACTTTCTTAGTGTTTGTGAAATTTGGTGAAAAGTTATGTACCAAAAGATACGATACAAATGATCTAAAAACACGTTATTTGAACTCCTCAAAGCGTTAAAAGTTTGTTTTCAATCGAAAAACAAACTTTCTTAGTGTTGTGTGAAATTTGGTGAAAAGTTATGTACTAAAAGATACGATACAAATGATCTAAAAACACGTTATTTGAACTCCTCAAAGCGTTAAAATCTTGTTTTGAATCGAAAAACAAACTATCTCAGTGTTTGTGAAATTTTGTGAAAAGTTATGTAGTAAAAGATACGATACAAATGATCTAAAAACACGTTATTTGTACTCCTCAAAGCGTTAAAAGTTTGTTTTGAATCGAAAAACAAACCTTCTTAGTGTTTGTGAAGTTTGGTGAAAAGTTATGTACCAAAAGATACGATACAAATGATCTAAAAACACGTTATTTGAACTCCTCAAAGTGTTAAAATCTTGTTTTGAATCGAAAAACAAACTTTCTTAGTGTTTGTGAAATTTGGTGAAAAGTTATGTAGTAAAAGATACGATACAAATGATCTAAAAACACGTTATTTGAACTCATCAAAGCGTTAAAATCTTGTTTTGAATCGAAAAACAAACTTTCTTAGTGTTTGTGAAATTTGGTGAAAAGTTATGTAGTAAAAGATACGACACAAATGATCTAAAAACTCTTTATTTGAACTACTCAAAGCGTTAAAATCTTGTTTTGAATCGCAAAACAAACTATCTTAGTGTTTCTGAAATTTGATGAAAAGTTATGTAATAAAAGATACGATACAAATGATCTAAAAACACGTTATTTGAACTCCTCAAAGCGTTCAAATCTTTTTTTGAATCGAAAAACAAACTTTCTTAGTGTTTGTGAAGTTTGGTGAAAAGTTATGTACCAAAAGATACGATACAAATGATCTAAAAACACGTTATTTGAACTCCTCAAAGCGTTAAAATCTTGTTTTGAATCCAAAAACAAAGTTTCATCGTGTTTGTGAAATTTGGTGAAACGTTATGTAGTAAAAGATACGATACAAATGATCTAAAAACACGTTATTTTAACTCCTCAAAGCGTTAAAATCTTGTTTCGAATCGAAAAACAATCTTTCTTAGTGTTTGTGAAATTTGGTGAAAAGTTATGTAGTAAAAGATACGATACAAATGATCTAAAAACACGTTATTTGAACTCCACAAAGCGTTCAAATCTTTTTTTGAATCGAAAAACAAACTTTCTTAGTGTTTGTGAAATTTGGTGAAAAGTTATGTACTAAAAGATACGATACAAATGATCTAAAAACACGTTATTTGAACTCCTCAAAGCGTTAAAATCTTGTTTTGAATAGAAAAACATTCTTTCTTAGTGTTTGTGAAGTTTGGTGAAAAGTTATGTAGTAAAAGATACGATACAAATGATCTAAAAACACGTTATTTGAGCTCCTCAAAGCGTTAAAATCTTGTTTTGAATCGAAAAACAAACTATCTTAGTGTATGTGAAATTTGGTGAAAAGTTATGTTGTAAAAGATACGATACAAATGATCTAAAAACACGTTATTTGAACTCCTCAAAGCGTTCAAATCTTGTTTCGAATCGAAAAACAAACTTTCTTAGTGTATGTGAAATTTGGTGAAAAGTTATGTAGTAAAAGATACGATACAAATGACCTAAAAACACGTTATTTGAACTCCTCAAATCGTTAAAATCTTGTTTTGAATCGAAAAACAAACTTTCTATGTGTTTGTGAAATTCGGTGAAAAGTTATGTAGTAAAAGATACGATACAAATGATCTAAAAACACGTTATTTGAACTCCTCAAAGCATTAAAAGTTTGTTTTCAATCGAAAAACAAACTATCTCAGTGTTTGTGAAATTTGGTGAAAAGTTATGTAGTAAAAGATACGACACAAATGATCTAAAAACTCTTTATTTGAACTACTCAAAGCGTTAAAATCTTGTTTTGAATCGCAAAACAAACTATCTTAGTGTTTCTGAAATTTGATGAAAAGTTATGTAATAAAAGATACGATACAAATGATCTAAAAACACGTTATTTGAACTCCTCAAAGCGTTAAAATCTTGTTTTGAATCGAAAAACAAACTATCTCAGTGTTTGTGAAATTTGGTGAAAAGTTATGTAGTAAAAGATACGATACAAATGATCTAAAAACACGTTATTTGAACTCCTCAAAGCATTAAAAGTTTGTTTTCAATCGAAAAACCAACTATCTCAGTGTTTGTGAAATTTGGTGAAAAGTTATGTAGTAAAAGATACGATACAAATGATCTAAAAACACGTTATTTGAACTCCTCAAAGCGTTAAAATCTTGTTTCGAATCGAAAAACAAACTTTCTTAGTGTTTGTGAAATTCGGTGAAAAGTTATGTTCTAAAAGATACGATACAAATGATCTAAAAACACGTTATTTGAACTCCTCAAAGCATTAAAAGTTTGTTTTCAATCGAAAAACAAACTATCTCAGTGTTTGTGAAATTTGGTGAAAACTTATGTACTAAAATATACGATACAAATGTTCTAAAAACACGTTATTTGAACTCCTCAAAGCGTTCAAATCTTGTTTTGAATCGAAAAACAAACTCTCTTAGTGTTTGTGAAATTTGGTGAAAAGTTATGTTGTAAAAGATACGATACAAATGATCTAAAAACACGTTATTTGAACTCCTCAAAGCGTTAAAATCTTGTTTTGAATCGAAAAACCAACTTTCTTAGTGTTTGTCAAATTTGGTGAAAAGTTATGTAGTAATAGATACGATACAAATGATCTAAAAACACGTTATTTGAACTCCTCAAAGCGTTAAAATCTTGTTTTGAATCGAAAAACAAACTATCTTAGTGTATGTGAAATTTGGTGAAAAGTTATCTTGTAAAAGATACGATACAAATGATCTAAAAACACGTTATTTGAACTCCTCAAAGCGTTAAAATCTTGTTTTGAATCGAAAAACAAACTTTCTTAGTGTTTGTGAAATTTGGTGAAAAGTTATGTAGTAAAAGATACGATACAAATGATCTAAAAACACGTTATTTGAACTCCTCAAAGCGTTAAAATCTTGTTTTGAATCGAAAAACAAACTTTCTTAGTGTTGTGTGAAATTTGGTGAAAAGTTATGTACTAAAAGATACGATACAAATGATCTAAAAACACGTTATTTGAACTCCTCAAAGCGTTCAAATCTTGTTTTGACTCGAAAAACAAACTTTCTTAGTGTTTGTGAAATTTGGTGAAAAGTTATGTACCAAAAGATACGATACAAATGATCTAAAAACACGTTATTTGAACTCCTCAAAGCGTTAAAAGTTTGTTTTCAATCGAAAAACAAACTTTCTTAGTGTTGTGTGAAATTTGGTGAAAAGTTATGTACTAAAAGATACGATACAAATGATCTAAAAACACGTTATTTGAACTCCTCAAAGCGTTAAAATCTTGTTTTGAATCGAAAAACAAACTATCTCAGTGTTTGTGAAATTTTGTGAAAAGTTATGTAGTAAAAGATACGATACAAATGATCTAAAAACACGTTATTTGTACTCCTCAAAGCGTTAAAAGTTTGTTTTGAATCGAAAAACAAACCTTCTTAGTGTTTGTGAAGTTTGGTGAAAAGTTATGTACCAAAAGATACGATACAAATGATCTAAAAACACGTTATTTGAACTCCTCAAAGTGTTAAAATCTTGTTTTGAATCGAAAAACAAACTTTCTTAGTGTTTGTGAAATTTGGTGAAAAGTTATGTACCAAAAGATACGATACAAATGATCTAAAATCACGTTATTTGAACTCCTCAAAGCGTCAAAATCTGGTTTTGAATCGAAAAACAAACTTTCTTAGTGTTTGTGAAATTTGGTGAAAAGTTATGTACTAAAAGATACGATACAAATGATCTAAAAACACGTTATTTGAACTCCACAAAGCGTTAAAATCTTGTTTTGAATCCAAAAACAAACTTTCATAGTGTTTGTGAAATTTGGTGAAAAGTTATGTAGTAAAAGATAGGATACAAATGATCTAAAAACACGTTATTTGAACTCCTCAAAGTGTTAAAATCTTGTTTTGAATCGAAAAACAAACTTTCTTAGTGTTTGTGAAATTTGGTGAAAAGTTATGTACCAAAAGATACGATACAAATGATCTAAAAACACGTTATTTGAACTCCTCAAAGCGTTAAAAGTTTGTTTTGAATAGAAAAACATTCTTTCTTAGTGTTTGTGAAATTTGGTGAAAAAGTTATGTAGTAAAAGATACGATACAAATGATCTAAAAACACGTTATTTGAGCTCCTCAGAGCGTTAAAATCTTGTTTTGAATCGAAAAACAAACTTTCTTAGTGTATGTGAAATTTGGTGAAAAGTTATGTTGTAAAAGATACGATACAAATGATCTAAAAACACGTTATTTGAACTCATCAAAGCGTTAAAATCTTGTTTTGAATCGAAAAACAAACTTTCTTAGTGTTTGTGAAATTTGGTGAAAAGTTATGTAGTAAAAGATACGACACAAATGATCTAAAAACTCTTTATTTGAACTACTCAAAGCGTTAAAATCTTGTTTCGAATCGCAAAACAAACTATCTTAGTGTTTCTGAAATTTGATGAAAAGTTATGTAATAAAAGATACGATACAAATGATCTAAAAACACGTTATTTGAACTCCTCAAAGCGTTCAAATCTTTTTTTGAATCGAAAAACAAACTTTCTTAGTGTTTGTGAAGTTTGGTGAAAAGTTATGTACCAAAAGATACGATACAAATGATCTAAAAACACGTTATTTGAACTCCTCAAAGCGTTAAAATCTTGTTTTGAATCCAAAAACAAAGTTTCATCGTGTTTGTGAAATTTGGTGAAACGTTATGTAGTAAAAGATACGATACAAATGATCTAAAAACACGTTATTTTAGCTCCTCAAAGCATTCAAATCTTGTTTTGAATCGAAAAACAAACTTTCTTAGTGTTTGTGAAATTTGGTGAAAAGTTATGTAGTAAAAGATACGATACAAATGATCTAAAAACACGTTATTTGAACTCCTCAAAGCGTTCAAATCTTTTTTTGAATCGAAAAACAAACTTTCTTAGTGTTTGTGAAATTTGGTGAAAAGTTATGTACTAAAAGATACGATACAAATGATCTAAAAACACGTTATTTGAACTCCTCAAAGCGTTAAAATCTTGTTTTGAATAGAAAAACATTCTTTCTTAGTGTTTGTGAAGTTTGGTGAAAAGTTATGTAGTAAAAGATACGATACAAATGATCTAAAAACACGTTATTTGAGCTCCTCAAAGCGTTAAAATCTTGTTTTGAATCGAAAAACAAACTATCTTAGTGTATGTGAAATTTGGTGAAAAGTTATGTTGTAAAAGATACGATACAAATGATCTAAAAACACGTTATTTGAACTCCTCAAAGCGTTCAAATCTTGTTTCGAATCGAAAAACAAACTTTCTTAGTGTATGTGAAATTTGGTGAAAAGTTATGTAGTAAAAGATACGATACAAATGACCTAAAAACACGTTATTTGAACTCCTCAAAGCGTTAAAATCTTGTTTTGAATCGAAAAACAAACTTTCTATGTGTTTGTGAAATTCGGTGAAAAGTTATGTAGTAAAAGATACGATACAAATGATCTAAAAACACGTTATTTGAACTCCTCAAAGTATTAAAAGTTTGTTTTCAATCGAAAAGCAAACTATCTCAGTGTTTGTGAAATTTGGTGAAAAGTTATGTAGTAAAAGATACGACACAAATGATCTAAAAACTCTTTATTTGAACTACTCAAAGCGTTAAAATCTTGTTTTGAATCGCAAAACAAACTATCTTAGTGTTTCTGAAATTTGATGAAAAGTTATGTAATAAAAGATACGATACAAATGATCTAAAAACACGTTATTTGAACTCCTCAAAGCGTTAAAATCTTGTTTTGAATCGAAAAACAAACTATCTCAGTGTTTGTGAAATTTGGTGAAAAGTTATGTAGTAAAAGATACGATACAAATGATCTAAAAACACGTTATTTGAACTCCTCAAAGCATTAAAAGTTTGTTTTCAATCGAAAAACCAACTATCTCAGTGTTTGTGAAATTTGGTGAAAAGTTATGTAGTAAAAGATACGATACAAATGATCTAAAAACACGTTATTTGAACTCCTCAAAGCGTTAAAATCTTGTTTCGAATCGAAAAACAAACTTTCTTAGTGTTTGTGAAATTCGGTGAAAAGTTATGTTCTAAAAGATACGATACAAATGATCTAAAAACACGTTATTTGAACTCCTCAAAGCATTAAAAGTTTGTTTTCAATCGAAAAACAAACTATCTCAGTGTTTGTGAAATTTGGTGAAAACTTATGTACTAAAATATACGATACAAATGTTCTAAAAACACGTTATTTGAACTCCTCAAAGCGTTCAAATCTTGTTTTGAATCGAAAAACAAACTCTCTTAGTGTTTGTGAAATTTGGTGAAAAGTTATGTTGTAAAAGATACGATACAAATGATCTAAAAACACGTTATTTGAACTCCTCAAAGCGTTAAAATCTTGTTTTGAATCGAAAAACCAACTTTCTTAGTGTTTGTCAAATTTGGTGAAAAGTTATGTAGTAATAGATACGATACAAATGATCTAAAAACACGTTATTTGAACTCCTCAAAGCGTTAAAATCTTGTTTTGAATCGAAAAACAAACTATCTTAGTGTATGTGAAATTTGGTGAAAAGTTATCTTGTAAAAGATACGATACAAATGATCTAAAAACACGTTATTTGAACTCCTCAAAGCGTTAAAATCTTGTTTTGAATCGAAAAACAAACTTTCTTAGTGTTTGTGAAATTTGGTGAAAAGTTATGTAGTAAAAGATACGATACAAATGATCTAAAAACACGTTATTTGAACTCCTCAAAGCGTTAAAATCTTGTTTTGAATCGAAAAACAAACTTTCTTAGTGTTGTGTGAAATTTGGTGCAAAGTTATGTACTAAAAGATACGATACAAATGATCTAAAAACACGTTATTTGAACTCCTCAAAGCGTTCAAATCTTGTTTTGACTCGAAAAACAAACTTTCTTAGTGTTTGTGAAATTTGGTGAAAAGTTATGTACCAAAAGATACGATACAAATGATCTAAAAACACGTTATTTGAACTCCTCAAAGCGTTAAAAGTTTGTTTTCAATCGAAAAACAAACTTTCTTAGTGTTGTGTGAAATTTGGTGAAAAGTTATGTACTAAAAGATACGATACAAATGATCTAAAAACACGTTATTTGAACTCCTCAAAGCGTTAAAATCTTGTTTTGAATCGAAAAACAAACTATCTCAGTGTTTGTGAAATTTTGTGAAAAGTTATGTAGTAAAAGATACGATACAAATGATCTAAAAACACGTTATTTGTACTCCTCAAAGCGTTAAAAGTTTGTTTTGAATCGAAAAACAAACCTTCTTAGTGTTTGTGAAGTTTGGTGAAAAGTTATGTACCAAAAGATACGATACAAATGATCTAAAAACACGTTATTTGAACTCCTCAAAGTGTTAAAATCTTGTTTTGAATCGAAAAACAAGCTTTCTTAGTGTTTGTGAAATTTGGTGAAAAGTTATGTACCAAAAGATACGATACAACTGATCTAAAATCACGTTATTTGAACTCCTCAAAGCGTCAAAATCTGGTTTTGAATCGAAAAACAAACTTTCTTAGTGTTTGTGAAATTTGGTGAAAAGTTATGTACTAAAAGATACGATACAAATGATCTAAAAACACGTTATTTGAACTCCACAAAGCGTTAAAATCTTGTTTTGAATCCAAAAACAAACTTTCATAGTGTTTGTGAAATTTGGTGAAAAGTTATGTAGTAAAAGATAGGATACAAATGATCTAAAAACACGTTATTTGAACTCCTCAAAGTGTTAAAATCTTGTTTTGAATCGAAAAACAAACTTTCTTAGTGTTTGTGAAATTTGGTGAAAAGTTATGTACCAAAAGATACGATACAAATGATCTAAAAACACGTTATTTGAACTCCTCAAAGCGTTAAAAGTTTGTTTTGAATAGAAAAACATTCTTTCTTAGTGTTTGTGAAATTTGGTGAAAAAGTTATGTAGTAAAAGATACGATACAAATGATCTAAAAACACGTTATTTGAGCTCCTCAGAGCGTTAAAATCTTGTTTTGAATCGAAAAACAAACTTTCTTAGTGTATGTGAAATTTGGTGAAAAGTTATGTTGTAAAAGATACGATACAAATGATCTAAAAACACGTTATTTGAACTCCTCAAAGCGTTAAAATCTTGTTTTGAATCGAAAAACCAACTTTCTTAGTGTTTGTGAAATTTGGTGAAAATTTATGTAGTAAAAGATACGATACAAATGATCTAAAAACACGTTATTTGAACTCCTCAAAGCGTTCAAATCTTGTTTCGAATCGAAAAACAATCTTTCTTAGTGTATGTGAAATTTGGTGAAAAGTTATGTTGTAAAAGATACGATACAAATGATCTAAAAACACGTTATTTGAACTCCTCAAAGCGTTAAAATCTTGTTTTGAATCGAAAAACCAACTTTCTTAGTGTTTGTGAAATTTGGTGAAAAGTTATGTAGTAAAAGATACGATACAAATGATCTAAAAACACGTTATTTGAACTCCTCAAAGCGTTAAAATCTTGTTTTGAATCGAAAAACAAACTATCTTAGTGTATGTGAAATTTGGTGAAAAGTTATGTTGTAAAAGATACGATACAAATGATCTAAAAACACGTTATTTGAACTCCTCAAAGCGTTAAAATCTTGTTTTGAATCGAAAAACAAACTTTCTTAGTGTTTGTGAAATTTGGTGAAAAGTTATGTAGTAAAAGATACGATACAAATGATCTAAAAACACGTTATTTGAACTCCTCAAAGCGTTAAAATCTTGTTTTGAATCGAAAAACAAACTTTCTTAGTGTTGTGTGAAATTTGGTGAAAAGTTATGTTGTAAAAGATACGATACAAATGATCTAAAAACACGTTATTTGAACTCCTCAAAGCGTTAAAAGCTTGTTTTGACTCGAAAAACAAACTATCTTAGTGTATGTGAAATTTGGTGAAAAGTTATGTTGTAAAAGATACGATACAAATGACCTAAAAACACGTTATTTGAACTCCTCAAAGCGTTAAAATCTTGTTTCGAATCGAAAAACTAACTTTCTTAGTGTTTGTGAAATTCGGTGAAAAGTTACGTACCAAAAGATACGATACAAATGATCTAAAAACACGTTATTTGAACTCCTCAAAGCATTAAAAGTTTGTTTTCAATCGAAAAACAAACTATCTCAGTGTTTGTGAAATTTGGTGAAAACTTATGTACTAAAATATACGATACAAATGATCTAAAAACACGTTATTTGAACTCCTCAAAGCGTTCAAATCTTGTTTTGAATCGAAAAACAAACTTTCTTAGTGTTTGTGAAATTTGGTGAAAAGTTATGTAGTAAAAGATACGACACAAATGATCTAAAAACTCTTTATTTGAACTACTCAAAGCGTTAAAATCTTGTTTTGAATCGAAAAACAAACTTTCTTAGTGTTTGTGAAGTTTGGTGAAAAGTTATGTACCAAAAGATACGATACAAATGATCTAAAAACACGTTATTTGAACTCCTCAAAGCGTTAAAATCTTGTTTTGAATAGAAAAACATTCTTTCTTAGTGTTTGTGAAGTTTGGTGAAAAGTTATGTAGTAAAAGATACGATACAAATGATCTAAAAACACGTTATTTGAGCTCCTCAAAGCGTTAAAATCTTGTTTTGAATCGAAAAACAAACTATCTTAGTGTATGTGAAATTTGGTGAAAAGTTATGTTGTAAAAGATACGATACAAATGATCTAAAAACACGTTATTTGAACTCCTCAAAGCGTTCAAATCTTGTTTCGAATCGAAAAACAAACTTTCTTAGTGTATGTGAAATTTGGTGAAAAGTTATGTAGTAAAAGATACGATACAAATGACCTAAAAACACGTTATTTGAACTCCTCAAAGCGTTAAAATCTTGTTTTGAATCGAAAAACAAACTTTCTATGTGTTTGTGAAATTCGGTGAAAAGTTATGTAGTAAAAGATACGATACAAATGATCTAAAAACACGTTATTTGAACTCCTCAAAGCATTAAAAGTTTGTTTTCAATCGAAAAACAAACTATCTCAGTGTTTGTGAAATTTGGTGAAAAGTTATGTAGTAAAAGATACGACACAAATGATCTAAAAACTCTTTATTTGAACTACTCAAAGCGTTAAAATCTTGTTTTGAATCGCAAAACAAACTATCTTAGTGTTTCTGAAATTTGATGAAAAGTTATGTAATAAAAGATACGATACAAATGATCTAAAAACACGTTATTTGAACTCCTCAAAGCGTTAAAATCTTGTTTTGAATCGAAAAACAAACTATCTCAGTGTTTGTGAAATTTGGTGAAAAGTTATGTAGTAAAAGATACGATACAAATGATCTAAAAACACGTTATTTGAACTCCTCAAAGCATTAAAAGTTTGTTTTCAATCGAAAAACCAACTATCTCAGTGTTTGTGAAATTTGGTGAAAAGTTATGTAGTAAAAGATACGATACAAATGATCTAAAAACACGTTATTTGAACTCCTCAAAGCGTTAAAATCTTGTTTCGAATCGAAAAACAAACTTTCTTAGTGTTTGTGAAATTCGGTGAAAAGTTATGTTCTAAAAGATACGATACAAATGATCTAAAAACACGTTATTTGAACTCCTCAAAGCATTAAAAGTTTGTTTTCAATCGAAAAACAAACTATCTCAGTGTTTGTGAAATTTGGTGAAAACTTATGTACTAAAATATACGATACAAATGTTCTAAAAACACGTTATTTGAACTCCTCAAAGCGTTCAAATCTTGTTTTGAATCGAAAAACAAAATCTCTTAGTGTTTGTGAAATTTGGTGAAAAGTTATGTTGTAAAAGATACGATACAAATGATCTAAAAACACGTTATTTGAACTCCTCAAAGCGTTAAAATCTTGTTTTGAATCGAAAAACCAACTTTCTTAGTGTTTGTCAAATTTGGTGAAAAGTTATGTAGTAATAGATACGATACAAATGATCTAAAAACACGTTATTTGAACTCCTCAAAGCGTTAAAATCTTGTTTTGAATCGAAAAACAAACTATCTTAGTGTATGTGAAATTTGGTGAAAAGTTATCTTGTAAAAGATACGATACAAATGATCTAAAAACACGTTATTTGAACTCCTCAAAGCGTTAAAATCTTGTTTTGAATCGAAAAACAAACTTTCTTAGTGTTTGTGAAATTTGGTGAAAAGTTATGTAGTAAAAGATACGATACAAATGATCTAAAAACACGTTATTTGAACTCCTCAAAGCGTTAAAATCTTGTTTTGAATCGAAAAACAAACTTTCTTAGTGTTGTGTGAAATTTGGTGAAAAGTTATGTACTAAAAGATACGATACAAATGATCTAAAAACACGTTATTTGAACTCCTCAAAGCGTTCAAATCTTGTTTTGACTCGAAAAACAAACTTTCTTAGTGTTTGTGAAATTTGGTGAAAAGTTATGTACCAAAAGATACGATACAAATGATCTAAAAACACGTTATTTGAACTCCTCAAAGCGTTAAAAGTTTGTTTTCAATCGAAAAACAAACTTTCTTAGTGTTGTGTGAAATTTGGTGAAAAGTTATGTACTAAAAGATACGATACAAATGATCTAAAAACACGTTATTTGAACTCCTCAAAGCGTTAAAATCTTGTTTTGAATCGAAAAACAAACTATCTCAGTGTTTGTGAAATTTTGTGAAAAGTTATGTAGTAAAAGATACGATACAAATGATCTAAAAACACGTTATTTGTACTCCTCAAAGCGTTAAAAGTTTGTTTTGAATCGAAAAACAAACCTTCTTAGTGTTTGTGAAGTTTGGTGAAAAGTTATGTACCAAAAGATACGATACAAATGATCTAAAAACACGTTATTTGAACTCCTCAAAGTGTTAAAATCTTGTTTTGAATCGAAAAACAAACTTTCTTAGTGTTTGTGAAATTTGGTGAAAAGTTATGTACCAAAAGATACGATACAAATGATCTAAAATCACGTTATTTGAACTCCTCAAAGCGTCAAAATCTGGTTTTGAATCGAAAAACAAACTTTCTTAGTGTTTGTGAAATTTGGTGAAAAGTTATGTACTAAAAGATACGATACAAATGATCTAAAAACACGTTATTTGAACTCCACAAAGCGTTAAAATCTTGTTTTGAATCCAAAAACAAACTTTCATAGTGTTTGTGAAATTTGGTGAAAAGTTATGTAGTAAAAGATAGGATACAAATGATCTAAAAACACGTTATTTGAACTCCTCAAAGTGTTAAAATCTTGTTTTGAATCGAAAAACAAACTTTCTTAGTGTTTGTGAAATTTGGTGAAAAGTTATGTACCAAAAGATACGATACAAATGATCTAAAAACACGTTATTTGAACTCCTCAAAGCGTTAAAAGTTTGTTTTGAATAGAAAAACATTCTTTCTTAGTGTTTGTGAAATTTGGTGAAAAAGTTATGTAGTAAAAGATACGATACAAATGATCTAAAAACACGTTATTTGAGCTCCTCAGAGCGTTAAAATCTTCTTTTGAATCGAAAAACAAACTTTCTTAGTGTATGTGAAATTTGGTGAAAAGTTATGTTGTAAAAGATACGATACAAATGATCTAAAAACACGTTATTTGAACTCCTCAAAGCGTTAAAATCTTGTTTTGAATCGAAAAACCAACTTTCTTAGTGTTTGTGAAATTTGGTGAAAATTTATGTAGTAAAAGATACGATACAAATGATCTAAAAACACGTTATTTGAACTCCTCAAAGCGTTCAAATCTTGTTTCGAATCGAAAAACAATCTTTCTTAGTGTATGTGAAATTTGGTGAAAAGTTATGTTGTAAAAGATACGATACAAATGATCTAAAAACACGTTATTTGAACTCCTCAAAGCGTTAAAATCTTGTTTTGAATCGAAAAACCAACTTTCTTAGTGTTTGTGAAATTTGGTGAAAAGTTATGTAGTAAAAGATACGATACAAATGATCTAAAAACACGTTATTTGAACTCCTCAAAGCGTTAAAATCTTGTTTTGAATCGAAAAACAAAGTTTCTTAGTGTATGTGAAACTTCGTGAAAAGTTATGTTGTAAAAGATACAATACAAATGATCTATAAACACGTTATTTGAACTCCTCAAAGCATTCAAATCTTGTTTTGAATCGAAAAACAAACTTTCTTAGTGTTTGTGAAATTTGGTGAAAAGTTATGTTGTAAAAGATACGATACAAATGATCTAAAAACACGTTATTTGAACTCCTCAGAGCGTTAAAAGTTTGTTTTGAATCGAAAAACAAACTCTCTTAGTGTTTGTGAAATTTGGTGAAAAGTTATGTTGTAAAAGATACGATACAAATGATCTAAAAACACGTTATTTGAACTCCTCAAAGCGTTAAAAGCTTGTTTTGACTCGAAAAACAAACTATCTTAGTGTATGTGAAATTTGGTGAAAAGTTATGTTGTAAAAGATACGATACAAATGACCTAAAAACACGTTATTTGAACTCCTCAAAGCGTTAAAATCTTGTTTCGAATCGAAAAACTAACTTTCTTAGTGTTTGTGAAATTCGGTGAAAAGTTACGTACCAAAAGATACGATACAAATGATCTAAAAACACGTTATTTGAACTCCTCAAAGCATTAAAAGTTTGTTTTCAATCGAAAAACAAACTATCTCAGTGTTTGTGAAATTTGGTGAAAACTTATGTACTAAAATATACGATACAAATGATCTAAAAACACGTTATTTGAACTCCTCGAAGCGTTCAAATCTTGTTTTGAATCGAAAAACAAACTTTCTTAGTGTTTGTGAAATTTGGTGAAAAGTTATGTAGTAAAAGATACGACACAAATGATCTAAAAACTCTTTATTTGAACTACTCAAAGCGTTAAAATCTTGTTTTGAATCGAAAAACAAACTTTCTTAGTGTTTGTGAAGTTTGGTGAAAAGTTATGTACCAAAAGATACGATACAAATGATCTAAAAACACGTTATTTGAACTCCTCAAAGCGTTAAAATCTTGTTTTGAATCGGAAAACAAACTTTATTAGTGTTTGTGAAATTTGGTGAAAAGTTATGTACTAAAAGATACGATACAAATGATCTAAAAACGCGTTATTTGAACTCCTCAAAGCGTTCAAATCTTTTTTTGAATCGAAAAACAAACTTTCTTAGTGTTTGTGAAGTTTGGTGAAAAGTTATGTACCAAAAGATACGATACAAATGATCTAAAAACATGTTATTTGAACTCCTCAAAGCGTTAAAATCTTGTTTTGAATCGAAAAACAAACTTTCTTAGTGTTTGTGAAGTTTGGTGAAAAGTTATGTACCAAAAGATACGATACAAATGATCTAAAAACACGTTATTTGAACTCCTCAAAGCGTTAAAATCTTGTTTTGAATCGAAAAACAAACTTTGTTAGGGTTTGTGAAATTTGGTGAAAAGTTATGTACTAAAAGATACGATACAAATGATCTAAAAATACGTTATTTGAACTCCTCAAAGCGTTAAAATCTTGTTTTGAATCGAAAAACAAACTTTCTTAGTGTTTGTGAAATTTGGTGAAAAGTTATGTACTAAAACATACGATACAAATGATCTAAAAACACGTTATTTGAACTCCTCAAAGCATTAAAAGTTTGATTTCAATCGAAAAACATACTTTCTTAGTGTTTGTGAAATTTGGTGAAAAGTTATGCAGTAAAAGATACGATACAAATGATCTAAAAACACGTTATTTGAGCTCCTCAGAGCGTTAAAAGCTTGTTTTGAATCGAAAAACAAACTATCTCAGTGTATGTGAAATTTGTTGAAAAGTTATGTTGTAAAAGATACGATACAAATGATCTAAAAGCTAGTTATTTGAAATCCTCAAAGCGTTAAAATCTTGTTTTGAATCGAAAAACAAACTTTCTTAGTGTTTGTGAAATTTGGTGAAAAGTTATGTAGTAAAAGATACGATACAAATGATCTAAAAACACGTTATTTGAACTCATCAAAGCGTTAAAATCTTGTTTTGAATCGAAAAACAAACTTTCTTAGTGTTTGTGAAATTTGGTGAAAAGTTATGTAGTAAAAGATACGACACAAATGATCTAAAAACTCTTTATTTGAACTACTCAAAGCGTTAAAATCTTGTTTTGAATCGCAAAACAAACTATCTTAGTGTTTCTGAAATTTGATGAAAAGTTATGTAATAAAAGATACGATACAAATGATCTAAAAACACGTTATTTGAACTCCTCAAAGCGTTCAAATCTTTTTTTGAATCGAAAAACAAACTTTCTTATTGTTTGTGAAGTTTGGTGAAAAGTTATGTACCAAAAGATACGATACAAATGATCTAAAAACACGTTATTTGAACTCCTCAAAGCGTTAAAATCTTGTTTTGAATCCAAAAACAAAGTTTCATCGTGTTTGTGAAATTTGGTGAAACGTTATGTAGTAAAAGATACGATACAAATGATCTAAAAACACGTTATTTTAACTCCTCAAAGCGTTAAAATCTTGTTTCGAATCGAAAAACAATCTTTCTTAGTGTTTGTGAAATTTGGTGAAAAGTTATGTAGTAAAAGATACGATACAAATGATCTAAAAACACGTTATTTGAACTCCTCAAAGCGTTCAAATCTTTTTTTGAATCGAAAAACAAACTTTCTTAGTGTTTGTGAAATTTGGTGAAAAGTTATGTACTAAAAGATACGATACAAATGATCTAAAAACACGTTATTTGAACTCCTCAAAGCGTTAAAATCTTGTTTTGAATAGAAAAACATTCTTTCTTAGTGTTTGTGAAGTTTGGTGAAAAGTTATGTAGTAAAAGATACGATACAAATGATCTAAAAACACGTTATTTGAGCTCCTCAAAGCGTTAAAATCTTGTTTTGAATCGAAAAACAAACTATCTTAGTGTATGTGAAATTTGGTGAAAAGTTATGTTGTAAAAGATACGATACAAATGATCTAAAAACACGTTATTTGAACTCCTCAAAGCGTTCAAATCTTGTTTCGAATCGAAAAACAAACTTTCTTAGTGTATGTGAAATTTGGTGAAAAGTTATGTAGTAAAAGATACGATACAAATGACCTAAAAACACGTTATTTGAACTCCTCAAAGCGTTAAAATCTTGTTTTGAATCGAAAAACAAACTTTCTATGTGTTTGTGAAATTCGGTGAAAAGTTATGTAGTAAAAGATACGATACAAATGATCTAAAAACACGTTATTTGAACTCCTCAAAGCATTAAAAGTTTGTTTTCAATCGAAAAACAAACTATCTCAGTGTTTGTGAAATTTGGTGAAAAGTTATGTAGTAAAAGATACGACACAAATGATCTAAAAACTCTTTATTTGAACTACTCAAAGCGTTAAAATCTTGTTTTGAATCGCAAAACAAACTATCTTAGTGTTTCTGAAATTTGATGAAAAGTTATGTAATAAAAGATACGATACAAATGATCTAAAAACACGTTATTTGAACTCCTCAAAGCGTTAAAATCTTGTTTTGAATCGAAAAACAAACTATCTCAGTGTTTGTGAAATTTGGTGAAAAGTTATGTAGTAAAAGATACGATACAAATGATCTAAAAACACGTTATTTGAACTCCTCAAAGCATTAAAAGTTTCTTTTCAATCGAAAAACCAACTATCTCAGTGTTTGTGAAATTTGGTGAAAAGTTATGTAGTAAAAGATACGATACAAATGATCTAAAAACACGTTATTTGAACTCCTCAAAGCGTTAAAATCTTGTTTCGAATCGAAAAACAAACTTTCTTAGTGTTTGTGAAATTCGGTGAAAAGTTATGTTCTAAAAGATACGATACAAATGATCTAAAAACACGTTATTTGAACTCCTCAAAGCATTAAAAGTTTGTTTTCAATCGAAAAACAAACTATCTCAGTGTTTGTGAAATTTGGTGAAAACTTATGTACTAAAATATACGATACAAATGATCTAAAAACACGTTATTTGAACTCCTCAAAGCGTTCAAATCTTGTTTTGAATCGAAAAACAAACTCTCTTAGTGTTTGTGAAATTTGGTGAAAAGTTATGTTGTAAAAGATACGATACAAATGATCTAAAAACACGTTATTTGAACTCCTCAAAGCGTTAAAATCTTGTTTTGAATCGAAAAACCAACTTTCTTAGTGTTTGTCAAATTTGGTGAAAAGTTATGTAGTAATAGATACGATACAAATGATCTAAAAACACGTTATTTGAACTCCTCAAAGCGTTAAAATCTTGTTTTGGATCGAAAAACAAACTATCTTAGTGTATGTGAAATTTGGTGAAAAGTTATGTTGTAAAAGATACGATACAAATGATCTAAAAACACGTTATTTGAACTCCTCAAAGCGTTAAAATCTTGTTTTGAATCGAAAAACAAACTTTCTTAGTGTTTGTGAAATTTGGTGAAAAGTTATGTAGTAAAAGATACGATACAAATGATCTAAAAACACGTTATTTGAACTCCTCAAAGCGTTAAAATCTTGTTTTGAATCGAAAAACAAACTTTCTTAGTGTTGTGTGAAATTTGGTGAAAAGTTATGTACTAAAAGATACGATACAAATGATCTAAAAACACGTTATTTGAACTCCTCAAAGCGTTAAAAGCTTGTTTTGACTCGAAAAACAAACTATCTTAGTGTATGTGAAATTTGGTGAAAAGTTATGTTGTAAAAGATACGATACAAATGACCTAAAAACACGTTATTTGAACTCCTCAAAGCGTTAAAATCTTGTTTCGAATCGAAAAACTAACTTTCTTAGTGTTTGTGAAATTCGGTGAAAAGTTACGTACCAAAAAATACGATACAAATGATCTAAAAACACGTTATTTGAACTCCTCAAAGCATTAAAAGTTTGTTTTCAATCGAAAAACAAACTATCTCAGTGTTTGTGAAATTTGGTGAAAACTTATGTACTAAAATATACGATACAAATGATCTAAAAACACGTTATTTGAACTCCTCAAAGCGTTCAAATCTTGTTTTGAATCGAAAAACAAACTTTCTTAGTGTTTGTGAAATTTGGTGAAAAGTTATGTAGTAAAAGATACGACACAAATGATCTAAAAACTCTTTATTTGAACTACTCAAAGCGTTAAAATCTTGTTTTGAATCGAAAAACAAACTTTCTTAGTGTTTGTGAAGTTTGGTGAAAAGTTATGTACCAAAAGATACGATACAAATGATCTAAAAACACGTTATTTGAACTCCTCAAAGCGTTAAAATCTTGTTTTGAATCGGAAAACAAACTTTCTTAGTGTTTGTGAAATTTGGTGAAAAGTTATGTACTAAAAGATACGATACAAATGATCTAAAAACGCGTTATTTGAACTCCTCAAAGCGTTCAAATCTTTTTTTGAATCGAAAAACAAACTTTCTTAGTGTTTGTGAAGTTTGGTGAAAAGTTATGTACCAAAAGATACGATACAAATGATCTAAAAACATGTTATTTGAACTCCTCAAAGCGTTAAAATCTTGTTTTGAATCGAAAAACAAACTTTCTTAGTGTTTGTGAAGTTTGGTGAAAAGTTATGTACCAAAAGATACGATACAAATGATCTAAAAACACGTTATTTGAACTCCTCAAAGCGTTAAAATCTTGTTTTGAATCGAAAAACAAACTTTGTTAGGGTTTGTGAAATTTGGTGAAAAGTTATGTACTAAAAGATACGATACAAATGATCTAAAAATACGTTATTTGAACTCCTCAAAGCGTTAAAATCTTGTTTTGAATCGAAAAACAAACTTTCTTAGTGTTTGTGAAATTTGGTGAAAAGTTATGTACTAAAACATACGATACAAATGATCTAAAAACACGTTATTTGAACTCCTCAAAGCATTAAAAGTTTGATTTCAATCGAAAAACATACTTTCTTAGTGTTTGTGAAATTTGGTGAAAAGTTATGCAGTAAAAGATACGATACAAATGATCTAAAAACACGTTATTTGAGCTCCTCAGAGCGTTAAAAGCTTGTTTTGAATCGAAAAACAAACTATCTCAGTGTATGTGAAATTTGTTGAAAAGTTATGTTGTAAAAGATACGATACAAATGATCTAAAAGCTAGTTATTTGAAATCCTCAAAGCGTTAAAATCTTGTTTTGAATCGAAAAACAAACTTTCTTAGTGTTTGTGAAATTTGGTGAAAAGTTATGTAGTAAAAGATACGATACAAATGATCTAAAAACACGTTATTTGAACTCATCAAAGCGTTAAAATCTTGTTTTGAATCGAAAAACAAACTTTCTTAGTGTTTGTGAAATTTGGTGAAAAGTTATGTAGTAAAAGATACGACACAAATGATCTAAAAACTCTTTATTTGAACTACTCAAAGCGTTAAAATCTTGTTTTGAATCGCAAAACAAACTATCTTAGTGTTTCTGAAATTTGATGAAAAGTTATGTAATAAAAGATACGATACAAATGATCTAAAAACACGTTATTTGAACTCCTCAAAGCGTTCAAATCTTTTTTTGAATCGAAAAACAAACTTTCTTAGTGTTTGTGAAGTTTGGTGAAAAGTTATGTACCAAAAGATACGATACAAATGATCTAAAAACACGTTATTTGAACTCCTCAAAGCGTTAAAATCTTGTTTTGAATCCAAAAACAAAGTTTCATCGTGTTTGTGAAATTTGGTGAAACGTTATGTAGTAAAAGATACGATACAAATGATCTAAAAACACGTTATTTTAACTCCTCAAAGCGTTAAAATCTTGTTTCGAATCGAAAAACAATCTTTCTTAGTGTTTGTGAAATTTGGTGAAAAGTTATGTAGTAAAAGATACGATACAAATGATCTAAAAACACGTTATTTGAACTCATCAAAGCGTTAAAATCTTGTTTTGAATCGAAAAACAAACTTTCTTAGTGTTTGTGAAATTTGGTGAAAAGTTATGTAGTAAAAGATACGACACAAATGATCTAAAAACTCTTTATTTGAACTACTCAAAGCGTTAAAATCTTGTTTTGAATCGCAAAACAAACTATCTTAGTGTTTCTGAAATTTGATGAAAAGTTATGTAATAAAAGATACGATACAAATGATCTAAAAACACGTTATTTGAACTCCTCAAAGCGTTCAAATCTTTTTTTGAATCGAAAAACAAACTTTCTTAGTGTTTGTGAAGTTTGGTGAAAAGTTATGTACCAAAAGATACGATACAAATGATCTAAAAACACGTTATTTGAACTCCTCAAAGCGTTAAAATCTTGTTTTGAATCCAAAAACAAAGTTTTATCGTGTTTGTGAAATTTGGTGAAACGTTATGTAGTAAAAGATACGATACAAATGATCTAAAAACACGTTATTTTAACTCCTCAAAGCGTTAAAATCTTGTTTCGAATCGAAAAACAATCTTTCTTAGTGTTTGTGAAATTTGGTGAAAAGTTATGTAGTAAAAGATACGATACAAATGATCTAAAAACACGTTATTTGAACTCCTCAAAGCGTTCAAATCTTTTTTTGAATCGAAAAACAAACTTTCTTAGTGTTTGTGAAATTTGGTGAAAAGTTATGTACTAAAAGATACGATACAAATGATCTAAAAACACGTTATTTGAACTCCTCAAAGCGTTAAAATCTTGTTTTGAATAGAAAAACATTCTTTCTTAGTGTTTGTGAAGTTTGGTGAAAAGTTATGTAGTAAAAGATACGATACAAATGATCTAAAAACACGTTATTTGAGCTCCTCAAAGCGTTAAAATCTTGTTTTGAATCGAAAAACAAACTATCTTAGTGTATGCGAAATTTGGTGAAAAGTTATGTTGTAAAAGATACGATACAAACGATCTAAAAACACGTTATTTGAACTCCTCAAAGCGTTCAAATCTTGTTTCGAATCGAAAAACAAACTTTCTTAGTGTATGTGAAATTTGGTGAAAAGTCATGTTGTAAAAGATACGATACAAATGACCTAAAAACACGTTATTTGAACTCCTCAAAGCGTTAAAATCTTGTTTTGAATCGAAAAACAAACTTTCTATGTGTTTGTGAAATTCGGTGAAAAGTTATGTAGTAAAAGATACGATACAAATGATCTAAAAACACGTTATTTGAACTCCTCAAAGCATTAAAAGTTTGTTTTCAATCGAAAAACAAACTATCTCAGTGTTTGTGAAATTTGGTGAAAAGTTATGTAGTAAAAGATACGACACAAATGATCTAAAAACTCTTTATTTGAACTACTCAAAGCGTTAAAATCTTGTTTTGAATCGCAAAACAAACTATCTTAGTGTTTCTGAAATTTGATGAAAAGTTATGTAATAAAAGATACGATACAAATGATCTAAAAACACGTTATTTGAACTCCTCAAAGCGTTAAAATCTTGTTTTGAATCGAAAAACAAACTATCTCAGTGTTTGTGAAATTTGGTGAAAAGTTATGTAGTAAAAGATACGATACAAATGATCTAAAAACACGTTATTTGAACTCCTCAAAGCATTAAAAGTTTGTTTTCAATCGAAAAACCAACTATCTCAGTGTTTGTGAAATTTGGTGAAAAGTTATGTAGTAAAAGATACGATACAAATGATCTAAAAACACGTTATTTGAACTCCTCAAAGCGTTAAAATCTTGTTTCGAATCGAAAAACAAACTTTCTTAGTGTTTGTGAAATTCGGTGAAAAGTTATGTTCTAAAAGATACGATACAAATGATCTAAAAACACGTTATTTGAACTCCTCAAAGCATTAAAAGTTTGTTTTCAATCGAAAAACAAACTATCTCAGTGTTTGTGAAATTTGGTGAAAACTTATGTACTAAAATATACGATACAAATGATCTAAAAACACGTTATTTGAACTCCTCAAAGCGTTCAAATCTTGTTTTGA
Source organism: Luzula sylvatica (assembly GCA_946800325.1). NCBI lineage: Eukaryota > Viridiplantae > Streptophyta > Magnoliopsida > Poales > Juncaceae > Luzula > Luzula sylvatica. The sequence goes on along the minus strand of OX326957.1, from coordinate 2,952,210 downwards.
ATCGAAAAACAAACTCTCTTAGTGTTTGTGAAATTTGGTGAAAAGTTATGTTGTAAAAGATACGATACAAATGATCTAAAAACACGTTATTTGAACTCCTCAAAGCGTTAAAATCTTGTTTTGAATCGAAAAACCAACTTTCTTAGTGTTTGTCAAATTTGGTGAAAAGTTATGTAGTAATAGATACGATACAAATGATCTAAAAACACGTTATTTGAACTCCTCAAAGCGTTAAAATCTTGTTTTGAATCGAAAAACAAACTATCTTAGTGTATGTGAAATTTGGTGAAAAGTTATGTTGTAAAAGATACGATACAAATGATCTAAAAACACGTTATTTGAACTCCTCAAAGCGTTAAAATCTTGTTTTGAATCGAAAAACAAACTTTCTTAGTGTTTGTGAAATTTGGTGAAAAGTTATGTAGTAAAAGATACGATACAAATGATCTAAAAACACGTTATTTGAACTCCTCAAAGCGTTAAAATCTTGTTTTGAATCGAAAAACAAACTTTCTTAGTGTTGTGTGAAATTTGGTGAAAAGTTATGTACTAAAAGATACGATACAAATGATCTAAAAACACGTTATTTGAACTCCTCAAAGCGTTCAAATCTTGTTTTGACTCGAAAAACAAACTTTCTTAGTGTTTGTGAAATTTGGTGAAAAGTTATGTACCAAAAGATACGATACAAATGATCTAAAAACACGTTATTTGAACTCCTCAAAGCGTTAAAAGTTTGTTTTCAATCGAAAAACAAACTTTCTTAGTGTTGTGTGAAATTTGGTGAAAAGTTATGTACTAAAAGATACGATACAAATGATCTTAAAACACGTTATTTGAACTCCTCAAAGCGTTAAAATCTTGTTTTGAATCGAAAAACAAACTATCTCAGTGTTTGTGAAATTTTGTGAAAAGTTATGTAGTAAAAGATACGATACAAATGATCTAAAAACACGTTATTTGAACTCCTCAAAGCGTTAAAAGTTTGTTTTGAATCGAAAAACAAACCTTCTTAGTGTTTGTGAAGTTTGGTGAAAAGTTATGTACCAAAAGATACGATACAAATGATCTAAAAACACGTTATTTGAACTCCTCAAAGTGTTAAAATCTTGTTTTGAATCGAAAAACAAACTTTCTTAGTGTTTGTGAAATTTGGTGAAAAGTTATGTACCAAAAGATACGATACAAATGATCTAAAATCACGTTATTTGAACTCCTCAAAGCGTCAAAATCTGGTTTTGAATCGAAAAACAAACTTTCTTAGTGTTTGTGAAATTTGGTGAAAAGTTATGTACTAAAAGATACGATACAAATGATCTAAAAACACGTTATTTGAACTCCTCAAAGCGTTAAAATCTTGTTTTGAATCCAAAAACAAACTTTCATAGTGTTTGTGAAATTTGGTGAAAAGTTATGTAGTAAAAGATAGGATACAAATGATCTAAAAACACGTTATTTGAACTCCTCAAAGTGTTAAAATCTTGTTTTGAATCGAAAAACAAACTTTCTTAGTGTTTGTGAAATTTGGTGAAAAGTTATGTACCAAAAGATACGATACAAATGATCTAAAAACACGTTATTTGAACTCCTCAAAGCGTTAAAAGTTTGTTTTGAATAGAAAAACATTCTTTCTTAGTGTTTGTGAAATTTGGTGAAAAAGTTATGTAGTAAAAGATACGATACAAATGATCTAAAAACACGTTATTTGAGCTCCTCAGAGCGTTAAAATCTTGTTTTGAATCGAAAAACAAACTTTCTTAGTGTATGTGAAATTTGGTGAAAAGTTATGTTGTAAAAGATACGATACAAATGATCTAAAAACACGTTATTTGAACTCCTCAAAGCGTTAAAATCTTGTTTTGAATCGAAAAACCAACTTTCTTAGTGTTTGTGAAATTTGGTGAAAATTTATGTAGTAAAGATACGATACAAATGATCTAAAAACACGTTATTTGAACTCCTCAAAGCGTTCAAATCTTGTTTCGAATCGAAAAACAATCTTTCTTAGTGTATGTGAAATTTGGTGAAAAGTTATGTTGTAAAAGATACGATACAAATGATCTAAAAACACGTTATTTGAACTCCTCAAAGCGTTAAAATCTTGTTTTGAATCGAAAAACCAACTTTCTTAGTGTTTGTGAAATTTGGTGAAAAGTTATGTAGTAAAAGATACGATACAAATGATCTAAAAACACGTTATTTGAACTCCTCAAAGCGTTAAAATCTTGTTTTGAATCGAAAAACAAACTTTCTTAGTGTATGTGAAATTTCGTGAAAAGTTATGTTGTAAAAGATACGATACAAATGATCTAAAAACACGTTATTTGAACTCCTCAAAGCATTCAAATCTTGTTTTGAATCGAAAAACAAACTTTCTTAGTGTTTGTGAAATTTGGTGAAAAGTTATGTTGTAAAAGATACGATACAAATGATCTAAAAACACGTTATTTGAACTCCTCAGAGCGTTAAAAGTTTGTTTTGAATCGAAAAACAAACTCTCTTAGTGTTTGTGAAATTTGGTGAAAAGTTATGTTGTAAAAGATACGATACAAATGATCTAAAAACACGTTATTTGAACTCCTCAAAGCGTTAAAAGCTTGTTTTGACTCGAAAAACAAACTATCTTAGTGTATGTGAAATTTGGTGAAAAGTTATGTTGTAAAAGATACGATACAAATGACCTAAAAACACGTTATTTGAACTCCTCAAAGCGTTAAAATCTTGTTTCGAATCGAAAAACAAACTTTCTTAGTGTTTGTGAAATTCGGTGAAAAGTTACGTACCAAAAGATACGATACAAATGATCTAAAAACACGTTATTTGAACTCCTCAAAGCATTAAAAGTTTGTTTTCAATCGAAAAACAAACTATCTCAGTGTTTGTGAAATTTGGTGAAAACTTATGTACTAAAATATACGATACAAATGATCTAAAAACACGTTATTTGAACTCCTCAAAGCGTTCAAATCTTGTTTTGAATCGAAAAACAAACTTTCTTAGTGTTTGTGAAATTTGGTGAAAAGTTATGTAGTAAAAGATACGACACAAATGATCTAAAAACTCTTTATTTGAACTACTCAAAGCGTTAAAATCTTGTTTTGAATCGAAAAACAAACTTTCTTAGTGTTTGTGAAGTTTGGTGAAAAGTTATGTACCAAAAGATACGATACAAATGATCTAAAAACACGTTATTTGAACTCCTCAAAGCGTTAAAATCTTGTTTTGAATCGGAAAACAAACTTTCTTAGTGTTTGTGAAATTTGGTGAAAAGTTATGTACTAAAAGATACGATACAAATGATCTAAAAACGCGTTATTTGAACTCCTCAAAGCGTTCAAATCTTTTTTTGAATCGAAAAACAAACTTTCTTAGTGTTTGTGAAGTTTGGTGAAAAGTTATGTACCAAAAGATACGATACAAATGATCTAAAAACACGTTATTTGAACTCCTCAAAGCGTTAAAATCTTGTTTTGAATCGAAAAACAAACTTTCTTAGTGTTTGTGAAGTTTGGTGAAAAGTTATGTACCAAAAGATACGATACAAATGATCTAAAAACACGTTATTTGAACTCCTCAAAGCGTTAAAATCTTGTTTTGAATCGAAAAACAAACTTTGTTAGGGTTTGTGAAATTTGGTGAAAAGTTATGTACTAAAAGATACGATACAAATGATCTAAAAATACGTTATTTGAACTCCTCAAAGCGTTAAAATCTTGTTTTGAATCGAAAAACAAACTTTCTTAGTGTTTGTTAAATTTGGTGAAAAGTTATGTACTAAAACATACGATACAAATGATCTAAAAACACGTTATTTGAACTCCTCAAAGCATTAAAAGTTTGATTTCAATCGAAAAACATACTTTCTTAGTGTTTGTGAAATTTGGTGAAAAGTTATGCAGTAAAAGATACGATACAAATGATCTAAAAACACGTTATTTGAGCTCCTCAGAGCGTTAAAAGCTTGTTTTGAATCGAAAAACAAACTATCTCAGTGTATGTGAAATTTGTTGAAAAGTTATGTTGTAAAAGATACGATACAAATGATCTAAAAGCTAGTTATTTGAAATCCTCAAAGCGTTAAAATCTTGTTTTGAATCGAAAAACAAACCTTCTTAGTGTTTGTGAAGTTTGGTGAAAAGTTATGTACCAAAAGATACGATACAAATGATCTAAAAACACGTTATTTGAACTCCTCAAAGCGTTAAAATCTTGTTTTGAATCGAAAAACAAACTTTCTTAGTGTTTGTGAAATTTGGTGAAAAAGTTATGTACCAAAAGATACGATACAAATGACCAAAAAACACGTTATTTGAACTCCTCAAAGCGTTAAAATCTTGTTTTGAATCGAAAAACAAACTTTCTTAGTGTTTGTGAAATTCGGTGAAAAGTTACGTACCAAAAGATACGATACAAATGATCTAAAAACACGTTATTTGAACTCCTCAAAGCATTAAAAGTTTGTTTTCAATCGAAAAACAAACTATCTCTGTGTTTGTGAAATTTGGTGAAAACTTATGTACTAAAATATACGATACAAATGATCTAAAAACACGTTATTTGAACTCCTCAAAGCGTTCAAATCTTGTTTTGAATCGAAAAACAAACTTTCTTAGTGTTTGTGAAATTTGGTGAAAAGTTATGTAGTAAAAGATACGACACAAATGATCTAAAAACTCTTTATTTGAACTACTCAAAGCGTTAAAATCTTGTTTTGAATCGAAAAACAAACTTTCTTAGTGTTTGTGAAGTTTGGTGAAAAGTTATGTACCAAAAGATACGATACAAATGATCTAAAAACACGTCATTTGAACTCCTCAAAGCGTTAAAATCTTGTTTTGAATCGGAAAACAAACTTTCTTAGTGTTTGTGAAATTTGGTGAAAAGTTATGTACTAAAAGATACGATACAAATGATCTAAAAACACGTTATTTGAACTCCTCAAAGCGTTCAAATCTTTTTTTGAATCGAAAAACAAACTTTTTTAGTGTTTGTGAAGTTTGGTGAAAAGTTATGTACCAAAAGATACGATACAAATGATCTAAAAACACGTTATTTGAACTCCTCAAAGCGTTAAAATCTTGTTTTGAATCGAAAAACAAACTTTCTTAGTGTTTGTGAAGTTTGGTGAAAAGTTATGTACCAAAAGATACGATACAAATGATCTAAAAACACGTTATTTGAACTCCTCAAAGCGTTAAAATCTTGTTTTGAATCGAAAAACAAACTTTCTTAGTGTTTGTGATATTTGGTGAAAAGTTATGTACTAAAAGATACGATACAAATGATCTAAAAATACGTTATTTGAACTCCTCAAAGCGTTAAAATCTTGTTTTGAATCGAAAAACAAACTTTCTTAGTGTTTGTGAAATTTGGTGAAAAGTTATGTACTAAAACATACGATACAAATGATCTAAAAACACGTTATTTGAACTCCTCAAAGCATTAAAAGTTTGATTTCAATCGAAAAACATACTTTCTTAGTGTTTGTGAAATTTGGTGAAAAGTTATGCAGTAAAAGATACGATACAAATGATCTAAAAACACGTTATTTGAGCTCCTCAGAGCGTTTAAAGCTTGTTTTGAATCGAAAAACAAACTATCTCAGTGTATGTGAAATTTGGTGAAAAGTTATGTTGTAAAAGATACGATACAAATGATCTAAAAGCTAGTTATTTGAAATCCTCAAAGCGTTAAAATCTTGTTTTGAATCGAAAAACAAACTTTCTTAGTGTTTGTGAAATTTGGTGAAAAGTTATGTAGTAAAAGATACGATACAAATGATCTAAAAACACGTTATTTGAACTCATCAAAGCGTTAAAATCTTGTTTTGAATCGAAAAACAAACTTTCTTAGTGTTTGTGAAATTTGGTGAAAAGTTATGTAGTAAAAGATACGACACAAATGATCTAAAAACTCTTTATTTGAACTACTCAAAGCGTTAAAATCTTGTTTTGAATCGCAAAACAAACTATCTTAGTGTTTCTGAAATTTGGTGAAAAGTTATGTAATAAAAGATACGATACAAATGATCTAAAAACACGTTATTTGAACTCCTCAAAGCGTTAAAATCTTGTTTTGAATCGAAAAATAAACTTTCTTAGTGTTTGTGAAATTTGGTGAAAAGTTATGTACCAAAAGATACGATACAAATGATCTAAAAACACGTTATTTGAACTCCTCAAATCGTTCAAATCTTGTTTTGAATCGAAAAACATACTTTCTTAGTGTTTGTGAAATTTGGTGAAAAGTTATGTACCAAAAGATACGATACAAATGATCTAAAAACACGTTATTTGAACTCCTCAAAGCGTTCAAATCTTTTTTTGAATCCAAAAACAAACTTTCTTAGTGTTTGTGAAGTTTGGTGAAAAGTTATGTACCAAAAGATACGATACAAATGATCTAAAAACACGTTATTTGAACTCCTCAAAGCGTTAAAATCTTGTTTTGAATCGAAAAACAAACTTTCTTAGTGTTTGTGAAGTTTGGTGAAAAGTTATGTACCAAAATATACGATACAAATGATCTAAAAACACGTTATTTGAACTCCTCAAAGCGTTCAAATCTTGTTTTGAATCGAAAAACAAACTTTCTTAGTGTTTGTGAAATTTGGTTAAAAGTTATGTAGTAAAAGATACGATACAAATGATCTAAAAACACGTTATTTGAACTCATCAAAGCGTTAAAATCTTGTTTTGAATCGAAAAACAAACTTTCTTAGTGTTTGTGAAATTTGGTGAAAAGTTATGTACTAAAAGATACGATACAAATGATCTAAAAACACGTTATTTGAACTCCTCAAAGCGTTCAAATCTTTTTTTGAATCGAAAAACAAACTTTCTTAGTGTTTGTGAAGTTTGGTGAAAAGTTATGTACCAAAAGATACGATACAAATGATCTAAAAACACGTTATTTGAACTCCTCAAAGCGTTAAAATCTTGTTTTGAATCGGAAAACAAACTTTCTTAGTGTTTGTGAAATTTGGTGAAAAGTTATGTACTAAAAGATACGATACAAATTATCTAAAAACACGTTATTTGAACTCCTCAAAGCGTTCAAATCTTTTTTTGAATCGAAAAACAAACTTTCTTAGTGTTTGTGAAGTTTGGTGAAAAATTATGTACCAAAAGATACGATACAAATGCTCTAAAAACACGTTATTTGAACTCCTCAAAGCGTTAAAATCTTGTTTTGAATCGAAAAACAAACTTTCTCAGTGTTTGTGAAGTTTGGTGAAAAGTTATGTACCAAAAGATACGATACAAATGATCTAAAAACACGTTATTTGAACTCCTCAGAGCGTTAAAATCTTGTTTTGAATCGAAAAACAAACTTTCTTAGTGTTTGTGAAATTTGGTGAAAAGTTATGTACTAAAAGATACGATACAAATGATCTAAAAATACGTTATTTGAACTCCTCAAAGCGTTAAAATCTTGTTTTGAATCGAAAAACAAACTTTCTTAGTGTTTGTGAAATTTGGTGAAAAGTTATGTACTAAAACATACGATACAAATGATCTAAAAACACGTTATTTGAACTCCTCAAAGCATTAAAAGTTTGATTTCAATCGAAAAACATACTTTCTTAGTGTTTGTGAAATTTGGTGAAAAGTTATGCAGTAAAAGATACGATACAAATGATCTAAAAACACGTTATTTGAGCTCCTCAGAGCGTTAAAAGCTTGTTTTGAATCGAAAAACAAACTATCTCAGTGTATGTGAAATTTGGTGAAAAGTTATGTTGTAAAAGATACGATACAAATGATCTAAAAGCTAGTTATTTGAAATCCTCAAAGCGTTAAAATCTTGTTTTGAATCGAAAAACAAACTTTCTTAGTGTTTGTGAAATTTGGTGAAAAGTTATGTAGTAAAAGATACGATACAAATGATCTAAAAACACGTTATTTGAACTCATCAAAGCGTTAAAATCTTGTTTTGAATCGAAAAACGAACTTTCTTAGTGTTTGTGAAATTTGGTGAAAAGTTATGTTGTAAAAGATACGATACAAATGATCTAAAAACACGTTATTTGAACTCCTCAAAGCGTTAAAATCTTGTTTTGAAACGATAAACAAACTTTCTTAGTGTTTGTTAAATTTGGTGAAAAGTTATGTAGTAAAAGATACGATACAAATGATCTAAAAACACGTTATTTGAACTCATCAAAGCGTTAAAATCTTGTTTTGAATCGAAAAACAAACTTTCTTAGTGTTTGTGAAATTTGGTGAAAAGTTATGTAGTAAAAGATACGACACAAATGATCTAAAAACTCTTTATTTGAACTACTCAAAGCGTTAAAATCTTGTTCTGAATCGCAAAACAAACTATCTTAGGGTTTCTGAAATTTGGTGAAAAGTTATGTAATAAAAGATACGATACAAATGATCTAAAAACACGTTATTTGAATTCCTCAAAGCGTTCAAATCTTTTTTTGAATCGAAAAACAAACTTTCTTAGTGTTTGTGAAGTTTGGTGAAAAGTTATGTACCAAAAGATACGATACAAATGATCTAAAAACACGTTATTTGAACTCATCAAAGCGTTAAAATCTTGTTTTGAATCGAAAAACAAACTATCTTAGTGTATGTGAAATTTGGTGAAAAGTTATGTTGTAAAAGATACGATACAAATGATCTAAAAACACGTTATTTGAACTCCTCAAAGCGTTAAAATCTTGTTTTGAAACGAAAAACAAACTTTCTTAGTGTTTGTTAAATTTGGTGAAAAGTTATGTAGTAAAAGATACGATACAAATGATCTAAAAACACGTTATTTGAACTCATCAAAGCGTTAAAATTTTGTTTTGAATCGAAAAACAAACTTTCTTAGTGTTTGTGAAATTTGGTGAAAAGTTATGTAGTAAAAGATACGACACAAATGATCTAAAAACTCTTTATTTGAACTACTCAAAGCGTTAAAATCTTGTTCTGAATCGCAAAACAAACTATCTTAGGGTTTCTGAAATTTGGTGAAAAGTTATGTAATAAAAGATACGATACAAATGATCTAAAAACACGTTATTTGAATTCCTCAAAGCGTTCAAATCTTTTTTTGAATCGAAAAACAAACTTTCTTAGTGTTTGTGAAGTTTGGTGAAAAGTTATGTACCAAAAGATACGATACAAATGATCTAAAAACACGTTATTTGAACTCCTCAAAGCGTTAAAATCTTGTTTTGAATCGAAAAACAAACTTTCTTAGTGTTTGTGAAATTCGGTGAAAAGTTATGTTGTAAAAGATACGATACAAATGATCTAAAAACACGTTATTTGAACTCCTCAAAGCGTTAAAATCTTGTTTTGAATCGAAAAACCAACTTTCTTAGTGTTTGTGAAATTTGGTGAAAAGTTATGTACCAAAAGATACGATACAAATGATCTAAAAACACGTTATTTGAACTCCTCAAAGCGTTAAAATCTTGTTTTGAATCGAAAAACAAACTTTCTTAGTGTTTGTGAAATTTGGTGAAAAGTTATGTAGTAAAAGATACGATACAAATGACCTAAAAACACGTTATTTGAACTCCTCAAAGCGTTAAAATCTTGTTTTGAATCGAAAAACAAACTTTCTTAGTGTTTGTGAAATTTGGTGAAAAGTTATGTACTAAAAGATACGATACAAATGATCTAAAAACACGTTATTTGAACTCCTCAAAGCATTAAAAGTTTGGTTTCAATCGAAAAACAAACTATCTCAGTGTTTGTGAAATTTGGTGAAAAGTTATGTACAAAAAGATACTATACAAATGATCTAAAAACACGTTATTTGAACTACTCAAAGCGTTCAAATCTTGTTTTGAATCGAAAAACAAACTTTCTTAGTGTTTGTGAAATTTGGTGAAAAGTTATGTACCAAAAGATACGATACAAATGATCAAAAAACACGTTATTTGAACTCCTCAAAGCATTAAAATCTTGTTTTGAATCGAAAAACAAACTTTCTTAGTGTTTTTGAAATTTGGTGAAAAGTTATGTACTAAAAGATACGATACAAATGATCTAAAAACACGTTATTTGAACTCCTCAAAGCGTTAAAATGTTGTTTTGAATCCAAAAACAAAGTTTCATAGTGTTTGTGAAATTTCGTGAAACGTTATGTAGTAAAACATACGATACAAATGATCTAAAAACACGTTATTTTAACTCCTCAAAGCGTTAAAATCTTGTTTCGAATCGAAAAACAATCTTTCTTAGTGTTTGTGAAATTTGGTGAAAAGTTATGTACTAAAACATACGATACAAATGATCTAAAAACACGTTATTTGAACTCCTCAAAGCATTAAAAGTTTGATTTCAATCGAAAAACATACTTTCTTAGTGTTTGTGAAATTTGGTGAAAAGTTATGCAGTAAAAGAAACGATACAAATGATCTAAAAACACGTTATTTGAGCTCCTCAGAGCGTTAAAAGCTTGTTTTCAATCGAAAAACAAACTATCTTAGTGTATGTGAAATTTGGTGAAAAGTTATGTTGTAAAAGATACGATACAAATGATCTAAAAACACGTTATTTGAACTCCTCAAAGCGTTAAAATCTTGTTTTGAATCGAAAAACAAACTTTCTTAGTGTTTGTGAAATTTGGTGAAAAGTTATGTAGTAAAAGATACGATACAAATGATCTAAAAACACGTTATTTGAACTCATCAAAGCGTTAAAATCTTGTTTTGAATCGAAAAACAAACTTTCTTAGTGTTTGTGAAATTTGGTGAAAAGTTATGTAGTAAAAGATACGACACAAATGATCTAAAAACTCTTTATTTGGACTACTCAAAGCGTTAAAGTCTTGTTTTGAATCGCAAAACAAACTATCTTAGTGTTTCTGAAATTTGGTGAAAAGTTATGTAATAAAAGATACGATACAAATGATCTAAAAACAAGTTATTTGAACTCCTCAAAGCGTTCAAATCTTTTTTTGAATCGAAAAACAAACTTTCTTATTGTTTGTGAAGTTTGGTGAAAAGTTATGTACCAAAAGATACGATACAAATGATCTAAAAACACGTTATTTGAACTCCTCAAAGCGTTAAAATCTTGTTTTGAATCGAAAAACAAACTTTCTTAGTGTTTGTGAAATTTGGTGAAAAGTTATGTACCAAAAGATACGATACAAATGATCTAAAAACACGTTATTTGAACTCCTCAAAGCGTTCAAATCTTGTTTTGAATCGAAAAACAATCTTTCTTAGTGTTTGTGTAATTTGGTGAAAAGTTATGTAGTAAAAGATACGATACAAATGATCTAAAAACACCTTATTTGAACTCCTCAAAGTGTTAAAATCTTGTTTTGAATCGAAGAACAAACTTTCTTAGTGTTTGTGAAATTTGGTGAAAAGTTATGTACCAAAAGATACGATACAAATGATCTAAAATCACGTTATTTGAACTCCTCAAAGCGTTAAAATCTGGTTTTGAATCGAAAAACAAACTTTCTTAGTGTTTGTGAAATTTGGTGAGAAGTTATGTACTAAAAGATACGATACAAATGATCTAAAAACACGTTATTTGAACTCCTCAAAGCGTTAAAATCTTGTTTTGAATCCAAAAACAAACTTTCATAGTGTTTGTGAAATTTGGTGAAAAGTTATGTAGTAAAAGATAGGATACAAATGATCTAAAAACACGTTATTTGAACTCCTCAAAGTGTTAAAATCTTGTTTTGAATCGAAAAACAAACTTTCTTAGTGTTTGTGAAATTTGGTAAAAAGTTATGTACCAAAAGATACGATACAAATGATCTAAAAACACGTTATTTGAACTCCTCAAAGCGTTAAAAGTTTGTTTTGAATAGAAAAACATTCTTTCTTAGTGTTTGTGAAATTTGGTGAAAAGTTATGTAGTAAAAGATACGATACAAATGATCTAAAAACACGTTATTTGAGCTCCTCAGAGCGTTAAAATCTTGTTTTGAATCGAAAAACAAACTTTCTTAGTGTATGTGAAATTTGGTGAAAAGTTATGTTGTAAAAGATACGATACAAATGATCTAAAAACACGTTATTTGAACTCCTCAAAGCGTTAAAATCTTGTTTTGAATCGAAAAACCAACTTTCTTAGTGTTTGTGAAATTTGGTGAAAAGTTATGTAGTAAAAGATACGATACAAATGATCTAAAAACACGTTATTTGAACTCCTCAAAGCGTTAAAATGTTGTTTTGAATCGAAAAACCAACTTTCTTAGTGTTTGTGAAATTTGGTGAAAAATTATGTCGTAAAAGATACGATACAAATGATCTAAAAAACACGTTATTTGAACTCCTCAACGCGTTAAAATCTTGTTTTGAATCGAAAAACAAACTATCTCAGTGTTTGTGAAATTTGGTGAAAAGTTATGTAGTAAAAGATATGATACAAATGATCTAAAAACACGTTATTTGAACTCCTCAATGCGTTAAAATCTTGTTTTGAATCGAAAAACATACTATCTCAGTGTATGTGAAATTTGGTGAAAAGTTATGTTGTAAAAGATACGATACAAATGATCTAAAAGCTAGTTATTTGAAATCCTCAAAGCGTTAAAATCTTGTTTTGAATCGAAAAACAAACTTTCTTAGTGTTTGTGAAATTTGGTGAAAAGTTATGTAGTAAAAGATACGATACAAATGATCTAAAAACACGTTATTTGAACTCATCAAAGCGTTAAAATCTTGTTTTGAATCGAAAAACAAACTTTCTTAGTGTTTGTGAAATTTGGTGAAAAGTTATGTAGTAAAAGATACGACACAAATGATCTAAAAACTCTTTATTTGAACTACTCAAAGCGTTAAAATCTTGTTTTGAATCGCAAAACAAACTATCTTAGTGTTTCTGAAATTTGGTGAAAAGTTATGTAATAAAAGATACGATACAAATGATCTAAAAACACGTTATTTGAACTCCTCAAAGCGTTAAAATCTTGTTTTGAATCGAAAAATAAACTTTCTTAGTGTTTGTGAAATTTGGTGAAAAGTTATGTACCAAAAGATACGATACAAATGATCTAAAAACACGTTATTTGAACTCCTCAAAGCGTTCAAATCTTGTTTTGAATCGAAAAACATACTTTCTTAGTGTTTGTGAAATTTGGTGAAAAGTTATGTACCAAAAGATACGATACAAATGATCTAAAAACACGTTATTTGAACTCCTCAAAGCGTTCAAATCTTTTTTTGAATCCAAAAACAAACTTTCTTAGTGTTTGTGAAGTTTGGTGAAAAGTTATGTACCAAAAGATACGATACAAATGATCTACAAACACGTTATTTGAACTCCTCAAAGCGTTAAAATCTTGTTTTGAATCGAAAAACAAACTTTCTTAGTGTTTGTGAAGTTTGGTGAAAAGTTATGTACCAAAAGATACGATACAAATGATCTAAAAACACGTTATTTGAACTCCTCAAAGCGTTCAAATCTTGTTTTGAATCGAAAAACAAACTTTCTTAGTGTTTGTGAAATTTGGTTAAAAGTTATGTAGTAAAAGATACGATACAAATGATCTAAAAACACGTTATTTGAACTCATCAAAGCGTTAAAATCTTGTTTTGAATCGAAAAACAAACTTTCTTAGTGTTTGTGAAATTTGGTGAAAAGTTATGTACTAAAAGATACGATACAAATGATCTAAAAACACGTTATTTGAACTCCTCAAAGCGTTCAAATCTTTTTTTGAATCGAAAAACAAACTTTCTTAGTGTTTGTGAAGTTTGGTGAAAAGTTATGTACCAAAAGATACGATACAAATGATCTAAAAACACGTTATTTGAACTCCTCAAAGCGTTAAAATCTTGTTTTGAATCGGAAAACAAACTTTCTTAGTGTTTGTGAAATTTGGTGAAAAGTTATGTACTAAAAGATACGATACAAATTATCTAAAAACACGTTATTTGAACTCCTCAAAGCGTTCAAATCTTTTTTTGAATCGAAAAACAAACTTTCTTAGTGTTTGTGAAGTTTGGTGAAAAGTTATGTACCAAAAGATACGATACAAATGATCTAAAAACACGTTATTTGAACTCCTCAAAGCGTTAAAATCTTGTTTTGAATCGAAAAACAAACTTTCTTAGTGTTTGTGAAGTTTGGTGAAAAGTTATGTACCAAAAGATACGATACAAATGATCTAAAAACACGTTATTTGAACTCCTCAGAGCGTTAAAATCTTGTTTTGAATCGAAAAACAAACTTTCTTAGTGTTTGTGAAATTTGGTGAAAAGTTATGTACTAAAAGATACGATACAAATGATCTAAAAATACGTTATTTGAACTCCTCAAAGCGTTAAAATCTTGTTTTGAATCGAAAAACAAACTTTCTTAGTGTTTGTGAAATTTGGTGAAAAGTTATGTACTAAAACATACGATACAAATGATCTAAAAACACGTTATTTGAACTCCTCAAAGCATTAAAAGTTTGATTTCAATCGAAAAACATACTTTCTTAGTGTTTGTGAAATTTGGTGAAAAGTTATGCAGTAAAAGATACGATACAAATGATCTAAAAACACGTTATTTGAGCTCCTCAGAGCGTTAAAAGCTTGTTTTGAATCGAAAAACAAATTATCTCAGTGTATTTGAAATTTGGTGAAAAGTTATGTTGTAAAAGATACGATACAAATGATCTAAAAGCTAGTTATTTGAAATCCTCAAAGCGTTAAAATCTTGTTTTGAATCGAAAAACAAACTTTCTTAGTGTTTGTGAAATTTGGTGAAAAGTTATGTAGTAAAAGATACGATACAAATGATCTAAAAACACGTTATTTGAACTCATCAAAGCGTTAAAATCTTGTTTTGAATCGAAAAACAAACTTTCTTAGTGTTTGTGAAATTTGGTGAAAAGTTATGTTGTAAAAGATACGATACAAATGATCTAAAAACACGTTATTTGAACTCCTCAAAGCGTTAAAATCTTGTTTTGAAACGATAAACAAACTTTCTTAGTGTTTGTTAAATTTGGTGAAAAGTTATGTAGTAAAAGATACGATACAAATGATCTAAAAACACGTTATTTGAACTCATCAAAGCGTTAAAATCTTGTTTTGAATCGAAAAACAAACTTTCTTAGTGTTTGTGAAATTTGGTGAAAAGTTATGTAGTAAAAGATACGACACAAATGATCTAAAAACTCTTTATTTGAACTACTCAAAGCGTTAAAATCTTGTTCTGAATCGCAAAACAAACTATCTTAGGGTTTCTGAAATTTGGTGAAAAGTTATGTAATAAAAGATACGATACAAATGATCTAAAAACACGTTATTTGAATTCCTCAAAGCGTTCAAATCTTTTTTTGAATCGAAAAACAAACTTTCTTAGTGTTTGTGAAGTTTGGTGAAAAGTTATGTACCAAAAGATACGATACAAATGATCTAAAAACACGTTATTTGAACTCATCAAAGCGTTAAAATCTTGTTTTGAATCGAAAAACAAACTATCTTAGTGTATGTGAAATTTGGTGAAAAGTTATGTTGTAAAAGATACGATACAAATGATCTAAAAACACGTTATTTGAACTCCTCAAAGCGTTAAAATCTTGTTTTGAAACGAAAAACAAACTTTCTTAGTGTTTGTTAAATTTGGTGAAAAGTTATGTAGTAAAAGATACGATACAAATGATCTAAAAACACGTTATTTGAACTCATCAAAGCGTTAAAATTTTGTTTTGAATCGAAAAACAAACTTTCTTAGTGTTTGTGAAATTTGGTGAAAAGTTATGTAGTAAAAGATACGACACAAATGATCTAAAAACTCTTTATTTGAACTACTCAAAGCGTTAAAATCTTGTTCTGAATCGCAAAACAAACTATCTTAGGGTTTCTGAAATTTGGTGAAAAGTTATGTAATAAAAGATACGATACAAATGATCTAAAAACACGTTATTTGAATTCCTCAAAGCGTTCAAATCTTTTTTTGAATCGAAAAACAAACTTTCTTAGTGTTTGTGAAGTTTGGTGAAAAGTTATGTACCAAAAGATACGATACAAATGATCTAAAAACACGTTATTTGAACTCCTCAAAGCGTTAAAATCTTGTTTTGAATCGAAAAACAAACTTTCTTAGTGTTTGTGAAATTCGGTGAAAAGTTATGTACCAAAAGATACGATACAAATGATCAAAAAACACGTTATTTGAACTCCTCAAAGCATTAAAATCTTGTTTTGAATCGAAAAACAAACTTTCTTAGTGTTTTTGAAATTTGGTGAAAAGTTATGTACTAAAAGATACGATACAAATGATCTAAAAACACGTTATTTGAACTCCTCAAAGCGTTAAAATGTTGTTTTGAATCGAAAAACAAACTTTCTTAGTGTTTGTGAAATTTGGTGAAAAGTTATGTAGTAAAAGATACGATACAAATGACCTAAAAACACGTTATTTGAACTCCTCAAAGCGTTAAAATCTTGTTTTGAATCGAAAAACAAACTTTCTTAGTGTTTGTGAAATTTGGTGAAAAGTTATGTACTAAAAGATACGATACAAATGATCTAAAAACACGTTATTTGAACTCCTCAAAGCATTAAAAGTTTGGTTTCAATCGAAAAACAAACTATCTCAGTGTTTGTGAAATTTGGTGAAAAGTTATGTACAAAAAGATACGATACAAATGATCTAAAAACACGTTATTTGAACTACTCAAAGCGTTCAAATCTTGTTTTGAATCGAAAAACAAACTTTCTTAGTGTTTGTGAAATTTGGTGAAAAGTTATGTACCAAAAGATACGATACAAATGATCTAAAAACACGTTATTTGAACTCCTCAAAGCGTTAAAATCTTGTTTTGAATCGAAAAACAAACTTTCTTAGTGTTTGTGAAATTTGGGGAAAAGTTATGTAGTAAAAGATACGATACAAATGACCTAAAAACACGTTATTTGAACTCCTCAAAGCGTTAAAATCTTGTTTTGAATCGAAAAACAAACTTTCTTAGTGTTTGCGAAATTCGGTGAAAAGTTATGTACCAAAAGATACGATACAAATGATCAAAAAACACGTTATTTGAACTCCTCAAAGCATTAAAATCTTGTTTTGAATCGAAAAACAAACTTTCTTAGTGTTTTTGAAATTTGGTGAAAAGTTATGTACTAAAAGATACGATACAAATGATCTAAAAACACGTTATTTGAACTCCTCAAAGCGTTAAAATGTTGTTTTGAATCCAAAAACAAAGTTTCATTGTGTTTGTGAAATTTCGTGAAACGTTATGTAGTAAAAGATACGATACAAATGATCTAAAAACACGTTATTTTAACTCCTCAAAGCGTTAAAATCTTGTTTCGAATCGAAAAACAATCTTTCTTAGTGTTTGTGAAATTTGGTGAAAAGTTATGTACTAAAACATACGATACAAATGATCTAAAAACACGTTATTTGAACTCCTCAAAGCATTAAAAGTTTGATTTCAATCGAAAAACATACTTTCTTAATGTTTGTGAAATTTGGTGAAAAGTTATGCAGTAAAAGAAACGATACAAATGATCTAAAAACACGTTATTTGAGCTCCTCAGAGCGTTAAAAGCTTGTTTTGAATCGAAAAACAAACTATCTTAGTGTATGTGAAATTTGGTGAAAAGTTATGTTGTAAAAGATACGATACAAATGATCTAAAAACACGTTATTTGAACTCCTCAAAGCGTTAAAATCTTGTTTTGAATCGAAAAACAAACTTTCTTAGTGTTTGTGAAATTTGGTGAAAAGTTATGTAGTAAAAGATACGATACAAATGATCTAAAAACACGTTATTTGAACTCATCAAAGCGTTAAAATCTTGTTTTGAATCGAAAAACAAACTTTCTTAGTGTTTGTGAAATTTGGTGAAAAGTTATGTAGTAAAAGATACGACACAAATGATCTAAAAACTCTTTATTTGGACTACTCAAAGCGTTAAAGTCTTGTTTTGAATCGCAAAACAAACTATCTTAGTGTTTCTGAAATTTGGTGAAAAGTTATGTAATAAAAGATACGATACAAATGATCTAAAAACAAGTTATTTGAACTCCTCAAAGCGTTCAAATCTTTTTTTGAATCGAAAAACAAACTTTCTTATTGTTTGTGAAGTTTGGTGAAAAGTTATGTACCAAAAGATACGATACAAATGATCTAAAAACACGTTATTTGAACTCCTCAAAGCGTTAAAATCTTGTTTTGAATCGAAAAACAAACTTTCTTAGTGTTTGTGAAATTTGGTGAAAAGTTATGTACCAAAAGATACGATACAAATGATCTAAAAACACGTTATTTGAACTCCTCAAAGCGTTCAAATCTTGTTTTGAATCGAAAAACAATCTTTCTTAGTGTTTGTGTAATTTGGTGAAAAGTTATGTAGTAAAAGATACGATACAAATGATCTAAAAACACCTTATTTGAACTCCTCAAAGTGTTAAAATCTTGTTTTGAATCGAAGAACAAACTTTCTTAGTGTTTGTGAAATTTGGTGAAAAGTTATGTACCAAAAGATACGATACAAATGATCTAAAATCACGTTATTTGAACTCCTCAAAGCGTTAAAATCTGGTTTTGAATCGAAAAACAAACTTTCTTAGTGTTTGTGAAATTTGGTGAAAAGTTATGTACTAAAAGATACGATACAAATGATCTAAAAACACGTTATTTGAACTCCTCAAAGCGTTAAAATCTTGTTTTGAATCCAAAAACAAACTTTCATAGTGTTTGTGAAATTTGGTGAAAAGTTATGTAGTAAAAGATAGGATACAAATGATCTAAAAACACGTTATTTGAACTCCTCAAAGTGTTAAAATCTTGTTTTGAATCGAAAAACAAACTTTCTTAGTGTTTGTGAAATTTGGTAAAAAGTTATGTACCAAAAGATACGATACAAATGATCTAAAAACACGTTATTTGAACTCCTCAAAGCGTTAAAAGTTTGTTTTGAATAGAAAAACATTCTTTCTTAGTGTTTGTGAAATTTGGTGAAAAGTTATGTAGTAAAAGATACGATACAAATGATCTAAAAACACGTTATTTGAGCTCCTCAGAGCGTTAAAATCTTGTTTTGAATCGAAAAACAAACTTTCTTAGTGTATGTGAAATTTGGTGAAAAGTTATGTTGTAAAAGATACGATACAAATGATCTAAAAACACGTTATTTGAACTCCTCAAAGCGTTAAAATCTTGTTTTGAATCGAAAAACCAACTTTCTTAGTGTTTGTGAAATTTGGTGAAAAGTTATGTAGTAAAAGATACGATACAAATGATCTAAAAACACGTTATTTGAACTCCTCAAAGCGTTAAAATGTTGTTTTGAATCGAAAAACCAACTTTCTTAGTGTTTGTGAAATTTGGTGAAAAATTATGTCGTAAAAGATACGATACAAATGATCTAAAAAACACGTTATTTGAACTCCTCAACGCGTTAAAATCTTGTTTTGAATCGAAAAACAAACTATCTCAGTGTTTGTGAAATTTGGTGAAAAGTTATGTAGTAAAAGATATGATACAAATGATCTAAAAACACGTTATTTGAACTCCTCAATGCGTTAAAATCTTGTTTTGAATCGAAAAACATACTATCTCAGTGTATGTGAAATTTGGTGAAAAGTTATGTTGTAAAAGATACGATACAAATGATCTAAAAGCTAGTTATTTGAAATCCTCAAAGCGTTAAAATCTTGTTTTGAATCGAAAAACAAACTTTCTTAGTGTTTGTGAAATTTGGTGAAAAGTTATGTAGTAAAAGATACGATACAAATGATCTAAAAACACGTTATTTGAACTCATCAAAGCGTTAAAATCTTGTTTTGAATCGAAAAACAAACTTTCTTAGTGTTTGTGAAATTTGGTGAAAAGTTATGTAGTAAAAGATACGACACAAATGATCTAAAAACTCTTTATTTGAACTACTCAAAGCGTTAAAATCTTGTTTTGAATCGCAAAACAAACTATCTTAGTGTTTCTGAAATTTGGTGAAAAGTTATGTAATAAAAGATACGATACAAATGATCTAAAAACACGTTATTTGAACTCCTCAAAGCGTTAAAATCTTGTTTTGAATCGAAAAATAAACTTTCTTAGTGTTTGTGAAATTTGGTGAAAAGTTATGTACTAAAAGATACGATACAAATGATCTAAAAACACGTTATTTGAACTCCTCAAAGCATTAAAAGTTTGGTTTCAATCGAAAAACAAACTATCTCAGTGTTTGTGAAATTTGGTGAAAAGTTATGTACAAAAAGATACGATACAAATGATCTAAAAACACGTTATTTGAACTACTCAAAGCGTTCAAATCTTGTTTTGAATCGAAAAACAAACTTTCTTAGTGTTTGTGAAATTTGGTGAAAAGTTATGTACCAAAAGATACGATACAAATGATCTAAAAACACGTTATTTGAACTCCTCAAAGCGTTAAAATCTTGTTTTGAATCGAAAAACAAACTTTCTTAGTGTTTGTGAAATTTGGGGAAAAGTTATGTAGTAAAAGATACGATACAAATGACCTAAAAACACGTTATTTGAACTCCTCAAAGCGTTAAAATCTTGTTTTGAATCGAAAAACAAACTTTCTTAGTGTTTGCGAAATTCGGTGAAAAGTTATGTACCAAAAGATACGATACAAATGATCAAAAAACACGTTATTTGAACTCCTCAAAGCATTAAAATCTTGTTTTGAATCGAAAAACAAACTTTCTTAGTGTTTTTGAAATTTGGTGAAAAGTTATGTACTAAAAGATACGATACAAATGATCTAAAAACACGTTATTTGAACTCCTCAAAGCGTTAAAATGTTGTTTTGAATCCAAAAACAAAGTTTCATTGTGTTTGTGAAATTTCGTGAAACGTTATGTAGTAAAAGATACGATACAAATGATCTAAAAACACGTTATTTTAACTCCTCAAAGCGTTAAAATCTTGTTTCGAATCGAAAAACAATCTTTCTTAGTGTTTGTGAAATTTGGTGAAAAGTTATGTACTAAAACATACGATACAAATGATCTAAAAACACGATATTTGAACTCCTCAAAGCATTAAAAGTTTGATTTCAATCGAAAAACATACTTTCTTAATGTTTGTGAAATTTGGTGAAAAGTTATGCAGTAAAAGAAACGATACAAATGATCTAAAAACACGTTATTTGAGCTCCTCAGAGCGTTAAAAGCTTGTTTTGAATCGAAAAACAAACTATCTTAGTGTATGTGAAATTTGGTGAAAAGTTATGTTGTAAAAGATACGATACAAATGATCTAAAAACACGTTATTTGAACTCCTCAAAGCGTTAAAATCTTGTTTTGAATCGAAAAACAAACTTTCTTAGTGTTTGTGAAATTTGGTGAAAAGTTATGTAGTAAAAGATACGATACAAATGATCTAAAAACACGTTATTTGAACTCATCAAAGCGTTAAAATCTTGTTTTGAATCGAAAAACAAACTTTCTTAGTGTTTGTGAAATTTGGTGAAAAGTTATGTAGTAAAAGATACGACACAAATGATCTAAAAACTCTTTATTTGGACTACTCAAAGCGTTAAAGTCTTGTTTTGAATCGCAAAACAAACTATCTTAGTGTTTCTGAAATTTGGTGAAAAGTTATGTAATAAAAGATACGATACAAATGATCTAAAAACAAGTTATTTGAACTCCTCAAAGCGTTCAAATCTTTTTTTGAATCGAAAAACAAACTTTCTTATTGTTTGTGAAGTTTGGTGAAAAGTTATGTACCAAAAGATACGATACAAATGATCTAAAAACACGTTATTTGAACTCCTCAAAGCGTTAAAATCTTGTTTTGAATCGAAAAACAAACTTTCTTAGTGTTTGTGAAATTTGGTGAAAAGTTATGTACCAAAAGATACGATACAAATGATCTAAAAACACGTTATTTGAACTCCTCAAAGCGTTCAAATCTTGTTTTGAATCGAAAAACAATCTTTCTTAGTGTTTGTGTAATTTGGTGAAAAGTTATGTAGTAAAAGATACGATACAAATGATCTAAAAACACCTTATTTGAACTCCTCAAAGTGTTAAAATCTTGTTTTGAATCGAAGAACAAACTTTCTTAGTGTTTGTGAAATTTGGTGAAAAGTTATGTACCAAAAGATACGATACAAATGATCTAAAATCACGTTATTTGAACTCCTCAAAGCGTTAAAATCTGGTTTTGAATCGAAAAACAAACTTTCTTAGTGTTTGTGAAATTTGGTGAAAAGTTATGTACTAAAAGATACGATACAAATGATCTAAAAACACGTTATTTGAACTCCTCAAAGCGTTAAAATCTTGTTTTGAATCCAAAAACAAACTTTCATAGTGTTTGTGAAATTTGGTGAAAAGTTATGTAGTAAAAGATAGGATACAAATGATCTAAAAACACGTTATTTGAACTCCTCAAAGTGTTAAAATCTTGTTTTGAATCGAAAAACAAACTTTCTTAGTGTTTGTGAAATTTGGTAAAAAGTTATGTACCAAAAGATACGATACAAATGATCTAAAAACACGTTATTTGAACTCCTCAAAGCGTTAAAAGTTTGTTTTGAATAGAAAAACATTCTTTCTTAGTGTTTGTGAAATTTGGTGAAAAGTTATGTAGTAAAAGATACGATACAAATGATCTAAAAACACGTTATTTGAGCTCCTCAGAGCGTTAAAATCTTGTTTTGAATCGAAAAACAAACTTTCTTAGTGTATGTGAAATTTGGTGAAAAGTTATGTTGTAAAAGATACGATACAAATGATCTAAAAACACGTTATTTGAACTCCTCAAAGCGTTAAAATCTTGTTTTGAATCGAAAAACCAACTTTCTTAGTGTTTGTGAAATTTGGTGAAAAGTTATGTAGTAAAAGATACGATACAAATGATCTAAAAACACGTTATTTGAACTCCTCAAAGCGTTAAAATGTTGTTTTGAATCGAAAAACCAACTTTCTTAGTGTTTGTGAAATTTGGTGAAAAATTATGTCGTAAAAGATACGATACAAATGATCTAAAAAACACGTTATTTGAACTCCTCAACGCGTTAAAATCTTGTTTTGAATCGAAAAACAAACTATCTCAGTGTTTGTGAAATTTGGTGAAAAGTTATGTAGTAAAAGATATGATACAAATGATCTAAAAACACGTTATTTGAACTCCTCAATGCGTTAAAATCTTGTTTTGAATCGAAAAACATACTATCTCAGTGTATGTGAAATTTGGTGAAAAGTTATGTTGTAAAAGATACGATACAAATGATCTAAAAGCTAGTTATTTGAAATCCTCAAAGCGTTAAAATCTTGTTTTGAATCGAAAAACAAACTTTCTTAGTGTTTGTGAAATTTGGTGAAAAGTTATGTAGTAAAAGATACGATACAAATGATCTAAAAACACGTTATTTGAACTCATCAAAGCGTTAAAATCTTGTTTTGAATCGAAAAACAAACTTTCTTAGTGTTTGTGAAATTTGGTGAAAAGTTATGTAGTAAAAGATACGACACAAATGATCTAAAAACTCTTTATTTGAACTACTCAAAGCGTTAAAATCTTGTTTTGAATCGCAAAACAAACTATCTTAGTGTTTCTGAAATTTGGTGAAAAGTTATGTAATAAAAGATACGATACAAATGATCTAAAAACACGTTATTTGAACTCCTCAAAGCGTTAAAATCTTGTTTTGAATCGAAAAATAAACTTTCTTAGTGTTTGTGAAATTTGGTGAAAAGTTATGTACCAAAAGATACGATACAAATGATCTAAAAACACGTTATTTGAACTCCTCAAAGCGTTCAAATCTTGTTTTGAATCGAAAAACATACTTTCTTAGTGTTTGTGAAATTTGGTGAAAAGTTATGTACCAAAAGATACGATACAAATGATCTAAAAACACGTTATTTGAACTCCTCAAAGCGTTCAAATCTTTTTTTGAATCCAAAAACAAACTTTCTTAGTGTTTGTGAAGTTTGGT
This sequence comes from Luzula sylvatica, assembly GCA_946800325.1. Classification (NCBI taxonomy): domain Eukaryota; kingdom Viridiplantae; phylum Streptophyta; class Magnoliopsida; order Poales; family Juncaceae; genus Luzula; species Luzula sylvatica. The sequence continues at coordinate 2,928,357 of OX326957.1, read as the reverse complement.
GAAAAGTTATGTACCAAAAGATACGATACAAATGATCTACAAACACGTTATTTGAACTCCTCAAAGCGTTAAAATCTTGTTTTGAATCGAAAAACAAACTTTCTTAGTGTTTGTGAAGTTTGGTGAAAAGTTATGTACCAAAAGATACGATACAAATGATCTAAAAACACGTTATTTGAACTCCTCAAAGCGTTCAAATCTTGTTTTGAATCGAAAAACAAACTTTCTTAGTGTTTGTGAAATTTGGTTAAAAGTTATGTAGTAAAAGATACGATACAAATGATCTAAAAACACGTTATTTGAACTCATCAAAGCGTTAAAATCTTGTTTTGAATCGAAAAACAAACTTTCTTAGTGTTTGTGAAATTTGGTGAAAAGTTATGTACTAAAAGATACGATACAAATGATCTAAAAACACGTTATTTGAACTCCTCAAAGCGTTCAAATCTTTTTTTGAATCGAAAAACAAACTTTCTTAGTGTTTGTGAAGTTTGGTGAAAAGTTATGTACCAAAAGATACGATACAAATGATCTAAAAACACGTTATTTGAACTCCTCAAAGCGTTAAAATCTTGTTTTGAATCGGAAAACAAACTTTCTTAGTGTTTGTGAAATTTGGTGAAAAGTTATGTACTAAAAGATACGATACAAATTATCTAAAAACACGTTATTTGAACTCCTCAAAGCGTTCAAATCTTTTTTTGAATCGAAAAACAAACTTTCTTAGTGTTTGTGAAGTTTGGTGAAAAGTTATGTACCAAAAGATACGATACAAATGATCTAAAAACACGTTATTTGAACTCCTCAAAGCGTTAAAATCTTGTTTTGAATCGAAAAACAAACTTTCTTAGTGTTTGTGAAGTTTGGTGAAAAGTTATGTACCAAAAGATACGATACAAATGATCTAAAAACACGTTATTTGAACTCCTCAGAGCGTTAAAATCTTGTTTTGAATCGAAAAACAAACTTTCTTAGTGTTTGTGAAATTTGGTGAAAAGTTATGTACTAAAAGATACGATACAAATGATCTAAAAATACGTTATTTGAACTCCTCAAAGCGTTAAAATCTTGTTTTGAATCGAAAAACAAACTTTCTTAGTGTCTGTGAAATTTGGTGAAAAGTTATGTACTAAAACATACGATACAAATGATCTAAAAACACGTTATTTGAACTCCTCAAAGCATTAAAAGTTTGATTTCAATCGAAAAACATACTTTCTTAGTGTTTGTGAAATTTGGTGAAAAGTTATGCAGTAAAAGATACGATACAAATGATCTAAAAACACGTTATTTGAGCTCCTCAGAGCGTTAAAAGCTTGTTTTGAATCGAAAAACAAATTATCTCAGTGTATGTGAAATTTGGTGAAAAGTTATGTTGTAAAAGATACGATACAAATGATCTAAAAGCTAGTTATTTGAAATCCTCAAAGCGTTAAAATCTTGTTTTGAATCGAAAAACAAACTTTCTTAGTGTTTGTGAAATTTGGTGAAAAGTTATGTAGTAAAAGATACGATACAAATGATCTAAAAACACGTTATTTGAACTCATCAAAGCGTTAAAATCTTGTTTTGAATCGAAAAACAAACTTTCTTAGTGTTTGTGAAATTTGGTGAAAAGTTATGTTGTAAAAGATACGATACAAATGATCTAAAAACACGTTATTTGAACTCCTCAAAGCGTTAAAATCTTGTTTTGAAACGATAAACAAACTTTCTTAGTGTTTGTTAAATTTGGTGAAAAGTTATGTAGTAAAAGATACGATACAAATGATCTAAAAACACGTTATTTGAACTCATCAAAGCGTTAAAATCTTGTTTTGAATCGAAAAACAAACTTTCTTAGTGTTTGTGAAATTTGGTGAAAAGTTATGTAGTAAAAGATACGACACAAATGATCTAAAAACTCTTTATTTGAACTACTCAAAGCGTTAAAATCTTGTTCTGAATCGCAAAACAAACTATCTTAGGGTTTCTGAAATTTGGTGAAAAGTTATGTAATAAAAGATACGATACAAATGATCTAAAAACACGTTATTTGAATTCCTCAAAGCGTTCAAATCTTTTTTTGAATCGAAAAACAAACTTTCTTAGTGTTTGTGAAGTTTGGTGAAAAGTTATGTACCAAAAGATACGATACAAATGATCTAAAAACACGTTATTTGAACTCATCAAAGCGTTAAAATCTTGTTTTGAATCGAAAAACAAACTATCTTAGTGTATGTGAAATTTGGTGAAAAGTTATGTTGTAAAAGATACGATACAAATGATCTAAAAACACGTTATTTGAACTCCTCAAAGCGTTAAAATCTTGTTTTGAAACGAAAAACAAACTTTCTTAGTGTTTGTTAAATTTGGTGAAAAGTTATGTAGTAAAAGATACGATACAAATGATCTAAAAACACGTTATTTGAACTCATCAAAGCGTTAAAATTTTGTTTTGAATCGAAAAACAAACTTTCTTAGTGTTTGTGAAATTTGGTGAAAAGTTATGTAGTAAAAGATACGACACAAATGATCTAAAAACTCTTTATTTGAACTACTCAAAGCGTTAAAATCTTGTTCTGAATCGCAAAACAAACTATCTTAGGGTTTCTGAAATTTGGTGAAAAGTTATGTAATAAAAGATACGATACAAATGATCTAAAAACACGTTATTTGAATTCCTCAAAGCGTTCAAATCTTTTTTTGAATCGAAAAACAAACTTTCTTAGTGTTTGTGAAGTTTGGTGAAAAGTTATGTACCAAAAGATACGATACAAATGATCTAAAAACACGTTATTTGAACTCCTCAAAGCGTTAAAATCTTGTTTTGAATCGAAAAACAAACTTTCTTAGTGTTTGTGAAATTCGGTGAAAAGTTATGTACCAAAAGATACGATACAAATGATCAAAAAACACGTTATTTGAACTCCTCAAAGCATTAAAATCTTGTTTTGAATCGAAAAACAAACTTTCTTAGTGTTTTTGAAATTTGGTGAAAAGTTATGTACTAAAAGATACGATACAAATGATCTAAAAACACGTTATTTGAACTCCTCAAAGCGTTAAAATGTTGTTTTGAATCGAAAAACAAACTTTCTTAGTGTTTGTGAAATTTGGTGAAAAGTTATGTAGTAAAAGATACGATACAAATGACCTAAAAACACGTTATTTGAACTCCTCAAAGCGTTAAAATCTTGTTTTGAATCGAAAAACAAACTTTCTTAGTGTTTGTGAAATTTGGTGAAAAGTTATGTACTAAAAGATACGATACAAATGATCTAAAAACACGTTATTTGAACTCCTCAAAGCATTAAAAGTTTGGTTTCAATCGAAAAACAAACTATCTCAGTGTTTGTGAAATTTGGTGAAAAGTTATGTACAAAAAGATACGATACAAATGATCTAAAAACACGTTATTTGAACTACTCAAAGCGTTCAAATCTTGTTTTGAATCGAAAAACAAACTTTCTTAGTGTTTGTGAAATTTGGTGAAAAGTTATGTACCAAAAGATACGATACAAATGATCTAAAAACACGTTATTTGAACTCCTCAAAGCGTTAAAATCTTGTTTTGAATCGAAAAACAAACTTTCTTAGTGTTTGTGAAATTTGGGGAAAAGTTATGTAGTAAAAGATACGATACAAATGACCTAAAAACACGTTATTTGAACTCCTCAAAGCGTTAAAATCTTGTTTTGAATCGAAAAACAAACTTTCTTAGTGTTTGCGAAATTCGGTGAAAAGTTATGTACCAAAAGATACGATACAAATGATCAAAAAACACGTTATTTGAACTCCTCAAAGCATTAAAATCTTGTTTTGAATCGAAAAACAAACTTTCTTAGTGTTTTTGAAATTTGGTGAAAAGTTATGTACTAAAAGATACGATACAAATGATCTAAAAACACGTTATTTGAACTCCTCAAAGCGTTAAAATGTTGTTTTGAATCCAAAAACAAAGTTTCATTGTGTTTGTGAAATTTCGTGAAACGTTATGTAGTAAAAGATACGATACAAATGATCTAAAAACACGTTATTTTAACTCCTCAAAGCGTTAAAATCTTGTTTCGAATCGAAAAACAATCTTTCTTAGTGTTTGTGAAATTTGGTGAAAAGTTATGTACTAAAACATACGATACAAATGATCTAAAAACACGTTATTTGAACTCCTCAAAGCATTAAAAGTTTGATTTCAATCGAAAAACATACTTTCTTAATGTTTGTGAAATTTGGTGAAAAGTTATGCAGTAAAAGAAACGATACAAATGATCTAAAAACACGTTATTTGAGCTCCTCAGAGCGTTAAAAGCTTGTTTTGAATCGAAAAACAAACTATCTTAGTGTATGTGAAATTTGGTGAAAAGTTATGTTGTAAAAGATACGATACAAATGATCTAAAAACACGTTATTTGAACTCCTCAAAGCGTTAAAATCTTGTTTTGAATCGAAAAACAAACTTTCTTAGTGTTTGTGAAATTTGGTGAAAAGTTATGTAGTAAAAGATACGATACAAATGATCTAAAAACACGATATTTGTACTCATCAAAGCGTTAAAATCTTGTTTTGAATCGAAAAACAAACTTTCTTAGTGTTTGTGAAATTTGGTGAAAAGTTATGTAGTAAAAGATACGACACAAATGATCTAAAAACTCTTTATTTGGACTACTCAAAGCGTTAAAGTCTTGTTTTGAATCGCAAAACAAACTATCTTAGTGTTTCTGAAATTTGGTGAAAAGTTATGTAATAAAAGATACGATACAAATGATCTAAAAACACGTTATTTGAACTCCTCAAAGCGTTCAAATCTTTTTTTGAATCGAAAAACAAACTTTCTTAGTGTTTGTGAAGTTTGGTGAAAAGTTATGTACCAAAAGATACGATACAAATGATCTAAAAACACGTTATTTGAACTCCTCAAAGCGTTAAAATCTTGTTTTGAATCGAAAAACAAACTTTCTTAGTGTTTGTGAAATTTGGTGAAAAGTTATGTACCAAAAGATACGATACAAATGATCTAAAAACACGTTATTTGAACTCCTCAAAGCGTTCAAATCTTGTTTTGAATCGAAAAACAATCTTTCTTAGTGTTTGTGTAATTTGGTGAAAAGTTATGTAGTAAAAGATACGATACAAATGATCTAAAAACACGTTATTTGAACTCCTCAAAGTGTTAAAATCTTGTTTTGAATCGAAGAACAAACTTTCTTAGTGTTTGTGAAATTTGGTGAAAAGTTATGTACCAAAAGATACGATACAAATGATCTAAAATCACGTTATTTGAACTCCTCAAAGCGTTAAAATCTGGTTTTGAATCGAAAAACAAACTTTCTTAGTGTTTGTGAAATTTGGTGAAAAGTTATGTACTAAAAGATACGATACAAATGATCTAAAAACACGTTATTTGAACTCCTCAAAGCGTTAAAATCTTGTTTTGAATCCAAAAACAAACTTTCATAGTGTTTGTGAAATTTGGTGAAAAGTTATGTAGTAAAAGATAGGATACAAATGATCTAAAAACACGTTATTTGAACTCCTCAAAGTGTTAAAATCTTGTTTTGAATCGAAAAACAAACTTTCTTAGTGTTTGTGAAATTTGGTGAAAAGTTATGTACCAAAAGGTACGATACAAATGATCTAAAAACACGTTATTTGAACTCCTCAAAGCGTTAAAAGTTTGTTTTGAATAGAAAAACATTCTTTCTTATTGTTTGTGAAATTTGGTGAAAAGTTATGTAGTAAAAGATACGATACAAATGATCTAAAAACACGTTATTTGAGCTCCTCAGAGCGTTAAAATCTTGTTTTGAATCGAAAAACAAACTTTCTTAGTGTATGTGAAATTTGGTGAAAAGTTATGTTGTAAAAGATACGATACAAATGATCTAAAAACACGTTATTTGAACTCCTCAAAGCGTTAAAATCTTGTTTTGAATCGAAAAACCAACTTTCTTAGTGTTTGTGAAATTTGGTGAAAAGTTCTGTAGTAAAAGATACGATACAAATGATCTAAAAACACGTTATTTGAACTCCTCAAAGCGTTCAAATCTTGTTTCGAATCGAAAAACAATCTTTCTTAGTGTATGTGAAATTTGGTGAAAAGTTATGTTGTAAAAGATACGATACAAATGATCTAAAAACACGTTATTTGAACTCCTCAAAGCGTTAAAATCTTGTTTTGAATCGAAAAACCAACTTTCTTAGTGTTTGTGAAATTTGGTGAAAAATTATGTAGTAAAAGATACGATACAAATGATCTAAAAAACACGTTATTTGAACTCCTCAACGCGTTAAAATCTTGTTTTGAATCGAAAAACAAACTATCTCAGTGTTTGTGAAATTTGGTGAAAAGCTATGTAGTAAAAGATATGATACAAATGATCTAAAAACACGTTATTTGAACTCCTCAAAGCGTTACAATCTTGTTTTGAATCGAAAAACAAACTTTCTTAGTGTATGTGAAATTTGGTGAAAAGTTATGTTGTAAAAGATACGATACAAATGATCTAAAAACACGTTATTTGAACTCCTCAAAGCGTTAAAATCTTGTTTTGAATCGAAAAACCAACTTTCTTAGTGTTTGTGAAATTTGGTGAAAAGTTATGTAGTAAAAGATACGATACAAATGATCTAAAAACACGTTATTTGAACTCCTCAAAGCGTTAAAATCTTGTTTTGAATCGAAAAACAAACTATCTTAGTTTATGTGAAATTTGGTGAAAAGTTATGTTGTAAAAGATACGATACAAATGATCTAAAAACACGTTATTTGAACTCCTCAAAGCGTTAAAATCTTGTTTTGAATCGAAAAACAAACTTTCTTAGTGTTTGTGAAATTTGGTGAAAAGTTATGTAGTAAAAGATACGATACAAATGATCTAAAAACACGTTATTTGAACTCCTCAAAGCGTTCAAATCTTGTTTCGAATCGAAAAACAATCTTTCTTAGTGTATGTGAAATTTGGTGAAAAGTTATGTTGTAAAATATACGATACAAATGATCTAAAAACACGTTATTTGAACTCCTCAAAGCGTTAAAATCTTGTTTTGCATCGAAAAACCAACTTTCTTAGTATTTGTGAAATTTGGTGAAAAGTTATGTAGTAAAAGATACGATACAAATGATCTAAAAAACACGTTATTTGAACTCCTCAACGCGTTAAAATCTTGTTTTGAATCGAAAAACAAACTATCTCAGTGTTTGTGAAATTTGGTGAAAAGTTATGTAGTAAAAGATATGATACAAATGATCTAAAAACACGTTATTTGAACTCCTCAAAGCGTTAAAATCTTGTTTTGAATCGAAAAACAAACTTTCTTAGTGTATGTGAAATTTGGTGAAAAGTTATGTTGTAAAAGATACGATACAAATGATCTAAAAACACGTTATTTGAACTCCTCAAAGCGTTAAAATCTTGTTTTGAATCGAAAAACCAACTTTCTTAGTGTTTGTGAAATTTGGTGAAAAGTTATTTCGTAAAAGATACGATACAAATGATCTAAAAACACGTTATTTGAACTCCTCAAAGCGTTAAAATCTTGTTTTGAATCGAAAAACAAACTATCTTAGTTTATGTGAAATTTGGTGAAAAGTTATGTTGTAAAAGATACGATACAAATGATCTAAAAACACGTTATTTGAACTCCTCAAAGCGTTAAAATCTTGTTTTGAATCGAAAAACAAACTTTCTTAGTGTTTGTGAAATTTGGTGAAAAGTTATGTAGTAAAAGATACGATACAAATGATCTAAAAACACGTTATTTGAACTCCTCAAAGCGTTAAAATCTTGTTTTGAATCGAAAAACAAACTTTCTTAGTGTTGTGTGAAATTTGGTGAAAAGTTATGTACTAAAAGATACGATACAAATGATCTAAAAACACGTTATTTGAACTCCTCAAAGCGTTCAAATCTTGTTTTGACTCGAAAAACAAACTTCCTTAGTGTTTGTGAAATTTGGTGAAAAGTTATGTACTAAAAGATACGATACAAATGACCTAAAAACACGTTATTTGAACTCCTCAAAGCGTTAAAATCTTGTTTTGAATCGAAAAACAAACTTTCTTAGTGTTTGTGAAATTCGGTGAAAAGTTATGTACCAAAAGATACGATACAAATGATCTCAAAACACGTTATTTGAACTCCTCAAAGCATTAAAAGTTTGTTTTCAATCGAAAAACAAACTATCTCAGTGCTTGTGAAATTTGGTGAAAAGTTATGTACTAAAAGATACGATACAAATGATCTAAAAACACGTTATTTGAACTCCTCAAAGCGTTAAAATCTTGTTTTGAATCGAAAAACCAACTTTCTTAGTGTTTGAGAAATTTGGTGAAACGTTATGTAGTAAAAGATACGATACAAATGATCTAAAAACACGTTATTTGAACTCCTCAAAGCGTTAAAATCTTGTTTCGAATCGAAAAACAAACTTTCTTAGTGTTTGTGAAATTTGGTGAAAAGTTATGTTCTAAAAGATCCGATACAAATGATCTAAAAACACGTTATTTGAACTCCTCAAAGCATTCAAATCTTGTTTTGAATCGAAAAACAAACTTTCTTAGTGTTTGTGAAATTTGGTGAAAAGTTATGTAGTAAAAGATACGATACAAATGATCTAAAAACACGTTATTTGAACTCCTCAAAGCGTTAAAAGTTTGTTTTGAATCGAAAAACAAACTCTCTTAGTGTTTGTGAAATTTGGTGAAAAGTTATGTAGTAAAAGATACGATACAAATGATCTAAAAACACGTTATTCGAGCTCCTCAAAGCGTTAAAAGCTTGTTTTGACTCGAAAAACAAACTTTCTTAGTGTTTGTGAAATTTGGTGAAAAGTTATGTAGTAAAAGATACAATACAAATGACCTACAAACACGTTATTTGAACTCCTCAAAGCGTTAAAATCTTGTTTTGAATCGAAAAACAAACTTTCTTAGTGTTTGTGAAATTCGGTGAAAAGTTATGTACCAAAAGATACGATTCAAATGATCTAAAAACACGTTATTTGAACTCCTCAAAGCATTAAAAGTTTGTTTTCAATCGAAAAACAAACTATCTCAGTGTTTGTGAAATTTTGTGAAAACTTATGTACTAAAATATACGATACAAATGATCTAAAAACACGTTATTTGAACTCCTCAAAGCGTTCAAATCTTGTTTTGAATCGAAAAACAAACTTTCTTAGTGTTTGTGAAATTTGGTGAAAAGTTATGTAGTAAAAGATACGACACAAATGATCTAAAAACTCTTTATTTGAACTACTCAAAGCGTTAAAATCTTGTTTTGAATCGAAAAACAAACTATTTTAGTGTTTGTGAAATTTTGTGAAAAGTTATGTACTAAAAGATACGATACAAATGATCTAAAAACACATTATTTGAACTCCTCAAAGCGTTCAAATCTTTTTTTGAATCGAAAAACAAACTTTCTTAGTGTTTGTGAAATTTGGTGAAAAGTTATGTAGTAAAAGATACGATACAAATGATCTAAAAACACGTTATTTGAACTCCTCAAAGCGTTCAAATCTTGTTTTGAATCGAAAAACAAACTTTCTTAGTGTTTGTGAAATTTGGTGAAAAGTTATGTAGTAAAAGATACGATACAAATGATCTAAAAACACGTTATTTGAGCTCCTCAAAGCGTTAAAAGCTTGTTTTGAATCGAAAAACAAACTTTCTTAGTGTTTGTGAAATTTGGTGAAAAGTTATGTAGTAAAAGATACGATACAAATGATCTAAAAACACGTTATTTGAACTCCTCAAAGCGTTAAAATCTTGTTTTGAATCGAAAAACAAACTTTCTTAGTGTTTGTGAAATTTGGTGAAAAGTTATGTACTAAAAGATACGATACAAATGATCTAAAAACACGTTATTTGAACTCCTCAAAGCATTAAAAGTTTGGTTTCAATCGAAAAACAAACTATCTCAGTGTTTGTGAAATTTGGTGAAAAGTTATGTACAAAAAGATACGATACAAATGATCTAAAAACACGTTATTTGAACTCCTCAAAGCGTTCAAATCTTGTTTTGAATCGAAAAACAAACTTTCTTAGTGTTTGTGAAATTTGGTGAAAAGTTATGTACCAAAAGATACGATACAAATGATCTAAAAACACGTTATTTGAACTCCTCAAAGCGTTAAAATCTTGTTTTGAATCGAAAAACAAACTATCTCAGTGTTTGTGAAATTTGGTGAAAAGTTATGTACTAAAAGATACGATACAAATGATCTAAAAACACGTTATTGGAACTCCTCAAAGCGTTACAATCTTGTTTTGAATCGAAAAACAAACTTTCTTAGTGTTTGTGAAATTTGGTGAAAAGTTATGTACTAAAAGATACGATACAAATGATCTAAAAACACGTTATTTGAACTCCTCAAAGCGTTCAAATCTTGTTTTGAATCGAAAAACAAACTTTCTTAGTGTTTGTGAAACTTGGTGAAAAGTTATGTAGTAAAAGATACGATACAAATGAACTAAAAACACGTTATTTGAACACCTCAAAGCGTTAAAATCTTGTTTTGAATCGAGAAACAAACTATCTTAGTTTATGTGAAATTTGGTGAAAAGTTATGTTGTAAAAGATACGATACAAATGATCTAAAAACACGTTATTTGAACTCCTCAAAGCGTTAAAATCTTGTTTTGAATCGAAAAACCAACTTTCTTAGTGTTTGTGAAATTTGGTGAAAAGTTATGTAGTAAAAGATACGATACAAATGATCTAAAAACACGTTATTTGAACTCCTCAAAGCGTTAAAATCTTGTTTTGAATCGAAAAACAAACTTTCTTAGTGTTTGTGAAATTTGGTGAAAAGTTATGTAGTAAAAGATACGATACAAATGATCTAAAATCACGTTATTTGAACTTCTGAAAACATTAAAATCTTGTTTTGAATCGAAAAACAAACTTTCTTAGTGTTTGTGAAATTTGGTGAAAAGTTATGTACTAAAAGATACGATACAAATGATCTAAAAACACGTTATTTGAACTCCTCAAAGCGTTAAAATCTTGTTTTGAATCCAAAAACAAACTTTCATAGTGTTTGTGAAATTTGGTGAAACGTTATGTAGTAAAAGATACGATACAAATGATCTAAAAACATGTTATTTGAAGTCCTCAAAGCGTTAAAATCTTGTTTCGAATCGAATAACAAACTTTCTTAGTGTTTGTGAAATTTGGTGAAAAGTTATGTACTAAAAGATACGATACAAATGATCTAAAACATGTTATTTGAACTCCTCAAAGCATTCTAATCTTGTTTTGAATCGAAAAACAAACTTTCTTAGTGTTTGTGAAATTTGGTGAAAAGTTATGTAGTAAAAGATACGATACAAATGATCTAAAAACACGTTATTTGAACTCCTCAAAGCGATAAAAGTTTGTTTTGAATCGAAAAACAAACTTTCTTAGTGTTTGTGAAATTTGGTGAAAAGTTTTGTAGTAAAAGATACGATACAAATGATCTAAAAACACGTTATTTGAGCTCCTCAAAGCGTTGAAAGCCTGTTTTGAATCGAAAAACAAACTTTCTTAGTGTTTGTGAAATTTGGTGAAAAGTTATGTAGTAAAAGATACGATACAAATGATCTAAAAACACGTTATTTGAACTCCTCAAAGCGTTAAAATCTTGTTTTGAATCGAAAAACAAACTTTCTTAGTGTTTGTGAAATTTGGTGAAAAGTTATGTACTAAAACATACGATACAAATGATCTAAAAACACGTTATTTGAACTCCTCAAAGCATTAAAAGTTTGTTTTCAATCGAAAAACAAATATTCTCAGTGTTTGTGAAATTTGGTGAAAAGTTATGTACTAAAAGATACGATACAAATGATCTAAAAACACGTTATTTGAACTTCTCAAAGCGTTAAAATCTTGTTTTGAATCCAAAAACAAACTTTCATAGTGTTTGTGAAATTTGGTGAAACGTTATGTAGTAAAAGATACGATACAAATGATCTAAAAACACGTTATTTGAACTCCTCAAAGCGTTAAAATCTTGTTTTGAATCGAAAAACAAACTTTCTTAGTGTTTGTGAAATTTGGTGAAAAGTTATGTACTAAAAGATACGATACAAATGATCTAAAAACACGTTATTTGAACTCCTCAAAGCATTAAAAGTTTGTTTTCAATCGAAAAACAAATATTCTCAGTGTTTGTGAAATTTGGTGAAAAGTTATGTACTAAAAGATACGATACAAATGATCTAAAAACACGTTATTTGAACTTCTCAAAGCGTTAAAATCTTGTTTTGAATCCAAAAACAAACTTTCATAGTGTTTGTGAAATTTGGTGAAACGTTATGTAGTAAAAGATACGATACAAATGATCTAAAAACACGTTATTTGAACTCCTCAAAGCGTTAAAATCTTGTTTTGAATCGAAAAACAAACTTTCTTAGTGTTTGTGAAATTTGATGGAAAGTTATGTACTAAAAGATACGATACAAATGATCTAAAAACACGTTATTTGAACTCCTCAAAGCGTTCAAATCTTGTTTTGAATCGAAAAACAAACTTTCTTAGTGTTTGTGAAATTTGGTGAAAAGTTATGTACTAAAAGATACGATACAAATGATCTAAAAACACGTTATTTGAACTCTTCAGAGCGTTAAAATCTTGTTTTGAACCGAAAAACAAACTTTCTTAGTGTTTGTGAAATTTGGTGAAAAGTTATGTAGTAAAAGATACGATACAATTGATCTAAAAACACGTTATTTGAACTCCTCAAAGCGTTAAAATCTCGTTTTGAATCGAAAAACAATCTTTCTTAGTGTTTGTGAAATTTGGTGAAAAGTTATGTAGTAAAAGATACGATACAAATGATCTAAAAACACGTTATTTGAGCTCCTCAAAGCGTTGAAAGCCTGTTTTGAATCGAAAAACAAACTTTCTTAGTGTTTGTGAAATTTGGTGAAAAGTTATGTAGTAAAAGATACGATACAAATGATCTAAAAACACGTTATTTGAACTCCTCAAAGCGTTAAAATCTTGTTTTGAATCGAAAAACAAACTTTCTTAGTGTTTGTGAAATTTGGTGAAAAGTTATGTACTAAAAGATACGATACAAATGATCTAAAACATGTTATTTGAACTCCTCAAAGCATTCTAATCTTGTTTTGAATCGAAAAACAAACTTTCTTAGTGTTTGTGAAATTTGCTGAAAAGTTATGTAGTAAAAGATACGATACAAATGATCTAAAAACACGTTATTTCAACTCCTCAAAGCGATAAAAGTTTGTTTTGAATCGAAAAACAAACTTTCTTAGTGTTTGTGAAATTTGGTGAAAAGTTATGTAGTAAAAGATACGATACAAATGATCTAAAAACACGTTATTTGAGCTCCTCAAAGCGTTGAAAGCCTGTTTTGAATCGAAAAACAAACTTTCTTAGTGTTTGTGAAATTTGGTGAAAAGTTATGTAGTAAAAGATACGATACAAATGATCTAAAAACACGTTATTTGAACTCCTCAAAGCGTTAAAATCTTGTTTTGAATCGAAAAACAAACTTTCTTAGTGTTTGTGAAATTTGGTGAAAAGTTATGTACTAAAAGATACGATACAAATGATCTAAAAACACGTTATTTGAACTCCTCAAAGCATTAAAAGTTTGTTTTCAATCGAAAAACAAATATTCTCAGTGTTTGTGAAATTTGGTGAAAAGTTATGTACTAAAAGATACGATACAAATGATCTAAAAACACGTTATTTGAACTTCTCAAAGCGTTAAAATCTTGTTTTGAATCCAAAAACAAACTTTCATAGTGTTTGTGAAATTTGGTGAAACGTTATGTAGTAAAAGATACGATACAAATGATCTAAAAACACGTTATTTGAACTCCTCAAAGCGTTAAAATCTTGTTTTGAATCGAAAAACCAACTTTCTTAGTGTTTGTGAAATTTGGTGAAAAGTTATGTAGTAAAAGATACGATACAAATGATCTAAAAACACGTTATTTGAACTCCTCAAAGCGTTAAAATCTTGTTTTGAATCGAAAAACAAACTATCTTAGTTTATGTGAAATTTGGTGAAAAGTTATGTTGTAAAAGATACGATACAAATGATCTAAAAACACGTTATTTGAACTCCTCAAAGCGTTCTAAGAAATAACATGTTTTTAGATCAAATAACATGTTTTTAGATACTATCTTAGTTCTAAGAAATTTGGTGAAAAGTTATGTTGTAAAAGATACTATCTTAGTTCAAATAACATGTTTTTAGATCATTTGTATCGTATCTTTTACTACATAACTTTTCACCAAATTTTGCAAACACTAAGAAAGTTTGTTTTTCGATTCAAAACAATCTTTTAACGTTCTAAGGAGTTCAAATAATGAGTTTTTGAGATGGTTTGCATCGAATCTTTCACTACGTAACTTTTCACCAAATTGTACAAACACTAAGAAAGTTTTCTTTTCGATTCATCGCAATCTTTTTACCTTTTGAGGAGTTCATATAACTTGGTTTTAGATCAATTGTATCGTATCTTTTACCACATAACTTTTCACCAAATTTTACAAATACTTAGAAAGTTTGTTTTTCTATTCAAGACAATCTTTTAACGTTCTAAGGAGTTCAAATAATGAGTTTTTGAGATGGTTTGGATGGAATCTTTCACTACGTAACTTTTCACCAAATTGTATAAACACTAAGAAAGTTTTCTTTTCGATTCATCGCAATCTTTTGACCTTTTGAGGAGTTCATATAACTTGTTTTTAGATCAATTGTATCGTATCTTTTAGTTTAATACATAACTTTTCACCAAATTTTACAAACACTAAGAAAGTTTGTTTTTCGAATCAAAACAATCTTTTAACGTTCTAAGGAGTTCAAATAACGAGTTTTTGAGATGGTTTGGATCGAATCTTTTACTACGTACTTTTCACCAAATTGTACAAACACAAAAAAAGTTTTCTTTTCGAATCATCGCAATCTTTTCACGCTTTGAGGAGTGAACAAAGCGAGTTTTTAGATCATTTGTATCGTATCTTTTACTACATAACTTTTCACCAAATTTTACAAACACTAAGAAAGTTTGTTTTTCGATTCAAAACAATCTTTTAACGTTCTAGGGAGTTCAAATAACGTGTTTTTGAGATGGTTTGGATCGAATCTTTCACAACGTAACTTTTCACCAAATTGTACAAACACTAAGAAAGTTTTCTATTCGATTCATAGCAATCTTTTCACGCTTTGAGGAGTTCAAATAACTTGTTTTTAGATCATTTGTATCGTATCTTTTACTACATAACTTTTCCCCAAATTTTACAAACACTAAGAAAGTTTATTTTTCGATTCAAAACAATCTTGTAACGTTCTAACCAGTTCAAATAATGTGTTTTTGAGATGGTTTGTATCGTATCTTTTACTACATAACTTTTCACCAAATTTTGCAAACACTAAGAAAGTTTGTTTTTCGATTCAAAACAATCTTTTAACGTTCTAAGGAGTTCAAATAATGAGCTTTTGAGATGGTTTGGATACATAGCAAATTGTACAAACAATAAGAAAGTTTTCTTTTCAATTCATAGCAATCTTTTTACGATTTGAGGAGTTCAAATAACTTGTTTTTAGATCATTTGTATCGTATCTTTTACTACATAACTTTTCCCCAAATTTTACAAACACTAAGAAGGTTTGTTTTTCGATTCAAAACAATCTTTTAATGTTCTAAGCAGTTCAAATAACGTGTTTTTGAGATGGTTTGGATCAAATCTTTCACTACATAAATTTTAACCAAATTGCACAAATACTAAGAAAGTTTTCTTTTCGATTCATCTCGATCTTTTTACCCTTTGAGGAGTTCATATAACTTGTTTTTAGATCATTTGTATCATATATTTTACTACATAACTTTTCACCAAATTTTCCAAACACTAAGAAAGTTTGTTTTTCGATTCAAAACAATCTTTTAACGTTCCAAGGAGTTCAAATATCGTGTTTTTGAGATGGTTCGGATCGAATCTTTCACTACGTAACTTTTCACCAAATTGTACAAACACAAAGAAAGTTTTCTTTTCGATTCATCGCAATCTTTTTACCATTTGAGGAGTTCAAATAACATGTTTTTAGATCATTTGTATCGTATCTTTTACTACATAACTTTTCACCAAATTTTGCAAACACTGAGAAAGTTTGTTTTTCGATTCAAAACAATCTTTTAACATTCTAAGGAGTTCAAATAATGAGTTTTTGAGATAGTTTGCATCGAATCTTTCACTACGTAACTTTTCACCAAATTGTACAAACACTAAGAAAGTTTTCTTTTCGATTCATCGCAATCTTTTTACCTTTTGAGGAGTTCATATAACTTGTTTTTAGATCATTTGTATCGTATCTTTTACCACATAACTTTTCACCAAATTTTACAAATACTACGAAAGTTTGTTTTTCGATTCAAAACAATCTTTTAACGTTCTAAGGAGTTCAAAAAACTAGTTTTTTAGATGGTTTGGATCGAATCTTTCACTACGTAAATTTTCACCAAATTGTACAAACACTAAGAAAGTTTTCTTTTCGATTGATCGCAATCTTTTTACCATTTGAGGAGTTCAAATAACTTGTTTTTAGATCATTTGTATCGTATGTCTTACTACATAACTTTTCACCAAATTTTGCAAACACTAAGAAAGTTTGTTTTTTGATTCAAAACAATCTTTTAACTTTCTAAGGAGTTCAAATAACGTGCTTTTGAGATGGTTTGGATCGAATCTTTCAGAACGTAACTTTTCACCAAATTGTACAAACACTAAGAAAGTTTTCTTTTCAATTCATAGCAATCTTTTCACGCTTTGAGGAGTTCAAATAACTTGTTTTTAGATCATTTGTATCGTATCTTTTACTACATAACTTTTCACCAAATTTTGTAAACACTAAGAAAGTTTGTTTTTCGATTCAAAACAATCTTTTAACGTTCTAAGGAGTTCAAATAACGAGTTTTTTAAATGGTTTGGATCGAATCTTTCACTATGTAACTTTTCACCAAATTGTACAAACACTAAGAAACTTTTCTTTTCGATTCATTGCAATCTTTTTACCCTTTGAGGAGTTCATATAACTTGTTTTTAGATCATTTGTATCGTATCTTTTAATACATAACTTTTCACCAAATTTAACAAACACTAAGATAGTTTGTTTTTCGATTCAAAACAATATTTTAACGTTCTAAGGAGTTCAAATAACGTGTTTTTGAGATGGTTTGGATCGAATCTTTCTCTACGTAACTTTTCACCAAATTGTACAAAAACAAAGAAAGTTTTCTTTTCGATTCATAGCAATCTTTTCACGCTTTGAGGAGTCAATATAACGTGTTTTTAGATCATTTGTATCGTAGCTTTTACTACATAACTTTTCACCAAATTTTACAAACGCTAAGAAAGTTTATTTTTCGATTCAAAACAATCTTGTAACGTTCTAACGAGTTCAAATAATGTGTTTTTGAGATGGTTAGTATCGTATCTTTTACTACATAACTTTTCACCAAATTTTGCAGACACTAAGAAAGTTTGTTTTTCGATTCAAAACAATCTTTTAACGTTCTAAGGAGTTCAAATAATGAGCTTTTGAGATGGTTTGGATACATAGCAAATTGTACAAACAATAAGAAAGTTTTCTTTTCGATTCATAGCAATCTTTTTACCATTTGAGGAGTTCAAATAACTTGTTTTTAGATCATTTATATCGTATCTTTTACTACATAACTTTTCCCCAAATTTTACAAACACTAAGAAGGTTTGTTTTTCGATTCAAAACAATCTTCTAACACTCTGAGGAGTTCAAATAACGTATTTTTGAGATGGTTTTGATCAAATCTTTCACTACGTAAATTTTAACCAAATTGCACAAACACTAAGAAAGTTTTCTTTTCGATTCATCTCGATCTTTTTACCCTTTGAGGAGTTCATATAACTTGTTTTTAGATCATTTGTATCGTATTTTTTACTACATAACTTTTCACCAAATTTTCCAAACACTAAGAAAGTTTGTTTTTCGATTCAAAACAATCTTATAACGTTCCAAGGAGTTCAAATATCGTGTTTTTGAGATGGTTTGGATAGAATCTTTCACTACGTAACTTTTCACCAAATTGTACAAACACAAAGAAAGTTTTCTTTTCGATTCATCGCAATCTTTTTACCATTTGAGGAGTTCAAATAACATGTTTTTAGATCATTTGTATCGTATCTTTTACTACATAACTTTTCACCAAATTTTGTAAACACTAAGAAAGTTTGTTTTTCGATTCAAAACAATCTTTTAACGTTCTAAGGAGTTCAAATAACGAGCTTTTTAGATGGTTTGGATCGAATCTTTCACTATGTAACTTTTCACCAAATTGTACAAACACTAAGAAACTTTTCTTTTCGATTCATTGCATTCTTTCTACCCTTTAAGGAGTTCATATAACTTGTTTTTAGATCATTTGTATCGTATCTATACATAACTTTTCACCAAATTTTACAAACACTAAGATAGTTTGTTTTTCGATTCAAATCAATATTTTAACGTTCCAAGGAGTTCAAATAACGTGTTTTTGAGATGGTTTGGATCGAATCTTTCACTATGCAACTTTTCACCAAATTGTACAAACACTAAGAAAGTTTTCTTTTCGATTCATCGAAATCTTTTTACCCTTTGAGGAGTTCATATAACTTTTTTTTAGATCATTTGTATCGTATCTTTTACTACATAAATTTTCACCATATTTTACAAACGCTAAGAAAGTTTGGTTTTCGATTCAAAACAATCTTTTAACGTTCCAAGGAGTTCAAATAACGTGTTTTTGAGATGGTTTGGATTCACCAAATTGTACAAACACTAAGAAAGTTTTCTTTTCGATTCATAGCAATCTTTTCACGCTTTGAGGAGTTCAAATAACTTGTTTTTAGATCATTTGTATCGTATGTTTTACAACATAACTTTTTACCAAATTTTACAAACACTAAGAAAGTTTGTTTTTCGATTCAAAACAACCTTTTAACGTTCCAAGGATTTCAAATAACGTGTTTTTGAGATGGATTGGATCGAATCTTTCTCTACGTAACTCTTCACCAAATTGTACAAACACTATGAAAGTTTTCTTTTCGATTCACAGCAATCTTTTCATGCTTTGAGGAGTTCAAATAGCTTGTTTTAGATCATTTGTATCGTATATTTTACTACATAACTTTTCACCAAATTTCACAAACACTAATAAAGTTTGTTTTCCGATTCAAAACAATCTTTCAACGTTCCAAGGAGTTCAAATAACGTGTTTTTTAGATGGTTTGGATCGAATCTTTCACAACGTAACTTTTCACCAAATTGTACAAACACCAAGAAAGTTTTCTTTTCGATTCATCGCAATCTTTTTACCATTTGAGGAGTTCAAATAACTTGTTTTTAGATAATTTGTATCGTATCTTTTACTACATTACTTTTCACAAAATTTTACAAACGCTAAGTAAGTTTGTTTTTCGATTCAAAACAATCTTTTAACGTTCCAAGGAGTTCAAATAACGTGTTTTTTAGATGGTTTGGATCGAATCTTTCACTACGTAACTTTTCATCAAATTGTACAAACACTAAGAAAGTTTTCTTTTCAATTCAACGCAACTTTTTACCATTTGAGGAGTTCAAATAACTTGTTTTAAGATCATTTGTATCGTATCTTTTACTACATAACTTTTCACCAAATTTTACAAACACTAAAAAAGTTTTCTTTTCGATTCATCGCAATCTTTTTACCATTTGAGGAGTTCAAATTACTTGTTTTTAGATCATTTGTATCGTATCTTTTACTACATAACTTTTCACCAAATTGTACAAACACTAAGAAAGTTTGTTTTTCGATTCAAAACAAACTTGTAACGAGTTTTTGAGACGGTTTGGATCGAATCTTTCACTATGTAACTTTTCACCAAATTGTACAAACAATAAGAAAGTTTTCTTTTCGATTCATTGCAATCTTTTCATGCTTTGAGGAGTTCAAATAACTTGCTTTTAGATCATTTGTATCGTATCTTTTAATACATAACTTTTCACCAAATTATGCAAACACTAAGAAAGTTTGTTTTTCGATTCAAAACAATCTTTTAACGTTCTAAGGAGGTCAAATAACGTGTTTATTAGATGGTTTGGATCGAATCTTTCACTACGTAACTTTTCACCAAATTGTACCAACACTAAGAAAGTTTTCTTTTCGATTCATAGCAATGTTTTCACGCTTTGAGGAGTCAATATAATGTGTTTTTGGATCATTTATATCGTATCTTTTACTACATAACTTTTCACCAAATTTTAGAAACATTAAGAAAGTTTGTTTTTCGATTCAAAACAATCTTTTAACGTTCTATGGAGTTCAAATAACGTGTTTTTGAGATGGTTTGGATCGAATCTTTCACTACGTAACTTTTCGCCAAATTGTACAAACACTATGAAAGTTTTCTTTTCGATTCATAGAAATATTTTCATGCTTTGAGGAGTTCAAATAACTTGTTTTTAGATCATTTGTATCGTATCTTTTACAACATAACTTTTCACCAAATTTTACAAACACTAAAAAAAGTTTGCTTTTCGATTCAAAACAATCTTTGAACATTCTGAGGAGTTCAAATAATGTGTTTTTGAGATGGTTTTGATCAAATCTTTCACTACGTAACTTTTCACCAAATTGTACAAACACTAAGAAAGTTTTCTTTTCGATTCATAGCAATTTTTTCACGCTTTAAGGAGTTCGAATAACTTGTTTTTAGATCATTTGTATCGTATCTTTTACTACATAACTTTTCACCAAATTTTACAAACACTAAGAAAGTTTGTTTTTCGATTGAAAACAATCTTTTAACGTTCCAAAGTGTTCAAATAACGTGTTTTTGAGATGGTTTGGATCGAATCTTTCGGTACGTAACTTTTCACCAAATTGTACAAACACTAAGAAAGTTTTCTTTTCGATTCATCGCAATCTTTTTTCCATTTGACGAGTTCAAATAACTTGTTTTTAGATCATTTGTATCGTATCTTTTACTACATAACTTTTCACCAAATTTTGCAAACACTCAGAAAGTTTGTTTTTCGATTCAAAACAATCTTTTAACGAGTTTTTGAGACGGTTTGGATCGAATGTTTCACTATGTAATTTTTGACCAAATTGTACAAACATTAAGAAAGTTTTCTTTTCGATTATTACAATCTTTTCACGCTTTGAGGAGTTCAAATAACTTGTTTTTAGATTATTTGTATCGTATCTTTTAATACATAAATTTTCACCAAATTTTGCAAACACTAAGAAATTTTGTTTTTCGATTCAAAACAATCTTTTAACGTTCTAAGGAGTTCAAATAACGAGTTTTTGAGATGGTTTGGACCGAATCTTTCACTACGTAACTTTTCACCAAATTGTATCAACACTAAGAAAATTTTCTTTTGGATTCATCGCAATCTTTTTTCCATTTGACGAGTTCAAATAACTTGTTTTTAGGAAATCAAAATTGTATTAATAGGAGACGCGGCCCATCTCACCACCCTGCACGGATTACGAAGCACGAACATGTCGAGAGTGGACACGCACGTTTTGGGGAAGTATTTGGAGAAGTTTGGTGTCGAAGGATTGGAGCGAGCATTGAGTGAGTTCGAGGCTATTAGACTTCGCGTGGGAGCGAACAAGTGATTCGTGCTCAGAAATTAGGGCGTGTTAAACAGGGTTACGATTTTGTCGAACAGTTGGGGGAACTCGAGCAAAAAAACATGTCTTATTTTGATGGTGTCCCTGTTTCAATTTGATGAAAATTTGACTTTGTAAATATTGTGTATGTAATATTGTATTTGGTATGCAACCATTTTATTTTATTTTATTTATTTATTCTGAATACTTGCATTGTTCGCACAAAATCAATGATTTATATAAAATTATGAAATATCATTAATTAGTTACCATATGATGTCCGTTGAGAAACATATAACAAAATCAAAGTTGTTATTATAATTAAAGAACTAAGTTTGTCATATGATAATCACATTATTATTTATTATGCTTGATTTGATGCATTAACCCAAAACGTGAGATATATAGCATGTTATATATTTATTTTATTATTTGTTGCCAGTATTATCGTTTTTATTGATTTATTAGTTTTGTATAGTTCATTTTGCAGACAAAACAATAAATAATTGATTCTGAAAAATATTTATTTCGTACTACTATTTAACATTTAACATCTATATTATATATGTATATTTTGTTTTGTAGTTCCATATTGGTTCTCAAGTTTGAATCCCATTTATAAACAATATTTATGCAAATTCATATTCATATTCATATTAAAATTTAAATCGGACACAATTAGACCCATATGTAGTGAATTTATTGATGCGGATTCAGATTAAGTTATCGGATTATAGATATCCATTAACAGTCATAATTTTGTCATGTGTTACATCTTACATGTATTTGGGCAATGTCATGTAGAAACCATGAATGCATGCGATTACCATTTCTTTTGCATATCAAGAATGAGGTCTTGGTAATTATATATACATGATTGATTGTTATTAACTGAATCTAAATACCATTCAATGATTTATCATGATAATTACGACCACTTCAATTTTATTATTTATATTTGTTTGAATGATTTTATTAGTTTCAATACAATACAATCAGAAATCAGAGAAAATCAATCAATAACAAAAGACAATATTTCTATAGCCAAGGCCAATGAAATATTAGAAGAAGATGCCTGAATGATCCCTAGCAGATGCATCCTGTGCAAGTCCAATGAAGAATCAATCGATCATATGATCAACAAATGAATGTACTCGGTCGCAACCAGGGCCGGATTGGATGCGATCAAGGATGTTAATTTGTTGCGTGAGCGAGACTTACTACAAGTATTGATCCGGAGCCACCGGGATAAGAGAGTTCAACAGATAGTAGCTTTTCATTGTTTCATGATACGGAAGGAAATATGTCATCACATTTTTAGAGTTGTTGTAGGTGACTAGGTCATAGAAGTATGGTAGCCAGGGCCAACCCGATTCGTCTGAAGGCATTGCACGAAAATTAACGAGACTATTTAAATATTAATATTACATAAACATAATTATAAAAATATTTAAATACGAAATTAATATGAAAATATAATTTATATATAAAAAAATTCGATGAAAATACTAAAAAGTTGAAGAAAGAAAATTAACAAAGAAGTCACACCTTGTTCTCGCTGGCATAATCTTCACTTCTTATTCGCTCCACCGATTTTTTTTGGACTTTGTGTTTTATGTATGCTTTCATTAAGAATCAACTATATTACGAATTATTTTAATTCAAAAAAAACTATATTACGAATTATGAAGGTGAAACTCTAATTGGTTCAACATGAGAAGTAAACATATCCAAAACATTATGAAAAAGATTGGTCACGGCGAAAGGACGAAACTCTCACATCTCTAATCTCATTTTTCATACAAGGTTTGAAAAGAAGATAATGACATTCATGACACGGGACAAAAACCTTTTTCTCCTCTTCGGAGACCAAGCTAAAAGATGCTCCACACGTGCTGCAAAATGGAACTCGCATTTTCATTATACTGAAACCGGACACTATTGAAGCTTGAATCGAGCATTGCGAGTATGGTCAATTAATAATTTTGAGTTGAATTGCGATCGAATTGGGGTCGCCAATGTTGGTCCATGCGAAAATTAGAGAACGAGCATTGATGTTGGAGTCTCGAGAAGTGAGTCGCTGGCTGGAGGCTGCTCGAGAAGTACATGTGCATGCGAAGAAGACTGTGCAGGCGAGCACTGATGTAGACAGTTGGAGAAGACGTGTAGGCGGAGAAGCGAGTCACTCTCCAGATGAGTGATCGTGACTGTCGTGGTTTGGTGTTCAGTGGCACCTCGCACATGTAGGATAGGGTTCCTTTTTCTCTTTCTCTCTCAAATATGAGTTAGATTAATTTTTATTTGGACTAGAAAAATAAGCTTATATTAATACCTAAAAAAATTGTGGCCTTTGACAAATGTCTCACTTGCCAACATGAAGGGCCACCCCCGATGGTAGCTAGTATAGTAGAGGAGATCCAAATATTTTGGTTAGCTAATAGGAAATAGGAGTTAAGTTCAAATGTCTTTTTTGTATATCCAGTTGTTGCGAAAAAACAAAATTTCCGACCCGTTTGTTTGCATGATAAGTCAATTTTTTTTTTTTTGTAAAAGTTTCGGCCCAACACAATTTTCAATTAATTGGACCATTCGTTCCGAAAAAACAAAAAACAAACAATTAATGTCGTTATATTTTTTGATTTTCACGGGAGCTTCCTCGGTCTACTCATAGCACAATTCTACCAAACCTATATTGTTAACTGGACCATTCGTTCCAAAAACATATAACAAACAATTAATATCATATTTTTTTACGACAGTCCCAGACCACTCGTAGCGCATCCACAAAAGACGAGCAATTTGGGTATAAAATTAGCAAATTAGTCTGTCAATTTTTTTTTTAGAAAATTACTAGCATCAGTAACATCTAGCCAATTATTAAGCAAGTAAAAAAAAAAAAAACATAGAAAAGTTAATATTTTCATAAAATATTTGAGAAAAGAAAAGAGAAATGATTGTACCGGCATGTTTACAATCTTGTGGGGTGCCAGATTTAGCTAAAACCCCAAAATCGACGAGATAGAGGGACATGAGACCAAGCGAACGAAACCAGAAGCACGGTTATAACTATGCGGACGAAGAAATTAGTTTGACAACAGTGATACTCTCTTAGTCTTTGTCTCCTCTTTCAGTAATCTGATTTTGATAGAAAATTCAAAATTCTCGTACTTTCCAAGTTGGTGCAAATGTTTCATGGAGTTTTACATTTTGCAAATTAAACCTTACAAATTTCTTTATTTGTAGTGCGCTCTGCTTTTGCGACTATTTGCAAATGACAACCACCAACGGCGTAATACAACATTATGCACGGACCCAGTCCGGTAATTTTAAAGATCTTTGACGATAATTAATTTGAAATATTTGATGTTACAATTAGCACCAATCATGATTGTAATCAATTAACCATCTTTCTTGTTGACTTCTCAATCTTTACTGATTGGAATTCTGCCACTGTTGCCTGTTGGATATTGATGTCTCTCAAAAAATTTCCAACACCTCTATAGTTATCAAGTTGATTAAAAATGGGGCAATTTCAGATGTATCCCTTAAAAATTACAAAATATCAAATTTATCCTTCCAAATTAGTTAATGTCAAATTATCCTCGTGAATTCAGTGAAGCCTTTCTTGTTTTCTGAAAAGATTATTAGAAGTCAACCATACGGATACCAATTATATCTGTTCCAAGCCTGGTGAATTCATTGAAGCCTTTCTTGTTAATTGTGGGTTATCTATTTGTAATTGTTAATTTGTAATTGTGGGGTATCTATTTGTATAGATTTGTAGTTAGTTGTGATTTTGAGTTATTTAGCGGTAGTAAGATTGACTAATTTTTGGTAATTGAGTTATAATATAGAATTATATGATTGTAGAACTAATAAATCTTGTAATGGAGTTGTAACTTTGTAGTAAGATTGACTAATTTTTGGTAATTGAGTTATAATATAGAATTATATGATAGTAGAACTCGTAAATCTTGTAATGGAGTTGTAACTTTGTAGTAAGATTGACTAATTTTTGGTAATTGAGTTATAATATAGAATTATATGATTGTAGAACTCGTAAATCTTGTAATGGAGTTGTAACTTTGTAGTAAGATTGACAATTTTTTGGTAATTGAGTTATAATATAGAATTATATGATTGTAGAACTCGTAAATCTTGTAATGGAGTTGTAACTTTGTAGTAAGATTGACTATTTTTTGGTAATTGAGTTATAATATAGAATTATATGATTGTAGAACTCGTAAATCTTGTAATGGAGTTGTAACTTTGTAGTAAGATTGACTAATTTTTGGTAATTGAGTTATAATATAGAATTATATGATTGTAGAACTCGTAAATCTTGTAATGGAGTTGTAACTTTGTAGTAAGTTTGACAAATTTTTGGTAATTGAGTTATAATATAGAATTATATGATTGTAGAACTCGTAAATCTTGTAATGGAGTTGTAACTTTGTAGTAAGATTGACTAATTTTTGGTAATTGAGTTATAATATAGATTGACTAGTTATGTTTCATTAGTTTTATGCACTATTTCTAATGATCAGACCATAATCATGCATTAGTCAACATATAAACATGTATTAGTGAAGTAAAATATTTGTGTCTATTTGTATTCAAAATTAGAGACCAACGGTAATAACATACTGCATACAAATGATAAAAGTATTCTACAAATTATTATATCATGTTTACAAATATGACCTGAGAAATACAATGCAATGATTCTTGATTGTATTCTCAGTTTATAATTTAATTTAGGGAAATTTTCAAAAAAACCCCTATTTTTTTGGAAACTCCAAAAAAAAAATCCTCTACCAATTTATTATTTTAAAATATCTCCCTATGGGGTTAAATTAATCATGGATGGTGTTAAGTTTTTTTATGACCAAAATACCCTTCTTTTTTACTTACAAAATATTTACAAGGCGGAGTTTTCATCAAATTGAAACGGGGACACCATCGAAATAAGGCATGCTTCTCTGCTTGAGTTCCCCCAACTCTTCGACAAAATCGAAACCCTGTTTAAGACGCCCTAATTTCCGCGCACGATTCGCTTGTTCGCTCACCACACAAAGTCTAATAGCCTCGAACTCATTCAATGCTCGCTCCAATCTTTCGGCTCCAAACTTTTCCAAACATTTCCCCAAAACGTGCGCGTCCACGATCGACATGTTCGTGCTTCGTAATCCGTGCGGAGTGGTGGGATGGGCCGCGTCTCCTACCAATACGATTTTATTTTCAAAGCGTAAACAGGGTAGAGGGGCACTATCGTAAATTGCATTTAGGAAAGGCTCGTTTGTTTCTCGCAGCAAATTTGCAAGTTGAGGGGCCCATGTTCTTTCAGATTCTTCGAGCATTTTGTTTCGTGCGTCTTCGCTCACTTTCATTGTGACTGAGCTTCCCTGAAAAATGGAAAATATCACATATACCCCTATAAAATATCACGCATACATTTACAAAATTATGCTATTATTTACCTTTAATTCAGGTTCGGGTTGATTGATGTACCAGATCCAATTGAGTCGATTATTCTTCAGTTCATAAAGCACACTATGTGTCTTATGCGCTAAATCAAAGTAAAGACACGTACCTAGTTCTGAATATTCTCGCCTTAAATCAAGAATTAGATCTGAATTCTCTTTACCAGTAAAGTCTAATACCCCTCTCCATGCACAATATCCTGAATACCTGATTTGTTGGTATAAAAATAAATTCATCAATAATTTAATTTGATGCTTTTAAATCAATATTTATTATAGAATATAACCTCAATTTGAAATCTGGAAGAAAATGCTGACGAATTGAAGAGTAGCAACCATCGGCAGCAACAAGTAAATCTCCTTCAATCTCGACATTCTCACTTGATTCTACGATTTGACAAGTGATTTTTATACTGGATTTATCCTCTGGGATTTGGAAAGCGATGAACTTGTGCCCCCATTGGATCAGATTTGATGGTAGGGTTTTATGCAAGAGAGAATGCAAGTCCGCCCAATGGGCTGCTCGGCAATTGAAATCATCGTCTCTTGTTAATATCTTGCTTGTCTTCGTTATGCAGTTTGTTTCTCTGTTCTAGACATGATTAGAAAGAAAATCGAAAGAGTCAATACATGCCAGAGAGGGGTCTGAGAGAAAGAGAGATATCCTTACGAGGTCTATGAAAAGGGGATATGTGGAATCTAGGACGAGCTGATCAGAGATCCAACGGCCGAGGATCTCCTGAGACTGCCGGTCGAGACCGAGTCCGGCACCGGTGGGGCTACGAGACGGCGCCGTCGCCGGCTCTGGCGATTTCTCGATCACTATTGCATCCCATCCAGCTGAGATAAGAGCATGAGCGCACGATAGACCGGCTATGCTCCCTCCCACTATCAGCGCCTTTCCATTTTTTGGTTTACTCCCTTCACCATTTCCTTCAATTTGGCTGTGCTGTGCGTGCCTTATCATCTCGAGTGAGTTGGACGGAGGAGAATCACACTCACGAGGCCAATGTTGCCTCTGGGTTTTTGCATATAACAAACCCGAGAATTGAAAGTCTGGGTTTTATAATAAAACAAACCAAAGAATTGAAATTCCAGGTTTTAGCTTATAATCTAAACTCGGTTGATGTAGTTTTGAGAGACATAATTTTAAACTCGGTTGATGAAGTTTTGAGAGACATAATTTACAATCAAACTTAGAAAACTAAGAAAACCCTGTTGAGTGGCGAAGCAGAATTATAACAATAATTTTATTAAACACTCAAATATTCTTAAAATATTTCTCTACTACTCAAATATCACACATCCAACTAACTACTAGACACTCACTACACTCTTTCTTTGAGAGGACTCTTTATTTTGTGGCTTGATACAAAATGAGGATCAAGGCCACCTATTTATACTAGGGAATGGATAACTCTAGACACAAGATATTTATATGGAATTTTCTAGACCTAACAATATTCTAGACATAGATATTTTTATTGAAAAATCTAGAGACAAGATATTTTGAGCATGTCTCTAGAGAAATCTTTATTTTGGGTTGGGCCAAGTTAGTGTTGTAACTTTAACACTCCCTCTCAACACTAACTTGTTTGTATCGCTGACCGACTGGGCACTCCTAATTGTGCACGCATCTCCTCGAACTTATTTGCATTGATCACTTTCGTGAGGACGTCAGCTACTTGCTCCTCTGTCGGTGTCAACTTCATTTGAATCTCTCCTTGTAGAATCTTTTCTCGTATGAAGTGATAATGCACTTCAATATGCTTGATCCTTGCATGAAAAACTGAATTCTCTGCCAAGCACACTGCTGACCTATTGTCGCAATGAAGACTCACTTTATCGATTGGCTGGTGAACCTCCTTTAGTAAGCGAATCAACCACGTGCTTTCTTGTGCAGCCGTAGATGATGCTCTATACTCTGCTTCTGTGGTGGAGAGGGATACGGTAGGTTGTCTTTTGGTACACCACGACACTGCTCCAGATCCCAAACTGAAGACATATCCAGTTGTTGATCTTCTTGTATCACAATCTCCAGCATAGTCGGCATCACAATAACCGACTAATTCACACTCTTCGCCTCTACGGTATATGGTCCCGTAGTCTAAGGTACCGTTCACGTATCGAAGTATCCGCCTAACTGCTTCTAAATGTGCGGCTTCTTCGTGTTCTGCATATGACGACTTACTACTCCAACGACAAAGGTTATATCCGGCCTGGTAAGAGTCAGATAGATGAGACTTCCCACCAGTTGTCGATACATTCGAGTGCCTTGTAAGTCCTTTCCTTCTCCGACATAAATTCTTGCATTTGGTTCCACGGCGTAGACAACGACTTGCTCTCTAACATTCCGTATGCTTCTAGAAGATCCTTGGCATATTTTTCCTGGCAAAGAAATACACCTTCACTCGTCTTCTCTACCTCGAGCCCCAGAAAGTGCTTTAATTCTCCAAGCTCCTTCATCTGGAATCGGACTGAAAGATTCTCCTTCGTTCGTCGAATCTCCTCTACTAGATCACCGGTTAAGATGAGGTCGTCGACATACACCAAGACTAGCGAGTTTTCCGCCAACGTTCTTGATGAATAGGCTCGAGTCTGCTGTCGATACCGTGTAGCCACTCTGCACGAGAAACTCTCCTATTTTCCCGTACCATGCTCTAGGGGCCTGTTTTAGGCCATACAACGCCTTCTTGAGTTTACACACGTATTCCTGGTGAGCTTTATTAACAAAACCTTGCGGTTGATCCATGTATATCTCCCGATCAAGCTCACCATGCAGAAAAACGTTCTTCACGTCCATTTGCCAAATCTTCCACCATTTGCTTGCTGCAAGTGCTAGGACGACACGTGCCGTTGTCATCTTTGCCACCGGACTGAATGTCTCATCATAGTCCAGTTCATACTGCTGTGAGAACCCTCGTGCAACGAGTCTAGCCATGTATCTTTCGATCGACCCATCTGATTTGGTCTTCACTTTGTACACCCACTTGCATGAAATTGGTTTTACTCCACGAGGTTGTGGTACCAACTCCCATGTTTGGTTTTGCCTCAGAGCCGTCATCTCCTCGTCCATTGCCTATCTCCACTTCCTGCTCTTGGCTGCATCTTCGTAGGTTGTCGGCTCTTCAACCAAGTTCTCCTCACGGACTGCAACGTTTGCATACTTCGGGTTTGGACGTCTTGGTCGAGATGATCTCCTTATTGGCGGTGGCATTTCAACCACCTCTTCGGATAGGTCCGGAGTTGTATCGTCATCACCTTCGAGTACTCCGGTCTTCCACGGACTCTTGGTCTTCAGGGCGTTAGAACTTTCTCCCTTTTCCTTTACAGGTGTCGGTGTCTGGGCATCTTCTTCATACCGTCCATTGATCCTTTCTTCAAGTTGCGCCTCGAGATCCTCCGAATTTGGTTGGATTGCGCCTCCAGTTGGCCACCACGATGAGGCTTCGTCGAAAATAACATTTCTAGAGGTGTGAATGCGCCCCGTTGTTGGATCACAGCACCTCCATCCTTTTCGTGCATCATCGTACCCTACAAAGATGCACCGAATCGCCTTTTTTCGAATTTGGTCCGAAGATGATCAGACACGAACACGTAGCACACACATCCGAACACCTTGAAGTGGCTAACTTGGGGTTTAAGGTTCCAGAGTTTCTGGAATGGCGAGACATACCCCATCTTCTCTTGTGGAAGCCGGTTGATGATGTGTGCGGCAGTTTTCATGCACTCGGCCCAAAATCTTGATGGCACATTTTTGGCATGTAACATGCTCTGGCAAATTTCCACAATATGTCGGTTCTTCCTCTCGTCTACTCCATTTTGTTGTGGGGTGTTCGGACAGGTCAGTTGCCTTCGGATCTTGTGTTCCTTCAGGTAAGGATCGAATTCTCGAGATAAATATTCCCTTCCATTATCACTACGGAGACATCGCACATTCTTGTTCAATTCACTTTCCGCCTTGTCCTTGAACTCCTTGAACTTTGACAACACCTCTGATTTTTCTTTTAAGAAGAAGACCCATACAGATCTCGAGAAGTCGTCGATGAAGGTCACCATGTATTTGGATTCACTTATAGAAGTTTGTTTAATCGGACCGAGGACATCTGAATGTATCAGCACCAAAGCTTCCTTGGCTCTATACTCGGATTGCTGATAAGGAAGCTGATGTGCTTTACCGAATTGGCACCCCGCACATATCGTGTCGGTCCTCACCTCCACTCCGGGGAGACCTTTGAGCATCGACCTCTCAACCATCAACTTTAACTTGTGGTAGCTCACATTCCCCAATCGTGCATGCCAAAGATATGTCGTATCATTCCTTCGTGTTTTGTCTACATAAGCCGATTGAGCTGACATTACGTAGATCGATTCCATTTTGCGATCCTCCATTATAAGTGTGCCCAAAGCTTTGAGATCATGGTACACCTGGTCCGAAGACAACGTAACTGCCTTGCGCCGTCAGTTGCGATACTGACAACAAATTCTTCTTCATGCCCGGAACATGGTAGACTCCTTGCAATTGAAATTTTTTAGGACCGACGTGAGGAGAAATTACCGTTTTTCCGACATAACTGATTGGCAGCTTGGAATTATTAGCTGTCACAATCACTTGGTTTCCCTTGTACTCCTCTACACCTTCTAGTTTCTTAATATCACTCGTCATGTGATTTGAACAACCGGAGTCGACAATCCAGTCATCTTGGTAATCGATTCTCCCTGGTTTAATTACCGCCGTCAGCGCAACTTCTTCTCTCTCCTCTTTTTCTTCTACCATGGTCGCCATATTTGCGAACGCTGCCTCGAGGTCCCATTCTTCTTCCGAGTCGTGACTTTTCTGACTCTTTGCTCCTTGACGGTCTCTTAGGGTTACAACATTCCCTTGACCCTTCCGCTTGGACCAGCAGTCTCGTGCATAGTGTCCCCTCTTGCCACAGTTGTAGCACTCACCACTCCGAGGTTTGTCATCTCTTTGACTACGAACTCCCCCTGAATCTTTAGTCCCTTCTTTCGGTCTCCTCTGTTGGTTAGGCTTGTTTTCATGTTTCGAATTCGGTCTTTGTTCAGACC
Organism: Luzula sylvatica; assembly: GCA_946800325.1. Classification (NCBI taxonomy): domain Eukaryota; kingdom Viridiplantae; phylum Streptophyta; class Magnoliopsida; order Poales; family Juncaceae; genus Luzula; species Luzula sylvatica. The sequence continues at coordinate 2,896,179 of OX326957.1, read as the reverse complement.
GACCCTTCCTTTGGTTGCAAAATAACGCCTCCTCGTCTTGTCTCGTTGAGGCTTCGGCCTTTCTGGTTAGAGCCTCTTGGTTCGTGAGCATATGCTCTAACTCCAGTAGCGTTGGTGGAGTAGTAGCATTGGTGGAGTTGACCAACCCTGGACAGCTGCCATAAACCCGCTATACTCGGGTTTCAAGCCGTTTACTCGTCATTCGTGGCTCGCTTATTTTTTCTTCTGGGGAGATTTGCGCGATCTCGCTGCATATGGACTTTACCTTTGTGAAATATTGGCTTATTGCCATGTTACCTTGTGAGATCGTCATGAGTTCCTTCTCTAGTAGTTGGAGGCGGGCATCATTCTTCTTGGAGAATAGCGTCGCGAGGATGTCCCAAGCGGCTTTCGGAGTGGCTGCTTCTCGAATGTACTCAAGCAACTTTTCTTCAACTGAAATTCTGAGTACATACATCGCCTTTCCAGACTTGATGCGCCATTTTCGCAGAGCCTCATCCGGAGTCTTCTTCTCCTGAGTCTTTTTCGGGTCATCGATAGTTTCGGACGTTGTCGCTTTCTCCACGGCAACCTCTGGCGGATTCGTCTCATCTCCACCTACTACCTCCCATAGGTCATGTCCTTGTAGGTAGGACTAGATGCATGATTTCCAGTAGATATAATTATTACCGTTCAACTTCTTCAAACTGGTAGTCGAACCTCCGAGATCCATGGATACGACTTCTTCTCTCTTCCGGCAACCTCTTTGACAGAATACCGACACACGGTTATTCGGACTACTGGAACACTTGCAAACTCCCAACACTATATTCCGACCCTCACCGTCAACTTCGACAGTACCGACCTGTAGCCTCGCTCTGATACCAGATTGTTGAGTAGCGAAGCGAAATTATAACAATAATTTTATTAAACACTCAAATATTCTTACAATATTTCTCTACTACTCAAATATCACACCTCCAACTAACTACTAGACACTCACTACACTCTTTCTTTGAGAGGACTCTTTATTATGTGGCTTGATACAAAATGAGGATCAAGGCCACCTATTTATACTAGGGAATGAATAACTCTAGACACAAGATATTTATATGGAATTCTCTAGACCTAACAATATTCTAGACATAAATATTTTTATTGAAAAATCTAGAGACAAGAAATTTTGAGCATGTCTCTAGAAAAATCTTTATTTTGGGTTGGGTCAAGTTAGTGTTGTAACTTTAGCAAACCCTTTTTTGATTTTCCATTGAAAAGTATTACTAGGAGTGATTTCATATTCTTATTCTTACACTAATATTAAAATCGGCTATAGTTTTCACAATCTGATATGTTGTTCTTAACAAAATCTTAAAATATGGCTTGTTATCTTATTAAAAAAAAATTCTCAATGCCACGTATTCTTATATATTGTACATACATATATATTTTGTAATTTGGAAACATAGCATGTATAATTTACAAAATGAAAAAAAAAAAAAGCTTTTTGCACGGCATTTATATTAAATGATAACTTATGTAAACAAATGAAAATTCTTAAATATGTATCCCCTACAAAATGCTATCTTCACCATCTACAAAGGACAATTTTAAATATATAATAGAAAATCACTTATATATGGACAAAAAAGTAATTGCTAATTTAATATTCAAAATTCGATAAAACTATCGAGAATGATAGTCCATGAATCGAGAATTGCACCAGATATTTGTTTGTTGGGTATGCGACATGTCTCCATTGTGATAAGAAATAATATTATGAACGGTGCATGCGGCATGTACAAGATCTATCTGTTTTTCGATAGGATGTCGTGATCCAGTTTTAAGAATGGGGAACCGCATTTTTAATACTCCAATAGCACGTTCAATATGATTTCTAAGCTGAGTATGACGCAAATTGAATAATTCTTTTGCATTTTGTGGTCTTTGATTGAATCGTACATGCTCTTTCAAATGATAACGTACACCACGATAAGGACCAATAAATTGTGGTGTATTTGTATAACCTCCATCAACCAAGTAATCGGAGACAACCAAATGATAATCGTACATACTCTTTAACATGGTGAATGTTGGAGTTAGTTTGATTTTGTTTTGTATTTAGATGGATTAGTGAGAGAGATTTGCGAAGAAATTAATTTAGGGTTGAAGAGAGGGATAGTTTTTCCTTAGTTTATTCAACATGAATTGTGGGTTGTGTGACTGTCAATTGCTCTCTGGCAAACAAAACACAAAACTCAAACATCACAAAATAGTTTTGTTGCATATCTCCCATACACACACATGAGGCCATATATTAACTATTACATGTTGAACTAATAAACCAAAATAAAATATTGCAAAAACATTAAAATTTAACAGTGAATATCAGAGTTGGATTTGAATAATAACATATTAGGGTTTGGTTTAATGGAGAAAGAAGTATCTTTGAGTATTGTACATGATGAAGATGTTGTATGTTCCATCAAACACCGTCAAAATGTAGTTTTGTGCCGACAAAAGTAACCGCTGCCAAAAGAAAGTTTTCGTGCGGTTAAAATTAACAGCTGCCAAAGGAAAGTTTTCGTGCCAACTAAAGAAACGGCTGCCAAAGGATAGTTTCCGTGCGGTTAAAAGTAATCGCTGCCAAAAGAAAGTTTTCGGTCCAACTAAAGAAACATCTGCCGAAAAAGTAACCGATGCCAAAAGTTAGTTTTGGTACCAATTACGATAGCAGCTGCCAAAGATAGTGTTCCTGTCGACTAAAGTAACAGCTGTCAAAAGATATTTTTGGTGCCTATTACAGTAAGCGCTGCCAAAAAATATAGTTTTCTTTCCAATTGATATAACAGCTGCCATAAGATAGTTTTCGAACCGATTAAATTAACCGCTGTCAAAAGGTAGTTTTAGTGCCATTTATCAAAAGCTGCCAAAAGGTAGTTATGGTGCCATTTACGTTCTGCCGCTACCAAAGGATAGTTTTCGTGCCCTTTACGTTCTGCCGCTACCAAAGGATAGTTTTCGTGCCGATTAAGCAACATCTTCTAAAAGATAGTTTTGGTAGTGACTAAAGTAACCGCTGCCAAAAGATACTTTGGTGCCTATTACAACAACCGCCGCCAAGATAATTTTGGTGCCTATTATATTTACGGCTGCCAAAATATACTTTGTGGCCGTTTACAGTGCCGCTGCCAAAAGATAGTTTTAGTGCCTATTGCTTTGAACCCCTGCCTAATATAGTTTTCGTGCCGTTTACAGACTGCCGTTGCTAAAATATAGTTTTTGTGTCTATTGTATTCGGTCGCTGCCTAAAGATAGTTTTCGTGCACTTTACGTTCCGCTGCCAAAAAATAATTTTGGTGACATTTACTGTTTGCTGCAGCCAACAGATTGTTTTAGTGCCATTTATAAGCTAATACCCGGAATTTCTATTCTCTTGTTTGTTTTATTCTAAAACGACTTTCAATTCTCGGGTTTGTTATATGCTAAAACCCAGAATTGTACTTCCATTTTCATCTTCACCAGCAATGGCTTCGTGACTCGTGAATGTGATTCTCCTCCATCCAACTCACTCTCGATCATAAGGCATGCACAGCCAAATGGAAGGAAATGGTGAAGGGAGGAAACAAAAAACTGGAAAGGCGGTGATAGTGGGAGGGAGCATAGCCGGTCTATCGTGCGCTCATGCGCTCGTCTCAGTCGGATCGGATGCAATAGTGATCGAGAAATCGCCAGAGCCGGCGACGGCGCCGTCTCGTAGCCCCACCGGCGCTGGCCTCGGTCTCGACCGGCAGTCTCAGGAGATCCTTGGCCGTTAGATCTTGTCATGACCCGAGGGTACATGGGTCATTATGAATAAATGAGGGGTTTAATCGCTAATTCGTTTTCGGTTCACAAGGTGCATGGTGCACTGTGTCTAGTTAATATTTTCTTTTATAACTTGTCGCATTATAAATAGGGAGAGGAGAGAGAATTAGAAAATAATCTTGATGTAATAGTTTCTTCGTGTAAGAACTTATGTTCCGTTCTTGTTGAGTTTTGATTAATCGAGTTCGAATTGATTAAAACTTCAACCTTGTATCTTATTTTAATCGAGTTCGAGGTCGAATCGAGGTCACCTATTAATGTTTTTCTATGTTTCATCTACGACTGAATTAAATGTGAAAAAACAAATAACTAATGTTTGGGGCGGCACGATCCGGCACTGCCCGTGATTACCCATAAAACATACCGTAATAACTACGTGAATTCTACCGAATAATCTTAAATCAAAATTTACCATAAAAGTATGTGGAAGCATATGAAATCCGTTCGAATTGATATCGCGCCATCTTCTTGTTGCGTTTATGAAATCTTAATTGCAAGAATGAATTACAAGTACTTTATAATATCTAATTTAGAGTAATTTTGATTCTCTCTCTCTCTCTCTCTCTCTCTCTCTCTCTCTCTCTCTCTCTCTCTCTCTTGTATCTTAATGGAACATAATAAAGAGTGACAACATTATCATAAGTACTTAGGAGCAAATTATTTTTTATAGTCACAAGACATCTTAGCACAAAGACATATCTTTTGGGTCTGCTAATATGTATCTTCTAATTCGGTCCATCATAAAAAATAAAAGCACCACCCACAATATTCTACACAACAAGAGTCCACAATTTAACTGACACATTTAATGTTGAATTTTATAACTAAAATCGATCACTATACTATAAACATTTAAATGACAATATTGCAACACGTAAATATTTTATATATAAGTCCAATGTTGAAATAATGTTCCAACAAATAACACTCATAACATGCCAATCCAAATTATCTTTCAACTCTCAGAACCAAAGCAAAAGAAAAACCGTCAAACTATATAAAAGAAAAATCAATCCATTGAATTATAATATAGAACAACAAAATTAAACAATCCCGCACAATTGCGGGGTTAAAGCTAATTTAAATCAATTGTACTAACTTTATCTTTCCCGAGTTTATTGAATATCTTTAATAATTATTGGTCTTCTTTTAATCTTTCCATAGTCGCACCACTACTTTATATGAGGAGTTCTTTTAATATTTGAAAACTTTCAAAGAAAACTTTTTAAACATGTTATTTATATTAGTATTAAGTACTTGTCGAGTGATTCTATGAAATTTCATTTGAATTTAAATTCATGAAAAATTATTGATTTTTACTAAAACATGCAAGAAAGATAAAAATTAATTATTTGTTCGTTGTAAGTAAATAAGTACACCGAACATTTAAATTCGAATTACTTTCCAAAACATGCAAGAAAGAGAAAAAATAATTATTTGTTCATTGTAAGTAAAAAATACAATGAACAATAAGTGTTAGCGTATATTTTTTTATATAACATATATGAAGGTTAAAATATGCCACTTGCCAAAAAAGAGAGCTTAAACTCCACTCTTTCAAAAGATCTCATGCATGCATTATCTTTCGTTATCAAAAATTTATATAATAGATTTATTTGTAATATATAAACATGCATTATCTCTCAAAATAGTCGTGCATTTTCAATAAACATGCATTAACTCTACAAAATAGTCGTGCATTTTCAATAAACATGCATTAACTCTACAAAATAGTAGTATTCTTTTTGTATACATGCACAAACTCTAAATATTGGTATATAATTTTCTATAAATGTTTTTAATGATTTTCGCAATACATGTTTACGACATTTATATGACAAATATATCCATCTACCTCGAATTGCCTGCCCATATAAATACCCCCCAACTTTACTCTTTCTCCCCACCCGCCTCGTCTTCTCTAAAACCTAATCTAACACTGTTTTTCTCTTATTGTGTAAAATAATCTCTTAGACTTGTTTTTCCTTTTTGTGCTATTGATAGATCCCCTCGCCTTCACCTCAGAACTATCGTGGCTTCATTTTGCGCTTAAAAAGATCGAGATCTCAGGGTACAATCATCGTTATCTTTGTTGTTTTGTTTTATTAGAAATCCTAAATTTATTCTTAGATTCGACAATAATTTCAATAGATCTGAGTTTAAAATAGATGGATCCGAGATCTAAGATCAATGTTGAGAGATTTGGTTTTTATTTTTCCTTTTTTGATTCCTTAATGTCGTATTGACGGTCGTACGCTAAATTATTGAATTTTATCAGGATCATAGCGATTATGGAGAGTCGTTTGGTTGCACGAGGACGATCAGGAAGTACGATCCGTCCAGCAAATCAAGAAGGACAAAATAATTCAAATCTCCGTAATCAAGAGCCTCCACATGCAGGCCATCTCAATCGACCCAACGGTCCTGCCAATCCAAGACCCAACGGTCCTGCCAATCCACGACTTAGCCCTCATGCCAATTCAATATCCAATTCTCCGGCCATACCACGAATTGACGATTCTGCCAATCATAGACCCGATACTCTTGCCACTCCACGCCCTAATGATCATATGAACCCAAGACTCAATACTCCTGCAAATTCACGCTCTAATGGTCCTGCCAACCCAAGACTCGGTGCTCCTTCCAATCCACGACCTAACGGTCGTGCCAATCCAAAACCCAACGCTCATTCCAATCCACGACCCAACAATCCTCCCAATGCACGACTCCATGCTCCTGCCAATCCACAACCCAATGGTCCGGTCAATCCACGACCCAACGGCCCCACCAATCCCCCCCTCCACTTTTTACAGCATAAGCATCGATCACAAGGTATTATTGCAGGAGGGCCATTTCCAAAAGCACTGATAGCTCGTCATCACTTGATGAAACTTCCCTATCATAATCGCTTTGAAGAGTATCTTGTTCGTGCTGGCTTGTATGGTGTCCATCAGATTGCCCATATACCCATTGATAATAAACTTATCACTGCGTTAGTTGAACGCTGGCGAGAAGAGACTCACACTTTTCATTTACCCGTCGGTGAGATGACCGTAACATTACAAGATGTTTCATATCTGTTAGGATTGCCAATAGATGGCAAACCTCTATGTGAAAATACAAATCGTGATAAAAGTTGGTCAAATGTGGTGGAAAGAGTACTCGGACGACGAGTCACTGCATCACCGTTTCGAGAAAGGAGCTCAATCCAAATAAAATTTTCTTGGATAGAAGAAAATTTCCCATTTTCAAATGACCCAGATGACCCCTTTCCAGAGAACCAGACCGAATTTTATGTGCGGGCATATATGCTCACACTAATAGGTTGTGTTTTATTCCCGGATCATTCGGGAGATTCTGTATCTGCAATATATCTTCTTCTTTTAGAAAATTTAGATGAAGTGGGTTCATATAGTTGGGGGAGCGGGACGCTGGCTTATCTCTATAGAGCATTGTGTAAGGCTACAGAACCAACTCGTATGCAAATTGGTGGTCCATTGATACTTTTACAAATGTGGTCCTGGGAACGGTTTCGTTGTGGCCGACCTCAGCCTAGGAATGGGGATCGTCCAAAACTAGCCGGCTCTATGATGCGAGATAGATGGCCACCATATGGATATAGGTGGTCTGGATATCATGAGTTCGCCGACCATGTAACAAGCAAAGTGACCAAGGGGTATCGAGATGATTTCGATGCTTTAGACGATGCCGAGGTTAATTGGCATCCATACAAAAACAAGAAAAAGTTTCTTCCTCGTATATGCTTTGTACACGAGAGCTTATGTCTGACAACTGCACCCTTGATTCACTTTTGGATCGTTGAGGTGTACAATCCAGAGAGGGTTATGAGGCAATTTAACCGTTATCAGACCATTCCCCCGCCTCTTCGGGACACTTGTAGGGGTCTCCATCGTAGGAAACATGGCACAGGAAATGATTGGAGTGTTGTTCATGCTAATCATTTGAACTCGTGGAACCGTAGATGGGGCACTCTCCTCGAGGAAGAGAGAGAGTATGACGAGACCACACTACACAATTATATGAGATGGTTCTCAAGTGCTTCTAGGTTAAAGCTCCAATCCTCACGCAATCGAACTGCAAATCGACCTCGAAGAGATCCAATAACATTAGAGTATCAACCTCGAGAGCCTGATATCAGGAGCGCGGTACATTTTTAGTACTTAAAAAGTTCCTTATTTTCTCACTTCAAATTTTCAGGACTTTTCCAGAAAAAAATCGAGTCCAGGATTTTATAATCAACTTCATGTACAAAATGCGAACATCCTTGACAGGTTCGAACGATCTGGCGAATGGCAAAGCATGCTGCTTGGGTATTTGAAGTCGTCGGGAACCGCAATGCCAAGGCATTAGCTAAAAAAGTTATGCGTGGAAGTAAGAGTGCTCTCGAGGATCTTCGAGAATTTACCGGCCGTGACGACATATTCGCAGTACTGAACGTGTTACAAGAACATCCTCTTGATAATCCTGAAGGGCCTAGGCGTAGGAGACAACTTAACCAGGTACATCCAATGACAAAAATAATTGATTTTAATATTTCTATTAAACACGAACAAGAAAAATACTAGGGTTGATTATAAAATAGAGATTTTTTTTTAATCCCCCCCACCATATTTCTCCACCATATCTATATCCAGATTAACACACTTAATATTATAAAGAGGATGTGGTGGTGAAATTTGGGGGCAGGATAAATGGCCTCAATAAAAAGTAATAATATGAGCTTTTTGCTATGATATGTGCTTCTTTTGTAATATCATTATGATTCAAATCACCAAAATAATTGAGGATATAACCTAGGTGGAAGAAATGGAGCAGCCAGAGGATCAGCCGGCAAGAGTTCAAAGGAGTCAAGTTACTCAAATCATGTCTGCCGAGGCCGAACCATCTAGACCGCAGCAAGGAAGAAGGGGGGCAGACGAGGCCGGACCATCAAGACCTCGACAAGGAAGGAGAGCGTCTGACGAGGCTGGACCATCAAGAGTCATTGTGGACGGTAGATTGATCATTCATTGAACGCATGAATATGGCATTTATCAATGGTACTTTGTGAAAAAGAAGTAAATCTTCTCATTTGAGAGGATTGTGTGGTGCTTAATCTCATTTGGGAGTTTTAGATACTTTTATTTTTGTGTGTGTGTAGGTCCTAAGGTACTGTGTGTTTTGAAGTCTTTGTGATACTTATTTGCGTGTTTTGTCTTTAATTAAGATGTTCTGTGTTTTTGTGTGTTTTATTGTGTCTCTGTGTGGTACTTACTTGTGTGTAGAGTCTTTGTGGTGTGTACTTAATTTGTATGTACTATCTTTGATTAAGAGGTACTTATGTTTTTGTGTGTGTGTGTTTTTTCTCGGGCCTCTGTGGAGTATTATGTTTGTCTTTAGGGTCTAAAATAAATGTACTCAAGTTTATGGTTATGGAGAAATGGTTCAACTATGAGTTGCAAGTTGAATGCGACCAAGAGGATGATTCAACATGAATTTTCACTATTGCTGAATGCGACAAAGATGCGGGTTATGCGGATTGTGGTGATGGAGATGTCGGCGGTGGACATTCTACTGGGGAATTCGCTACGACAAGAGAGAAGACGGGAAGAGGAGAAGAAAATGAATCTGGTGTGTGACGGGAGCAGAGAAAGAATAATTTCGAATTTAGAAATAAATGACATCGCTTATGGCCCGATTCTTTGCGTGCTCTCTACGGTGGATTGAGCTTATATTTCTCATTAAAATAAAATAAAATGCAAATGATATTATTTTGTCAATTTAAGACGAGAATAAAAACACTTCAATTGTGTGGTTGAAGACTTGATATACCACAAAATCTGTCTCAGCTCATTCTCATGTAATTGTGTAATTTTGAGTCGAAAAAGTCTCAACTGATTCTCAATTTAATTACATTAAAGCTCAATCTATGCAAAGAAGTATGGTTAAAACAATACCAGTAAAACTCCAGATCTAAATTGATGTTTTTTATTTACGCGGCCATTTGTCGACTTCAAGTAAAGCACTATAGTATGCTATCCCAAGGTTGAATTGAATTCGGGTTTTTTTTATCTAAATTGCTCGCAAATCGCATATTCGGAGTTCCAGCAAATACTTGGTTTGTTAGAAATAATGGGAAGTTACTAGGTTCCTGTGTTTGCATGTGTTGGTCATTTGTTTTTAAAAAAAAAAAAAAAAAATATATATATATATATTGCTCGCAAATGATCAAGACATGCAAATACATATATATATTTTAAAAACAAATCGCAAAAATACAAAAAATTGAAGTCTAACACCTTAAAAAAAGTTAATTATCACATTTTCTAAATAATGTCAAAATTGAATTCTAAAACGAGAAAAATACTTAATTTTCATGTTATCCTAAAAAAACTCCGTAATAAAATACTAACAGGAGCTCATTTCTATTATTTTCCAAATTAATTTTTGAACATGCAAAAAACAATGTCTAACACATTCAAACAAATCAATTATTATTCTTTTCAAAAGAATGTGAAAATTAATGTCAAACACGAGCAATTGCTCAATTTTTATGTTCGCAAAAAAAAATTGTGATTGAAGACTAACACAAATTTTTTTATATATACTAGGAGAATACTCAATCTACGCGTCGAGTATGTTAATTATGTTCTCATTTTAATATAAAGTACATATTTGTACGTTAATATTGTTAATATCATCTCATAATAAAATTATTTAAACTCATTTATCTAAGATTATACATACGTTTTACACTAACAAAAATCTCATTTTTTAACCAATTAATAACAATTATATTAGTGTCATTGTATAATAATATATGAGGCATACCGCAATTTTACGAAAAAACATAACAACAAATATTATATCATTGTTGTTCACAATATTTCGTACATCATCAAATATTATATGAATCATACGATATATGTTGTAACACATCATTAATTACATAGTTTAATATTTTTTTTTATTGATTCACATTGTAATGAAAATTGAATTTAATAACGAAAACAATGTAATTAATATTATAAAAAAAAGGGTGACGCAATTGCAAGAGCCAGCATGGCTAAATTGAGAGCGATTTCCATTTTGTTTTATCAAATGACCGTTATACCCCTGTTAATGATAAATTGATCATTGATATTTCTTACATTTATCTATTAATTTATCACTTTTCATAAATCATGCAAATAAATTTTTTCATATATTAAAAATGTATTCTTAATTTTTTTCATCATATTAAAATAATTAAATTGTAACATGTCATATATATTTAAATATGTAAATTAATATATATTGGTTAGATTTGATTTTTTTTTCATAATATTAGAAAAAATATTTTGCATTATTCATGAAATATATAAATAATAGTTTTTAAGTATAATAAATATCAATCACCATAAATATAGGTATAGTGGTCATATGATTAAAAAAAAATGAAATCGCTCTAATTTAGTCATGTTAGCTCTTGTAATAGCATCACCCAAAAAAAAATTAGCATAAACATAAATATAAATTATTTTATATCATATAATTTTTTTTGTAAGATTAAATTTTTAAAAATAATAATACTATTTGATAGGTGTTTATAAGTTGAAGAAGTTGTTTAGATGGGCAAACAATTTTCTTAATTTCTATTAATTATTAAAATATTGAATATTAAATTTGTTAAACACAAATATAATAAACTTAGTACTGGTATTATATGGATTGGTTATATTTATAATTTTTTAAAAATAAGCAATAATTAAAATTGTATTATGTAAATAACATACTTAAAATTGTATTATGCATGTTTTTCTTTACATTTTTTTTTACATAATATTTTTACAAATTCAAATTATGGAAAATAATATGTATGACGTATGCTAATATTAATATCAAATTTTTTTTTAAATGAATATGATTTATCTGAGAGAGCAAGCGGGGAATTAACACATGAATGAAGTATGCATAATAAAAGCAACAAACCAAATCAGATGACGATGATTTGAAAACGGGAAATCTTCAACAAAAAAATGTTTACACGGTAAATCTCACCGAGGTGCTTCGCGAGTTAAGAAATATGTAGCATATCTGCATAATGTTCTTGGTAGAACATTATCAGTATAGAGCATAATTTGCGATTATTCATTTATGTCCCTCAAATGATAGGAAATTTTTCATGCATACACCTTAAAACTATTTTTAATCCCAAATTTCGAATCAATTAAAACTCAAACATCAATTACCGCAAATAGAACTCAATTTCGAATCAATTTCCTCAATTGTACAATTAAACCTGAATGCATGAACAAGCACAATTTTTATGAATAAAATGAAAACAACCTGAAGAACATCAAAATACGGGTCTTAAATAACATTTCATGTCGGAGCAGAGATCTCTTTTCAGAACCAGTTGAGTTCCATCTAATCACCTCCATAGAGGTAAACTGCTAGTCAAACTCTTTTGTGAGAGATGATGAAGGGAAACAAAAAAAACTGCACGAGAATTTGGGGCAATGAAAAGGAAGAGCACTAGCACTGGTAATGAAGATTTTGCACGAGCTTAGATATTCTGTTTTGAATCTAATTTGGAAGAGACCCCAGAAAGATGGAAGGGGCATTGGAGGAGAAAGATGGAAGGACATTGGAGGGCGTGAAATCGCTAGGCGCTAGTCGGGCGGACGGACACCGTCTAGCGCCTAGAGAGATTAATCGGATTTAGGCGAATTTATAATTTTACATAGTTTTTGTCATTTTTTTAATTTTTATATATTATAATTTGTGTTATAATTTTTTATACTAAAAATAATGTATATTGATTTATTTAAAACAACGTCCAAACAAATCATAACATTAAATCTACATATTAATTTATTTAAAACAACGTCCAAACAAATTATAACATGAAATCTATAAAATAACATTAATACAAATTCAAATAAATCACAAAATAAAATTACTAAAAATAGAAATAAGAAAGGAAATGGGTTGTGGGGGTTTTTTTTTTTTTTTTTTTTTAAATTAAGTGGTCTAGGCGGGCCTAAGCGAAATTCCGCCTAGACAGAAACGACTAAGCTAAACCTGGACGTTTTCCCGGCGCCTAGCGCCTAGGCGGCCGCATAGGCCGATTTTTAGAACAATAGGTAAGAGTGATGTTTGATGTATGGGAGACGGTGCTGGTGAAAGAAAGAACGAGAAAAAAAATCAGCTAAACAAATATCCGATTATTCAAAAAAATAATTAAAAAAAACCGTCCTGTTCGGAACAAAAACCTCATATTTTTGTCCGAGCGCGGAATTGAATCCTAGCCATCAAATCTAATGATCGGACTGTTCAAAAAATGTTGGTCATGTTGACCAAGCAAACATGTTGGCCATTGAGCCTATATATATATATATATATATATATATGAAAATGAGCAAGGTCAAGCAATTAATGGATATAATTACCTGACAATGAAAATCAAATTGGCATCATTTTGGGCGATAATTAACCGGATGACAATCCAATAATTTGAAGTAAGAAAATATTCACGCATCTATTAGCAATTATTTGTGTCGCATCGTCACAATAATTTCAATTGTTAAAATTAAGATACACGGCAAGTTTGAAACAGTGATTTTAAATATTTACGTCTTTATTATTTCATATAATTTTTTAAATATTTTCAGAAAATTACGTCATCTTACGTTAATAATGAGTCTAATAGATTTATGTTAGACCAATTATAGTATGTTTCATTATTTTTGATATTTGTGTATTTGTATTTACGAACTACATGATGTACTCAAAATATATTGTTTGATTTGAGATATCAATGTATTACTGTATTAGGACTCACAAATCCATGTATTTTTTAATATAGAAAAAAAATATTACTAGGTAATAAAACAAGATGACGTGATTTCACCACCACACCTTATATATCCTAATTAACATTTTTGCATTTACGTAGTAATTAAGAATATAAAAACTAGAAGTTATTAATTTAGATAAATATTAATTAATTATCATATGTTAAATTATTTATGTGTCTTTTATTGATAATCATGGTAAATATGATGTAGAGGGCGTGGTTGAAAAATCCGGTGAGAGGAAATGATCTCATCACAATACACAAACTTGTAAATTAATAAAACTGGATTAAATATACATCATTTGTTGATTTAAAATTGAATCGTTTATCATAAAGATAAATAAAACTGATTATTGACTAATATGAAACTATTATTTTTTAACAAAAAAAATCACATAATAATTTTTGAAATAAATGATTTATAATATGCCAAATCAAAAATACAACATGAATAATCAAATACATGTATTTTGCAAATTCAAGAACAATAAGTCAAATATGTCATAATTCACATTATCAAATAAACCCCTCCCATTAAATTTTCGATAGTTTGGTTCAAGCCCAAATTGCCACGTCTCCCTTTCCTGTTCGTCAACCCCAAAAATAACCTACGCCCCGCTTCTCCGCTATTTCTATGCTCAAGCCATTTCCCCTCCTAGCTTGTGGACCATATCTTCACCATGTCTGCTTCTTTTTCTTTCTACTGAGAAGAAAGGACACTATGTCCATGCCTTCCATACCTTTCGACCATCATGACCTCAAGAACCTTACTTTCACCATGCCTCGACTTGACTTCCATCATGCCTCATTTTTTCGATATATATAGAGAGAGAGGGGGCAGCATGCCTCGCCTCGCCTCGCTAGAGAGAGAGAGAGAGAGAGAGAGAGAGAGAGAGAGGAAGAGAACGCACCGAGGGGCACCCACACCAACAATGATGAAACAAGACCAATCAGCACATTTGCATAAGCTAATTTTAGTATCTAATATAATGCTTCCAAGGTGTTTGTTATAATGTCCCATTGTTAACAGGTAGAACCACGATCTTTCCTTCCCTGTCGCCCTCTCACCCTCTCTCTGTCTCGATCTAGAAAGCACTGGAGGAAGAAATTAGGAGCGGTGGTCATTGCATCGAGCCATGGGATCCAGGTCTGGTGAAAAAGGAATGAGATTGATTGGTAAGTGAGTGAATTTCAAATCAATTCATCTTTTTTTCTTCTCAGTTTTAAAGAATGTATTTCTTTTTCTGAAAGTATGTATGTTTTATCTCAGCGATTTTTTTTTCACACTTGTGTTATTGTTATATAAAATTTGATCTAATCCCTTTCTCTTATGTTTCATCTCAGCAATTTTGCATTTTTAATTTCATTTTTCCCTACCTTTCGAGAGGCACCATACCTCTCTAAAGAGAGAGAGAAAGCAGAAGAGAGATGCACCAGATTGTGCGAGGGGCACCCACATCAGCAGCGATGAAACAGCAATAATCAGTACACGAACATCCAAGAATCCATTTCTCTCTTCCGCTAAATCATGTAGGTTCTGATTAAATTGATTTACATCCTTTAATGTGTTATTTGATTGAAAAATTGGATTCAATTTTGAATAAGACAGTTAAGTCTGGAATATGGATTAGAGATGGAAACCAATTGAATTCTAAAACAAGTAATCCATAAATTAGAAATTAAAATCATAAATAGTACTTCATTGTTATATAGTTTGAATGATTATATAGACTAACTAAAATTTTGTACCATCTTATCGATTTTTCTTTATCAGTTGAATTGAAGTACCAAAGCACACGTTCGATCCATTTTTTAAACAAATCAAATGATTATGTTGCTTTCAGGGTATCTTTCTATCTCTCGCCATTTTTATCTTATCCAAAACTATTTATGAACAATTTGTACCTTTTTCACTACAATTTATTAATACTGGTACATTGTTTAATTGACCTGTACCAATGGTACCAAATTCTTAGTTTATCCAAATTAGTAAATAAATAGCTTTTACAGGCCTACCTTTGCTTTTTAATCATTATTACATAATATATGGAAATTACTTATCAATTAAACTATGTGTCATATTCACAAAAACATATTTTTATGACGTTTTGTGATTGTTGTGTATAGTAACTATAATGCTGGAATTTGATTTTTTGGTATTGCTTATTGTTGAGAAATATATATCAAATTTTTAACGTGGTTTAGTGAAAAAACATATTTAACGTATTACTTATCAAATTTTTCGTATTACTTGTCAAATTTTTTACAGGCCTACCTTTGATTTTTTTCGTATTACTTATCGTTTAGTGAAAAAAACATATTTTTTTCGTATTACTTATTGTGGCGATTCGGTGACAATGCAAGCTCAAAAGTGTGCACCATCAGACACACGTGTAAAAATCTACAAAATCTCAATGGTGGGCCTGATATCAAGGTGCTTTGTTTCCATTTCCATTTAGATGCCCTTTTAACTCAAATTCAGATAATAATGAAAAATGTGAAGATAAGGAAGCACATTTATACCCTTTTAGTTCTTTCTCCAATGAAGGGCATTTGGTCGGGGAAGCACTGCTAACTAATAGTATCGATACTATTTTTTTTAAGTAATATGCATTGTACTAACTACTATGCATTATATACAACTTCATTTCATTTTGTATGGTGTTAAATGGTGTGTGTAAATGCATATTTTATACGTGTTAAATGGTGTATGTAAATGCATGAATGTGTCAATATACATGATAATTTATTTTATTGATCGACTTGCCTCGTCTTCTCTCGACTTGCCAATTTCTTGACGGCTCTTCTTTTCTTGATCGACTTGCCTCGTCTTCTCTGCTGGTTTGAGAGGCGGAGCATTTTTCTCTTTGGTAGATTTGCTCTTCTTCTTGGTCTTCTCATGGCCTTTCTTTCATGGTTGTCGTCTTTTCTCTGCTGAGGCCGATATCTCCTTTTGACCAAGGTCACCGTCTTCTCTCCTTAGCCCAACGACCGTCTTCTCTTGGTCGAAGCTTTCATCTTCCCTTTTGCTGAACGATTTCCCTTCTGACATGATTGATGGAGCAAGGAGCAAGCTTCCTTCATGATGGATGGTATAACCCTTGTTGTTCTTATCTTCGATTGATGGAGTAAGAGTCTTTCTTCTCTAACTAATGATGGCTTCTCGGCGACTGGCTCTTAGTTAGGCACCTTAATTAGATTAATTTCGTTGGTAATGTAATCTTATTATGGTGTTGTAGAACTCTTTATCTTTTTATTCTATATATATATGAGCTCGGCAATTTGTCGACCTCCTTCAAAAAAAAAAATATGAATAAAAATGTAAGATAAATTCATATATCAAAACTTAAAGCCTACGTGCAAACGGTCCAGTTCATTCAGGAATCGAACCGAACTAGGGATGTCAATGGGTTGGATAATATCCGTATCCGACGGGTATCCGACCCGGATGGGTCGGATAATACCCGATTAAGCCTACCCGCGGGTCGGATATTACCCGATTAAAAAATACCCGGCTCGGGTCGGGTAGGGTATGGGTGAGGCCGTACCCGACCCATGGGTATACCCGACCCGAACCCGATTCTTTATAACCCTCATTATATTAATATTTTTTGTATTTTTTATTATTTTTGTTGATTTTTTATTGGTTTTAATCTATGTTTTCTATTGATTATTTATTATACAATTTTTTTTTATTTGTTTATTAAATAAACTAAAATAAATAATTTCCTAGATTTATGTTTATTTATTTTGTTTTTACTGTTATTTTACGTTTGTACCAATTTTAGTTTTATTATATAATTTATGTTAATACACGGTCCATAATTTATGTTTAAAAATATTTTGTTGTTTATTTTGTAATTTTGTGATATTATTATGTGATATGAATTGATAATGTTATTTTCATTTGAAAAAATTATATATTTCGTTCATATATTTTAATATTTTGTATATGTACAGGTATGGATAAAATTTTCCGTGGATAATTCGAATACCCGCGGATACTAAACGGGCGGATAAAATTATCCGTTTAGTTGATGGGTCGGGTATGGGTATTATCCGATTAAGATGAGTAAGGGTATGGGTGAGCCTATACCCGACCCGACCCCGACCCATTGACATCCCTAAACCGAACTAGTCATTTCGATTTAATCAATTCAGTTTTTCTGTTTATTTAATTTGGTTCGATTGAAACATTTGTATCATTCGGTATTAGTGTTTTCAAACCTTGGGAGAATTACTCTTGTATCCTTCTAAGAATTAAAAATAACAATTTTATCCTTCTAAAATCATTAATAACATATTTACGCTCCCTAAACTCAATTAATATCATATTTATCCACCTAAAATTTCAAAATATCACATATATCCTAATTAACCGTTAGATTTCTGTTAAATTAACTTTTATTTAAATTTTTAAATTTATTTTTTTTTCTTTTTTCTTTGTTAATGACAAATCTACCCCTCTATTATTTTTAAAGACCCATCATTAACTGGACTCTCCAATATCTGAATCTTCTCCTCCTTTCTTCATTTTCTCACTGTGCCTTCTGTTTTGTCTCTTGGCCAAAACCGAAAAAATACACTGCTCGTTCTCTTCACCTCATGGTTTCTAATTCCTCCCCCCCCCCCCCCCCAGCGATTGTTCTCTCCTCCTCATGAAATAACCCTAAATTCTAGCAAAAGTCCTCAAAGAATATGATCGAATCACCCACTATCGAGTACGTGATTTATGTTTTTATTTTCTTTTTAAACATAAATCTTCATTAATACCACATAATCAACCCCAATTGAACTAAGAAACTCAGGCATGTCCATCAAGGTTATCTAACCAGCCACAAGCTCTCAAATGGACACATCCAGTTATTCGTCTTAGTAATAACAAGGTTTAGTGTATTAAGTTGTATCATTGCATGTTTGAATGATCATTTACATGATGGTTATGATATGTCAATTCTGTCATTTCAACCAAGATTCTTGTAACTTTACTCTTATTTTGTTACTTTTATGCAAGATGCATGTACCTCTAATTTCTGAGAAAAGGAGAAGTATATTTATAAATGTGCAAATATTTGAAAAAAGAAGGTTATATAAGAATAATTTGTTGAGAAGTTGGACTTGATACATTTGTGAGTTTTCAGTTATAGAAATTTATTCAAGAATTTGTGGAGATGTTAGGGTTTGATGCGCAAAATTACCAATCCTAACGGGTTATCGATTGAATTTGGAATGAGGAAGACAATTCGAGAAAGAGGGGAGATAAATGGATTGGTAAAAGTATTTGACTAACTTGAATAAATTATTTACATTACAAGGTTTTCTTTGTAAAATTTGACACATGCATGAACAGAGAAATTGAATTGGTTATGGATGAATAAAAAGCAATGCGAGACTTAAGTCATCATGCATGATCTAATAATCAAAGATTATACAAAGAAGAAAGGACATCCAAAATCATGGGGTTACTGGAAGCTTACCAAAGGTGTTAATATTAATGTGTCTAGTCATGTAATTATAATTAGTTACTTGATTGTAATAGTAGAAATAGACAATATAGTAGTTGCATTAGGGGGTGTTTGGGGTAAGAATTTCAAGTGGAATTAGAATCTTAAGATCCAACAAATTAAATTGTTGACCGCACCATTTCTTTTTTTAATTTGTCATGTGGCTTCATTTTCAGGGCAACAGAGGAAACAAATGAGAGCATTCGTTCCATGTTGTCTTGTAACATGCATATGTCACGTGACTTCAGTCAACTATCAATTGCTTACGAGTTATGACCAATATTACAAATTTACAATATACTAGATTAGGAAGTCATTGACGAGGATCACGTTGAAACATGCTAGATCTTCAAATTAACAATTATAATCTCAAAGTATTATACATGATATTTCGCATATATAATTATACATATTATTTTTAAATTTTCTATAAATGCATATGAAGTTTGAGAAGTTTGAGAATATATATGATATCATTAAATTTTAAAATATTAATATATTCTATAGAATGGGAATGTAATTCGAGTCCGTGTATACAAACAAGGGTTGGGTTAGTAGGATTTAATTTGCATTATATTTCCATTTTATTTTACATGATTTTGTGATATCAATAAACTATGTACTAACTACCAAGTAGTGACATAACAAATCGTGTACTCTTTTTTATATTTTCATGTACTTAATAATTATTGATACTGGAAGTATTCTAATAAATTTAATCAAATAACAAAACTAATATTTTCTTTTTTAAAGATATACATGATATTTTGAGATTTGTGATGGGAATAATTCATAAATTATCATTTTATAAAATTATCATTTGTTTGCACACATATATATAAAAATATTTACTATGAAACGTTATCACAAATTACAATATAATATATCTGGTATTGCTGCACGAAAAGGTTGTTAGTGTATAACGGATAATTGGAAATTGCATCGTGATATAATCATGCTTTGTAGGGTTGTAGATGATATTTTCATTTTATGTTGTGTATTTACTCTTATCTAAATTATAAACCAATATTCATATATTCCTATATTTAATCCCGTGTCTATATCGTTGTAATGTTAGTTTTTCTAAATTTGTTTCTTCTATATGTTTTTTTTGTCGCTCCTATTTCGATTAGTTATCTATTGTTTACGTACTCAATAGTTTCTTCAAATTGTTGGTATGTCAGATAATGGACATATCTACCGAAGTAGAAATTAATTAATAGACGATTAGCATTCATCCGAATTAATTAATATTAATTATTTATTAATTATTTTTATTATGTTTATTAAGTGTGTTAAATAGAATATAGAGTATTTGCGATGATCAAATTTGGGAAGAAATAATATTTCTTACAATAAATATATAGAATATGTAAGGTGCAATCCCGAACCATTATCATTTTTCTTATGAAACGGACGTTGTAACTTTTTTCACCATAATATTGGGCTCATAATAATCAAGTCTTTTAAGCCATTAAATTTGCATCAAGATTAGTTTTTTTTAGTTAAAAGGCTAGTTTTTTTCTCTTGACAATGAGCATGATCTAATTATTCATGACAAAACATTAATCTTGATACAAATCTAATATCTAAAAAATCTTGAATATGATAACCCCAGTACTCACTTGAATATTTTAACATCACTCATATACCTGATATATCATTTTTGTTGTGTATTTATCTAAATTATAAATAAATATTCATGTACTCATATATTCATATATTTAAGCATATGTCTATATCATTTGATCAATGTTTTAAATAGTGTGTAGCGGCATGCAGCGTTTTTGACGTTTAATATAGCGGTTAGCATTAGCGGGTAATATAGCGCCGCTTCACCATCGCAGCAGATTTTGATCAAAATTATTATTTTTATAATACTACAATATGCATATAAATATAATTTAGCGGCCCAATATTATAAATAAAATTATATCAAATGCTTATTTATATCAACCTCACAAACTAACATAAATTAAAAATTCATCTCTAAGAAAAATATATTATTATTGTTATTATTATTATTATTATTATTATTATTATTATTATTATTATTATTATTTAATAACAATAATTATTACTGTATACTAATAATATTAATTATTATTATTATTATTTAATACCACTAATAATAATAATTATTATTATTATTATTACTATTCTTTAATAACAATCATTATTATTGTGAAATGATAATAACGATCATTGTTATTGTTATTATTATTTTATGACAATAATAATAATAATAATAATAATAATAATAATAATAATAATAATAATAATAATAATAATAATAATAATAATAATAATATTAATAATAATAATAATAACAATTATTATTATTATTATTATTATAATTATTTGTAATATTACTATTATTATTACTATAATTATTTTATTATTATTATTGATATTATTAGTTTTAACATTATAATAATAATGATGATGATGATGATGATGATGATGATGATGATGATGATGATGATGATGATGATGATGATAATAATAATAATAATAATGCTATAACAATAATGCTATAGCACCGCTACGGCCGCTATATTTGAACGCTTCATGCTATAGCAGTCCGTTATAGTGTTGCAACGGAACAAAACGCTACATAACTAAATTCCGAAGCGATGCAGCGTTTACCTCCTAAAATCCGCTATAGCACCGCTGAAGCACCGCTATTTAAAACACTGCATTCGATAGAATTAAACGATGATTAAGAACTAATTTGACCTTTTTATATATCGTTACACGTAGTTAAATTTAAAAGCCCAAAAACATATTGTGTTAATTTTAATTATTCAAAATTACAAATAAAATACATTTTCATTTCCTCTATATCATTTAGGACCAATAATGGCTATGTTTATGTTTTTAGTATATAATATATTTTTAACACTATATAATCATGAATTTTCCAATATTGATTTGTGTGTCATTGCCGGGCTAACTAGAAATATAATTATTTCATTCTATAGTTTCTTTTCGAAACAATCAACATTAAAGGAAAATGGTTTGGGATCATAACGGGTAAAGATTGCTGCAAGTTACATTGCGAATTTCGTTGTGAAAGGGTTTTTGAAAGCAACGCGGGATCTTTGAGTAAATCGGGAGGGGAAGAGTCGATATCTTTCACTCTTCGACGGGTTTGAGTACCGTAGTTAATCCTTGTTTTAAAAAATAATTAAGGTGTTATGTTTTCTCAATTTCATCCAATATTTCAACTCTGTAATAAAATTGTAAATTTCATTTGCATGGATTAAATTCATTGTTTGTTGTCTTGATTGTCAACACTTTGATGTGATATATGTAGTGCTACAATTATTAAATCACACAAACTACATTTCAACTAGAAACAGTTGCTACATTCATCAAAGAATAATTGGCCACAATTTATTGTGCTTAGTAGTGACGACTTGCCTGCCATCATCAAAGAATCGTCACTAAAAATTATTTTCTTGTCGTGTTTCTCTATGCATTTATCTTTTATTATTTGTATGTAATGTCTCTATTGATCACGCCATAATCATGTATCACTGAAGTTGAAATTAGGATACTCGTACTGATGTTGAGTAATATAATATAGAAGACTACATAAATAATGATTCAGAAAGAAATAGTAAAATATTTTTGTTTATATTTCTATTCAAAATTAGATAGTGAGGGCATTAACAGATAAAATGATAAAATTATTGATAAGTTGTCGGAGAAAATCAATCTCGAAGAATTTCCACAAAACATTATATCATGTTTGTAATCAAAATAAATAAAATATTATTTGAGCAATACTTAGCCAGTGCGATATTAAGGATTTAGAGGGACCACGATTGTTCAAGATTTGTAGGGATAGTATACTTTTCCCCATCTCCTCTTTTTCATTCTCTATGCGTAGATCGAATATGGTTAGTAGAGGTAATTAACAATTCAATTAACACACTAAACGAATTAATCGTTAATTTCAACGTACCATCAATTATATGAGTTTAGTATTAAAATGATTGATGAAGTTTGGAGAGGACTTTTTCATTCCCCATCCAAAACCAATTTTTAGTATTAAAATGATAGCCTAAGTTAAGTCCCAATTGACAAATCAAATATGTGTTAACATAAACTTTTCTTTAATATTGTATGACGGTTTTATATATCATACTACTCTAAAATATTAATATTAAATTCCTAAATAATTTGAAGTTTTTTTTTTCAATTTTTTTTTTACTTATTTTTATTGCACACAATGATGGAATCAAGATGATGCTAGTATTGAAATTGAATTTAGATATTTTACGTTTGTTATATTTTTTTATAAGTTCCGTTTATATTTTATAATATCAGTATTGACGTTAGTTAAGGCGCACAATAAGCATTTGGCCTAGTATCAATTTTCCTGGTTAGTTTCGTTATGCAGAAATGAAGCAAAAAATTTTAACAAGTTTAATCATCTCATGTGAATGAAATGATCACGGTTTTGATGATTTGTGGTCACGTACTTTAAATGAAGTGGGCATATGAATATATAATGAGAGAGAAACATCGACTTAACTATTAGGTAATGTGTTCATGTATTTTGACAATGTCATGTATATACTATGAATGCATGCCATATGTATTTCTTTTGAGGTCTTGTTAATTATATATACAAGTAATCATTGTTATCATCTGAATTTGTATACCAATTAAGGATGTATCATAATAATTATGATCACTTCAATTTTATTAATTTCAGTATTATACAATAAGAAATCAGAAAAAATCAATCATAAAGAGAAAACAAATATATTGTAATATTTGTCATTAGCAATCAAGAAAATCAATTAGCAACTAGAAATAAAATATATTAGCAATGAAGAAAACAAATATATTGATTGCAATATTTGTCATAAGCAGCTGATTGCAGTCATGTGCAACGTGGATTGAGTATCTTCACGGCATGACTACCATTAAAAAAAGTTAATTTGAATTAATCATCGAACTTAGAATAAACTCTAAAGGCGTCTATGTTTGTGTGGTTAACAAGGAGGAACCAAATATTTGTTACTTATAGTCTGCAACGGATTCATATCCAAATTGACCAAAATCTACACTGCTCGGAGAATATAAAATATAAGATATCATATTTATTTGTATTTGTATTATATTTATAAATAAGAGACTGTTTCGACGTCTCGAGAATTATGTGTTTATCGTTTTGAATGAGGTCGACTGTATATCATGCATTTAATTAGGAAATGAAAATTAGTCTGAACAAGAAAAATATGGAAAATTTACAAGAAGCATTTCTGAATTAATTTGAAGTTATAGAAAGTACTTTTATGTGTTAAAAGAGGGATTTTGTAATACAAACCGAAGGAAAAGAACTGTTTTTTTTATGAGTTTTTCCTTAGAATGACACATGCTCAAATTTTCTATATCCATGGTTTTTTTTAATTTAATGCAAGCTCATCTTTATAATTATCTAACTGTGATAGAATTTTATAGAAATAAAAGATAATCAATTTCTACAAAGAAAAATGAGTTTCGATTCTTTAAACTATGTAAATATTTTCATTCCTAAAAGGATCTATATCAACTAAATATATATATCTTAATCTTAACTTGCTAAGCCCCTCGGTGAGATTACCAATAAAATTAAGCATCACACACCAAATAGCTCGCATGCATCCTGTAGCTGACGTGGCACCCATGCTCCTGCCACGTCAGCAAGTCTAAAGAGTATACGAAATCATTTCAACCTGTTTAGAAAATATCCAAACCCATTTAGGAAAAAAAAAGAATCCGGGAGAAAAATGGAAAGAACGCTGGGGAGAAAAGAAAGGAAAGAATCCCCTCGCCTTCTCCTTCTCCTCTCCCCCTTTGCGGCCCTCCTTTGTATTGGCAAATAATCTGTTTTTGCTTGTGTTTCTACGAATTGATACACAATATTCTTCTTTGCGGCCCTCCTTTGTCGTTCATTGTTGCACAGTAAGTAATATTCTGTTTTTTCAACAACAAAAATTAATCTGAATTTGTCTCCCTTTAAAGAGACGACAACTCTTTGATTCCACAAAAGAACACGTCGCCTTTTATTAACAGTGATTCAATATTCACTTCCATCAAAAACTTTTAAAGAGACGACAACCCTTTGATTCCACAAAAGAACACGTCGCCTTTTATTAACAGTGATTCAATATTCACTTCCATCAAAAACTTTCTTCAATTTATTCACTTCCATAAAAAATTCAAAAGTCAAAAGTTTCATAAAGAAGGTGTGACCTTTCACTTCTCCTTTCTTCCAGTCCCATCGTGTTCCATCGTGCTCAAATGAACAAAGAGGTCATGCTCTCTCCATTCTATTCACACAGAGAGAAAGCGAAGGAGAATGGTTGAGGCAAGAAAAGTAGCAACGATCGAAAAGTTTGAGATTTTTTGAGAAGTTATGAGCCGAGAAGTACATATATTTTGTGGATTCTCGAGAAGTTATGTGGAGAACGAAAATATTTCAGAGAGGGAGAGAAAAAGGAGCAGCGGGAGAGGTGTCCTTCTACTGCTCCGGAGACTCTAAGAGGTATACGCACAGCAGCAACCGCTCTAAGAACCCATCTGGTTTGCTTCTTTTCATTTTCTCTATTTGTTTGGTTTGCTTCTTTTCATTTTCTATATTTGTTTGGTTTGCTTCATAAATTAGACAAAATATGTACAAAAAGAAATGATAAAAAAAAATTGTTTCTATTGCCCCATTTTTACAGTTTTTTGTTCATACAGTAACAATACGTCATGAATAATGACCCGATAGCAATCGAAGACGATTGTCATAGAAGACGAGTTTGAAGTGACAGTTTTTTTTCCAGTTTAGATAAGATTCAGTTCTTGCTTTAAAAGGTCTGTTCTTTTATTTTCTTCACAATTCACTTATATACTTGTATAGTTTGATCATATTATACATATTTTTCTCTCTCTAATGAGGCACGGCAAAATACTTGCTTAGTTGCTCGAAGATTAAGGGACAAACTAAGAGAGAGCGGGGCGTGAAAGAGAGATTTGATGAGATCGTGAGATTCTTTTCCAGCATGTACGGTTAAAAAAAAAATCCCCTCTATCTCGAGCCTTCGCACATCATCAAAAGTGTGATTGTAAGCCCTTAAGCTCAAGAAGTGTGATCGTGAAAGAGAGATTCCTTTCAGGCATTGAAAAAAAGATACGCTTTATCCATAGTTTTTGCTATTACTTTTCCTTCAAGATTCAAGAACACACAAGTCAGGTAATTGATATAATGTTTCTATAAAAAAATTTCTTTTTTATAGTATCCATAATTTGCATAATTTCTGTAAGACCTCTTTGATCCATTTATTTAATTTATTTCACTTCCATCAAAACACACGACTTTAATCAATTCTGAGACTAACAAATTTGCATAATTTATGTACAAATTTTCTTTGTTCCTTTTGAGGGTTTATATGAGCAGTGGATTATGGTACCAAACTTGTGGGTCATCAAATCATTTTGAAGATAATCAAATCAAGATAACGAAATATGAAAACTCTCTTTGTTTTTTAAGAATAAAAGGGATTTGGTATCAGTTTATTGGTGTAATCAAGGGTATATATAACTAATGATGCTAAAGTCCCTCTTTCTGATTCTAATAAAAGAATTTTTTGTGCAAAATTTGAGAAATAAGGGAGGGTTTGAGGAAAAGGATATAAATCCAATTTTACAAAAAAGACATACTTGTATTACTATCTTGACTTTTTACAAGCTTGTTTGTAACAAATCCAAACAATAGTTACTTGTGTACAAATTTGCGTACATGTGCAGCTCAAATTCTCAACGCATTTGAATCCGGCATAGGCAATTCTGTAATTCTGTTACTGCTGCGGGTATGGTATCAATTGTTTATTGAAAGTGATCAATTGAAAAGTTTGTTTTTAAGAGGCAGAAACAATACTATTATTCACAAGGACAAAATACATGTACTGGTTTCTTTTCTTAACGAGTGTGATTTAGTTATTGAATCGACATTGTTTCGTTACATATTGAAAGTTGTTTGCAATTGAAGATTTTTTTGTAAAATTTCAGCAAAAATGGGGTTTTAATAAAATTCAAGCAAAATCAAGGGTTCTTTTGGTAAAATTCCATTTTTTTTGGAAATCAAAGGTTCTTGTAAATTTTTTTTTTTGTAAGATCAAACAACTTTTCTGCTTCATCTCAATCTTTAAATATTATGATTTTTATTTGGCATTTCAGCTCTATGATGTCTTTCTAAGATTTAGTTAAGAAATTGTGTTTAGTTTGTATATTTATATTTCTTTCAATTGAATCTTTATATAGTATATTTTTTCATTTTTTTTTCTATTGTAATTATCTGTTTATATATGTTTTCAATTTGGTTAAACCACATGGTTGTCTTGATGAAACATTTTTGCTTCATGTCTAAAAGAATTCACATAAGTATTGCCAGTATCAAGTTAGTAAGTAGGAAATGTTTGATATTTAATAACATGGCTCAACTAATAACGAGGATAGTCATTTACAACTATTTCTGTAACATAAATCAACTATTGATTCTGTTGTATTTGTTGAACAATAGGAATAGAATGGAAAATGGAATACCTCTTGATTCCTATTTCATTATTTATCTAGAAGTGTCAATGTAGAAGTGATATAATTAATATATGATTAATATAAATCTCGGGGGTCAACCAACGCTAAGCAGATTACTCTGGTTTTGGTTTCAGAGTCAATATTCTATTACCGCTAGGCAATCCAAGAGAATATTCATATGTATATTCTTGGTCTTATTTATCCATGCATATTTTTTGTTTTTTGTTTTTTTTTTAAATTATCACATTTATTTGCTAATAAAGAAATCATCACATTTTTACGAGGAACTAAGTAAATATTTATTGTATTATACTATGATATTTTTTTTATCGAAGCTATTAATGATAAGATTTGCTTTTCGAGATAAATTAATATTGCAATTCTTTCAATTAACTTTACATAATATTATGAATGATTTGTACTTGTCAGTGAAATTATCATTGATCATAAACACTAAATTTAATAGCTCGCAGCGAAGCGCGGATAATTTTTCTAGTACACTAAATACAGTAAGTAATACTTTATTGTTCACTGCTGCACAATAAGTAATATTAATTGGATTTTTCATTTCACAGATATGAATATGACGAATTCTATAAGAATTAATGAAGGTGAGAGACATGATGGCCTAGTCAAGGAACCGAAGGAAGGTATGCTATTTGACACGCATGACGAGGCATTTCAGTATTATGGGCAATACACGAAAAGTCGTGGATTTGCGGTAGCGACAACGAACAGCAGAAAAAATAACGATGGAGTTTCGCGGCTGTAACTTTCGCATGTACTCATGGAGGACAGACGGAGACTAGAGTAAAAGATTATCTCAAACCACGTCCGCGAACAAAAACGGATTTCGAAGCTCGTCTCAATCTGTCAAGACGTCCTGGCGAAAAATGGAGGTTGAATAATGCTTTTTTGAAGCACAACCATGTGGTTAGTCCCGAAAAATACAAATTTTACAAAAGCAATCGGGTTCTCGATGTGCGTGCGAAAAGGCAGCTGTTATTGAATGATTTAGCGGGGATTAAATTGAGCAAGACTTATGAATCGCTTCAGCTTCAAGCGGGCGGGCATGAGAACCAGCCATATGTAGAGAGAGATCTTCGGAATTTCATGAATAATTGGCGACGCTCAATACAACTTGCGGAAGGAGACGCCGAGGCAATGCAACGTTATTTCAAGAAAATGACGGCTGATAATTCGGAATTTTTATCTGACATTGAGGTGGATGATAATCATCGGCTCTTGAATATTTTTTGGGCTGATGCAAGAAGTAAGACGGCTTTCAAGGAATTTTGTGATGTTGTGACCTTTGACACAACATATGTGACAAACAAATATGGATTTCCATTTGCTTGTTTTGTAGGAGTTAACCATCACGGTCAATCGATATTATTTGGATGTGGGCTTATAGCTCATGAAGACACGAAATCGTTTGTGTGGTTGTTTAAGACATGGATGGAATGCATGGGAGGTTGTGCGCCTCCTGCGATAATTGCTGATCAATGTATGGCAATGAAAAATACCATACAAGAGATATTCCCGAACATTCGTCATTGATGGTGCATATGGCATATCATGAAATTGGTGCCTGAAAAGTTTGGAAAATATAGTGCCTGTCAATCAATTTCACCCGATTTCCGTAAATTGGTTTTTGAGTCATTAACAGTAGAAAAGTTTGAGATTGGATGGGGTGCGTTTATAAATGAGTACAACCTTGAAGAGAACGAATGGTTAAAATGGTTGTATGTGGAGAGGAAGAGATGGGTACCGGCTTTTCGTAAATGAGTACAACCTTGAATTTTTTTGAGTCAATTTCACCACGTTAAAACAATTTGTAGAGCAGTACGAGAATGCATTGGCTAGGAAAGTGAACAATGAAAATAATGAGGATGAAAGGTGTTCTCAATCTTATATTCCGACCGTTGTTGGAGTTGAATTAGAGAAGCAGTTTTATCGTGTTTATACCCATGCCAAGATAAAAGAGTTTCAAAAAGAATTTGTCGGCAAACTTGCTTGTGAGTGCATTGTAAAAGAATCGAGCGATGTTTCAAAAGTACAAACTTTTCAAATTTATTTCGACAATAACTCTCATGAATTGATAATAAGCTTGTGCTATTTTCTAATTTCATGTCGTGGCGGAGAGTGCATTTTTTGTTGAAAATGAACAAATGTTCGAGACACAAGAGAGTTTTCCGATTCACATGGAACCATTTATATTTGATTTCATTTGATTTTAGACAATCGAATTAGATTTTATTATTTATGTTTTTGTTCGAATAATTATCATGTAATTATTGTTAAGATATTATTACTTAGGGACAATTTCTTTTATATCCCTGTTAAAAACAAAAATAACAAATTTATCCTCACAAAAATGTTAATATAATATTTGTCCCTTCTAAACTCAAATTGTATCAAATTTACCCTTACAAAATTTATGACATATCAAGTTTATCCAAATGTTATATTTTCGTTAAATGATGGGGGCGGCGGCAACGATCCGACACCGCCCCGTGAATAAAATAATTCAATTTGCCCGTACAAACGGACCGTAATAACTATGTGAATTCAACCAAATAATCTTAATCAAAATCGTACCTTAACCGTATGCGGAAGCGTATGTAATCCGTCCGAATTGATGTCGCGCCATCACCGTTGTTGCGTTCATGAAGATTTAGTCGCAAAGATTTGGAATTCCAAGCACTTTATGATCTCCAATTTGAAGAATCCTTCGGTTTCTTTTCTTCTATGGATCTCTCTCTTTTCTTAATGGGATGGAAAAGAGAATGGCAGAAATTTCTCATATGTGCTTGGGACCAATTTGCTTTTATAGCCACAAGGCATCTTTTCACAAAGACGTACATTTTGGGCTGCCTAATGTGGATTTTCTAATTCAGCCCATCATAGAAAATAGAAGCACCACCCACAATATTCTACACATCAAAAGGCCCACAACTTAATTGACACATTTAATGCTTATTTTTATAACTAAAATTCATCACTATATTATAAGCATATAAATGACAATATTATAACACATAATAATTTACATATAAGTCCAATGTTGGAATAATGTTCCAACAATCTCCCACTTGGACTATATGTAATTCCTTATAATTACGTATTGACCATAAACCGAAATACGCGTACTTATTTGTCATAAAAAACCTTATGTGTCCCTAACCAATTCCGTCCATCAATAATATCAACGTAGGATCAAAGCGGCTTTCGTCACATTTAACGCAACTAAACCTTCAATGGTCACATACACTAATACAACTGAATGACATGGATCATGATGTGGATGTGTAGAATGAAAATTTCATGTAATGTGATCTTAACATGCCTATTTCCAACTTGGTCCTCCTAAAAATAAATTTAGTGAGATCCTTAAAATCGTCTCCTTTAATAACTTAATGAGACAAACCGTCTCCTTTAAAACCGCATTGAGACAACCTGTCTCCTTTAATACCTTAATGAGACAAACCGTCTCCTTTAATACCTTATAAGACAAACCGTCTCCTTTAAACCGTATTGAGACGAATCTAATTTAAATCAGAGTAAAGAGATAAATATAACTTTAATTTTGCAGAATAATCATAATACCGAATAAACTTGAAAAACTTTATAACCGTATCATATGTCCATGACATATGTTTATATCACGTGTCTATATCATAATAATTGTACAAATAATTATTCCCACTATAACTGAATATCCTTAACCGAAATTACGCCCATATAAGCAACGTCTTGCTTATATAACCTATTGGGTAATTATACCTTATTGGAGTTTGTACCAAAATATATGATAGATAAATATTACTCTGACTTTCTTTACTTTCTCTCACGTAAGTAATGGTATATTTACTAATTAACCAAATCCATCTCAAAACCAAATAAGATGATTTTGTTATAAAACCAAAAATATATATACCAATGTCAATGTTCTTGAGATGTCAAAGTTTGTCTTTTCGGCTAAACAAAATTTGTAGCCGTATTTCCCCCGCAAACGAGACATCTTTAAATAATCATAAACAAGCATTGTATTGCTCACCAAAATAACCGAATAATAATAATAAATTTAATTAAAGGTTATCCCCATCATCAAGATATCCCTTTTCCGTTAATATTTTGACTTTGGCCAATCATATTAACTTTTTATTAATATCTTGGCGTAGTAATCAAGAATTGATAATAAATTAACGTATCAACAAATTAACCTTCCTTTGGGCCGATTAAATAAGTCACACGTAAAATCAAATAATTATCACACACTTATTACCACAGATGCATATGAAATTATATTAAATATTGCCTTCCTTTGGGCCAGTCAATATTTAAATAATATCATACACATATCATTTTTATATTTTAAAATATAATTAATTTCAACAAGAGAGGTCACTTTGGCGACATGTTGCTGACATTAATTAATTTTAAAACACATATACCTTTAACCTTTTAATTAATCCTAAAATTATACCTTATTATGGATAATTTCCTTAATTTTAATATTCAAAATTTTAATATTCTGAATTTTAATATCCATAATTTCCATATTCAAAATTTCCATATTTAGAATTTTCAAATTCGGAATTTTCCTGCTCCGTATTTCAAAATCCGGAATTTCCAGATTCGGAATTCCTGATTCCAGACTTTGAATATCCAGAATTTTTGTATTCCAGAATTTGAGATTAAAGAATTGTATTGTCCAGAATTTTCAAATTCCAGGTATTTATATCCTCACAAAACCAGAATTTCAAAACCTAAATTTAAATCCCAGTTTTCAATTTCCCAGATTTCGAAATTCGGGATTTGGAATACCTTGAAAAAACCTGAATAATAAATCCAAAATCTGTTTCCCAGTTTTTCTTTTCCTAATTTTCAAAAATCCAAACTTTAAAATCCGGAATTTGATATCCCAATTTTTAAATCCAATTTTTAAAATTCAGAATTTGATATCCTGATTTTATACTTAGTATTTGCAATTCCGGATTTTAATAAACTTAAAAAACCAGAATTTCAAATTATAATTTCTTTAACATAAGAATCAAGAAAACAAATCCCGTCTCTTTATTTCAAACATCACGACCAGGAGCTTCAGAGGGAAAAATGGAAAGGAAAAATGGCGTCCCCTCTCTCTGATCTCGTGTCTGGTCGGCGGGCCACTGTGCCACCGACGTCCGTTGACGAAACGGGGACCACGGATGTGTCAGAAATTTCCCACTGAATATAGAGAGATAGTACAAATTTCCTAAAAGCTTTTCTTTCTCTCTAATTTTACGACCCGTTTATGACCCGTTTCGATAAAAAACGAAATTATCCGAAATTAACAGAAATTGGACGAGAGAAATCATGCTAAAAACTATATACTTCGTTTCTCTTCCATTTAAACTTTGATTCACCATAGTTTCGCTCTGATACCAATTGTTGGGACGGTACCAACCGGTACCGTCAAACCTTCAGACCTTGACTATGTGAATTCATTAAAATAAATATTGAACGGAAGCGTACCAGATTCCGTTGGAGGAAGACAACGCCGTCATCACCGTTGTTGCGTTCATGAAGCCTTAGTCGCAAAGATTTGGAATTCCAAGCACTTTATGATCTCCGATTTGAAGAATCCTTCGGTTTCTTTTCTTCTATGGATCTCTCTCTTTTCTTAATGAGATGGAAAAGAGAATGGCAGAAATTTCTCATATGTGTTTGGGACCAATTTGCTTTTATAGCCACAAGGCATCTTTTCACAAAGACGTACATTTTGGGCTGCCTAATGTGAATTTTCTAATTCAGCCAATCATAGAAAATAGAAGCACCACCCACAATATTCTACACATCAACTCGAGGAAGGGTATCACGATCCTATTTGCGTTTGCAGTATGGAGGGAGAGATGCTCACGGATCTTCGCGGAAAGGGAGAAAACCGAGCAAGAGATGAGTGAAGAGGTAGCTTCGGAATGGCAATTGCAAAGGACGGTCGAGATGGATAAAAAAGAGGGGCGATTAAGGCAAAAACGGATCAGAGAAAGGAGGGCTGAAGTGGCGGCCATGGTGAGCCAGATCTGAAACTCGTGAGAGTGAAAAGGCAGTAGAGCGAGAATGAGTGGCGAGGGAGTGAAGGTGGAAGAAAGAAGAGGATAACAGGCAATTTAGTTGGGCCGTAGCAAAAAAAAGGATATAATTTGGGCTTTTAAATATTGGAAAAAGTCATGTAAGTTCAAATAAGAATTATTAGATTGTATTCCTAAAATTGATTAATGAAATTACGTTTAGAAGAAGGGTAAAAAACCTTCTCTAAACTTTTTCAAAAAAAAAAAAATATTTTACACATCAAAAGGCCCACAACTTAATTGACATATTTAATGCTTATTTTTATAACTAAAATTCATCACTATATTATAAACATATAAATGACAATATTATAACACATAATATTTTACATATAAGTTCAATGTTGAAATAATGTTCCAACACTTGAAACATTTAAATCTAACAAAATCTACAAATCTATAATTAAATGACAGAACTACCCTCCTAATTCTATTGCTCGTATACCTTCTTCCTCTCTTAACAAATCTCTGTTTTTCTCTGAACGAGAACAAGAAGCAAAACCTGAACTTGGTACAAGAGAGAAATTCTCGATTCTCTCCAGAATCTGGGCTCTCCACACCTCTAAATTCGGCTCTCCACCTCTCCTTCTTGCTCCCTCCTCTCATTTTACCATAAATTCTGAGGTCGACGAAATTAAAGCATTTAATGGACGAATTCTACAAGTCTAGATGGAAGAATTTAATCGAATGGTTTAACACTGATGCTTATTTTATCTTTACGGGATTATATCTTAAGAAATAGGGAATAAATTGTTGGAAATCGGATCTATAAATAGATTGAATCGGGAAAGGGTAAGAGCCAAGATATTGGATGCACGAAAATCGGATCTATTAATAAAACTCCAATTAATCATCTTCAGCATTGATTGGAATCGGAAAAGGATAAGAGCCAAGATATTGGATGCACGAAAATCGAAAGCTCCGACCAATCGTCAGTTAATGAACTGATTTGGGTGATATTTTATGGGTGCAAGAGAAATCGTTCATAGAGAGAGGAGAGTGAAAGACAAAGAGCTATTCTTTGATGGCCATGCGAGCAAGGGCGAGAGCAATAGACAAGGAGGAGATTGGGAGAAAAATTTCACATGATTGAGCAAGTTCAACAAAGGTGAGGGAGGAGATGGGTTCGTGGGGGGTAAAGAAGTGAGGATAGAATGGTCATTTCACAGGATACATGTTAAACTTAACCAAAGAAGTTTATTTTGGATAGAAGTTTATTTTGGATAGTTTTGATATTAGTTAACTTTTGCAAGGATAAATATGATATTTATAATTTTTGAAGGATAAATTTGTGAGAGTTTATATGATAGACTAATTTTACTAAAAGAGTATTTTCGGTATAAAAATATTTAACAAAAATAAAAAGTTCTCTATCTCCGTTCAATTTATAGTCGGACTGAACTCTCCATCTCCATTGATATTTACCAAAAATAGATGTTCCTAATTTAATCGTCATTTTTTTTAACTCTACTACAGAAATGGATATGCATTATTGATGGGTCCATTACTACTTGTTCCTTGATTTGATAAATTTGTTGTAACTTCTAAGAAAAGATAATTAAAATTAAAATAACATTTCAGGTCAGTAAATTATATAATATTTTGTTCCTTGATTAGAAAAATGTTCGAAGATTAAATAAGAACACTTGATTTGTTTCGAAAAATATTAAACACTTTTTTATTTTTTTTTTCTTCTTCTGGAATTCATGATTTTTATTTTTTAAATGTTAAGTCTAATTTATGTAATAACTGTTGAGATTTATTTAAAGAATTCACAACTATAATAACACTTATGTACGAATACATACACACGACACATATCCATCATCATATATACAGGTGCACACACATAAAAACATACCATGCACACACACATACAACATGTACAAAAACCCTAATTTAGCAATTCTATTGTATATTTGTAGTACTCTCTAATTCACATCCGTTCCATCCATAATTCTCTTTAATCAATATTAATTAATTGACTTCAAAAAATCCAAATTGAAAGAAATTTCATACTTCAAATCCTATTGCTTGAAAACAATAATTATCTAAAATCATTTTGCTTGAAAAAACACGAATTTGTTCCATTTCCTGCTTCCATTCTTTGAAAATCCTTGCCATGAAAGGTACTATATTTCATGCGTCCTCGATTAATTGGAAGAGTGGTGATGCATGTCCCCTTTAAAATCCCCTAGATCAATTGATGTGTTGGCGTCTGTATTAATGACGGTGGTAAACCATGAATATTTAATTTTTTCCATCATATATAGGAAAAGAAAATAAAAAAGATCCACCGTTTCACACATCATCAATTTATTTAATATTTTAAACAAGTTTGTTTACCACCATTTATAATATTAATTAATCAAATTTAAATCTATAAATTTGGAAAAGAAGTTATTTGACCGAATTAATACACCGTTTAACATGTGTTAAACGGATACAACATGAATAAAAAGATCATAAAAAATAAACAAAAATATAACATTAAAAATAAAAATAATTAATTCGTAAAAGTTAGCAAAATAAAAATGAACATAATTTGCTTTTAAAAGTATTGAAAATAAAATAATAAAAATTTGTTAAAATAAATACGACTTGTCATGTTTAAAATAATATATAATAATAATCAAATAAATCAAATCATTTTTTAATAATTTGGTTTACCACATAATAAATGTCGTTTACCATCTAAATAATATGATTTTGCCACCTAATTAATATCATGTATTAATTTGCATAATTTTATAGTTTACCATGTATTAATTTAAATTCAGCATTAAATTGAGTCAATTAAATTCTTGCCAACACATTAAGTATTGTGGGGGAATGTAAAGGGGACGAGCAATGATAGGTACACAAAAACCGACCACAAATTTGACACAAATACATAAGTTTGTGTCATTAATTGTATTATAAATCAAACATGAACTTATGTATTTGTGTCAAATTTGTGGTCGGTTTATGTGTACCTATCATTACTCGGAAGGGGACAAATATATTTTTTCTAATTGGAATATCTCCCCGATTAATTGGAATATGTTATGAACATAATAATATGGATGTCATTGTAATTATATTAGGGTAATTACTATAGCATTAAATCCTTGTATTGTAATTTATCTCTTGACCTAATCTATACCCTCTACTATATAAAGAGGGTAATAACCATTTGTATGGGATGATCCATTTGAATAGAAAATTTCTCTCTCCTCTCTTTTCTTGTTGTTTGTATTTATTTATAACACGTTATCAGCACGATACTCTATCCAATTGCGATTTGTTCATCACACGACGTTTTCAAAATGTCGATTGAAGGTATTATTTTATTTCTCTATTAGTTTGTAGATATGTATTTCTTTTTGATAAACCGTAATTTGTCTATGATATATTTGGATATTTATCTACGGAAAAAGAAAAAAATATATAATGAAATTGATGGACCCGAAGTCCGAAAAATAGCATGGTGATGTAAATTATATTTATTTATTTTAATTTGTTTTAAGGTCTCCGAAGGACTAAAAATTATGTCTTATATTCATTATTACAGATTATTCGTATGCTCATTTCATTACAATATTCATGAAAATCCCCGAAGGATTTAGTACGCCTAAAGCATACAATTTAAACTCTCGAGAGATATATTATATTAAATTACAAAGATCTTTGCATGAATAGTAACTTGAGCCATAAGATATAATCGATATAATAAGTAAGAATATATATATGCCGGTATGAATGATGAATCTGCAAATACGTATTTACTACAAATAAATAGCGTGTAATTATAATTATTTGAACTCCTGGAGAGCTCTAAAAGATAAGTAAAAATGAAGAAATTTGACGTAAAAGATATCCAATGTAATTTTTTTTCATGGATGACAAATATAATAAAGATTTCCTGAAGAAGTTAGCTCGTCGGTAGCTACTACGATTTCGAAACAGCGAATTCGAAAGATTGAATTTTTGTAAAATATTTGTATCCATGAGGGGGAGAAATAATACACAATATACTCTTTTTGTCCTTCGCCATGATTTTGTCCCACTGGGTTTTCTGGCAAAGGTTTTTAACGAGGCATCTTATGAGGCGTATGAAACATAATAATGTTGCACTCTTGTTCCTTCACTAGGATTTTTGTCCCATTGGGTTTTACCTAATAAGATTTTAACGAGACATATTTTTATGATATAAATATCCAAAGAATTAGTTCTCCATTCATATTGAAAATGACTATAACGGAAGGAAGCAAATTCAAGAAGAGTTAAATGCACTTGAAAAACGTGAAGATTTTGGACATGTAGTCTAAACTCTTATGATATACAACATATACGATACAAATGGGTTTGTTTAAGAAAATGCAATTAAGATTAGTAGAAACATAGTCTACAATATTATATGCAATCACATTGAGATTTTTGATTATCTTGGCAGTCCTTAAAGGATTTCAGATATATCTCATCGACGTTGTGACAATATATTTGTTTGGATCATTTGATAATGTTATTTACATGAAAATCCCTGAAGGATTGAAGTTACAAGATACAATCAAACATATCTCATCTAAATTCTTTTCCACGCATGATCTTCTAAATAATGATGAGATAATCATCCAACAAATTTGATCGAATATGACCTGCAAATTCCTTCACCAAATTTTTGCCAACTGCAACCTTCAAGAAGTTTGTTTATAAAATTATATTTCGTCAACTCAAGGATATTTGTATAAATGAGGGGGAGAATCAATATGTACTGCACTCTTTTCTTTGACCAGGATTTTATCCCACTGGATTTTTCCTGACAAAGTTTTTAATGAGGTGGATTCTTATGCATATGAAATATGGACATCCAAGGGGTAGTGTTATGAACATAATAATATGGATGTCATTGTAATTATATTAGGGTAATTACTATAGCATTAAATCCTTGTATTGTAATTTATCTCTTGACCTAATCTATACCCTCTACTATATAAAGAGGGTAATAACCATTTGTATGGGATGATCCATTTGAATAGAAAATTTCTCTCTCCTCTCTTTTCTTGTTGTTTGTATTTATTTATAACAGAATAATATATTTTTTCTAATTGGAATATCTCCCCGATTAATTGGAATAATTTCCCTCAATTAATGAAACAAACGTAGATAAATTTACATCTCTCATTAAACCTAGATTAATTGGAACATCTCCCCTCTACAGCTTCTCAGAAATTTGCATCCATGCCCCTAAATGCCATAAAAATTATAATCTTGCCAAATTAACACATATGATTTTACCACTTAGTTTGACAAATTGAGACCAATATTAGACTAAAATCAGGTCAATTTAGTATTAATAATGATAAAATGATTAATCAAGGTATAATTGTAAAATTAAAACCAAATTTCACACCTCATCCACTGTCAAAATACTAATGAACGGTAAGGACAAAATTAAATTATATCTTGAATAGGAGAAATAGAGAGAGAAGAATGGTACTTCCCACTAGAGGAACGAAGTAATCAAGAGGACAGATCGAACCGAGAATGGGAATTTCGACGAGATAGAGTGGAGAAGGGGACTACAGGAGAGACAATCGGCGAGACGAGCTTCTGTCATAGATGATTTTACCAATTAAGTGAGATGATTTTTGCTTCCTGGTGAGATAAAATCAAATTGTGCACTTAATAACAAATAAATCATCAAAATAAGCAAATAATAAAAATAAAGTCTGCACTTAATCAATTAATTAACCAACTATATGAAATAGAGATGGATACCTTGACGAAGCTGATTCGATTGGGCAGCAAGGAAGAGTTAGACTTGTGAGTTATGAGAGACGAACAGAATGGAGGATGTAAGTGGATTCTTATGGGGTTATCGGGTGAAAAAAGGATTCATTAGTGATGCGGTTTATACTTACTAGATTTAATGACCGGGCATGTTGACGTGACAGACAAGCATGTGCCACGTCAGCTGCAGGATGCATGCGGGCTATTTGGTGCGTGATGTATAATTTTATTGGTGAGATTACCGTGTAAACATTTTTTTTGTTGAAAGTTTTCCATTTTCAAATCATCTTCGTCTGATACGGTTTGTTGCTTTTATTAGGCATACTTCATGCATCTGTTAATTCCCCGCTTGCTCTGTCCGATAAATCATATTCATTTTAATTTATTTTTTTGACATCAATATTAGTATAGTTCATACATATCATTTTTCATAATTTGAATTTGCAAAAATATTACATAAGAAAATAAAATGTAAGGAAAATCATGCACAATACGATTTTAAGTATTTTATTTACATAGTACAATATTAATTATTATTTATTTAAAAAATATAAATATAAGTAATCAATATAATACCAATTCTAAATTGATTATATTTGTGTTTAACAAATTTAATATTAAATATTTAAAAATTAATAGAAATTAAGAAATAGTTTGCCCATCTAAACAACTTCTTAAATTTATAAACATACTAGCTTTATCCCCGCGCAACTGCGCGGGACAACATATATATATTTTTTACATGTTTTTTATATAATTATTTAAATAGAATTAGCTCGTGTGCGAATTTAACGCGCGTGCATTTGAACTAAATTAATCTAATCATGACATATTTGCAAATATCATGATGTCAATAGATGCATAAGATTCATGAAATTAATCTATCACGGATATTATTTTCTGATATAATTTGTATAAATAGCATTTGTTCAGGTGCTTTTAAAATCGATTAATATAATCATGACATATTCGCAAATATATTTGATGTCAATGGATGCATTATAGTTACGGTTCTTTAAAAGATCACAATGTGTCGAGATGGATACAACGGACAAATGACAAAAATACTCGCATAAATTTGAGGTTACAAAATTTCATATATACCCGTGCAAAATGAGCAAATACAAAAAAAATTGAAAAGCAAAAAATGGACCAAAATGTAA
Organism: Luzula sylvatica; assembly: GCA_946800325.1. Lineage (NCBI taxonomy): Eukaryota > Viridiplantae > Streptophyta > Magnoliopsida > Poales > Juncaceae > Luzula > Luzula sylvatica. Next base: position 2,855,360 of record OX326957.1, on the reverse strand, counting down.
AATGAAAAAAATGGGTAAAAAAGAAAATTACAAAAAGTGAAATGCAAAAAAAGGACCGAAATTGCATACATAACCCTGCCCAATGAGCAAATTAAAAAAAATTGAAAAATAAGAAAAAATTATCAAAATGTAAAAAAGGACCAAAATATAATAAAAAAGATAAAAAATGTAAAAAAGATCAAAATATAAAATAAGAAAAATGATCAAAATGTAAAAAACGACCAAAATATAAATAAAAAAACGATGAAAATATAAATAAACCAAAAAAGGACCAAAATTTAAATATATCAAAGACGTGACGTGGCCTCGTGTATGATCAAGAATTTTGTTTACTTTATATATAAGTATAATATCAAATAATATTGTTCTTTTTAAAAAGCTTACAAAAAAACCATATGATATAAAAATAATTTATATTTATGTTTATACTACATATTTTTTATATTATTTATTAAGTTGTTTTAATTTTCATTACATTATGAATCAATAAAAAATTATTAGATACTATATAATTAATGATGCGTTACAACATGTGTCATATGATTCAAAATTTGTATATTTGATATTGTACGGAATATTGTGAACAACAATGACATAATATTTGTTGTTTTATTTTTACGTAAAATTGTGGTATGCCTCATATATTATTATACAATGACACATAAGTGTTATTAATTGATTAAAAATGAGATTTTTGTTATTGTAGAATGTATAAATAATCTTTGATAAATGGTAATTTGCTCATTTTACATATCAATCTTGACTTTTTTCAGAAAAATATGACGATTTTGTTTGCATGCATTAGACTTCATTTTTTATATTTTTGTGTAATTTTCGAAAAACAAAATAGATATTTGCATGTGTTACTCTTCAATTACAAAGTTTATGGTGAAAAACATGAATTATCAGTATTTTACTCGTTTTAAACATTTATTTTATCATTTGATAGAAAAGTATGATAATTGATTTTTTTTTTCAAGTGTTAAACTTTAATTTTTTGTAGTTTTGGAAAAAAAATTGAAAAAATAATATCGATAACATGAAAACTCCGTAATTGAAGACTAATACGAAAATATTATTATTTTTTAAAAATGTCGCAACAATTTAAAATATCAAAATAGATGTCTAACACTTACAATTTTCAAATATTTTGCAAAAATACAAAAAATTGAAGTCTAACACCTGCTAAAAAATCAACTACCGTATTTTTCAAAAAAAAAATGCCAAAATCGATGTCAAACATAAACAAAATTTCCAATTTTTCATTTTTTTTTCAAAAAAAATTTCAAAAAAAATCACTAACTGAAAACTAACAGAAGCAAATTACATAACACAATATTAATGCACATTGAATAGTTCAAATATACAAGGAAAATTATTGTTTACTGATCTCCTTTTGTTGTATTGTACATACCAGTTGTACCAAGCTAATTTTTACAATTTTGCTTAGAAATTCAGAAATTACAGATTTCAGTCCCTCTCAATTGTGTTGACATTGTTCCCTTCTATTGCAACGCAGGTTTTGCAGGGTCTTATATTTCTATTTTCCCTTCCATCAATCTGAATACTAATTCTTAGTTAAAAGATACAAGGAAAAACTAGGGATCTTCATGCAATTTTGCACCGGGCTCATAGAGTAACTTCCAAAGACTAATGGAGAATTTGGTTTTAGAGGGACCTCCATACATATTTATCATTTGGGTACATGCTGTTTGGAATTCGGATAAAATTTTTATGAACAATTGATATTTTTATTCTCTTTTTACAAACACAGGAACCTGGTAGGAGAATTTGGTTTTAGAGGGACCTCCATACATATTTATCATTTGGGTACATGCTGTTTGGAATTCGGATAAAATTTTTATGAACAATTGATATTTTTATTCTCTTTTTACAAACACAGGAACCTGGTAACTTCGCATTATTTCTAAAAAACCAAGTATTTGCTGGAACTCCGAATATGCGATTTGCGAACAATTTAGAATTGAATCCCGGATTCAATTCAACCTTGGGATAGAATACTATAGTGCTTTACTTGAAGTCGAAAAATGGCCGCGTAAATAAAAACATCAATTTAGATCTGGAGTTTTACTGGTATTGTTTTAACCATACTTGTTTGCATAGATTGAAACGACCGATTTTTTTTCTTCTTTAATGTAATTAAATTGAGAATCAGTTGATCAGACTTTTTCGACTCAAAATTACACAATTACATGACAATGAGCTGACACAAATTTTGTGGTATATCAAGTCTTCAACCACACAATTGAAGTGTTTTTATTCTCGTCTTAAATTGACAAAATAATATCATTTGCATTTTATTTTATTTTAATCAGAAATATAAGCTCAATCCACCGTAGAGAGCGCGCAAAGAATCGGGCCATAAGCGATGTCATTTATTTCTAAATTAGAAATTATTCTTTCTCTGCTCCCGTCACACACCAGATTCATTTTCTTCTCCTCTTCCCGTCTTCTCTCTCGTCGTTGCGAATTCCCCAGTAGAATGTCCACCGCCAACATCTCCATAACCACAATCCGCATAACCCGCATCTTTGTCGCATTCAACAATAGTGAAGATTCATGTTGAACCCTCTTGTCACATTTAACTTGCAACCCATAGTTGAACCATTTCTTCATAACCATAAACTTGAGTACATTTATTTTAGACCCTAAAGACAAACATAATACTCCACAGAGACCCGAGAAAAAAAAAACACAAAAACCTGTACCTCTTAATCAAAGACAGTGCATACAAATGAAGTACACACACAAAAACTCCAAACACATGTAAGTACACCACACAGAGACCCGATAAAAACACACAAAAACACAGAACATCTTAATTAAAGACAGAACACGCAAATAAGTATCCCAAAAAATTCAAAAGACACAAGTACCTTAGTTATAGGACCTACACACACAAAAAAGTATCTAAAACTCCCAAATGAGATTAAACACGACACAATCCTCTCAAATGAGAAGATTTTACTTCTTTTTCACAAAGTACCATTGATAAATGTCATGTTCATTCGTTCAATGAATGATCAATCTACCGTCCACAATGACTCTTGATGGTCCAGCCTCGTCAGACGCTCTCCTTCCTTGTCGAGGTCTTGATGGTCCGGCCTCTTCGGCCCCCCTCCTTCCTTGTTGAGATCTAGATGGTCCGGCCTCGGCAGACATGACTTGAGTAACTTGACTCCTTTGAACTCTTGCCGGCTGATCCTCTGGCAGCTCCATTTCTTCCACCTAGGTTATATGCTCAATTATATTGGTGATTTGAATCATAATGATATTACAAACACATATCATAGCAAAGAGCTCATGTTATTATTTTTTATTGAGCCCATTTATCCTGCCCCCAAATTTCATCATCACATCCTCTTTATAATATTAAGTGTGTTAATCTGAATATAGATATGGTGGAGAAATCTGGGTGTGGGGGGATGGGGGGGTTGGGGTTTATAATCAACCCTAGTATTTTTCTTATTCGCGTTTATTAAAAATATTAAAATCAATTATTTTTGTCATTGGATGTACCTGGTTAAGTTGTCTCCTATGCCGAGTTCCTTCAGGATTACCAAGAGGTTGTTGTTGTAACACGTTCAGTACTGCGAATATGTCGTCACGGCCAGTAAATTCTCGAAGATCCTCGAGAGCACTCTTACTTCCATGCAGAACTTTTTTAGCTAATGTCTTGGCATTGCGGTTCCCGACGACTTTAAATACCCAAGCAGCATGCTTTGCCATTCGCCAGATCGTTCGAACCTATCAAAGATGTTCGTATTTTGTACATGTGATTATAAAATCCCGGACTTGGTTTTTTTCGTGGAAAAGTACTGAAAATTTGAAGTTAGAAAATAAAGAATTTTTTAAGTACTAAAAATGTACCGCGCTCCTAATATCAGGCTCTCGAGGTTGATACTCTAATGTTATTGGATCTCTTCGAGGTCGATTTGCAGTTCGATTGCGTGAGGTTTGGAGTTTTAACCTAGAAGCACTTGAGAACCATCTCATATAAGTGTGTAGTGTGGTCTCGTCATACTCTCTCTCTTCATCGAGGAGAGTGTCCCATCTACGGTTCCATGCGTTCAAATGATTAGCATGAACAACACTCCAATCATTTCCTGTGCCATGTTTCCTACGATGGAGACCCCTACAAGTGTCCCGAAGGATCGGGGGAATTGTCTGATAACGGTTAAATTGCCTCATAACCCTCTCTGGATTGTACACCTCAACGATCCAAAAGTGAATCAAGGGTGCAGTTGTCAGACATAACCTCTCGTCTACAAAGCATATACGAGGAAGAAACTTTTTCTTGTTTTTGTATGGATGCCAATTAATCTCGGCATCGTCTAAAGCATCGAAATCATCTCGATATCCCTTGGTCACTTTGCTTGTTACATGGTCCGCGAACTCGTGATATCCAGACCACCTATATCCATATGGTGGCCATCTATCTCGCATCATAGAGCCAGCTAGTTTCGGACGATCCCCATTCCTAGGCTGAGGTCGGCCACAACGAAACCGTTCCCATGACCACATTTGTAAAAGTATCAATGGACCACCAATTTGCATACGAGTTGGTTCTGTAGCCCTACACAATGCTCTATAGAGATAAGCCAGCGTCCCGCTCCCCCAACTATACGAACCCACTTCATCTAAATTTTCTAAAAGAAGAAGATATATTGCTGATACAGAATCACCCGAATGATCCGGGAATAAAACACAACCTATTAGTGTGAGCATATATGCTCGCACATAAAATTCGGTCTGGTTCTCCGGAAAGGGGTCATCTGGGTCATTTGAAAATGGGAAATTTTCTTCTATCCATGAAAATTTTATTTGGATTGAGCTCCTTTCTCGAAACGGTGATGCATTGACTCGTCGTCCGAGTACTCTTTCCACCACATTTGACCAACTTTCATCACGATTTGTATTTTCACATAGAGGTTTGCCATCTATTGGCAATCCTAAAAGATATGAAACATCTTGTAATGTTACGGTCATCTCACCGACGGGTAAATGAAAAGTGTGTGTCTCTTCTCGCCATCGTTCAACTAACGCAGTGATAAGTTTGTTATCAATGGGTATGTGGGCAATCTGGTGGACACCATACAAGCCAGCACGAATAAGATAATCTTCAAAGCGATTATGATAGGGAAGTTTCATCAAGTGATGACGAGCTATTAGTGCTTTTGGAAATGGCCCTCCCGCAATAATACCTTGTGATCGATGCTTATGCTGTAAAAAGTGGAGGGGGGGATTGGTGGAGCCGTTGGGTCGTGCATTGACCGGACCATTGGGTTGTGGATTGGCAGGAGCATGGAGTCGTTCATTGGGAGGATTGTTGGGTCGTGGATTGGAATGAGCATTGGATTTTGGATTGGCGGGACCATTAGGTCGTGGATTGGAAGGAGCACCGAGACTTGGGTTGGCAGAACCATTAGAGCGTGGATTTGCAGGAGTATTGAGTCTTGGGTTGACATGATCATTAGGGCGTGGAGTGGTAGGGGTATTGGGTCTACGATTGGCAGAATCGTTGGCTCGTGATATGGCCGGAGAATTGGATCTTGAATTGGCATGAGTGCTAAGTCGGGGATTGGTAGGACCGTTGGATCTTGGATTGGCAGGACCGTTAGGTCGATTGAGATGGCGTGCATGTGGCGGCTCTTGATTACGGAGATTTGAATTATTTTGTCCTTCTTGATTTGTTGGGCGGATTGTACGACCTGATCGGCCTCGTGCAACCAAACGACTCTCCATAATCACGATGATCCTGATAAAATTCAATAATTTAGTGTATTATCGTCAATACGACATTAAGGAATCAAAAAAGGAAAAATAAAGAGCAAATCTCTCGACATTGATCTTAGATCCCGGATCCATCTATTTTAAACTCAGATCTATTGAAATTATTATCGAATCTAAGAATAAATTAAGGATTTCTAATAAAACAAAATTACAAAGATAATGATGATTGTACCCTGAGATCTCGAGCTTTTTTAGCGCAAAATGAAGCAACGAAAGTGCTGAGGTGAAGGCGAGGGGATCTATCAATAACACAAAAAGGAAAAATAGGTCTAAGAAATTATTTTACACAATAAGAGAAAAGAAAGTGATAGATTAGGTTTTAGAGAAGACGAGAAGGGTGGGGAGAAAGAGTAAAGTTGGGGGTATTTATATGGGCGGACAATTCGAGGTAGACGGATATATTTCTCATATAAATGTCGTAAACATTTATTGCGAAAACCATGAAAAATATTTATAGAAAATTACATATTTTTATTTAGCGTTTGTGCATGTATACAAAAATAATAAAACTATTTTTTAGAGTTAATGCATATTATTGAAAACACACGGCTATGAGAGGTAATGCATGTTTATATATTACAAATAAATCTATTCTATAATTTTTTGATAGCGAAAGATAATGCATGCATGAGATCTTTTGAAAGAGTGGAGTTTAAGCTTTTTTTTTTGCAAGTGGCATAGTTTAACCTATAAAAAAAATTATATACACTAACACTCATTGTCCAGTGTACTTTTTACTTACAATGAACAAATAATTAATTTTTCTCTTTCTTGCATGTTTTGAAATGTATTTTGAATTTAATTGTTCGGTGTACTTATTTACTTACAATGAACAAATAATTAATTTTTATCTTTCTTGCATGTTTTAGAAAAAAAATCATTAATTTTTCATGAATTTAAATGCAAAATGAAATTTCATAGAATCACTCTACAAGTACTTAATACTAATATATCTCTTTGAAAGTTTCCAAACATTAAAAAAACTTCACATATAAAGTTGTGGTGCAACTATGGAAAGATTAAAAAAAGACCAATAATTATTAATGATATTCAATAAACTCGTGAAAGATAAAATTAGTAAAATTGATTTAATCTAGCTTGCCGGCGGCAATTGCGCGGGATTGTTTAATTTTGTTGAGCTATATTGTAATTCAATGGATCGGGTTTTTTTTATTGTATAGTTTGACGGTTTTTCTTTTGCTTTGGTTATGAGAGTTGAAAGATAATTTGGATTGGTGTGTTATAAGTGTTATTGTTGGAACATTATTTCAACATTGGACTTATATGTAAAATATTTATGTATATAATATTGTTATTTAAATGTTTATAATACAGTGATCAATTTTAGTTATAAAATGAAACATTAAATGTGTCAATAAGTTGTGGGTTCTTGATCCGTAAATATTATCGGTGGTACTTCTGTTTTCTATGATGTACAAAATTAAAAAATCCATATTAGCAGGCCCAAAATGTATGTTTTTGTGTATCACTCTTTATTCTGTCTCATTATCAGAAGAAAGAGATTCATTATAGAAAATCAAAAAGGTTTTTAATCGGATATCATAAACTACTTGGAATTAATTCTTGTAATTAACGTTTCATGAACAAAACATCGGTGATGACACGACATCAGTTCGGATGGATTGCATATGCTTCCGCATATGTTTAAGGTACGATTTTGATTTAAGATTATTCGGTAGAATTCATATAGTTACTACGGTCCGTTTAACGTTTAATCACGGGACGGGACGGTGCCGGATCGTGCCATCGAAACATTATTTTCTTTGTTTTTTCGCATTTTAATTCAGTCGCACATGAAACATACAAAAACATTAAGCCTCAGAGTTTAATTTTTATCACAAGTATACGTGACCTAGGAGAACTCCTAGCACTATTCAGAATTCAGAATTAATATTAAGTTGCTACAACTGCAACTCAAATAAAAGAATCAAGGAGCATCCCTAAGTTTTTTTCCGAATAATTTATAATCTTTCTCATCATTGGTTACAAAGTAGTAACAGAGAAACAAAATTTGAACAGTGGCCACAGTACATGCACACCTATATGGCAGTCAAGTTTCTCTTTTGCTTCCTAATTCAATCAAATACGAACCATGGACACAAAACGAAACGAAAGGAACGAACCAAGTTGCAAAATCATGAATTGCAATAGTTTAAGGCATGTAGATATTGCACATATTGTATGGGAATCCTGCAGAGGATTGAAACCAAAAATACATTAGGATAATAAGAAATAAATATTTGGATTAAAACTAAATAAATAAAAATGTTAAGGTATATGTGTACAAAATTCTCGGAGCCTGTTGCAATGTCGAACATTTCTCCGCGTCTTTTTCGTGATGACCTCCACCACTGGACCCATGTACTCTTCCGAGACCTCCACTGTAGCAATCTAATTACAAACATGAAGAAAATGATGATAATAATTATCGCTGTTTCTGATATATAAACGACATCGTATATAAATTAATGGGGAATTCTTCAAAAACCCCCCAATTTTTTCGGAAATTCTGAAAAACCCCTGTACTTTTAGAAAACCCCCTATTTTTTTTAGATTCCCTCAAAAACCCCCCCATATTTTTTGCTTCTTCAAAAACCCCTAACTTTTTTAGATTCTCTCTAAAACCCCCTATCTTTTGATTATGTTTTTTTAAAATAACCATTATACCATTTAGTTTTATTTTTTAAATTTCTATAATTTAATAAATAATGAATATATATTAAACTATTATAAAAATATTAAAAATAAATAATACATGATATTATAATATTATAATAAATAATATATAGTATTAAAATATTATAATAAATAATATATTGATATTAAAAATATCATTTTCAACAATTATTATAATATTTTAATATCAATATATTATTTATTATAATAATTTAATATATATGTATTATTTATTATAATATTTTAATATCAATAAATAATATATGATATTAAATTATTATAACATTTTTATTGATATTTTAATATCAATAAAATTATAAAAAATAAATAATGCATGATATTATATTATTATAACATTTTTATTAATATTTTAATATCAAAAAAATTATAAAAAATAAATAATGCATGATATTAAAATATTATAATAAATAATACATATATATTAAATTATTATAATAAATAATATATTGATATTAAAATATTATAATAATTGTTGAAAATGATATTTTTATATCAATATATTATTTATTATAATGTTTCAATACTATATATTATTTATTATAATATTATAATATAATGTATTATTTATTTTCAATTTTTTATAATAGTTTAATATATATTCATTATTTATTAAATTATAGAAATTTAAAAAATAAAACTAAAAGGTATAATGGTTATTTTTTAAAAAACATAATAAAAAGATAGGGGGTTTTTGAGAGAATCTAAAAAAGTTAGGGGGTTTTTGAAGAAACAAAAAATATAAGGGGTTTTTGAGGAAATTTAAAAAAAAATAAGGGATTTTCTAAAAGTACAAGGAATTTTTCTGAATTTTCAAAAAAGTTGGGGGGATTTTGAAGAATTCCCCTAAATTAATTGTCTTATAGATCGTTGATTTCTCTACATCAATGGAAGCACTCTTTCTAAGCAATTCTTTTAGCAAGGTGCTTTCTGTAAAAAATGCTCAAACACATTTCAAGCAAGTGCACGGAATTCATTATCTTACTCGACCATTGTCGTGCCGCCACCTGTCGTTGATTTCAAGCAAGTGCACATAATTGAGTTCTAAAGAGTGGTACGTTCGAACGGAAGTACTCGTGTATGTATTCAATATGATTGAGTACATTTACATAAGGGTGTATGTATGAACGGAATCTCAGCTTCGTTCGAATGGAAGTAGAAGAGTTATATATAACTCACAAATAGTGAACACTCTGTTCGAACGGACTGTTATGCTCCGTCCGAACATACTCTGTTCCAAATGTGTATAATGGTTATAAATCTTCCTTTATTACCGACCCAAAAACCCTCACATGCTACATCGGCCCACCCCAACAACACATACCGCCCCAAATGGTTGCATCTGTCCGCCCCAATAATGTACCGTCCCAATAATGTACCGCCCGCCCCAAATATTACCGACCCAAAAACCCTGACGACTGTATTTTCAGCCCCCCACTCTTTTTTCCTCTCTTATTTATTAGTTCTAACCCTAAACCCTCATTATTTTCCCAACCCTCTTCGTTTTTTACTCTCTCTAACCCGAGATCCCAAATCGCCCCTCTTTTTGCGTCTCTTCCTTCAGGTATGCGCTCCCAAATAGCTTTGTCCTTCCATTTTTTTTCCTTAGCACTGTTTGAAGGCATGGAGGCGTCATTTTAACTGCAAAATTCTTATTTGGTACTGTGAAATCTTTGATTTAGAATTTATTGTTTAAATTTTTACTGTTCTTTCGAATTATTTTCGAATTTATAACATCTCTGATTTTTTTTTTAAGCTTTTTTTAAGGCTTTGGTAACAAATTTTGATTTTTTACAATACTTCTTTTATACTTGTGAAATCACCTGTGAAATAAATCCACCTTAAATCCCTGTGAAATTTGGAATACTTTTTTTTAATGCTTTTCTTTTTTTTCTTTTGTAATACTTTTGTGAAAATATTCACTGCTGTGAAAAATCAGAAAATATTTTGATAGTTTTAATGCATTTTTTAATTCTTATAAACCTTATTTTACATGCAGAATCGATGTTTATTTTTAATTATATTTCGTTATAAAAATTCGACTATGTTTTTTATTCTATTTTTTTCGAATTTTTCTTGTTTTCGGAATTTGTATTCATGTAGCAAAATCGATGTGTTTTCAATATGGCATGAATTATATAATTTAGAAGTTAAAAATTTAGTTTTTGTTTTCAAAACTGGCAGGAACGAGTTTATGTGGTGAGACGTATGCAAGCGAGACAATTGAGACGTTGTGAGGCTGGGTGAGGCGAGGAGAAGATTATCGAGTTAGTTTTTCGGTAAAGAATTAGCAATATCGATGTGTTTTCATTATGGAAGGAATTATATAATTTAGAAGTTAAAAGTTCTTTTTTGTTTTCAAAACTGGAAGGAACGAGTTTAAGTGGTGAGACGTTTGGAAGCGAGAAAATTTTGACTTTGTGAGGCTGGTTGAGGCGAGGCAAGGACAGACCAGTTAGTTTTTCGGTAAAAAAATAGGTCCAAGTTTACTATGATTAAATTTTTATTTTTTATTTAGGGGAATTCTTCAAAAAAACCCCAACTTTTCTGAAAATTCTGAAAAACCCCCTGTACTTTTAGAAAACCCCCTATCTTTTTTAGATTTCCTCAAAACCCCCCATATTTTTTGCTTCTTCAAAAACCCTTAATTTTTTTAGATTTTCTCAAAAACCCCCTATCTTTTTATTATGTTTTTTTTAAATAACCATTATACCCTTTAGTTTTATTTTTTAAATTTCTATAATTTAATAAATAATGAATATATATTAAACTATTATAAAAATATTAAAAATAAATCATACATGATATTATAATATAATAATATATAGTATATAGTATTAAAATATTATAATAAATAATATATTGATATTAAAAATATCATTTTCAACAATTATTATAATATTTTAATATCAATATATTATTTATTATAATAATTCAATATCTATGTATTATTTATTATAATATTTTAATATCAATAAATAATATATGATATTAAATTATTATAACATTTTTATTGATATTTTAATATAAATAAAATTATAAAAAATAAATAATGCATGATATTATATTATTATAACATTTTTATTGATATTTTAATTTCAAACAAATTATAAAAAATAAATAATGCATGATATTAAATTATTATAATAAATAATACATATATATTAAATTATTATAATAAATGATACATATATATTAAATTATTATAATAAATAATACATATATATTAAATTATTATAATAAATAATACATATATATTAAATTATTATAATAAATAATATATTGATATTAAAATATTATAATAATTGTTGAAAATGATATTTTAATATCAATATATTATTTATTATAATGTTTCAATACTATATATTATTTATTATAATATTATAATATAATGTATTATTTATTTTCAATTTTTTTATAATAGTTTAATATATATTCATTATTTATTAAATTATAGAAATTTAAAAAATAAAACTAAAAGTTATAATGGTTATTTTTTAAAAAGCATAATAAAAAGATAGGGGGTTTTTGAGAGAATCTAAAAAAGTTAGGGTGTTTTTGAAGAAGCAAAAAATATAGAGGGTTTTTGAGGAAATCTAAAAAAAGATAGGGGATTTTCTAAAAGTACAGGGGTTTTTCATAATTTTCAGAAAAGTTGGGGGATTTTTGAAGAATTCCCCTTTTATTTATGGTTGGAATTATAAAATTTAGGGGTTAAAAGTTTTTTATCAAATCTGGCAGGAAATACGGCAGTTTTCGGAAGCGAGACGAGTTGAGACGATTGTGAGGCTTGACAAGGCGAGAAGAGGAGATCCACTAGTTTTTCGGAAAATTTCTTTGCACTAAGGTTAATATGATTTAAATTTGTTATTTTTATTTGTATCATAGTATAAAATAATTGTGATAGTATAATTTGGTCTAGAGCAGAGAACTGGGTTTAGGTTTAGGTTAAGGATAAATAACAAGGTTTAGGTGAAGGATATATAACAAGGTTTAGGTAAAGGATGATATAAATATTGTAAAATATTATATATTTTAATATATATATTATTTTATATGAATTCATGATATATTCATTTTTATACTATTTAATATTTAATTATATTATTTATATTATTTATACGATTTAAATTATTTAAAACGTGATGTATCCAATTTTATTCAATAATTAATTTTAATCCAACATTTCAGCATATTAAAATAATGTCGTCGGTAATTATTTAAGAAATTAAATATATATTTAAGTTGCATATTTTGATATTTGGTTGTCCATATATGCTCTTTGATTTGTTCTAACATAGATTATGTATGTTAATCTTATTTAGCAAATTCTCATTTATATATGTTAATCTTGAACGTTGTTGTCGCGGTCGTGACCATTAGGGTCGTCTGACCGTTCCAATAAGGTATAGGAGGGGTTTTGAGGTCTTGTTGGGTTAATTTTGGCCGCCCCAATAGTCCAATAATGTTGTAGTGTAAGTGTACTAATTATTTAACATATTTAGAAATATATAAGCAAGCCATGAATTATATGACTAGTTTGTACATCATCATAATATGCGATTTTGATAGTAAAATTGTACAATGAACGTAATACGATTCTAAATATTCTTGGTCATATATATATATATATATATGTGAGGGATGCTAAACTACTTAATTAAGTACCAACATTTTAGTACTTAATGCTTGTTCACCATTATATTTGTATTGAGATTTGTGTTTTTTCATGATGATCATGAAAGTTTGTGCACATCATTAAATGCACAAATCTCAATGCAAATCAAATGCTGAAAAATTATTAAGTATCAAAATGTTGGTACTTAATGGAGAAAAAGTACTTTTCCTCTCTTTTCTCAACGTTCAAATATTACAATTTGTAAACGCAGATATATATTCCGTTACCAAGAAAATACTACAATACAAACTTATTAAAAAAATCGTGTTCAAATATTTAAAGCGGGGATTTCTCTCATCTCCCTTCAAGAATTGAAAATAACAAATTTGTCCCTCTTAAATAGACAATTACATATTTATCATTTGTAAACTCAATTAGTATCAAAAATATCTGCTTGACATTTATAAATATCAAATTTATCGCCACCGTTAAATTTCTGTTAAATGTTTGTTAAACAAACTATTATTTTAATTTTAAACTTTAATTAAAATAACAAATAAAAATATTAATGACTATATAATACCGTTCTATCCAATAAACACCTTCTTATTCACTAAACCAATTGGAGAGACTTATAGATTTCTTGATATCCCTTCTTCTTTGTGAGCTCTCCCGTAAAATTCTTCTTCTTCTTGCATCGAACACGATTTGTTCTCCTGCTCGAAGTAACGCTCTCTGGCAACGAAGCAATGCTCTGATGTTCATCTTCTTCATGGCTCTCTGGCGACGAAGCAAGGCTCCGGATGGCTCTGACGGCAGCGAAGCAAGGTGTTGATCTTCTCCAAGCTTGTCTCTGGAGGCGAAGCAAGGTGTGCCCGCCTCTAGTCAGTTCGCAGATAATGCAATCTCTTCCTCTTTCGCGAGATAAGGCTCTTCATCGCTTCCCAGCTTGTCTATGATTTCCGTCAATACTTTTTCCCTTTTTATTTTCTTCTCCGCAATTAAAATAACCTTCAATTGTAGCAAAAATCATCAATTGTGAGATAAATGTGTAGGTTAAGGAAGCTCAAAATATTAGCGCGGAAGATTGCGACAAATCTAGTTGGGAGAATATGACATAATCGCCGAATATCGAGTATGCGACAAATCAATTAATTCACAGCAGAGCTCCACCCTTTGTTGACTGCCATGGTAATTTTTGTTGGAGGCATCTTCCTTCCCGAGACCCCGAACAGGCCGCAACACATCATCGGTGCTCTTGGTATTCTTGCATTCTAGCTCTGGGGCCGCACTGTACTCATCAATCATTATGAGTGCAATGCTTGTGATCGGTGCCCATGAGTACTGTCGATAGACTTGGGAGGAGAGTTTTGTTCATTGAAATCTGCATTGAGATGATTTGTTCAATGGTAAGCATCACTGAATCTTGAGATAATGTCATTATTTTACTAATTATACATAACTAAACTTTGTAAGTGATTATTATGATAATTTTGATATTTAGTTTTGGAATTCATGTTATTTTATTATCTTGTTTTGGAATTAGTAATTATCATTTGTTGTTTTGTTATGGATTTAGTATCACTATTCTATTATTATGTTGTTTAATATATATCAATTACAGAACAATTTTTTAAAAAAATTAACTAATTTGATAGAATTTAACATGATTATTTACAATTACAAATTAACTCGATCCCGACTCAAAACAATTATAAATCGACAACATAATTACAAAGATACATGACTCGATCCCGACTCTAAACATTTACAAATTTACAACACAGTTACAAACATACATGACTCGATCCTGGATCGAAACAATTACAAATTTACAACACAATTACGAGCATACATGACGCGATCCCACCTTGAAACAATTACACTATTACGACACAGTTACAAACATACAAGGATCATAAACAAATTTACAATGAAACAATCACTTCCGCACTTGTAATCTCAAACCAATTTAGCGTAAAAAGAATTTGAATCCATTGTAGTATGACAACCTGAATTTATGAACATTAATGTAAATATTAAAAAATTTAATTAAATCTCTCCTTGAAACAAGCAAATATATTCGAGTCATTTTATTTTATATAATGAGGGATAAAAATGAAATAAAACCTTTTTGAAAAACCAATTGAGGATTGAAGCCATCAATTTGAGATTTATGAGGAAAATCCAGCGGCATTTCGTCGGCACGCAAACCCGCCTGGTAGAGAACTCGTACCACTTCTCTGGTAACACTCAATTTCCTTCTGCGGTCAGATGCAATCCATTCCTACAATTTCACAATACAGTCAGAAATTTCTGTACCACTGGTACCGAAGATGCAAAAGAAATTTCACAAGACCTTAAAAAGAGTTTTTGCCAGTTTCGAGTTTCTTGCATGGTGGACCAGGTATTGATGCACGGTACGGACATTTCTTTTGCAAGTTGAAGACATTTTTTCGCATAAGTACCGGTTATCTCGTTCGTACTTTCTGGAAGCTTCCTTGCTTTCTCTCTAAAAGGCAATATGTTCAAAAAAAAGATTATGAAATCAGCGAGAGGAATGATCGTACCATAGTCTCAATCTGAATGCTGAATGACCATGCAAGTTTTCCACCCGTCTATTGGGGAAGAGAGAGGAATGGTCATACCAGAGCAATCAATGAGAAATCAACAAGAAATCAAAGATAATTCAGTACCCAATAGACGACCATTTTCGCTTAACACTCGTACCAAAGCCATTGTTAGCGGCAAACCAGAGCCACGCATCGCCAATGTTCTCCACCCGTCACCATGTCGCCGATGATCTTCACGCATCGCCATATCGCAGTGGTCTTCACGCGTCACTCTTCTCGTCGCATGCTCTTCGATTTGGAGAAGCTCTTCATGCATCGCTGTTGATCTTCAATTTTGGAGAAGATGATGTTTCTGGGGTTGAGTGTGGGTCTAGGTTTAGGCTAGGTTCTGAATGGTTAGGGTTAATGGATAGGCTTAGATTCTTAATGGGTAGGAATTAGGATTGGGTTCTTATCGGGTTGAAGAATTCAAGGATAAATTAGTCAACAAAAAAAAGTCGGTTAAATTTTGATGAATTTGTGATAAATTTAGTTAAGGGATAAATATGTAATTATCAAAATTGGAGGGATAAATTTGTTATTTGGGATTCTTTGAGGGAGAAAGGAGAAATTCCCCCGTATTTAAATAATCTAATAAATGAAACACAACAGAATTATGAAAAGGTAATTTTAATTTGCCACTAAATTTCAGTCTTAATTAACATCTTTAATTAAAATTTAAATATGGTAACCCCATTTACCGCAGTTAAAAATTGAAATTGGACTACAATAACATAATTTGAAGATTATTAAGATTAAAATTTCAAAACAAGTCGACCACTAAACACATTTCAGACTGAAAACATCAGATTTAGATCTAGCTTACCGCAAATCAATTTTTACATCCGCAACCACCAAACAAGCACGACACAACCTAAATCAACTGAAATTGAGCTAACCACTAACGAATTACGAAACAACAATTTGAAATTCAATTTCAATTTCAACCACCAAACCCATACAGGGTCCTTCCCTGTCTCTTGAGCGCATAAACGACATCCATGGCAGTGACAGTCTTCCTCCTAGCATGCTCGGTGTAAGTCACTGCATCTCTGATAACATTCTCAAGAAAGATCTTAAGCACACCACGTGTCTCCTCGTAGATCAATCCACTGATTCTTTTGACTCCGCCTCGCCTGGCGAGTCTCCTTATCGCCGGCTTGGTTATACCCTGGATATTATCTCTGAGAACTTTCCTGTGCCTCTTTGCGCCGCCCTTGCCGAGCCCTTTACCTCCCTTGCCTCTGCCTGACATGTTAACTTCGACGATTGATTTTTGCTGGAGAAGGCGGGAATTGAAATCGTTGGGTGATTGGCTGATTGCGTTGTGACAGAGAGAAGAGGAGAGGGTGGATTTATACGGTGGGGTAAATCATAACTGAGAAGTCGATCCGTGGAGGAGAAATGTAATCCGTTCGATTTGAATGAACGGTCTTGATTGCGTTATATCATTTTCTGCGGATCAGTGACGTGGTTAACAATTTGTATGTTTGTGCCTTGTGGGGATTGAGATTTTACTTTACTGACGAGATCTGATATTTCTTCGTAAATCAATTTGATATGAAATATGAAATTTTGTATGTAGTTTCTTGGGTAAAAAGTATAAAAGTAGGAAACTAATTTTTGAAATTACAAAATCTGTATTGCAACAGATATTATATTTATGGGGCATGTTTGATTTGGGGAATTTTCTATGCATTTCATTATCTAAATAGTTGATAATTCATTGTTTGATTTGTTGTATTATGAAATCATCTATGGACATGTTTGATTTGAGGGATTTTGATGTATTGTAGTCACAAATCCTGGATATATGTTAAAATTTCTTGTTTGATTTTATAGATGCATGTATTTTGCTGTATTTTGAGGATAGAATCCCTGGATATTGTAATACATAAAATAATTTGGGATAACAAAATACACGGACGAGTGTGTCTTCTCTTCAATCTTCTTCTGTTCTTCTCCTCTCTTATCGGTAGTTCTCTCTTCTAGAGTAATCGCCCCTCTAAACCGAGCAAAGAGATTGGCATTTCAATGGCGATGGTGAATTAGTTCTGTAAAACGCTTCCACATGGGGAGAAGAGTGTGTCCCCTGGGCTTGGCATTTCATCATATGGCTCGTCGGCAAGAACGAAAGGTGCATGCTTCAATTGATTTTTGCGTTTCTCTTCAATCTTCTTTTGTTTCTATGCCATCGGTTCAGATTCAAAATTAGCATCAATTTTAATAAACAGAGCTTCTTTCGCAATTTAAGCATACACAAGAACAACCTCCATTTCTCGCTGATTTAAGAACTCATTTTAGTATGTAAGTTTGGTATGCCATCATGAGCATCAACCTTGTTTTCTCAGTTATTTCTAGGTAATAATTGCAATTTTCCTATGTCGTAGTTACGGTGTTCGACAAAATGCTTATTTAAGATAGGATGCAAATGTTTTATACATTTAAGCTCAAAACCATTTTGTGTACCAATTATGTGCAAAATAAAATCAAATTATGAAATTAAGATTTGTGTTGAGGTTTGTTGCCAATTCTATATTAAGAGTTCTTCCAATTTTTGAGGTCGCTGACCAAGTTTGTTTGCGATTTCATCAATTCTTGAGCTTTGTTGCGTTTTACAGATCCGAGTTTCAGAAAAAAAAATCTTTAGTTTTCTCTCATAAAGAGTATCGTATTTGCAAAATGACCCCGATGTACTTTTATCATTTCAGAAATTGAAGATCAATCTGTTGACGACTGAGATCGATCGACGAAATGGAAGTCAATATGTGAACCATTTTGTATACCAATTTGGGTACCAGTTCGTGTACCAATTTTAGAAGTAAAACATTTTTTAATTAATTAGTTTGTGTACCAATATTAGAGTGTATTTACGTTTATTAAAAGTATTTGTGAATAATCTAATATTATGGACTATTTTATGAATGATCTAATATTAGAGCATATTTACTTTTATTAAACTTATTTGCTTTATCATGTATGATTAATATCAGAAATTTTTAATTATATTTGTTTAGATTATATATTTAATTTATTATGGACTATTTTTAATTATATCTAATATTATGGACTATTTTTAATTATATTTGTGAATAATCTAATATTACTAACAAGAATCAGACATTAAAAAAGATGAATTTTCCACCAAGAATCAAACAAGAAATTTTGAAAGCATGATTTTAGAATACACCTAATCAAACAAGTAACATGTATTCTCAAATACATGGATAATCATATACATGTATATGGTATATCCATGTATTTCCAAATCCCTCAAAATCCCTCAAATCAAACATGCCCTATATAAAATTCCTTGTTCAATTTTTTGTATAAAATTCTTGATTTCAAATTTTTTAGTATTTAATTTTTTTATATATTATATTATATTGATTTATATTATTATTTTATAATATATTGTTTTATATTATGTTATATTGAATGATATATTATATTATATTATATGAGACTATTTTATATTATATTATATTTTATTTTTAATATTATATTATATTATATTATATTACTTTATATTATATCATATTTTTCATATTATTTAATATTATATTATATCATTTGATATTATATTATATAATATTATATTATTTATATTATATTATAGTATAGTATATTAAATTACATTACGTTACGTTACGTTATATTATATAATAGTATATAATATAACATTATTATTGAATAATGTAATATGATACAATATAATCATTATGTATGCATATAATTTGGAAAAATAATTTTATAATAAAATACATGAATAATTTTATCCATGTATCTGGAATATAATTTTTTGTGTATTCCATATCCTCAAAATCATGATTTTACTAAAATACACCAAATCAACACAAATAATTTTTAACTTTTAAGTTATTCCGGATATTGAAATACATATGCATGATTTTTTTTCATAGTAAACGAAGGAGAATTAAGATTACTTTTAATTATTATTCAAAAATTTAATAAGTGAATATATATAGATTAACTACTCCTCGACAAAGTAAGTTTTGCAATTTCTTTTCCTTGGCAGTGGAAACAATTGTCTACTCCGGATTTCTAAATACAATCCGATTTTGAAAAATATTTCAAAATTAACTTACATTGAATTTTAAAAATTTGGTAACACCTGGTTTTATAAAACTCAATTGATTAATTAAATTTTACCTGGTTTTATAAAACTCGATTGATTAATTAAATTTAAAATCATGATTATGAAAAATGTTTGGGTTATAAAATCCAATGAAAAATTCAATTCACAAAAATATGTAGGTTCACATTAACATTTTTTATTCTATTCAACACATTTAATTTACGTAGTAATCAACACATGCCTTATAAGTTATAACTAATAATTAATTTAATACGTAATTAATATTTATTTAAATTCATAAATGGAGCATTTATGCATATAATCTTGTATTGAAATAAAATTCGAAAAATAACTCGGTTTCGAAAAATATTTCAAAACTAACTCATACCGGATTTTAAAAACCCGATACTAACTTTTTTAAAAAAACCCTGTTAAACAGTTAGATTAACCAATTAATCTTCGAGTTGGGCTGATATGAGTATCCAAATTTTACCTCCACATTTCTATATTTTTATTATTATATTTAATTAACATGCTAAGTATCACATATTATATAATTATTAACCAATTAATATATAAAAAAATAGAAAAGTAAGCTTTATTGAGACTTGAAATTACTTTTCGATATAACTTCGAGTCTTTTAATATAAATAAATTAATGTTTGTTATATCCCATTAAACAATGCTATTAGAATATTTTAGCTCGGAGATTATCCTTAAAATAGACAAAATAATAAACAATAAATACAACGAAAAATAGTTAAGGCCATATTTATTTAATAATGTTTTAAGCTTATTTCATTTATATTTTATGACCATAATCATCAAAATGATGATGATCACTTCATACAAATGACATTGTTACATTCATGAAAAAAATGCTTCATTTGTATGTGATAATATATATCTCACATTAAACTTACGAAATAGGAAAACGTACATAACATATATAAATAACACTATTCAATTTAAAAATCCAGCCAATTTATTTCTAAAACAAATGTAAGCATGCAAAAAAATAAAATGAGAAAAAGAATATTATTTGATAGGGAATTGGAGGAAACTGAAAGACGCCTTTTTGAGTTTTATGAAACTCATCATCCACTAATACGACTTCAACTAATACCGTGATAGCTATTAGTACAATTGTTGATTTAATCGGAGTTTAAACCAGTTTGTTTGAAAATTGGAAATGTGTTTCATATCCAGATGGAGCAAAACTAATGATTGGATTTTTAATTATATTAATGTATAGTGAAATAAATGGTAAACAGAGATTTCGCATATTAGATTCAAGCTTAAGATAAGAGAGAAGAAATCGAAAGAGATTAAAGTACGAATGTTGATTTTGTACTCCGGTTACTTGATTGATTAGAACTTTAATAATTAATTGCTTGATCGGTCCTGCGCTTGATCTTTCGTCACGCGATAAATCTCATAATGTTTCGAAGCCTAAAACTAACATAGTAATCATAAATGAGTCAACTGCTTTTGTAACGGCTCTCCATTTCATCCGAACTACACCTGTTCATCGTCTTCAATTGTCTGCTACAATTTTATGTATTTTATTCGAGCTCATTTTCGGGGTAATTCGGTACATTCCTCACTCACAGTTCTTCTAAAATCATGCAAAACAAGATTCATTATTTCCTATTAATCATTTTGACATCGTTGATTACTAAAATATGATTTGTTATTAATTATATACTTATCATTTGTTATTATAAATTGATGGATACGGGTACAGATAATAATAAATTGATGGATACGGGTACAGATAATAATAAATAGATTTGCAAACTAATTAATGGATTATTACTAAAATTGATTTGCTAAAATACATAAAAATACATAAATTGATGGATACGGGTACGGATAATACGGGTACTAGAAATTATTACTAAAATACATAAAAATACATAAATTGACGGAAAATAATAAATTGATTTACTAATTAATGGATTATTGCATATAATCATAAATTGATTTGTTATTAATTATATACTTGTCATTTGTTATTATAAATTATTAGCAATAGCCCGTGCAATAATTGCGCCGGACTTCATACCCTTTTTTTACATGTTTTGTATAATTTGTTTAAGTAGAATTGCGCGGATACGATTAAACTCAATTATATAATAATAATATGTTTGCAAATATATTGATGTCAATAAATGCATTATAATTAATAAATATTCATAAATTTTGTCTATTATGGATATATGCATTATAATTAATAAGAATTCATGGAATTGGTCCATCATTATAAATCCACACCAAATAAATAAAATATAACATGTTATAATTCAAACAAAATGAAAGTTCTAAAACAAATAAAAGAAAACCGTGAATAATATACATAAAATCATAATATATATTTAAAATGTCATCCATTAACAGTAGAGTCATAATTTCATACGGGAATTATATATGGAGCCTCAATAGCACAATATAATATCCTTGATGAGGCGACAAGAGAGTATTAAGTATGTTGATTGGTATTATTGATTGTCTCATTTAACGATTTAACGGACACGCCAATTAATATTTATTAATATTAACATATCATAAATTATTAATGTATTAATTAAACGTGTCAATTAACATTTAATTGAGTCAAATATAAATGTTAATCAAATTAATATGTTACATCATCAAGAATATTGTAATGAGTTCGAAGACAAATTATATTTTTCTTCTATACATAAGTATAATGTGGATTACAATATAAACGAAATATAAAATAGTGACACGTGTCACTTTTTTTTGTAACTTATTCAAAATTATAACTATATAATGATAATGATAATGATAATGATAATGATATGATAAACAATGTATGAATTTGTACACATACAATCTATTATATACTTATTATTTGTTATTATAAGTTAACAGCCAATGAATTGTTAGGAAGGATCAAGATTATCCTTGTACTGTACGGTCATAATAATGTATATAAATATAACTATAGTTACGTCGTAAACTAACTTCAAGTCTTAATATAAATAAATTAATGTTTGTTATATCAAATTAAACAATGTTATTAGAATATTCAGGGTAGTATAGCACGGAGATTATCCTCGTAATACATAAAATAATAAACAATAAATACAAAGAAAAATAGTTAAGGCCATATTTTTTTAATAATGTCTTTAACTTATTTCATTCATATTTTATGACCACGGTCATCAAAATGATGATGATCTATGCTGCTCGGATACGCCGATACGGCGATACGGTTACGCATATCGGATACGGAGATACGGTAATTTAACATATGATTTAGGATACGATACGCGTATCGGATACGGGTAGATTTTGATTTTTTGAAGTATCCGCGCAACATAGATGATGATCACTTCATAGTTCATACAAAAATGACATTGTAACTTTCATGAAAAAATGCTTCATTTGTATGTGATAGGAAACATACATAACATATCTAAATAACTTTTTTTCAGTTTAAAAATCCAACCATTTTATTTCAAAAACAAATGTAAGCATGCAAAAAAAAATGAGAAATGAAAAAAGGAATATTATTTGGTAGGGAATTGGAGGAAATTGAAAGAGGCCTTATTTATTGTTTCGAAACTTAAGGATGGTGATCCTAACTAAAGGATCTTGTTTGTCAATATTTAATCAGAGTTTAAACCAGCCCGTTTGAAATTTGGAAAGGGGTTTCATATCTAGTTGGAGGAAAAATAATTAATGGATTTTTCATTGTATTGATGGTTAGTGAAATAAATGGTAAACAAAGACTCCACCTGTTAGATTTGAGCTTAAGATTAGAGAGAAGAAATCGAGAGAGATTATAGGGTGAATCTTGATTTTATCTTTCTATTAGTGATTAATTTTGACCATCATAATAACAAATGTTAAACGTGCGATTTGAAGGATATAAAACGTCATTCTTAAGATATTTTGTATTTGAAAAAATATCTTGTTCGATGATATTTTCATACTAATCTGAGGATTAATGGTGATCATTCAACTCGGCCATTGGTATGAAGACCTGATATGCTCGAATAATATTATTGTTCTTTATTTATTATATTTTTAAGTGATCTTTTGGCAAGATTTAAAGTGAAGTATTATATATTCCTTATTCGCTTATCAAATGAAAACAATAAATAAAAATAAAGGTGAAATTCTAATATGTATTCTTCCCAGGAATTCGAAAAAAATAAACAACGATTCCCAAGATTTGGTTTTGTATTATTTTTAAATTTTAAATTATTTATGTTACGAAATGATAAAATTGTATTTTTTTTGTTATTCTCATGTTTTTTCTTTTCTTTAAACATTTTTTAACTACGGAACAAGTATAAATAATTCTCTTCCGTTTATGTTTATGTACATTCTTCGTGCTCCGATTCTCTTATCCTCTTTATTTTATTCTTTTAAAAAAGCTCGCAAATGCATAGGGGCGTAAATGGTTTGGATATTGCACGAATCAATCCAAATCAATATTCGAAAACATCCGTATCCGAATACTTTTATTAGGATTCGGATTCCGATCCGATAATCAGTGTTAATGTCGAATTTGGATCCGGGTATTATTCGAATCGGGATAGTTTTCCGAATTCGATACTCGTACTCGTATTTGGATCCGGACATTATATTTTTTTATGTGTCATGATTGATATTAGTTGAAATATATATATATATATATATATATATATATATATATATATATATATATATAATGATTTTGAAATGGTTAAATAAATTTACGTTTAAATATGATAATTTAAATTGTTGATGTCGCAAGTATATATAATTAAAAAAGATCTTATGTTATTATATCATAATATATGTTTTAATACTCAAAAAAATTCATATAAGTATCTGTCTCCAACGATATCCGAACTGTATCCGGATCTAGGTAAATCTATATCTGGAAAAATAGTATATATACAGATCTAATATAACCACTATTCGAACACACCCTAGCAAACTCGATTGAAGGAAAATGAAGGGTCAAGATTATCCAATATATGTCGATCTCTATTACGATGACATACATGCTACGTTGCGTTGATACATATACAAATATCATATTCAGCACGATATGAATACGACGATACGACAATTAAAAAAAAAATACATGATACGATACGTTTATTATATATAATATTTTATTCATTTTAGTTTATAGATTTTGTATTTTTATTTTGTATTTATTATATTTTTGACATCATATATTACAAAATAACTGTAATTTATAGTAAATAAATGTTTATTAATATATATAGTTATTTATTTATATCTATCGCTTATTTTTTTTATTTCAAATTTATAACTTTTGTTTTCAAGTACAATTATTGATACGTCACGTATTCGGAAGTATTCGAGAATTATCTGCTATTATTTTGAAATAAAATATTCAAATACATAAAATAGAGCATTTCATACATATCATACGAGTATCGTACGGGTATCGGTGACATATCATACAAGAGAAATATATTCAAAATTTGTATATATATTAAGTATAATTAAATTACAAACTAACTTCGAGTCTTATGTTAGAATTATGTAAATACCAAATATACCCGAATATTTCTTAGAGAAATATTATTAAAATTAAAATATTTATAATGTAGCACGGAAATAATGGTCTTAAAGCTCACTTCACTAATAATTTATGACCAATATCATCAAAATGATGATGTTCAATTCATACAAGAGGCATTGTGACACTCAAGAAAAAATTGCGGCTTTTTCTTTGTGATAATATATATCTCACATTAAATTTACGGAATATATAAAATGTACATGAGTGACCTAAATAATACCATTCAGTTTACCCAAACATTTTGTTTCTGAAACAAATGGAAGCATGCAAAAATATGAAAAAAATAAATATACTATCTAATTGAGAAACTGGAGGAAATTGAAAAATGTATCTTTAATGAATGGAAACTGATCATCAACTAATTTGTTAAATGATATACTAATTAAGATGATGTTTGGCCTGTGTTAGATGGTCCGGGTTGTCGGTTAAATTAGAGCCGTGAACGTTTCTCTTCTTGTATTAATGGATAGTGAAATAAATCGGAGACCTTTCGTTTATCTTATTTGAACTCAGTCTCGGGCGTTTCGGTCGAAGTCCAATTCATGGTTCTTCTAAATCGGTGTATCTGACCATCATAAACAACAAATGTTAAAATGTGAATTGAAAAATCATATGATATTATTTTTAAGATATTTTGTACACACAGTTTGAATTATATTAACCACAAACTATTAATACTCTAAATTAATTAAAATAAATAAAAAGATAAAACTTTTGGATTTTATTTATTTGATTAGTTATTATTAATTAAACAAAATATATTTTCAGTGTTTGCATTATCATTTGCAGTTAAAAGTTTGATTTCTCTGATTTATATTCATGCAATAGCTATTCAACAAATTTATTTTTGCTTCTTGAGTAAATCAACACTAAATGTTGCTTTTAAGAAACACACAAAATGGAGTGTCAAATTAAATTAATAAATTTAGTCCCAAATTATTTTTTTTCTTAGTGCCCTCCATGACTTATTTTGTCTATTTTCCATGAGAGCGACTCCCGTTGAAACAATTAACAAATAATTAATATCATTACAATTTTTTCAATGTTTCCTTTTGCCACATTTCACCATTTTCATGTTCACACGTATTCAGAATCCAGATGAATTAATTGGATAAGTAACAAATATTTCCTGGACTAAATAATTATTGAAATTGAAATTTCATCAAAAAAATATATTTTCCAAACAGTAACTAAATATTTAATTTTATATAAAATATTAATTATCAGTATAAAAAAATACGAATATTCTATTTTCGTTGTTGGGTAAGCTATTTTCCAAAGAAATAAAACCAATGCCGACCTGAGTACCGGCACCGCCCACGGATGCCCTGTCCTAATCAATCGGATTGGCGACACGTGTCCAATTTCAATCCTCGAGCCTGCCCCGCCTTAACTGTGAAGTTTCTCATCTACCCCTCATCATTGTTGTTTATTACAGACTTACCTTTCATTCCAACTCCCCCTTGACATATTTACTCTCAGACCCTTCTAAACAGCATATATTATTTTATTCGACAGTAGTTTGAGAGTATTAATGAGTACTGAAAGACAAAATATAATATTTAGGATGTTTAGGGGTATATAATAAATTATTACATTTCATTGGATTTGACATTTCTAGTTTGCATTGCTCCATCGCGACTCTTCTTCATTCCCTTTTGTCTTTGTCACTCGCTCTCTTTTCATTTGTTATCATTATTCTCTCACCAAATCCCACCTTTATCTGCCTTTTTGTCCACTACAGATTAAATTCTCGTCGTGATTTTACTGATTTTTGTGATTTCGTCGAGATTGCTTCTTGAAAAGATATCTATTAGGGCATTGGTTGGTTTCTACAGATGAGATTATCATTTTTGGATTTGAATATGCAATTGTTCAATTGAGGTATGTAGAGTTCGGATTTGTGATTAATTTCATGTTTTTGTTTTTTTTAGAAGCATTCTCGTGATTAGGCGAGATTTTAGAAGAGTTGTGATTTTTGAATAGTGTTCAAGAAATCGTGTTTTGTTGAACATAAAGTTTAAGCAAGATCTAATATTTCAATTTTATATACTATTTTGCTATGATTAATGATTCATTTTTGAAACAAATTACTAATTTTGCACGGAAATAGCGGAATTTGATATTTCTAGTGATTTTTTAGGCAAGATTTCCTGAATCATCATGAACGAATGATTGCTATCTTTTCTTGTTTTAGCATTAATTTCTTAATAGCGCAACAACTATTTCATGCTATCAATCAATGCATTAATTAGTGGAAAAAAGTACTTACTTTTCGTTATACTTTGTGTTAAATCCCCACATTTCAATGAAAGCTGCACTAATCGATCAAATGCATTGGGCATTTAACACAATCTATCTCATCGTGCATTTAATTACTAAAAATACTGAAAGAATGAGCAACATGTAATTAATTAATTAACTACGAAAGATACACAAAATCTTTTCTTTAAATATACACGAAAAGCAAACCACTAACAAATTCTTTTTACATTTCTCTATACAGAAGAAAAGCCCCAAAATTGAACGCAAAAAAGAAAAACAATGAACATATCGGCACTGCTGACATCAGCAGGAATAAACATCGGAATATCAGTTCTGCTTCTCTCTCTCTACTCGATTTTGAGAAAACAGCCTCAAAATGCAAACGTATACTTTGGAAGGAGACTTGCAGAGGAGCACAGGAGGCTACGGGGCTCGTACGTACTGGAGAGGTTCGTGCCGTCGCCTAGCTGGATCCTCAAAGCCATCCAGTGCTCTGAAGATGAGATCCTCGCTGTTGCCGGCCTCGATGCTGTTGTTTTGCTCCGAATTGTTATTTTCAGGTATTATATTTGGCACAATTTCATGTGTACCCCTGAATATCTTAAAATATCATTTTGAAATGGTCCGTGTAATTATTTTATTATTTGAATTGAACAGCATAAGGATCTTCTCTATAGCGGCATTCGTGTGCATATTTTGTGTTCTTCCATTGAATTATTTTGGACAAGATGTCAAACACGCCAAAATTCCTTCCACGTCCCTCGAAATCTTCACAATTGGAAATGTCGTTTCGAAATCCAGATGGTACACATTTTACATGTTTTAAAAAAATCCTCACTACTATAAATAAATACATTAATTAATTTATTTAATTGCAGGCTTTGGGTGCATTGTCTTGCATTATACATCATTTCCATCTCCGCCTGTGTTCTTCTCTACCATGTAAGCTGAAAACCATCTAATTTATTTCTTGTATTTTCATAGGGGAGGTATGTATGATATATTTTTAATTTTTTTGTAGGAGTACAAGAGGATATCGAGAATGAGACTGCTACACATCACCCATTCTGGAGGAAAACCGAGCCATTTCACGGTACTGGTACGAGGAATCCCAAAGTCAACCGAAGAAACTTTCAATGATACCCTCACTAAATTCTTCACTAGATATCATGGTTCTAGTTATTTATCTCATCAAATGGTTTGTAAAGTCGGCAAAGTTCAAAAAATGCTGGTGAGTATTATTTATATATTTATTTATTTAATTTCGGTACTAATCTTTGATTAATTTTTTGTGTGAAAGAGGGGGGCGAAAAAAGTGTGTAAGAAATTTGCACACGTAAATACTTCCAATATAGACAAAAAATTCAAAGCGGGTTTATATAGATGCGGTTTATGCGGGACTTCGAGCGAGTTCAAAATGGTTCGTTATTTCAAACCAACTATGAAGAAAAACGACGAAACCGCTTCAGACTCCACCACCAAAGACCAGGTACATAATCAATCTACGAAAATTTCCTAAATAAATAAATTACTAAAAAGCCCCTACATTGTTTCCCCCATAGGAATGTAGGGCGGCATTTGTGTTCTTCAAAACTCGATACGCGGCAATAATAACGTCGCAAGTGTTGCAAACATCGAATCCAATGGTTTTCGTTACGGACTTAGCTCCCGACCCTGACGACGTTTACTGGTCGAACTTATGGCTTCCTTACCGTCAGATCTGGCTGCGACGCATCGGGACTCTCTTCCTGTCCGTCGTGTCCGTCTTCCTTTTCTTGGTCCCCGTCACTTTCGTCCAAACTCTCTCCCAGTTGGAGACGCTCCAACAACGCCTCCCTTTCCTCAAGCCACTCTTGAAAAAGTACGTACGTTCGTTTTCATACCCTTTTGAAAGTTAAAAAAAACATTCTGAAATATTATTGTTTTGAAAAAAACAGCAAATATATGAGCCAAATAGTGACGGGGTATTTGCCGAGCGTGATACTCCAATTATTCATATTACTAGTGCCGCCGATGATGATGCTGTTTTCGACGTTGGAAGGCCCGATATCGCACAGTGCGAGGAAGAAGAGCGCGACTTCCAAAGTCGTATATTTCACGATTTGGAACGTGTTTTTTGTGACTGTTCTGTCCGGATCTTTAATTAAACAAGTTAACGTTCTCTCCAGACCGAAAGACATTCCTACTCTACTCGCCGTAGCCGTTCCGGGACAGGCGACTTTGTTCATAACGTACGTGTTGACGTCAGGCTGGGCGAGTTTATCGTCCGAAGCCATGCAGTTGTTTCCGTTGATTTGGAACGCGATTAAAAAGTATTTGCTGAGGTGGAAGGAGGAGGAGGGGCCAGCTGTCCTGTCCTTTCCTTACCATACCGAAGTCCCGAAACTTCTCCTTTTCGGACTTCTCGGTTTCACCTGCTCCATTTTGGCCCCTCTCATTCTCCCCTTTTTGCTCATTTATTTCTTCCTTGCCTATGTTGTGTACCGCAATCAGATATTGAATGTGTATAGCACGAGATACGAGACGGGAGGGCTGATGTGGCCGTTGGTTCACACCACGACGATATTCTCTTTGGTGTTGACTCAAATAATTGCTCTCGGCGTTTTCGGACTGAAAGTATCCCCGGTTGCGGCGGGATTTACGATTCCTCTAATCATTCTCACTCTTCTCTTCAACGAGTATTGTCGTCAACGATTCCACCCCCTCTTCGAAAACTTCTCCGCTCAGGTATGGAAATTGCATACTTTCGTGTATACCCTTGTAAAATATTAATTAATTTGATGTGATTTGTTAGGATATGATCGAGATGGATAGAGAGGACCAGGAAGCGGGGAGGATGGATGAAATACATGAGCAATTGCAATCGGCTTATTGTCAATTCCCTATTGAAATAATCAGGAATGATGAAGATGATAAAGATAATATCAATAATGATGATTTGCCAGGTATTTTTTTTCAAAGTTTCAAAATATCATGTATACCCTTACGAATTATGCGAACTAAAATGGATATGATGTAGGTGTTGATGATGGAGCGTCGACGAGTAAAAGAGAAAATAAAGAGGAATCGATTATTATTGTGAAAGAAGAGGAGGAGGAGGTGGAGGTGGAGGAAACGATTGAATCGGATAAAAAAGAATCGACGGATCACACGGTACAAATTCATAAGACGAATGTAGATGTATAACAAAATATATTGTACAATGAATATTCATAGGATTTGGTTAGATTTTTTTATTAAAAAGAGGTACACATGTACATGCATTTAAAATTTTGTTGAATTTCTTTCTGATGAAATGAGAAAGTGAATACTAGCATTTGGTCCAGTTTGAAGGAAACCATTTACTCTTTTTCCTAGCGGTTTTATTTCTTATTTGACTAAAATTTTCAAGAAATTCTTATAA
Organism: Luzula sylvatica; assembly: GCA_946800325.1. NCBI lineage: Eukaryota > Viridiplantae > Streptophyta > Magnoliopsida > Poales > Juncaceae > Luzula > Luzula sylvatica. Next base: position 2,824,253 of record OX326957.1, on the reverse strand, counting down.
TGTTGGGATTTTGAGATTTGGATTTATTAATTTCTTGACTGAAGAAAATATGGGGGATTTTAGGTTGGAGATGGCTATTAAATATGACTAAAATAAAATATCACCGAAGAAAAAGAAATATGCACGCTGTGGAGAGAGAGGGGAGTCGCTGATGTTTGTTTTTTGTATCTTTAATAAAGAACTGATACACAAACCCAAATGATGCACACAATAAAACAATTAAACTCAATAATAAATAGGTACGAAGCATCAATTGGTGTACACACTATATCTATATTGATTGGATATAATTTTTCAAATATGAGATTGTTTTCAACATTTTTTACTCTAATTTTGCACAAACTTTTTTTCCCCCTCTCACATATGTACTTTCACATACCACTATTTGTTTGAATAAGACACACTTATATAACACTCTAATTCTTATCCATACATACTTAGACATACACTAATTTATTTGATACATAATTAGAAATAGCTAAATTAAAAAACATTAATTTTAATAAATTTTCTCTGAAATTTGTTTTCTCCTTATTTTTAGTTTCTATTACCTATTTTTTCTATTATTCTTTTTGGGGTATGTGATATGTCCGTGATTATGTCAATATATGACTTATGTTACCCAATATTTTAAAAATCAAGTCGTATAAGACATATGTACAACATTTATAGGATACATATCGAATATTTTGAGATAACATTTATATGACTTATGTTACCCGATATTTCTAAACACTAAACGGGAACAAATACTTTTAGATATTTCATTGATAAGTCAAATATTATTCATATGAATAAACTTATTTGAAAAATAAATATAAAATTAGAATATTTTTAGATATTTCATTGATAATTTTCAAATATTATTAACATGTAACAAAAGATATTTGAAAACCAAATATAAAATTAAAATTAAAATCGTAATACAAAAGTGCTGCCTATAATGATATAAGTAAAAAAAAAATGAATATAACAATTATTTTATTTCATATCATAGTATTTTATGGTCTTTCATTATATCTTACATCAATCAATCAAACAATATATACAATTGAGAATGATCAAATAAATAAATTATAATAAATTAGAGAGAAATTTTCTAACAATTCCCTACCTTTTCTTGAATTTGGAAAAGACCCCCTCATTTTTTTGGAAACTCCAAAAAAATTCTCTCCAAATAAAATTTCATTTTCATTTATCTTATTGGATATTTCATAGTGTTAAGAAAATTTTGGACCAAAACGTCCCTCTATTTTCCATATTTAAATTTATTAAACCTTTATTTATAATATCTTATTAATTTAAAAATCTCCATAAAATTTTAACATATAATCATTTAAAAAAAATTATATTTCATATCTTAATTTTCTCTCTTATCATTATCATCTTCTCTCCCTCCTCTCTCCAGCCTCTCTCTCTCTCTCCCAAAAAAAAAAAAAAAAAAAATCTTCAGGCTCCTTTTTTCCAAGTTTTTTCTCTCTCGCAAAAATTACTCTTCTGCCCCCTCTATTCAAATTCAAATTTTGTTGGCCACTAAGTATACTTTGTATATTTAATTTTGTGTTCTTTTATCTGACCTTGAAGTTTTGCTTGAATAAATTATAACTTTTTTTATATTTATGATTTGGTAAAATATCTTAATCACCATGTTAATTTAATAATTTCCTACTTTCCAACCACATCTCTCTTTGAGCTCTCCGACCATCTAGTTCCTTCTTTTACGGGCCACAACTATTATAATTTTTTTTAAGAGCAATTGGGAATAATTTTTTAAGTACAAGCAACTATATTGTTATATGTGCTCGTTTGAATCTTTAATTATTTATCATAAACTAATTTTGCATCAGAGAATAATTTTATATCTAAATATTTTGCACCTAAGATACATAAATTAGGCTTCTTTTTTTTCTGAAAGAAATATCTGCTTTCTGTTTGTTTATTTACTGTAAACCAAAAAATTATTTCACTTCTTCACAAAATTTAATCTATGTCCTATTTTTTTATTTATTTACATACACTTGCACAAAATAAGTTCGGATTGATGTAACCAAAATTTATACACATTTTTAATTTGATCTTAAAATCTTAAAATTTGAATGCACCCAATAGGAAATGTTCAAATTGCATGAAGACAAATTATTCTACATTAATAACATATGCCAAAATTATAATCCATAACTCAGACTAGCTTCACCAATACCACATACCAGGATCTATACGTGACAATAAAAGAAATTATAAACAATAATCATCCAAAAAAATGTAGCCAAATCCATGGAAATGTAAGTATAATTGGTAATTTAGTACAAACAATGATGACCTCGTTTTTTCAAATGCCATTCCGATTCCTTATATCGTTTTCTTGCCTTGAATCCACTCTCTTTTCCTTGAAAGTTCTTGCATTTTTCATCTTAAATCCAGAAGTAAAAGGATGACTCTAGAAGGTGTTAAAATATCAAATACACAATTAAATCCAGAAGTAAAAGGATCACTCTTAACGGGTTTTAGATGGTACATATGGCCATAGGATAAGTTTATTAGAGGGTATTTTGGTCCACAAAATTGAAATGTCATAATTTAATTAATTGTTCAATGGGAAATTATGTTTGGTTTAATATCAACTTATCAGTGAGAATAAACTTAATATTATGTAAGTTTTAATAAAGATAAATTTGAAATTAATTGTGTTTTGAAAAATACATATATTAATAATAACTTAAGAGTAATAAAATATGTTATTTATTATTTGTGACCATATAGTAGAGATATATGAAAATTTTCACAAGAAAACAAAAGGACTTTATATTAATGAATCTTAAATACTGAAATTAATATAATTTACTTGAAAGAAGAAAATTTGAGAAATATCTAAACTAAAAAATACACACCAAATCACGAACCACCAATGTAAATGTTCACTCAGCCTCTAAAGTTCTAAACACTCTTGTAGTCTTCCATCAATGCAATAAGAGTAATGATAGACATTCTCCTTAAAATTTCCTAGTTCAATTGATGTGTTGACAAAAATATTAATTAGTAGTGGTAAACTATAGCTATCTCTTTTGTTGTCTTCCTATATACAGGGTCGGCCCGATATGTTGGCCCAAGAGGCATTTGTCAAAGGCCACAATTTTAAAAAGGCCACAATTTTTTATAAATTTATTTTGCTACTAATAAATCTCAATTTAATTCAGTTTCAGTTTGATTAGTAAAATCCAAACAGCCTCATTTATTTCATATCCGAACTTCCTCTTTTATATATAGAAAATGAAATGCTTTATTTTCGTAATCTATTGCTTGTGGGATTAGAGTGATATTTTGCACAAACCGCTCATTTAACCCCTCTTGATTTATAAATGTATGGGCCAATAAATTGGGCCAACTCTCAACTCAAATCTATAAAGTTTTTTTTGCTGTGAAGTTATTTTGTGTAATTTGCATATATACCCTAAACAAAATAAAATATAACTTATCATGCATATTTCTATAAAATATAAATATATTATATTTATTAGTTGTTATAAAATATAAATATAATACCCAACAATATAATATATTAATATAATTTCACAAATTTATTTTATTAATATTAATATTTATTGGTTGCATTACTTTTTTGTCAAAGGCCTCCGAATATGTCGGGCCGGCCCTACCTATATAGGATGGTAAAGAAAATTATTAACCGTTTCTCACTTCATTAATGAATTAAATATTTTTATTAGAATTGATTACTATCATCCTTTTGTAATTAAATTTAAAGTTTACAAATATGGGAAAAAATTTATTTGGATGGATCGATTCACCATTACCACATGTGAAACGTGTGAAATTTAATAAAAATGTGATAAAATAAATAAGTTGGGGTTACCACATTGTAAATCTAAGATGTAAAATTTATTATTATTAAACGTATTTAATGTTTCATTGTCAACACATTAAGATTTGTGTGAGATTTGAGAGGGGACAAGTATAATTTTTCATGATGCAATAATGAACTTAAAAGTAATTTCACCACCTAAAATAAGAGAATAAAAAAAAAATGAGAAAAACAAATAAAATACTTGCATTGCTTTTGATATCTAACCAGTTACATACTTACATTGCACTGCTTTTCATATCTAATATGTTTAACAAATACAATTTAGTCAAACTAGATAAACTAGTCAAATAAAACTCGGATTTTGGACAACAGTCTCATAGTTTAGTGATGAACTAATTAGCACATTATATCTTATCAATAAAAATATGAAACTAAATATATTTACGATTCGTGAATTAGATTTCTTTAAAAAAAAAACTCGGATGTTTGAAGAAAACAATGCACCTTACATTTTGGATGGTTAATCAAATCTTTCCTATGACTTTTCCTTTCTTCATATTTTTGTTTTAATAATTTTATTTTTTATTAGTTTTTTTCAATGTTTCATATGAACATTTGTAGAAATAATTATATTGGTGAAGACAAAAATAGCCTTAGAAAGGAGTTGCCATAATTTTTTGAGGTTAGATATGGAGCCCCACACATCATTGATGTATAATATTGATACGTTAATCGATACTGTTTTAATGGATTGATTAAATTGATTAACCTCAAATCAATACTTAATTTAATTAATTCAATTAAAAAATATAATCAATCTAATAAAGTATCATTGATTGACGCATTAAAGATGTTTTATTGAGTTTGGAGAGCTACATATGTTTTTCCTAATTTTTTTCTATAGCGAAAGAAGAAAAAAAAACTTTCAATAGAACAAATTTTGTACTCGATATCTATCTATATACTAATGCAAGGGGATTTGCTGCCTCCTGGTGCAGCCACGTCACCAGGGGCCTATTTGTAAAAAAAAAAAAAAAATTTACATTTTGGTCCTTTTTGATTTACAAATTGGTCCTTTTTTCGAAAAAAAATTACATTTTAGTCCTTTTGTTTTTACATTTTGGTCCTTTATATTTGCATTTTGGCCCTTCGAAGTTTTGAAATTTACATTTTAGTCCAGGGGCCTCAAATTGGTCCTATTTTTTAAAAAAAATTATATTTTGGTCCTTTTTTCACATTTTGATCCTTTATATTTGCATTTTGGTCCTTCGAAGTTTTAAAATTTACATTTTGGTCCTTTATTATTTTTCTTGCCTGGTGCAGCCACGTCACCAGGAGCCTATTTGTAAATTTTTTTTTTTTTATATTTTGGTCCTTTTTTATTTACAAATTGGTCCTTTTTTCGAAAAAAAAATTACATTTTGGTCCTTTGTTTTTACATTTTGGTCCTTTATATTTGCATTTTGGCCCTTCGAAGTTTTGAAATTTCTATTTTGGTCCTTTTTTATTTACAAATTGGTCCTTTTTTCGAAAAAAAACATACATTTTGGTCCTTTTTTTTCATTTTGGTCCTTTATATTTGCATTTTTGGTACTTCGAAGTTTTGAAATTTACATTTTAGTCCAGTTTGCTGCCTCCTGGTGCAGCCACGTCACCAGGGACCTATTTGTAAAAGAAAAAAATTTGTTTTACATTTTGGTCCTTTTTGATTTACAAATTGGTCCTTTTTTCGAAAAAAAATTACATTTTATTCCTTTTTTTTATATTTTGGTCCTTTATATTTGCATTTTGGCCCTTCGAAGTTTTGAAATTTACATTTTAGTCCAGGGGCCTCAAATTGGTCCTATTTTTTTAAAAAAATTATATTTTGGTCCTTTTTTCACATTTTGGTCCTTTATATTTGCATTTTGGTCCTTCGAAGTTTTAAAATTTACATTTTGGTCCTTTATTATTTTTCTTGCCTGGTGCAGCCACGTCACCAGGGGCCTATTTGTAAAAAAAATATTGTTTTTACATTATGGTCCTTTTTTATTTACAAATTGGTCCTTTTTTCGAAAAACAATTACATTTTGGTCCTTTTTTTATACATTTTGGTCCTTTATATTTGCATTTTGGCCCTTCGAAGTTTTGAAATTTACATTTTAGTCCAGGGGCCTCAAATTGGTCCTATTTTTTAAAAAAATATATATTTTGGTCCTTTTTTCACATTTTGGTCCTTTATATTTGCATTTTGGTCCTTCGAAGTTTTAAAATTTACATTTTGGTCCTTTATGATTTTTCTTGAAAAACTAAAATAAAATTATAATAAGTTGAACAATATTAATAAAAGAACATCTTGCAAATATTTAAAAATAAAATATCACAAAACTATTAAAAAATACATAAAAAGAAAACTAAAATAAAAAATAGATGTTTAAATAGATATTTTCTATGAATATATTTGCAAGATGTTTATTTATTATCATTTAATGTTAGTTTTTTTATGAATAAAGAATGTAATATTAAAATTATATAAACAAAATATGTAATAATTTAAATTTTTTTAAATCACTACGTGTTAAGAAGTGTTTATGAATTTTCTTAAAATTAATAAAAAATAACAAAAATAAGTTTTAATTATTACATATGAGATTTGGAGAGTATTTTGGGAAAAAAAAATTAATATCATCCATAAGGAGTATTTTAAAATAAAAGTTTGGTAAAGAGTTTTTTTTTTTTGGAATTTACGAAAAGATAGAGAATTTTTTATAATATCCAAAAAAAATTAGGGGGTTAAAAATATACCAAATCATGGATGTGCGAATAATCATGACATAATTTAAATTAAAGGTTCGAACGAAACGGTTAACGATGACATCGTCAAACTTTGTCGTTGGCTGACCACACAAAGGACGAAAAATATTTGTGCTAAATATGTAGCGAAATTAAGGATTTGTGAAATTAAAAACACTCTTTTTTTCAGCAATGTTTTCTGAACTATTATGTTCTTAATAAATTTCATGACGACTCATTCGTTCTTTTTCCTTATTTTACTTATGAAGTATAAAATATATATAATTTTTTTAGCAATAACCGTTTGAATTATTCAAGAAATCCGGCTCTTAAAATATTCAAACGATTTTTGCTACAAAATTTCACTCGCACACAACACACTAAATTATACATATAATAATGATTACAAAAAGAAAGTCACATACACAAAATGAACAACAATTTTTTTCAACTACATTACTTATAAACCCGAACAGCCCCGCGCAATTGCGCGGGGGTAATGCTAGTTATATAAAACCCGAGAGGCCAGAAATGTCAAATGTATTGTTTCATACATAACTTATGTATATATACTATGTAGTATCAAAATCAAAATACATGATTGTTTCCTACAATTTTGAAATCTAAGATTCTACAATCTGAGAACTGCATACTTTTAAATTTTAAAATATAGTTTTTTTCTCAGAAAGTTTCACTGCCCTTTCAAATCAGAATTTCAAATGCCAAAATCTATCTACTTTTCTTTCAAATATCAATTTTGTTCACAAATTTCAAATTGTGAAATTACACATCTATTCTTAAAAATATAAGTATCAAATTTATTCCGTATAAGTATAACACATCAAAATTGTCTTTAAAAACAGAGAGAATTGCTAATATATCCTTCATTAATACTCAAATAACATATTTATCCCTATAAAACTTCTAATAACACATTTATCCCTCCGAAACAGAATCTCTCAAAATTGTACTTAATTAACGGAACTTGCTAAAGTAAACAGACAAAAGATGAATTCACGATTGTACCCCTCCCTCCCTTCACATTTCTCTCTCTCTCTCTCTCTCTCTCTCTCTCTCTCTCTCTCTCTCTCATCTCTTCCCTTTTCACGATGTGATATTCTCCCTCTCAAGATATATATTTTCTTGTAGTTCTACGAACTAAAATTGAAAAAAATAAATCTCTCCCTCTTAACGAAAATGAGAAGCAAGAAGAGGCATTATACGATGTAACCCCTTGCCCCTCGAAAGAATTATCCTCTCTTCAAAGACTAGCCAAACCATAATTAAAGAAATAATCTTGAATTAAGTAATGGGAAATTAGTTTCTCTTTGAAAGTGTCTGAAAATCAATTTACAATGTGAAGAATTTTTTTAGATTAGTAAGAAAACTTACTTTCAGTGAAAATTTGCAGTAGATGATTATCTACTGCCATTTAATAAAAAAAAAAAAAAAACTTACTAATACGAGATATAGATTTGTCCTTCCAAACAATAGTTTAATTTAGTTTCTTTCGTCTCCAAAAAACAAGAAGAAAAACTGCGAAATTGAGAGGAAGTAATGAGTGATTAAACCACACAACAATTCCCCCAACTCATACTAATTGATGTAGTTAAGGAACTAAGAGAAAAAAAAATAGAAAGAAGAATGGAAAAGTGAAAGGGTGGAGAGAGACCGCTGAGTCCATTGTTGGCGACACGAGATTAAGGTGAAAGGGCCCAAAGGGATAGACTGATTCGAGTGGTGCGAGGGAGATGATTCACACTAAATCACACGATTCAATTTTCAGTGATAAGTTTGGAGTCGTGTAAAACACAGATTCCATTGAAAAATTATGCAAGGGTAATTTGGTCACGTAATTTTATGTTTGTTGATTAGATTAGAATCAAAATTGATATAAATAAAGTTTAAGAGGGATACATTTGTTATTAGTAGTTTTGCAGGGGTAAATATATTATTTTAAAATCCACCAAGTAAAAAATTAAGACATGAAAGATTTTTGGCACATTCGTGGATTATGGATATAAATGGATATAACTGAAATGTAACCGCCGCACCTATCCACTCTGCCTGGCGTCCTAAAAGCATTTCAAGTATCTAATGTGAAACTTGCCCTAAAAGAAGAGAAATTGAACACACTAATAAATTAAATATGTTACATGTTTCATTCAAAAAATAAATATGTTATATGTACTTTTGTCGTGAAATAAAAAAGCATTCATTTCTAGACTGTAAACGGCTAAACAATAAGCCCAAATACTCAATTAATCATATCAAAATGAAATGAGATAACTTAAAGCAATACATTTTTTTTTTTCAAAAAAATCTTAATTAAACTTTGTTACCTCTCCTATTATATTCTTCCTCGAAACATGTGTTCTCAAGGGAATTCAAGCAATCCTAGATAATGATAGAACTCTATGGATGGTCAAACAAATGATTGATATAAGAAATGGTATTTTACTTTAAAAAACATAAAAAATAAAATAATTTGTACTTTATAAGAAATAAAATGAAGTATAAAAAAGTAAGTGTTTCTTGAAATAAGCTTCAATGATGCCTTTGATTAGGATTTAAACTCGATTTGCCGCATATAAAGTTTGTAATCGATTAACCCTTCAAATTCAAACAAAATTTGTAATCAATATAGTTCGGTACCAATTTTACAATCAACAAACCACAAACAAAAAGCCAACATTAATCCTATTCATATTCATATAAAAAACAAAAACAAAACATTCTTGGAAATTAGGTAAAATCAGTGGTTCGGTTTTTAATCGGTTCGAAAGCTAAAACGGTTCGGTTCGGTTTAAATTGGTTTGACCTTATTCGGTTCGGTTTGAACCGAACCGACCGAATGAACACCCCTAAGGATGACTTCAACCCCCTCGATTCCCTTTGTACAATGCAAAATAATTTTTTTAATTTTTTTAACTTGACGCGTGCTTTCAGCATTCTGGCAATAGTATTTAATATTTATCGACTTGAGGTGCTCGCAACTTAACCTTTCGGTTTGCTCCAATAATTTCTCCAATGCTTTATCATTTCTTTTTGCTTTTCGGTGGTGCTGAAAATAATGGTGTATTAACAATATAATAATATAATTCAAACAATATTAAACATATATTGCCTTTTTTGGAAGAGCATGATATATCACAGTAGTAGTTTCTGTGCGTTATGCACCAATTATTATGTTTCAAAGATATTATAAGGATATTTCCGTATACACAGACAATATATATATATATATATATATATATATATATATATATATATATATATATATATATATATATATTGATATTTAAATGAGTATATAATATCCAAAATAGTATGTATTATCCAAATGAGTACATAAATAACCAATCTAGTATATAAATATGAAACTTAAGTACCCGAACACATGAAGAATGGAATAAGTTAAGCTCCTTCAAATTAGGGCAATGTGCAAGGCAAGAGAGAATTGGGAAAATTTTACATAGCACACAGTCCTCATCAAAGGTGAGGATCTTTAAATTGTAAAATGTTGGGTAATGCGGTATTTCATTTGTTAACACTTTCTACAATAATTAAAAAAAGTAATTTGATTATTCCATAAATCAAAATAAGAAAGATAATGAAAAATAAAATAAAACAAGGAAGAAAGTCACTAGTTTTCAAAGCAATTATAAATTACATACCACCAATCTATCGAAGTATATCCTCATATCTGCGACTCCTGAAAGGCTACTAAGAAAATCAAAATTGGACCAAAAAGCTACGGATCCAATTATTGCTTTGTTAACCTTAGACATATCTTTGAGCTTTAATCCCGTTTCGATTCTTTTATCGCAAAAGTTTAGTGCAAGATATTCAAGTTTAGGGGCTGAAATTAAACAAGTTATTGGATACGATTTAATATCAAAACTGCATTTGTCAATAGTTAACCACTCCAAATTCCGAAATAAAATCTCATCCATCATCAGATCACACTTAATCAAGCATAAACGTTTAAGAACGGGGGACCCGCAAAGAATCTTTTCCATGTACTCTTTGTCTATGGATAGGTTCTGTAAATGTAATTCTCTTAGATTTGGGAGGCATACTTTGTCAGGTACTATCATATACAATCTCCAATTGACGCGAATACTCAAGTATGCCTCCTCTAGGGATTTACAACTGAAAAATCGCTCAGGTAAGTGACAATTATTTCCGTACATTAATTGTACCTCTACGTGAAGGTTCTTAGGGTTGTGATTCAATGCATAAAGGATAAATCTTTTTGAGGTTTCGGTTGGGTTCTCGAGCTTTTTGAAGCAGTCATCAAACTTAAGTACGAATTTGTCTGTATTTACACTATCATCACGAAGATCCAAAAACCTCGAAACAAATTTCATAAATTTGCAGGGATCTCTATAAGGTTTCTCAGTGCAGATAGCGAGACACGGAACCGAGGCCCAGACTTTAAGCCATCGCTTTGATAGTACGCGCGTTCGGAACACCTCTCTTGCATTCAACAGAGACAGTATTTCTACAAGCACCAAATCAGGCAAATCGCTTAGCCTGTCAGAATCCCCATTCATCATCTGAAAAATGACATATAAGTGGAATCAAATCACTCTCATCTAATTTCACAAAACTGAATAGCAGATCAGTGAAAAATTAAGAGCTTACCTCCATAGAATGATAGAACCTAAATGGAATCTACATAGTTTTGAAAAATTAAGCAAGCTTTGATTTAGAAGCTATATAGATCGTGCAGATCTTAAAGTTATGAAATACACCTAAATAGACCGATCAGAGCAATATATCACACTAAACCCTAGATCCTACATGACAAAGAAAAAATATACAATGTTATTTTAAAGTTTAATACCTCGCGGTTCTAGTAAACGATCTATCAGTAAGACGAATAGTGGAGCGCTTTGACGAAACGTGCAGATCTTGCCAAGAAAACAGGTTTTCAGAGAGAGAGAGAGAGAGAGAGAGAGAGAGAGAGAATCGATGCGGAGAAAAAACCTCAACCCTTGACCAGGATTCCAGAGAGGCCATGGTTGGGTCAAGGACGACTAATATCAAATCAATGGGCCGAGTTTACAAATTAGAGAGGGCTGAAAATTTGAATTCATATTCCTGTGGGTTTACTAATAAAATGACAAGAACAAGTTAATAACCCATTCAATTGTTTAGATTACGTTTTAACTTATCTATGAATTATATTAGACTAGCCTTACCCCCGCGCAATTGGGTTGTTCGGGTTAATAAGTAATGTAGTTGAAGAAAATTGTTGTTCATTTTGTGTATGTGACTTTCTTTTTGTAATCATTATTATATGTGTAATTTAGTGTGTTGTGTGCGAGTGAAATTTTGTAGCAAAAATCGTTTGAATATTTTAAGAACCGGATTTCTTGAATAATTCAAACGGTTATTGCTAAAAAAATTATCTATATTTTATACTTCATAAGCAAAATAAGGAAAAAGAACGAATGAGTCGTCATGAAATTTATTAAGAACCTAATAGATCAGAAAACATTGCCGAAAAAAAGAGTGTTCTTAATTTCACAAATCCTTAATTTCGCTACATATTTAGCACAAATATTTTTCGTCCTTTGTGTGGTCGGCCAACAACAAAGTTTCACGATGTCATCGCTAACCGTTTCGTTCGAAACTTTAATTTAAATTATGTCATGATTATTCGCACATCCGTGATTTGGTATATTTTTAACCCCCTAATTTTTTTTGGATATTGTAAAAAAATCCTCTATCTTTTCGTAAACTCCAAAAAAAAAACTCTTTACCAAATTTTTATTTTAAAATACTCCTTATGGATGATATTAATTTTTTTTTTCCAAAATACCCTCCAAATCTCATATGTAATAATTAAAACTTATTTTTGTTATTTTTTATTTATTTTAAGAAAATTCATAAACACTTCTTAATATGTAGTGATTTAAAAAAATTTAAATTATTACATATTTTGTTTATATAATTTTAATATTCCATTCTTTATTCATAAAAGACTAACATTAAATAATAATAAATAAACATCTTGCAAATATATTCATAGAAAATATCTATTTAAACATCTACTTTTTATTTTAGTTTTCCTTTTATGTATTTTTTAATAGTTTTGTGATATTTTATTTTTAAATATTTGCAAGATGTTCTTTTATTAATATTGTTCAACTTATTATAATTTTATTTTAGTTTTTAAAAAAAAATAATACATAAGTCGAATATTTGTAATGAATGAAATATTAAAATTATTTAACATATAACATATAGTAATTTTTTTTTAATTATTATGTATTACAAAAAGTTTAAGAATTTTTTAAAATTAAAAAAGCATTTTTTTTTAAATGAATACATATGTATATTAATTTTTTTTACAATATCTAAAAATGTAAGGAGTCTTTTGAAAAATTTTCAAGTAAAGTGGTGATAGGGAGGCATAATAAGGTGTTGATGTGGACGCATGAGATGAGAGGAATTATTAATAATGTAAAAAAGGACCGAAATTTAAATTAAAAAGGACCAAAATGTTAATAAAAAGTACCAAAGTGTGAAGTAAAACTGAAAAGGACCAAGATATAAATAAAAAGGACTATAATGTAAATTCAAAAATGTAAAAAAGGACCGATATGTAAATAAAAGAGGATGAAGATGTAAATATGAAGGACCAAAATGTAAGTTTCTAAACTGAAAAGGACAAAAATGTAAATAGAAAGAACCAAAATGTAGTTTTTTCAACTAAAAAAAGGCAAAAATGTAAATAAAAAGGACCAAAATGTAAATAAATTTTTTACAAACAGGCCCCTGGACCAAAGTTTAAATTTTAAAACTTCGAAGGACCAAAATGCAAATATAAAGGACCGAAATGTGAAAAAGGACCAAAATGTAATTTTTTTTAAAAAATAGGACCAATTTATGGCCCCTGGACTAAAATGTAAATTTCAAAACTTCGAAGGACCAAATTCAAATATAAAGGACGAAAATGTAAAATAAAAAGGACCACAATGTAAATATTTCCGAAAAAATGACTAATTTGTAAATAAAAAAGGAGCAAAATGTAAAAAGAATATTTTTTTACAAATAGGCCCCTGGGGACGTGGCTGCACCAGGAGGCAGCAAATCCGCCCCTGGACCAAAGTTTAATTTTTAAAACTTGAAAGGACTAAATGTAAATAAAAAGGATCAAAATGCAAATAAAAAAGGACCAAATTGTAAATAAAAAGGACCAAAATGTATTTTTTCAGAAAAGGACCAAAATGTAAATAAATTATTTTTACAAAGAGGCCCCTGGACCAAAATATAAATTTTAAAACTTAGAAGGACCAAAATGCAAATATAAAGAACCGAAATGTGAAAAAAAGGACCAAAATGCAATTTTTTTTAAAAAATAGGACCAATTTATGGCCCCTGGACTAAAATTTAAATTTCAAAACTTCGAAGTACCAAATGCAAATATAAAGAACCAAAATGTAAAATAAAAAGGACCAAAATGTCAAAAAATTTCGAAAAAAGGACTAATTTATAAATAAAAAATGACCAAAATATAAAAAAAATATTTTGTTTTTACAAATAGGCCCCTGGTGTCGTGGCTGCACCAGGAAAGGATCGAAATGAAAATAAAAAAGGACCAAATTGTAAATAAAAAGGACCAAAATGTATTTTTTTCAGAACAGAACCAAAATTTAAATAAATTATTTTTACAAAGAGGCCCCTGGACCAAAATGTAAATTTTAAAACTTCGAAGGACCAAAATGCAATATAAAGGACCGAAATGTGAAAAAAAGGACCAAAATATAATTTTTTTTAAAAAATAGGACCAATTTATGGCCCCTGGACTAAAATTTAAATTTCAAAACTTCGAAGGACCAAATGCAAATATAAAGGACCAAAATGTAAAATAAAAAGGACCAAAATATAAAAAAATTTCAAAAAAAGGACTAATTTGTAAATAAAAAAGGACCAAAATGTAAAAATAATATTTTGGTTTTACAAATAGGCCCCTGGTGACGTGGCTGCACCAGGAAAGGACCGAAATGCAAATAAAAAAGGACCAAATTGTAAATAAAAAGGACCAAAATGTATTTTTTTCAGAAAAGGACCAAAATGTAAATAAATTATTTTTACAAAGAGGCCCCTGGACAAAAATGTAAATTTTAAAACTTCGAAGGACCAAAATACAAATATAAAGGACCGAAATGTGAAAAAAAAGGACAAAAATGTAATTTTTTTTAAAAAATAGGACCAATTTATGGCCCCTGGACCAAAATGTAAATTTCAAAACTTCGAAGGACCAAATGCAAATATAAAGGACCAAAATGTAAAATAAAAAGGACCAAAATGTAAAATTTTTTCGAAAAAAAGACTAATTTGTAAATAAAAAAGGATCAAAATATAAATTTTTTTTTTTTTTACAAATAGGCCCCTGGTGACGTGTCTGCACCAGGAGGCAGCAAATCCCCTTGCATTATATTATAGATAGATAAGAAACTTTTGGTTCGTTTTATTTTATTTAAAATTTATTCATGTTTTTAGTGTTTTGATTGGGTATGGACATTCAGTTCAACGTTTTAACCATACACAACAGATTATATAAGGTTTTATACTAATTAATCCTACTAATACATTTTACAAACACTAATCTCCTTTCTCAACGTGACACGTCATAATTTTTTCAATGTTTATAATGGGATCGAGAGACTCTAATAGACGCCTCTCTCTAATAAACGCCTCTCCTCTCTCTGATACAAGACATATCCCTCCTCTAATGGAGAGACATCCTCTAATGAAGAGACACATCCCTCCCTCTCTGATATAAGACATATCCCTCCTCTAATGGGGACACATATCCCTCCCTCTCTAATGGCCGCTTCTATGAAGGATAAAGATAAGATCCTTCTCTCTACTCAATGCTTACGCTAGATATAAACAAAACAGTGCAGAGCATTTCTTCATTTCTTCCTGTTTCCTGTTCTCGTATGCCTCGTGAAACCCTAACTCGCAACGCCGTGTATCCCTGAGAAGGCCGAAATTCCAGTAAGTTCCCCTCTAACTACACCTCTCAAATTGTCTACTTATGGATGCTTGATTTGTTCTTTTTCTATTTTGAACTTTAAAATATGCATCTTAATCACAGCCATTATGTGTTATTAATGCGATTTACGTTATTTAGATTTGTTTTAAGTTTTGAAGGGCACTTCTCCGAAATTAATCCAGTTTGCATTTTCTCTGGTATATTAATTGTTGTAGCATTTAATTCAATTTAATCTCCGCATAAGTTTTCAAATTAGACCAAATATTGATTTTTCTCTTCATTTATTGACATACTGACTAGCATATTGAAAGTTTTGTTGTTTAAATGTGTTTTCTAAATGAAAATGAAGAAACACAGAAGTATAATGATTTAACCCGGCAAATATAAAGACTAAACTGGAATTTTATACAATACATTGCTTAAATCGTTAATGAGATCATAAACGAGGATTTGGGTCACAAGTATTTAACCTTTTTAGATTCTAATTTGCTGATTGACCTTATTTATTTGTAAAGAACAATCTTATCAGTTGCAAATCTCCTTCGATTTTATTGAAATTTCATCCCATTTTGTACCAATTCTTAAATTGTAAAGAAGTTTGCAGAACCAATTGAAAAAAAATCTTCAATCAATTTGGAATCAAATTCTGAGCTTTATACAAATTAATGCCCAAAGTATATTTCTTAATCCATTTAATTCATTATTTAATCTTGCACATTATCAAGCTAGATTTCATTCATTTCATGTCATATGATAAAATCAGTTTTGTTTCTCACAATATCGAAACAATTGTTTATAGTTTCTTTTGTTCGATGTTAAGGAAGCAGTCCATTTTCGAAGAAAGGACACAAGAAGGAAGAAATTGGTGTATCGATTTCGCCCCTTCTTCATTGATCAATTCGATTGAGTAAGTTCTTAATAGTTCCTTTCGGCCTTATTTTTGTTCATTTACGTCTATCTTTTAATTAATTAAATTTTCTTTTTTTGCTCTTTTTATCTACTTGGTAATTACTTTAAATTCAACCTGTTATGAATTTATTTTGCAAGGAAAATGATGAAGGTGAATTTAAGAAGATGAATTAGTAATTCAAAATTTTTTTATTGCATTCTTGTAATGTGAATCGGAATTGTGTTATTTTAGTTACTGATTGGAGTATTATTGTGTCCACCTTTGCATTTTTCAAGACAACGTTCTTTCTTTTCCTAATCAGGTAATGTTTCAAATTTTGCAATTATCACAATGTGTTTAGGTGATGTTTGGAATAAAGGATTAAGGAAATGATTAGAGGAAGAATTCAGCAAAATTTTGTGGCAAATTTTTGCTCCGACGAGTTTAGGTCAATTTTATCGAGCCAATTTAACATATACTGGAGAGAAAGTTGCCATGAAGGATAATCACAATAAAATTTATGGAAACTTGCAAGTATACCCTTTATCATGTCTAAATTGCATAAAAGGCCCTTCTTCATACTCTTTTTAGGTACAAAGACCAGGGATAAAGCTGATAATATAGTGACTTCCTTCTCTTTTCAGAACCTAGCTTATTTTTAAACGGATTAGTTTGCAAAAATGAGGTTGTAATGTTGAATTAATTGTTGGTGATGAAAAGCTTCTACAAGAACTCGATTATACTCTTGTAAGTTACAATATAAGCCTTCTCAATTTTAATAAGGAAATTTACATATTTACCCCTCTGACAATTGAAAAATAATATACTTACCCTTGCAAAAGAATAATATACTTACCCAAATCCTCTGAATATTCTAAGATGGTCAGTATGATATTTCTATCATAAACTAAAGGATAAATATGATAAATTAGACAATATGATATTTCTATAACAAACTAAAGGATAAATATGATAAATAAGAATTAAAGGGCAAGTAAGATATTTTTAATTTTGAAGGGTAAATATGATATTTTGCATTGTTTGGAGAGGAAAATATGTAAATAGCTCATTTTAATTGATATGTTATTTCAAATTTCTGTAATGCTCTTTTCTACCTTCCCTCTAATTAATACTTATGTATAAAGTTAGAAGAAATGGAGCTCATAGAAAGTTAGAAGAAATGGAGCTCATAGAAAGTAATAAGCTTGATTTATTACACATGGAAACTCATAGAAAGTATGAACATGCAAAGAGGCAGGGACATGAAGGGCACTTAAAGCTAACAGGCACATGAAGCTTAATGCGAAAATTAAGAAGATTATTGAAGAATTCTTAGAAGTCTATACTTATTTGACATGTCTTGATTGAAGTTATGCAGAATAGGTCCAGTTGATTAGACAATTAAAGGTTGAAGATACGATGTGCGTGTATATATGGTATACTTCATTGCAATTTATTTGTGATTTCAAGGTTTGATATTGATATGTAATTTTAGGGTTTGATTTTGTGATGTATCATTAGTTTGTGAAAACGAGTTAATACTTACAAATTATGTTTATAAATTTTGTAATTTTTGGTTATATAGGTACCAAGTCCTTAACAAGTATATTTTTCCTTTTTCAATTCCCATCCGAAGAAGAAATGAGGACAATATTTCTGGTTCCTTTATTTGTTTTTCTTCATCCAAACCACAAATATGTATATTTAAATTGAGTATTATTTGTTTGGTTTCTTTAATTTAACACATATTTTTGTTTAACACATGTTTTTGTTTTATATGTTTAATTTATTATCAATAGTAAATTGTGGGGGGTCAATTAGAGGGAAAAAATATATTTTTTCATATACTTTTCACTATAATATTTAATTTGTACGTCTTGTTTGCGATTGTAAATATCACATACAAATGATTATGTATAATAAAAATGGGGTTGTTATTGCTATGGAAAAAATGCATAATGGCACGTCGCAATCACCCACAACGCACCACGTGGCAAAGCGCGGCTACTCAAAATAATTGCACGGTAAATATCACATATTTTTTCTTTTTCAAAAGAATTGCACGTGGCAAAGCGCGGCACTCAAAATAATTTATTATCAATATAGCTTTCATGTTCATATTTTAGATAGTTGTTTTTATATCTTTCACCTTCATATTCATACTTTTTTACAACGAAAAAATATAAAAAATTTATAAAAAATATAAAGAACAAGTATTTGCGTTTTAATCCATAGTATATAAGAATATAAACAATAGCAAAAAAAACATAAATAACAACATACTTTGCTTATAATATAAAAATATAAAAAATAGTAAAAAATAAATAACAACCTATCTTTAATCTCAAATATAAAAAAATATAAATTATAGTACAATTTTTTTAAATAATAACAGATCTTTAACCCAGAGTATAGAAAGAACTTATTACAAATGTATAAATAACAACATGTCTTTAATCACAAATATAGAAAAATATATAAATGATAGTACAAAATTATAACAACAACATATTTTTAATACATAGTATAGAAAAAATACAATAAAAAATCATAAATAACAATATATTTTACTCCAAAATATAGAAAAATAAAATAAAATAATAGAAAAATGTGTAAACAATAATTTATAAATAACAACATATCTTTTATCCACAATATAAAAAAATATAAAATAATATAAAAAATATTAAAATATCAGCGAAAGGGAAGGACTGTGAGCAGTGGACAAAACTAGCGTAGAGCGAAAAAGGACCAAACAATGAGCAATCACTGAAAACATCGGCAATGCATTCGGAATGTAAAATCACTCCTCAATAAAAATTATAAACTCGCAGCGAAGCGCGAGTATTTTACTAGTAAGTAATAATACAGAACTGCATTTATTTAAAATCGGTGAATTGATTATGTGAGTGTATTATTGTTGTTGTTATTATTATTATACCTCCAAATTAACATAGCCGCGCTAATTAATCACTCGTGAGTCGTCTTTGGCGGGTTCACTATAAGCACCGGACATTTTGCATGGTGCGCTACATAATCGCTCACACTCCCCAAAAATGCCCTGAGAAAACATAAAAAAAATTTATTTATTATATTATAAAAATATATATAGGTACTTAAAAGTCGAATCGAATAAGACAAAACCAATTCGAATCGAACCGAACCAAATAAAACAAATTTCTTATTCCGTTTGTTCGGTTAAACCGAACAAGAAATTTTATAGTGATAAAATTCAAATTTTATTTGACAGAAAAATATAAAAACAAATCATACAACATATACTTGTGTTATTTCTAATTTACGATATGAAATTTTAACTTTTTTAATTAAACATAAGAATAAACATGAAAATAATATTAATTCGGTCGGTTTAGTTTAACCGGTTTTGAATCGAACCATTTGGCCACTCCTATTTTTTATTTCATGAATCACTTTTCTTACATTTTCTTTAATTTGATAAATCAAGTCTTTTTTTTAGTTCAATTAAAAATTTCGTATTGAATAGTGACTGAACGGTTAAATTGTGACGTGATAATATAAGACATGACATAATTGATGACATGATAACCGATAATATGTCGAAATTGATGAGGTGACAACATATATTTTTTTAATATGTAATATCATAAAATTTGATGAAAATGTTATAATTTATATTGGCATGTTATCAAATTTGATATATCATGAATTGTCACATTATTTTAGTCCTTAATCTTTCCTTTTTGATCATTTATTTCTTCCTCAGTTATGTCGTGCACCGTAATCAGATATCGAACATGTATTGCTCGAGATACGAGACGGAAGGGCTGATGTGGCCGTTGGTTCACACCACGACGATATTCTCTTTGGTGTTGACTCAAATAATTTATCTCGAAGTTTTCGGAATGAAAGAATCCCCGGTCGTGACGGGATTTACGATTCCTCTAATCATTCTCACTCTTCTCTTCAACGAGTATTGCCGTCAACGATTCCACCCCCTCTTCGGAAACTTCTCCGCTCAGGTATCGAAATTGCATATTCGTGTATAGCCTTGTAAAATATTAATTAATTTGATGTGATATGTTAGGATATGATCGAGATGGATAGTGAGAATAAAGCGGGAAGGATGGACGAAATACATGAGCAATTACAATTGCCTTGTTGTCAATTCAATCAATCATTTTCGGAAAATACTAACATTTGGTCCATTTTGAAGGACCCATTTACTCTTTTTCCTAGCGGTTTTATTTGCTTTTTTTTTGTTTTTGTTATTCTATTTCTTGTTTGATTAAAATTTGCAAGAAATTCATACAAACGAATTCTTCTCCTTATTTTTAGTTTGTATGTCAATACATGATTTATGTTGTATACGAGCATCGAATACTCCATATTGAGTAGTGTATATGAGTATTTTTTTTTTCTAAACAAACACTAACGAATATTTTTAGATATTTCATTGATATTTGTTGAATATAATTATTAACATATGGATAAACATATTTGAAAATAAATATAAAATTAAAAGCATAATAAAAAAGTGATACCTATAATGATGTAAGTTAAAAAAAATGAATATAACAAATATTTATTTCTTATCATAAATATACGTTAGGTTAATTTCAAATATTTGTTGAATATAACCAACTGGAGTATAGACCTAACGTATAATTTAATTATGAAATTTCAATTTTATGAACCAAATATTTGTTAATTGAAATATTTAATTAACACATCAATAATTTATAATAGGTTAATATTAGTAATTATTAATTGACGCGTCAATTCAATTAAACGGTCAATTAAATCGTTAATTGAGTCAATCAATAATCCTCATATGAAACAATGGCTTCATATATTTGTTTGTTAATATTAGTAATTTATAATACTTAATTCTCTATTGTCATCTCATCAAAATTATTATTTTATTTGTTATTGAGGCTCCATATATAATCCCCATATGAAACAATGGCTCAATTGTTAATTTTTTATGACATAATTTACAATTGTGTTCTATATTTAATTTTTTTTTTGTTGATATTTTTTATGTTAATTGATGACATTTTAAATATATATTTCGATTTTATGTGTACTATTCACGATTTTCTTTTATTTATTTCGAAACTGTAAGTTTGTTGAATTATAACATGTTATATTTTATTTATTTTGTGTGCATTTATAATGATGGACCAATTTTATGGATCCTTATTAATTATAATGCATATATCCATGATAGACAAATTTCATGCATTTTTATTAATTATAATGTTTTTATTGACATCAATATATTTCTAAACATATCATAATTAATTAATTGAGTTTAAACGTACCTGAGCAAATTCTATTTAAACAAATTATACAAAAAAACTGTAAAAGAGAGAATACGAAGTCCCGCGCAATTGTTGCGCGGGCTATTGCTAGTATTAATAATAACTTTAGAGAATTGCGCGGGCTATTGCTAGTATTAATAATAACTTTAGAGGAATAATATGTTATTTCTTATTTGTGACATAGTAAAGACAAAATTTCACAAGAAAATTAATAATTAACTTGAGAGAATAAAATTAAGAAATATCTAAACTAAAAAATACACACCACCAATGTAAATGTTCACTCAGCCTCTAAAGTTCTAAACACTCTTGTAGTCTTCCATCAATGCAATAATTAACTTAAAAGTAACTTCACCACCTAAAATAAGAAAATAATAAAAATAGATAAATACTCTTTCTAGGTGAGTAACATTGCTTTTGATATCTAACTGTCAAAATGAGAAAAGCAACAAACAAATAATTTTTTTAAAACTAGATAAACTAGACAAATAAAACTCGGATATTTGAAGAAAAAAATACACCTTACATTTTGGATGGTTAATTAAATATTTCCTATGACTTTTCCTTTCTACATATTTTTGTTTTAATAATTTTATTTTTTATTAGTTTTTTCCAATGTTTTGTATGAACATTTGTAGAAAAGGTTCGGATTTTGGACAATAATCCATCCAAAGCCTTCTCAACCAAATTTTCGATCGAACGATTAATAATTTCTATAATAAATTTTTACAATAAAACCTTTGTATTAATTTGAAATTATAAACAAATCATTATTATTAACAAAAATCATATCAAATAAATCATTCATATAATTTTGTTTTATGGTATGATAAAAAATCAATCGAAAATTATATTAAAATTTTATAATTACAAAAAATTTTGGACGGATTCTTGTTCAAAATTCTTTTGACATAACCTGAACTCTTGTAGAAAATAATTATTTTAGTGAAAGAAAAAAATTTAGAACGGAGTTGCCATAATTTTTTCTATCGCAAAAGGAGAAAAAAAAACTTCCAATAAAATAAATTTTGTACTTCCTCCAATAACTAAAAAATGTCAAATGCATGATTGTTTCATATCTAACTTGTGTTTATGTAGTATCAAAATACATGCTTGTTTCGTACAATTTTAAAATCTATGATTCTGCAGTTTAAGAACAGCATACTTTTAGAATTTTAAAATATCATTTATTCTTTGAAAGTTTCATCGCACCTTTCAAATGCCAAAATAAATTCACTTGGCATGCAAGTATCAATTTTATTCCCAAATTTCAAATTGCGAAATTTCAAATCAATTCTTAAAACATTAGAGTATCGCAATTTAAAACATTGGTTTACACGCACAACGAACGATACAATGTTAACAAAGCATAAGTTTGATGAACGGTGAAATATTAGATGACAGTTGCAGTCGTCAGATTTATCTTCCATGATTCCCAGAAAGCTCCACGAACAACCCTTTGGCTACGCTGGTGGTCGAGCTGTCCATCGAACATGTTGAGCTGACAGCACTACCATGATTGGACACCTCACGAGTGTGTGCAAAGGAAATTGTTTCCACGTCATCAACTTCTTCTTCTAAAATTTTAGGCAGTGGCCCTGGAGTGGTGGTCGAAGGAGGAGGAGGGATAGGAGCGATGTGATAAACCTGCGAACCTTCACCCAACGCTTCTTGAGCGGGAGAGTTGGCATTTTGCAACTGGAGAGCAGACTCGAGGTTCCAAAGTACATCTCCCATGGACGGCCTGTTGCTTCCGTACTCTTCGAGACACTTCTTTGTGGTCTCGAAGAATTTGTTGAGAGATTCCTTATTCATCGTCCCTGCCAAGGCGGGGTCGATGATTTGATCGAGCATACCTTTGCGTTTCCACTGCAAAGCATATTCGGAAAGACTAACCTGTTCTCTTAGTAATACCACTCCGAAGGAGTACACGTCGGACTTGTCGGTGAGTTGTTGGCATCGGAAGTATTCTGGATCGAGATACCCAAAGCTACCTTTTACGGCAGTGCTGACGTGTTGGTTCATTCCTGGCGCATCCTTCGAAAGCCCAAAATCCGCCACTTTGGCCACGAAGTTCTTGTCCAATAGAATGTTTGTCGTCTTCACGTCACGGTGAATAATACCTTGTGCTGTGCCGGTGTGTAGATAGTGGAGTCCACGAGCCGCGCCAATGCAGATTTCCAATCTTTGCTTCCATGTTAGAGGCGATGATATGTCTTTACCGTAAATGTGATCTCTGATTGGCCCGTTTGCCATGTATTCGTACACCAATATCATCTCGTCGTTCTCGTCACAATACCCGATTAAAGACACTAGATGACGATGACGCAACTTGGAAAGCATTTGGAGCTCGGTTTGGAACTCGTTGATACCTTGCTCGGATTGTGGATTCCCTCTTTTAACTGCCACTTGTGTTCCGTCTTCTAGCTCGCTGAGATACACATTACCGAAACCGCCTACACCAATTACCCCTTGCTCATGAAAGTTCTTCGTGGCTGTTTGTAAGTTCGCAAAGGAACAATTCCGACCATACCCGGCTGAAGATAATGTATATCCACTTTTATTCCATCCAAAACCGGAACCCTTGCTATTATTCATGAAGGTAGAGTGACCATGTAAAGGAAGAAGCCAAGACGAAAAGCTAGCCCTCCTCTGCCATTCCGCGGGCCTCTGGTTATTTCTATACAACATCGAACCTACACCTATAAAAGCTACAAATGCGACAGCAATCCCGGTAATCGCGACTACTTTTGTTGTAGTACCGATGCTTGCTTTCCGACCATCAACCCCAAACTCACCATCCAAGGTCCCCACTGAATTGTTCATCTTGAGAACCTCCACACCATTGAGCAATCCATTAATAGTACCTCCGATCTTCTCATGCATGGGCCCAATTTGAAGGCTGATCTTGTCTCCCACCATAGCGGAGTCGAGCATGAGGTCCTTGTAGTAGGCCGAGCTAAGAACGCCAGTGAGAGTTGACAGATCCAACCCTGATATAGCCATCTTTCCGTTGACACACACATTGAAGTAAAGGTCGTTAAGAGATTTGCTTATGATGTCACAAAAATGTAACCGAAGGAGGTATCCAAATGAAGGCTCCACATCGAGTGACCACGTGACGTTGAAGTTAGGCACCACAACATTAGCATTAGCCATTTCAATGGCCGAGGCATAAACGGAGTTTGGTGCGATAAGAGGTGAAGTCATAGCAGGGAATATGATGGAATTAGGGGGGACGGATACTTTGTTTCCCATGAACTTGGGGTCTAGGAAAGGTTGGTCACTTTCCCATGAGCGGCCAAGTGTATCATTTGCGGAGGTTATGATAGGTCCCCCCACGTTAAGGCGGAAGACCGTTTGATACATTGACTGTCCAAGGCCATTCGCGTCTCCTGATGGAACAAGCGAGACGGTGTCGGATAGAATATTATCAGGAGCGGAAACAACTTCGATGGCATTAATAAACGCGGCAGAGTTTTTCAAGGGAGAAAAATGAAGCAAAAGTCGGTTGGCGGTAGCGTTATAAATAAATTCCTTTTGCACCCATGTCGAGGAATTATCGATATTGAAGGTGTGGAGGAGGACAAATTCATCCGTGGTAACGGAGAAGGACGCGGTAGTAAAATCGAGTTGATCGTTCTTTAGCGGATAGAAATAGAGCCTAATCCAATGCCAACCCGCCACGTTCAAAGGGAAGCTATACGTTGCGGCATCGCGGAAGAATCGAGCGGATAGTTATAGCGGGGAAGGAATGTCTGGCGAGGGTGGAATTGAGACCCGAGTAGCGTCTTTTGCTGATAATAGATAGGTGGATTGGGTGTCGGTCTTGAAAACGCGGCCATCGGTTAAGTTTGGAGCAACACTTGCGCCGCAATTTATAAGGAAATTATCGGGTTGTGTGAATTTTTGGAGTGTTGAAGCTACTCCGAGAACATTGGGCAGTAAAAAAGGGAAAATAAAAATGACTAGGATGAACTTCATTATCGCGACGTTCCTGCCTAATCACATGAGAATGTTTCGAGAGTATACAATTGATAGGGGGGTGCATTTTGCCAATACATGGTCTTGTTTTCGATAATGATAAAAGGAGATTAACGAGATTTCAAAATTGAATTTTTGGAGCCATTGCTTTGCAGCAGAAGTTCAACTTAATCAGCTTAATTTTCTAAAATAAGTAGTTTGTTTTTTTAGAGATTAGAGGACTGTTTAAATTCCAAAACTTTTTGGTTAGAGGTAAAAATTCATGTGAAAAATAACGAACTCGGGCCTTATATATAAACTATAAATTGTTGTCGACGATGCCAATGTATCAACAACAAAATTAAAAAAAAATAATATTTGTTATTATAAGATTAAAAGAAGATGTAATATTTTGTTTGTTGGTCACGTTATTTCTCACAAAGGAGACGAGGCGATCAATTTATTTCTCCCCCAAAATATATAACATCACATGAATATTATGTTGCGCGGATACAGCGATTCATACGACAATTTTCAGAAACTCTAGAATATGATATGTTACATATATACATTATTCTATATTATTTTAATACACTTAGGTTATATAATTAAATAGTGACTGAAAATCAAAACGACAAAAATTAAATCGAAAATACAATTTATATTCATCTCGTCGCATATGCCAAGATAAACTCTCTACTCTGCATGGTGCTTCTTGGACCGCTATGTGTTCCTATGCTGTGTTGCTAAATAGTGCAGAATTTTTCTCACTCGCTTAGCTTCGACAAAAAAAATGTTGTAATATTTTAAAGGAAAATATTGGACACAAATTAAATAATGATAGTCTTCATTGTTCATTGTTCTATTAGTGTGTACGGATAATAATATCAAAACAAATAAGAATAAATGACGTTCAGCTGGAACAAGTGTATTATGAGCCATGTTTAGTGTTTTCTTGTAATGTGATTATGTTATAGGCCAATTTTGCATTATAATCTTCTCATAAATAGAATGAGATGAATTTGCATTATAATCTTCTTAACTAAGAAATTTTCTCGAGTAAAAGAAAATTATTTTGAGCAATCTACCATCAAAACTGCTAGGTTTCTTCAATCAATTCATGCAGTAAACTTGTTTTGCTAAAAAAAATCATTCAAGCAGTAAAAGAAAATCAACAATTTAATGGGTAAAAACTCAAGAAATTTAATACAAGCACACGCCTTACAAAGTGAATTGTCCCTTACAGCAAAAAAAAAAAATATTGCCCCTTGCACTTAATACATACATCTTTTTTGAGTATCCACGAAGTCTTTGTAATTCCAAAATCAAAACAAAAATCCTCAAATCTCACCACAACACCCGATTCAACCAAGATACCAACAATACGCAACTTTCCGAATGTGTCGACCTAAACTGCAGCGCCTTGAGATGCAGGAGTAACAACTGCTGCAGCTATTGCTGCTGCTGGAGGATTCGCATGCTGCAATTGAAGTGCATATTCGAGGTTCCAGAGCACGTCGCCCATGGTCGGCCTGTCGCTACCATACTCAGCCAAGCACTTCTTTGCCGATTCGATAAATTTATCCAAGCACTCCCTGTTGATGGTTCCTACCACTTTCGGATCCATAATTTTCTCGAGCGTTCCTTTCCTGTGGCACTGGAGGGCCCATTCCGCAAGGCTCATTTGTTCTCTTGGAAGTGATGGACAGACAGGGGCCCTTGCGCACAGTGCCTCTAGTAGTACGACTCCAAAAGAGTACACGTCCGACTTATCAGTAAGTTGTTGGCATCGAAAATACTCCGGATCGAGGTATCCGAAACTTCCTTTAACGGCCGTGCTAACATGTGTTTGGTTCATGCCCGGAGCGTCTTTAGAAAGCCCAAAATCCGAAACTTTAGCAATGAAGTTCTCGTCGAGGAGAATGTTGGTGGTCTTGACGTCACGGTGAATGATTCCTTGAGCTGTTCCGGTATGAAGATAGTGGTCCCACTGTCTCTCTGTCCTAACGGTAACCAGTTCTTCTCAATCCTATTCAAGATCTTATGTGATACTCGTGTCACGCATGTTTAGTAACTTTTAAGATTACTTTCAATTCAGATTTAAATTAAATTATTGAACTAACATACAATAATAGAAAGACCTGTAAAAAAATGTATTCCGTGCCAGTACATCTTTTCGGAACAGGGTCGTAATTGTGAATAGTGTCGATTTGTACGAAACGTAGATATCACTGGCTAACGTGCAATCTTATCATCAATTCATCTTATAAGAATCTTACAAATAAATCAAAAGGACAATGGTAGGGACCTTAGAAAACAACCTATTTTATATGCTGAAAGATATATTATACAAAAGAACCTCCATATGTTAAATAAATATTTAGTCGTAAGAAATAAGGAGTAAAAATAAAGCCAAAAAAAAAACGAAAATGAAAGATAAAACATATAGAGGGGGTCCAAATAACACATAACACTAACTTCACTTTTCAGGAAGATGGCCTTGTTCTTTTAAAGACCGAACACAATCATCAAACATTTCTTCCATTCCTTTGAAATCGAAGCCCAATCTCACCAACTTTGACGAATCAAGTTTGTAAGATAATTTATGATAAAGCTGATTAAATCTGGAATATAATTTCTTTCGTTAAACACGGACTGGAGAAATAATCAATGATAAACTTACTTAGTAGGGATAGGATATGATGGATATCTTTTAGCAAGAAAGGTGCCCAACTCATTGTTATCAATAACATCTAAACTGCAGAGATACCTCCCATTTGCTTCGGCATTTTCGTAAACTAGTATATGACAACGAGCCACGTCATTGATGTGCACGTACCCCATCCTTCCATGATACGAGAACTTGTCAATTTCTCCTGAATCGAATACATCGTTTATTCCAAAAATGTCATACAGAACGAAGAAATTAAGGATTAGCGAAATGAAATCGTTACCTTTAAACAAACCGAGAATATCGGAAGCAGTGAAAGATAGATCGGGAGACAGACTGGGCCCCACGACAAAGGAAGGAAGAACCGTGATGAGATCGATGTTGTTCTCGGAAGCAAATTCCCACGCTGCTTTTTCTGCCAACACTTTCGCTAACGGATACCACAGCTTCAAATATTTCATCACAAAATCCAGATTAACCATCCATAATTCGTTGTTCAGAAAAGATAAAAAAAAGAAAAAAAAAAAAAAAGGAAAATCATAGGATATTGTATGGATCACCTGCAACCTCGTACAGAGGTCCACTGAGCTCCAACAAGCCTCGTCAAGTAATATGTCTTTGTGGCTATCTTCTCTCATCCGTATTGTAGACGATGATGATGTCAGCACCACTCTTCGAAGCATCGGATTCTTCGTGCATGATTGCAGCACATTTAAAGTACCCCTTATTGCCGGGTCCAGAATTTCTGCGTGAGGATCCGATTTAATGGCGATGACGGGAGAAGCAGTGTGAAACACACCCTCACAACCCATTATTGCATCGTCAAAGCTCCCTTCTTTCGATAAATCCGCGTACACCACCTCAAGTCTCTCTTTCGCTCCTTCCAGTTCCCACAAATGTGCCACCTTTTTCTCGTTTTCTGCACAAGAAGTAGACGATATGAAATGATATAATATTCAACAATGGTTACCATAATATTTGAAAGCGACACTAATGTAATAATAGAATTTTTGTTTACTTGGGTCTCTGACAGTTCCTACGACATGATAACCGGACTCGAGAAGTCGTTTAACAAGCCAAGAGGCAATAAAGCCGGCAGCACCGGTTACACATACTTTGCCTTTACTACCACCACCACTTACTTTCTTCTCCATTTGATCTCCAATATGAAATAAAAAGCATTCACTTACTTCTCTATTATATAAATCTGATTTCATAACATGATTTGCAGGTATGTCATGTCTATAACATGATCCTCATGGCAGTACCTAAACATAAAAGGCATGATCTAATGCCAAAAAATTGTATTGGCAGGCTTTGATGGCCCAAAAAAAATAGTTGATTATTGGACAGCCCAATTATGCAAAGTGCAAATGGTACCTAGTGAAAACTGAAAATCATCGACCTTGCAACCATACATGACTCGTATCTAGTTGTTATGTGTTATCTTTTGGTTGAACTTAAAAGAACGAATTTGTATTATTATGTGTTGAGTACATCTGTAATTATCTGGTAGAACATTGATCTTGCGTTGAATGCCGAGGAGAGACTCATTAATTCCCACCAACATAACTTCTCACTGTGGAAATTTTACTTACTTCCACTATATTTAGAAAGATAGAGAGTAGTCATGTACATCCCCCACTATCATCCCCCACCACTTTTGATGACGTGTCACCACTAAAAATTAACACACAAGTACATGTCTTAACATCTTAATTTGATGTTAAATCATAACATAATATAAATAACACGCAAAATTTGATGTTAACTCATGTATTTGTGTTAATTTTAAAACAGAATATTAAAATATCATTTTTTTTCTCAAGTTTCATTGCCCTTTCAAATCAGAATTTAAAATGCAAAAATATATCTACTTGGCATTCAAATATCAATTTTGTTCCCAAATTTCAAATTGTGAAATTTCATATCTATTCTTAAAAATTATAGTATCAAATTTATCCTTCAGTATAACATATCAAATTTGTCTTTAAAAAAATAAAATACATCAAAATTTTACAATTATAATATCTATTTTTTAAGTGACAATATACAGCTTTACGAAGTATATAATGTGAAACTTTTGTCCTAAAAGAAGAGAAATTGAACACTCTAATAAAGATGTTAAATGTATTTTTCTCGTGAAAAAAAAAACCGTTGATTTCTAGATTGTTAAAAACAAGCCAAAATACTCAACTAATCATATTAAAACGAAATGAGATAACTTACAACAATAAAACTCTTATTCTTTTTTCTTCAAAAATTCCTAAATTAAACTTTGTTATCACTCCTATTATATTCTTCCTCCAAATATGTGTTCTCATGGGAATTTGAGCAATCCTAGATCTACGGATAGAAGAACTATATTTATGCTAAAACAAATTATTGATATAAGAGACGATATATTACTCAAAAATAAAAACAATAAAAACAAAATAATTTGTACTTTACAAGGGATAAAACGAAGCATCTAAAAGTAAGAGTTTCTTGAAATAAGCTTCAATGATGCCCTCGATTAGGATTTAAACCAGATTTGCCGCATACATTTTGTAATCAATTAACCCTTCAAATTCATACAAAATTTGTAATCAATATAATTCATTACCAATTTAACGACCAACAAACCACAAAGAAAATGACAATATTAATACTATTCATATTCATATATAATAAAAAAAACAAAATATTCCTGGAAATTAGGCAAAATCAGAATTTCGGAAGGATGACTTCAACCCCCTCGATTCCCTTTGTACAATGCAAAATAACTTTTTCAACTTGACGCGCACTTTCAGCATCATACCTATAGGATTTAATATTGACCAACTTGAGGTGCTCACAACAAAACCTTTCGGTTTGCTCCAATAATTTCACCATAACTAGAGCATCATTTCTTTTTGCTTTCCGGTGCTTCAGAAAATAATCGTTGTATTAACAATATAATAATATAATTCAAACAATATAAACTTATATATATAGCTTTTTCTTGGAAGAGAATGATATATCACAACAGTAGAACGATTATTATGTTTCGAAGATAATATAAGCATATCTCCGTGTACACAGACAAGATCATTTAATACTATTTTAATATTTAAATGAGTATATAATATTCAAAATAGTATATATTATCCAAAAGAGTAAATAAATAACCAATCGAGTATATAAATATGAAACTTAAGTACCTGATGGCACGTGTTATGGAATAAGATGAGCTCTTCCAAATTAGGGCAATGTGCAAGGAAAGAGAATATTGGGAAAAAATTACAGAGCACACAGTTGTCTTCAAGGGTGAGGATCTTTAAATTGTAAAATGTTGGGCAATGTGATATTTCATTTTTCAACACTTCCTACAATAATTTTACAAAAGTAATTTGACTATTCAATACATCAAAATAAGAAAAATAATAAAAATAAAATAAAACAAGAAATAAAATCATTAGTTTTTCAAAGAAATTATAACTTGCATACCCCCAATTTAAAGAAGTACATCCTCAAATCTGCGACGCCTGAAAGGCTGCTAAGAAAATCAGAATTGGACCAAAAAGTTGCGTCTCCAATTATTGCTTTGTTTAACCTTAGACATATCTTTGAGCTTTAATCCCGATTCGATTCTTTCATCGCAAAAGTTTAGTTCAAGATATTCAAGTTTAGGGATATTCAAGTTTAGGGGCTGAAATTATAAAAATTCTTTGGTCCGATTTAATATCAAAACCACATTCCCCAATAGTCAACCACTCCAAATTCCGAAATAAAATCTCATCCATCATCAGATTATAATAAACCAAGCTTAAACGCTTAAGAACGGGGCACCCACAAAGAATCTTTTCCATGTATTCTTTGTCTATATATAGGTTCTGTAAATGTAATTCTCTTAGATTTGGGAGGCATACTCTTCTTTAATTCCACTGACAACTACAAAATCGTAATGAGGGTAAGAATATATTATGTGAATAATTATGAGCTTATCAATCTAATTTTACAAACTGAAAAATAACAGTGGAATCGAATCACTCGTCTAATTTCATAAAACTGAATAGAATACCAGTGAGAAATTAAACAAGCTTTGATTTAGAAGATAAATGGAACCTACATAGAATCGTGCAGATCTTAAAGTTATGAAATGCACCTAAATAGAACCGATCAGAGCCATATACCACACCAAACCCTAGACCCTACATGAGTTCGAAGAGAGAGAGTTTAATACCTCGCGGTTCTAGCAAACGATCAAGCAGTAAGAAGAATCGTGCAGATCAAACAATTCATACAGATTAGATTTTCAGAGAGAGAAAGAGTCGGTGCCGGAGCAAAAACCCTCGACCCGGATTCCAGAGAGAGAGAGAGAGAGAGAAGAGAGAGAGAGAGAGACGATTGGATTAGGATTTTTTGTATGGTTGTTTGGGTCAAGGACGACTAATATCAAATCAGTGGACCGAGTTTGCAAATTTGTTGAAAATAATTTTTTTGGTCTAGACAAAAATAGAATTAGAGAGGAGTTGTCATAATTTTTTCTATAGCAAAAGGAAAAAAAACTTTCAATAGAACAAATTATGTACTCGATATTATATACCACGAGAAATGTGAAATGTATGATTGTTTCATACCTAACTTATGTTTTGCAAGTATCAAAATACATGATTGTTTCACAATTTTGAAATCTAAGATTCTACAATTTAAGAAATGCATACTTTTAGAATTTC
This sequence comes from Luzula sylvatica, assembly GCA_946800325.1. Classification (NCBI taxonomy): domain Eukaryota; kingdom Viridiplantae; phylum Streptophyta; class Magnoliopsida; order Poales; family Juncaceae; genus Luzula; species Luzula sylvatica. Next base: position 2,791,116 of record OX326957.1, on the reverse strand, counting down.
AAAATATCATCTTTTTCTAAAGTTTCATTGTCCTTTCAAATCAGAATTTCAAATGCCAAAATCTATCTACTTTGGCATTCAAATATCAATTTTGTTCATAAATTTCAAATTGTAAAATTACATATCTATTCTTAAAAATTTAGAGTATCAAATTTATTCGGTATAACACATCAAAATTGTCTTTAAAAAAAAAACATTAAAATTTACAATTATATACAGCTTTACACACAACACGCAAAAAACTTGCAATTTTGTCCACATAAGATGAAGATTTCATATCAACATTATCGAGTTACACTTCTTCTTCACAAGACACCAACCGGCCTTGTCTATTTGTAGATACGCGATTTTGTTTTACTTTTAAAATCCACTAAACAATTACGACATGAAGGATTTTTGGCACATTCGTGGATATAAATGGATATAACTGAAAAGTAACCGCCGCATACAAAGTTCATAATCAATTAACCCTTCAAATTCATACAAAATTTGTAATCAATATTATTCGTTACCAATTTAACGATCAACAAACCACAAAGAAAAAGACAATATTAATACTATTCATATTCATATATAATACAAAAACAAAATATTCTTGGAAATATGCAAAATCATGACAAATGAAGGATGACTTCAACATGTTCGATTCCCTTTGTACAATGCAAAATAACTTTTTCAACTTGACGCGCGCTTTCAGCATCACAACTACAGGAGCTAATATTGACCGACTTGAGGTGCTCACAACAAAACCTTTCGGTTTGCTCCAATAATTTCTCCAATACTTCATTTCTTTCTGCTTCTTGATGCTTCAGAAAATAATGTTTGTATTAACAATATAATAATATAATTCTATGAGTATATAATATCTCTGTGTACACAAACAAGATCATTATATATACTATTTTAAATATGAAACTTAAGTACCTCACAGTCCAACACATAATGGAATAAGATAAGCTCCTCCAAATTAGGGCAATGTGCAAGGAAAGAGAAAATTTGGAAAAAATTACAGAGCACACAGTTGTCATAAAGGGTGAGAATCTTTAAACTGTAAAATGTTGGGCAATGCGGTATTTCAATTTTTAACACTTCCTACAATAATTTTAAAAAAATAATTTGAGTATTCAATAAATCAAAATAAGATAAATAATAAAATCAAAGAAATTATAACTCACATACCCCCAATTCAACGAAGTATATCCTCAGATCTGCGACGCCTGAAAGGCTACTGAGAAAATCAGAATTGCACCAAAAATCTATGGTTCGAATTATTGCTTTGTTAACCTTAGACATATCTTTGAGCTTTAATCCCGTTTCGATTCTTTCATCGCAAAATTTTAGTTTAAGATATTCAAGTTTAGGGGCAGAAATTAAACAAATTCTTTGGTACGATTCAATATCAAAACTGCATTCCTCAATAGTCAACCATTCCAAATTCCGAAATAAAATCTCATCCATCATCAAATCACAATAAACCATGCTTAAACGTTTAAGAACAGGGCACCCGCAAAGAATCTTTTCCATGTACTCTTTCTTTATGGATAGGTCCGATAAATTTAATGTTCCGAGATTTGGGAGGCATACTCTATCGGGTACTATCTTATACATATCCCACTTGACCCGAATATTCAAGTATGCCTCCTTTAGGGATTCACAAATGAAAAATCGCTCAGGTAAGTGAAAATTTTCGTCCAACGATTCTACCTCTACGTGAAGGTTTTTAGGGTTGTGATTCAATGCATAAAGGATCCATCTTTTTGAGATATCGATTGGGTTCTGGAGCTGGGCCCTGGATTCATCATACTTAAGTATGAATTTGTCTGTATTTACGCTATCTTCACGAAGATCCAAAAACCTCGAAACAAAATTTTTAAATTTGTTGAGATCTCTTGGCGAGTTGAAATCGTTCGAGTTGAAATCTAGACGCGGAACCGAGGCCCAGACATTAAGCCATTGCTTTGATAGTACGCGTGTTTGGAACACCTCTTTTGCATTCAACGGAGATAAGATTTCTACAAGCACCGAATCGGGCAAATTGCTTAGCCTGTCAGAACCCCCTTTCATCCTCTTCTTTAATTCCACTGACAACTACAAAATCATAACGAGGGTAAGAATATATGATGTGAAAAATTAAGAGCTTGTCAATCTAATTTTACAAACTGAATGACATATCAGTGGAATTAAGCAAGCTCTGAAAAATAACATATCAGTGGAATCAAATCACTCATATAATTTCACAAAACTGGATAGAAAACCAGTGAGAAATTAAACAAGCTTTGATTTAGAAGCTAAATAGAACCGACAGAGCAATACACAACACTAAACCCTAGACCCTACATGAGTTCGAAGAGAGAGAGTTTAATACCTCGCGGTTCTAGCAAACGATCAAGCAGTAAGACGAATCGTGCAGATCAAACAAATCATACAGATTAGATTTTCAGAGAGAGAAAGAGTCGATGCCGGAGCAAAAACCCTCGACCCGGATTCCAGAGAGAGAGAGAGAGAGAGAGTCGATGGCTTTGGGATTTACGGAAGTTTGTATGGTTGTGTCAAGGACGACTAATATCAAATCAGTGGGCCGAGTTTGCAAATTGGAGAGGGCTGAAATTTAGAATTCATATTCGTGTTGTAAATACAAAGTTTTACATTTTTTTTATAAAATGACAAGAACAATGCATTGATTTATTTGTGTACTAATAAAAGAAACAAGTTTATTTTTATAATTTGGTTCATCAAGTCGTTTATTTTTTTTGTTCAATTAAGTTATTTCATTCATCAAGCCAAATCAAAACATTAAGTACATGATTGAATTTTAGTTAAAAAACCGCAAATAAATACTTTTCATTTTTTTTAATAGTGTTATTTTTTTAGTTTAAGGTTGATTATTTGTTACTTGAATTATTTTATAAATTCATATCTTAAAATGTCAAAAGTGAAAGTATTTTAATTTGAATACACGCGGCCAAAAGATATTGGACGGGTTTATGGTGACAATAATAATTAAAAGGTGAAATCCTGAAGATGCACTTCTATCAAAAAGTAGGAACAAAATAAAGAGTAAAAACAAAATAATAATAATAAAGTAGAATAAAATAAAAAATCGAGTACACCCCGATCAAAGATGTATTTTCTATCATATGAATCTCGCATGATTGGTTATGACTCGAATTTGATGATGTGTATGATAGTTTCAATCCAAACAAGAAATGTTAGTAATAAGAAATTCGGTGATTTTGTTTTGAGTAATTTAAACGTGGATACGACAATAAGGAGGCACGGGCGACCCTGCCTTTTGACAAAATAGGCAGGCGCCCACATGCGCCCTTTCAAAATAAAAAACCTCCAAAATAAATTTTGTTCCGTAGGTTCTCTTGAAATAATTAATTTATGATTTTGTTTTTCATTTTCTTAATTCAGTTTATCTTAATTGTTATTATTTTCATATTTGGTTGAGTATGAATCTCATGCCCAATCATTTTTAATTAAAAATGATCCTATGATACAAATCATTATTAATCAATTAAAAACAGTCACCATGTGACCGTTTTTAATTGATTAATAATCGATTTACCGCCAAGTCACTAAAACGGCAACCAACCATGCTTTACAACATTGGATAGAACAATTGGATAGTACTACCATGTAATTATTGTTTTATTTCGAATATAAGATTTTTTACTATATACTATTTTATGTACGTGGTTTTATATTCATGACATATATTTGTATTATATACTAATTTATAATACCTTGAAATTGCTTTTTAATGTTATATATTGCTTTTTAATGTTATACCTATAAATGATTTCCTCAACCATGGAAGAGTTGGCGAGGCAGTTTTTTTTAATGTATATTTTTTAACTATGATATATCATTTTGAATTACAAATACTGAAATACATGATTTGTTTATAACCTTCAAAATAATTTTTTTGATGTATAATAATAGATTTTTAGTTGTGGAATGTTTTTTTATATGTATGGTCTTTTATTAAATGTGTCACATTTTTTGAACTATATAATACATATTCGGTTTGTACTTCTGAAAATTGTAATTTTAATTACAATATACTTTTCAGATGTGTGCAATTATTTTTAAGTGCAATATATCATTTCGAATTGTAACTCTGTTATATGTATTATATACATTTTTGAATAAAAATATGTATTTTTATATGACTATTATATATTTTATAGTAGAAATGTATCTTTTCTGAGAATGCCCCGTATATATTTTTAATAATTATATATTTTTTAAATATTAGTATATTTATATTGATTTTTCAATATCATATTACCTTTACATACCTATCATATATATTTTGAATAGATTTTAAGAATATCACGCGACCGACACCTTTTTAAATATGCTGTCATACTTTTTTTAGTTGTTTATAATATACATCCACCTTATAAAGAAAAGGTTCTGAATGCAAATAAAGTAAGGAAGAAGGGGCTAAATGAAAGTATGCTGCATAAGCTGGGACAAAGATAGCCACACTATATATAATTTTTATTTAAAAAAAATTAAAAATTATAATTTTTAGAGGCCATATATCATATATGCTATCCCTTAAATTTCTTCAACGCCTGTATATCATCAATTAACAATTAATTAATAAAATAATTAACAAAAATATATTTTGTTAACGATTAATTAATATATAATTAAATTATATATGAATTAATATTTTTGAATTAATATCAATTAATCGTTAATGAATTGTTTTTTTAATTACTATGTTAATTAATTGTTAATTAGTAATATTAAAGATTTCGGGGAAAATTTGACGAGTGTGATATAATTATCCTAAATTTTACATGTTTTTTTTAAAGATTTTAGTAGCACGTAGGCAATTTTTACATGTTGAGTGTCACAGTCATGATTCATGAAAATAAAATAATGATTAGGTAGTTGTCTTCTGAGATTGTATATGAGCCAAGAGGTTGCTTATTTTGTTAGTCTTGCATTGGACTCTTGTTTCTTGGCCGGCTACTCTACAATTACCCATGATGCATTTTTTATATACAATATCATTCAAAATTAAAATATCACAAATGAATATATTCTTATTATTGTTATTTACTCTGAAAGCTTCTATTTGTGAAAGAATCTCAATATATTTTTAAATTATTATTATCTTAATTTTTTTAATAAACACCATAATAATATCGAGTTTTATTCTTCAAATTGAATATGTGATATTCTCAAAAATAAATTTCGATTTCATTATATTTTTATGCTAAAAGATAAAGTGGACTAAGGCATAATTTCTTTTTCAATAAAAGTTGGATAATAGATCTAAATGATATTTTATCGGCAAATGCTTTTTTTTAGTTCCAAAGATTTTAACACAACAATTAATATTATAAACAATGCAAATTCAAAAGAAAGATCTAACATCTCAATGAAAATGAGAATCCAAATAGTTTTTTTTTTTGGTGAAAACACACATACAATGTACTTATTAAAGGAAGCTACATCCGTATTCGATCTAAATATATATGGAGAGACCAAATCATCCTCGAGTGAAAAATATTTCGATGAATATCCTTGAAAAAAAAAATACTCTTGACAATATACTTGTAAATAGATAGATGCGCGTTATGCAAGTGTAATCATTAGTCAATAAATTATATATTTCTTTAATTTAATATAGATTCACACTCGAAGTCTAGTTTTAATCGAAACAATCACACAAATGATCACATTATTGTGCGCGGAGCACTCCAATAATTAACACTCTAGTTTGCAACTTCATAAATAAATAAATCAATTAATATTAATATTGTTATTCATTTTTCATGTGTGGAATAATAAATATAATATGATATTTCAAGACTCAACAAATTACATGTGCGAATATAGTTGTTGGAAGTATAGTAGATGAATTTAAATGTTTTAATCAGCTTTTTTTCAAGAATAACTAGTCTTATCATATTTGATTAACTTTTATTTTGAGTTTATGTTTTTATTTAAATTTAATTTATTTATCTCTAATCAACTCTTTAGAAGACATTCAGTCGTAAATTTAGATAATTCTTGTTAATTAACAATATATTGTATGTAGAATATAGAACTAATAGTTTTCAACAAAAAATTAAGACATAACACATTATTCTGATTTGCATGTCTCATTGGTTGATTGTGAACACAAAAGTCATATGTTGTGAAAGATTGTTGGTTCAAGTCTGGTTGACATTAATAAATGGAAAAAAGTTTCTCCGTTTATTATAAAAAATCTGATTTTCAAAATAATTAAAAGTTTCTAATATGAAAATTATAATTCTACCTATAAATTAGATTCTAGAGGACAAAAGCCCCCCGTAACAATATGATAATTCTGAGATGACAATTATATCTTAGTTAAGATATATGGAGTATTTTAATATGGTTTGGTTGATAGCATGTGCACCAACAATTTTAGGGTTTTGGAATTTTGTAAGGGACACTTAGTTGCAAAACCCTATTAGCACTGGGATATTCCTTATTGCTTTAACATTAATTATTCATTAATTAATTTGGTATTTGTTTTTAATTAGGAAAATTTCAGAAAAACCCACTGAATGTATAATTCCATTTTCGAGTTTAGATAGGTAAACAAAGTTAACAGAAAAGTAGATGTAATCTCATTTCGTACTAAGTTTCGCACTTTAATTAATTGCAAATAATTGTGAAATAACACGTCCCTGAATAAAAAGAAAATGGTTGTGCTAACAATATATATGATTCTGATTCGTCATAGCCACGAAATTAATTATTAGATATGTGATGTCACTGCTTACTGACATATCACAATATTTTAGGGGAAACTAATTATTTTAACATATGAGAAAATAATTAATTCTCCTCGTTATAAGCTTGCGACCTGCATTATGCTCTGGCACAATTAAATGTGTCCTTTTTTTTATAAGGTACATATGTATATTATAAATAATACACAAGTATTATTAAACTGACAATATTATTCAAAAACAGTGTATATATTATGAGAAAAGAAAAATGTTGCATGGATACATATACGATTTGTATCCGATACAATACAATTATACAAATACGGCGATACAATAATTTTCAAAAATATAAGATGCGACACTTCCAATATATACAATATTTAATATAATATTATTTTAAAATTATAAAAAAAATCAAAAAATTATATTGTTTATTTGGCTGTTTTACGAAAAAAGAAAAACAAATATATGTGATGTAAAAGATTATTGAGTAGTTTTATGTTGGGCCAAAAATAAAAAATGATAGATCAACCGGATCAGATCTGTATTTAATCGTATTGGTTATCGTATCCAGTCGTGTCAGAAACGTATCGTGCCGTATCGGAACCGTACATTTAAAGTTGAATATTACAATAATCCAACAAGCCATGTTGTGTATTGGTACCTATTGTGATGTATCTGTATCCGATACTGGTATTGTTGTTTTTTCAAAGTATTCGCGCAACATATATATATATATATATATATATATATATATATATATATATATATATATATATATCAATTAAAATTTGAGTAATTAAGTAAATACATGGTTAACGCATCCTCGTAGTCTAATCAGTTTAGAGGAAATACACCCGTGGCTCCCGTCAATTTTTCTTCTTCTCAATCCTTTTTAATGTATAATTTTGAATACAATATATGCACTTTAAAGTACAATTCATTTTTTTATTATTTCTAAAATAAATACTTTAGACATGTCATATTTTTGTAGTTGTGTGTTATATCGTACGTATGATATATATATTTTTTGAAGTACAAATGTACAATACATGTTTACCGTAAAGTAGATACATTCTTAAATGTACGATATTTTTTTTAGATGTATGATATATTTTTTTTTTTGTATGTATGATATATTTATATATATTTTGTACAATAATACAATACATGTTTCGTTTATGCATTCTGAAATATATTATATTGGATGTACAATATAACTTGTAGACATACGATACACTTTTTTTTTGTATATCTGTCAGACATCTATGTTCCATATACCCTTTTAATATATATATTTTAATATTTTAATAACGACAAGTCATATGAAATACTTTTAATATATACATTTTTTACTGCAATATATACATTTTTGAATTATAGGTTTTTAGATATGTGATATAATTTTTTGAATGCGTCTTTCATCTTTGTATATGAATACTATACGGTTTTTGAAGATAGAAGTATATATTTAGTGAAAATATCAACTATATATTTTATAATAGAAAATTCAAGGTTTCATGAACATATTTTATACATTATCATTATATTCGTATAATAAAAAAAACGAGTAAATGAAAAAGGTTCAATGATCCTCTATCCATCGTTGACAATGAAACTTGAACACACGAACTCACGCAATATATCATTTTTTTTGTCTCACGCTCAACCAATGCACAATAAGTCCATTGGTTATATTCGTATAATAGTAGTAATTCATAGAGTTATTTAAATATTTTTTTAATGTATGATATACAATTTTATATGGCAATAGGTTTTTTACGTGATTGTTATACTTTATTGAACATAATCATACTTTTCTAAATAACCCGGAATATATTTTTCTAGGACAATTTTATATATGATAGATTTTTTACATGATCCCATATATTTTCTTAATAAAAATGTATACCTTTACTCAAATATTATATTTTTTTAATAGATTTTTTTTCTTTTTTCGAGTAAACGGAGAATGTTCGGTGATCCTCCATCCATTGATGCCAGTGGGACTCGAACCCACAACTTCTCACAACATATGGTTTCTTGTGTCTTACATCCAATCACTGAGCCACGAGTTCGTTGACAAAAGAGTAAATGGAGAAGGCTCGGTGGTCCTCCATCCATTGGTGTCAATGAGACTCGAACCCACAATCTCTCACAACATATGGTTTATTGTGCCTCACACTCAACCACTATGCGACAAAAAATATCAACAAGAGTAATGTTACTGTCATTTCAGGTGCAAGCAATAGGAGTACTAATAATTTTTTGGACTCGAAATTAAGTCGAATTGGACACAAAAAATACGAAGGGGGAACAATGTTGACTTAAAAGTATAGTTGGTAAACAAAAGCAGTGCGACTGTGTGAGAAGTCAATTTGTAGGTTTCGGAGGAAAGAAAGTTTTAAGACATAAATTTCATGTTATACTTCCTTTAATTCGAAACTTCAATATCATACATATATACCCTCTAAAGCACATTTGCCTTTTCTAACTTTTTTGGATAATCACTAAGTTTCTTTTTTTGATAATTAGATAATGCATAAGTTACTTTTCTGTCTGATCTCTCAAGTCTCATCCTTTACAGGTAAATTAATGCCATGCAAAAGTAGCTTAAATTTTTTCCCTTCAAAAAAAAAAAAGTAGCTTAAATTTTGTAGGCACCTAGTAAGCTCTCACAACTCATGTTTCTCATTTTTGATGTGAATTCCGAAAAAAAATAATGGAGTTAATTAATAATTCAATTAACACAAAAAACGAATTAACTATTAATTCTTACATATCGATAAAAAAATACATGTTGATTAATAATTAATTCATTTTAGCTATAAATTTGGTAATGTTAATTGGATTACTAATTAACCTCATTTATTTTCTTCGGAATCCGCATCACAGATAAAAAAACATAGGTCGTGGCGCAAAGTAACATTTCCCTTTTGTAAATGAGGAAAGGGCATTACATCTATTCTATACGTGGTACTTTTTTGTTCCATAAGAGTTATATATGGTATTTCTTTTTTGAATGAATACCAATAGGTATCAGTCGATTTTTATAGATATGAAAAGGAGTGATTTACATATTTATAAAAATACTTGAAAAAATAAAGAAATTAAAAAAGAGTGGAAGAAGAATAGGGTTCCAAGGCAGAAATCCGCAGCGATGCATCTTCTCTCCAAATCGTAGTGGTCTTCGAGTATCCTTATTAGTGCTCTGAAGCGAATTGGTATGCGTCTCGGTTTATGTTGGGGTTATTTTCCGCGGAGTTGCATTTCTCCATCCGATTGCCTCTGTTAGAGCTTTATCCGCTACTTGTAGCGGTGTTTTCGTGTTGTTTGTGAAAATCCTTTCGTTTCGTTGTTTCCATACGTTCCAACTTATTGCAAGCCACACTAAATCCCAATCTTCCCTTAGGGTTTTCTCTATTTTCTTTCGGTTTATCTGCCATGACTCATATAGGTCGATTTGTGGTGAATATCTTAGTGGTATTAGGATTTTGCGTTCTATGTTTCTCCAAACCGCGATCGTATATGAGCACAAGGTCAATAGATGGGAAGCCGATTCTTCATATCGTCCTCACAATTTGCATATTGTATCATTTTGCCATCTTTTTTTTTGTAGTATGTCGCATGTATTCAATTTTTTCTCAAGGGCCAACCAAAAGAAGATTTTGATCTTTGTCGGCACTTTTGTTTTCCATATTTGTTCTTGCCATCGTGATGTTATTCCGGGATTAATTAGGAAGTTGTATGCGTTCATGGCACTATATTCTCCGTCGGTTGACCAACGCCATATTGTATTCAAGCCATTGGTTATTGTTGCGGCTCGGTATATAGGTATGAGGGTTTGGAGGTATGTAAGGAAGAAAGATAGTTTGTTTGTGGGGATAATTCTCAAGCTCGCGGGTGTTGTGGATTCCATATAGGTTGTTTAGACAATTTGCCCATAGGCTATCTTCATGTTTATCTAATCTACAAAGAGCCTTGAGAAGGAGCGCTTCATTTTTTTATCTTGATATTCGGTATTGCTAAGCCTCCGAATTTTCTTGGCAAACAAACTTTTGACCATTTCACTAGGCAATTTCCGGGATTGCACTTATCGCTCCCTTTCCATAAGAATGTTCTCATTACTTTGTTTATTTCATTAATTACTCATATTGGTAATTTAATGGATTGCATTTGGTAAATGGGTATCGATGCTAGAGTAGCTTGTATTAGGGTCAATCTCCCGCCCAAAGATAATAGTTTGCCTTTCCAATTAGCTACTTTGTCTTGGATTTTTTTAATTAGGGGTAAGAATATTATTTTTCTTGGCTTCCTCGCCGAGAGTGTGGTTCCGAGGTATTGGATCGGTAACTCTCTTTTGTTACATTTTGTTATTCTTTTGATTACCTCTTCTAGCTCGGACGGGATATTTATAGGCGAGAAACTTGTTTTTTCCCAATTGATCGTCAATCCCGTTATATATGGTATTTCATATTTCCAATCTTTTTTTAGATACTAATAGTTGTTTTTTTTGTTTCATTTGTAGGATAAATTTAGAGTTTTACTGGGGTAAACACAAAATTGTCCTCCGAAAATAATAGAGAGAATAAACTATAATATGCGCTGAAAACAGTAGTCAATCAATTATTAGGATTTGATTTGCCAACTAACAAGCTAACTTTAAAAAGTAACTTATTATTCAGAAAACAAATTAAAAAGTCAACCAGGCAATAAAACAATTAAACTTGATTGGAAAATATTATCATAATTTCAACACAAATTCATTATTTTTGGACCCATTAACATTTTTCAACTTATTGATCGAGTTCCTTTTTCTTCTACCAAATCCTATAACTAATTATTGACCCAACTAAAACTTACATTTTCATAATTGATTCATCATTTTGTCTTAATCATGCACCAAGATTCCCTTGGCATGCAAGTATATATATTTTCTCATACAAGTTAAATTAGTGTATGCAGACAAGTATATACCATGCATTCATTATGGAAGGAAATTTTTCAAGGAAGTCCTCAATTTTCTTTCAAAATGTGGAGAAACTCCTTGGGTAAATATTTCACGAGTGTTTTAATTATATTAATTATGAGGTTAACATGAAAGAGACGAAAAAGATGTTTAATTATTATTTAAAGATGGTATTATGTGGTATTTCATTAATTGCCTTAAATAGTAGTGTCCTATGAAAAATTTAGTACTTATAAAGACATTATTAAGTAAATTTTGAACCATGGTTTACTGATATTGGCAAAAATAAAAATATAAAAAGTAAGATAATGAAAGGGAAAATATACTATGCTCCCTCAATTTCACCCCAACATTCTTGATGAGATGGACACTACTATTAATTTTACAAGCTGCTTAACACCCAAATTAAAATGTATTGATACGTTTAATTGACACGTCAATTCATTTTAATATGTTAATATTGATACATGTTAATTAACATCAAATTATTTACCGAAATAATTAATTCGTTAATTCATCTAATTAATGATATTAATCAATCCTATTAAATACCATTGTCACGCTGACAAAGTTGTTTGTGTGAGTTTTGGGGTCACCATATATAACCCCATAATGGAAATGTCAAAAGACAATAATAATCTACCAACCAAGAGTGTCAATTTGCTGCTTTATGACTTGCAAATTACAATCTGATTTTCTCATCATAACACAAAAAAGTTTTCTTACTTTTTAGTTTTTTTGCCCTTTTTTACAAGCTGCTTTTTATGTGGATGAGACTGCAAGAAGTAATTCTGAGTACTCAAAAATTATTCTGGTAGAATACCAAACCAATAAACATGAAGTCCCAAACAAATTTTTGAATCTTAACTTTTATTATATATAGTTGTTTTATATCTTCCTATTTTGAGATAAGTAAATGTAAATCTAAAAGGTTGCATTTCTTTAAATATTCCTCTTGGGGATTCTACTTGTATGGATTCCAGAGGAGTCGAGATCGAAATAAAGTTTATAGCAAAAGTCTAAATTGGACAAAATTCAAAATCTCAATCATCACATGGAAAATACCCCAAAAGGATAACAATGTACATTCATAGTCCCTTTTCTAGGACCCAAAGAAGGAGAAATTAAGCCTCGTTTGTTTTTTTCAAAATGTATTTAACATGGGTTTTTTTTTTCTCTCCAAAGTCAAAAACATCAATTATTGGTTCCAAGCAACCAACAAAAATCATTCTTCTATAAAAAAAACATATAATATCATCATAATTTCCAAATAAATGAACAATAATACCAGCAAAAATTTGCACACCGCTATTTAGCTTACAGTTGAAAATCTCCATACGAGTTTATTAATTAACCATACAAATCAAAGAAATTAATATTAACCAAGCAATAGAAATCCACTACATAAATGTACACTAGATGCACTCTCTCTCTCTTAAAAATATATTTTATCCGACTTGTGCGTGTAAAAGACATGCTATTTTTTTTTTCAGTATTACACAAATTTATGAAGATTTTCTAATATACATATACCTATATGTACATATACATATACACGTATACGTAATAATACGTGTACATATACACATACATATACAAATTTTCATTGCATGCCAAGTTGCACCTGTTCTTCCAATAAAGCACAATATTGTTGCATCCCTAAAATACTCGGAGCCATAATAGGATTCATCAATTCATTCACCTCGTTGCTACTCCAATTCAAGCTACTTTCACTGCTAGTATTTGTATGATATGCTTGATCCCCATATAAACCATCCAATCCTTCCAATTTAACTTGGTTGAATTGAAACATTTCATCTAACTCGGTCGAAAACGGAACCAATGTACCCATCGGCATATTATTATGCATGGTCGTGTTCATCTCGGACCAACTTGTCGTCGTAGTGCTCTGGCTCGTGCTTCCTTCGCTCAATAAAGGAATGGTTGCGAAAGCGTTCGAGTAATTCTTCTCGGGCTCTTGTTTTAGGGCGCCGGCACGGTACGTTACTTGCTTGCCAAGTAACTTCTTCTTCAGCCTCGTGTTCCAATAATTCTTTATATCATTATCTGTTCGTCCCGGCAATTGCGCAGCTATGATAGACCACCTGTAAAAATCACATAAAATCATGATTTGACACAGAAAAAAAAAATGAGGGATGAATATATAATAATGCATGATAATTATATATTAACTAGTTAACCTGCTTCCTATACTAATATATAAGCTCAGAATGATTCTATCCTCTTCTTCGGAGAAACCACCGTGTTTTATATTCGGACGGAGATAATTCAACCATCTGAGCCGGCAACTCTTCCCGCATCGTTTGAGCCCTAATTAGTTCACATCCGAAGAGAAATAATAGCAAAAATAAATCCCAAATTCAAACTAGTTTAGTTAGTATATAAGATGCAAAATACGTACCGATCTTCTGAGGAAGAGCGATCCAATTACCTCCGGTACCGTTTTTCTCGATATAAGATTTTAGTTTTGCATCTTCTTCAGGAGACCATGGCCCCTTTTTAACATTGGCTTTGTCACAACAAGGGGCTCTTCCCATTTTTGATATAGATTGCAAGTGATTTTTGCAAATAGTTCGGTTTGTGTCGAAGAAGTTTGAATTTAAAGGGATGAGAGAGGAGAGAGAGGAGAGGCAAGGAGGGAAGAGAGAGAGGAGAAGAGGGGAAACTAAATAAGGAGAAGGAGACGAGTGTCTAGTTGTCTACGTTGGCCTTCGAATCTCTATCACACAGCTATCACCATTGGGGGCCTACCACCCTTTCATGTTTCCTTCTTTTTGTGACGTTATTTGTTTATTGTTTTGGATGAATTAGGACCTTTTTTTTATTGGAACTATGATAATCATTTGAAAAATAAAAATTGGCTCGTAATTCACGTCTTTGTTATGTTAACCAAGAAAAAATTGTTTTGAAAGGACTGTGAAAGTGAAGCACATTGCACATGCAATAAAATGTATAAAATTGGAGCATTTCTAACTATATTTTAATTTGGCTTTTAGCATTGAGAAAATATTTACAAACTAATCCAAATCGAATTTTAAAAATCTGATGAATAATTTTTTTTTAATTTTGAAGGCAAAAAATCTAATGAATTAATTAGATGATTTAAATTAATTTTACGAACTAGAAAAAAGAAAACAGATTTTAAAAATCTGGTCATTTTCAAAAATCGGAATGATTTCCAAAAACCGGATTTTAAAAATCCATTTTTAATGTCAAATTATTATAACCTTCAATATATATAAAAATATTGTTTTGATCTGAATATATATATAAATGATATTTTACAACTTTCGACTTCTAGTTATTTTTTTTCAAAAAATGACAAAACTTGAATAAAGGATTATATATGTACATGAATTTTATTATGTTTTGTTGAGGTATACATGATATTTTCAATTTTACGTGAATATTAATGATATTTGTTATAATTTGTTATAATTATGTGATATACAAGAAATTTTCATCTTAACAATTGTATACATGAAACATGTTGGTACATGCTTAGAATTGTTACCCCTATTATTCACACTAGGAAGAAAACTCGCGCTTCGCTGCTAATATATTTGCAATATATTTTAATAGTTTGTTTTGTCGATAATAAAAATAAAACATCGTAAAAAAAGACATTACTACGTGTAGATACAAATAAAAAAAAATGAACATATTACATAAAAAGATGAACTATTTAATGAGGTTGTAAAGAAAACATGACAAATAATTTTTTTTCTATAATAAAAATAAAACATAGACAAAATGATATTACTAAATGTAGATAACATTAGTACATGTAGACATGTAGATTAAAACAAAATGTTCATAAAAAAGGAGATGAAGTAATATAATGAGGTTGGAAAGAAAAAATAAGAAATTTTGGATGAATGTAAATTAAATATGAGCCCTATATTTAAAGGTAAGAAAAAAAAGTATATAATATAAACAAAACATAGCCAAAACGGCATTAGTAAATGTAGATAACATTAGTACATGTATGCAAATTAAATATGAACCCTATATTTAAAGGAAATAAAAAAAAAATATGCAACTTTACATTAGTATATGTAGATAACATTAGTGTTGGTTCAAATTTCCTATTGTTTGATTATTTCAAATACAATGTTGATAATACTAACAAAATCTATCGAGAACATTGTATAGGATACATAGGTACAAAATGCAACAAGAAGATCAAGATAAACAAGCAAAAATCAATCAAGAATAGCAAGGATCAAGACGTCGAATAATTGCGGAGAAGATCAAGACGTAGAAGAATCACGGAATCAAGACATCGAAGATTCCGCAAGTTGGGATATCAATATAATCACCAAAACACATTATAGGTATCCCTAAACTTGTTTATGAATGATTAAGCTCAAATTAAGTCAAATAAACATATTCGAAATACATCAAAATGATGAACTAAAATAAAAGGCTGGAAAAAGGATGTCCGTTGTAACGAACCTAACTGTCCGTTGTAACGGACATGCTCGTCCTATTCAAGTTTGGAAATCACAGCATAGTCCGTTATAACGGATTAACCAATCCGTTACAACGGACACCATCAAAACGTTGTAACGGAAGTATGTCCGTTACAACGCCAATTAAATCCAAACTTGAAGGATGTCACAGAACTATGTCTGTTGTAACGAACATATAAGTCCGTTGTGACGGACATTGAACTCACTTCAGTACAATAGTTTTCACTTCATGTCCGTTGTAACGGATCAACCAATCCGTTGCAACGGAGTTCCTCTCAACGTTGTAACGGAATACTCTCCGTTGTAACGAGAATTAAAATCAAACTGAAGTGAAGTCACAGTGTGATGTCCGTTGTAACGGACTCATTGGTTCGTTGCAATGAACCTCTCAACTCAGACTTCCGTTGTAACGGCCATTGTTTCCGTTGTAACGGACTATGTACTAATTCGAATATGTCAGCTTAACGGCTAGTTTTGACTTTGTGTCCGTTACAACGGACCTCATGTCCGTTGTAACGGACTATGCAGAAAAAACTAAATTAGGGAAGGGTCTATGTGTTATATAAATAGAACCCTTCCCTCATTCTCTCTCCCTACTTCAACTATCCAAATCAAACATTCAAAAGAGAGAATACTTGCTATAATAATTGAGCTCATAATCTTCTAAACCATTCTTAGAGATTAGTTATTCCTCTTCCTCATCCAAATACGATTCCCAACTTGCGTGACCGATCACGTCTAGTTCGTATTTAGAATTGTAATAGGCTAGTGCAACAATTGTAAAGCCCGCCATAGATCGATAGAAAACGTGTAAATCGATCTAGGCAAAACCTTGTACGAGTGAGTTGGAATTCAATCGAACGCCCAAAAGGCACAAGGCATTTCCGGAGACGTAGGTACTTGCAACTAATCGAATCGGTCGATTAATCAAGTAAAGGGTGAGTTAAAGCTACATAGCAACCACCTACCGAACTCCGTAACAAACATCGTGTGTTCAAAGTGTTCGGTATTTTTTTCTTTATATTAAATTGCTTAAATTTATCTTCCGCACTAAACTGAGAATTTGTATACCTTGTCGAAAATTGCCCACTAGGTTACCTATTCACCCCCTCTAGCTTAGAATTAACCAACAATTAGTACATTTAGACACGTAGATAAAAATAAAACGTGCTACAAAAAAAAAAGACGAAGTAATATAATGAGGTCGGAAAGAATTTTTTTGATATAGTATCATCAAACAAATATGAAAATTATTAAATAACATATTGATTCGATATAATATCATAAAATAAATTAATGAATATCATCTAACAAATATGAAACAAATATGAAAATTATTAAATAACATATTGATTTGATATAATATCTTAAAATAAATTAATGAATATCATCAAACAAATATGAAAATTATTAAATAACATATTCGTAGAAATACTATACAAAAACATGTTGAATACGAAGTGAAGAAAAAAAGTTAACAAAAAAACACATTACATAAAGAAAAGAAGATGAAGTAATATAATGAGGTTGGAAAGAAATTTTCGATATACCAAGGGAAGGAAAAAAGTTAAAAAAAAACATGTTACATAAAAAAGGGATGAAGTAATATAATAAGGTTGGGAAGAATTTTTTTGATATATTATCATAAAATAAATTAATGAATATCATAAAATAAATATCAAAATTATTAAAAACTTTACAAATACATGATGAATACCAATTAAATTTTTTTGATATATTACCATAAAATAAATTAATGAATATTATAAAACAAATATGAAAATTATTAAATACCATATCGGTAGAAATACTACAAATACATGTTGAAAGATTTTTTTTTATATGTTATCATAAAATAAATTAATGAATATTATAAAACAAATATGAAAATTATTAAATACCATATTGGTAGAAATATTGGTAGAAATACTACAAATACATGTTGAAAGATTTTTTTTATATGTTATCATAAAATAAATTAATAAATATTATAAAACAAATATGAAAATTATTAAATACCATATTGGTAGAAATACTACAAATACATGTTGAAGGAATACTAAAATAAATATGAAAATATAATATGATAGAAAGTCAAAGAGGTGATGTGGCTCATTGTGAAAGCTCAAAACCATCCTCTATTTAAATTATCATAAAATAAATTAATGAATATCATAAAACAAATATGAAAATTATTAAATACTTTACAAATACATGTTGAATACCAAGTATTTTTTTTTTTGATATATTACCATAAAATAAATTAATGAATATTATAAAACAAGTATGAAAATTATTAAATACCATATTGGTAGAAATACTACAAATACATGTTGAAAGAAATACTAAAATAAATTAACGAATATCATAAAACAAATATGAAAATTATTAAATACTTTACAAATACATGTTGAATGCCAAGTAATTTTTTTTGATATATTACCATAAAATAAATTTATGAATATTATAAAACAAATATGAAAATTATTAAATAGCATATTGGTAGAAATACTACAAATACATGTTGAAACATTTTTTTTATATGTTATCATAAAATAAATTAATTAATATTATAAAACAAATATGAAAATTACTAAATACCATATTGGTAGAAATATTGGTAGAAATGCTACAAATACATGTTGAAAGTTTTTTTTTTATATGTTATCATGAAATAAATTAATGAATATTATAAAACAAATATGAAAATTATTAAATATATCAAATTGGTAGAAATACTACAAATACATGTTGAAGGAAATACTAAAATAAATATGAAAATATAATATGATAGAAAATCAAAGAGGTGATGTGACTTATTGTGGAATCTCAAAAACATCCTTTATTTAAATGGAGATAAATTATTAAAATAACGTGAACATAGAAATTCAGTTTAATTTGATGTGTGTGTGTGTGTATATATATATATATATATACTGAAATAATGTTGAAAAATAGATGTAAGAACTATAAATTTGTACCAACATATACCGTGTAGTACTCTTGTATAGATGCAAATATCGTGTAAACATAAAAAAAAAAAAAAAACATATCACAATTCATGTACATATATACTCCTCTATTCAAGTTTTGTCGTATTTATTAAAAAAAAAACTTGAGGTAGAAAATTGAATATATACATTTTTTTTATCATATTTTAATGCTAACTAATCCCTGTAATATTTTCTGATTTCTAAGACATTTAATCCATGTAATGGATTGACCCGTCTTTATTATTTGTTCTGACACTTAAGGCTAATTAACCCCTGTAATTTTTTTTCTATTTCTCAGAGATTTAATCCCCGTAATGGTTCGACCCATTTTATTATTTGTTCGGACACTTAAAGGCTAATTTCAATTACATTAAAACTTGAAATTTCATAATTCAATTACATCAACACAAACAGAAAAAACTATAAATCTAGTAGTTTCACTTTCGTGAATCCAAACATTAAAACTTGAAGTGCAATTCCGAAAAGTCAACTTACGGAAGGTTAATTTACTTCATGTAATTTCTAATACGGTCATCCAAACATGTCATAAATAAAATTCTTAATCTAAGATAGATCTTTCGATTCCTCACTACTAATAGGCTAGTTCGATTTGTAGAATAATAATAATAATAATAATAATTATTATTATTATTATTATTATTATTATTTTTATTATTATTTAACAAGTAAAAAATTTTAATGGGGAATTTACATAATTACCCTCCTAAATAACAAAAATATCATATTTATCGTTCGAAAAATTAAAATATCATATTTATCCTTCCAAAAATCCAAAATATAATTCTTACACTTGAAAAACTTAGAAAATATAATAAAATAAAAAGGTGGGTTTTCATCGTTACGCTTCTAAAAAAACACCAATATCATATTTGTCCTTCCAAAAATCCAAAATATCACTTGTATCCTTGAAAACCTAAAAAAATATAAAAAATAACAAATTAATAGTAACAATAATAAAAATAAGAAGAAGAGGGGTTTACATATATTTACTGTTGTAAAACCCCAAAATATCATATTATCATTCGAAAAATAAAAATATTATATTTACCCTTCAAAAAATCCATAACATCATATTTACCTTTGAAGAACTTATAAAATATTAAAAAAATCCAAAATAATATCATAACAATACAAAAGGATATACATATTTACCCTCGTAATAACTCAAATATCGTATTTATCATTCGAGAAATAAAAATATCTTATTACCTATCGAAAAATCCAAAATATCATTTTTATCCATGAAAACCTAAAAGATATGAGAAATATCCAAATTAAAATTAAAAATAATAATATAATAATAATCATAAGGGGGATTTGCATATTTGCTCTTGTAAAAATCCAAAAATATTATTCTGAAATATAAAATTAAAAACAAAATTATTTCAAATACAACAAGTTTTACAATAAAAAAAAGGTTCAAGCGATTATTTATATAGACATGGTCCTTGAAAAAAAGTTTAAGCGATTTTATGTATAAGTACAAATAACAAAAAGAAAAACACTATTTTCAATCTTAATGTGGACTATTGCTCGTGAATAATTGGAGAACATTAAAAAGTTTGGAATGATAATATAACGATAATGATAATTCTGACAAATAAGTTTAAAACTGAATTAATTCTAACAAGCTAGCATGAAGGAGCTAGTAAGGACCCACTTCATTTATTAAATTTTGTTGTGGCATAAGTTACTTGTTTCATGTCATGTTGAGTGTGTCACAAACACACTTGAATTTTTCTGCAAACCGGGGGTACAGTCTTTTGCCTTTTGGCCATGAACTATAACCACATACGATGAAAGTTCAGGTAGTTCAACCACCACAATTATTAGGAAGACACCAACCAAATCATCACTGGCTTTGTTGCCGGTAGTTATTTTTGCTATGTGATGAATTGTGTTTGCGTGAGTTAAAAATGATTGCACATGCTAATTATTTAAAACAAATATTGACAAAATACAGTTAAAGACAAACGAATGCTTGTTGGGTGACATTCAGAAAATATAAAACTACTTACAAAAAGAATTTTATTGCTATGAGTCAAAAATATTATATCTTATATATAAAGTTACGAAAATTGCTCACATGAGAATGAACCACATAGGCTAAAATTAATTGAATTCACAAAATATTAATTAAGTAATTATTATTTGATTAATTAGTCATTAATTGATCCAATAATTATAATTTTACCCAATAAATATTAATTGAATTGTCACTACTTGATTAAAAAAATACATCAATACTTATTAATATGTACCAATGTTATAAATTGCAATATAGCGGTCCGAGAATGAGGATAAAATTAATTCACTAAATATTAATTAAGTAATTACTATTTGATTAAGTAGTCATTAATTGATCCAATAAAATAATTTGATCCAATAAATATTAATTAAATTGTCACTATTTGATTAAAAAAATCCGTCAATAGTTATTAATATGTGAAGGAAATACAGTTACAGATCAACTAGTAGATTGTACACATGAGGGTAGACGAACGTACGCGTTCGTTGGAACGATTGGATGCATAATAAGATTATGCAAATATCACAAAAATTACATAGTCCGTCATGACACACCATATGGTCCGTCATGACGCACAGTGATGTATTTCTATATAATCCAATCTATGAGTATACCGTCACGACGCACCATATTGTGCGTCCTGACGGTGGTGCGTCATGACGCACATTTTGTCCGTCATGACTAAGCACAATGTAACGGTTAGATCTAAGTACATGTAACACGTGCGTCACGACGCACCATATCGTGCGTCATGACGCACTGTGATCCGAATTCTGGATTAACAGTTTTGATACTCATTAATTCAGATTTTATTATAAGATCTGACCTGAACCCTCTTCTTCTTGACCAAGCATTTTGTGCATTTCTTGAGAGAAAAGGGAGAACTTGTGAGACAAGTTAGAAAGATATTAGAGATTGATCTTGAGCAAGTTTGCGGGAATTTTAGGGGAATTCGCCGCAACCGAAAGACGCGAGCTCGAGGTGGATACGAGTAGAGGAATCTCAACTGAGATTCTCTGTTGTGATCAAACTCGAGCAAGGTCGGAGACGAATCGGATAAATTCCGGTTGTATACGACAAATCGGAGGTTTGATCTAGGTGTCGAATCGTGCGGGCGTGGGACGTGCGTGTCGCCGGAGTCTAAGCAAGAAGCAAGCAGCAACTAAGTCAACAACCCGTCTCCGTGATCAATTTCACGCGGTATGTTTCTATATATATAAGAGTTATATTCATAGGTTTAGTTGCATTATATGATTCGTACGTTCGAGTTGTTGACGTGGTCCTCGGGATCGGGTCGGACCGGGCCTCTCAATCCGCTGCGCGGGGCTCGGTAGTGACGCCGATACCCAACAATATGTACCACTGTTATAAATTACGATATAGCGGTCCGTTGCACTCGGACTGTAATTTACAAACGATCGCCGATATTACGCGAACTTTTATTTTCAAATACCTCATATAGGGATTAAAACTAATAATAGTTGGTTTTTTTTTTATCAAAATACTTTTTTATTAACATATGTATTAATTAAAAAAATTGGTACTGTTACTAATTTTAAAATAGGCCTAAAGAATTATTAGCATATAGTAATTAAATTGTTCTTATTATATATTATAAGTTATATCACTTTAATATTTCACACATATATATATATATATATATATATATATATATATATATATATATATATATATATATATATATATATATATATATATATATGCTAACCTACTTAAGTAAGTACCAAAATTTTGGTACTTAATGTTTTTTAGCCATTGAATTTGCATTGAGATTTGTGCATTTAATGATGTGCATAAAATTTCATGATCATCATGAAAAATTACAAATCTCAATGCAAATCTTATGACTAAAAAGCATTAAGTACAAAAACTTTGGTACTTAATTAAGAGGTATTTGAAAATAAAAATTTGGTAGATGGGTATTTTTTGGAATTTTCAAAAAGAAGAGGATTTTTGACGATGTCAAAAAAGTTATGGCTTTTTTTTGAAAATTTTCCATAGCCAAATATATTTCTCTCTCTTCGTTATTTTCGGCGACTAAACCTAATGAGACAAATAAGACCGATGGTGGAGGCAATTTCAAACGTGGAGTGAATGACAGGAGAGGTCGAGACAGACGAAGAAGCAGAGTGATATTATGGATAGAAGGAGAGTGATGCAGACGGCGAGAGCGTGTTATTATGAATGTTTCGATTTTTGTTTAATGCACGACTTTTCATAATAACATTAGCAATATCGCGAATAAATAAATTTAAACAAAATACAAAAAAAACATGATGACAGCACAAAAAACTATACTCAATCACAATAACTATGTATAAAAAATAAATACTTCATAAATAAAACAAAAAAAAATAAAAATTAAGATAAAAAATGACATGCACAAAAATTCACAAAAAACTCGAAAACTCCCGCGCAACTACCTGAACTTTCATCGTATTTGGAAATTTTTTGAGAAATTAGATGGAGCACGGTATAATTTAAAATTTTCCTTTTTTTGAGAAATTGATGCAGTTTGTTATTGTTCGAGTACTTGACCCGCTTAGTGGCACGTCACCAATTTGAACAATTCCCTGCATGGAGCTTTCTAAGATGCTTCTCTAATTAGACCCCTACAAATTTAGAATTATAACAATGTCATTGAAACGGATTTGGCTATTAATTATTGACTTGGTATAATTTTGTTTTCACAAAAGAGTTAGTGCAATTTTAGTCCCCGAACTACTTCATTGTGCATTTTAGGACTGTCGTGTCAACTATTTCTATTAAGTTATTAACTAATTTATGTGTTTGTCAACTCTTGCTAGTTCAACCGGTTTAGCATCTCCGTAATATTTCAAAGAGATCATGAGTTCAAAATCTGGCAAAATTGATTTCTCGAAAATATGTGGGAACAAACAACACCCCTTATATAAATCGAAAAATTTTAATTTATGTATTTGATGTGTTAAACGATGTGTTGTACGGATACATGTATCGTATTTGACGCGGTACAAATAAGATAATTTTCAAAACAAGCATAGAGTAAGATATGTCTTATTATATATAATATCATTTCTTTATTAGATATTATATGTTGGAGAATTCTTAAAAAAAAACCTTAAATTTTTGGGATTTCTATAAAAAAAACCTTACTTTTAGATCATTTCAAAATCCCCACGAAATTGATTTGAATTCTTCAAAAAAATCATACAAAAGCTAACTTTAACATTCCATCCATTTTTTCTTTTTCTGGACAAAAATATCCTTATTGATAATTCTTTTTATAAATTATTTTCTTCAATATAAATTAATGAATACATAAATTAATTAAATATTTCATGTTATTATATTTAAAAACGGTTTATGATAATTTTTTACAACTCACTATTTCATTTTACTATTTATAATATATATAAAGTATTATTTTATTAAATAAATATCATTTCATTTTTAATTTTTTACAAGAAATAATTTTATATAAATAATCGTATAATAAATTATAGAATAGTATAATAAATATCATAATATAGTATTATAAATATTATATTATAAAATATTATTTATTTGTTTGGTTATAGAATAAATTCAATTATATAATAAATTGTGAGAGGTATTTTGGTCCACAAAAATATAATTTGGATAGAAAGAAAAAGATAACACTATTAGGGGTTTTTGAAAAATTCAACTTAATTTCTAGGGAAAATTTGAAGTAGTCTAAAAGTTATGGGGTTTTGAGAAATTCCAAAACAATTAGGGGATTATTGAAAAATTCTTCTTATACGTTTGACAAAGAAATGTTATTATAGAAACAATTTCCTATTAAATAAATGGTTGTTTTGTTTAGTTATTTATTTATATGTATTACTCATTTATTTTGATTTTAAATGAATATTTTTGTTTTCCAAGTATATTTACTCGTATGTTAGAAATATTTGTTATTATTTTGAAATAAAATATTCAGAGACGCACATGGAGTTAAATGAGTATGTATTAAATAAATAAAAAAAAGGTGAGTAAGCTTATCGGGTTTAACATATAAAAGAATCTTGTTTGATGTATTAAATATCATTTAATTAAGTGTGTTAATTAAGATATAGAGAATGGGGTCCAGGCTATGTTACGCAGATACTTCAAAAACGCAGAAGTATCCTGAGGATACGGGTATCCGATATGGATACGGGTACGATACGGCTCGGATACATATCGGATACGCTACGTGGCGTATCCGATTATTTTAATATTTATTTTTTTCGGATACGGCGCGGATACGGCTGGAATAAGTTCAGGATACGGCTGGGATACTCCATTTAGGATACTTCGGCCCATTATATATTTTGGCCCATAATATTTTTAAATAAATTATATAGGATACTTCTAGCCTCTAGGATACTTCTAGGATATTTCTAAATTAGTTCTAAGATACTTCTAAAATAAATTTAAAATAATTTTATGATACTTGTATTGTTGTGTTGATTTTATTTATTGTCATGATATTTAAATTCAAAATATTATTTAATTTATTATTTATTTATTTATTATATACAATATAAATATATTAAAATAATAATTATATAGCCGTATCCGTATCCGTGATTTTTTGAAAATTGACGTATCGCCGTATCCGTATACGTGCAACATAGGATCCAGGTCTAGCCCAAAGGGCTTTGGACAAGAATCCATCCAAAACCTTATCATATTTCAATGTAATTTTGATTGATTTTTTTTTATCATATTTAAGACTCACGAGACAATATTACACGAATATTTACTTTCCAAAATAAAAATTTTACAATTTATTAATTTAATATGATTTTTGTTAATATAATTTATTTTTGTAATTTTAGAATAATATAAGGTTTTAAATATAAATTTGTGTTATAAGAATTATTAGCCACCAGATTTTAAATCCCGTGAATATGAAAGAGGGCTTTGGATTGATTCTTGTCCAAAATCCTTTGGACAAGACCCGGATCCTAGAGAATGTTGTGGTAAATGGCCGCGGAGTATGTTTGCAAAAAGACCACAGAAGAAAAAAGGTTGTTTCCGCATACATATTGTTTGGGCATCCAAAATTATCTTCAAGAATATTTCACAATTACTTATATACTTAATTACGATAGTGTTAGAATAAAAAACGAGTAAATGAAGAAATGTTGGTAGTCCTTCATTCATTGATGTCAATGAAAATTGAACACAAAACCTCTCAAAACATATAGTTATTTACGTCACACACTCAATCAACTGGACTATGAACTTATTAGCTGAAAGTGTTATCATAATTTTACAATTTCTCCATATTTCTTCAGTAGTATACAAAAGATATTTACTGACAAGTAAAAAATATGTGTTGATAATATACTTTCTGTTTAAGTACATTTGAGAATGCAAAAAACATTAGTCGGCATGAAAAGAAAGATCATGTTTGATAATGAAATTGAGAGATATGATTACGTAAGAAAGCTTGATTGATTTATTGTCAACCTCACCAAGAAATTAAAGAGAGAAAGAAAGAACTGGAGATAAAAGAAAAGTGAATTGTAGGCGGCCAGTTTAACTAGGTCAAGGCCACCTTTTTTCTCATTGGAGAAAGTTGATGTTGATTTTACTCACTTAAGCTCATTAATGGCCGACCATGTTCTCCTTATTGCATGACCTAGCTAGCTGTTTCCTTTTCCAATTCTATACATTTTGTTACATTTGTTCAGATTATTAACTTGTGATTATACATAATCTTCTTTTTAATATGATTGGACAATTGTATTTGCATTGTATTTGAGTCCAACATTACTTTTGTGCGGCAATTCTAAAGTATACTCTTTTAATACTTGTTCCAAAAATACTTAAACATAACCAAACAACATTTAATTAGAAGCAATTTGGCATTAGTTTTAACAATGCTGGATCCAATTACTTGCAAGATGTTTGCATTTCGAAGTAATTAGGAGTGAGTGTGTTCTTCCATTTCGTTCTCTCAAATTATCCAAAAATAGTGGCTTGCCATATTATTTTTCCCTAATGTTTCCTCATGGTTGCAATTTTAGCCCAAAATTAACAAAATATCAAGCCCAAAACTCATTTTTGAAGAAGTTGAAATACAATGCAACGATCATTGTGTGTGTGTATTATATATATATACTAGCTTTATTCCCGCGCAATTGAATTGCGCGGGCCAAAATCGAAAAAGAAGGAAAAAATAGGGTAAAAAGGGAAATTACCAAAAAAAACAACACGGAGAATACACGGTCAAAACCACAGAAAATCTCAAAGAAAAAATGTATAGCCTTGCTGACGTGGCAGCTTGTGGAAGAAGAAATTTTACTAAAATTATATATAAGTATATAATATATCTGTGTGTGTGTGTGTTAGGCTCGTCCATGATTTAGGAGCTTATTTTTCGCTCTCATCCAGAGTTGATAAGGCCATATTTGTTGGTGAAGTTTTGAGCCCAAGTTATACAAGTTTTCATGGAATATAAAGTTTTGAGCCCAAATTTCACAAAACTGATAGGTGTTTGATCATGTTATGGAATATAAAGTTTTGGGTCATGAAAATTTGAAAAACTAAACTAACAAACTATATTCTTGGATTTGAAAACTTATACAATATTTAATTTTTGAAAACTAACAACGATTATGCAATTATAATAAAATATATATTGTGTTATTTATTTTGTTTTTTATAGCTAAGTTAACACACACAAAAACTTTCAATTTTTATAAAAAAAATAAATAGATCAAAACGCTAATTGTGTTAACTGTTCATATTTAATTTTATTGACTATTCATATCGTTTTATTTTATCAACTCTATTTTGAAGTAACGAAACATTTAATAAAATTAATTGAATAATAAAAAACTAATAATTCGGTAAATATCGGAAGAATAGATTATTCGTATTTGAATTCGAAATCGGATATCAGATATGCAATACTGTATTTGTATTCGTATCCGAAATTGAATATCGTATTAAATTTGGTTGGGTCTTTTTTAGCCATGTTTAAAGATTTGGGTTGTTTGCAAAACTCCCCGCGCATCTAATAATCTGTCTATTTTATATTTTATAATGGATATTAATGTGGGGTGCAAAAAATTAATGATGTAGTAAATAAGTAAATAATTCGATCTAACACATAAAATATTTTAATTTAATACGAGTTTTTTTTTTGTTTAATATATTTATCATCAATTACCAACACAAATTTAAAGTATATCTTTCCTAATTCATAACAAAAGCAATATCTGATCGTTTTGCTGGCAAAAATAATAAGGCTATCTTATAATAGATTTATCTTATAATAGATTACAAGTGTAATGTCCCATGCTTGCCCCTTCTCATCAACGACAAAAAAAAACTATCAAACTTCCTTTTCCCTATCTATAGCAAAAACAAAACATTTCCAACTGGCCATCTAGCCTATCATAATGCCCCATTTTTGAATTGCCAGCTCACTGATGCCCCTATAAATATCCTCTCTTAACCTCCAACTAATCATCCAAATTCATAAAATAAAACCCTAATACTCTCAATCAGAAGAGATGGCCACATTCAAATCAATGCTAATATTCTCTCTCTTCATCTTCTCTCTCCTCGCCGTCTCCTCCGCGCAGAACTCTATTCAAGACATCCTCAAAGCCCACAATGACGTGCGTGCAGAGTACAATCTCGAGCCTTTGGTGTGGAGCAAACCATTAGAACTATATGCGAGAGCCTACTCTGCAAAGAGAATGATCGATTGCTCGTTGACTCACTCCTTGGGGCACTTCGGGGAGAACTTGTTTTGGGGCTCTCCAGCAGGATACTACTGTTTCGCAGACGCGGTTAAAAACTGGGAGGATGAAAAGCAATATTACGACTACGAAAGTAACACCTGTGCCGAGGGGCAGATGTGTGGGCATTATACACAAGTCGTGTGGGCTGCTACGCGACGAGTTGGTTGCGCCCGCGTCAAGTGTTTTGACGGTAATGATTTCATGACATGCAACTACGATCCACCTGGCAATGTTATCGGCGAAAGGCCGTATTAAGGTTATGGAATCGCGAGTTTTGTTTGTCGAATAAGAGTATGTATAATGATGTATTATATCCTGAGTTGCTGGAGGTCTCCAGTACTATAGTGGTACCGAAGATAAATTTTTTTACTTACTGGAGAGAGCCGGTTTTTGTTGGTTCTCGCTGGATATGTATTTTTTTTTTAATTTTCCATCAATGAAGGATATGATGATGATTTAATGATTTATCTTGTCTTGTCAGTACTCAGCGGTATATCAATCTCTTTTTTCAAATATACTATGAAAAACTCGCGTTACGCGACGAGTTTGGTAATTATATATTTTTAATATAATATGAAATATATATTTGTATGATAATATAAATAATATCATCACAAAGTAAAATATACTAACTAATTTATCGATGAATATGTATATGTTTTACAATTATTTTATATCATGAAAATTAAAAGTCTTATTCTTTTAATCAAGCAATAACATTTATATTTTTTTTGAAGGAAAGACAAGCGCGATACGCGTCCAATCCGATCATTTTTATAAAACGAAGAGAAAAATAAATTACAATACTTGTTTATGTACAAGAATAACACTTATATTAATGTCACTGTATGATAATATATAAAGTACAACACAATTTTACCAAAAAAAGATAACAACGAATATTATATTATTATTATTCATAATGTTTCATACAATAATAAATATAAAAATAATGAATCGTACGACATTTGTAATAACAACTAACACATCATTAGTTATATAGTACTAATCTTTTTTTTGTTGATTACAAAAGGTAATGAAAATTATAAATAATATCAAACTTAATAATGAAAGCAATTTAATAATTAATATCAAAATTTAATTTAGCATAAACATAAACATAAATTATTTTATATCGTATGATTCTTTTAAAAAATTTATTTTTAAAAATAACTATATTATTTGATAGGTGTTAGTTTAAGAAATTATTTAGTATTATTTGAAATTTATTTGATTAAAGACACAAATATAAGCTACTTAGTTATATATATGAGATCCTTATAGTTATAATTTTTTAAAAATAAATAACAATACTTAAAATTATATTATGTGAATATGAATTTTTCTGAATTGTATTTTTCAACATAATATCTTCACAAATTCATATTCTAGAAAACGGCATGCATGAAGTATGTTAATTTTGACTTCGAAATAAAGAGAAAAATTGAAACAAATATATTTCATTAATTTTTAAAATTAACTTTCTGAAAATAATATTAATGTATATAATATATATATTATAATATTACATATTAAGTTATTAGTATTTCATATATAATTTTTTCATATTCTATTGTACTCATATTTAATCAAGTAATTTTATGTGAAATAATAAATTATGTGACATTCAGTACAAACTATTTTTAGTCCGATTAACACAACTAATTAATTACTACTCAATATCACGGGTTACAAATCCCACGAATCCTAAATAATTCGATTTTTGGTAGTGTTGTACAGTACATCCAACTTATATGTATGTTGTCTGTATTATTATTATTTATTATGATTCATAATTTTGCCTATCTAACAAATCGGTTAATTAATGCCCATGCTACAAGCAAGTGATATTTATTTAACAATTTGGCAAGCATCAAACCGATATATCATAAATTATTATTCTTTTGCATTAAAATATCTCTATTTGAATTTTGAAGTAGTGGACTAAATTATTTCCATTACTCAGCATATGCGATATAACCGAAATTGGGGGATTTATTGGTAAAATATGAATCAATTATTGGTATTGTGTTGTTTTATCGTGTTTTGTTCTGTCCTCGGCATATGATCCAATTGACAATTCTTTATATATACATATATATTTTTAAATTATGAAAACTAAATGTGGGCCCTTCATTGATTTTAAGCCCTGAATAAATATCTTATATGCCCCTATAAAATGAGAAATTGAAGTTCAAAAAAGTTGTGTTTCTATGCAGTGGACATTTGAAGACCTAGAAATGATCTCTGAATTCTGATACTCAATCAGAACAATTAAATTAGATATTCAATCAATTAAATCACAGATATTCAATCAATTGAAAACCTACGTACCAGTTTAATTAATTCTGTAAAAAAAATACAATTGTCTTCAATTAGTACCAGTCGCTTCTGATTTAATAATTTCTTTTTGGTTATTTGTACTTCTTCTACAAAAATTGAAACACCATTGATATAATTGAACAGGTAATTAGTTCAGTTCAGATTTTCGATTCGACAAAATAACTAATTAACTGAAATCCCCAAATTTCATATCAATCACTAATACAATACACGAATCCATAAAGTTCAATCCGAAACAGAATTCCACAACTCCTAAATCACCACTACTTCAGAAACCAACGCATTATTGTATTCCAAACATTTCAAATTTCAAATTTCAAACAACAACATTATTGGACTCGGATTCGACGGCTTCACTGGTGCTGCTATCTTTCTCCTTCTTTTCGATCTTGACGCCAGGCCAATCTTTGCACAAACAGTGTTGCCCTTCTGCAATCTCCTTATACACAGAAGCCACGTGGCGCCCACAACCTTTCCATGTGGATTTCTCGCACTTTTCGCACTTGACTTGGTAACACATGATTTTAGTTTTTGAAGATTTCAGAGGTAATTGAAGGAGAGGTAAAGCCTCGGTTGGTATTTATATTGGGGCTGTTTTAGAGGTGGCAATCGGGCGGGTCGGGTCGGGTTCGGGTCGTTTCGGGTTGCGGGTCATTCGGGTCATCGGGTCGTTCGGGTCGCGGGTCGTTCGGGTCGCGGGTCGTTCGGGTCGTTTCGGGTTTCGGGTCGTTCGGTTTCGGGTCGTTCGGTTTCGGGTCGTTTCGGTTTCGGGTCATTCGGGTTCGGGTCGTTTCGGTTTTCGGGTCATTCGGTTTCGGGTCGTTTCGGTTTTCGGGTCATTCGGGTTCGGGTCGTTTTGGTTTTCGGGTCATTCGGGTTCGGGTCGTTTCGGTTTTCGGGTCATTCGGGTCCGGGTCATTTCGGTTTTCGGGTCATTCGGTTCCGGGTCGTTTCGGTTTCGGGTCATTCGGGTCTTGGCTATATTGATTTTCGGGTAATTCGGATTTCATAAAATCAGGTAAGACTATGGCAGCCACATGCTTCTTTCCGTACAAAATCGCCGACGAAATTGCCTCTAGGGTTTCCTCTTTCTCCATGGGTTGCGAAAATGACAGGAGAAAGTCAAAGATGTATAATTTAGAGATATATATTTCATTGAATATAACTATTATTGATTGGGGTTTCCATTTTTTCCATGTGTCGCTTTGAGTTCTAGGGTTTTCTCTTTGAGATAATAATAATTTAGAAAGATACATTTCACATTTTTTACTACCAATTATTACATAGCGGGAAAATTCCCTCCAATTTTTCATTATAGAAGAAGTAAAAAATAAAGAAAGAATCCTATATTTTATTATATATCATATGTTGTATTATATCCTATCCTTTAATTTAGAGATATTAAATACTATAATTCAAAAATATTATATCCTACAATATATAATATATCACATCTTAAAGACAGAATCCAATAATATTACGTGTGAATAATAATTTAGAGATGTCATATCTATAATTTAGAGATGTATTGCAATTTGCATTATGTAGTATTATTTTATATTATTTTATATTATTATTTCTTTGAACGAAAGAGTTTGTTTTGTATATAAAACTAGTATTTAATTTTAGGGTTAGAATGAGATGTTATTTTTGTAAATATACAATAATTGGAATCTGATTTGTACTTCGGTCATTAATTTTTTTTTTATTATTTAACTACTTATGTGATTTGTTAGAGATTATTTTTTATGACCTATTTATAAATGACATATAATGGGTGTCAAATTGAAATGATATTTTTTAGGCAAATTTACAAAATGCCCCCTAATTTTATTGGATATTCCAAAAAACCCTTTATTTTTTTGGAACCTCCAGAGAAACTCCTATACCAATTTTTTTTATCTCTTGATATATAGATATTTTACAACATAAACATATTATTTTTAGAATAATATAATAATTATATATTATATTTAGAATAATATAATAATTATATATTATATTGAATATTAATTATATATTGAAAGTGCAATGCATTGACGTGGAAATCATATTATTTTTTTATCTCGTGATTTGCGTAACTAGTATTGAAAGTGCAATGCATTGACGTGGAAATCATTTTTAGAATAATATAATAATTATATATTATATTGAATATTAATTATATTACTATAATTCTTATGTATGATAATTATATTAGTTATATTGAATATTAATCATTTTTAGAATAATAGATATAATATATTATTATATATAATTTCCATGCTCAAATATATTAACAATTTGTTAATTTGACAACAAATTAATAATTTGAATAAATATATCATTAATTTTGAAAATATTTGTCCTGCTCAAATTTCATGTTTTCAATTTTTGAAAATATTTATCAAATTTTCGAATCTAATTTTGAAAATATTCACCAAATTTCATGTTTTTAACTTTTCATGAATGAAAATATTTAGAGACCCGCCCAACTTTTGGTCTTGGAAAGAAAGTCAGAAACCCTAATATTTCCCCTGCTCCCGCTCTCTCTCGCTCCCTTATTTTCGCCCAAAAACCATCTCACCCTCCTCTCTCTCTCTTCTCTCTCTCTCTCTCTCTCGTGCACACCAAGGAGCGATAGCCTCAGTGTAGCCACCACGACGCCACGCTGACAGCAGCTACAAGCACGCCGCCATGCCACCCTAGATGAACCTGAGACCTCGTCCTTGAAGTAATTTGTTCCACTCGCCATCACCCAAACCCTTGAATTTACTCACTCTGGAGCCTCTACTCGCCATCGCCAGACAAAGAATACTAGGGTTCTTGCGAGCAAAGGTAATTGGTTGATTTGTTTTGTTATTTACTGTGTTTGTAAGTTTTTTCGTTGTTCTCGACGCAAATTAGATACATTTTTGGTATAATTTAGGGTTGGTTTAGTGGGAGTAATGTTGTTTTACTTCGATTGAACTCATTAATGCTCTGTGGAGCGAAATATGTTTTGCTTAGTTGTTTGCTTTACTCATTAGCATTCCCTAATTTTACAGTGTTATCACCGAGCTATTCAATGTAGATAGCTCGCAGAAGCTTTTTTCATCGCTCGAGCCTTTTCTTCGTAGAAAGGCATTTCTTTTCGAGCCTATTTCTTTTCGAATCATTTTTAAGATTTTGATTTGAGTTCAATTTCGTTCTTTTCAAATCTTAGGGTTATTTTCATAGAAAGGCATGATATTTTATTGGACTGCTCCGATGAGTTATTTCGATGATCTGGGAATCTTTTGTGACTGGTATGAAGCCTTCCGTTTTCATTTTTTTTTGCTTCAATTGGTATCGCAAATGGAGGTACACAATATATTGCATACGATAGTGGATTTGTAATTGTTTCTCATATTATAACATTACTTTCATATTTTTTAATCAACGAAAAAGCTATCTCTTTTGGTTATTTCTTCAATTCAGCAGATTTAGCTCAGAGGCCACGTCACCCAGTCATGCTGCCTATGGCCTTGCCTGCCAATTCTGCTTCGAATAAGCCCTTTCATCGAACAATGTATACTTTAGTTTTCTTTTCCTTAATTAATAATTAGGTTTTCGGTTGATTCTCATGGTTATTCATTTATTTCACGTTAATACTATTTTAGTTCGTTCATCTCGAGACTAATTGTAATTGATTGCACGATTTCTAAATGTCAGGAATGGTTGCTTTTCGCAAAAAGGGGTTTAATTGCGGTTCTGAGCTTCTTCATATTTTCGCATATTGCAGTTGCAGGGGCTTATTTGAAAATTTCCTCAGAAGGTAGTTATAATTATTTTTATTGAAGGGGCCTTAATTGCAGATTTAGAGTCGGAATTATCACGAATAGTACAATTTGCAAATATGTCCCTGCATATTAGTAAAATTAATAATTTATTATATTGTGTACTAGATGCATTGGCGGATCCATACATCAAATATGTTGTGAACATAGAGAGAGTCCATTTCGAAACCTTGAGGTAAGCAAGCTTCCTTGGTTTTATATTAAAAAACGAAGGGGGCGAGAAGGGCCTCCAGCCGTACCAGTCAACGATCTAGCAATGTTCGGTTGATACAGTTGGGCACTTACTACCGGTACATTGACGTGGTGAAAACTGACGCACTGAGTATCACAGCACAAGATGGAAATGGAAAATATAAAAGAATGGTACATGGAAACATTATATACATTTCTTGATTGTTGTACTAATTAGAGTTCCCTTTTTTGTACATGCAGAACCGGTTCCCAAATGAGGAGCACGTGTACAAGTCCTTCCTTGGCATTCTTAACTTGTACTGCAAGGAGAACAAGAGCATTCAAGACATGTACAGAAAATTTGAAATGCTTTTCGAGCACCATCATGGTTTTCTTTTTAAAAACCCGTAGGTATCACCATCCTGATTTACTCGAAGAGAACAAGACCATGTCTTGATTTAATGTTGTTATATTTAATTTCGAATTGTTAATGATTATTTTGTATTCATGTAATAAATTCAAGATTAAAATTAATGTCATGTATTTGTATATTTATATGATATGATATATTTTTGTATTTTGGTATAATTTTATAATTAAAAAAGAATATGAATAGTGTTCTATAACCTTACTTAAATGTCGGCATTTATACATAGAACAAGAAGTGAGGAGAAGGCAGTTTACCTTTTCGTTGCTCTCAGAAGTGTTCTAGGGCGATTTATTGCTGCCCTCATTAGGGTTTCAAAACTCTACTTTCGCCATGAGAGGAGATTTCGCCGTGAGAGCAGAAGAGAAAGGGAATAAACACTCAAAGAACGAACATGGGAGAGAGAGAGAGAGAGAGAAGAGAGAGAGAGAGAGAGAGAGAGAGAGAGAGAGAGAGAGAGAGAGAGAGAGAGAGAGAGAGAGAGAGAGAGAGAGCTGTGAGTGGATTTATCTAAGTATACTGAAAAATGTTTTAGAAGGAAAGTTCCCTCCAATATTTTTGCTAACTAACATTGAAAAGATAATTTAGAGGGAAACTTTTTTCTAATTTTTTGCTAATCTTTTTATCACATTTTAGTTCATATAAAAACTTCAATTAAAAAAATAAAAAACCTAATCCTAAAAATTAATATTTGTCAAATTAAGACTTGTGTAAATTAATTGTAATATTATATGAAAAAAATGTATGCTCTTATATTGTGCAACAGTTAAGGCATTTAATATATTTGCCGGTAATCAACGACCAAATTTAGTCCAAATTATTTTTCATTTTATTTGTCAATCATTTTGCGACAATTTGTTCGTCACAAAATATACTGACTTACGGACTTAATCGTGTTTTGTGACTAACTTAGTAGCAAATAAAAAACTTTGTCCCAATAAATTATTATATTTTGGGACAAACAAATATCAGTCGCTAATAATGTCATACAGTGACAAAATTTACTTGGTCGCTAGGATTTTCGTAGCTAATGAAACTTTTTGTAGTAGTGTAGTGTAGCAACAATATTTTAATTTTCGGGTCATTCGGGTCGTGAGTTTCGGGTCATTCGGGTCATGAGTTTCGGGTCATTTGGGTTTCGGGTTAGTTCGGGTTTCGGGTCGTTCGGGTTTCGGGTCATTCGGTTTCGGGTCGATTTCGGGTTCGGGTCATTCGGTTTCGGGTCGATTTCGGGTTCGGGTCATTCGGTTTCGGGTCGATTTCGGGTTCGGGTCGATTTCGGATTCGGGTCATTCGGTTTCGGGTCGATTTCGGGTTCGGGTCATTCGGTTTCGGTTTCGGGTTCGGGTTCGGGTTCGGGTCGTTGACTTTTCAATATTTTCGGGTCGGGTCGGGTTCGGGTTCGGGCGGGTCGGGTCATTTTTCGGGTCGGGTCAGATTTTGCCAGCTCTAGGCTGTTTGGCAAGGAGAACTGGTAGAGTGGAATCGGATTACAAGGTGAAGGAGAATAATATTCTAGAATTGAATGTTTAAATTATAATATGCTGAAAAGTGTAGTTTTCTGTTTGATTGTGCAAAAAATTCTGGAATTTTAGAAATTTATTATTATTATAACATTAGCACTTATAATGTAATTATATAATAATAACTAAGATGATTACGTTGTATTTATAATATCCATAATATTATAATTAATGCAACATTATATAATAATATATAATCTTTAATTATACGAAAATAATAATATAATAATTATTGTTATATTATATAGTAACTATATTATAATAATAAAATAATTTTATTATAATTATTATATCAATATAATACATTATAATAATAATATTATGTTGTAATATTATTAAATGCATTGTTCTACTATTACAATATTGCATTTATCCATATAGTATTATTATTATAAATTTATAATACTGCATAATATATTATATTAATTATATAATCTAATTATTATTTATTATATTATTATAATAGTATATAATAGTATATTATTATAAGTTATCGAATTATACTCAAAATTGTAAAATGTTTTCTTTTATTCGGGAAACATAAAAATCTTAATTGAATTATTTTCTTCAAAAATTTGAAATGATCAATTTAACTAAAAAATATAATTATTCCAATATATATATATATATATATATATATATATATATATATTAGTTAATCTCATAATTATGTAATTATGAACCAAACCAAGAAAAATCCACATCATACATGATATATATCTATATCACAAAAGACATCATAGTACGACAAAAGAGAGAGAGAAGTATAATAACTTGCATGATGGGACACTAATCTTTTCCAGACATTTGGCGCTTCATGTTTTTGGAGAATTCAACTTTGCAAGTCTAATGAGGGGAAATATATTCCTGCAAAACTTACTCCCCTTTAAACCTAGTTGCCAAACAAGAAATACTAAATTGCTGGATTTTATAATCAAATTCCCACTCAATCCATTTTTAGAGGGCACAATCCATTTTTTGTGGTGTGTTCATCTTTTCGGAAATTAATAATTCTACGATTCATTTGAATGTCCAAATTAAAAGATGATGAAAAATATATTTTTTGTTTGGATATTTACAAAATTTTAGAATTTTGTTATCGAAAATGCAAAAAATAATGTTTCAATAAAACTAATAAAATATAAAATATTATCATAATATTACTATTATTATGTTACTATGTTATTATAATATTATTATTGTGTTATTATAATATTATTATAACAATATTAGTTTGAAAAAATTAATCATATTATTGCAATTCAAAATTATCATAATATTATTAATTATAATAATATAATAATATTAATTGTAATAATATTAATATATTATATTAATACTAATATTAATTTATTAATATTACATTAATATTAATTTATTAATATTACATTAATATTAATATGTTAATATATTAATACGGTTATAATAATACTATTAATTAGTATATTCATATGATATAATATTATAATCTTAACATATTAATATTTTAAAATAATATCTTTATACTAATATATTCTTATATTAATATATTATAATCTTAACATATGTTGCAATAATATTAACAATTTATTATTATTATTATTATTATTATTATTATTATTATTATTATTATTATTATTACATAATATTTATTATAATATTATTGTAATACTAACTAATAATGTATTAATAATTAATAATTAATATATTATATATTAATATAAATATATTATAATAATATAAATATTATTATATTATTAAATAATATTAATTATAATATATTATAATTATTATATAATTTATATTGATTTAATAATTAGAGGAAGTTGTTCCATTTTGACACTCCAACTTTTATTGGAGTTGAAATTTGCAACAAAATTGGAATAATGAGATGTTTCACCATTTAATTTCCTTCCAAATTCCATCTGTCAAACAACAAATTTGCATATTAAGAATCACAAGATCCAATTCAATCTCTAATTCCATTCCTCCAAAACACCTCCTTAATAAAATGAAAAATATTATTTTTGGATATGTATATATGCTTTGTTTTAAAAAGAATATACAGTACTTCACTTCACTATTTGAGTAAATTCACAAATTACAAGAATAAATGACCCAAATTGCAAATAAATTGTATGATCTAGTAGTATTTATGGATGCTTGTTTTATAATATTTTTTAAAAAAGGGGAATTGGGACCTATTCAAAGCTTGTCAATCCAATAAAACAAAAAATAGATTAAATGTCATGTCTAAGAACTAAAATAAAAATATAATTGAACGCCAAAAAAGGAAAGTCGAAATGAAAAACGGGGGAGCCAAGTAGAGAAAAGATGTAACGAGCGACATTGTCACAGGTAACGAACGCCGATAATGCTTCGTCAAAAGGAATGACGAAAAGAAGAACATAAAAATGGAGATTAAACAAATATCATTAACGAATCAAAAGTGAGTTTAACTATCAGTCTGCCCCCTTGTAAGAGAGCGGCAACTAAGAAGAAAAATCAAGGAAAGAGGAGATATCGAAATCAAACGACATATCAACGACCTACACAAAAAATATGCAGTTAGCCGCACCATCTCGCCAAAAAACATTTACCAAGAAGACGTATCAAGAGTAAAAAAAAAAATTGATCACCACAAAACAAACATTTGTTAAGAGTCTTGGGCTATCTTGTCGGAGATCGACAACTAAAGAACGCCTATATAATAGAAAAAAAAAGCGTCATCCAAAAAAAAAATGGAAATAACTTAAGTTGTTGTGTCATGATACGTTAAGTCGGCGAATATTCCAATTCAAGACGAAAACACCCATTATTATAGCTCATAAAGTGATACACGAAGCCATTAGTTGAAGAAAAATCAGCTACTAATTTGTTGGGATTTTGGTGATTGATTTATTGAATTTATGATAGAGAGATTATATGGTTCGGAATTGAAGATATTTAGCAAAGACAAATATAAAATTAGACAAAGAAATAGAGTGATGATATTCACCCCTCTTAGAATTCACTAACATAATTAATTTGTTGACATTCTATTAAATGTTAATGATAAATCGTGATAATTTAATTTTTGTCAATCTATATAAGATAAGTAGGAAAAAATATTCAATGTTTCATATATAATTAATATTTTTAATATTTCTAAGGGATCGTTTGGCACGTAGAAATAGTATTTTTGTGACGAGGATATTGTAAGATTATTTAACGAGGTTTATAAAAACATTCATTGTATTTTTAGTGAAGGATGTCATAGGTGTACGAATTCTTAAAAAAGACATTGTAAGAATTGCTACATCAAATAAGGTGCGTATTTGAAACGAAAATCATTTCAGAAATCCGGTGTTTGTTTTTACATCACTATTATCTACAACTATCGTTGTCGCATTTATTGTCTTGGGATCCGTTTATATGTATTTGTCGTATAAATCTGAGTATTGAAGTTTTTTGTTAAGTTAGATTTTCACATTTAAGGTATATGATTAATAGAGTTTCACATTTAGGACTCAATCTTTTGATGTATGGTCATAATTTTTTTATGTTTGTTTTTGTTATTTTTGTTGTGAATCATTATGTTTCGGTGCGAAAATCCAATAAAACATAACATGTTTGTAGGATTTTTCTTTTTGTCTTGCTATTAAATGATGCAGCTTAATTGTTTAATGAAAATTTTTCTTTTGGTTTCAATGTATATGCAAATCTCATGCAATTCAGGTCGACATATAAAAATAGTTCTACATTAGTTTCGACCAAAACAATTGCTCAAACCCACATTTAACTGGAGAATATTCGAATATTCCATCCACATTTAACTGAAAATATTCCAATATTCCAATATTTTTGGTATGAAGTGCTTATAGGTAACCGCATATTCGAATATTTCTGGATATGAACTCAGAATAATTTGTTTTGGTATGAAGTCGGAATAATTTATTTTGGTACAATTCAGAATAATTTTTTTGGTATGAACTGCTTGAATATTTCTGGAAATGAACTCAGAATAATCTAATTTAAGTATGATCTGAGTATAACTTATTTTCGTTCAATCACAAATTGCATCTTTAAGTTCATAGTTCAATAACCAAATTGCATAGTTCAATCACTGAAACAATGGCAGGAATGGTAGGAGTACTAGGTACATGTCCAGTTCCCCGTCCGTCTCCACCACCCAAACCGTCTCCACCACCGACAGCTTGAGATCAAAAGTAATTTGATGGCTCGAAATTTGGTAATAAGTAGTAAGTAGTTGGTTTGATAATATGACTAGATGATTAGCGATCCACATAAATATTATTAGTCTTGCGGTTACAAGTAATTGATGGTTTGATAATAAGATTTGATGATTAGCTATCCACATAATGACATAAATATTATTAGTCCTGCTATAATTTTTATTTTGTTTAAAACAACTTTGTAAACATTATATCTATTTGAATGAAAATTTCATTACTGGTTAATTAATCTTGCGTTAATCAAAATTCTACAATTCATTATGAGCCATTCTTTTTTATCCAAATTGTTCCACGAATCTGATATGGCACCGGTTAGTGTGTCACGTCAGACAAACCAATCTCATTCAATTAATTTGATTGATCTCCTAAAAACAAAACCCATGTGCGAAATGGAGAGAGAGGCTTAAATACAATTTACAGTGTGGTGACTCCGAATACGATACGCCTACCGAGATGAAAGCACTGAAAAAAAATTGCTCAGTCCATCTTTATAACTTACAACCTCCAATCATTCAATAACTTTATTAATTTATATATATTTGTATATGCAAATCTCATGCAATTCACGTCAACATATACAAATAGTTCGACATTAGTTTCGACCAAAACAATTACTCAAACCCACATTTAACTAGAGAATATTCGAATATTCCACCCACATTTAACTAAAAATATTCCAATATTCCAATATTTTTGGTATGAAGTGCTTATAGGTAACCGAATATTCGAATATTTCTGGATATGAGCTCAGAATAATTTGTTTTGGTATGAAGTCGGAATAATTTGTTTTGGTACAATTCAGAATAATTTTATTTGGTATGAACTGCTTGAATATTTCTGGAAATGAACTCAGAATAATCTAAATTAAGTATGAACTGAGTATAACTTATTTTGGTTCAATCACAAATTACATCTTTAAATTCATAGTTTAATAACCAAATTTCATAGTTCAATCACCGAAGCAATGGCAGGAATGGTAGGAGTACTAGGTACATGTCCAGTTCCCCGTCCGTCTCCACCACCCGAACCGTCTCTACCACCCAAACCGTCACCACCACCGACAGCTTGAGAACATGAGAAGTAATTTGATGGCTCGAAATTTGGTAATAAGTAGTAAGTAGTTGGTTTGATAATATGACTAGATGATTACCGTTCCACATAAATATTATTAGTCATGCGGTAATAAATAATTGATGGTTTGATAATCTGATTGGATGATTAGCTATCCTCATAATGACATAAATATTATTAGTCCTGCTGCAATTTTTATTTTGTTTAAAACAACTATGTAAACAGTATATCTATTTGAATGAAAATATCATTACTAGTTAATTAATCTTGCGTTAATCAAAATGCTGCAATTCATTAAGAGCCATACTTTTTTTTTATCCGAATTGTTCCACGAATCTGATGTGGCACCTGTTAGTGTGCCACGTCAGACAAACCAATCTCATTCAATTAATTTGATTGATCTCCTAAAAACAAAATTCATGTGCGAACTGGAGAGTGAGGCTTACATACAATTTACATGTGTGGTGCCGCCGAATACGATACCCCTACCGAGATGAAAGCACTGAAAGAAAATTGCTCAGTCCATCATTATAACTTACAACCTCCAATCATTCAATAACTTTATTAATTTATATATATTTGTATATGCAAATCTCATGCAATTAACGTCGACATATACAAATAGTTCGACTTTAGTTTCGACCAAAACAATTACTCAAACCCACATTTAACTGGGGAATATTCGAATATTCCACCCATATTTAACTGAAAATATTCCAATATTCCTATATTTTTGGTATGAAGTGCTTATAGGTAACCGCATATTTGAATATTTCTGGATATGAACTCAGAATATATTTTTTTGGTATGAAGTCGGAATAATTTATTTTGGTACAATTCAGAATAAATTTTTTTGGTATGAACTGCTTGATTATTTTTGAAAATGCACTCAGAATAATCTAAATTAAGTACGAACTGAGTTGAACTTATTTTCGTTCAATCACAAATTGCATCTTCAAATTCATAGTTCAATAACCAAATTTCATAGTTCAATCACTCAAGCAATGGCAGGAATGGTAGGAGTACTAGGTACAAGTCCAGTTCCCCGTCCGTCTCCACCACCCGAACCGTCTCCACCACCCAAACCGTCTCCACTATTGACAGCTCGAGATCAGAAGTAATTTAATGGCTCGAAATTTGGTAATAAGTAGTAAGTAGTTGGTTTGAAAATATGACTAGATGATTAGCGATCCACATAAATATTATTAGTCCTGCGGTAATAAGTAATTGATGGTTTGATAATATGATTGGATGATTAGCTATCCACGTAATGACATAAATATTATTAGTCCTGTTATAATTTTTATTTTGTTTAAAACAACTATGTAAACAGTATATCTATTTGAATGAAAATATCATTACTGGTTAATTAATCTTGCGTTAATCAAAATTCTGCAATTCATTATGAGCCATACTTTTTTTTATCCGAATTGTTCCACGAATCTGATGTGGCACCTGTTAGTGTGCCACGTCGAACAAACCAATATCATTCAATTAATTTGATTGATCTCCTGAAAACAAAACACATGTGCGAACTGGAGAGAGAGGCTTAAATACAATTTACATGTGTGGTGCCGCCGTATACGATACCCCTACCGAGATGAAAGCACTGAAAGAAAATTGCTCAGTCCATCTTTATAACTTACAACCTCTAATCATTCAATAACTTTATTAATTTATATATATTTGTATATGCAAATCTCATGCAATTCACGTCGACATATACAAATAGTTCGACATTAGTTTCGACCAAAACAATTGCTCAAACCCACATTTAACTGTAGAATATTCGAATATTCCACCCACATTTAACTGAAAACACTACAACATACACACTGTTTTGGTACGGGCAAAAACCGTCCCAATAATACTTTTGCTACGGTAGGCTGTCCCAAAAGACCTGTACCAACCGGGGGCGTACCTGTCAGCTACGGGCCGTCCCAATATGACTTTTGGGACGGTGATATGTGGGACGGGCCGTCCCAA
Source organism: Luzula sylvatica (assembly GCA_946800325.1). Lineage (NCBI taxonomy): Eukaryota > Viridiplantae > Streptophyta > Magnoliopsida > Poales > Juncaceae > Luzula > Luzula sylvatica. The sequence goes on along the minus strand of OX326957.1, from coordinate 2,746,570 downwards.
ATTTATGGTTGACGTGACTGTGTTCAGAGTAGTACGTGTCAGGGTTTTTCCTACGGGCCGTCCCAAATGCTTCACGTGTTTGCTACGGGCCGTCCCAAATTGATGGTTGACGTGACTGTGTTCAGAGTAGTACGTGTCAGGGTTTTTGCTACGGGCCGTCCCAAATCCTTGCGCCACGTGTCAGCTCTACCCAATTTATTAATTATATATTTATATATTCAATTATTATTTAATAATTATATATTTATATATTCAATTATTATTTAATAATTTTATATTTATATATTCAATTATTATTTAATAATTTTATATTTATATATTTATATATTTAATAGTTTTATATTTATAATTTTATATTTATATATTTAATTATTATCTAATAATTATATATTGATATATTTAATTATATAATTATATATATAATTATATAATTATATATATAATTATATATAATTATATAATTATATATATAATTATATATAATTATATAATTATATATAATTATATAATTATATATATAATTATATATAATTATATAATTATATATATAATTATATAATTATATAATTATATAATTATATAATTAAATATATAATTATATATTTAATTAAATATAATTATATAATTATTTAATTATATATAATTATATAATTATTTAATTATTTAATTATATATAATTGTATATATAATTATATAATTGTATATATAATTATATAATTATTTAATTAGGAAATTATGAACATAAAAAAAAAACAAACGAACAAAAACAAACAAAAAATCCCAACAATTCGACAGACACAAACCACAATTCGACCAACACAAACCACAATTCGACATACACAAACCACAAACATACAAACCACAAACATAAATTCTTACAAACACAAATCTCTCACAAACTTACTACAAATGGAGGTCATCTTCATCATCAGGCGGCGCGAAGAACGGATTCGTAATCATATCCTAAACAAAACAAAAAAACAGTTTCGATGAACTATATATATATACTATAATAATTTATTATTTATGTATATACTTACATTCCAATTCTGTGGCCGTGGCTACATGTTGCAAGAGAGGGCGAGAGGGAGATTAGGCTTCTAAGAGAGGCTGAGGGCGAGAGGGAGATTTGAGATTATTTAGAGAGCACGAGGGCGACGGTTATTAGGGTTTAGAGATGGGAGAGGGGGCTGGGAGGGGGAAGACAGAGTGAGGGTGAGAGAGAGAGAGGGAGAAAAGAAGAGAGTAATGAGACAACGTATAAATATTTGGGGCGGGCCGTAGGAAAGGCTTTTGGTACGGGTATAATGCTTTGGCACGGGCCGTAGGAAACTCAAAAGCTGACCCGTCGTACGAGGCGCGGGAATTTGGGACGGTGTCCTGTTTTGCTACGGGCCGTAGGAAATTCAAAAACAGACACGTGGCACGAGGCGCGGGAATTTGGGATGGTTCCCTGTTTTGGTACGGGCCGTAGGAAATTCAAAAGCTGACACGTCGTACGAGGCGCGGGAATTTGGGACGGTGCCCTGTTTTGCTACGGGCCGTAGGAAATTCAAAAACAGACACGTGGCACGAGGCGCCGGAATTTGGGACGGTGCCCTGTTTTGCTACGGGCCGTGAGAAATTCAAAAGCTGACACGTCGTACGAGGCGCGGGAATTTGGGACGGTGTCTTGTTTTGCTACGGTCCGTAGGAAATTCAAAAGCAGACACGTGGTACGAGGCGCGGGAATTTGAATATTTTGGGACGGGGCTTCAATGTTGGAACGGGCCGTCGCTTAAGGTTGGGACGGGGTTTCAGATTTGGTACGGGCCGTTGCTTCAAATTGGGGCGGGGCTTCGGTGTTGGTACGGGCCGTAACTAATATGTGGGACGGGGAATACATGTTGGGACGGGCCATCCCAAATTGTTGGGACGGTATATCCTTTTTCCTACGGTCCCGTAGTTAATTAGGTACGGTTCTTGGGACGGCCCGTACCAATAGGACTGAGATTTTGCTACGGCCCGTCCCCAAATGGCTGATATGTTGTAGTGAAATATTCCAATATTCCAATATTTTTGGTATGAAGTGCTTATAGGTAACTGCATATTCGAATATTTTTGGTATGAAGTCGGAATAATTTATTTTGGTACAATTCAGAATAATTTTTTTGGTATGAACTGCTTGAATATTTCTAGAAATGAACTCAGAATAATCTAATTTAAGTATGAACTGAGTATAACTTATTTTCGTTCAATCACAAATTGCATCTTTAAGTTCATAGTTCAATAACCAAATTTCATAGTTCAATCACAAAAACAATGGCAGGAATGGTAGGAGTACTAGGTACATGTCCAGTTCCCCGTCCGTCTCCACCAGCCGAACCGTCTCCACCAGCCGAACCGTCTCCACCACCCAAACCGTCTCCACCACCGACAGCTTGAGATCAAAATTAATTTGATGGCTCGAAATTTGGTAATAAGTAGTAAGTAGTTGGTTTGATAATAAGTAATTGATTATGAGCCACATAATGACATAAATATTATTAGCTATCCACATAAATATTAATTTGATGGCTCGAAATTTGATTAGCTATCCACATAAATATTATTAGTCTTGCGGTAATAAGTAATTGATGGTTTGATAATAAGATTGGATGATTAGCTATCCACATAATGACATAAATATTATTAGTCCTGCTATAATTTTTATTTTGTTTAAAACAACTTTGTAAACATTATATCTATTTGAATGAAAATATCATTACTGGTTAATTAATCTTGCGTTAATCAAAATTCTGCAATTCATTATGAGCCATTCCTTTTTTATCCGAATTGTTCCACGAATCTGTTGTGGCACTTGTTAGTGTGTCACGTCAGACATACCAATCTCATTCAATTAATTTGATTGATCTCCTAAAAACAAAACTCATTTGCGAAATGGAGAGAGAGAGGCTTAAATACAATTTACATGTGTGGTGCCGCCGTATACGATACCCCTACCGAGATGAAAGCATTGAAAGAAAATTGCTCAATCCATCTTTATAACTTACAACCTCCAATCATTCAATAACTTTATTAATTTATATATTTGTATATGCAAATCTCATGCAATTCACGTCGACATATACAAATAGTTCGACATTAGTTTCGACCAAAACAATTACTCAAACCCACATTTAACTGGAGAATATTCAAATATTCCACCCACATTTAACTGAAAATATTCCAATATTCCAATATTTTTGGTATGAAGTGCTTATAGGTAACCGCATATTCGAATATTTCTGGATATGAGCTCAGCATAATTTTTTTTGGTATGAAGTCGGAATAATTTGTTTTGGTACAATTCAGAATAATTTTTTTTTGGTATGAACTGATTGAATATTTCTGGAAATGAACTCGGAATAATCTCAATTAAGTATGAACTGAGTATAACTTATTTTCGTTCAATCACAAATTGCATCTTTAAATTCATAGTTCAATAACCAAATTTTATAGTTCAATAACTGAAGCAATGGCAGGAATGGTAGGAGTACTAGGTACATGTCCAGTTCGCCGTCCGTCTCCACCACCCGAACCGTCTCCACCACCCAAACCGTCTCCACTACTGACAGCTCGAGATCAGAAGTAATTTGATGGCTCGAAATTTGGTAATAAGTAGTAAGTAGTTGGTTTGAAAATATGACTAGATGATTAGCGATCCACATAAATATTATTAGTCCTGCGGTAATAAGTAATTAATGGTTTGATAATATGATTGGATGATTAGCTATCCACATAATGACATAAATATCATTAGTCCTGCTATAATTTTTATTTAGTTTAAAATAACTATATAAACAGTATATCTATTTGAATGAAAATATCGTTAATTAATCTTGCGTTAATTAAAATTCTGCAATTCATTATGAGCCATTTTTTTTTATCCGAATTGTTCCACGAATCTAATGTGGCACCTGTTAGTGTGCCACGTCAGACAAACCAATCTCATTCAATTAATTTGATTGATCTCCTAAAAACAAAACTCATGTGCGAACTGGAGAGTGAGAGAAAGATAAAGAGAGAGAATGAGGAAGAGCTAGAAACAGATCCGGCCATGGATCGCGAAAGAGAAAGAGAAAGAGCGAGAGAGGGATATCGCTATGGATCGAGAAAGATAAGGAGAGAACAGAGACAGATCTGGTCATGGATCGTGAAAGAGAGCGAGTGAATGAGTTCGCCGGAGAAGCATCTCAAGAGACGGAGAATTGCAGAAGTAAGCGAGAGACAGAGATTGGTTGATCTTCGCATTTCAGTGCTGTAAGATGGATAATTGCTTGATTGAGCTTGGATCCTTCTCTGAAGACCGTGAGCGAGCGAACCACTGCAACGAACCTCAATTCAGGAGAATCCAATTCAATTCAGCAAAAACGAAATTAATCCCAAATTCGCTTAAGAGTTCTTACAACCAGTGTTCATACATATTCAAAAACATAAAACTTCTCTCTCCTCTCTCTAACAACTTAACTTCCTCTCTCTCACGTCCAGACAAGCTGTCAGAGGAATATTCTTCTGTTAACCAACAACTCCATCCACGAGCTGACACGTGTTCCTCCCCTAATGGTCCTCCTTCCTCCAATTAACTTCAGCCACGTATCATCTTCTTTAACTAACGAACTTCCCCTCTCACTCTCTGCCACGTGCTCTACTTAACTACCATACTGAATGTAAATATGCAATTAAGTCCTCTTATTTATTTATATTACAAACTACTTAAAGTTCCTCACAACCACCACTGCAGATTGTTGCAAAAGCTACTCAAAGTTAGTGTGTTAATGAAGAAGCAACACCACTGGTGCCACCGGTAATTTGTGTTAATCGTCAAATGTTTCAACCAATTTGTTGATTCTTCAATTTTCGTACTTTTATTTAATCAATTATTGATTTTAATGTTAAATTATTGAATGAACTGTTAATGCATGGGGTTTTACTGGCGAATTCGGTACTGTTTTTTGTATTTTTATTTTGTACTTTTTTTGCTGCAAAGTTCTGGTATCTTGTTCATTGCTGGAGACGGATATAATAACGAAGCTTGAGAATCCACATAATCGCTCAAGATTTCTGGTGAATCAATTGCTGGTATCGTACTCATTTAAGCTTAATTTTGCATGTTTTTTTTTTAGTTCATACTTCATGGTTAACCGAATTTCTATAATTCACTCTAATTAATGGTTCATTCGATGAATTTCCTCATTGCTGAGAATCGCTGATTTGGGTTAACTGATCTTAGGGTTCATTGGTGTTTATTATTAATGCTTGTTGCAGTTAATTAGTGTTTTGTGTTTGTAATTTATGAGGTGTTTATTTGTATTTTTTTTTTATAATTGGAGGTGAAGTAGAGAGCAGAGAAGGGGGCTCGTGAAGCGGGAAAGGACATATTTACCCCTCTCTGGGGGGACTTGATCGAATATGTGACGACTACTCTTAAGTGGGTTTTAATGTTAACATGTGTAATTGATTAAATTGTTTCACTGCTAAGTTAGGTCATTTTTCAAAATTAATTGGTTTTGAAGTGGTATATGTTGTTGATTCCTCGATTTTTGTTTTTCTATTTAATCAATTATTGATTTTAATGTTAATTATTGAATTAAATGTTCATTGATAGGGTTTTACTGGTGATTTCGATACTGTCATTGGATTGCTTTTTTGTGCTCTTTTGCTGCAGATTTCTGGCGAATCCACCGAATCGTTCGAGAGAGACGGATCGAGCAAGTACCTTAATGATGATAACATGGGAGTTCCATGTTTAATTTGTAATGATCACATGGTAATGGAGTGATTAAATGATTATTGTACCGGCAAAATAATGACTTTACGATCAAAGTAATTAGAGTACGTGTTAATTGGGACATTTGTGACTTAACTGGTATATATCTTAATTGATGTTAATTGAGTTGAAATTGAGTTGCCGATTTTAAGTTACCATTTGAGGGGGTGTTTGGATTGGGGGTAATAAAGGAAGGTAGTTAGTAGTACTAACTGCTGCAATTAACTTTTCTCTCAACTTTCGCTTCCTCTCAATTACACACCTACTCAAAACTAATCGCTTTCTTTACGGATATTCATGCCTTTCATATAATACCTAATTAACTTTTATTGGAATCTCAAAAAATGGAATGTTAAAAATCTCCAACAAAAAAAATACTCAAGAAACAATCAATATTTAGGGCATGTTTGGATGATCGTATTTAAAATTACATGAAGTAAATTAACCTTCCGCAAGTCGACTTTCCGAAATTGCACTTCAAATTTTAATGTTTGGATTCACGAAAATGAAACTACTGGATTTATAGTATTTTATGTTTGGGTTGATGTAATTCAATAATGAATTTCAAATTTATATGTACTAAAATTTTCAAATAAATGTAACCATTCATTATTTGACATAAGTTTTTAATTGAACCAAGAAACTAATAATCATTCAAAACATAATCATAAATAAATTATACCACCACATTACAATCCAAAAAAAAAATTAATCAGAAATTGATCTTTTTAATAGAACAATAATGCAGGAATTGAACCAATTAATTCATCGCAAATTTATTATAGAATTTATGCACAAAACATACTGCCCCAATTTTATTTTTTTAAATCACCACTTACTATCATAATTATGCATAACTGAAATTTAGATAAGACTCAAAACATAAACTATCGAGATTAAACTATTTCCTTTCGAAATGCTTCAATTCAACCGATGTGCTTAATTGAAATTAGACTTCAGTGTCCGAACAAACAATAAAGGGGATCGAGCCATTGCGTGGAATAAATCTCTTGAGAAATAAAAAAATATGTTACATGGATTAATTAGTCTTAAGTGTCAGAACAAATAATAAAGGGATCAAGTCATTACATGGATTAAATTTCTTAGAAATCATAATATATTACATGGATTAATTAGCCTTAAAATATGATACACCAATTCTAAAACATCAAAAAAAAAATTATTTTGTCATGTACGCAGACAGTAATTTAAGTGTTAGAACAAATAATGCACATATAAAAAATTTCCTAATTTCTTTTTCTGTTTTGACAAATAAAGATGTTACTTATCAAATATAAAAGGAGATCTTGATTGATTTATTGCTTGGAAATTAGAAATTTTCACAGAAGAAAAAAAAATCGACGAATCGGGAATCAATTTTATAGTTGGGAACTGAAACCCTAATAACAAGAAAACATCGATACTTAAAGAGTTGGAGGGGAGAGACGAGCAGAAGGAGGAGAGGGGCGGTGAGGCATTGGAGCAGGCAGAGGGGCGACGAGGTGGTTTAAATTTCTCCCGCCAAGTTATTTTTCTGCGGTATCTCCACTTCTCGTAGTTATGAGGGAATGTTGACTTACAGGAAAAAGGGATAACAATGAAGTATGAGTTGCAGTAATTTGATAAAATACATCAAACCAAACAATGTAAAATGGACTAATGCAGTAACTACAGTTACAAACTGCCACACTTACATCAAAACAAACATCCCCTTAGTGGAATCTCAAAAAAAATCATCAACAAATTTTACCTCATATATGGGGGTTCCTCGGCAAGCCAGAATATAAAATCAATTGTAACTAAATCAATTGTAACTAAAACCAACAAATAATTAAAATATATGGATGAGTAAACATTTCTTACAATAATTGTCTACATAATAAATTTTACAATTTTAATATATGATTTATTAATACTTTTTGGTTATTTGGTTTTATATTCTTCTTTTTATCTTCCAGTTACTATAGTTGACATTAAAAAAATACAACTTCATTTTGCTAGAATATAATCTCTTGATTATTTATAACTTATACATTTGTTATGCTTTAGACTTTATATTTACTAGAAGAAAAAAAACTGCAAGGTCAAAATTATAATCGCTATCTATATTTTTTAACTTTGACATTCATATTGACAAAGGTCATATATAATCTATAGACGAGTCCTGATAATAAGTCGTGAAATAAATTTATTTTGATACGTTATTATTATTATTTTTATAAAACAAAATTCATTTCAAATTATATATTAAAATGAAAATAAAATTACCCTACTTGCTGAGTAGCATGAGTACTATTTTTTTTTTTGCATAAACAACCCGTAGGTAAGCATGAGTACTATTTGGCACAAATGAAAATAAAGTTCTATTGATTATTTGGCACTTGGCATGCTCAATTAATCAAGTACGAACTCAAAATGAATGACAAGATTGATTTGCATGAACTAATTAAAAAGTAAGTGGGAGATTCTAGTGTAGACCTCTTTTTATTTTGAATGGTCGAGATTAGATCATGTAAATAAATTGAAAGGTTGTGATTACACTTGATACGGTAGATCATTTCTCAAAAAGGGCAGAATAGTAATTTACACACCCACTCTATCCATCTATCCAGTTGTTTTCCATTTCACCTTCTCTCTCGTTCTTTCCTTTTACTTCTTGTATCCGTTACCGTTTGAAATCAGAGAAAGAAAACACGGAGGGAGAAAAACTTAGCCACGGGATGTTAAGAGTATAATGGAGGCGTCCCTCGGTAGAATTAATGGAGGCGATAGTGTGTAAGTAATGGAAGTTGTTAGATCCAACGGTCACGATTAATATATCGTTGGATATCAATAATTAGAGTTGTATAGTTAATCTTATAAATATGACTCATTGTAAATCATTTCATTAATCAATACAACATCATTTCCTCAATCTTTTCTATAATTTATTATTGTATATAATTTTACATGGTATCAAGAGCATAAGGCAAACGTCAAGATCCTCAAGAAGATACAAGAAAGTGAGAGTGAACACGAGAATGAGAAGCTTGAAGGCAAACGCCGAAATTTCTCTTTCGATTTTTCGACTCTCAAAGTCTCAAGAAGATGCAAGAACGTGTAAAGAAGACACCAATCTAGTTCAAATTGACCGGTACCATATCCGTACCGGTACATCCAAACTTCAAATTGAAAATTTTCTCCCTATTTTCCGTGGATTTTCTTGAATTTCTTTCAACTTTCATAAAAAAAATTCTTTGAATAACCTTCTCAACAAACTTTTTTTTTTTCCCGCTCTAATAACCTTCTCAAATAATCCCATAATTCTAGAATATTTTGTATATAACCTCTTCGAGCAAATGCTCAAAAATAACCTTCTCAAATAATCTCATAATTCTAGAATATTTTGTATATAACCTCTTCGAGCAAACGCTCAAAAATAACATTCTCAATTAATCTCCTTTTCTCCCTAATAACCTTCTCAAATAATCCCATAATTATAGAATATTATAATCTTTCCAAGCAAACGCTCCCGAAAAACCTTTTTTTTTTTTCTTCTCAAAATAAATTTTCTGATTAGCAAACGCTAAAAATCGGAAAAACCAAAACAAAACAAACAAACAAAAAAAAAAAAAAAAATTCTGATTTTTAGCAGATTTCGAATTCTAAGATTCTTATAGAACCAGGAAAAATGAATACCAACCTTATTTTCTGGGTTCGGAACACAGTCTGAAATATCTTTCCCAGTTTTCTTATTCGGATTTTCTGAAAAATCGGTATAATAAATCCGGAACTCCAAATCCAACCCAACCCACGATCTCATCTCTCTCTCTCTCTAAAAACTCTTAATCTGTGAAAAGTTTCCTTTCTTCTTCAAGAATAGCTCTTTTTGTTGAGAAAACCAGCTCGGGTCACGAGTACAAAGTGAAGGACCTCTCTCAAGCTGATCTTGGCCGTCTCTAGATCGATCTTGCGGAGATTGAAATGCCGGGTTTGATGGCCTGCAGGACTGAATCTTGCGGAGATCTTGTGGTGAACGGCAACGGAGAAGACAACGAAAATTCGAGCATGAGAAGAAAGGAGGGAATCTGTGAGGGTCTTCTTGGAGATTCTCGGCTGGGATTCTTCTTTTAGTGCAACCGTTAAACCACGACGATCTGTTGAGAGTTGCTGGGAAGAAGAGATGCGTGTGCAGGTGATCTCAAACTCGCCAAACGAACGTAATCTATCGAAGTGGAGGCTGAATCGAAGTGCAGGTGATCTGCTTGGTTAATTCGGTGGGCTCGTCGGAGTGGAGGCTGCGAGATTGCGATCTGTGACGGGTGTGGCATGCGTCCAGTAGTGCACCGGGTCCAGAAGACCAACAAAATTTGGCCTCTATCTTGTCGCTCATAACGAAAGGGGCTCGTGTCAGGCGCGATAGAGAAATTCGATGGCGATGATTCTGACGTGATTGAGGCGATTTGAGAGGAGATATTGGGCGATTTGGAGTGGCGATTTGCTCGCGATTCATGATTGTGTTGTCGCCATGAGAGTGAAGAGTTGCCAAATGTCACGCGAATTCTCTGTTCTGACTTGAACGGCTATTAGTTTTGAGGCTGCAATTAATTCGGGCGAAATTGGAGAAGTATTTGCATCCGATAAGCCTCTGAGCCACTCACTGATATGGGCCGTTCTTCTTCCATGTGGCCAAGTGTAACATAGATGATGATAAGGAAGAAATCATGGAGAGGTTTATTTGATCAAAACGGCGATGGATCCATTACGGTTCAATTAAGCAATGTGGCTTCAATAACTCGATCTTCATTAAATGTTTACGACATTACGAGCAAGCTTACGGTGGTGCCCCACCTTAGCTTGAGGGGGGCTGTTAAGAGTATAATGGAGGCGTCCCTCGGTAGAATTAATGCAGGCGATAGTGTGTAAGTGTAAGTAATGGGAGTTGTTAGATCCAACGGTCACGATTAATATATCGTTGGATATCAATAATTAGAGTTGTATAGTTAATCTTATAAATAGGACTCATTGTAAATCATTTCATTAATCAATACAACATCATTTCCTCAATCTTTTCTATAATTTATTATTGTATATAATTCTACACGGGAGAGTACAGACAGAAGAACTAGCTTCGGTGGGAGAGATAAAAGGATGTGAGAAAGAGAGGCACATGCGAGGGGCGTTGAGGGAGAGAGCTCGTACACGGGGCAGCGAGAGAGAGCTTCACGGAGGGAGAGGTGTGGGTTCAGGGAGGCGAATTGAAGATCTGAATGAGGCATACGATAAATATTTTCACTGGAAGTTCTTGATTAGTCTTTTTATATGATTCCATTTGTTCAAATTAGATTTGAATTTGTTGAATTAGGATTTATCAAATTGTTGAAATTGTTCCAATTTAGGGGATTTTTGTTTCAAAGTATTTGGCCCTTGAATACTTTTGCAAAAAAAAAAGTCATGAATTAGGGGGATTTTAGAAAGTAGGGGGTTCTTTTGCAAAAAAATTGACAATTTGAGGGTGTTTTTCATGATTTTCTGTAATTTATGTATTTTAAAACAAATAACTAGTAGTTTAAATTTGTACATTTTTTTGGTTCTTTTCACAATTTGTTTTGCTATTTCGTGAAATGTCGACAATTTGGGGGATTAGTAATTTATGTCTTTTAAAAAAAATCGGCCATGTATGCTATTTCGTGAAATGTCGAAATTGTAAACCCCCTCTCCACTGATGTAATACTTTCTCAATTTTTTTATTTTATTTTATTTTTTGGAGGTTTCGATATTGGATCTTTCGCAGATTCATGTTTTGTTTTATAAACCGAAGTATATGTCCTTCTAAAAATCCAAAAATATCATATTTGCCCTTCCATCTGTTCTTCAATGCAACTCCAAAAATATTTTGAATCTCTTTTTTTTTTATCATGTCTTGTACATTTTTTGAATTTGTCCAAATTCAATTTAGAAGGATTTTGTTGCAAATATTTGGCCATTGAAGGCTTTTTTGCAAAACAAAAAAAATTCATGAATCTGGGATTTTTTCACAATATTTTTTGAAAAAAATCAGAGAAGATTGAATCATATTTACCCTTCCTAAAAATGCTGATTTTTGTATTCGTACAGATAGGGGTGTCAACGGTTCGGATCCGGTTCGGATAGTGGTCATACCAGATCCATATCCATATTGTCGGATCCGGATACGGTTCGGATTATAAACGGATACGGATACGGTTCGGATATTGTCGGATACGGATACGGATACGGTTCTGTTTCGGATATTAAAACGGATACTATGTTATCATAACGTAACTTACTTTTTAGTTATAAATATATATAATTTGTGACATGAACGATAAATATGATTATATTTAAATATAATTTTACGATTGTGAGTTAAATCACTTACAAATCATTAATTTGTATATGATTTTTCGACTAATATCAAATATAATACATAAAATAATATATAATATGAGTATCCGGATCCGGTTTCGGATACTCGAATCTAGTTTCGAGTATCCGGATCCTAAAAATATCCGGATCCGGAACACGGATCCGGTTCCCGCACCAAAACCGAATATCGAATCCGGTTCCGGATCTTAAAATTAGCAACCAGATCCATATCCGAATCCACTCGGATTCGGATATTTTTTTCGAATCCGGATATTTTTTCGGATACGGTTCGGGTCGGTTCGGGCAATATCCACACCATTGACATCCCTACGTACAGACAGTGAGAAAGAAAAGCGAATCATGAATCTGCAAAAAATCGGAATAGGAACATGATAACAAGGGATAGTTAAGATCAAAACCTACTCTTGCGGTTTTGTCTACGTCTTCTATACTTGTTGGGTATATTTGTAATATATAACTTTTACATGGGCGTTTTTGTGATTTTGAGGGGTTTTTTCAGGTATGAAGATTATTGGTCGAAGGCTTCGATGAATTGTACTCATCTCTGGTAGATTAGGAAGAATATATAACCATGCAAAAATGATAGGGTCACAGAAGTTAATTACAGAAGTGACCCCGAATTACATTTTTGGTAATAAATAAAGGTGGGGCCTACCTATACTATTACTATATTAACCTTTTCGATGGTATTTCTGGGTTTTATTTATGTGGATATAGAGTTTTTGTATAACCAACCATGCATGATATTTGGATGTGAAGTTGAGAGATTTGAATTATGTGACTTCTTTTTTCTTCTATTTTTTCCCTTTAAAATAACATTTGGATAATGATGTTTTAGATAATTATGAAATCATAATTTTTTTTTTTTTTGTTTTTTTTTGTTTTGTTTTGAAATTATTGGAGAAGGCTTGAGATCCTTCATTCAATTTTAAATTTATACTTAGAAAATGTTATTGGAGAAGGCTTGAAATCATAAATATTTGATTAGTAATATTTGTAATATCAATTTAATATCAAATTAGTCAGAATGTATTAATTTTAACAAGTTGGATTGTATCGATATTTTTTTAAATTCATAAATGTCAAGAAAAAATAGTTCAAATATTAGATATTTTGTATTCAAAATGCATCAATCCTTCTTGTTATGTTAGAAGGACACATATTTTGACTGCGTAAGTTATTATATATATTTTTTTTCAAATTATATTAGACAAAAATGATTTTATTATTCTTTAAATGTTGCATCAATGTAAAGATCTCGTATTCAAATAGGTCCATTATTACAAAGATACAAATCTGGAAAAAAAATGAGATAAAACATGAAAATGCAATCAATGGACAGGTCCATTATTATAGAAATGGAGAACTTTCAGAAAAATAAATAGTAACAATTTATACACAAATTATCCTTTTGCTTAAAGGGTCTACGTAGAATAACCCAAAAAGTAAGTGGGCATATAAAATAATCGATTTTTATTTTTATTTTTCTTTAATCACCACTAAACGCATGAAATAATCGATGCTAAAATGGTGAGTTTGGTACATATATAATATAGTCTGCCTCGTTGCCTTCTTTAATTTTAGTTTCTTTTTTTTGGCTTTTCATATTTGTTTTTCACTTGGTTAAAAATCCAAAAAAGAAAAGAAATAAGACATAGGAGGAAAATCAAATCTCTCAATAAAAAAAACTATCCTATTCCAATGCGAATATTCACATAATGCAAGAGAAACAATTTTTTTTTGTATTGTTATGTTATGAATATATTTTGAGTTCCAAGTTAGAAATGCTGAGGTAGTTTACTTTAGGGCGATTGTAAAAAGGTTTTCACTTATTTTATCTTCAAATTTGAATGAAATGGAGGTGGGAGTCATGATAAATAATAAATGAGTGATGGTATATTGGTATGTAGTTTTCTAGCTATTTCCTCAATATATTGAGGAGCAAGAATGTTCAGCATTGACGAGTAAATGGATTCGATTTAATATATAAATATTTTTAATATAACGCATGTGTTTTATTTTATTTGTTTAATTTATTATTAATTTTCAATACATGAAATGGTATCGAGAAATTAGAGGGACAAGTATATTTTTCCATAATAAACCAATAAAATTATTGAATGGGCTACACTTTTCACAAACAGGTCGTGAGTATTTCGCCCGAAATTACCTCACATTTCTAAATTCAAACTGAAATAGATTTATAACAATATAAAAATATTGTATTTATCTTGCCTTCTGTGAATATTTCGTATTTGGATAGCATAGTTTGAACCGAGGCATTTGATTTTCCTCCTATGTTTTATTTCTTTTGTTTCGTTTTGAAATTGATAAGAAACCGAGTAAAAATGATTATTTAAAAAATGGAAATTCTCAAAAAGACTTTTTTTTTTTGGAAATTGTAAAGAAACCTCGTATTTTTTGGATACTAAAAAAGATATAGTAACACTTTTCTGCGAATTGTGACATCGTTTTTGAAGAACAAATATTGTAACGATGAGAATTAGAAGGATATTGTTGAGTGCATTTTTCAAATTATGTCTGGACATTTGTTGGTTCAAAATTGTGTGTTACTTTGTGGAGTTTAGAATTGCGAAACAATGAACACAATATAGTTACAAAATATGATCATAAAACAAAACAAACATTGCGGCTTACAAAATGGTATTATTACAAAACACAAAACATTCGGATTCTTCGGATTTTCTTGTACTTGCGTCGTAATTGCGTGAATTCATTTCTGGTTTTGTGTCTTACTCTTGTAATTATATACTTATGTATAAATCTAACAACATTATTTTTACCATGTGCTGTCACGTCACCCCATTATGTAGGCCGTCTGATGATGCGGTAAAATTTTACTTTTACTCGGAATCGTCCATTGCTGAATAGGCGCGGTGTTCTTACACCTAATTTATTTCATTCATGATCCACACTAGAGACAATCAAGCTCAAATCATCAGCATTACAATATTTCTGAGGTACATTATGAATAATTATTTTTAGATTAAAATAATCTTCACTAAATTTTCTATTTTCATTTGTATTATTCCTTGCAGGAATGAATACAATAACTTATGATTGAAGATTATCATCAGGGGATTGGTGGGGTTTGAGGTTTTTTTGAGGGGTTTGCGATGCTTGAGGGATTTTTTTGAGAAATTATTGTATATTTGAGAGGTTCGAGTGCGAATTTGAGGTATGATTTGTAACAAAATTTGTGTAACTTTTGGTACTATTTGGTTTTTGAAAGTTTGTAATCATGATATGATTTGTATCGTTATGGTATTGATAGCGATTTCTTTGGGTATGACCAAAATGATAGCAATTCAAACAACGAATAGGATATCGACAATTAGCCACATAACGTGTAGATGATAAACATCTATAACATTTGTTATGAAAAACTCGCACCTTAGAATCCATAATCTCAGTTTGAGATTGATTCTTGATTCGTTTTTTCGTTGATCCTACCAATCTCCAATCTGGTTGAGTTGGTACCGGTTTCTTTGCATGTTTCTTCCTTTGTATAGTTTAACATTCTTGTTCCTTCCCCAGATTGTTACCGTTTTTGACTGATTGTGCATACGATTTAGCTCTATCCATGGTTGCGACTTGCTTGCGGTGGAAACTGAGAAAGAAAGAGGAATGAAGATGGAAATAGGGACTAGTAGAGAGATGAATTATTCTTTCGAAATTATTCAACCCTCTATTTTCGCCCTATCTCCCCTTCTAGACCGGCTTCTCCCCGAGGGGGCTGCAGTCTAGTTCCTCTAGTTCCTGTCTAGGATTTCTTTGTCGCTTCAAGAATCGCCAAGAATCGCCAGGCTTGCCAAACTTCAAATAGAATAAGCATGAGTGTGCAAATCCATAAGGTTACTAACTTCGTGAAATAAATTTTGATACGTTATTATTATTATTTTTATAAAATAAAATTCATTTCAAATTATATATTAAAATAAAAATAAAATTACCCTACTTGCTGAGTAGCATGAGTACTATTTGGCACAAATGAAAATAAAGTTATATTGATTATTTGGCACTTGGCATGCTCAATTAATCAAGTACCAACTGAAAATGAATGACAAGATTGATTTTGCATGAACTAATTAAAAAGTAAATATATCAGTTGGATTTTTATTTTTCTTTAATCACCACAAACGCATGAAATAATCAATGCTAAAATGGTGAATTCAAACTAATGATCATTTTTACCGGATAATTAACAATATTTTGTTAAATCTAATCGTATATTTTGGTAAATTCAATCATATATTTTGCTATATTCAATTGTATATTTTGCTAAATTCAATAATATATTTTGTCGAATTATATGAAATTAATGATCATGTTTATCGGATAATTAACTATATTTTGGTAAATTCAATCATATATATTTCTAAATTAAATAATATATTTTGTTGAATTATTTGAAATTAATGGTCATGTTTATTGGATAATTAACTATATTTGCTATATTCAATCGTATATTTTGCTGAATTATATGAAACTAATGATCATGTTTATTGGATAAGTAACTATATTTGCTATATACAATCGTATATTTTGTTAAATTCAATCGTATATTGCTAAATATAATAATATATTTTGCTATATTTAACTGTATATTTTACATGTAAAAACACATACTAAGAAAATTACAAGTAAAACTAAAACAAAGGGACATCCAATAGTAGGGTTGGCATATTAAACTAAGATAAAAAAAGAACAATGTTATCCAATTAACTAGCAAGTTCTCTTTGGATAAACAAATATTACTTATGATGAATACTCCTGTAGAAAACTCACAAGGTTCACATTTTCCAAATATCTTAATTTCACGGGTGAGGATACGAGTAGCATTCAACTGAAGTGCCAACTAAAGTGGAAAGCAAATCCGACTTCGTTGGAGAAACACAGAACTCCGGGAATCGCGATTCTCGACACATGAGCCTAGACGATTGGATATCATTTCGTCATGGACCAGACCTCTATTGGGTCGAGAATTTTCCACTACGACGAAGTTACTAATTTCCTCCTCAAACACAAAACTAGATGCCGCGCAATTCACATCAAATCACAAACACACACACATCACAAACAAAACGGATCGGCACGACCCACTAAGTCAACACAAGTGTCTCGCGTGACATCCGAATTTCCTGAAATCCTTATTACTAAAATATCACATATAAATTCATTTATCTAAATAATCATTTTTTGGTTATAAAAATATTCTCCAAATAATCCTTATCAAATTTCGAAATATTATTTTTAGATTATAAACAAATTCTACAATAATAATAAATTCACTATTCTCAACAAATTCGAATGTACGTTTATATTTTGGAGTCAATTCCTAATTAGTTTTATTTTATTTTCCATAAGCCCCAAATTACGAAACCCTAACTTTCCCAAATCTTTGAAAAGCGTAAATCTTCGATTTATTATTCAAAATCAATTTCTCGAAATATCACGACATCATAAACACAATAATTTCTAAATCCGTATCTTAGCACGGTTTTTGGAACAAAACTTGTTTCAACGAAAATAATCAAAATAGCTATAATTTTTTTAATTAATATGAAAAAGGTGAAACGTGCACTCACAAATTGAGAGAACTCGAACATTAGAAAAACGATTCCAAAATCTGGCTCCAAACTCGAAAACGGACATCATCCGACAAAGAACGAGTACTAGAAATCGAATGATATATCTTCAACTCACCTTCTCTCTAGAACTAGCAATAGGAGACCTTTTCCACAATATAGTACTTTTTAGTTTGATGAATTTCTACAAGGTAGTTTTTCCCAGTACAAATAAAATCTTCTTAAATAATTAATATGAATGGTCTTCAAAAAAAGTATTAAGATTAAGACCTCGATATACTTAATTATATTTGTATGCTCCAAATCAATTAAATATTAATTATTCAAATTACTATTTGAAATATTTTATAAAGAATAACGACAAAGTTCAAAATTCTATTTTTGTTATTTATTACATTATTCTCTCCTTAAAGATGTTTAGTCCTCTAAACATGAAAAAAAATTGATCGAAAAGAAATTAAAGGATTTCTAAACGATCTTTTCACTAAATACTTTTCCAAATTTATTTCGAAAATCTTCTAATTCACGAAAATCTCATAAATCATATTTCAATTGTTTGCACAATCACCGTTTACATGAAAATAATATTTCGTTTTTAAATATTTCAAAACATTTAACAACTCTCAATCCAAACAAATTTCTTTAGAAGCCACCGCAAATGAATTTCTTTTAAATATTATTTAACAACTCTCATAAATCATGTTTCTTTAGAAGCTACATGAAAATAATATATTAAAATTTGTTAACAACTTTTTTTTTCTTTTTCTCACAATCAAAATTAATCCAAAATTCTTCAGTCGCAAAAGTAAAACAAGTACTTCATATCAAAAACAATTACAAATGTTTCTAATACTAAAATAAATGTATCCAATTATAGAAAATCTTAGGAAAATTTTATCAAAACCCCTAAATGAAATTCCCTTTATTTTCACAATTATAGTTTATACACAAATATCATTCTATTATAAATCTTTCAAAACTTCAAGAAATTTGTATCTCAAATGATTTCTTTAAAATTCGTAAGAATCCAAACAAAGATCATTTCTCCTTAAAAACATCTGTTACAAAACTGAAGTTTTATAAAAATATTTTTCGTCAGATCGAAATTATTTCATATACGTAACAGAACGAGAGAGAATCACATATTGTCATCGAACATAATAAAAATTCATTAATCTTAACAAAATCATATACTACAATAATATTCTTTCCGTGACAAAAATTCTAGAAACACTTCTCAAATAAAAACTAAAACATAATTTGCTTATCACAAAAGATATATATGTATATATATTTAGTCACAGTTAAATTGCACACAATATTTTGTTTCAAACTTTCGAAACTTTTAAATCTCGACTATACTTCTTTTCAATTTTCAGAAAATAAAATATAACCTCATTTATCTTTAAAAAAAATCAGTTACAAAACTAAAGTTCATAACAAGTATTTTCATCAAACCGAACACATTTACATAGCCCCAGAAATAATCACAAATTTTCGAAAAACATAATAAAATTTTCACAAATATTTATAAAATTGCAAGAAAGCACCATATGCTTTTTCTTATGTAATCAATTTTCACCAAATTATTTTCCAAAACAGAAACTTGTATCAAATAATTTTACAACATAAAAAAAATATATAATCTGATGAAGTATAATAATATTCTTCAAATAAAAACATTGCAATAAGAAATTTTTTGAAAACATCAAATATAATAATTCTTTTCACAAAATCGGACTAAATAGAATCATTCTCGCAGAACAATAATACTCCTATCAAATAACTTCCCAAATTGAAGCTACAATATAAATATAATTTGATTTTCACATAAAAAAATCTTAACAAGTATAGTTGTTCCTTTCATAACGAAATTACAAAATATGACATGTCTTCGCAAATAACATTTCATAAAAATCAAAATTTATCTTAATTTGAAACAAGATTACTTTGAAATATCAAATATAACAAATACGTTTCTAACAAAATACCACAAAATGTATTATAAACGGATAAAATCATTTATGAAATTCATTTTAATATTTTTGACGAAAAATAAATTACCTTTCACGAGTGATATCTTTCCAAAGAAAACACATACTCGATCATTAACACAATAGGCACATGGAAGGGTGCGGCCCATTAACACAATAGGCATGGAAGGGTGCAGCCAATAGATTTGAAAAGAAATTGTAGTTTTTCTAATATAACCTTCAAGGTTTATATATTTAAAATCTTTAATAGTTCTATCATATGTTTAACACAAATTTTCAAAATAACCCCCAAAGTTTCAATACATAAAATCATCTGAATCATGTGTGAATTGTGTATTATATAAAATATAATATAAAATCCAAATATATATATATATATATATATATATATATATATATATATATATATATATATATATCTCAAGCGTGAATTAACTCTCAATTTTATCAATAATTCATGGAAGAAAAGGAAGAACTTTTATGTAAATTGTCCTGAGAGAGGAAACCCTAAAATACGGCCTCAATTTACACCAATCCAACCATTGATTTCCCTATAGTTTTAGATAATTAACTGCCGCGTAGGCTTTCACATATAGTTATTATGGTTTGCTCCACACCAAAGGCTCGAGATTGTACTCTGCGCGCACATCATTGTTGGCTTTGAGGATGTCTTGAATGGAGTTCTGCGCGGAGGAGACGGCGAGGACACAGAAGATGAAAAGAGAGAAGACTAGCATTGATTTGTATGCGGACATCTCAGTTCTGATTGAAAGTATTAAGGTTTTATTTCATGAATTTGGGTGATGGTTTAGTTGGAGGTTAAGACTTAAGAGGTATTTATAGGGGCAAGAGGGAGCTGTCAATTCAGAAATGGGGCATTATGATATAAGATGGTGTGCTTTATTACCCTACTCGATTATCAAATTGACCTTCAAATTAACCAATCAAAAATTCTACAAAGCAATAATACATTAAAACATAAATAAATGTTCACAACAAAAACAACAAACGAAACATACAAATAACTTTATGTCCATACACCAAAATATCAAGTCCGAATACATTAAAACATAAATAAATGTTCACAACAAAAATAACAAACGAAACATACATATAACTTTCTGTCCATACACCAAAATATCAAGTCTGAATATAAAACCCTACTGGCTACTAACAATATGTCATAATGTAAAACCTAGAATACTTCAATGATCCGATTTATACGACATGACCGCATAAACGGTTCCGACGACAATACTTACGGTAACGATAGTCGTAGTAACTAGTGCTATAACAACAAACGGATTGCTCAAATGAGTTTTTTTGAAAGAGGCATACCATTGCATGTAGCGATTATTGCAACGTTTTTCTAGGGATTCGTACACCGAATCCAAATAATTCATTTTATCCAAAATATAATAAATTCCTCTAGAAACTCCGTTGAATAATCTCACAACCTCCTCATCACTACCGAGCTTATTAATGATGACATGTCTCTTCCTCAAAATAGCAACATCATCGACGGTACGAATAATACTACCCATAAACTCGCAATAATTTCTGAAATAGGTCGCTAATTCGGGGTGCGCTTGCTCGAACACAACTAGATTCCTCATTAAACTATTTGTTCCATCGCCAATAACCAACACTGGCATTTCCAAGGTGTTCTTATTGGATGTTATATCCAATATTGACCGTGCATCACTTTTTCCAAACATCTTCCCGTTGAAAATTATCCCCGCTTCAGATAACTCGGTTGCGCCACGACATTCTCTCAATCTTTCTGTCTTTTCTTGTAAGAGAAACCCCAACGTATTTGTCGTCCAAAAGGTTTGTTTATCCAATGATTTTGGCTTTAAAAACATGTGGCACGCGTGGAGTAAGTGTTGGAAATTATTTGGTAAATTTGCATCGGTAAATTGTTGTATATCTATATACAAACAAATTTTAGACTGCGCATTTGTGGCAGCATGCCTTCTTGTGTACATCTGGCCATGGACAGACCCCTTATAAATTTCGCATATTTTTTCAACAACAAAAAATGGTACTTGGTTCTCAACCAAGAAAAGATCACGACTTATGGGAGCAATTTAGTTTAACATTTCACCAGCTCTTTTACCACGTGTGTATTCTTCACTATCAAAATCCACTAACTCACACAAATAGCACAATATCCATGTGTCATCCATCAATAACATATTTAAAAGATCATCACTCTCCATTTCCCAATTTTCCGAGTAACAACCACTCACTTCCTCTTCCAATTTGGACAGTTCATCCAAGTACACGGATAATTTGCGTTCTGTTTTGTGCGCAGGATGTTTTGCAGATAAATAAATTTATCTTGTTGCATAACTTCAACATTTGGATGATATCTGTGATATGGACCAAGTGAGAGACACAAGGGGTGAATGAATTTGGGTGATTGTTTAGTTGGAGGTTAAGACTTAAGAGAGAGTATTTATAGGGGCAAGAGGGAGCTGGCAATTCAGAAATGGGGCATTATGATATAAAATGGTGTGCTTTATTACCCTACTCGATTATCAAATTGAACTTCAAATTAACCAATCAAAAATTCTGCCAAGCAATAATACATTAAAACATAAATAAATGTTCACAACAAAAATAACAAACGAAACATACAAATAACTTTCTGTCCATATACCAAAATATCAAGTCTGAATACATTAAAACATAAATAAATGTTCACAACAAAAACAACAAACGAAACATACAAATAACTTTCTGTCCATACACCAAAATATCAAGTCTGAATATAAAACCCTACTGGCTACTAACCATATGCCAAAATGTAAAACCTAGAACACTTCAAAGATCCAATTTATACGACAAGACCGTATAAACGATTCAGACGACAGTAATTACGGTAACGATAGTCGTAGTAACTAGTGCTATAACAACAAACGGATTGCTCAAATGAGTTTTTTTTAAAGACGCATACCATTGGATGTAGCGATTATTACAACGTTTTTCTAGGGATTCGTACACCGAATCCAAAAAATTTCTTTTATCCAAAATATAATAAATTCCTCTAGAAACTCCTTTGAATAATCTCACAACCTCCTCATCGCTACCGAGCTTGTTAATGATGACATGTCTCTTCCTCAAAATAGCAACATCATCGACGGTACGAATAATACTACCCATAAACTCGCAATAATTTCTAAAATAGGTCGCTAATTCGGGGTGGGCTTGCTCGAACACAACTAGATTCCTCATTAAACTATTTGTTCCATCACCAATAACCAACACTGGCATTTCCAAGGAGTTCTTATTGGATGTTATATCCAATATTGACCGTGCATCACTTTTTCCAAGCATCTTCCCTTTGAAAATTATCCCCGCTTCAGATAACTCGGTTGCGCCACGGCATTCTCTCAATCTTTCTGTCTTTTCTTGTAAGAGAAACCCCAACGTATTTGTCGTCCAAAAGGTTTGTTTATCCAATGATTTTGGCTTTAAAAACATGTGGCACGCGTGGAGTAAGTGTTGGAAATTATTGGGTAAATTTGCATCGGTAAATTGTTGTATATCTATATACAAACAAATTTTAGACTGCGCATTTGTGGCAG
Organism: Luzula sylvatica; assembly: GCA_946800325.1. Lineage (NCBI taxonomy): Eukaryota > Viridiplantae > Streptophyta > Magnoliopsida > Poales > Juncaceae > Luzula > Luzula sylvatica. The sequence goes on along the minus strand of OX326957.1, from coordinate 2,723,199 downwards.
CATGCCTTCTCGTGTACATCTGGCCATGGACAGACCCCTTATAAATTTCGCATATTTTTTCAACAACAAAAAATGATACTTGGTTCTCAACCAAGAAAAGATCACGACTTATGGGAGCAATTTAGTTTAACATTTCATCAGGTCTTTTACCACGTGTGTATTCTTCACTATCAAAATCCACTAACTCACACAAATAGCACAATATCCATGTGTCATCCATCAATAACATTTTCAAAAGATCATCACTCTCCATTTCCAAATTTTCCGAGTAACAACCCCTCACTTTCTCTTCCAATTTGGACAGTTCATCCAAGTACACGGATAATTCGCGTTTCTGTTTTGTGCGCAGTATGTGTTGCAGATAAATAAATTTATCTTGTTGCATAACTTCAACATTTGGATGATCTCTGTGATATGGACCAAGTGAGAGACACAAGGGGGTGAATGAATTTGGGTGATTATTTAGTTGGAGGTTAAGACTTAAGAGAGAGTATTTATAGGGGCAAGAGGGAGCTGGCAATTCAGAAATGGGGCATTATGATATAAGATGGTGTGCTTTATTACCCTACTCGATTATCAAATTGAACTTCAAATTAACCAATCAAAAATTCTGCCAAGCAATAATACATTAAAACATAAATAAATGTTCACAACAAAAATAACAAACGAAACATACAAATAACTTTCTGTCCATATACCAAAATATCAAGTCTGAATACATTAAAACATAAATAAATGTTCACAACAAAAACAACAAACGAAACATACAAATAACTTTCTGTCCATAAACGAAAATATCAAGTCCGAATATAAAACCCTACTGGCTACTAACCATATGCCAAAATGTAAAACCTAGAACACTTCAAAGATCCAATTTATACGACAAGACCGTATAAACGGTTCCGACGACAGTACTTACGGTAACGATAGTCGTAGTAACTAGTGCTATAACAACAAACGGATTGCTCAAATGAGTTTTTTTTAAAGACGCATACCATTGCATGTAGCGATTATTACAACGTTTTTCTAGGGATTCGTACACCGAATCCAAAAAATTCCTTTTATCCAAAATATAATAAATTCCTCTAGAAACTCCGTTGAATAATCTCACAACCTCCTCATCACTACCGAGCTTGTTAATGATGACATGTCTCTTCCTCAAAATAGCAACATCATCGACGGTACGAATAATACTACCCATAAACTCGCAATAATTTCTAAAATAGGTCGCTAATTCGGGGTGGGCTTGCTCGAACACAACTAGATTCCTCATTAAACTATTTGTTCCATCACCAATAACCAACACTGGCATTTCCAAGGTGTTCTTATTGCATGTTATATCCAATATTGACCGTGCATCACTTTTTCCAAGCATCTTCCCTTTGAAAATTATCCCCGCTTCAGATAACTCGGTTGCGCCACGGCATTCTCTCAATCTTTCTGTCTTTTCTTGTAAGAGAAACCCCAATGTATTTGTCGTCCAAAAGGTTTGTTTATCCAATGATTTTGGTTTTAAAAACATGTGGCACGCGTGGAGTAAGTGTTTTAAATTATTTGGTAAATTTGCATCGGTAAATTGTTGTATATCTATATACAAACAAATTTTAGACTGCGCATTTGTGGCAGCATGCCTTCTCGTGTACATCTGGCCATGGACAGACCCCTTATAAATTTCGCATATTTTTTCAACAACAAAAAATGGTACTTGGTTCTCAACCAAGAAAAGATCACGACTTATGGGAGCAATTTAGTTTAACATTTCACCAGGTCTTTTACCACGTGTGTATTCTTCACTATCAAAATCCATTAACTCACACAAATAGCACAATATCCATGTGTCATTCATCAATAACATTTTTAAAAGATCATCACTCTCCATTTCCAAATTTTCCGAATAACAACCCCTCACTTTCTCTTCCAATTTGGACAGTTCATCCAAGTACACGGATAATTCGCGTTTCTGTTTTGTGCGCAGGATGTGTTGCGGATAAATAAATTTATCTTGTTGCATAACTTCAACATTTGGATGATCTCTGTGATATGGACCAAGTGAGAGACACAAGGGGGTGAATAAATTTGGGTGATTATTTAGTTGGAGGTTAAGACTTAAGAGAGAGTATTTATAGGGGCAAGAGGGAGCTGGCAATTCAGAAATGGGGCATTATGATATAAGATGGTGTGCTTTATTACCCTACTCGATTATCAACTTGAACTTCAAATTAACCAATCAAAAATTCTACCAAGCAATAATACATTAAAACATAAATAAATGTTCACAACAAAAATAACAAACGAAACATACAAATAACTTTCTGTCCATATACCAAAATATCAAGTCTGAATACATTAAAACATAAATAAATGTTCACAACAAAAACAACAAACGAAACATACAAATAACTTTCTGTCCATACACCAAAATATCAAGTCCGAATATAAAACCCTACTGGCTACTAACCATATGCCAAAATGTAAAACCTAGAACACTTCAAAGATCCAATTTATACGACAAGACCGTATAAACGGTTCCGACGACAGTACTTACGGTAACGATAGTCGTAGTAACTAGTGCTATAACAACAAACGGATTGCTCAAATGAGTTTTTTTGAAAGACGCATACCATTGTATGTAGCGATTATTACAACATTTTTCTAGGGATTCGTACACCGAATCCAAAAAATTCCTTTTATCCAAAATATAATAAATTCCTCTAGAAACTCCGTTGAATAATCTCACAACCTCCTCATCACTACCGAGCTTGTTAATGATGACATGTCTCTTCCTCAAAATAGCAACATCATCGACGGTACGAATAATACTATCCATAAAGTCGCAATAATTTCTAAAATAGGTCGCTAATTCGGGGTGGGCTTGCTCGAACACAACTAGATTCCTCATTAAACTATTTGTTCCATCACCAATAACCAACACTGGCATTTCCAAGGTGTTCTTATTGCATGTTATATCCAATATTGACCGTGCATCACTTTTTCCAAGCATCTTCCCTTCGAAAATTATCCCCGTTTCAGATAACTCGGTTGCGCCACGGCATTCTCTCAATCTTTCTGTCTTTCCTTGTAAGAGAAACCCCAACGTATTTGTCGTCCAAAAGGTTTGTTTATCCAATGATTTTGGCTTTAAAAACATGTGGCACGCGTGCAGTAAGTGTTGGAAATTATTTGGTAAATTTGCATCGGTAAATTGTTGTATATCTATATACAAACAAATTTTAGACTGCGCATTTGTGGCAGCATGCCTTCTCGTGTACATCTGGCCATGTGCAGACCCCTTATAAATTTCGCATATTTTTTCAACAACAAAAAATGGTACTTGGTTCTCAACCAAGAAAAGATCATGACTTATGGGAGCAATTTCGGTTAACATTTCACCAGGTCTTTTACCACGTGTGTATTCTTCACTATCAAAATCCACTAACACACACAAATAGCACAATATCCATGTGTCATCCATCAATAACATATTTAAAAGATCATCACTCTCCATTTCCCAATTTTTCGAGTAACAACCCCTCACTTCCTCTTCCAATTTGGACAGTTCATCCAAGTACACGGATAATTTGCGTTTCTGTTTTGTGCGCAGGATGTATTGCAGATAAATAAATTTATCTTGTTGCATAACTTCAACATTTGGATGATCTCTGTGATATGGACCAAGTGAGAGACACAAGGGGGTGAATGAATTTGGGTGATTATTTAGTTGGAGGTAAAGACTTAAGAGAGAGTATTTATAGGGGCAAGAGGGAGCTGGCAATTCAAAAATGGGGCATTATGATATAAGATGGTGTGCTTTATTACCCTACTCGATTATCAAATTGAACTTCAAATTAACCAATCAAAAATTCTACCAAGCAATAATACATTAAAACGTAAATAAATGTTCACAACAAAAATAACAAACGAAACATACAAATAACTTTCTGTCCATATACCAAAATATCAAGTCTGAATACATTAAAACATAAATAAATGTTCACAACAAAAACAACAAACGAAACATACAAATAACTTTCTGTCCATACACCAAAATATCAAGTCTGAATATAAAACCCTACTGGCTACTAACCATATGCCAAAATGTAAAACCTAGAACACTTCAAAGATCCAATTTATATGACAAGACCGTATAAACGGTTCCGACGACAGTACTTACGGTAACGATAGTCATAGTAACTAGTGCTATAACAACAAACGGATTGCTCAAATGAGTTTTTTTGAAAGACGCATACCATTGCATGTAGCGATTATTACAACGTTTTTCTAGGAATTTGTACACCGAATCCAAAAAATTCCTTTTATCCAAAATATAATAAATTCCTCTAGAAACTCCGTTGAATAATCTCACAACCTCCTCATCACTACCGAGCTTGTTAATGATGACATGTCTCTTCCTCAAAATAGCAACATCATCGACGGTACGAATAATACTACCCATAAACTCGCAATAATTTCTGAAATAGGTCGCTAATTCGGGGTGCGCTTGCTCGAACACAACTAGATTCCTCATTAAACTATTTGTTCCATCGCCAATAACCAACACTGGCATTTCCAAGGTGTTCTTATTGGATGTTATATCCAATATTGACCGTGCATCACTTTTTCCAAACATCTTCCCGTTGAAAATTATCCCCGCTTCAGATAACTCGGTTGCGCCACGACATTCTCTCAATCTTTCTGTCTTTTCTTGTAAGAGAAACCCCAACGTATTTGTCGTCCAAAAGGTTTGTTTATCCAATGATTTTGGCTTTAAAAACATGTGGCACGCGTGGAGTAAGTGTTGGAAATTATTTGGTAAATTTGCATCGGTAAATTGTTGTATATCTATATACAAACAAATTTTAGACTGCGCATTTTTGGCAGCATGCCTTCTCGTGTACATCTGGCCATGGGCAGACCCCTTATAAATTTCGCATATTTTTTCAACAACAAAAAATGGTACTTGGTTCTCAACCAAGAAAAGATCACGACTTATGGGAGCAATTTGGGTTAACATTTCACCAGGTCTTTTACCACGTGTGTATTCTTCACTATCAAAATCCACTACCTCACACAAATAGCACAATATCCATGTGTCATCCATCAATAACATATTTAAAAGATCATCACTCTCCATTTCCAAATTTTCCGAGTAACAACCCCTCACTTCCTCTTCCAATTTGGACAGTTCATCCAAGTACGCGGATAATTCGCGTTTCTGTTTTGTGCGCAGGATGTATTGCAGATAAATAAATTTATCTCGTTGCATAACTTCAACATTTGAATGATCTCTGTGATATGGACCAAGTGAGAGACACAAGGGGGTGAATGAATTTGGGTCATATATGGTAATGGTTCTAGGAACCCTCGGGAGATAGTATAAACTTGTCTCTCGAGGAGTTGATTTTTCTTGTATAATGTCCTCGAAACTATTTACCCACGGTTTTATTTCGATGACATGATTCTCCACTTGATTAGCATGGCCTACAAAAATATTATTGAAAACATTACATTATTTTTTAAATCTTGAAACCAATTAAGATATTCATATAGTAGTATTTTAAGATTGAAGATTTGGTCAATAATGAAAAAGAAATGCATATTTTAAGAATTTAAGATATGGCAGGGAAGGATGAACAGTGGCTTAGCCTCATTCAACAACCAAAATACCGACAAAGTATGAATATATGACTTAATTATTCAAATAATATCTTAGAAAAAACTTAAAATAATAATAATAATAATAATAATAATAATAATAATAATAATGAGGTTTACCAGAAGTTTCAGCGGTGTTGAGTTGATCTGCGAGTTTTATAGCATCGTCATCCGCGTGTTGCTTTAATTTTCTATCAGCCTGGGATTCTGCGAATCTTTGCGTGAATTGCTCCACTTCCTCGTCTTTCTGCACAAATATATAAAAAGAGTTCAAAACTAAAAACATACAATTACTACTATTTAGTCAACCATTGTCGACTTGGCGGACCCACCTATTCACATCAAGCATTTTTAATTGTTCTTTAATTATCGACTATTTACCCACATGTTATATTATCAACTATTTTGATTGTGAACATCACTAAATTGATGAGGTGTGTTTTCCTTTATTTAATTAGTCATTACATAATTTTGAAAAAGAGAAGAAAATACATACAAGTTCTTTGAATAACCAATTTTATGTCCAGCTGGCACAAGCTCCCACGTTTTTTTGGCCTTTTCTACGTATCCATCAGAAAACAAGAGATCTTTTTCCCTACTTAAATTCAATTGCTTCAAAACCTACAAGAATCACAAACATATCAAGGGTAAATATGACATTTTGGATTTTTAGAAGGGTAAATATGCAAATCTCCCTAAAAAGATACCTTGTCAGTAAACGAACGTATAGATTGATATTATAAAATTAATACTTATGTAAAGTATTAATTTCTAATTAATATTTTAAAATTATGAATTCAATATTATTGTTAATTATCATGTTAATTAACACTCATATGGATTAATATTATAAAATTCATTTTTATGTAAAGTATTAATTTCTAATTAATATTTTAAAATTATGAATTCAATATTATTGTTAATTATCATGTTAATTAACTCACTTAATTAACATGGCAGTTAACAAGAATTATTGAATTAATATTTTTTAAATATTAATTACAAATTATTATTTTATTAATATTAGTTCAGATGAGTGTTAATTATCTTGTTAATTAAATAAGTTAATCTTTTGAAATCGGATGATATCAATTTTCTATTTCAATTTTTTTAATAAACATGGTCAATAACTATTTCAATGATTAAACATATTGTAACAGTGGTTGATCCATTAGATTATTTAAGTAATTAATTTTTTTCTAAATGCACAAGATGAGGCAATTTTCTTTTATTTTCAATTATGTTCGGAACAATACAAAATCTAAACCGTAGAACAGTCATAATTATACGAAGATAAGATATTCCCAAAACCACATGAGACAATATGCTCTTTCAAAATCGATCGAAGAAAAAATAATAAAATAATGCACGAAAGAAAGATAAAAAAGGAGTATTTCTGCATTTAACCCCTTATAGAAGCAAAATTCAAAAAATAACCTATATTTTAAAATATTCCAAAAATAACCCTCTTTTTGATAATATTTCAAAAATAACCGAAAACGAATTTTTAAATCCCGCCGTTCAAATTTATAAAATTTTAATTGAAAATATGATATACCTCCCCAAATTTCACCATAACATCATCTATGATCTAATTAATACAATTAATTAAAATGATAACTAATACATGTTGGCTATTAATTTAATACATAATTAATATTTATTCGAATTCATAAATTTGAACAAATTTTAATGAATATTTCATTATATGTTTTAATTATCACGTTAATTAAATGTAATTGTTTTATAATGGAAAATTCGGCTGGTACATTTTGGAAGAGAATAATTTTTTTAATATAAGATTATGACACTTATTTGAAAAAAAAAAATATTGAATTTTATTGTACTCCAAAATTTATCCGCCGAATTCTCCATTATTGAATAATTATATTTAATTAACGTGATAATTAAAACATATAATTAAATATTCATTAAAATTTATTCAAATTTACGAATTCAAATAGATATTAATTATGTATTAGTTAACGGCTAACATGTATTAGTTATCATTTCAATTAAATATACTAATCGAAATTATCCAAATTTTACCATATCATAATCTATGATCTAATTAATACGTTTAGGATATGCACGACCGACCTCGAAGTTCCGGGTTTTATAGTCTGATTAGTGATTAGGGGTTAGCAGAGCTTGTTGGATGATTTTTGGGTTCCACTGCGGCTATTATTGGCATGTGTTCTGTGTAGCGGGTGTGGTGGCTTGGACGATAAATAAATATTTAAGGTATTAAAATTTTTTGATAGAGAGAGATATAGATAGACACTGAGATAACTTATCTTTTATTATTTCGTATCAATTATAATTTATAATACATTATGATTCCTTATATATGGGATAATAAATTTGATGACTAAAAAATTTAATTGTGTCCTGAAATTTTTTTCGTAAATACAAGAGAAAAAAATATTTTCCTTACCATATACTAAATAGTTATCTCAAAATTATTGCATGTAATTTGATTTTCCTTGTTAAAAAATTTAGTCTCGTGACATTTATTTTATAACACAAAAAAAATCTTAAAAATATCCTAGCTTTTCTGAATATTTAAAAAAAAAAATCTCACATTTTTTATACTCCAAAACAATTCAATAAAGCTTTATTTTCAAATATTTTTCTATAGGAGTTCATATTAGTTTTGGATGATGTTAAAATGGACCAAGATATTATTCTATTTTCATATTTAATAATTAAAAAAGAGTTATTTGGTATTTTTTATTAACTTCACAAAATTCCATAAATATTTTTAACATGTAATAATTTAAAAAAAAATAATTATATGTTATATTTATATAAGTTTAATATTTTTGGATTATATAAATATTATAATAGAAATAAACAACAATATTAAAAAAAATATTATAATAGAAATATGCATACTATTAGTAGCATGAAATTATTAGTATCCAATAATGAAGGGATTTATTTGTATGAAGGGTTGGTATACCGTACACATATTACATATTACATGTACATATACATATAAATATTTGTACGAAGGGGCTTATTTGTATATACATATTAAATATTTCTTAAGAACGGGAGGTTTGTTTTTTTGTTCCAAAGGGCACCATTGCAATCGACCACACAATTATACAGAAATGAGTTAGGTAGGTGGTTTATATTTATGATTTATACATTTTGAAATATAAATATATTTATGATTTATACATTTTGAATATACGAGATGTATTTTTGAATTGTATTTTTTCTAATTGTGATATATTTTTAAATACATGATCTCCTTTTTATTAAAAGGAGAATACATATATTTGTATTTATTTGATATGTTTTTTTAGATGATGATATATGTTTTTAGTTGTTCAATATATATTGTTGAATGTGTCAACATTTTCTTTTTACTTACGATCAATATTTTATGAAGAATACTTATGATCAATAACGATGAAGGATATTTATGAAATAGACAATGATGAGGTCCGGATCTTCTTCAAAGGATTTTGGACAAAAATTCGTCCAAAATAATTCGTGATCACCATATTTAACGATATTTTATTTTATTTTATTGTCATATTTCAAAAACAAAAAACGTAACTACATGGATTATCTACTTTTCGTAAAAGAATTGTTCAATTTAATATGATTTTTATTAATATAATATTTTAGATCTTTATATGGTGCCTTACATAGACGTTTTGCTCAAAAGACGAAACTACGTGGAGGCCCTACATAGACACTTTGGTTCTTGGCTCAATTAATACTAAGATATATTTTTCAAAAGACGTTTTGGATATATGGTGCCTTATTTTAGATCTGTAAATCATACTAATACTAAGATATATTTTTCAGTGCTTTATACGATTGCATTTTAATTGATTTTTCATTGGCTGAAAATGTTTTGTTGCTTTTTTTTGTTTTTTTGTTTTCCTGATTTTGTGTACTTGTTTTCTGATCTGGCAATTAATGTTAATTGATATTCATGATATTTCACGTTTTGCAAGGATATACATGAAATTATGGGGTTTTGTAAGATACATATGAAATTTGGCCTAATTACTAATATTAATTGAGTAGTATCTTGACATGAAAATTGTGTATTAATTGTGTATAAATTTTCTCAAAAAAAAAAATTGTGTATAATCTTGATATGGAAATTGTGTATAAATTTGATTGACAGATCTGTGTTAATATATGGAAATTGTGTATTAATTGTGTATAATCTTGATATGGAAATTGTGTATTATTTGGATAATTTGTATTAATATATGGAATGAGTATTAATCGGTAAAAATTGTTAATTGATATGGATATATTTTGCGAGATTTGTATTAAATTATGAGTTAATTGATTTTGAATCTGGAACAAGATGCGTGTGTGTATTATTTACAAATATTTTTGTTGTAACTTTGTATGAAATTTGTATATTAATTAATATATGCAATGATAATTTTGGAATTGACAGATTTGTCTTAATTATGCTAAATTGTGTATTAATATGGAAAGAGTATTAATTGTGTATTACTATATTAGACGTGCTAAATAGAAAATTTTGACTGTTAGTTATAGACATACAAAGTCAGAATTATGCTAATAAAAAGATTATTTGTGTTAATTTTGTGAGTTAGTATTGGTATCAATACCTATATCTTCAGCAAATATTTACAATCAATAAAATCCCCCAACCATCACGCACCGAATAATTGCATATTAATTTCCTTAATTTGGCTCTAATTATCATTAATTACCTTCTATGTTATTAAGAATGGAACCTTATATAAATCCCAAGCGCTCCTTCTTCTTCTTCTTACTTCATTTTTCTTCTCTCAGCCTCCATTACTGAGATAAATTTCTCTTCTATACATTAATATTGCAGGTATTAAATCTATGACCACTTTCATGGAGGGTTCTTGTGTCGAACAAACGCAAGACATCAATATTCATGATACTGATATTGAAGCAGGTATAATATTATAACGTGTTATATTTTCATGGTCATTTAATTTTTTTAGGTATGTAATTTTAAATTCTCTTTGTTCTCTACAATAACAGGAGATAATATCATAATCAATGACCATTCCGTCGAGGGGGGTTTTGTCAAACAAATGCAAGACAACAATCTTCAAGATTCAGGTATAATATTAAAAAGAAAATTCTAAGATATTATTTCAATGATTAAGTGAGAAATTCATACTTTCCCTGCTATATCTTCAATCTTAGAAATATGCATTTTTTTTTTCACAAATTAATTTTGATCATTGACGAAATCTTCAATCTTAAAATACTACTATCTCAAAATCTTAACTGGCTTCAAATTTTTAAATAATATAATGTTTTCAATAATATTTTGCAGGCCATACTAACCAAGTGGAGAGTCATATGTCCAAAAAAGAGTGGGTAATTGATTTCGCGAAGATTATCCAAGAAAACTCAAATCTTCCAAAAACAGGTTTACGCCATGTCTTCGAGTTTCCTAGAACCATGCGCAAGTATGACCTAGAATCATTCCCCCCGATGTGTTTGTCCCTCGGTCCATATTACAAAGATCACCCAAATGTAAAATTTGCGCAACAACAAAAATTTTGTTGTCTGAAATACGTCCTGCGAACAAATAGGACACGAGAATTATCCGCGTACATGTATGAATTGGTCAAATTAGAAGAGAAAGCGAGGGATTGTTACCCACAAAAATTGAAAATTGAGCGTAAGGATTTTTTAGAAATGTTATTGCTGGATGGGACATGGATATTGTGCTATTTGTGTGCGGTAGCGGATCCTTCTAATCGAGAGTACGCACTTATTCAATGGCCACATCTTGAAATGATATCCGAAGCCTCTCCCATAAGACGTGATATTTTCTTGGTTAATAACCAGGTACCATTTTTTGTTATTGAAAAAATAAACGAAATATATATGGGGCCTACCTATGGCCCGATGTACGCGAGAAGGCATGCTGCCAAATCAGTGGAGGCTCTTATGAGTTTGTACGTAGATACAGATCAATTTAACGAGTCAAATAGACCAACGGATTTCCATCACCTGCTTCATGCGTGTCACATGTATCTCAAACCAAAATCATTGGATAATCAAACGATAACTCCTTGTATGACAAACAAATTGAGAGAATGTCGTAGTGTAACCGAATTTTCTGGAGCGGGGATACTTTTCAAAAGAAAGATGTTTGGAAAAAATGGTGCAAGATCAATCTTGGATATTACATTCAATAATAACACCTTAGAAATCCCGAGATTGTTCATCCATGATGGAACAACTAGTTTGATTAGGAATTTAGTTTTGTTCGAGCAAGCCAACCCCGAATTAGCGACCTATTTCAGAAATTATTGTGAGTTTATGAGTAGTCTTATCCGTACCACCGAGGATGTTGTTATTTTGATGAACAACAATATCATCATTCACAAGCACGGTACTGCTGACGAAGTGGTAAGATTTTTTAACTGGATTTCTAATGGTATTCATTGTATTTTAAATGAAGGGTGTTATTTGGATTATGTATACGAATCTCTTGAAAAGCGTGGTGCGTCTTTCAAAAGAAACCATTTTCGTAATCCGTGGGTTTTTATAGCACTATTTGGTATGGTTGTCATTGTCGCATTTACTCTATGGAGATCCGTTTGTGCGTACTTGACGTATAAATCTGAGCGTTGAAGTTTTCTGTAAAATTAGGGTTTCGCATTTAGGGCATATGGCCATGGTCAGTATCTTTTTTATTCAGAAATCTTTTTATTTTTGTTGTGAACTTTTATGTTTTTGTTTAAACGATGTTGATTAATTGTTTAATTAAAAAAAATGTTTCCATGTATTATTGTTTTGTAGGATTTTTTTTCTTTTTAATGCAACGAGGCTGTTGTTGATGTTTTGTAGAAAAAGAAAATCAAAAGAACAAACAAATGACTTAAAAAACATTATTTTTGAGCAATAATACATTGAAAGATCATAAATGACCTTTAAAAGATAAAGAAGATAGTAATCAGTCCAGACACAAATATATAGGCGAAAACATTATTGCTAATCAATTTTGAAAGATGAGAATGGACCTTCAATTTGGTTAAATTTGGTGGATTGTTGCTGATTTGATCGATAAACCGAAAAAGCTCGAGCCTTTCTTCAAAATAGTGAGTATGAGTATGAGTTGGATTGAATTTGAGTGGAAAAGTAGTGGTTTCGAAATCTGGTGGAGATCAGATTTTTGACTGAGGCATTTCATCAAACAAGTTCTGGGCATGATTTTTAGCCTGAAGAAAAACCCTTGTAACATGCTCATTACTCCACCGATTTTTTTTTTTTTTTTTTGAAGGAGGTTTAACAATGTGTCGAGACCTCGAATATATTAGATCAAAGTTGTTTATTGTGCTGAGCACTGTCATGAACCGAATTATCCGAATTATATTAGGTTGGTGATATATAAATTAATTAATTAATTTATATATCACTAACATGTATCTTAATTATTTTTGTATATATTTAATTATGTTTATTTGTTAGTGGCTTTTGACTATCATGACAAGGGTAGTTATGTAATTAGTATTAAATCTAAGGATGAGATTTGTAAATAGTTATTGGGAGGAGTGGGTAGTTAAAAGGGGAGAGTGTGAGGAGAGAGATGAAACATTAAGAATTGTAAACCACTTTCTCTTTCAATTAGTATTTTTATTAGTAATTTTTAGCTCTTTCCATTTCTTCTTTTATTTAGCCATTTTTGTGTGATTTTGAGCTTTTGCGAGTGAGTTTCTTGCGCGTTTTATCGAGGAACGCGACAATTGGTATCAGAGCCAGCGATCTACGAGGCGCGAAGAAATTCTTGTGAATCTTGGACGAATATTATGATGAATTCGTTCGGAGATGAAATTGAGAGACGATTCGAAGGATCTTTCGACCGGATCATCCGTAGGAGCCGGGAGAGAGAAATTTTTGATGAAATGAAGCAAGAACTTAGAGAAATTATGCGTGAAAGTTGGGCGGTTTTTTGGGCCGCGACGGAGGGGATCGGATCGCCGGTCGTCGGATCGGACGCGAGGTCGCCGGTTTTCGAATGGGGCGGATTAGAGGCAGCAGGAGGGCCGCACGGGGGCAGCAGGATGGCCGCAGGGGGGCAGCGCGGCAGCAGCAGCAGGGTGGCCGCAGGGGGGCAGCGGGGCAGCAACAGTTCGGAATGTGCGGGGATGCGACATTTTTGCAGGTCTTGCACGGAACGACGTTCCGGGCGACGCGACGGGTTTCGATGGGTCCGGATCCGTACCGGACGGGTTGAAGACTAGTGGGTCGGATGCGAAGTATGTGGGTCTTGGCGAACCGGATCCGAACGGAGCGGATCTTGAGGATTCGGACAAGTATGGAATGAACGAAACGGGTCTTTGGGAAGAGGGCGAGCGGGCCCGAAGCAAGTCGGGGGTGGTGGTCGAGCTTGGAGAGACCGAACTCGGTCTAATTCCGGCGAGTCAATCCGTTCCGAACCGTTTTGGGATGAGTCCATCTAAGTCGGTCCAAACCGAGTTGTTTGAGATCAAATCGAATCAAATCCAATCGGTTCAATCCGTACCGAACCAAAACCCAAAACCGAACCGATTTCTCGAAACGAACCGTATGAATAAATCGTTAACCCGTGCGATTGTTTTAAGAGGAATGATTGGGGATCGAGAAATATTCGCGTTAGTAGATAGTGGTTCTACTCATTCCTTTGTGAAGTCGTCATTAGTAGAAGGGGGCGGTTATAGATTGACAAGGACGAAGCCGATGACGGTGACGATAGCAAACGGGGGTAAGATGCGAACGGAATTAATTTGTGATCCGTTAGATTTTTCGCTCGGTCAATTCCGATTCAAGGATAAGATACGAGTTTTAGATATCGATGGTCACGACATGATCATTGGGATGGATTGGTTAGAGCGAAGAGGGAATATGAGCATCGATTGGGAGAAAAAACTCATTGAATTCGAAATGGGGGGCAGCGGGGCAGCGGCAGCAGGGTGGCCGCAGGGGAGCAGCGGGGCAGCGGCAGCAGGGTGGCCGCAGGGGGGCAGCGGGGCAGCAACAATTCGGAATGTGCGGGGATGCGACATGTTTGCAGGTTTTGCACGGAACGACGTTCCGGGCGACGCGACGGGTTTCGACGGGTCCGGATTCGTACCGGACGGTACGGCTCGCGTCATGTGGGATCCTGGCACCCCAATCGGCGACCGGTACGACGACCGGTACAGAAACGACGAGTACGGCGACCGGTACGACGACCGGTACGGAAACGACGAGTACGGCGACCGGTACGGCGATCGGTACTACGACCGGTACGACGATCGGTACGACGACCGGTACGACGACCGGTGCGGATCTGTGGCACGGTACGACGACCGGTACGGGCACGACGAGTATGGATCGGTGGCAAGGTACGGCGATCGGAACGGCGTTTCTGGCGATGCGACGGGTTTTGGCCAACGCGGCGACATAATTTGCGGTTCGCCGAGGCGAGCGACCGAGCGGCGATCCGACGGCTTCGATCAACAAGTCGGAGGCCGAACGCGTGATGTTGACGACGACGATTCGCGCCGAAATCAACACGGTGGCCGAGAAATCGAAATCGACACGGTTAGTCGCGGGGAGGTCTTAGGCGGCGGACGCGGGTGGAGCTCCGGTGCGGACGGGTTTGTGCGGGGCGGATCCGTGCCTATCGGATCGGGCGCGATCGGGGTTGGAGCGGGTGTACCCGGTGTTAGCGGATCGGGTTTCGCGGGTGCGGATACGGGTCAAGTCGCGACGAACACGGCGACCGTTAGACACGGGATTGGCGGATCGGGTTTTGTAGGTACGGGTGCGTATGGAGGGACCGAGACGTTTGGTGGGAACGACGGGTACCGAGTGCCGGGCGTGGGAGGCGGTTTCGTCGAAACGAGCGAGAATCACGAGACGGTGGACCAAGCGGTAGAAAAACTATTCGAGGTCGAACCGG
This sequence comes from Luzula sylvatica, assembly GCA_946800325.1. Taxonomy (NCBI): domain Eukaryota; kingdom Viridiplantae; phylum Streptophyta; class Magnoliopsida; order Poales; family Juncaceae; genus Luzula; species Luzula sylvatica. The sequence goes on along the minus strand of OX326957.1, from coordinate 2,707,613 downwards.
GCACGCCGAATACACCGATCACCCCTTTCGGCACGAGGGTTAAAAATGAATTTGCGCAAATAATCGAAGGATTCGAGACGATAAGTTTAAAATCGGTGATTTATGGGTTGAGAGACTTTCGAGAGGAATATATTCGCGCACTTGGCGACTCGTCAGAGATTTTAGAAAGACTCGTTTGGGAATTGATGGATTGGATAAAACGGGATTTCAAAAGACGGGTTCAACGACGGATCGAGGAGGGTGCGAAGACCGTTAAGAACAAAGTGGGTTGGATAAAACGGAAATTCAAAGGACGGGTTCAACGACGGATCGAGGAGGGTGCGAAGACCGTTAAGAATAAGGTGTTAGCGAATGAAGTCGCGGGTATTCTGAGTCAAGGGAGCGAATGGGATGCGTCAAGCAATGACTCGGAATTAGGAGAAGAAAGAATGGTAGTGGCTCATGTGTATTCAGTGTTAGCGAATGAAGTCAAGGGTATAGGAGACGGAGAATCGCGCGTACGCTAATCAAATTTCTTGAGGACAAGAAATCATTTAAGGGGGAGTGATTGTCATGAACCGAATTATCCGAATTATATTAGGTTGGTGATATATAAATTAATTAATTAATTTATATATCACTAACATGTATCTTAATTATTTTTGTATATATTTAATTATGTTTATTTGTTAGTGGCTTTTAACTATCATGACAAGGGTAGTTATGTAATTAGTATTAAATCTAAGGATGAGATTTGTAAATAGTTATTGGGAGGAGTGGGTAGTTAAAAGGGGAGAGTGTGAGGAGAGAGATGAAGCATTAAGAATTGTAAACCACTTTCTCTTTCAATTAGTATTTTTATTAGTAATTTTTAGCTCTTTCCATTTCTTCTTTTATTTAGCCATTTTTGTGTGATTTTGAGCTTTTGCGAGTGAGTTTCTTGCGCGTTTTATCGAGGAACGCGACAAGCACTCAACCATCCAGGCTATGGGACCATTGGCTACTCCACCGATTTTCACATTCTTTATTTGGAAATGTTCGGGAAAGAGATATGAACATAACCATTGTCTTTTCTTGGATTTGTGACCCGAATTGGCAATTTTAATGCAAAGAGTGAGAGATGGTCTGTTAGTGGAGTACATGGCAGTTTGAATCCAGTTATTTAACACAAAATAACATATCAAAGTATCATTTCATGATAAAATTAAAATGGCGAAGTTTTGAATACATTAACATTAATGATGTAAAGTGGTTAAATTCCAATTTTTCTTTATATATAATGTGCATATACATTCCCTTATCAGTGATATAAATTAGAAGGAATAGCATGAAATATCATTCTTATTTCTTATTATGTAAAGCTGAAACGGTGATTATTTGGAGAAAATTTGTGAAATTACGTAAGAGAGATATGCAAAATCACTTAATTCGAGCACTGTGATTTATCCACAAGGAAGTCGAACTCCGTTGATTTATCCACATGAAATATCATTCTTTAATTGAAGCTGGTACACAAACAAAGAAATAAATAAAGTCTGTAAGATAAATTGGTACAAACTTGCAACGCTTTTTAAATTGAAGCCGAATTCTATCATGTAATTAATTGTTGTATGATAAATTGTTTTTCTCTGTTTCAAAGTTGGAATGGCCCTAGATGATGAAAATGTGATTTGAATTAAAATGGTTGAAAATGAATTGATACTGATTGAGATGATTAAAATAGGATAGCATATATTTAAAACAACAATCCCAACATCCAATTTCATTAGTAATTAATAATTATGGTTGCAAATTTGGGTTTTATTTTTTATTAAAGCCCTTTCTTATAATTTGGGCTGCGCATGAGTAAGTCCATTTTGATATTTCTTTTTCATTTAACAGCCTGCTTTGTTGCACTATGCTGTGTATAACAGAGGAGGGAAATGCTGACGTGTCAGGATGTGATTGGTCAAAGGTCAAAAAATATTTTGTCCCCGCAAATCACGGGTTTCAGCTTTTTATATAGCTTTTGAAGTTTGAACAACTAACACTGGTGTCCTTTGGAACTCTTTGTAATATAATAAAATAATATGTTAATTAACAATCATATGAATTAATATTACAAAATAAACATTCATGTAAAGTATTAATTTCTAATTAATATTTCAAAATTATGAATTCAATAATGATTGTTAATTATCATGGTAATTAACAAGGATCATTGAATTAATAATTTTTAAATATTAATTACAAATTATTATTTACATTAATATTAATTCAGATGAGTGATAATTAATTAGGTTAATAATTCTATTATGAAAATGTTTCGTTGAGAACGGGTGACACCATATATGTTCTCTTGTTTGAAAAATATGCTTCAATTTTGTATATAAATATATTTAATAAACAGACTCAATAACTATTTCAATGATTAAACATATTGTAACAGTAGTGATTTTTGATGTACATCATCACTCTTAACTTTATCTATATGCACAATATGAGGCAATTTTTTTTATTTTCAATTATGTTCAGAACAATACAAAATCTAAACCATAGAACAGTCATAATTATACAAAGATAAGATATTCTCAAAACCACTTGAGACAATATCAATATCAATATGCTCTTTCAAAATCGATCAACGAAAAAATAATAAAATAATAAAATAATGCGAGAAAGAAAGATAAAACACATGTAATGATGTAAGGAACAAAACACTAAAATTCAAAGACCAGATACGAAGTTCCGTCTTATATTTGTGGGTCCCTGTCCCGGGAAAATATGTTTTCTGATTTGACAATACACAAGAAAACCGGGATTCCATTTCCTCGGACCCAGTTATTTATATCCTCTATTATTTCCATTGCAATCGACCACACAATTATACAGATATGAATTAGGTAGGTGGTTTATATTTATGATTTATACATTTTGAAATATAAATATACTTATGATTTATACATTTTGAAATATAAATATATTTATGATTTATACATTTTGAATACACGAGATGTATTTTCAAATTGTATTTTTTTTCTTCTAATTATGACATATTTTAGAATACATGATATATCTTTTATTAAAAGGAGAATACATATATTTGTATTTATTTGATATGTTTTTTAGATGATGATATATTTTTTTAGTTGTTCAATATATATTGTTGAATGTATCAATATTTTCTTTTTACTTACGATCAATATTTTATGAAGAATAGGTATGATCTATAATGATGACAAATATTTAGGAAATAGATAATGATGGGGTCCGGGTCTTGTTTTCCATTTTTCGTAAGTTCCTCATTGGGCAGGGTTATGTATGCAATTTCGTAAGTTCAATTTTCTTTTTATTTATTTACATTTTGGTCATTTTTTATTTACATTTTGGACCTTTTTTCTTATTTTATATTTTGGTCCTTTTTTTGTTTGTTTACATTTTGGTCATTTTTTACATTTTCATCTTTTTTCCTGTTTAATATTTTGGTCATTTTTTACATTTTGATCTTTTTTTTTATATTTTGGTCATTTATTTACATTTTGGTCCTTTTTACATTTTGCTCCTTTTTCGTATTTTATATTTTGGTCCTTTTTTTGGTCTTCTTATATATAAAGTTATAAAAATTTTAGCTCATACATGAGGCCACATCATCAATTTATGTTTTGGTCTTTTTTTTATTTATTTACATTTTGGTCCTTTTTTATTTATATTTTGGTCTTTTTTTATTTATATTTTGGTCCTTTTTTTACATTTTGCTCCTTTTCTTATTTTATATTTTGGTCCTTTTTTTAGGTTTATTTATATTTTGGTCATTTTTACATTTTCATCTTTTTTCCTATATTATATTTTTGTCCTTTTTTACATTTTGATCTTTTTTTTTATTTTGGTCATTTTTTACATTTTTTACATTTTTTCTTATTTTCTTATTTTTTTTAGTTACCTCATTGGGCAGGGTTATGTATGCAATTTCGTAAGTTCAATTTTCTTTTTATTTATTTACATTTTGGTCCTTTTTATTTACATTTTGGACCTTTTTTCTTATTTTATATTTTGGTCTTTTTTTTTGTTTATTTACATTTTGGCCATTTTTTACATTTTCATCTTTTTTCCTATTTAATATTTTGGTCATTTTTTACATTTTGATCCTTTTTTTTTATATTTTGGTCATTTATTTACATTTTGGTCCTTTTTACATTTTGGTCCTTTTTTCTTATTTTAAATTTTGGTCCTTTTTTACATTTTGATCCTTTTTTTCTATTTTATATTTTGGTCCTTTTGTACATTTTGATATTTTGTTTTTATTTTGGTCCTTTTTTACATTTTGATCATTTTTTCTTATTTTCCAATTTTTTTTCTAATTTTCTCATTGGGCAGGTTTATGTATGCAATTTCGTAAGTTCAATTTTTTTTTTGTAATTTTCCTTTTTACCCAATTTTTTTCCTATTTACATTTTGGTCCTTTTTTGGCTTTTCAATTTTTTTTTGTATTTGCTCATTTTGCACGGGTATATATGAAATTTTGTAAACTCAAATTTATGCGACTTTTTTTGTCATTTGCCCGTTGTATCCATATGACACTTTGTGATTCTTTAATGAACCGTAACTATAATGCATCTATTGAGATCAAATATATTTGCGAATATGTCCTGATTATATTAATCGATTTTAAAAACACCTGAACAAATGCTATTTATACAAATTATATCAGAAAATAATATCCGTGATAGATTAATTTCATGAATATTATGCATCTATTGACATCGCGATATTTGCAAATATGTCATGATTAGATTAATTTAGTTCAAACGCACGCGCGTTAATTCGCACACGAGTTAATTCTATTTAAATAATTATATAAAAAATATATAAAAAATAGATATGTTGTCCCGCGCAATTGCGCGGGGATAAAGCTAGTTCTAATCTAAATCTCTTTGGACAAGACTCCTCCCATCTTAAATTAATCTGTCGCCTAATCTTTTTTATATTAAAGATCTTCTAAAATTATTAGCCGTCAACGGTGTGAATAGAATCATTAAGAAACATAACATGAAAATATAGTCTCATTACCAAATACTCAACTGCTTCGGCTTACAAATTCATATAATTCATCGTGAAATGCTATGCAAGTGAGAACTCCTCTAATAACAAGAATCAAGATTCATAAAAAAAAAATGAGTATTTATGTGCTTATTAGTTTTCATTGATAATATTTGAACGGTAAAAAATCTAGCCAAAAGAAATTGGTCTCATGAAAAAAAAAAATATGTACTTTGCTCACAAGATATTAAAGTACGTTGAATCGATTAGTTTGTAGCCGCCCTTTACCTTCAATTTATAGAACAAAAATAGATGAGATGATGATCATAATATATGTTACTATTAATCTTTCAATATGATTGTTTTACTAATACCAACTCATTATATCAATGTAAGAATGCATATGTAACATTTGATTAAATCACAATAAACTAGTAAAATAATAATATTATACTTGTTTTCTAAAGTCACTATATAAATATTATTTGTGTTGTTTCGTGTTAAAACATACAATAAATCATGCATATTATTTTGTTTTTAAAATACATGGTGTGTGATATATGAGTAGTGATAGGGCCGGCCACAAAAATATCAACCACAAATGTGTCAGAAATAACTAAGTTCATAATGTTAATTATGTATACATGAATCATAAATTAAATATAAACGTACGTATTTGTGTCATATTAGTGATTGATATTTTTGTGGCCCGATCATTACTCATGATATAATGATATAACATTATATAAACTCGATAGCTTGTAAAAGTAAGTTAATTTAGTAACGTATACAATAAAAAAAAATATACTATTTAACTTTTTACGCGTATACTATTTAATTTGATTGGTTGAGTACGTAATTAATATACTTGTAAAGTAAAATGGTAATAATGAAAGTGCGAAAATGCACAAAAATAATTACGCTGAAATCAAACTACCAACGTAGAATAAAGATTTTCTACGCTATGTTGCACGGATACTTCAAAAAACCAAATTTATTCGTATCGTCGTGTTCGTATCGTATCCTAAATTTTATGTTAAATTACTGTATCGTCGTATCCGTGCAACGGCTAGGTTCAACAAACTTTTACGTAATTGCAAATATTTGCAATTATGTTCTATTCGTGCATTATTCAACTTGTTAAATTTTCTATGGGAGGACACGTGAGTCATCTGACAAACACCCTTTCTCTGACCAATGAGAAAATAGAATCATGTCTGTCCTGTTTACCGTTAAGAGTATTTCCTCACGCATACTTGCTTCCTTCCTCTGCTTCTTTGCAACTCATTTCCCCTCTTCATGTCATAATTGATTTTTGTGCAATTATATACAAAATTTATGGAAATTTTTATATCACTTCTGTTGGGAAGATTCATCAAACTGATCATACCATATTATACTATTTGTTTTAATGTTATCATTCCAATAAATTCATAAAATCATTTCTGCATATGATATAATCCTATTTAAAATCAAATTTTAAAAACTAATCCCCTTTCTAAAATTATTCCAAAAATAACCCTTTTTTTATAATATTCCAAAAATAACCCCGGATTTTTAAATCCCACAGGATTTTTTTAAAAAAAATATGATATATTTCCCCAAATTGTACCATAAAATCTTTTATGAACTAATTAATACACTTAATTAAAATAATAATTAGTACATGTTGGCCGTTAACTTAATACATAATTAATATTTATTCGAATTCATAAATTTTAATAAATTTTAATGAATATTTAATTATATCTTTTAATTAGCACGTTAATTAAATGTAATTATTTTATAATGGAGAATTCGGCAGGTACATTTTGGGAGTGATTTTTTTTAAAAATAAGTTATGACAACTGACAACTTTGAAAAAATAAAATTAAAATTTATTGCATCTCAAAATGTACCCGCCGAATTCTCTATTATTGAATAATTACATTTAGTTAACGTGATAATTAAAACATATAATTAAATATTCATTAAAATTTATTCAAAATTATAAATTCGAATAAATATTAATTACGTATTAAGTTAACAGTTAACATGTACTGGTTATCATTTTAATTAAGTATATTAATTAGTTCATAAAAGATGTTATGGTACAATTTGGGGAAATATATCTTATTTAAAAATTAAAAAAAAAAAGAAATAATATCCGGCGGGATTTAAAAACCCGGTTTGGGTTATTTTTGGAATATTATCAAAAAGGGGTTATTTTTGGAATATTTTTAGAAAAAGGATTATTTTTTTAATTTTTGATTCTAAATAGGATTATAGGCAGAAATGCTTCTTTTTTATATTATTTATAAAACAGAACTAAGTTTATTTATAAAAAACAAAATATACCTTATTGATATTACTAGAATAATAAGAATAATATGTATACAGAGCATAGTAATGATGAATTAGAGAGAGTGGAAATTTTAACTAGAGAATGGTAATTAATTGAATGAAAGTACTACCTACCTAACATAACAATAGGATCTAGCATGATGTATTACTATTTAAACATTATTTTTACTTTTCTGCGATATCATGTAAACCACATAATTGTGTGGTATTGTAAATTATGCTAAAAGTTGTAGAATAAAAAAAAGAAAGTTCAGCTTTTGTGGTATATATAAAATGATGCTAAATGTCAAGTGAATACTTAGATTATAATATTCCAGACTTTTTAGTCTTTAAATTTGTATTAAGATTAATATTGTGTAATAAATAATATATTATTTTTTTGAAAATTAGTGGGTCATTAAATTGCATGCCAATGCAAACAAAAATTATGTAAATATAATGATTAAAAAGTATTGAGTATTATACATTCAATATCCACTTGTATTGGTATGGTCACGCAGGCACGCACACACGATTCAACTAGAGTATAATTCGCTCAACTTTGTTTCACTCATAGGGTTTGAATCAAGTTTCGCTTACGCATGATCGCTCAAATGTTTTCAGACAATTTCATTGTTACCAATGTTAACCCGATTGATTTTTAGGATTTAGAGTTGCTCGACATCCGATCAGTTGTTATTAGAAAATTAGTGCATTGTATTGTTGTGATGTATTTCAGTTAAAAAATAGCAATAAGAAAGATAAAAAATCATTGGATAAGAAAAAAAATATGAAATATACATGATCTTGCATGAGAGTTTTTTCACCTGATTGTACAAACATAACAAAAATTCATTTTTTATATTTTCGACTATTCTTTTTTTATGTTTCAACTAGAGAATTTGACACAAACTTCACTGATATATATATATATATATATATATATATATATATATATATATATATATATATATATATATATATATAAAATTCAATTTTGTTAGTTTTATCATTATCTTAAGTACTGACTATTTAATGTTTGAGTTTTTGTCATAGTAAAATCATATGTTAAAAAACAATTATGAGTTTTTGTCATAGTAAAATCATATATATATATAATTCAATTTTGTTAGTTTTATCATTATCTTAAGTACTGACTATTTAATGTTTGAGTTTTTGTCATAGTAAAATCATATGTTAAAAAAAAGTTATGAGTTCGAATCACATCGACATCAAATAAAAATAAAAATAGAAACATATAATAATCACGATTTGTGGTCTAGGTTTTTCCTAAAAAAGTATGTATTGTTCGTGTTTGTTCGCTATGAGTCCGTTCAACTTATCAAGGGGTGCCACGTGGCAAAAGAAAAACAGGTATTGTATAGCTTAAAATATATATATATATATATATATATATATATATATATATATATATATATATATATATATATATATATATACTCATGTTTAAAAAAAACTATGATGTTTAAGTAAGGCCAAGTCCGGTCTTGAATTTTCGGAGGCCTGTGACATAATGTTACAATAATCCATAATTTAGAAATTATTTCATTTCAAAAAAAAATCTTAATGTAAAACAAAATATATAATAATAAAGCGAGTTCAAAATATTACAAAACACATAACTAACATATTCATTTAAATATCTCTCTTCTCGCATTTTTTTGTATTTTGTTTATTCATTTCCCGACAAAAATATCATTTTATTCCTCATGATTATACATACAATTATAAAGAAATTATCATACAAAATTGCAACAAATTTTCATAATTGACTCGACACTCGAGATCACATAAATTACAAAGATTACCGAGATCATATCTTTCAATTTACAATTTACAAAGATGGCAACAAATTACAGAAATTACAGAACTAGAGAATTGAAGAACTTAAAAATCGATGAATTGCACAAATCACACAAATTGCATGCTGCACAAATTGCACAAATCGCAGCGATGAATTGCGCAAATTACATAAATTACTGAGAGAAAAGTTACAGAAATTATAGAATTGCACATATGACAGATTACAGAGATCATACAATTTATAGACAAAATTGACTCGAAATTGCACAAATTATTCGAGATATCTTTCAATTTTCAATACAGAAATTTATCGAAGAGGAGAGTACCACATAAATTTACAGAAATTTACTCGAAATTGAGGAAAAGTTGAAGAGAAATTACAAGAAATTGAAGAGCAATTCGAAGAGGAGAGTATCGTAGTGAAGACTTTGAAGAATCGAAGAGAGTTGAACCAAAATTGACGAAAAAACCGACGAAATGGCTGCCGCAGCGAAAAAAGGATGAAGAAGGAGCTGAACCGTGTGAAATCGAAGAAATCGAAGAGGAGAACACTCTCCTTGGCTCCTGTAAAGGCTGTCAACATCGCCAGGTTGCTGCGTCGCAGTCGCGGGTCACAGTCGTGTGTCGCGTCGCAGATCGCAGTAGGAGTCGCATAACAGAGAAGACATGCTAGGGTTTGCTAGGGACGTGCTGCAGCTTACTTATGGTAGCGGATTCGGATCCCTGCACAAACGGGCCCGGTGCAGATAAGAGGTAGTGGATCGGGTTAGTATTAGTATGTATAATTGATTTCTATGTAAAAAAGAGATGCCTATGGAAAAATAGAGGCATGCGACATGGACCAACTGAACCAAAGTCCAGGACCGGGCCTGAGTGAGGCATATGATAATATTATTGAAAATTCAATCTAAATATAATATATCCAGAAGATATGTATTGTTATTTTGAAAATACTGATTTATTCATAAATACGTAAAAATATATATTGTACATATGACCCATCTTTATTATATTATATATCGTACACCTAATAAGGTATATCACATAACTAAAAATATTTTCAACATTTTTATTAAAAATATATCACACATATAAAAATATATACTTCACAATATATAAGTTATATATATATATATATATATATATATATATATATATATATATATATTCTAGAGTAAAAATAGAAAGTAAAATATTATGGACGGACCAGACTTGCTCGTTTACTTGACGTTTAATTGGTTCTCCAAAGTCCAAGAAGTCTGTTGGAATCTCTACAACTATTTGATCAAAAGAAAATAAATATTTTTTTCGGATTTTTTTTTTGTCATGATGACTTGCCAATTTTGTAAATATGGGTTTTCCTTCATGTTCATATATTCAACGGGATCAAGCAATTTTGTTCGTTGAAGTGTTATATTCAGAAGGGAAATTTTACATGACCCCTCATTTTCCTCCGACCTCCTCTGTATCATGGATTAAGGACGATGCTACAGTCACTCCTTCCCTCACTTTCAAATTCTCTTCCTAGATCACTGACATGTGGATCCCACATCCACTTTCGTAAAAATTAATATATGTGGGACCCACATGTCAGCCGTCAGCCACCCTAGGAAGGGGATATGGGAGGGAGGGAGGGAGTGGCTTGAGCTCTACCGATGGATTAATGGGTCATGACGATATAACCCAAATAATACAGAAAAATTTGAGAAAAAATTGAAGAGACACAGTAAATAACCTCTATTCATAATAAATAGAAAATGGGTACAGAGAAATGGCCCCACGTGTAATTATTTGCTCCCTGTGCGGCTACATTTCCATGTCAACTCAGTAGTAGAAAATGCCAAACTTTATCGAAGTAGTTCATGTACGGGTAAATCATTTGTACCGTGTGTGACTGTAGAAAACTCCTTGAATTTTTTACTCGGATGCATATTCGGATGATAAATAATGACAAGTTAAAAAAAGTTTATTGATTTTTTGCACAATAATATTAGATATTAATCGCAATTTGTTAATTTTTATTCATATTTGAAATCTCATTGTTCCCTGTTGTTGCAATTATTTAATCATTAAATTACGTACGTGACAAATTTAACGTCTGCTTAACTACTTTGTTAGAAGAATTAAAGGGAAGTCTTCGTTAGGGAGTTAGGGGGGTAATTTGTGATGTTAATGATGTTCGGTTAGTAAGTTTGTGTGTGGTTCATATTATAGTTTAGACTAGTATAAATAAAAATGTAATCACTCCATGTAATCTAAAGCAAAAATTTAATCAAACGATTTTATCTTATTTAATAATGTATATGATATCTAATGTGAACAATGTTTTGTATCAGATAGTCCATTAATTGTATAATTGTTTGATGTCACCACATAGTGTTTATAGTGAAATCGTCAAACAAAAGACAATACAATTATAAACGTCCCTGATGATATATAGGGATACCTATAAAGATATATGTATGTTCATATATAATTCATGGACTATATGGACACTACTGTGTTCGCTGTGTTCGCATATGAAATTATTATGTTTCTTTAATTATGAATATTTCGATGTCGAATATGAAACATGGATATATAATGAGATTAATATATATTGAATTGACCACCACGTGAGAATATACATGATTTAGTCACTTGTATTCTCATACCAAATAAAATGATTGTTCTATAGACTTGAGGTCATATAGAAATTCCTAGTATGCGTAACATAATATTTTGATAATGTTCTTTAACATCTCTAAAAGGAAGAAAATGCACGATTGGGTATTCCTGAAACATTCTTAGGATGTATACGACTAAGATAATAATTGTTCCCTTATACGGAGATATTTCTTGGACCTCTCGATGAGTTAAGACTAAAAGAAAAGTATGGCCATACTCAATGAATGTCATCGCATAGTTTAGTCTAATTCGAAATCGCAACGAGTGTATGTTGATCTAGAAAATATGACTGCCATCATGTCTTTGATTAACAAGATATCGTAGAACAAGAAAGCAAGTTATTCGTATTTGAGTTAGGCATATATCATCATTATCATATTGATTTAATATAGATAGTCATGTACTATGTCTGGATGCCAATCGTGATCGATGGATTGTAAATCAATTGCTAGCTTTAAACGAACCTACATGATCACACCAAGAATCAATAATAACCTTGCACAAAATAAGTGTAAAGTAAATACACATACATATATTTGATTCGTAATTAAATTGATAGGAAATAAACATTGAATGTTTTTGAGAATATCACAACATTTATGTAAAACACGTTTTAGTAAAACTGTCATAACTCTCGAGTTATGAACCCAACTACGATGGTTCATATTGGGTTGGTTAGATAATTAGATCATCTACAACATTGATATAATTTTTTTTTCCATATGAGCATTTTAACAAATGGGTTCAAACGGAATATACCAAAGGGTGTAAATGTTTTACATGATGTTAGTAAAACGGTCATAATTTCATAGTTATAAGTCCAATCAAAACGGTTCAAATTGGTTTGGTTAGATAATTAGATTATTTATCACTTTGATGAAGAAAATGTTTCCAATTGAACACTTTAACAAGTGGGTTTGAATGGAATAATACCAAAGGGTACGATTGTTTTACACATAGTTAGTAAAACTATCGTAATTTCTATGTCCAAGATCCAATTGAACCGAGAAAAAATAGAAATTGCTAAAAAAACCCATCTTATACATTAAAGATTCGAAATATATATACGAGCAAGACAAGTCGAGACGTGATATTGTCCAAAGAGTTTTGGACAAAATTTGGTCCAAAAGTTTTCATAATTATAAAATTTTGATGTGATCTTATTTGATTTGTTTTATCCTTCAGTATATTAGTAAAACTATCGTAATTTCTATGTCCAAGATCCAATTGAACCGAGAAAAAATAGAAATTGCTAAAAAAACCCATCTTATACATTAAAGATTCGAAATATATATACGAGCAAGACAAGTCGAGACGTGATATTGTCCAAAGAGTTTTGGACAAAATTTGGTCCAAAAGTTTTCATAATTATAAAATTTTGATGTGATCTTATTTGATTTGTTTTATCCTTCAGTATATTAGGATTTAAGATTATCGATTGGGGTATTTTACCCTTAAGAGAGGCTGCAAACTCTTTATTTTAATTAAGAGTAGTGATGTACATAGTATTCTCCTTCCACATAATTGATGACGTGGATATAATTTAACACCTTCAAAATTAACACATAAATTCAAGATTTAACATCTTAATTTATTGTTTAGTTATCTTAATTTATAATTAAACATACAATTAAGATGTTAAATCATGAATTAAAATATTAATTTTGAAGATGTTAAATCATATCATATCATCAATGACGTGGGAGCAAAGTTGGGATATCAGATATATATGTCAAAACATTTTCCTTTAATTAAAACAATAGGTGTGCGACTTCCGGATCCCACCTATTTTTCTAAAAAAAAAAAAAATTATAGGATAAAATTACATCAATTATTTGTTTTTAAATTTGTTTTTGAATATCTTTGCATTTTGAAATTAGTACAAAGATTTTAATCCAACGGTATCAAAAAATCGTTGGATCAAGCATGGTGTGACTGCAAAAATGTCTTGGACGTAATCTTGTGCAAAGCCGATTGGACAAGACCCGATTCGAGTCTCTATCTTGTACGGTACTAGTTGGAGCCCACACGCTGCTCTTCAACTCTGTGTTCCATCTTGCTTTGCCCCATTCTTCCTCTTTGCTTCTTCTCTCTTTTCTTTTTTATCAGATCCAATGCCTTCATATTCTTTCTTTTTCCTCAATCACCCAAGATTTTTCTGCCCTAATTTTCCTTCTCACGAATCTACTTTGATTTGACACGAGACAAAGAGACGAATTACAAAAGCAAAGAAATCCTATATATATATATATCATAGCTTTCTCCAACCCTAGCTAGCTAGCTCTATTTTCTCCACCTTCTCCATAGATCTGAGGTGTTCTTTCTTTAGGTCCTGTTCTTATTCCTTCTAGACTTGAAATTCTATTCATTTTTCTCCTCAAATTAACCCCTCCATTTCTTCATGCCATAAACCAAGAAAGGAGATGGAAGAGTTCTCACTTCTACGCTCGAGGGGATCTTTCTTGTCGGTACCGCCTCAAATGGTATTCTATCCGTCTCTCGCAACCGCTCAAAAACAAGAAGCTGGTAATTCTTCAAAGTATCCCCAAGAAGGCTTGGAAATGGAAATGGATAATTTCAAGGCAAAGATCATTTCTCACTCTCAATATCCAGCTCTTCTTGAAGCCTTCATTAACTGCCACAAGGTTATTTCCATTTAACTGAGAAGAAAAACTCTTTTTTTACAGAATAAGAAAATCTAAACTGTGAGTACTAAATAGAAAGAACAATTTAATCGTGTAGATTGGAGCGCCACAAGAGGTCATTGATCGACTCTCTTCGGTTTCCATGGAACTCGAGTTGCACCAAAGATCAGGAACCAAGTGTTCTTCTGATCCAGAGCTCGATCAGTTCATGGTCTCTCTCTCTCTCTCTCTCTCTCTCTCTCTCTCTCTCTCAATATGGATACTAATTACTTGATTTACATATAGGAAGCATATTGCAATATGTTGGTGAAGTACAAGAAAGAAATAACAAGGCCATTACAAGAAGCGGCAGAATTTTTCAAGAGCATCGAGTCTCAGCTCAGCACTCTCTGTCCAACCGGCTTTCGTTCAGGTTTTTGGACTCCCTTTCTAGATAAGAATATTTGGTTTAAGAGGGGTAAACGGTAAAAAGATCACATCGTTCGTACCAATTAAAGTGAAACTAGGGTTAGGGTTTTTTTTAAAAAAAAAATTACTTTGAAAATTAAACAGTGAATTTTACAAGTGAAGTGCAAAGAAGAGCAAGTACCAATGCACATATATATTTACGAGGAGACTTTCATCTTTCCCACCTTTCACGCAAGTCCATGATGAAAAGAAATGAAAGACTTGAGTCCTTGATGTTTTTTACTTTTTTTTAGCTTTGTTTAATATATTTATCTTGATGTGATAGCAAAATTATCAGCCATTAAAGCACAAATTTTTGGTGTCTTAAATTATTAAGGTGAATGAGAATTTCGAAGAATGAAATATATATAATAATAAAATGACTTTCCAAATTGAGAAACACAATTAGACTAAATTGTTTGTAGTAATTAATTCATGTTTTCCTAGCTTTAATAAATATAATTACTATTAACAATTAGTTCGTATATATATAATAATAAAATGACTTTCCAAATTGAGAAACACAATTAGACTAAATTGTTTGTAGTAATTAATTCATGTTTTCCTAGCTTTAATAAATATAATTACTATTAACATTTAGTTCGTATATATATAATAATAAAATGACTTTCCAAATTGAGAAACACAATTAGACTAAATTGTTTGTAGTAATTAATTCATGTTTTCCTAGCTTTAATAAATATAATTACTATTTACAATTAGTTCGTATTTGTAAACTAAACTTTGGAGAAAAAAGAGTATTTGCCATACTGAACTATAAGGCTAGGGATATTGCAGCTACTTTTAATTGGATCAAAATATTAAAATGACTGAACTCAAAATTTCCTACACAATTAACACTTAACAATTAAATAGAGATATTGCTTAATAATTTCAACTCGTAGCATCTAAATATAACTTAAATATTGGGTATGTTACAAAGGCTAGAGAACCTTTTTAGCCTAACTAAACTTTATAGATACATTGTCATATTTTTAGCCTCACATTCTTTTAAACAAACATTATATTAACATTTACGATATTATATTATGATATGGTCTTGTGGTTCCAAAGAACTAGAGAACCTTTGCCTCGAGAATGATAGTTTAGTAAATTACTTGCGTTCTAATTAGATTTTATTATTATGATTATTTTGTGTAGTAGACAAATATCATCGTTATATTTATAATTAAATAATTCAAGACTAATAAAAAATGGTATAATAGAATTAGGGTGATTATATGAAGCCCTTTATAATCTCTAACTCAATGAGGATGTGGTGTTTCTTTCTTTAGTGCTAAATGTGATGTTAAATGAGTACGTGATAAATTAGTTAATAATAAATAAATAAGTCTGATTTAATACATAAAATATTTTAATTTAACATACATATTTGTTTTATTTATTTGGATTACCACCAATTCCCATCACATCAATTGATGGGAAGGAATTTAGAGGAGACAAGCATATTTTTCCAATTAGATTATATTAGTACATACCTTATCATGTAAATAAAGAAAAATTACAATTGTGAAAAATTGTATGGAAGTCCTTTGATATATACTTTTTTTTTTTGAATTTAAGGATGTCACTAGTTTTTTTTTTCGCGCAATTGCGCGGTAGTTTTCGAGTTCATCATGTTTTAAATTTTCTAATCGTTTGATTTTGCTTTTTTTGTCTGATTGTTCACGGTTATGTGTTTTGGTAT
This sequence comes from Luzula sylvatica, assembly GCA_946800325.1. NCBI lineage: Eukaryota > Viridiplantae > Streptophyta > Magnoliopsida > Poales > Juncaceae > Luzula > Luzula sylvatica. The sequence continues at coordinate 2,691,005 of OX326957.1, read as the reverse complement.
TTTTTATCCCCCTAACTTTTTGGATATTTTAAAAAGATTATATCTTTTTGTAAACTCCAACAATCTACCATATTTTTATGTGCAAATACTCTTATATTTTCATATGTAATAAGTAAAAAAAAAATGATATTTTTGTTAATTTTATTAATTTAAAAAAAATTCATAAGGATTTCTTAACATGTAGTGATTTCAAGAAAATAAAATTGTTACACGTGTTTATATAATTTTAATATTTCATTTATTATTTATGAAAAACTAACATTGGATAGGTCCACAATGGACTAATGTTCATGTAATTTTAACATTAGTTGGTTTATACGGACCACGTTCAAATGAAGAACCGACTAATTTGGATATTTTGATCAAGATCAAACGGTCCAGATTAACATGATGACGTTGACTTCTCTAAAAGCAAGGATTTCTTTAGAGTTATATTTTATTTAATAATTCCTTGACGAACTGTACGTTTAATAATAATCATTACATATTAATAATTATTGGTATTTTTTGTTAATCAAATAGTAACTATTTAATTAATATTTATTGGGTCAAATTATTTTTAGTTGATCAAATAATGATCACTTAATCAAGTACTGACCAGCTAATTAATATTTAGGGGACAAAATTAATTTGAGCTTACGTGGCTCAACGTGAGGTTTCCATTTTTTCTTAACTTTATAAATAAAATATAATTTGCTAATCCTTGGGATTATATTAGTAAAAAGACTACTTACTATCCTTTCATATATACTTTATGTATCTATGTGTCTTTCACTTCACATCATTATAAGTAAATAGATGTGATGCGTTTCTAATCAGTATCACCCCACCCACCAACAAGGTGAGTACTATATCTCAGCCTCTAGGACCCTACCTTAATTGCCAAGTATCAATATTCTAATTACCGTACTTTCACGACATAAAATATTTATTTTTTGTTATAAAGGAAACTAAAGTCCTGGAAAAAAAGAATCAGTGATGCGATATTATATATATTTATATTTAATGTATGTACTTGTTCTTATGAAAGCCAGAAAGAAAAATGAAGGCAAAACTACGAGGTAAGTGATATTTGATGAAGAGAGTGGTCTGGAAACCTTTTCCATTTAAACCTTCACAAACTGGTAATTTGTTTTGAAATTAAAATTAAAAAATGGCACCATTTGAAAATTGGAAATGGATACATGGCCATTATTTTCAGTACTCTCAGGAAGTTTAGTTATTCTTCAATTGTATTGAACTAGTTGTCAGAGGAACTTCTGAAATTATAGGAGATAGTTTTCACAAATATGATACTTTAATTTTCCATATTGCAAAGACCTTTTAGTTTCCACAAATATGATACTTTCAATTGTATACATGCAGATCAGAAATCTGGGCGCGTGGGATCATCTGAAGAAGAGCAAGATCACGCGAGTGGCGGAGAAGGCAAGTTGATAGAGGAGGTCGATCCTTCGATGGAGGATAAAGAACTAAAAGACCAACTTCTTAAGAAATATAGCGGTTACTTGAGCTCTCTCTGGAAAGAGCTTTCGAAAAAGAAGAAAAAGGGAAAATTGCCCAAGGATGCTCGACACAAACTACTTAGCTGGTGGGAGATTCATTACAAGTGGCCTTATCCATCTGTAAGATATAACTTCACAATATTGGCTATGATATATTTTTTTTAGTTATGCATTAATGGAGTGAAAATCTAATTAAGGAAACGGAGAAAGTGACTTTGGCAGAGACCACGGGACTCGATCCCAAACAAATAAATAATTGGTTCATAAATCAGAGAAAAAGGCACTGGAAACCATCAGAGGACGTGCAATTTGTTGTGATGGAAGGGTCGTATCCGCATAATGCCGGTCCGGCCGCTTTCTACATGGATGGGCATTTTGTTGGAGACCCTTTGTATCAAAGCAGGTACACTTAGATATTTCGAGGATCGATGTGCATGGTATGTATCTTTTGTGTAATGTATGTAGGTGGACTTGTTAAGATCTCGTTTGTCTCGGTTCCTTCGTATAGTAACCGATTAACCTTCTAATGAAAGGCTAGAGATTTGAATTGTCTTTAGAGCTTAATTTATCTCATTTCAGCCAAATTATAGATACTTGTTATAATCTATATATCAAGCCTATAACTTGTATACATAAACACGAAATGCTTTCCATTAAATATCACTTGTCATTCAAATTAAAAAAATATTATTTATCATGAACTTCAAATATTAAACAATGGATATATAAGTACTACGACCCTTAAATCAAGGTCACCCATTACCTGTAATTATCTATACTAATAATTAATATGATTTCTCCTTATTTCCATTACATCATATATATGCCTTAAATTGGCCACCCATGCATATAACCCTTGAACATATCAGAAGTTCAAAGTAACAACCAAGGGAGAAGTAGAGTCCGCATTATTGTCCACGGTGAAACTCTGAGTAAGTTTCTTCTGCGTAGCCGTGGTAACCTCAACTGTATAACTGCCATGAAAACCCCTGAAGTTAAACTCACCCTGATCATCCACGTGTCCTTTTGCATGAGTAAGCCATTCTTTCTTCACTTCTAAGAACCTTTTTCCGGCCTCATTCAAATCTCCTTCTGCATTAACCAAATGTGAATTGTCTCGAAACATAAACATTTCCCAAAATCCCCACAACACGACCCCTTCGACAGCAGGATGCGCGAAAGCCTCGCGCAACATCACCTCCAAATCATCGGCACGAATGTGTTCGTTAGCTGAAGACACGTCGAGCTCGGTGAACCAAATCGGTAAACCCATTACACTTAACTTGTCAAGTGATGCTGAGATGACCGGACCCACTGGGTTGTCGATATGGCCTTGGATACCTATGCCCTCAACCTGTGCACCTATTATCCAAATTTGTATAAAATGGTAGTTATAAATTTATTGTATAAAGACAATTTTTGAGAAACAAACAAGATAATAGGAGGAAATATTTCACATCTGTATTCTTTTTAGAGATAATTTTATCTCTTATGTAATAATCTTAATTAATTACCTTGTTCTTGCAGATCAAGAATTAGTTGCATGTACGCCTCTGGCGAGGCTCGAATATCGTCTCCGTCTTCAATATGATAGTCATTCACAAATAGAGTCGGTGAAGGATCTAATTGTTTCGCCGTCTTAAACATATAAGCCCTTATATCCTTTCCGAGCTTGTCCTGATAGAAAGAGCCATGCAGCATCTCATTGTTCACATCATAATGCTTAAACCTGCCTTTGTACCGGGCCAAGAGTCCGTCAATCCGGTTTTGCACTGCCGTCTTAAGATCCGTGCTAGATAGGGCTTGGACCCATGATTGCACCGACCCTATTACCTCCCAAAAGATGCAATGGCCACGTACCTGCATGTTGTTTTTGCCGCAAAAGTCCAAAAGCTCATCTGCATCCGTGTAGTTTAGGTTTCCTTGTTGAGGTTCTGTCCAGTACCATTTCAACTCATTGCCAAATACCTATTGAAATATCAAATTTGATGGATTAATTAATAATACTTACTTCAAGAAACGATCTAGGTTTAGTTTAGCAGTAAACAAAATTTGAATATTTTTCGACAACTACCGCCCAATTGAAGTTTTTGGTGAAAAACGAGACAAAATCTTCGTTGTCCATGTTGGTCCGCATGATACAAGAACCGATTGGGAAGCTGTTCTGGGTCTGACGGACCCGTATCGAGGCGCCTGATAGACTATCGCCACTTGAGTTAGAGAGTTTCAGTACCACATATCGCTTGCGTACCTTAATAGTTTCGAGGGTTCGTGATTTATATATGATTTTTATTTATAATATATAAATATGTAATACATACCTTGTTAGTCAGGTTCTTCAGATGTTTAAACCGTGCTTTTCGATCAACGGGAATAATCTGGAGACCTGCAACCATTAGATCAACTCCTGATGCCGGGCCCTGGACATAAACTATAGCCTTGGACGGTTTTTGCTCGACTCGAAATGAACCGCCTAATTCATACCACCTTTCATCATTAGCTAAAAGTTGACCTCCGTTAACCCATTGAGTATCTATGCCGAGAGCCACACTTATATTCTGCGGACCGGTTTTAACCGATCCGACTCGAACCCAACAAGAGACCTGATATGTCACGTACAAATTGATCTTGTCCGTTATATTTTGGGCGGGACCCATCCAAGTTTGTGTCCGGTTCGTGGCAACTATGCATTTGCCGTTTAGGGTTTCTTGTTGCTCAATTAGGGATTCTCTGGCCATTCGAGGGACCACACGAGGAGAACTATTTGATACTGATAGTGCGCACCCCCCCATTGGAAACCAATTGTTCAAGCCGTCCGATAGATCGCTATTTTGTAGTATGTTCACTCCAAATTGAACATTCTGGTTATAGAAAATTCACACGTGTTAAGAAAACAATTTTTAGTATTTTCTTCAATGATTTGAATTTTAAATTGAAAGAACAGACCGAGAAGTCTGGAGCTGGAGTCGGTGGGGCTTTCGCAGCATGCTTCACAACCAAAGTATTAAGGAGTAGATCAGAGCTTGGTGGAGGGCCTTCTATGAACAGCACTGCTTTTGAAACGGTTCCATTGATTAGGAATTTACCTTGTACTTGCACCCAATCTTTATCTGATGTTTGCGCACTAAAATTAGAAGCCAAAAGTTTGTATAGTTAGTTCAATAGAAGAAAATAAATGTTGGCTTGGCTTGTCTTCATTGCTTTGCTTCTCATCAAAGCAGAATACAAGACTTGTTAGTTTAGCATCCACTATGAAATATTTGTTGGCACAAAAGTACCTAGTCTTTCTAAATAATTCTTTCAAAAAAAATGAAACTCAACTAGTATGTTCGATAAAATCTGGTACGAAGAAATTACTCACCTGCCAATCGCGAGGTATTGTTCTTTGCCGTCCGGGCCTTTAATGTACAAAGTTGAACGGACATCAGATGGGGCCACGTTTGTCCCGTACAACCTAACAACAGCTGTTGCCTCGTACAAACGCTTTCGTTGCACCCTGCCAGTCACGTCCTGTTGGATGCCGCTCCAAATTTGGGTCCGGTTCGTAGTTGCCACGAAATACTTCCCGTTTTGCGGGACAATCTGTGTAAAATCATAAATTTAATTAAAAAGATATTCATAAGATGAATCATTTGAAAATTGAAATGATGTTTGAATTCTTGTATCGAAACCTTTCCGTCTCCCAATGTGTCGTGAATGGCGATGTTGCATCCTCGACCTGTCCAATTGTCTAGCCCGTTATCAAAGTCTGGGTTCAGTATGATGTTGCTATTGTCTATATCGTCTTTCACATCCTTTTAGGTTCATCATAAGTAATAAACAACAATATTAGAGTTAAAAACAAAAATAGGGCAAAAGAACACAGATAAAAGAGATGAGACGATTAAGTACCTTTAGAGGCTCACAAGAAGTGTTAATTTGAGATTGAGCCATTAATTGGATCTCGAAGTCAATGAATTACTTGATCACAATTCGAAGAGGTATTGGAAATATGTTGTTCTGAGTTTAGGCTTAGAGCCACCTTCCTTTATATAGGCTCGTGTAGACTACACTACGTATTAATTAGTTTCTACTATTATCTTTATTTCAAGTGAGGTTCAAGCAACAAATAAGAGAGGGACCAATAAACAATCAATCAAAGTACATATTAACTTCAAGTTACTGTTATAACCTTAATGTTAAATCAATTTGTGTTTTATCACACGTAGTAGTAGTAGTCAGGGACGAAATCATGATGAAATAATAGGGGGGCCGCCGGAATAATTGTATTTCATCGATCATTGAAGTAGTAGTAGTAGTAGTAATAATAATAATAATAATAATAATAATAATAATAATTGCATTTCATCGGTCGTAATATAAAGGAAAAATATATTAGTCCCTCTAAATTTCCCACACCGATTGATATGTTAGGTGGAAATTGATGGTAAGCCGAACAAATAAAACAAAATATATTTTATATGTTAAACCAGGTTTTATTTACTTACTTACTATATATTTGTTTTAACATATATTCATTTAATACATATATTAAACGGGGTACATTACTCATTTATCACCTATTTACTTAACACCACATTTAACATTAGAACCCAAAACACCACCTCAACAATAGGTTCAAGAAAGTGTGTGTGTGTGTGTGTGTGTGTGTGTGTGGGGGGGGGGGGGGGGGGGGGGGGGGGGGGGGGGGGGGTTGGGGGGGGGGGGGGGGGGAGAGAGAGAGAGAGAGAGAGTGTGTGTGTGTGTGCGCGCACGCGTGTGTGTAATATAGGGGTGAAAATGGGTTGGATATTATCTGATCGAACCATAGTCGTATCTGAATATATATGTATTCAAATAAGAATATCCGTATCCAAACGAATACCTGATACATGTATTTTTTCCGGATACGAATATGGTAAACGATTTTGTTCCCGAATACAATTACATAATCGGATATCCGGATACGAATACATATATTTACATATTCGAATACTAATACTATTCATATATCTATCATCATGTTTTGTTATTTTTTAATTTATTTGTTATTTTGTTTGTGATTTTTTATGATTGTTCTTATTCATGATATTTGAAACTTCGAATAAGAAAAATATTTACTATTTTGATGGTTGACATGATAATTTTATATATATTAATACTATTTGTAATTTTTGAAGTATTATTTATGATAAAATTTAATATTTATATTTTTTTGGTAAATAATATAATTACGATATAATAACCGTTTGAGTATCCGAAATTGCTCCGTATCCGTATCCGGATTGATAATATCCGAACCGTATCAATATCCATATTCAGTTACTATTTGTACTCGTATATGTATTCAAAGAAATTAAACGGATACAAATACGATTTGACCATTATACGTGTCCGTATGGACCGTATCCGTTCTGTTTGCACCCCTAGCTTCATATCATCACTCGTAATATAAATCATCAAATATCTATCACATGATCTGCATTAACTAGTACGGTTGAAAATGTATCTTCCCACCCTGTCAATGTCATAGAGACAAGGTGTTAAATCGGTGGCAATTTAGGGGCATAACAACATTGTTCTAAATTATAATAGTTTTGAAAAAATTTAGTCAAAACTATAATTATATGATAAATGGTTGTAATTGGTTGGTTACTTTGCTTAACCTTGAGATTTCTGCTATGATCTTATTCTTGCACTGCAATATAAGATTGTAGAAAAAAATGTTTAAGGTACTTTTTCCAAGTGTTTCTGTGAGTGGAATATTAGTGGAATAGAGACTTTGGAGTGAAGGGAAATGTTTCGTGAGATATCTACTATATTTCATGCATGCATGTATCAACTGAATAAAGGATTATTGTTCCTAATTTTTTGTGGTAAGTAAAGTTATAAGATAGATATTATCTGCGGAATCTATATATATATATATATATATATATATATATATATATATATATATATATATATATATATATAGCCCATTCTATTTTCTCAACAACAACAAAAAAATTATCTGAGAAATATTAGACGATATTATAAAACATAAATAATAGATGACAAGTTATAATTAAACCGCAAGAACTACCATCATATTAGCAGCATTGTTCTCATCCTAAATTTCTTAAATAATTCATGAAATTTGATTTGCCAACTTAACCAAATGTTATCTCCTTATCTCTATACAATCGTTTTTACTTCCAAACATGAGGTTTGATATGGTGTTCCTTAAACTAAAAAAAAAACATTCTTGATGAGATGACAAAAGAGAATTAGTGAGTTGATTAGTACTATTAATAATTGATACGTCCATCAATATTTATTAATATTAATATATTATAAATCATTGACGTGTTAATTAATCGTGTCAATTAATATTTAATTGAGTCAATTAGAAATACTAATCATTTATTTTGCCAATTCATCAAGGGTATTGGGATGAGTTTGGAGGCCAAATATATTTTCCTTTTTTTTTTATAGCTGTACTCGTGAAATCAAAGGGAACTTTGGTCCTTGGTTCTATTTGCCCCACTTTGAGGCAGAACTTAATCTGAATCAAGTAGAAAATGGGTTAAATTTGACACAAAAAAAAACGACACTCATATTTTATTAATAAACATGAAAATTAGTATTTGCCCCACTTTAACATTTAAATAAACCTTTTTTGAAATAGTTGGCTATAGGCTAATAGCTAACAAAAATACATTGACTAAAGAAACAAGAAAAGTAAAAAATAAATAAAAATAACATACAATCTAATGTATTGCAGGATAACAAATAGAAAGAAAAAACTTTATCTGTAGGAGCCTTTCTGCATGTGGTACCCTTTGCAAAATTATTTCAAAAAAAAATCCCCTTTTTGCAAATATTCTAGAAATAACTCCTTTCGGATTTTTAAATCCCGCCGGCACCGAGATTTTAAATCTCGCCGGTTTAATTAGCTAAAAAAACAATTCTGTCAGCTTTTTCAGAGTTAAAAAAAGGTCCCGGGTTTTAAAATCCCGCCATACTTAATCCAGCCAAAACCGAGTTTTAAAATCCCGTACTATTAATTAACACAAATCACCGGGTTTTAAAAACCCGCCAGTTTAATTAACACCAAAAACCGAGATTTTAAATCCCGTATGATTAAGGTTTAATTAACAAAATAAAAGGCTGTTAGGGATTAAATAATTATACTAACCGGTATTTTAAATCTCGCCGGCAACATTTTAAATCTCGCCGGCTACATGACAAAAAGTACATCTACATTTAAAATCTCGCCGGCAACATTTTAAATCTCGCCCGCTACATGATAAAAAGTACATCTAGCTGGCGAAATTTTTTGGCGTGATTTTAAATGTAGATGTACTTTTTAAAGTAAATAAAAATGACCAAAATGTAAATAATTAAAAAGAACCAAAATGTAAATTTTTAAAGTAAAAAATACCAAAATGTAAATAAAAAGGATCAAAATGTAATTTTTTAAACTAAAAATGACCAAAATTGCAAAGAAAAAATCCAAAGGTCAAAATGTTAAAATTATGTAAATAAAATATATAATAACTTTTTTAAAATTATTATATGGTACCAAAATTTAGGACTTTATTAACATTATTAAAAAATAACATGTACATATGTAAATTATTAAAATTTGATGACATGGAGCAACCAAATGAGAGAAATTTTCTTAACTTTATACATATACAAAATTATACTACCGAAATATAAATTAAAATGTAAAAAAGGACTGAAATGTAAATAAAAAAGGACCAAAATGTTAATAAAAAGGACCAAAATATAAACTTAAATTAAAAAGGACCAAAATATAAATAAAAAGGACCAAAATATAAATTCAAAAATGTAAAAAAGGACCGAAATGTAAATAAAAGAGGATCATAATATAAATAAAAAGGACCAAAATGTAAATTTTTAATGTAAAAAAGACCAAAATGTAAATAAAAAGGACCAAAATGTAAATTTTTAAACTAAAAAGGACCAAAATATAAATTTTAAAAATATTTTTTTACAAAAAAGCCGCTGCTGACGTGGCCTCATGTATGAGCTCCATTTCTTCCAACTTTATACATAAGTATAATATGGACAATTGATTTTTTGGAAGGTGGCTTCACGTTTTGGTTTTGTATTCTGAAGAAATTTTTGAAAAAAAAAATCCAAATCTAGTCTTTAATAACGGAATTTTTTTTAGGAAATTTCAAAATCGTGTATTTTGATTGTTTTAGACATCAATTTTGGCATTTTTAGAAAAATAAGATAATTGATTTTTTTTTTCCAAGTATTTGATTTCACTTTTTGGATTCTTGTGAAATTTTTGAGAAAACTAGAAATATGCTCGTGTTACTCTTCAATTGAAGAGTCTTTTGAGTAAACATGAAAATTGAGTATTTTTCTCATGTTAGAATTCAATTATGGTTTTTTTTAGAATAATATGATAATATATTTATTGAAGGTGTTAGACTTAATTTTTTTGCATTTTTGCGAAATATTTGAAAACAAATTGAAACATTACGGAGTAATTGAGGAGCATATGAAAATTGAGCATTTTTCTTATGTTTGACTTAAATTTTGGTTTTTTTTAGAAAAAGAAGATAATTGATTTTTTTGAAGATGCTAGACTTCATGTTTTGCATTTTTAGACACCATTTTGAAAAAAAATGAAATTAACTTGTCTCAGTCTTCAAAAATTTTGCAAGAAAATATGAAAATTGAGTATTTTGTTCATGTTATACTTTTATTTTGGCATTTTTTAGAAAAATAGGTTAAACAATTTTTCCCAATGTCTTAGACTTCAATTGAGTATTTTGCTCATAAAAATTGAAGGTGTAAACTTGTTTATGATACCTTCGTTTGTTGATTACTGATTTTTGCTCATAAAAATTGAAAACGCAACAGCTTTTTCGTGCCATTAGTCTTTTCTTTTGACTGGCTAATGCAATTTGTTATATGTACAGATTGGCTGAAATGAAATGCCTACTCAGTATATGTTATGTATTTAAGATGGAATGTGTAATAAAAGAGTCTTTAATGTGTATTTATGTACAACTAAATACTAATCTACAAACCAAATGGAAATGAAATAAAGATGAAATATATACGGTATAAACCCTTGGCAAAATAGTATACTACTGTTAAAAAATATATACTACTATTGAAAAAAAAATTACACATCTAAAAAGAAAATTCAAAACTATACTTGTATACACAAAAAAATATTGGTGTTAAAAAATCTATAGATTTAATTTCCATAAATTTTCAAACTAATATTTGGTGATAAACAAATTAATTTCTTTAGATATAAAGAAACCCTGTTTTACAAAAGATAAATTATAAGTAAAACACAGAAAAACAGAAAAGAAGAGAATTGCTTTTTTCTTTTTCTTCTGGACATAATTACAATAACCATACAAAGGACCTCGAATTATTATTCGAAGGCCACAAAATATTAGGAAATATTTAATGTAATTCACATGCATAAACTACATTGATTCGATTGATTTACGCGCACAATGCCTCACTCTCCTACAACCATATAAATAATTGAAACAAAAATGAATCGCATATTTGAAATGTAATAAGACAAAATTGAAATTAATATTTGGGTTAAATTGCGTTCGTACTTATTATAAGCTTGGAGATCGCGTTGGAATAACTGTGCAGCCTCGGTATTTGCTGGACTTGCTGGATTTGGATCCGTTAATAACGACTACAAAATAATTAAGGTTATACATGATATTTTGAGGTTTAATGGATCCATGAAAATGTAAAAAAGATGCGAAATATTTGATATTTGAACCTGAATGGAGGTTAAAATGGTACAAACATTGTGACATGGCGACCATGCTTCTTGTATTATATCCATGCATAACGTACCATCCGCATATACTATTAATGGATAACGATGAAATTATGTAAGGTATTAATAATTCTACTTTTTACTTCGTAAATTAATAAAGCTTGTGACTGAATGAACAATCATAAAGAAAAATCAACAAAGCATCATTTATAGTTCAAATTAACAATAAAAGGGATAACCATATCTAATTTTATAGAAAGGGGATAATTGAAAAACCATTTGGGTGAAAGATTTCAGAAGTGAAGCGCACACGAGGAGGTTTTCCAGGATAATTATCCCCAAATGTCAAACGAAGTGAAAATACACCCCCTGAAATCAATCAAAGTTTGAATCTTTAGCACACAATAATCACTTAATTATCAAATTAAACTCGAATTAAACCTGGAATTAGATAAATTCACAAAATATTCGTTACTGGAAAGGTTAGGAAAATAAAGATCGAACCTTCCCATGGGGTTTCGTCAGGACCAAAGATCGTAGCACTCCAAACAAACAAATTCGCATCAGAAGTAGGGCTTGCACTGCATCCCTATAACAAAATTCACAAAATTGGCTAAAAAAATCAATAACCCGACTTCGAATTATAGAAAAAGAGTAGAGAAAATAGTACCTCAGGAGCCTCGTTTCTCATGGCCTTTAGATCTGACATAAGACGAAGCTGAGCGCAAGACGAAGCCATGAGAGAATAGAAGCAAGAATAGTTATTCCAGTTTTGCTTTTTATTATTCCAATTGGAATTGGAATTGGAATATGGAAGATAATTGAAGACGATAAAGTTGTTATATCACTTAAATAATAATGCTTTTCCACTGAAGGTTTATTTGCACATGGTTTTCTACTTAATAGTTTACGAAATGGGACCCTGTGATTGTAGGATCTTTTTGTGTATTACCGGTAAATGTTGGTAAGAATTAGTAAAATATAAGCATCTAGATATAGAAGTTTCTCAGATTAAACTGAGTTTCACGTTTCTTCCCGGTTGACCTTGAGATAAAAATAAATTAACCTGACGGTATGAATATTATTTTTATGTAAATATTATTTTTTAGTAATTTTAATATACTATTTTGTTAGTATCATTCTATATGAGTTCATATTATTATAACTAGAAAAAACAGTCCGCGCTTCGCTGCGAGTTTTACAACATAACGAATCAATGTGTTATATTATATAATTTTTCCTTTTTATTTTTTCTTGATAATCAAAATAAATAATAAACACATTCATATAATATAATCGCAAGCAGATAATTTTTTTTTTAACACATGCACGAAAGACAACTGAAATTGTCATTCATGCTTGCATACAAACACTGAAAGTGAAACACATAACATTCTAAAACAATATATCAATATATGAAATAGGAAAATAAATATGAAGAGAGATAAAAAATTAAAAAAAAAAAAAACCTAAAGGTTGACACGATGATGTGAGAAATATTTCAATATGTGAAAGATGTGAAAGGACGTTTGGAATGACGAGCCCATACAAGGAGACAAAATTAGACAATTAATATATACAATAATAATTGGACTTTTATATATATATGTAAAAGTCGGAGGAAACAACTTACTTTTTGTAGTGACTACATGCATCACAAAAATTTGTTCAAGTAAGGCTTTTTGTAACAAAAGAAAAAAAATAAAAAAATATTAACAATCAAAATGGTTCAAAACTTTTTACAACGGTAAATTTGATATTTTTAAATTTTGGAAGGATATATATGAAAAAAGTATCTTGATATCACCAAGCCTAAAGTTTTGAACAACCATTATCTAGAAATAAAAATAATATGACAGGTGTGCTATGCCATTATCTAGAAATAGTGTGACACTGTACTAACCTCAAACTGTCAAGATCAAACCTTCTTGCAAGCAGAAAGATAAAACAATATATTAACCAACAATAATAATGACGGTCATATCAATTACATAAAAGTTGATTTTTCATATTTCATATTTTCAAGTTGCAGAAAAGTCGAATTTAAAGTATACATTAGGAGCTATGATATTATATAGGATTTGTGAAGCTCATCTTCTAATGAGCAAATGTAATGATTTCATTCAAAAATTTATACATGACACAACAAACAAAATAATTAAAAAAACAAGTCAATAACAAATAAGAAACAACAATTTAAATTAGGATTATATCTTTTTATCAATTATCAGTCTTCGAGTAAAAATTGGCGGTCAAGTTGTTGGAGACTCCTCTATCCCAATTATTGATTTGCCTCCAAGAAATTCAAAGAACTAATGTGCACGAAATATATGGAAGAATATAAATACACACAAATATTTAAAGGACAATTCAAATGTTTCAAAACAAGATTGAAGCGGAGTATATAAATACCATAAGTACTTCCAAACACCTTGATAGAATGAGCAGCTTTTGGCCCAATTTAATATGAACGCTCCGAAAGATAAAAAATATAAAATCAATACATATCAGCTATTTATTAACAATTAATTCACAAAAATACAAGAAATAAAATAAAAGGAATAGAAAGTAAAATTATGAACCCGATGTTAAAAGGTATTTCGCTGCGCCTATGAAATGGAGGATCCATAGAGTGTCGCACCGCACTATGCACACAAAAAATATCAAACTAATATTTATCTTTCAAGAAATAAAGAATAAAAAAAATCCGATTTACCCTCTGAAAAATATAAAATAACATTACTAACCCTCTGAAAAAGTTTGAGAGATCAAAGAGCTTACTTGTTGTGCAGCCGTCTCTCCTCACTTTCCCGCTTATCTGGAGCTCCTCACTTATTTACAAAGATAAAAAATAAATAAACAACTGCTTTGTAACAAACACTTTGTATGCACATAGTAAAATTAGCTTACTCAAATGGATCGAGGCATTTTAACAAACACCTTGTGTGTTTGTCGCCTCCTCGCTTCTGTGAAGCTGCTCTACTTTTAACCCTCTGGAAAAGTTCGAGAGATCAAAGAACAAACACCTTGTATGCATATACTAAAATTGGCTTACTGAAGTGGATTGAGGCATGATAAGAAACACCTTGTGTGCCCTCTGTCATTGCTTATTGTCTCGTCGCTTTCTGTGAAGTTGCTCGATATTTAACCCTCTCAAAAAGTTTGAGAGATCGAAGAGCTGACTAATTAAAAATCAAGTGCATTATAACAAAGACCTTGTATGCTCATACTAAAATCACCTTACTCAAATGGACTGAGGCATTATAACAAACATGTTGTGTGTGTTCTGCCCTTGTCGCCTTGAAGCTGCTCGCAACGACGGTGGAGGGAGCTGCTTGTCACCTCGAACTATAACGAACTGAAAAGTATTGCACAAGAACAATCGGTGAAATAGGAAATAAATCGGGATAAAAACGAACTAACTTTCACCCCCGCCCCTCTTGGAGCTAGAAAATCCACCAGCCACCATCATTCTGCAGCTGACTTAGGAGCTTCGAATTTCTTGGAGCCCCCAAACCCTCAGAGCCACCATTAAAATGCGCCAGTCTCTATTCTACCGCCGCTTGCAGCCTATATTATGTTTCCGGAGAACTTATCGAGTGTCGCCGTCTCCCCTCGCTGCTGATCGAGCGTTTCTGTCTCTCCTCGCTGCCGTTTGTGGCCTCTGTTGGTAGAGGCAGCTACAGAGCGTTTCCGTCTCTCCTCGCTTTGCCTCTCTCGTTGCTCCGTCTCTTGTCGATGAGGAGGTAGCCTCGCTTCGACTCTCCCTTTGCCTCTCTCCTCCCTTTGCCTCTATCTTTGCATCTCTCTTTGTATGCGTCTCTCTCTTGCATCTTTCTTTGTATGCATCTCTCTCTATAGGCTGTAGGTGCCTCTCTCCTCTTGTGTAACTGTAGGACGGAGGGGCTGTAACTGTAGGGTGGAGGGGAAAAAGTTGGAAAGATACGTAGCTGTAGGGTGTAAGAGAAAAAAGACATGTACGGTCTCTTCAAAAAAAAAGTAAGAAAAATGAATCAATGGCTCAGATTAAAAAATAGATTTGACGGTCGGATAAGAGTCACGTGGCCCAATATTAGAACGCAAAGTGGTGGTCAATTTAAAGGGAGAGCAATTCACCGGCTGGTCAAAAAAAATGTATTGAACATATAACTTGAAATATAAAAGGAAATTAAAAAAAATAGACTTCAATTATATTGCTAGTTGTAGCATTAGCAAAAGATAGTTATCTTATTAGAACATTTGTATATAAATATCTTTTGTATCTTTTATTCATTTTGAACTTCCTACACACTCCGAGTTAATGCACTCCCGATCATCCATTTAAATAGAGAGTGCCACGTGGCAAAACACATGCATAAAAAAATCACGGACAAAAAATTAGAGTAACGGTCGTTTTTTTTTTTTGCAGGATCAAATATATCTTTCATCTTCAAATTTAGATAGTTCGTTTATATCATTAAAGTCCACATTTATACTTTTCAACTTCATATTTATATTTTTTTATAATGAAAAATGTATAAATAACAACATAATTTTATCTATATTATAGAAAAAATATTAATGTTTAGATAGTTCATTTTGTATATTTTTATAACGAAAAATATAAATAACAACAGATCTTTTTCATAGTAAATAAAAGTACAAATAATAGTAAAAAATATAAATAACAACATATCTTTAATTCATAGTATAATAAAAATGTATGAATAACAACAAATCTTTAATTCTTAAAATAAAATTGCATAAAATATTATAAATAACAATATTTATAATCCTAAATATAAAAAAAGATATAATTCATAGTAAAAAGGTATAAATAATGTATAGTAAAAAGGTATAAACAATGTATAGTAACAAAATATAAATAATAGTAAAAAAGTATAAATAACAATATACCATTAATTCATAGTATAGAAAAAAGAATAAAAGAATATATATTTTTTATAAATAATAATAAAAACGATATAAATAACAACGTATCTTTTATTCATTTAGTGTAGAAAAAATATAAAAAATGTATAAGAGACGAAAAAGCTTGTGTGAGGCAAAAACACACCTGGCGACCGGACAATGAGCAACTACGGAGTGCATCCGGAATGTAATTCTCGGAACAATGGACAAATGACGGCCGTTCGAGTGCATTTCAGTGGAGTGCAAAAATCTTTTCTCTTAATATGATTTGTCTATTATATAAATTTGCTTTTAGAATTTTAATTCATCGTTATACTTCTCGTTTTGACTAAATAATAAACTAGTAATCTTAATCTTAGTTATTAATACTATACTTATAAAATAAAACAATGAAACACTGATACACCTAAATTTCTCATCTAAATTTACACGTAGATGCATATATGTCATTCAAATTTAAAGCACCCACAATATTGTTTATATTTCAAAACTTAACGTGATCACATTATAATTTGTCACGTACATTTTTAGATACAAATCTACGTACGGAATTTAGGTGCCTAGTATTATTAAAAAAAAAAGAAAAATTGAAAAAAATTGATTCCCTTCAAAAACATCTCAAGTTTTTTTGTTTTTGGAAAATCTCCATTTTTTTTTCTTAAAATTAACAAGAATTCCATAATTTTTGTTATGTTTTCAAAAAATAAACATTTTTCTATTGAATACGTGGAAAAAATATTATCAAAAAAATATTTGTATGAATACGTGGAAAAAATAAAAAAAATATTATCAAAATTAATATATATTGATAAAAAAAATATTAACAATTATTATATTTTTGTATTTTTATATAATTTTATTAATAACTATATATATTTGTAAGAAATGTAAATAAATTAATTTAGATCATTGTTTTAAAGAAATTAACACGTTTGTACAACATGATTATGACAAGTCGTATAATAATTGTTGCATAAAATATTTACTATTTCCAACCAAAAATATACTACACATTTAAATTATGGAGATAAAATTGTCGTTTTCGAAAATATAATAAAAGTTGCAAATAATTTGCTAGTTTTAATAAAAAGTTAGGAAGCTTTTGAAAAAAGCAAAACGTATCGGAAGTTCTTGAGAAAATGTACAAAAATTAATATTCAGAAAATGAGGAGTTTCTAAAAAATCTCTAAAATATATAAAGGGAAAATTTTGTACGTAGACATGATTAGTTTGATAATATCCAAAACATCAAAGTTTGAAAATTTGCAAAATAACACTAAAGTCGAGAGGTTTGAAACTTCTCGACATTTCAAATGTGGAGCAATTTTAAGCTCTAGTTAATAATGCTTTTCTTATTGACTCTGTCTACATACAAAAATGTGGAGCAAATTTTCAAACTTTTAATGTCTATTTTAGATATTAACAATCTAATTCTGTCTACGTACAAAATGTTTCCATATATAAATGATATTTGTTTAGATTGTATTTACAAAATAAGTAAATTTATCTAGAAAAAGTTTTGTATATCAACCAACTGTATGATGATTAATGTTTGTATCTTGTAGGGGTAAAATCAGTATTTAAAAAATCAAATAACGATTTTAGTTTGTTATTTTAAAAATACTAGGATTTATTTGCCAGTTCAAGGTAAACATTGTTTGCAATTCAATTAAAATACTGGGTTTATCCCTAAAATTGTCTTTTTTACATTAAGAATAAATTATTTTGAATGATTTTGTCGTATTAATACTCGCATAGTATAATCACAACACTTGATCCCGCTCTAACGTGTTAATTGTCTTTTGCTCCACACTCCCTCGTTGCACATAACCTGTTCGACGAAATCACAAAGAAAAATCGAACAAGAGAGAGAGAGAGAGATGAAAGCACTGGGATGGTGGCTGATGCTTCTCGGATCTCTCCGCCTCCTCTCCGTCTGGTTCGGCTTCTTCAATATCTGGGCCCTTCGCGTCGCCGTTTTCTCCCAAACCCAAAGTTCGTTTTCTTACAAACTTTCTTCTTTAAAGTTTTATTGGTCATTAATTTCACTGTGTAAATCTCAGTTCGTTCTCCCACCAATTATCCTTAATATATTTTTCTCGATTTAGTTAGAGCATTGTATCAAGCAGATCTAGAAGTTGGTAGTTAATTTTTTTGCATGTTTGGCTTAGATCCTGCACAAAACCTGTTTGATGTAATGCCTATTCAGAAAAAAATTCTTCAATTGTGTGAATAAGTCTCTGTTTCTATATTCTAGCCAAATTTTTTTTTGCTGTTGTTGACAAAATTAGATTCTACATATACTCGAGTTTATAATTATTATTTGAGATAATTTTCGTGATATTATGTTGTAGTGACAGAGATACATGGGCGAACATTTGGCGTGTGGACATTTCTAACATGTACTCTATGCTTTTTATGCGCGTTTAATTTGGAGAGCAAGCCTCTATATTTGGCTACATTTTTATCTTTCGTTTATGCCCTTGGCCACTTTCTCACTGAATATTTCATCTATAAGACTATGGCCTTGTCGAATCTCAGTACCGTTGCCTTTTTTGCGGGTACGTCATTTTTTTTTGAGGAAAATTTCATGTTCACCCTTGAAAGATTAAGAAATTGTGCACGCCCCCTTATGTGTGATATTTGATTTTATCAGGAACATCAATTATATGGATGCTATTTGAATGGAATGCTCATCAACCCCAACTTAAACAAGAATGATTATTCTGTTTGAAATTATGATGGCGTTTTATTATTCTGCAAATTTGCTAAATGTTTCTCACTTTATTTGACCAGATATTTATTTTAAAACCTTTTCGAGGCGGATTTATTAAATTGTTTCTATGATATGTCATAATGCATCTATTTTGCATCATTTAATCTCATGATGTTTAACTTAATTAAAAGCAGAAGTTTAGAAACTCAAGTTCTTTGTTCAGGCCTAGAATGATCTCTCACACAAATATTAAAGGGAAATTTTCAAAAAATGCCCTAACATTTTCTGCAATTTTATAAAACCCCCTATATTTTTGGATATTCCAAAAAAACCCCCCAAATCAAAGTTTCATTTAAAAAAATCTCCTATTGGGGTTAAAGTTGACATTTGATGGTGTTAATTTTCTATTGGGGGTTAAAGTTGACATTTGATGGTGTTAATTTTCTTTTCTATATATTTTTGTATTAAATTTTAAAATCTTCATAAATATTTTTAAAGTATACTAATTAAAAAATTATTATTTTATATTTTATATTCATTCTAAAAATATAAATATTTTTAACATATACTTGTTACAAAATTAAAATATATTATTTATATATTTATATAATTTTAATATATATATTTTTTTAATGAAAAACTAACATCAAATTAAAAACAAGTGAGAAACTAAAATACTCAAGTGAGTATTTGAGGTATTGTACTTGGGATAATTTTTCTTTTTTGCGGAACAATAATATATTCCTCAATATATTGCGGCTTTAATGAATGTCTATTGATGTATATGTCTATTTGACAACAATAATACATTCCTCACTAAATAAAAAAAGTGAAGTATAACACATCTTCAAAATATCAATTATTATTTTTTTCTAAGAAATGTCAAGATTGATGTAAAAAATGAACAAAATACTTCATTTCATGTTTTACTCAAAAACTCCAAAATTGAATAACACGTGCGAATTTCTATTCTTTTTGTTTAAAATTATTAAACAAAATACAAAAAGTGAAGTCTAACCTTCAAAAATATCAATTATCAAAATTTTCAAATAAATGCTAAAAATTATTTCTCAAGCAAATAAAATACTTAATTTTCGTATTTTACTCAAAAGAGCTCCAAAATTGAAGAATAACACATGCGAATTCCTATTTTTTTGTTTAAAAAAGATGAAAAAAGTGCAAAAAATGAAGTCAAACACCTTAAAATATAATTTATCATACTTTTTTAATAAACGCCAAAATTGATGTCTAAACGAACAAAATACTTAATTTTCATGTTTTCCTCAAAAAACTCCAAAATCGAAGACTAACACATGCGACTTTTTGTTAAAAAAAGTTGAAAAAAATGCAAAAAGTGAAGTGTATCGACTTCAAAAATATCAATTAGCATATTTTGTAGTTAATGCAAAAATTGATGTCTAAAACAAATGAAATACTTAATTTTCATGTTTTCCTCAAAAAACTCCAAAATAGAAGACTAACACATGCAAATTTCTATTATTTTTGTTCAAAAAAGTTGAAAAAAACAAAATCTGAAGTCTAACACCTTCAAAAATACCAATTATAATATTTTTCAAATAAATGCTAATATTTATGACTAAAATAAAAAAGATACTTAATTTTCATATTTTCCTCAAAAGAGCTCCAAAATCGAAGACTAACACATGCGAATTTCTATTTTTTTGTTCAAATAATTGGAAACAATTGCAAAAAGTGAATTCAAACACCTTCGAAATAACAATTATCATATTTTTCTATTAAATGTCAAAATTTATGTCAAAAATGAACAAGATACTTAATTTTCATGTTTTACCCAAAAAACACCAAAATCGAAGACTAACACATGCTATTTCCTATTCTTTATGGTTAAAAGAGGTGAAAAGAATGCCAAAAGTGAAGTTTAACACCTTCAAAACTATCAATTATCATATTTTTCTAATAAATTTCAATATTTTTTTTGTCTAAAACGAACAAAATACCTAATTTTCATGTTTTCCTCAAAAAACTCCAAAATGAAAGACTTGCACATACAAATTTCTTTATTTTTTGCTTAAACAATTTGAAAAAGAATGCAAAAAAGTGAAGTCTTAACACCTTCAAAAATATCAATTATCTTATTATTCCAATAAATGTCAAAATTGATGTCATATACGAAAAATACTTAATTTTCATATTTTCCTCAAAATACTCCACAAAACCGAAGACTAACACATGCGAATTTCTATTCTTTTAGTTTAAAATTTTTGAACAAAATGCAAAAATTGAAGTTTAACACCTTCAAAAATATGAATTATCATATTTTTCAAAAAATGCTTAAAATTATTTCTCAAGCAAATAAAATACTTAATTTTCATATTTACTTAAATAACGTGTTTTTGAGATGGTTTGGATCGAATTTTTCAGTACGTAACTTTTCACTAAATTGTACAAACACTAAGAATGTTTTCTTTACGATTCATAGCAATCTTTTTACGATTTGAGGAGTTCAAATAACTTATTTTTAGATCATTTGTATCGTATCTTTTACTACATAACTTTTCACGAAATTTAACAAACACTATGAAAGTTAGTTTTTCGATTCAAAACAATCTTTTAACGTTCTGAGGAGTTCAAATAACGTGTTTTTAGATGGTTTGGACCGAATTTTTCACTACGTAATTTTTCACCAAACTGTAAAAACAAAAAGAGAGTTTTTTTTTCGATTCATATCAATCTTTTTACTCTGTGAGGAGTTCAAATGACTTGTTTCTAGATCATTTGTATCGTATCGTTTACTACATAACTTTTCATCAAATTTTACATACACTAAGAAAGTTTGTTTTTCGATTCAAAACTATCTTTTGACGTTCTGAGGAGTTCAAATAACGTGTTTTTGAGATGGTTTGGATCGAATATTTCACTACGTAACTTTTCACCAAATGGTACAAACACTAAGAATGTTTTCTTTTCGATTCATAGAAATATTTTTATGCTTTGAGGAGTCTAAATAACTTGTTTTTAGATCATTTGAATCGTATCTTTTACTACATAACTTTTCACCAAATTTTACAAACACTAAGAAATTTTGTTTTTCGATTCAAAACAATCTTTTAACGTTCTGAGGAGTTCAAATAACGTGTTTTTAGATGGTTTGGATCGAATCTTTCACTACGTAACTTTTCACCAAACTGTAAAAACAAGAAGAGATTTTTCTTTTCGAATCATAGCAACCTTTTTAGCTTTGAGGGGTTCAAATGACTTGTTTTTAGATCATTTGTAACGTATCGTTTACTACATAACTTTTCACCAAATTTTACAAACACTAAGAAATTTTGTTTTTCAATTCAAAACAATCTTTTGAAGTTCTGAGGAGTTCAAATAAAGTGTTTTTGAGATGGTTTGGATTGAATTTTTCAGTACATAACCTTTCACCAAATTTTAGAAACACTAAGAAAGTTTATTTTTCGATTCAAAGAAATCTTGTAACGTTCTGAGGAGTTTGAATAATGTGCTCTTTAGATGGTTTGGATCGAATCTTTAACTACGTAACTTTTCACAAAATTTTCAAAACACTAAGAGAGTTTTCTTTTAGATTCATAGCAATCTTTTAACGCTTTGAGGAGTTTAAATAACGTGTTTCTAGTTCATTTGTATCTTATCTTTTACTACATAACTTTTCACCAAATTTTACAAACACTAAGAATGTTTGTTTTTCGATTCAAAAAAATATTTTAACGTTATGAGGAGTTCAATTAACGTTTTTTAGATGGTTTGGTTCGAAAGTTTGTTTTTCGATTCAAAATAATCTTGTAACGTTCTGAGGAGTTCAAATAACGTGTTTTTAGATGATTTGGATCGAATCTTTCACTACGTAACTTTTCACCAAATTGTAAAAACACGAAGATAGTTTTCTTTTCGATTCATAGCAATATTTTTACGCTTTGAGGAGTTCAAATAACTTATTTTTAGATCATTTGTTTCGTATCTCTTACTGCATAACTTTTCACCAATTTTTACAAACACTAAGCAAGTTTGTTTTTCGAATCAAAACAATCTTTTAACGTTCTGAGGAGTTCAAATAACGTGTTTTTGAGATTGTTTGGATCGAATCTTACACTACGTAACTTTTCACCAAATTATGAAAACACTAAGAAAGTATTCTTTTCGATTCATAGAAATCTTTTTACGTTTTGAGGAGTTCAAATAACGTGTTTCTAGATCACTTGTATCTTATCTTTTACTACATAACTTTTCACCAAATTTTACAAACACTAAGAAAGTTTGTTTTTCGATTCAAAACAAAATTTTAATGTTCAGAGGAGTTCAAATAACGTGTTTTTGAGATGGTTTGGATCGAATATTTTACTACGTAACTTCTCACCAAATTCTAAAAATACTAAGAAAGTTTTCTTTTCGATTCATAACAATCTTTTTACGCTTTGAGGAGTTCAAATAACGTGTTTTTAGATCATTTGAATCGTATCTTTTACTACATAACTTTTCACCAAATTTTACAAACACTCAGAAAGTTTGTTTTCCGATTCAAAACAATCTTTTAACCTTCTGAGGAGTTCAAATAACGTGTTTTTGGATCAAATCTTTCACTACGTAACTTTTCACCAAATTGTAAAAACACGAAGAGAGTTTTTTTCCCGATTCATAGCAATCTTTTTACGCTTTGAGAAGTTCAAATAACTTATTTTTAGATCATTTGTATCGTATCTTTTACTACATAACTTTTTACCAAATTTTACAAACATTAAGAATGTTTGTTTTTCGACTCAAAACAATCTTTCATTGTTCTGAGGTGTTCAAATAACGTGTTTTTAGAAGGTTTGGATTGAATCTTTCATTACGTAATTTTTCACCAAATTGTAAAAACACTAAGAAAGTTTTCATTTCGATTCATAACAATCTTTTTACGCTTTGGGAGTTCAAATAACGTGTTTTTTGATCATTTGTATCACATCTTTTACTACATTACTTTTCACTAAATTTTACAAACACTACGAAAGTATGTTTTTCGATTCAAGACAATCTTTTAACGTTATGAGGAGTTCAAATAACGTGTTTTTGAGATGTTTTGGATGGAATCTTTCACTACGTTTCACCAAATTGTGAAAACACTAAGCGAGTTTTCTTTTCGATTCATCGCAATCTTTTTACGCTTTGAGGAGTTCAAATAACATGTTTTTAGCTCATTTGTATCGTATCTTTTACAACTTAACTTTTCGCCACATTTTACAAACATTAAGAAAGTTTGTTTTTCTATTCAAAACAATATTTTAATGTTCTGAGGAGTTCAAATAACGTGTTTTGTAGATGATTTGGATCGAATCTTTCACTACGTAATTTTTCACCAAATTGTAAAAACACTAAGAAAGTTTCTTTTTGATTCATAACAATCTTTTTACGATTTGAGGAGTTCAAATAACGTGTTTTGAGATCATTTGTATCATATCTTTTACTACATAACTTTTCACCAAATTTTACAAACACTACTAAACTTTGTTTTTCGATTCAAAACATTCTTTTAACGTTCTGAGAAGTTCAAATAACGTGTTTTTGAGATGGCTTGGATCGAATCTTTCAGTACGTAACATTTCACCAAATTGTACAAACACTAAGAAAGTTTTCTTTTCGATTCGAAGAAATCTTTTTATACTTTGAGGAGTTTAAATAACTTGTTTTCAGATCATTTGAATTGTATTTTTTACTACATAACTTTTCACCAAATTTTACAAACACTAAGAAAATTTGTTTTTCGATTCAAAACAATCTTTTAACGTTCTGAGGATACAAATAACGTGTTTTTCGATTATTTGGATCGAATCTTTAATTACGTAACTTTTCACCAAATTGTAAAAACACGTAGAGAGTTTTCTTTTCGATTCATAGCAATCTTTTTACGCTTTGAGGAGTTCAAATAACTTATTTTTAGATCATTTGTATCATATCTTTTACTACATAACTTTTCACCAAATTTTACAAACACTAAGAAAGTTTTCTTTTCGATTCATAAAAATATTTTTACGCTTCGAGGAGTTCAAATAACGTGTTTTTAGATCATTTGTATCATATCTTTTACTACATAACTTTTCACCAAATTTTACAAACACTATGAAAGTTTGTTTTTCGATTGATAGCAATCTTTCTATGCATTGAGGAGTTCAAATAACTTGTTTTTAGATCATTTGTATCGTATCTTTTACTACATAACTTTTCACCAAATTTTGCAAACACTAATTGTATCGTATCTTTTAACCTTCTAAGGAGTTCAGATAACGTGTTTTTAGATAATTTGGATCATCTTTCACTACGCAACTTTTCACCAAATTGTAAAAACACGAAGAGAGTTTTCTTTTCGATTCATAGCAATTTGTTTACGCTTTGAGGAGTTCAAATAACTTGTTTTTAGATCATTTGTATCGTACATTTTAAAACATAACTTTTCACCAAATTTTACAAACGTTAAGAAAGTTTGTTTTTCGATTCAAAACAATTTTGTAATGTTCTGAGGTGTTCAAATAACGTGCTTTTTAGATGGTTTGGATCGAATCTTTTACTACGTAACTTTTCACCAAATTGTAAAACACTAAGAAAGTATTATTTTCGATTCATAACAATCTTTTTACGCTTTGGGGAGTTCAAATAACGTGTTTTTAGGACATTTGTATCATATCTTTTACTACATAACTTTTCACCAAATTTTACAAACACTACGAAAGTATGTTTTACTTTTACGATTCAAAACAATATTTTAACGTTCTATGGAGTTCAAATAACATGTTTTTAGATGATTTGGATCGAATATTTCACTTCGTAACTTTTCACCAAATTGTACAAATACGAAGAGAGTTTTCTTTTCGATTCATAGCAATCTTTTTACGCTTTGAGGAATTCAAATAACTTGTTTTTAGATCATTTGAATCATGTCTTTTACTACATAACTTTTCACCAAATTTAACAAACACTAAGAAATGTGTTTTTATTCAAAACAATCTTTTAACGTTCCGAGGAGTACAAATAAACTGTTTTTAGATGGTTTGGATCGAATCTTTCACTACGTAACTTTTCATCAAATTGTAAAAACAAGAAGAAAGTTTTCTTTTCTATTCATAGCAATCTTTTTACGCTTTGAGGAGTTCAAAAATAACGTGTTTTTACATCATTTCTATCGTATCTTTTACTACATAACATTTCACCATGTTTTACAAACACTAAGAAAATTTATTTTTCGATTCAAAACAATCTTTTAACGATCTGAGGAGTTCAAATAACGTTTTTTTAGATGATTTGGATCGAATCTTTCACTACGGAACTTTTGACCAAAATTTAAAAACACGAAGAGAGTTTTCTTTTTGATCCATAGCAATCTTTTTACGCTTTGAGAAGTTCAAATAACTTGTTTTTAGATCATTTGTATCGTACCTTTTTCAACATAACTTTTCACCAAAATTTACAAACATTAAGAAAGTTTGTTTTTCGATTCAAAACAATCTTCTAATGTTCTGAGGAGTACAAATAACGTGTTTTCAGATGGTTTGGGTCGAATCTTTCACTACGTAACTTTTCACCAAATTGTGAAAACACTAAGAAAGTTTTATTTTCGATTCATAAAAATCTTTTTACGTTTTGAGGAGTTCAAATAAGGTATTTTTAGATCATTTGTATTGTATCTTTTACTACATAACTTTCACTAAATTTTACAAACACTAAGAAAGTTTGTCTTTCGATTGAAAACAATCTTTTTACCTTCTGAGGAGTTCAAAAAACATGTTTTTAGATGATTTGGATCGAATCTTTCACTACGTAACTTTTCACCAAATTGTAAAAACACGAAGAGAGTTTTCTTTCCGATTCATAGAAATCTTTTTACGCTTTGAGGAGTTCAAATGACTTGTTTTTAGATCATTTGTATCATACCTTTTACAACATAACTTTTCGCCAAATTTTACAAACATTAAGAAAGTTTGTTTTTCGATTCAAAACAATCATTTAACGTGCTGAGGAGTTCAAATAACGTGTTTTTGAGATGGTTTGGATCGATTCTTTCACTACGTAACTTTTGACAAAATTGTAGAAACACTAAGAAAGTTTTCTTTTCGATTCATAACAATCTTTCTACGCTTTGAGGAGTTCAAATTACTTGTTTCTAGATCATTTATATCGTACATTTTACTACATAACTTTTCACCAAATTTTACAAATACTAAGAATGTTTGTTTTTCGATTTAAAACAATCTTTCAACGTTCTGAGGAGTTCAAATAACGTGTTTTTGAGATGGTTTGGATCGATTCTTTCACTACGTAACTTTTGACAAAATTGTAGAAACACTAAGAAAGTTTTCTTTTCGATTCATAACAATCTTTCTACGCTTTGAGGAGTTCAAATTACTTGTTTCTAGATCATTTATATCATACATTTTACTACATAACTTTTCACCAAATTTTACAAATACTAAGAATGTTTGTTTTTCGATTTAAAACAATCTTTCAACGTTCTGAGGAGTTCAAATAACGTGTTTTTGAGATGGTTTGGATCGAATCTTTCAGTACATAACTTTTGACCAAATTGTAGAAACACTAAGAGAGTTTTCTTTTCGATTCATAGCAATCTTTCTACGCTTTGAGGAGTTCGAATAACTTGTTTTTAAGATCATTTGTATCGTATCTTTTCAAAAATAAATTTTCACCAAATTTTACAAACATTAAGAACGTTTGTTTTTCGATTCAAAACAATCATCTAACCTTCTGAGGAGTTCAAATAACGTGTTTTGTAGACGATTTCGATCGAATCTTTCACTACGGAACTTTTCACCAAAATTTAAAAACACGAAGAGGGTTTTCTTTTTGATTCATAGCAATCTTTTTACGCTTTGAGTAGTTCTAATAAGTTGTTTTTAGATCATTTGTATCATACCTTTTACAACATAACTTTTCACCAAATTTTACAAACATTAAGAAAGTTTTTTTTTCGATTTAAAACAATCTTCTAATGTTCTGAGGAGTTCAAATAACATGTTTTCAGATGGTTTGGATCGAATCTTTCTCTACGTAACTTTTCACCAAATTAGGAAAACACTAAGAAAGTGTTCTTTTCGATTCATAGAAATCTTTGTACGTTTTGTGGAAGTTCAAATAACGTGTTTTTAGATCATTTGTATCGTATATTTTACTACATAACTTTCACCAAATTTTACAAACACTAAGAAAGTTTGTTTTTCTATTCAAAAAATTCTTTTGACGTTCAGAGGAGTTCAAATAACGTGTTTTTGAGATGGTTTGGATAAAATATTTTACTACGTAACTTCTCACCAAATTCTATAATTACTATGAAAGTTTTATTTTCGATTCATAGCAATCTTTTTACGCTTTGAGGAGTTCAAATAACGTGTTTTTAGATCATTTGCGTCGTATCTTTTACTACGTAACTTTTCACCAAATTTTACTAACACTAAGAAAGTATGTTTTTCGATTCAAAACAATTTTTTAACCTTCCGAGGAATTCAAATAACGTGTTTTCAGATGATTTGGATCGAATCTTTCACTACGTAACTTTTCCCCAAATAGTAAAAACACAAAGAGAGTTTTCTTTTCGATTCATAGCAATCTTTTTACGCTTTGAGGAGTTCAAATAATTTATTTTTAGATCATTTGTATCGTATATTTTACTACATAACTTTTCACCGAACTTTACAAACACTAAAAGAGTTTGTTTTTTCGATTCAAAACAATTTTTTAACCTTCTGAGGAGTTCAAATAACGTGTTTTTGAGATGGTTTGGATCGAATCTTTCACTATGTAACTTTTCACCAAATTGTAGAAACACTAAGAGAGTTTTCTTTTCGATTCATAGCTATCTTTCTACACTTTGAGGAGTTCGAATAACTTGTTTTTAGATCATTTGTATTGTATATTTTACAACATAACTTTTCACCAAATTTTACAAACATTAAGAAAGTTCGTTTTTCGATTCAAAACAATCTTTTAACGTGCTGAGGAGTTCAAATAATATGTTTTTTAGATGGTTTGGATCGAATCTTTCACTACGTAACTTTTCCCCAAATTGTAAAAACACTAACAAAGTTTTCTTTTCGATTCATAGCAATTTTTTTACGTTTTGAGGAGTTCAAATAACGTGTTTTTAGATCATTTGTATCATATCATTTACTACATAACTTTTCACCATATTTTACAAACACTACGAAAGTTTGTTTTTCGATTCAAAACAATGTTTTAACGTTATGAGGAGTTCAAATAACATTTTTTTTAGATGTTTTGGATCGATCTTTTCATTACGTAATTTTTCACCAAATTGTAAAAACACTAAGAGAGTTTTCTTTTCGATTCATAGCAATCTTTCTATGCTTTGAGGAGTTCCAATAACTTGTTTTTAGATCATTTGTATCGTATCTTTTACTACATAACTTTTCACCAAATTTTACCAACACTAAGAAAATTTGTTTTTCGATTTAAAACAATATGTTAACGTTCTGAGGAGTTCAAATAACGTGTATTTTAGATGGTTTGAATCGAATCTTTCACTACGTAACTTTTCACCAAATTGTAAAAACATTAAGAGAGTTTTCTTTTCGATTCACATCTACATTTTAACGCTTTGAGGAGTTCAAATAACGTGTTTTTAGATCATTTGTATCGTATCTTTTACTACATTACTTTTCACCAAATTTTAGAAATACTAAGAAAGATTATTTTTCGATTCATAACAATCTTTTAATGCTCCGAGGACTCCAAATAACGTGTTTTTGAGATGGTTCGGATCGAATCTTTCACTACGTAACTTTTCACCATCTAAAAAAATTCCTCAGAGCATTAAAAGATTCGATCCAAACCATCTTTCGATCCAAACCATCTCAAAAGATTCGATCCAAACCATCTCAAAATATTTTACAAACACTAAAATATTTTTCTCGAACTTAAAATTATGAAAATAATTATGTAAAAAAAAAATATAAATAAGTATAATTGTATTAATGACTTGTAAGCCTAATTATTATTATTTTAAAAACTATAATTGAATAAAATTGCATGTACTACTAAGTATGTTATATTTGTATTTTTGACTTAAAACAATTTCATGTTAATCTTTAAAAAATATGAAAGATATTTTATTTAATAAACACAAATAATTTCTTTAACTTTTATAATATTTTTCAATAATAAACATGAAACATAAAATTTATCAGACACAGATAATTTTTTTGAACTTTTAAAATGTTATTATTCTTATTTTTAGATATGAATATTTATAATGTCATATGGTTTTGCTTTTTATTTAAGTCTAATGTTATTTTATTATCGTATAGTAACATTTTTTATGTGTTGTATTAAAGTACTAAATAAATATTTCGAATCGTGTCTGATTAAAAAATAGTATAATTGTATCAAACTTTCTTAGTCAATATGATTTTTATTTTCACAAAGTTGTATGTTTGATACCGAAAAATCATAACTATATATTATGTGTATATATTATATATATGGCAAAACAAATGAAACAAAACCGTCGCGAAGCATGGGTAATCTCCTAGTATTTTTTGAAAAAAAAAACGAAATCAGTTTTGCAAATGAATTTCACATATATTCATTTATATTAAGATTAATAATTGATTATTATATTTTAATTTTTGAAAGATTTCATCCTAAATAATGAACGAGTAATTTAATAATTTGTAATCATACAAATAATATGTATATCGTAATAAACTAATAAAGTCATATGTATCCGTTGTTACTTGTTAGTGATATGTTGGCATCTTGGTTAATGTACTTCTTCGAACACAACTATAATAAATAATTGTAATTATAATAATATAATATTTTTGATGCCGAGACAAAGAAAACTAAATTATTGGATATTCTTCTAAAATATTCACAACATAATCCATATATTAAAAATACTCAATTCAAAGGCAAACATCTCATGTTCCAAAACTTATACCCTATGTTACGCGGATACTCCAAAAATACAAAAGTATCATGAGAATACGGATACCGGTGCGATACATGTGCGTATAGAATACGTCACGTGAAATATCCGAATTTTTTAATATTATTTTTTTTAGAATACGGCCAGGATACTTCTGGATACGTTAGGATACTTTCGGGATACGAAATGGATACGGTCACGATACTTGGCCCATAATTTGGATACGACAGCCCATTAAAATTTTTTAGCCCAAAATTTTTGAATTAATTTTATTTCAGCAAATAATATGAGAGCAAATAATATGAGGGAAATATTAATACCATGTTTCATTCTTTTAACTCATGTCTCATGATTTGTATACGATGGAAATATTTTAATATTATAAATTTATAAGCACATATTTAAAAGCCCACAAGCCCCGAATTGAGATGTTTAATTTCATACTTTCCGTCTTTTCTTCTTCACTGTCACATCAACGGATATGAAATCTCACGACTTCATGAAGAAAGAATGAAATCTTGAAATCTTTAAGCCATCATCGTTTATGAAAAAGGAGACAAGTCATTGGGTCGATTTTCTGCCCTAATTTGGTATTTAGCTTCTGTTTCGATTATTTTACGCTAATATCTATTCTATTAAACTTTCCTAAAATCAGAAAATCTAGTTTTTGATTTTGTACTTTTTATACTGAATTGAGTTATTGTTTGTGAAATTTGTAGAAATGTAATTCGAGAGTCAATCACCTGGTCCAAGTGATAATACCGCTTATAGCAGTTCAATCGATTCCACTCCTCTTTGGAAATATTTCACAAAAATAGAAAAAGTGGGAGGATGGAGGAAATACTAAAAGGTTGTGTGGAGGAAATAGCATTTATGAATCTAATAATGATGTTGTCTTAGTTTATGAATCTAATAGCATTTACATATTTTAATTATTTATTTGATATATGAATATATTATTATAGTAACTTAGGAATAATTATATAATTATATATATGTTATTTTATTTATTTTATTTTATTTTATTAAAAAATTAATTAATTAATTAATTATATATTGCCTTATCCGTATCCTTGATTTTTTGAAAATTGCCGTATCGCCGTATCCGTAACCGTGCAACATAGCTTATACCACAAAATACCACCATAACATAAACAAAAAAGTATAACATGTTTTCCCTAACAAAATTTTGTGCCAAATCGTCTTTAAAGCAACAAAACAAATAATTGTATCATTTCATTTCGTTATCAACTAATTTTAATTTGGATACTTTAGTTCACGCCAACTAGCTCCACGTCGAAAATGAGCCACGAGCCCTTCGGTATCATTCCAACTTTCTGATCTCCATATCTAACAAAAAAAATTAATCAATACTTTTTTCATTTTCTTTTACAAATTGAATCAAGATAATAGAATAAGAAAATAAAGACCAAAATTACCCCATAGATGGCGGTACCGTAAGCCTCCTTTTGTCCCCAACACGCATACCTAAAATATAATATATATAGTAAAAAAATATTACATGGAAAATATTATAAAGAAATAACGTACCATTTACACCAACGTCCCAGCCCTTGATGACCTGTCCTATACCTATTTAAAATAAAAATAATTGTTTAAATAAAGAAATAATAATATTAATGCTAAATAAATACTCGAAAAAAACGCAGAATAAAAAAATACCAAGACGAAATTTGAAGGGCCTTTGACCGACATTAGAGTCGAATATTTTTTCACTCTTTAACTTTCCAATATAATTCACAGAAACCTTCACAAAAACCAAAAAAATATTTAAAACTAAAAAAAAAAAAATAATAATAATAATAATTAATTAATTAAAGTACCTTGTTGCCAGGACTGGCACGTTTACCATCGGGTCGACCCATCGAGATCTCCTCAATAATCAACCCATTTGCAAAAGTACGAGTTTTCTGCGCCGATTTTTCTTCGTCCTTTTCCTTTTCGTCCTTTTCTTCCTTTTCGCTTGAATCCTTTTCAGCCTTCTTATTCTTCTTTTTCTTCTTCTTTTTCCCCTCCTTCTTTTCCTCCGCTGGTACTGCTTCGCCTTCAACTGGTACGTCATTCTTTTCCTCCTCTGGTACTGCTTCGCTCTCGACTGGTACGTCATTATTTTCCTCCTTGGACTTCTCAGATTCTTCTGCTTCGGAGACATTGACCTTTTTACCCTTCTTGCTCTTCTTCTTCTCCAATTTCTTTTTCTTCTTCGCGACTCCATTAGTCTCGAGGGTAGACTCGTCATTCTTCCTCTTCTTTCCGTCCTCCTCGTCGTTCTTCTCTTCGCTCTTCTTGGTCTCCGAAATTGGGAAACCATCTTCGTCCTCGCTAACCACAAGGGTAGAATCGTCATTTTTCTTAACCATTGCTAGCTTCTCCTTCATTTCATCTTCTTCTGATGGCTCCTCATCGTCTACTATCTCCTCAATCACGACTACAAATTATATAACAATTAAATCCCAACAAAACAGAAGTGACAAAATATCACATATACCCCTAAAAAAATATGAGAAATATTACCGCCACTTTTGCGAGGAGAAGAATCAAACATGTTGACATCACCGTCATCGATGAAATCAGAATCGTAAGAATCCTCGTCCTCGTCAGCCAAAGTAGCGAATTCAGAATCTTCACTCTCACTATCGGTCTCGGCAATATCCTCCCCAAATTCATCGCTTTAATAAAGTCAAGGAAATTTAAACGAAAAAAAATAATTCGAAATAAGCAAAATTGAAATTCAGATGATAAAAAGGATACTCGCTTCCATGAAAGTCTCCTTTCGAGTAAATATAGAAGCCAGATAAATGAATGCTTCTTTGACCAATCACAGAAAATTCGATTTCCTCATCTGGTTTCTCGATTTCGAGATCCAGGTGGCACGTTTCAGAGGTATTTGTAAACAAACAGCATAAATAAATCGCGCTATTTTCTCCCGACTTGAATTGTAAAACTGTTTTTTGCGACGATGATTTACCAGATTTCTCTACTCCGTTTCCCAGTGTAGCCTGTTTCGAAAAATGCAGTTAAGTAATCGAAATTATAATAAGCTCAAAAATAAAAGCAAAATCAAACAATGTTAGATCGTTAAATTAACTGAGTTTAAGAAATTTACCTGAGTAATTCGTAGCCGTCCTTTATCCTCGTCATGGGAGTGAGCGTAAGGCTTCCCTGGTTTCACCTCAATCCCTATAATACAAAAAAACAGAGAAATTGGATTAGAAATTGAGTACAAAAATAGAATATAGATGAAAGTTTCTTCGATTTCTCACCCCAAAGGGCCATTGAACGCTAAGAAGATCCGTACAGAGATCGGCGGTGGTGGTATGTAGGAGA
Source organism: Luzula sylvatica (assembly GCA_946800325.1). Taxonomy (NCBI): domain Eukaryota; kingdom Viridiplantae; phylum Streptophyta; class Magnoliopsida; order Poales; family Juncaceae; genus Luzula; species Luzula sylvatica. The sequence goes on along the minus strand of OX326957.1, from coordinate 2,656,824 downwards.
AGCAACAGAGGTTTTTCTCCACCGCTAAAACCCTAATATTAGATTTATTGACGGCGGGGTTTAAAGGAAGGGCTTTTTGTTTTCTCTCGAATATTACAAGTCTTTTGATTGGATTTTCTATCGGCGGTGTGGCATGTACTGTGTATAACATTATGTAGTACACTGTACAATGAGTCATTCCGTTATAATTTTTTTATTTTTTATTTTTTATTTTTTTGACATTATTATTATTATTATTATTATTATGCTGCACCGTAAAGATGTTAAAAGAGAAAGACTCGGTGATTTGGAGAGATTAGAGAGGACATTAATAAAGACGGATTTCATTTGTTTAATTTAATTATTGTATAAGCTCATTTATTTATACATTCAAGAGTAACTAATATATATATTTATTTAATCTAAACCAATCAATAATAATTGTCTCGATTATGAACCATGTAATCTTAATCCACTACTTAACTACATAGGGTTAGGGCTTCTTTGGATTATCATGAATTATTAAGTAATTCGAAAGAAAAAAAAATGCAAATAAATTAATGACGGTCGTTTTAAACAAAAATTTCAAGGAAATGCCCTTTCGCTCTCCAATTTTATTTCTCTCTCGAAGCTTGTTTGGACGCACAAGAAATTTATATTTATATTGTAGTATTGATTATTTTCAGGATTTAAGATTTTACAATCATCACAAAATAAAATGCATAGGGATTTGTAAATTTGTTGTTTGGATAATTTTTTTGAGAATTTATGATTAAAATAATTATGTTCAATCTCATCACAATTTCCAGGACATGGTTTACAAGAGAAAGAAGAGAGGAAAGTTTTTTCGATTTTTTTTCTCGGAAAAACTTATCAATAAGATGAGTTTTATTTTTCTAAAAAAATAGTATATAAAAATTACTAGAATTTTCTTAACCAGCATATATCATAAATTTTCTAAATTGCATCCAAATAAATTCTAGTAAAAAAATCTAAATATTTCCTTACCTATAAAAAAAAACCTAGATATTATTTGGCCATCCTCACAAACCCTCGTTAAAATGCATTAATTACAATGATCTAAATGCCTCGTGATACTTTTTTCTTGTAGGTTTTCAACTTTTAGTTGACCAATAATTATTTTCTTATTGAAGTTTGATTTTTTTTTTCCATGAATGTTTATATATCATGTTATTTGGTTTTTTTTTTTTTATTATGATCAATAGTCATTGTTAAAATTCTCTTGTTTTCTATATTGTGTTATTTAGACTCTTCTCATTTTTATTAAATTAAATGTTGACAATGATTTTTGGATCTTTCAAAAAAAAATCAAATTAAAACTCATCTCATTTTTTTTGTTACGGTTTTTTTTATCGTTTTTAATTTCTGACGGTACGTTATATTATACTCATGACACGTAGTATATCAATATATACTAGTTAACATTATGTTCTATTGTTCTTGTTATAATTATATTATGTTATGTTATATTATATTAAGTTATATTATATATTATATTATATATGTAAATGAAAATAATTATTTATCATTTTACATATACCAACATATGTCATTGCACGTTGAATTTTCACACATACTAGTGCGCGGGACTTCATACTCCTTTTTTACATATTCCTTGTATAATTTGTTTTAATAGCATTTGCGCGGATGCGTTTAAACTTTAAACTCAATTAATATAATCATGATATGTTTGTAAATATATTGATGTCAATAAATCCATTATAATTAATAAAGTTTCATAAAATTTGTCTATCATGGATATATGAATTATAATTAATAAGAGTCCATGAAATTGGTCCATCATTATAAATCCACACAAAATAAATAAAAATATAACATGCTATACTTCAAACAAAATTAAATTTTCAAAATAAATAAAAGAAAACCGTGAATAATACACACAAAACCAATCCACACAAAATAAATAAAATATAATATGTTATATTTCGTCAATGGGCTCATAGCCTAGTTGGTTGAGTGTGAGACACAAAAATCCATGTGTTGTGAGAGGTTGTGGGTTCGATCCCCATTGATATCAATGGATGGAGGACATGTGAGCCTTCTCCATTTATTATCAAAAAAAAAAAAAATGTTATATTTCAAACAAAATTAAAGTTTCAAAACAAATAAAAGAAAACTGTGAATATAATACACATAAAACCGAAATATATATTTGAATCATCCATTAACATAAGAAATATCAAAAAAAAAAAAAACACAATTGTAAATTATATCATAAGAAATTAACCATGAACTATAATTTCATACATGGATTATATATGGGGCCCTAATAAAACAAAAATAACATGTGTAATGAAACGGCAAGAGAGAATTAAATAGGTTGATCAGTATTATTAATTGATTGATAATTAACGATTCAATTGATTGTTTAATTGAGTTGACACATCACTTAATATTTACTGATATTAACATATTATAAATTATTGATATGTTAATTAAACGTGTCAATTAACATTTAATTGTGTCAATTAGAAATGTTAATCAATTTATTTTGTCACTTCATCAAGGATATTGTGATGAGTTTTGGTGATCAAAATATTTTCCTTCCATATATATATATAGGTATAATGTGGGTTAAAATAGAAAAAAAAAAAAAAAAATAGAAAGGAAAAAAACTGCAGACGTGGCAGCCTTGCACGATATGTTGAAAATTTAAGATTGGTAAGATAAGATAAGATATGCCAACATATATTTTATATTTTATTAAACTGCATCTAACCATGTTATTTGAAGAATTCTATGCATTTACTAAAATTTAAAGGATACTTCTTTGAAAATCCTAATCCTAAAAAAAATTATACTATAATATGAAATACTCGTGTATCCAATCCAAACAAGCCTATATTATTTATTTTGCAAAAGCCCATCCGTATATAATATATACTTTGAATATATAGGCCCATCCATATATAATAGCCGACCCGAATCCAAAGCTATCCGGTCCCGGACCCGTTAAGCCATAAGCCCTAGCTTCTCATTCAAAACGCGACTGGAGCCTTCTCTGCCCATCTCAGCCAGACGACGGCGACGCCACTGCCACCTCGCCAGACCACACACGCCGGACCCCGCCCTCTCTACCTCTCTGGTGCATTATCTTTCTTTCTCCAACTCTTTCCTTTTTTTTTCTTTAATTTGGATTGAATCATATGCAATTCGAACTAAAACAACCAAATTGCACTGAAATTGAACTTAATTTTGTAATTTCCTCTCTAATTCGATCAAGTTAATTGGACTGATCTTTCGGTGCAGTAGTAACCAGAAATGGCAGAGAACCGAATCAAAGAAGAGAAGATACATAAATTTGAGGAGTATGTAGATCGACGCCTAAAGCCTGCCCTCATCGAGGCCATTGCTCAAAGGTTCATATTTTCTTTACTTTTTGCGTATTTTCCCCTTCAAATTTTGCGTATTTGTTGTACTTTCACATCTTAAAATCTATTCTTACTTTTTTCATTTTAACAGGGATAAAATATTCGAACAGCAAAAGATGTAGTATCCTTTATTCGTGATTTAATTAATTAAGCCCCTCATTTGTATTTTATTTTATTTTTGCTTTGATATTTTTCTTAACTGGCAATTATTTTAGCTCGGATTTGAAGAAAAATATTGAAAATTTGGAGAAAAACGGAATTACGAGTCTTAAATCAATGGTTAATCTTGGTTCAGAAGTCTACATGCAAGCCCAAGTGTAAATTTTAATTTGAATTCTTTTAGCATTTTTTTTATTGATTATTTAATTTCTCTAATTTTGTGTTGCTCAGACCAGATACACGGCATATTTTTGTCGATGTTGGTTTTGGATTTCATGTAGAATTTACTTGGTCCGAAGCCTTGAAATTCATTTCGGTTAAAGAATCTTCGTTAGGAAGGTAAAACTAATAATTATTTGCTTTATTTTCCTATGACAAATGAAATGATATTTGTAAGGGTAATTTTGTAAAAAGAGTGATTTTTTTGCATATGCAGACAAATAGAAGAGCACACTAAAAATATTGCAAGTATAAAGGCCCAGATTAAGATTGTAAGTTCTTATACAATAAATTTAACTTATGTGTTCATATATTTATTTTCGTATTAAATTAATATAATTCATTTCGTAACAGACTTGTGAAGGTATAAGGGAGTTGCTTCAAATCCGAGCTTAAAATAGGAAATTGCAGATTAGAGTTTTGTATGGAACTAATCTATGCTTAGTTTTTAAAATCATGTTTATTGTTTTCGATAGAAAAATTAAATATATCCGAAATTGAGGTGATAAGAAAAAAAATTTATAATATAATATTAGAGCAAGAAAATTAACTTTTCTAGTTTATAACTAACTAACAATTATCTTTTGCAATTTCGGCAATAATGTTACAATTTTTTTTTTTCTTTTTTGCAAATTTTAATAATGCAACATCCTTTTTAGTTTTTACAATTTGATTATAATGTTTTATAAAATAATCGTATTGATATCTGGTAAGAAATAATCAAGTCATTTGCTTGGGAGATAAAAAAAAACTATTTAGTAATTACCCAAATATACTGTTGTAGTGGAAATTCTTGGTCCTTAATTTGAAAATTAAATTTGGGGAGGTATATGAAAATAGAAATTCTTGGTCCTTAAATTCGTCCATATTTTAAACTATGAGAAAAATTAGATAATTTTTGTAAAACTACTTCTCGTACATTTTCTAAAAAAAAAAGAAAAAAAACTATTATCAGAGCAAGATAGTTTCTACAATTTCATTATAATCGCGAGAGGCACTATGTAATAGTCTCTATTACAAGATAATATTATAGAATGTTCTCCAAAACATTATTTTCTTATGAAGCTCTATATTATCTAAAGAACCCTCTAGACACTCAATAATCACTTTACATCACAGAAAAAGACTTGTACAATCCAAAAAAATTCATAGAGCAATCTAGACTCAAATAAATCAATTTACACCAAGTAACCAAAAAACAGACTTAAACATGGCTACACCAATGGCAAGATCTAGTCTTCAATTGATGATTGCCAAATCAAAAAGATTATCTTTTAAGAGGTTTTTCGCTTCTGGTTCTAGTTCTACCCATCACGATGAAGCCGGTTCGTACTTTCTCGCATATCTTAGATTTGTTTTTTTTTTTTGAGTTTTCGCATATCTTAGATTTGATCTTCTTTTTTTCAATTGATTTAATTTTGTTTGTAGAGGAGGCTAAATGGGAGAAAATAACTTACGCTGGTATTGCGACGTGTACGGTCCTCGCCATTTACAACCTCTCGAAGGGCCATCACGAGTTCCCTGATCCCCCAGTGAGTTTCACATTTTTTTATTAAATGGAGAATCTAGACTTTTGGTTATATTATGTTATATTAAATCCAACTAATTTATCATCATCGTCGAGTTAATCGTGCTCAATAGTTAGTCTTAATAGTTAAATTAACTAATTTATAGTTCTTAGTGGATAAATTGAGAAGAATTGTTCAATTCTTATCAAATTATGCTTTTCATGATTTATTTGTTATACTTATCGAGTCATTTTTTTTTTGGTTTATGCAGCCATATCCATATCTTCACATTCGCAATAAAGAGTTTCCGTGGGGTTTGTACTTTCTTTGCCACTTAGGAGAAATATGATTATTTATTATAATTTTGCTTCCTTAATTTGCACACGGTTTCTGTTAAAACACAAAAAAATAAAGAAAATAAAAACATATTCTTCATAATGCAAAATCAAATTGGAGAAAAAGAAAATCATGATGAAACTCTTGATGTGAATTTCCGTCCTCTTAATTAAACTTTCAATCTTCATTTGTTTGCAGGTCCTGATGGTCTCTTCGAAAAGAAAAAGAAGAATTCTGAACATTAATTCACTACTCTATTTTTCCTAAATATTCGGTGTTTATATCATGTGTTATTTTCCTATTTTATTATCCTAAAACTTTAGTGTTATTAAAACAATTCGGCGATGTTTCGCAACCAATCGAACGAAAACAATGTAATGAAATTATCCTCCCTTTAAATTTTCAGACAATCTAAACTTTAACAAGATGTCAATTTTTCTTTATGTGAGCTGTCAGATTAATAAATGTGATTCAATCTTTTTTTTTTTTGAATTGGAAGGCGGAAGCCATTCCAAAGGAATTTCATTTAGAAATAATGTTATTTACAAAGAGATTACAATAGTCGCTATTTTTCTTCCAACTTTTCCCCCGGGTGCTCTCGGTTTGCTCCTAATTTTTTATCTTGCACCATAGAAGTGCATTCTCCGTTGCTTGTGTCGCCACCGATTCGGGTGTGTTGGACGTGTTGCGAAATATTCTCGCGTTCCTTTCCCTCCATATCGCCCACGTAGTCGCCATCCACCTTGTATCCCATGCGTGTTTTTGTGTACGCGTTAGTGGGGCCCTACTTTCATTCCATGTGTCTATAACCCTTCCTGTGGCTGATGGTTTTATGCCATCCCCATTTAGCCTTGCACCTATCTCCCAAACTGCTTTTGCGTAGGTGCATTGCACTAATAGGTGTTGAGTGGTTTCGGGATGTATTTTGCAAAGTTGGCAAATGGGCGTGTTGGGCCATCCTTTCCTCTCGAGCACATCGGCCGTATTTATTCTTCCATGTAAGGTTAGCCAAATGAATATGCGGATTTTTGTCGGTGCTCGTGTCCTCCATGTTTGCTTTTGCCAATTGTTTCTTATCCCCGGATCTATTAGTCTCATGTATGCGGATTTGGTGGTGAACTTTTTGGAGTTAGTCAACTTCCACTCTACCGTGCTTCCTTGTGTTTCCCTTGTGGTGAAACTAAGGTAATTTGGTAGTATTTCTTTTAAGTCTTTCATGAACGAAGAAAGTTGATATCTCGGGATATTATTTATATCGGATGCTTTCTCAATCCCGTGGATTCGCGCCATGTATTTTGCCCATACGTTGTCTTGTCCCATGTCTATTTTCCATAGTAATTTTTTTTGTAATGCTTGGTTGAATGTACGTAGGCATGGAATTGCCAATCCTCCGCAATTTTTGGGAAGACATATCGTTTTCCAATTAATTAAGCTTTTGCCCGGATTTAGCTTATCCGACCCGGACCATAAAAAGGCTCTAATTAATTTCTCAATCGCATGTATCACCCACTTTGGTAGTTTCATAACTTGCATTATATAAACCGGTAACGCGCTTAAGGTTGCCTTAATTAGAGCGAGTCTTTCTAAGCTTTTACCATTCAAATTCACATTGATCTTGATTTTTCATGGAAATATTTCTAAGCAAATAAAATAGCTCAATTTTTTGGTTATCCTTGTGTTTCATGTTTGGTCCTTGACTTGAGGGTCTTGATTTTATCTTAAATTTATTTAATCCTTTATGTAGTAGATCCTCACATAAGAGAGAACAAAAAAATTTTATTTAATCTTTTATTCGAAGTATCAATATGAATACTAGCATATAATAACAAAATTATACTAGCATACAATCAACAACATGTTTATTAACATGGGCTTACATACAATCAACATCAACATGTTTTTAACATGAGTTTATCAATGAAAACAAAACATACAATTAACATGTTAATTAACATGAATATGTTCAAACCAAAACATTCAATTAACATGTTAATTAATCAGAGAATTGTGGGTGAAATTAGGAGCATAGTAAATTCTCATTTTAATGAAATGCAACAATAAATTGTGTCATTTTAATGAAGTGCAACATGTATACAATAAATTAAAATTCCTCACTTGTTTATATAATAAAGTTCAATATGTTAAGTTATTTAAATAATAAATTTAGAATAATTCAATTGTGCATAAAATCAATTCAAAAATAATTTTTATCCATACTCGCAAATTTTCTAGTATAATAAATTTGAACACGTGCTTAAACCAAATTTTCATCCATACTAGCATTGAATCCTAACTTTACTTTGCTACAACGCAAAAATAATTTTAACTATAATAACGTATCTTCTATTTTTCAAAGGAGTCGAAATCACAAGCACAAATCACAATTCTTAGCATCACATAGATTCAAATCTTATTTATTTTTTTACATAATAAAGAATATTCTCAAATCGCATCCACATTATTCCCCCCCACTTTAAACCGGTACCAAAACCCTCGAACTAGCCATCACATGCATGCAAAGAGTAAAACATATCGTGACGACAATCATGGATTTAGCACTCATGTACTTAATTACGTCTTTAACCTCCTCGTGAATTCTATACGTACCTGTTCTAGCACCTTCTAGAACCTTCCAGAGAAGAAACTCGAGAAAAGACCGAACCGTTTCAAAGGTAACCCGACCCGTTACGTCCAACATGAATTTCCTATTACTCGGTATGGCCAGCGTGGAAGAAACTGTTTCGACCCATTTACCTTTCTCTGCACTCTTACTGCTCGATGAAATGCCTGAGTAACTCGATTCCCCTCTATTCGACTCGATTTTGGGTTTGGATATAACTTCGTGAGAGGTTTTAATTAGGGTTTCGACCGCACCGTTAGAAACGCAAACCAACAAATCTTTCATTTTGGCCTCGTGTTTAGGGTTCGTCAGACCAGAAAAGATATCGTCGAAAGTGTTCAAATGCATCGTCTTTTCTAAGAAGACTGCCACGGATGTACTTACGAAAACACGTACAAGGTCACTGATTGCGTTTTTGCACGGCTCGGAGGATACGATTTTAACCCATTTCGGATCGGATTCAGGCAAGTCTGAATCCGACTCCGTTTTGGACATGACCCCAACAACTACGTTCCTCGCGATGCTACCAGTGACCGAGGATGCGAATTCAGAACCTGGTTTTGACAAAATTTTATCCATAACTCGATCCAACAAATCTGGATGCTGATCCTGATCCGTATCAGGAGGGGAAGCACGTTTGCGTCCCAATAACACGCCTAGGGTTACAGCTTGAGAAACCCTAGAAATAGAAGAGGATACCTCACCGGAGCTGGCCAATTGCGCGAGCTGGCGAAGGCTCAGAGGAATCTCGCCTCCAACGTGAAGATACCGGTTCAAGTCATGCGAAACAACGGCAATTGAATCAGCAGAGAAGGCCGCAGCATCGGAAAGAGAATCTAGAGTTCTGATAAGACGAGCTATAGTTAGACGCTTACGCGTGACGGCAGGATGATGGTAAAGACGATACGCGCCGTACCCGGCGGCCACGGAGGCGGCGGCATAGAAGAGAAACCGGCGTCGTCTACTTGCCAGGTCAATGAGATCCATTGATGGAGAAATTAGGGTTTCAGACTTCAGAGAAGACTCTATACAATTCAGGAAATTTGAGGGAAATAGATGGATTGCAATTTGCACGACGATATTTATTTTTATTAATATTTTTATAATTTTGGAAAATAGTTGCATTTATTTATAAGTTAAAAAGTTAGAACTACTGGAAATAATATCTGTTCGGATTTGTTAATGTTATGTTACAATTTTAGCACTGTATGTTTATAACGGGTCGAGTTTATCTACGATATGAGAATAAATATGACTCGTTACATGTGTTGGTGTATGTGTAGAGTTTTAGGAAAGGGATATTTATTGAGAGAAGTGATATGGATATGGATAAGTAAATGACGCGCAACAATATCCGATCGTAATTTTATATTTACCCGAACCGTTATGATAAGAAGAAGATTAGTATATTGTTGTGATATTTAGGTTATTTGAACTTTTGAAAATAAATAAATTTAAACTGAATTTCGAAAATAAATGCAAATGGTACTTAACAGAAAATCCGAAAATGTTATGTTGTTTGGACTTTGGAGACTAGAGACTAAAAGAAATGTTATTTTCTTTACAAAACAAATTTGTAGATCAATTAAGAGTGTAAATTAGATTAGAGAGAGAGAGAGAGAGAGAGATAACAAAGATTTTTAAAGAAGATATTTTGATAAATTATGGTTGATTATAGATTTACCATTTAAACAAAAACTCTATTTATACACAACTCACAATAAATAATATCGTCGACGATTAACCATACTCACTCACATCCACTAACAACATTATCGAAGCCCAATATAAAAATCACCCCATTTCTAATATTAATAATAGCAATTTTAACCACAAAGTAGGGCTTAGTCTCGTAGAAATCTTATTTTAAGTAACGACTGCAATGAATGTTTCTTTTAAATCAAAATAAATCGAGAAGTTGTTTCGAAAAGTTGAGCAAACAAATGTCACACCGACAAAATCACTCTAAACTTGTCAACTTCAACATTAATTGTTATTCGGTTTTCTCTATTATCTTACTCGATTTTTTTTATTAAATATTGATTTTCCATTTGATATATAACTATGAATTGAATTATCTCGAGTATATCACGAATATAGTTAGAAATGGCAAGCATATATATATATATATATATATATATATATATGACTTTGTCGTGCTTTCGATAATAAGGTGTGAAGGTGTGATTAGTTTATTTAACATTTCACCGCATACGCATGACTGCTTTTAGTTCGGAATTTAGCAATATTTTTGTCACGAACAACGAATGAATGGATCGACAAGTTTAAACAAGACGTGAATGTTGTGAACCTGTAAATATGAGATAAAAATGGATTGTTCGATAGATACGTGTAGATACTATGGCACATTTTATTTGTGCTATTTATCAAATAACCCCAAACTTCCTGTTCTTTTTTGAATATAAGAATGGAAATAAATAAATCATAATTTTTAATTCGACTCAAAATAATCCATGAATATTAATTAACAAAATCAAAGAGGCCAATGGCATATGATTCCACAGCCTCATTTTATATTTTCTTAGGTGTTTTTTTTATTTATTCTAAGCAGGTAATCTGTGTAACAGTATAAATTAAATCATTATTTTTTGAAGTGAAACTTAATCCGCGAATGATGAATATTTTTTTATTTTATTTTTCATTTATAATACCAATTACCAATGATAAGTCAAAAAAAATTATTTGTACATTTTTTTTTTAATACAAGACACAAACAGTGTCTAATTAGCATAATATGTATAGAAGATAAATTGTGGATCAAGACGTTATGTAGAAAGTAGTGTAATTTGGAGAATTCATATTTTCTAAATAACGAGATAAATTAGCATGATCCTTAATTCCATACATAGTTTCATTGTGATTTGATCCAAACGAGCTGAATGAACTTAATATGAACAATGCAAGGGCCCAATTGAAATAAATCAAGTTCAAATTTACGTGGATAAATATAATTTTCTAGGCCCAAACGTATATTCATTGATGTTATAAATCGACAATGTATTTCTTTTGGAAACCAAACAAGTCAACAACTCATTGAGGTTGAATTACTTCAAATTTAATTTTTTTTCCAACTTGGGATAATTATTTTTTGGGAGAATTAGTGTCCTATCCCTCTTAACACTTAAATGACATAATTATCCCTATAAAACTAATAATAACATATTTATTCCTCCTGAAATTAACTTGTATCAAATGTGTACATTGCTGATTGCTGTTAAATTTAACAGACAAAAAAATAAATTTCCATTTTTACCCCTCTTCGCACAGTCTCCATCTCTCAAATTTTAACCCTCCCTTCGTAGTCTGTATCTCTCCTCTACGAGCTCTACGAGCTTTTTAGGCCTTAGTCTCTCTCTCTCTCTCTCTCAAGAGATAGAACATATGTCAATTCAAGCCTAAAATCGGGGGAGCACCCACTCCCTCTCTCGACATCTCTCCCTCTCTCTATTACCATTTCATTTCGAATTTCACTCTCCAAGCTTTTATCAACTTTCAAATCGAAGAACGAGCTTGTTCTATCGTGAATATTTTTTTCAATTTCTTTTTCTCCTCAAACGACTCTTCAACTCCTTCACATGCTTCAGAAGAGAAATTCCCTCCATCAGAGTAAGTCCCAAATTCTCCATGAAATCCACGTGATTAAATTATTTCAAAATCTCTGAAGGTAAATGAGGGTAAGATTGTCTTTTCATATTATTTTTTTGTTAAAGATAATGAAAAATGTTAATTTTGGACAAATTTGAGATAAGTTGAATTTTGAGGGATAAATTTAATATTTGTAATTTACGAGGGATAAATTTGTTATTTTAAATTTTAAGAGGGATATAAAAGAAATTGCCCCTTATTTTTTTGTGTCAAGTAATCAACATTTAATTCAACTATTAAATTATTATTATGCTATCTGATAAAATTTAGACAGTTGATTAATCTTTAATTTTTTATAGTTATAATATTTTTGTAAATACTGAAAGAAATACAGTTTCGGATCAACCGTAAAAATGTACATATAAGGATATATGAACACGAATGTTCATGGGTTGAATAAATGCATAATAGGATTGTGCAAAGTTAAGTTACAGAGAGTGGTTCGTTCGAACTAACCGTTGGGTCCGTTCGAACGGGCCGCTGCGAGTGTAAAGTGGTTTTACACATATTCATTCCAGAGAGTGGTTTGTTCGAACCAACATTGGTGTTCGTTCGAACGGACTACAACGAATGATGTTTGGAATTAACACTTAAATGAGACAGAAGATGGTTCGTTCGAACGAACCGTAAGGGTGCGTTCGAACGAACCTCTTCGAGTATAAAATGGTTTTATACATTCTCATGACAGGAAGCAGTTGGTTCGAACGAACTTTATGGTGCGTTCGAACGAACATACTGTTGGAAGTGTATATTGGATATACACAATCTTTAACCCAATCCTTGTCCTATTTTAGTATAAATAGGATATTTCTCTCTCCTCTATTCAGTCCAATCCAGTCAATCATTCCATACAAGGAGTTGAAAGAGTGAGAAGAAAGAGAGAGAGAGAGAGAGAGAGAGAGAGAGAGAGAGAGAGAGAGAGAGAAAAGAGGAGAAAAGAGAGTTTTCTCCGTCTAGAGAATCAAAGGCAATCAAGCAAGTTCGTCGGTGCATCGTCTAGGCAGGCGCATCCGCGACCGAGGTGCTACGACTCACGATGGATACGGGTAGAGGAGCGACACTTGTGGCTCTTCGTTGTGATCAAATCGGAGAAGTAAGAGAGTGAAAGGCTGTGGAAGCGTGTGGACGTGGGACACACGAAGACAACCGGAGGCGTGTCAAGACGGTGGGAGACGTGTGGTATAGGACGCACGGGCTAGTCACCAACGTAACACCGAAGAAGAGAAGGATGCGAGCGATCAACCCGTCGTGCGTGATCAATTTCACGCTGGTAATCGTCTATCCTCCTTTGCATCGTACCCTCGATATCGAAGCATGATCCCGGGATTTGGGAACCGTACCGGGCCTTCATATCCGCTGCGCAGGCCCAGGGATGGGATAATTCCCTACAAACATGTTGGTTAATTCTAACCTAGAGGGGGATAAATTTGATAATCTACCGTACAATTACTTTTGCTAATTACCTAATTTACTATGCGGAATTAATAATAATTTAAATAAATGAGATGATACCGTAAACACTTGAACACAAGATATTTTTTAACGAAGTTCGGTAAGTGGTTGCTATGTAGCCTTAACTCACCCTTTACTCACTTAATTGACCGACTCAATTAGTTGCGAGTACCTACGTCTCCGGGAATGCCTTGCGCCTCTTTTTGGCTTTCGATTGAATTCCAACTCACTCGATTACAAGGTTTGGCCTATATCGATTTACACGCTTTCTATCGATCTATAGCTTAGGCTCTTTACAAGTAATTGCACTAGCCTATTACAATTTTCACTAATCGAGCTACAACGTGATCGGTCACGTGAGTGGGAAACGATTAGTGGAGAATATTGAAAGTAGATCAATGATCTAAAGAGGGTTTCTCAAGCTATCAATGGATATAGATAATCACAGCATTAGGGTTTCTCTCTTTTGTGTTTGAATGTGTGAAAGTGAAGAAGTGGGAGAGAAAGGTCATTGAAGTATTCTATTTATACTCTCTATAGAAATCCTTCATAAAACTGCAAGTCCGTTCGAACGCACAATGTTCGTTCTGAACGCACTTGTAGTTTGTACCTAGCCGTTTCAAAATAACGCACAAGTACATTTGTCAGTCCGTTGGAACGGACAAAGAACGGACTCAATTATACATTGCCTTTCGTTTGTTCAGTGATGAAAATCCGTTCAACGCACTTAAGTTGTGGGTGAACGAATTTTAAGTGTCCGTTCGAACGTACATATTTGTTCGTTCGAACGCACACTATCCTGTGACAAGGGTGGTTTAATCAAGAGATGCTATTTTGATATGTGGTAAGTCCGTTCTGAACGGACTTGGAGTTCGTTCAGAACGCACTTCTTCCTTGATTAAACTCTTTGTTATTTGAACATGATTTTACTTGAGATCTACTTGGTTTCTACCTATGGTTTATTTGTGGCGAATCCCACTCACATAAGGCTTCGACATCTTGATTCTTGATATGCTTCAAGGGCCTTCCTTCTAATCTTCTCTTGTTGTGCTTCTTGTGACTTCGAAGCTCTTCATCATCTTCTAACCGTACCTGCGTTTTCCTACACATTTTCTCGATGTAAACGTTAGTAATGACAGTGTTTTGAAATAATCAAACCATTAGGAAATTTGAACCAACAAAACATTTTATGTATCTATTTTATAATATATTTCGAGCATTCTTAAGTTGTCACATCACCTTACATTAATTATGTGTACTATTGTTATTCATTAGTTTCACATTAGACTAAGTATATACAATTACTATAACTTATCCACATTCTTATTTTGAACACAAATTTGTACAATTTTTCTTTTGACACATCATCACATTCATTTGAACATTTGAATTATGATATATGACACAATTTGGACCATTATTTAATCATTGTTTTTTTAATCATAATTTATTTGTAATCATTTAAGAATCCATTATTTTACATTATGTTTTAAACATTATTAGAAATTCACATCATCATACATTAACAACATGTATTTATTATTATTGATTAAATTAATGTTAGACTAAGTCTGTTAAAATATTTATCATTTACATAAGATTACATTATCAAACGTGAATATAACAGAGAATTAAAATTTATATATGAAATAGTAATAACTTAATACTTAATATTATTAAACGTACGACATATATTAGTATTATTTTTACAAATTTAATTTTAAAAATCGACAAAATATATTTGTTTTAATTTCCACATACATATTAACATAGTTTATACATATCGTTTTCCTTAATTTGAATTTGTAAAAATATTATCTAAAATAATACATTATACAATGTACAACATGCATGTTGACATAATACGATTTCAAGTATTTTATTTACATTGCAGAATTTTAAGTATTATTATTTACTTTGAAAAATTACAAATATAAGAAATCATATAATACTAGGTCGAATATTTTTGTGTTTTAAATCAATCAAATATATATTTTTTTAAAATTAATATAAATTAGAAAAAAAAAATTAGCCATTTAAATAACTTTTTAAACTTATAAACTCCTATCAAATAGCGCTATTATTTTTACAAATATAATATCGGATCATGATTTTATATCTACCTGAACCATTATGGAAAGAAGAAGACTAGTAGTAGTTAATGAATATTGTTGTATATTTTGTTACGTTATTTGTTTTTGTTTTTTGCAAATAAATTTAAACTAAACTTCAAAATTATGGAATAATTTTAATTAACAGAACATGTTATGTTGGTGGGAGACTTAGGGACTAAAAGAATGTATTTTTTTTTACAAACAAAATTTGTTAAACATGTTATTATTTGAGAGATGTTTAATTAACAATTAACGTTTGCTTGTAGATTAATTAAGAGGGTAAATTAGATTAGGGGAGAGAGTTAACAAAGATTTGTTAAGAATATATTTTGATTAATTATGCTTGATTATGATTTACGATTAAAAGTTAAGACTCTACTTATACACAATTCACAATAAATAAATAAAAAATAAATAAATCCAGAAGCCACACTTAGAAAAACTGAGCATACAAATTCACCAACAATATCACTCTAATTTTCTCATCTTCAACATAAATTATTATTAGGTTTTCTCTAATATCTTATTCATGTTTTTTTATTATTAAATATTGATTTTCCATATGATATATAACTATAAAGTGAATTCTCCCGAGTATATCGCAAAATAGTTAGAAATGGCAAGCATATATATTGTTTAAACAATATTTAGTTCGAATTTTGTCACGAACAACGAATGAATGGAATATGAGTTTAAATTACTATAGAACATTTTATTTGTGTTATTTAGCAAAAAAGAACTCGAAACTTCTTGTTCATCTTAACATGAATAATGAATGGGCCTAATTGAAATAATATCAGTTCGGGTTTGTTAATTCTATGTTACAATTTTAGTACTGTATTGTTTATAACGGGTTGAGGTTAATCATGCTAAAATGGTTTCTTAAATATTGTTGTTATATTTTGGTTATTTGAACTTTTGCAAATAAATTTAAACTGAATTTCGAAAATAAATGAAAATGGTACTTAACAGAAAATCCGAAATGTTGTGTTGTTTGGACTTTGGAGACTAGAGACTAAAAGAAATGTTATTTTCTTTACAAAACAAATTTGTAGATTAATTACGAGTGCAAATTTACACGACACAAAATAAATAATATTGTCCATAATCGTATCAACGATTAACCAAACTCACTCACATTCACTAACTGCATTACTAATATTAATAATAGCAATTACAACCACAATGTAAGGTTTGGTCTCATCACTACACTAGAAATCTTATTTTCAGTAACGACTGCAATGAGTATTTTTTAAAATCAAAATAAGTCCAGCAGCCACTTAGAAAAACTGAGCAAATAAATATTATACCGACAAAATCACTCCAAATTTCTCAACTTCGACATTAATTGTTATTCGGTTTTCTCTAATATCTTACTCGATTTTTTTTATTAAATATTGATTTTCGATTTGATATATAACTATGAATTGAATTATCTCGAGTATATCACGAATATAGTTAGAAATGGCAAGCATATATATATGACTTTGTCGTGCTTTCGATAATAAAGCGTGAAGGTGTGATTAGTTAGTTTAACATTTCAGCACATACGCATGACGGTTTTTAGTTCGGAATTTAACAATCTTTTTGGTCACGAACAACGAATGAATGGATCGACAAGTTTAAAGAAGACGTGAATGTCGTGAACCTGTAAATATGAGATAAAAAAAGGATTGTTCGATGATACGTGTAGATACTATAGCACATTTTATTTGTGCTAGTTAGCAAATAACCCTAAACTTCCTGTTTTTTTTCTAATATAAGAATGAAAATAGATAAATCATAATTTTTAATTCAACTCAAAATAATCCATGAATATTAATTAACTAAGAGGCCAATGGTATATGATTCCACAGCCTCATTTTACATTTTCGTAGGTGTTTTTTTAATTTATTCTAAGCAGGTAACCTGTGTAACAGTATAAATTAAATCATTATTCTTTTAAGTGAAACTTAATCCGTGAATGATGAATAATTTTTGTTTTATTTTTCATTTATAATACCAATTACCAATGATAATTGATAAGTCAAAACCATTATTTGTACATTTCCTTTTAGGAGAATGTCGCACCTCCTCCTTAGCCTCCCCAACATCTTTGATGTGTCATCACAAGATTTAATAGCTTAAAATTTAGCATCTTAATTTATGATTTGATGTTAAATCATGAATCAAGATGTTAAATTTTATGGTGTTAAATAATGTGTTGACACTTTAAAGATGTGGGGGGAGACTAAGAGGTAGAGGTGGCAAATCGGGTGGGTCGGGTCATAATCGGGTGGGTATTTTCGGGTTCGGGTCATTTTTATGTTCGGGTTATTTTCGGATGAAGTTAACTCGGATCGGGTCGGGTTGTGTTCGGGTTTTATTTTGGTCGGGTTTTTTTCGGGTTAAATTATGTGTTCGGGTCAGATTTTTCGGGTTCGGGTTATGTCGGGTTTGAATTAATTCAGTTGCGGACAAAAATAATAACTAAAATTTCAAATTATAAAATTTGATTCAACTAGGAGATTCGGGTTATATTCGGGTCTCGGGTTACTCGGTTTCGGATCGGGTCGAGTTCGGGTAACATATAAAACATTTACTTTCGGGTTCGGGTTATTTAGTCCCGGGTCGGTCCGAGTCGGGTTGTTTGATTTTCGTAAATTTTGTTTAGTCAGGTTGGGTCGGGCTTCAGGTTACTCGGGTCGGTTTTTCGGGTTCGGGTCAACTTTGCTAGCTCTACAATGCAAGGGCCCAATTGAAATAAATCATGTTCAAATTTAGGTGGATAAATATAATTTTCTAGGCCCAAACGTATATTCATTGATGTTATAAAACGACAATGTATTTCTTTTGGAAACCAAACAAGTGAACAACTCATTGAAGTTGAATTACTTCAAATTTAATTTTTTTTCCAGCTTGGTATAAATATAATAATTTTTTTGTGTCATGTAATCCACATTTAATTCAACTTAAATTATGATTATGCTATCTAATAAAATTTAGATCGTTGATTAATCTTTAATTTGTTATAATTGTAATATTTTTGTAAATATTTATGTATATATTTTATAATATTTTTCGAACATTCTTAAATTGTCACATCATCTTACATTAATTACGTGTACTATTATTATTCATTAGTTTCACATTAGTCTAAGTATATAAAATTATTATAATTTACCCACATTCTTATTTTGGACACAAAATTGTGTAAATTTTTTTTGACACATCATCGCATTTCATTTGAACCATTGAATTATTATATATGACAAAATTTGGACAATTGATTAATCATTATTTTTTTTAATCATAATTTATTTGTAATCATTTAAGTATCCATTATTTTACAATATGTTTTAAACATTATTAAAAATTCACATCATCATACATTAACAACATATATTTATTATTATTGATTAAATTAATATTAGACTAAGTCTATTAAAATATTTATCATTTTACATAAGATTACATTATCAAACGTGAATATAACAGAGAATTAAAAATTATATATGAAATAGTAATAAATTAATACTTAATATTATAAAACATACAACATATATTAGTATTATTTTTACAAATTTAATTTTGAAAATCGACAAAATATATATTTTTTTAATTTTCACATACATATTAACATAGTTTATACATATCATTTTTCATAATTTGAATTTTGAAAAATATTATGTAAAAAAAAAACATTATACAATGTAAAACATGCATGTTGACATAATACGATTTCAAGAATTTTATTTACATTGTAGAATTTTAAGTATTATTATTTATTTTGAAAAATTATAAATATAAGAAATCATATAATACTAGGTCGAATATTTTTGCGTTTTTAATCAACCAAATATATATCTTTTTAAATTCATATAAATTAGAAAAAAAAAATTAGTCACTTAAATAACTTTGTAAACTTATAAACTCATAACAAATAGCGTTGTTATTTTGAAAATATAATATCGGATCATGATTTTATATCTACCTGAACCATTATGGAAAGAAGAAGACTAGTAGTAGTAAATGAATATTGTTGTATATTTTGTAAACAAAACTTCAAAATTATGGAATAATTGTAATTAGGGACTAAAAGAATGTTATTTTTTTACAAACAAAATTTGTTAAACATGTTATTATTTGAGAGATGTTTAATTAACAATTAACGTTTGATTGTAGATTAATTTAAGAGGGGAAATTAGATTAGGGGAGAGAGTTAACAAATATTTGTTAAGAAGATATTTTTGATTAATTATGCTCCATTATGATTTACGATTACATTTAAGACTCTATTTAATTAAGAGGGTAAATAATTTTGTAGAATCATCAATTAATTTTACTCAAGTCTCCTCTCTACATTATTAGAAAATTATATTAATTACAATCGTTTATCATTGTTTAATCAATGATTGAAAATGTATATTGTTTATTTTTTTTGTCTAACAATTTGTTCATTATGCATTTTCTTATTAATTTTTGATAATATGTATGTAACATAATTTGTGGATCAAGTACATCAACACGTTATGTGGAAACTATTGTAATTTGGAGAATTCAAATTTTCTAAATAAAGAGAAAATTAGTGGCAATGTCATACACAATTTCAATGCGATTTGATCCAAATGAGTTGAATGAACTTAACGTGAATAATGAATGGGCCTAATTGAAATAAATCAAGTCGGAATTTCCGCGAGTAAATATAATTTTCTAGGCACATTGGTTTTATTTCAGGCCAAACTTATATTAATTGATGTTATAAAACTACCATGTATTTTTTTTGGAAAATAATCAACGCATTCAGGTTTAATTACTTCAATTTTGTTTTCTCATATCTTCCTCGAAGATAAGTTGTAGATTTTGATTTTCTTCATGTGTTATCATTAACAATAACGTGAATTCTGTCAAATTATATACCAATACCAAAGTTAGAAATCAGTTATATATTATTTTCTGGTGTTTGTCCAAACACACTACTGACGGTTACAAATAGCGAATTGATTCATAAGTATGTTATTCGATTTTCTCTGATATCTTATCCAAAGATAGGTTGATCAATAATAAATTGTTTTTTTTTTCTTTTTTCCATTAGATATATAACTATGAAAATAATTCTCTCAAATTATATGACACTAGAAGTTAATAAGAAATGGCAAGTATATATATGATCTTGTCATGCTTTTTTCTAACAGGGCGTGAAAGGTGTCATGCATTTAACATTTCACCACATACCAATCGTGTTTTTAGTTTATATTTTAGCAAACTTTTTTGTCACGCATAATGAATGAATGGATCAGTAAATATGAAATAAAAATGGATCACTTTGTGTGAATATTATAGTATATGTTATGCGGATACTTTAAAACTCAAAACAATATCGATAGCGGTACCCGTACATTATTTGTTGGATACGTATCGAACACTTCGCGTGACATATTAAAATATTTTAATTTTAAATAATATACGATATTTGTCCGACAGTAAATATATTTGAAAAACAAATGTAACAAATTTGAAAGCGAAATAAATGTGTAAATGCATATAAATAAATAGTCAAATATAATAAATATTTAATTTATAGCTTATTATTTCAATAATAACAAATTTTTATTATACTTTACATCAATTATATAATATCAAATACAAAAAAATACAAATTATTATATACAGTAGACATAAATCTTATTTTTTTTAAACTATCGTATCGCTACTATTCGTATTAGTATCCGTATCCGTTAGCACATTTTATTTGTATTAATTTGCAAATAACCCCAAACTTATTTTACTTTTTAATATATGAGGCAAAACGAACAAATAATAATTTTTGATACAACTCAAAATAATTCATGAAAGTTGTGGAGTCTAGAGAATTCATATTTTCATAATACAATAATGTTGAATACAAAGCATATATAAATTAAGAAGTAAATTATCGTGATCCATATTCCATACAGAGTTTCAATTTGATTTGATCTATGTAAATAAAAACAAGTCCAAATTTACGTGAGTAAATATAATTTTGTAAACCAAAGATGCATCTCAGCATCTGGGCTTTATTTCGGCCTAAACTTATTTTCATCCATGTAATAATAAACGAAAATGTATTTCTTTTGGAAAACAAACAAGTAATAAGATAACTCATTCAGGTTGAATTTCTGTAAATATAATTTCATAAATAATCGAGTATAATTGTTGTATATTTTGTTATGTTATTTGAACTTTTGCAAATAATTTAAACTTAATTTCAAAAACAAATGAAAACGGTACTCAACAGAAAATGTTATGTTGTTTTGAAGACTATAGCTATACTAAAGGAAAATGTCATTTCTTTTATAAAAAAAACAAATTTATTAAACATAATATTATTGTTTGAGACATGTTTAACTAATTATTAACGTTTGCTTGTATATTATTTGAGAGTATAAATTAGATTAGAGGAGAGAGTTAAAAAAAGATATTTTGATAAATTAAGGTTGATTAAGATTTACGATTTACAACAAAGACTCTATTTATACACAACTCGAAATAATTAATATTGTAGAATTCTCGATAAACTCAATATTCAAAAAATCGTAACGGAAATGGTCTTCCGATATTAACAACTAAATGAAATTTGACTGCAATGAATCAAAGATGCAATGTTCTGAAATCAAATGAATCGGGAAGCCACTTAGAAAAACTGAGCATATAAATATTACACTGACAAAATCACTATAAATTTCTCAACTTCAACAACAATTGTTATTCGATTTTCTCTAATATCATACTCAGTTTTTTTTATTAAATATTGATTTTTCATATGATATATAACTATGAATTGAATTATCTCGAGTATATCGCGAAATAGTTAGAAATGGCAAGCATATATATATGACTTTGTCACGCTTTCGATAATAAGGTGTGAAGGTGTGTTAGTTAGTTTAACATTTCACCACATATGCATGACGGTTTTTAGTTCGAATTTTAGCAATCTTTTGTCACGAACAATGAATGAATGGATCGACAAGTTTAAACAAGACGAGAATATTGTGAACCTGGAAAATATAAGATAAATGGTTATTTTTAGTATATGAATGAAAATGAATAAATCATGACTTTTAATACAACTCAAAATATTTCTTTTACTCTGTGCTGTGCAAGACAACAATGCTTGAAAGATATATCAAATATAACATTGTAATAGACAATTATACTTGATAAATAAATAATTGATCAGAATTTACAATATAATATTTTCACTATTTTGCATGCTAGACATAAAATATTTAACACATCACATATAAATAATTAAATATATAAATTATCAAACTTAAAGTAGCAAACAACATAATATTATACATAATATAGGCACGATATACGTGTTAATATTATAGATACTGTACTTTACATTGTTTTTCCTTTTTGAAATTTAAAATAGTACAATATACATGTTAATATATTCTTGTCGAAATATGAACCGTTGAGATCTTTAAGTAAACAAATCAATGGCTAGAATTAATTTGAAATTCTGACTTCATAATAAATTCACACGTGCAAAAAATTCAATCGAGTTGTATATAAGAGAACAAATCATTTTTCTAAATAAAGAGATAAATCAGCATGATCCATAATTCCGTACATAGTTTCAATGTGATTTGGTCTTAACGAGCTGAATAAACTAAACAGGAACTATGCATTGGCCCCAATTGAAATAAATCGAATTCAAATTTACGCGAGTAAATATAATTTTCTTGGCCCATTAGATTTATTTCGGCCCAAACGTTTATTCATGAATGTTATTAGGTTGAATTACTTCAAATTTCTTTTTTTCCAACTTCGTCTATGTGATACGTTTGGTACCGGTTGTGGTATATGATCAGTACCCATCCGAGATGATGTTTGGTACCGGTTGTGGTACCGGTATTGGTACCAAATGTGTATTAGATGTATTGGTCCAAATATGTATGAGATCATTGAGATGTGTATTGGAATTGAATATGAATTAAATGTGCAATGTACCCAATATTGTATTGAATGTGCATCGAAGTTGAGATGGTTGCGAGTTAATAGATGAATAAATTCTACACTTGAAATGAAACACAATTCAAATAATTGGCTGTTTGTATATGTGTATGCGATGAATGAAAATCAATATGGAGAAAAAGTAACAATAAAATATTTCAAAATTATGGTTAAACATATTTAGCGATATAGATGCATTTATGTTTTATAGTCGTAAATATAACAAAATATAGGAATTTGTTCGCAATCATGTTCCAATTTCCCCAGGATGGTGAGTAATCACATTAATTTCAAAACAATGGCAAATAACCCCATTGAATTTTACATAATTTCAGCACAATTCAAAGGAGCCTCCGTATTTATGCAAGAGAGGGAAAGTAATTTTGGTCACTCGTAGAGTTCTAACAGGGAAGATGAAGCTAATTTAATCCAATTAACGTGATAAAACATACACCAAATATTAAAATTAGTTCAGAACTTCAATTTTAAAATCCCATCAATATTATTGTATGTTTTGTTTGGTCCTTATAAATCAATCAAGTGTGAATATTGTTGTATGTTTTGTTATGTTATTCAAACTTTTGCAAATAAATCAAACTGAATTTCTAAAATAAAGGAAAATGGTACTGAACAGCAAAAGTTAGATTGTTTGGAGACTTGGGACTGAAAAATAAATGTTATTTCTTGTACATATTATTATATAAAGAATTAACATATGATATTCTTTTATTAAGATTTACAACACGTTCATAATTTAAAAATATTATGCACTAAAAAGTAAAAACAAATTTGTTAAACATGTCATTCTTTGAGATATGTTTAATTCGAAAATGTTGGTATACAAGACTAAAATAACACGTTGTTTTGTTAAATCTTAAATTCTAATTAATTACATTCGGTAGACTATTTAAATATTTAGATGGACGTAAGATCGAACTGGTAGATCGTTTGAAAATCAAAACGATTCGGCTCGAACAGGCCCGGTCCTGTGTTGTTGGAGGCCTTTAACTATTATTATTACGGAAATTTTATTTTATATTTTAGGACAATAATCCTTAAATCACATTAGAAATATTATAGTTTATAATGTGTGAAAAAGTGAAAAAAAACTTGTAAATTTGTTTTTTTTCATTTATAAAACAAATATTTTTTTAGAATCGAGAATATTACAAGGCTGGAAAAACAAGTGCAGTAAATCCCCTCCACTTCACATATAAATATTGCAAACTCGCACAAAATCATTGCTTGCATAAATATGTATTTATTTGCTAAAATCATCATTGGGTCACTACTACATGAAAAATTATACGTAGGACTGAGGTACTTCATAACAATAATCATTGCTTGCATAAATATGTATTTTATTCATTAAAATCATCAGAAAAATATGATTGTTGTTTACATATATAATTAAAAGGGAAATTATACTCCCCTCCCCCCTCCCATTACCCTCACATTTCCCCCACACTAATTAATTTCATAATTAGCAAAGTGAATTAATAATTAATTCATGGTTACTAAAAATTTAATACATGTCCATACCAATTGATGAATAATTCTAAATATTTAAAAATAAATAATTATTAATTGATAGCACTAATTATTGAATTAATTAAAGTGAAAAAACTGTGAGGGGATCTCAGGGGCATGATACAAAGTCTCTAATAAAAAATACTTCACTCACAGAATAAAACTACTGGAATGCCTATCACATAGTCACTTATAGTATAAAATGTTATTGTCCCGAATGAGTGTATTAATTCGGTGAGTGTAGTCTCATTGCATATATAATTATAAAAAATATCATATTTTTATGGAAAAATAAAATTGTTTTAGATAATAATATTATTCCATTGATTGTTTTTATATGATATTTTGTAGTTCTCTCTCAATTCACCTTATAATATATAGGTGCTAAATAAATATTGCACCTATCTTATGTCCTACAAGCTACAAGCTACAAACATTTGAGTATTTATAGGTGCTAAATAAATGATCTCCCAACAACTAAGATAAATATTTCATGCATGAAAGATTCTCATAGCATAATAGTAGTTAACTAGAAATGGCAAGTATATATATTTAAAACAATTTATAGGGTGTGAACAATGTCATTCGTTTAGCATTTCACCACACATATGTATCGTGTTTTTAGTTTGTATTTTAACAAACTTTTGTCACACACAAATGTCGTTTAATTTAGACCTAGAGGGGTGAATAGGAAATCCTAAGGTCCAATTTTCGCGGTAATGGAATACAATTACAATTTGGTGCGGAAGCGTAAATAAATTAGAGGAATAATACAATACCAAAACAAATAACACAAGATATTTGTTTACGGGGTTCGGTAGGTGGTTGCTTTGTAGCTTTAACTCACCGGCTACTTGCTCAATCGACCGACTCGATTGATTGCAAGTACCTACTGATGGGGAATATCCTCGACCCCGGGCCCGCGCAGCGGAATGAAGGCCCGGTCCGATTCCCCGATTCCCGAGATCACGCCACGACTTCGACGGGTACGATGCAAATAAGAAGATTAGATTCATAACAGTGCAAAATTGATTGCACACGAAGGGTTGATTGCTATTCTTCTTTTCCGTGTCACGTTGGTGACAATCCGCGCGTCCCACACCACGCGTCCCACACCACGCGTCTTTCACCGTTTGTTGACTTCGCCGATTCGCTTGATTTCGTCTCCGACTGAATTCACGCGTCTGAATCGATCACAATCGTGAGAGCCTCAGTTGTTGCTCCTCTACGTGTATCCACCTTGAGTCGCAAGACGTCGGTCACGGATGCACCTGCCTAGACGATGCACCGGTGAACTTGCTTAATCGAATTGATTCTCTAAACCGCAAAATACCTTTTCACGGTTTCTCTCTTTTACCCCTTTTCACTCTCTAGAAATTTGTCTCACAATTTTCTGGATAATTCTGAATGAATTGCTTAGTTATGAGAGAGAGAGTATCCTATTTATACCTAATAGGATCAGGATTAGCCAAAAGGCATGTATATCCAATATACACCCTTTCACACAGAAAACTGCATGAACCTGGTCAGTATTCTGTCCAGACGAAATTGATAAATTTCTCTGACAGAAAATCAACCAACATGAAAGTTGTAGATAATCTCATTATCTACACAACCCAATTTGGCCCAGACCAATTGGAGTTCGTATGCAAACGTTATGACTGTTTTACTAACTGTATGTCATACTGTTGCACCCTTTCGGTATTTCACATAAACGACACTTATACTTCGTTCATATGAAATATATTTCTACATGAAGGTTATAGATAATCTAATTATCTATCTAACCCAATTTGAACCATTCAAATTGGATTTTCCTACTGAAAGTTATGGCCACGAATGTACGACTACCTTCGTTTATCCTTGTGTACACTTTTACGGTTGATCCTGAAACTGTATTTCCTTCACCTACGTCTCCGGGGTTGCCTTGCGGTTTTTCGACTTTCGATTGAATACCCAAATCAAGCAATTACAAGGTTTGCCTAGATCGATTTACACGTTTCTATCGATCTATGACGGGTTTTACAATCTTTGCACTAGCCTATTACAATTGTCTAATACGAACTAAACGTGATCGGTCACGCAAGTTGAGAATCGTATTTTTGTGGAATGAAGAGGGATCTAATAATCTCTAAGAATGTTTTAGAAGATTAACCTCAAGGTGTAAAGCTATGATTCTCTCTTTTGATTGGGAAAATATAATTGTTAAGATCAGGAGAGAGAATGAGGGAAGGGTTCTATTTATAGAACACATAGACCCTTCCCTTAACTTGTTTTTTCTGCATAGTCCGTTACAACGGACATGCGGTCCGTTACAACGGACCTTAAGTCAAACTAGCCGTTAAAGCCAGTATATTCGAATTATTACAAAGTCCGTTATAACGGAAGCATGTCCGTTACAACAGACTATAGTATTAAGAAGCTCGTTATAACGAACTACAGAGTCCGTTACAACGTACATCATCATGTGACTTTACTTTAGATTGGTTTTAAATTCCGTTATAACGGAGAATACTCCATTACAACGATAAAAACCTTTCCGTTTTAACGAATTGGTTAATCCGTTACAACGGACAGGGAGATAAAACACAGTGTACTGAAGTGAGTTCAATGTCCGTTACAACGGACATATATGTCCGTTACAACGGACATAGTTCTGAAACGTCCGTTACAACGTCTGGTGGAGGTCCGTTACAACGGACTGGTTAATCCGTTGTAACGGACTATACAGTTTTCTGCCTTTCTTGAGTAGGACGAGGAGTTCCGTTACAACGGACACAGATGTCCGTTATAACGGAGTTCTTATTTTTGTCAGCCTTATTTTTGATGAATTTCGAATATATATTTTTGACTTATTTTGAGCTTAATATTTCATAAACAAGGTTAGGGATACTTATAAGTTTTTTGGTGATTTGTATGATATCCCAACTTGCGGAATCTTGAACTTGATCTTCGATGTCTTGATTCTTTATCGCCTTTGACATTCCTTGCACGTCTTGCTTCATCATTTGATCCTTTTGCGGGCTATGTCTTTTATCTCTATAATTGTCACTTACGCAAATTGATTAGTAGTATCGACATAATTTTGAGATAATTAAACCCTAGGAAATTTGAACCAACAACAACTAATGAATGGATTAAAAATGGATCGTTTTGTGTAAATATTATAGCCTATGTTGTGCCGATATTTTAAAAATTAAATAATATCGATATCGATACCCGTACTTTATTCTTCACTTCACGTGACGTATCCAAATATTTTATTTTAAAATAATATAAGATACTTGTTGGATATTTCTAACATATGAATACATATTATTGAAAAATGAAAGTATCCAATTTGAAAGCGAAATTAATATATAATTACATATAAATAAATAATCAAATATAATAGACATTTAATTTATAGCTTGTTATTTCAATAATCACAAAATTTTAATATATTTTACATCAATAATATCATATCAAATACAAAAAATATAAATTAGAATTAATAAAATAATAAAACATTATATACAATAGAGTATTTTTTTTTTTAAATTTCCGTATTACCGTATCCGTATCCGTTGGCACATTTTATTTGTGTTATTTTGCAAATAACCCCAAACTTATTTTTCTTTTTAATACAATTCATGAAATTAGTGTAACCTGGAGAATTAATATTTTCATAATATAATAATGTTGAATATAAAGGATATCTAAATTAAGAGATAAATTATCGTGATTCATAACATAATTCCATACATAGTTTCAATTTGATTTGATCCAAACGAGCTGAACGAACTTAACAGGAACAATTCAGGGACCCCTATTGAAATAAATCAAGTCCAAAATTACGTGAGTAAATATAATTTTCTAAACCAAATATGCATCTGGGCTTTATTTCGGCCTAAACTTATTTTCATGGATGTTATAATAAAAAAAAAGAGTGCATATATGGTGCTTAACAAAAGTGAGATAAAAAATTTCGATGACGTTATCACATTAATTGAATTAATGATTAATTAGGTTAAAAATTTAATCTTAATAAAATATAATAGGTACGGACCAATTAACAAACATACAAATTAACATAAAATTAGTTTTAATTAAGATTACGATAGGTACGGACCGGTTAACAAAAAATTAACACATCCTTGATAATGTCATCGAGGATATTTATCGCACTTTTGTGGGGACAAGCATAATTTCCCTAAAAAAATGTATTCATTTTGGAAAACAAACAAGTAATAACCCATGAGGCTACGTACGTTGCCCCTCAAATTTCCCTAACATTCTTGTATCACCAATTAACAATTAATTAATATGATAATTATCAAAAAGACATTTTATTAACGGTTAGTTGATATATATTTAAAATACATATGAATTAACAATTCTTAATAAAATATTAATGAAGTATTTTTCTGTTAATTATCATACTAATTAATTGTTAGTGGGTGATATAGAGAAGCATTGGGAGAATTTGAGGGGAATGATATAATTATCCATAGCTCATTGAGGTTGAATTACATTACATATATATTTTTATTCATAAATAATTGATAATAATTGAGAAATATCATTGTATTATTAAAAAAAAAAAAATTTATTATAAAACCACAAATTTATATAATATTCTTGTGAATTAATCTTGTATAAGAATTTTATGTTTTTTATTTTTGTAAAAATATATATAATGTTTATAAAATTATAAATTACGTGAGTTATTGATTAGGTTTGGTATGAAAATGACAATTAGTACATTATTCATAAATTATCGGTAGATTGGTCCTCTGAAAATAGGGAAATATATGCGCATTATTTGCGTGCATAACACAACCGAACCATGGACATATGTGCTTGTGGAGAAAATGCATCCATAGAGTCACATGGACATGGTCCCTTATAAACAGTGAAAAATGGGAAGAGTAATGATGTACCTCCCTAATATTCTTCTCGCGTTCTCGATGACTTGAATATGATTTTAACATTTTGAAAATTAACTCACAAAACATAATTTAATATCTTAATTTATGATTTAATTATATTAATTTATGACTGAATATACAATTAAGATGTTAAATTATGAATTAAAGTATTAATTTTTAAAATGTTAAATCATATTCATGTCATCAAGAATATGATGGTAAAGTTCGGGATACGTCCAACATTTTCCTTAATGGGAATGATATAAAGAATTTGACTAAAATGAGCATGCAGGTATAATTGGATGGATAACTATCCTCCTAAGAAAAAGAAGTAAAGAGAGATCAAATTCCCCCCTTTTTTTTTTCTTCTTTTGTGTTGGGACCCTTTCTTTTTGACTTCTTATATTCTATTTATTGCAACCAGAATTGAATGCTCAATAATTCGAAATTCGAAACTAAAAAATCCCAATTTATTTTATTCAAGATTAAAATCAAGTAACTATTTTTGCATTCTAATCGAGTCCAAGTTCCTTGTGACCTTTACAAATAGCCAAACCATTACGTGTCAAAAAGAACATGTGAACACTAACTACGTACTAATGGCCAAACTTTTTTAGAGAGACGATGCATGAAAGTGAGAGGCAACAAAGAATTGTGTTAGTGCGTTAAGACACGAGTCAATTCTATACTCAAACTAGGCTAAATCATCTTGACAACATGACTTGTTAGGCACATCACAAGATCATCAAAAAACAAGTTCAAACTTCCAAATTAATTATATATATGTATTTTTCTTGTCTTGTCTTGGCTTTTATCTATCTTACATTTGGAGATTGGAGAAAAGCTTCACAAGACACTGAAATTTCAGCATTTAGTGCCCACCGACTTTCATGCATTTGTTTTATACTAAATCATCTTCCATATAATAAAATAGTATATCCATACACTCTTGAATAATATTTTTTATACAAACTATTTTGTAAATTCTGAAACTAAAGAAACCAATTAAAAGATTTATATTTTTAGACCTACTATTTTGTAAATTATGATTTTATGTCCTGCTTATAAAATATAAGTTTAATGGAATAATACTATCCAGCATGATATCGCAACATGATTCTGACTTGACATAAATACTTATCAAATCTCATCCAATCATACTATATCATATCAAGAAAAAAAACGGGTCTTGCCTAAATGGATTAGCTCTTTCACAATCATACGATTTTTGATCTGATGGTTAATAATTCTTGTAATACAAATTTACATTTAAATTCTTATATTATTTTAAAATTACAAAAAAATATATTAAATTGTATAATTTTTTTACGAAAAATAGATCATTCATGTAGTTTTATCTTGTCTTTTTAAAACACGATAAAAGATCAGTTAAAAGCGCATTGAAATATGATAATCCTTTTGGACAAAATCCTGATCCATCAAGAAAATACAAAATCACCAAAATATCATGTTTCTAATTCTACCAATGTTGTGTTGTGAGTGAATATTGTGTACATTTCACAATTTTCAATAATTTTTGAACTAAATATAAACAAAAATAGAAATGTTCCAATACCGGCAAAATGATACCAATGACAATGAGTGCGTAATAAATCCGCCACAACCTACCTTCTCTCAACTGTATTTTTCATTATTTTTTGAAAAACTTGAAGAGGGTTCAAAGTCCCCTCATTCAAGATACTTGTCTCAACTGTATTCAAATCGTAATACTTCTCATCCCTCTTCCTTCATGTGGTAACGAGTCACCACATAATCAAACAGACAAACTTTCTATACGAAAATCTACTCACACAAAGAATCAAAACATGAAGAATCCTCAATCAAGTGTCCCATATTTCTCCTCTCCACTTTAATGCATTAAACTCTCTCTCTCCCTTTACTAACTCGCCTTTCGGAATCCCACAAATCACGAATCAATATCTCAACTCAACAATGAAGAACCAATCTTTCCTCCTCCTCCTCCTGCTCGTCGCCTTCTTCTCCCTCTCCTTCGCCACTTCACGTACCACTTCCAAAAAGCAAAACCAGAACTCCGGTTCCGGCAGTATTCCAGGTTACGATGGCGGGTACAACATACCGGGCTTCAACGGCAACCCGTTCAACATGCCCGGCGTCGGAGGTGGCTGGGGCGGCGGATACGGCGGACCTGGTGGCGGTTATGCAAGAGGCGGAGTGGTCATCCCTTCCGTTGTGTGCTCTGATAAAGGACCTTGTTTCAAGAAGCGAGTGACTTGCCCTAAGAAGTGTTTCTCTTCGTACAGTCACTCCGGCAGTAACTCCGGATCTGGCGGAGGCGGTGGTGGCTGTACCATCGATTGCAAGAAGCACTGTACAGCTTACTGTTAAGCGGTGCTTACCTCGTCGTACCAGTTGGGTTTTGTCTTTTGGGGGAGATGTATGGTACTTGGTTAGTATATATATTTAGTATGGTTTTAATTATGTATGTTATGTACGTGTGGTATTAATTTAGTAGTATTTCGAGATTATTATTATTATCTATGGATGAAATAAAAAAAATGGCTTTATTGCCTAGTTTGGTGATAACCTTTAATAATAGATAAAAAAATTAAAAAAACATGATGCTATTATAATATCACAAAAAAACAAGCAAAATAAATAAATCAAATACAAGAAAATCAAGAACGAGACGAGTTCGTGCTCGAAAATGGAGAAGAGTGTGAAGGTGGAGATGAAAACATGATGTGTATCGAAACTCAATAATATCCGAAATTTAAAGATATAAAGTATAAACCCTACTTTCTCACAGATGAGATTATTATAACAAATATCTACAGTGCTCCTCTTGAGAGAGACTAACCAACGAGAAAATCGTCTACTTCGAGCCACTCGTTGGATCCAATAGATTCAGGGCTGGTACCGGTACCGGTACCGACATTTTTGTTTCTAAACAATTTAATTTCCATTTCAATATCATCATCATCAAAAATCCTCCAAATCATTGAACGAAACATCTTCTTCTAATATATCCTTTTCTTTTTTAAGGGGCATTTTCGTAATTCCCATCCTGTTTAAGATTGTTTAATTCTTCTTCACTGTACGGGTAAAACGAGTTTTTATTCACTGGAGGCGTCCATTTTCTCGTCAGAGGAATCTATCTTCGGTTTATTGTGTGATGTTGACATGTTGTGTTCTGTAATAAGTAATAATAACATCTCTCTAGCTTGCAAAATCTGAGAAAATATTAATATATATGATAATAAGTAAGAAAATATAGGAGAGAGAAAGAGAGTTATTGTTTGATAAAGGAGAATAAAATATATCTTCCAAAAACGCCCTTCACTCAAATGAATTGGGCAAAGCTCGATTTTCAAATCAGCTAATTCTGGTGCAAATTGTTCGATGACAAATGCATGATCTTTTTGAGAATCTGAGAGTTCAAATTCTACAGACAAAAAAAACAAAAAACATTTCAATTAAGATCATTAGATACGAAAATGTACAAGTGGGCTCAATTGTGGGTCAAGTGTACAGTTGAAAAGTTTCTACTTTAGTAATCAAGTGAAAATTTAAGTTCATTTGAGTAAATAATCTAGCAATACTGAATTGCGAAACTTTGATTGAAAATTTGAAATTTGAAATTTGAAATCAATTGATTACATACCTCCTGTATTTGAAATTTCGAGCGAAAAAGACATCATCCTCATCAATACCAACCGCTATCGGTTCATCCTCTTCATCTTCAGATCCAAACTGAAAGAAAAGAAGGAAAATGGGCCTTTAAATAATATTATTACGTATTTGTTCAATTTTAGAAATTATCCGGCCCAAAATGACAAACTTGGGTTTTATTTATCTATAATTTTAAGTTTTCAATTTACAAAGACGAATTATTAAATTTAAAAAATGGATGATAAGATAGAATTGCATGAGATGGCATAGAGTAAAATGCATGAAATGGTCATATTAATATCATGAGTTTTTACCTACATATATGTAGTTATACCTCTTTGTATTCTTACAATTTACTTTCTTTTATCTTCCATATTTTTTTCCTATGAGTGCAGTTCTAAAATAAAAATAAATTAAGATATCAGAAGAAAATCAAATCAATACAATTAATCTTAAAAATAATGTTACCATTTGAGACCAAAACTGCGGAACGATTAATATGTTAGATCCATGCGATCCTTATTAGTAGTAACAATATTTTTTTTAAATTAGAAAGTAAAGCAAATTTAATTTAGACAAAAAATAATTTGGATTTGCCTGGGTTGAAGTTTAATAATGTTATTAATTATAATAATTAATTGAAATGTGAAATAGGAGAGCTCCTCATCTTGGAGAAGAATGTGTTAAAAATAAATGGAGGTTCATTGATAATGAAATTGAGAGAATTGGATGAAATTGGTTAGTGGAGTTAATAGATTAATTTATGATGTTAATGATGTTTAGTTAGTTAGTTTTTGTGTTTAGGCTGGTAATCACTCAATGTAATTCAAATAAATTAATCAAATGAATTAAATTTGTCTTCAATATTTTATCTTTTCTTAATCTCTCTCTAAATCTTATATTAATCTTCTAATATGAATTTTAACAGAATGCCAGAAAATAATATGGATTGATAAAGAAGGAAAAATAGTCACTTTATAGTTCATATTATATAATTCCATGTATTGTATTTGTTATGTCTTATATATTGTTTCCTACCTTATTAGCTTTACCAATCAATATATCAAATATAATTTATCTCCAATCTAACAAAATTGTATTAATAATATTTCCCCTTCGCAAAATTCTCACCTAATTTAAATTTATAAAATGTATTGATAATACTTAACAAAAATGCTTGTTGACTAATTGGAGAAATGAAATAAATAAACCCAAAATTTCAATATCTTCAGATACTTGACTTGTGAGAGAAAGGAAATTAGATCTTTTGATAATATTATTGTCTGTTCAATCAAGTATTAAAATTAAGCGGCCCAGTATTTCACTTAAAATTAATAAATATGACCCATATTTATCAAATATAATTTTTGTATGTACATAATTAGCAATCGAAGTACGACGATTATTTGACACTATATGTATGCAAAGTGATCAGGTGCAAACAGAAAATGGATGGCAATATTCGTTTTGATTTTTGCATGAACAAATTAAAAAAGAAATATTAATTGATTTTTAATTTTTTTAAACAGCACTAAAGGCATGAAGTAATCATGCTAAAATGGTTTCTTTCTTGCTCATTATATTCTTTACATTTTTTTTCTCTTTCTATCGTTTCTTTCTTGCTCTTTTCACAATTGATTTTTTACCTCCAAATGTTGGTTCAATATCGAAAAAAAAAATACTAAAAAGTAAATAAGGCATAGGAGGAAAAATCAAGTTTTTTTTTACTAAAACTTGGTTATTCAAATGCAGTTTATACACATAACCAAAAAGAAATGAAAATATAATTTAATTATTATAAATATTTGAGTTTGAATAAAAAAATGTGAGACTATCAAAACAATTTTAACGAGACCTAGACAATATTGTTGAAAAAAATGTCATTGTGTACGTTAGAAGATCAATGAGTTTATGATTTAGATTCTATCGAAATATGTAATGTCAAATGTAGTATTTGACAGAGAAGAAAATAATATAAGAGAAAATATTTTGTATTCCACTGAAATGCATTTCAAATTATCGTTTGTTGTCCATTTTTTTTCTATATTTTGTTTAATATTATTTATATTTTTTACTATAATTTTTTTTTTTATATTTTGTATCCTTTTCTATACTTGGAATTAAAAATATGTTATTATTTATTATTTTGTACAATATTTTTTATATTATGGATTACATATATGTTATTTATTTATATTTTTGTATTATTATTTATACCTTTTTATGTACTTGGAATTAAAGATTTTTGTTAATTATACAATTTAATATGCTTTGAATTAAAGATATGTTATTTATATTTTTTACTATTATTTTTATATTTTTCTATACTATGAAAAAGATTTGTTGTTATTTATATATTTTTTTCATTGTAAAAATCTATGAATATGAAGGTGAAATGTATAAAAACAACTGCCTAATATTTATATTTCTTTTTCTACTATGGATACAATGATGTTATTATTTATATCTATTCATTGTAAAAAATTATAAATATCTATGAGAAAGATATAAATATGAATTTGAAAGGTATACAAAACAACTAAAATTTGAAAGCGGAAGATATATTGAACGCTGTTCGAAAAAATGGTCGCTGATTTAATTTTTGGCCCCGTCTTTTTTTTTAAACATGCAATTTTGCCACGTGACCTTAGCGCGGTAAATTCAGGGTTTACGATTTAGAATTGACGGATAAGCGTGCAGTAAGAATGGAGTGTATTAGCAATCTCATAATATAAATAACATAATCATAGGGGTATTCTTGCATGTTTTTTCATTTCTTAGGAGGGCTCAAGCCACTGCACCTAGGGATGTAAACGGTTCGGATATTATCCGAACCGACCCGAACCGAATCCGCTTAAATATCCAGATCCGCATAAGATTATCCGGATCCGAACGAATTCGGATCCGATCCGGATCCGTTTTTTCGGATCCGAATCCAAATCCGGTTTCAAAAATATCTTCCGAATCCGGATAATATCCGGATCCGAGTAATAATTAAAAACGGATATCCGTTTTCATTAAAATTCCATCCAAATGGATATGGCGCCTTAATCAGGTACAATTTTATTGAAAACATAAGTGGTGGGACTATTTAGTTAGCTTTGTTCCGGTTTTGGTGTTTTTTTATATGGGCTGTGAAGGTTTTTTATGGGCTTTGTGTACAATTTAATCTCCAAAAATATAATTACTTACAAGTACAACCTCTAATTCTTTAATTCTATAAAGACTTAAAATTATTTTATATTTTTTTTACATAATGTGGGATTATTTGTGATTGTTTTGGTACAATTATTTTTGTAACGATTCATTTTCACACAATAATATACCTATTTTATTATTATAATATGAAATTTTTTGTAACGAGTCACTTTTATTATTATAATTATTGTTATATAAATATATTGTATCCTAGTAATTTTAAAAATTGCGATGTCCAAACCGTATATGTATCGTATCGGATACGACACTCGTATAAGTATTCGTGCAACAAGGAATTTAAATATTATTTTAATTTTATTTAAATGTTGAATATTAGATGAATAGTTGTGTTAATTATTAAATATCCGTTTTAACTATCGAAAAAAGATTCGTATTCGTATTCGTATCCGACAATATCCGAACCGTATCCGTATCCGTTTAATATCCGAACCGTATCCGGATCCGAGTTGTTCCGTATCCGAATATCCGTATCCGAAAAAATATGGATACGGATCTGGTACGACCACTATCCGAACCGTATCCGAACCGTTTACACCCCTACCTGCACCCCCCTTGTTCTGTCAATGATTATGATATATTAATTGTATATTTTAATGTAATAGATTTTTCTAAACCCATATCTTTTCTCAATATTTTTAAAAAACCCCTGTATTTTTAGATTCTCTAGTTTAACTCATGTGGCAGGCATTCAATTATTTTTTAGGAAATTTTCAGAATAATCCTTAACTTTTTTCGGTATTTAAAAAAATCACCTCACTTTTGAATACTCCAAAAAAACGCTCATTTTTCTTTTCAAAAACCTCAAAGAAATGTTAAATAATTTATGACGGTATTAAAATTCTTTTGAACCAAAATAGCCCTCTGTTTTTGTAATATTTAATTTTAACCAATTTTACTATTCTTTTATTATTTTATAAAATAATCATCATCTTCTTGAATATTCCAGAAAAATCACTCAATTTTAACCAATTTTACTATTATTTTTTTATTATTATTTTATAAAACGGAGAAAAGATGATTAACCAACATTGGTCATTGACTCATCGTTGGATAAGGAATATACAAAGATCAAGTACATCATAATAGGCCTTTTAGTAATTATTATATATTTGTTCGATGGCCCAAAAATGATAAATTTGATGTTCCTTTTCTTATATAATTTTAAATTTACAAATATCAAGTACATCATAAAATGGATGACAAGATCATACTAATATCATGAGCTGATAGAATGTAAAATGCATGAAATAATTAATGTCATGAGTTTTGCCTAGATGTAGTTATACTTAATTGCATTCTTTCAGGAAAAAAGAAATCGTTATGAATGAAGTTCTCAAATAAAAATAAATTAAGATATTGGAAGAAAATCAAATAAATACAACTAATCTAAAAATTAATCTTACGAGGTGAGATATATAGTTTCATCCAATGTATTTTGTTTTACGACATCCAATAAAAGCACATAGTGATTTTTTAATCATGTTATTAATGAATTATTTGTTGTGTAGCCGAATAGGTCCTCGACAGGCCATAGCTCTCTTCCATGTATGACCTACGCAACGAGCCGGTTTGTACCGACCCTTTTCGACTTGATTTGGAGTCGTACTTGCTTACCGAAGAGCAAATTCGTGATCTCGTCTATCCAGAACCGTCGAAATCTAGTATTGTGTTTCGTATAAATCTTGATTAGAAGTTTCTATAATCAACAAATAAAAATATTATTTTTCAGACGAAACAGTTATAATGGGCTATTCCTTGTTAATTGATTTTCAGCTGTTAATTGGTTTCATTGATGTGGAATTTGTGAATACGCTCGAAACAATATAATCTTAAATTTCATCATATATTAAAAGCTGAATATTTACCATTTAGACCTTGTGTTTTCTCTCAGTAAATAGTGAATTTTCTCAAGTCTCCAGTACATAAGTTGTTGGTTAGTTCCTTGATTTAATGAGAAATAGATTAGACAATTGAGAAAGAGAGTAAAGCAAGAACAAACATGATCAAATTAGAAATAACTAAAATATGATATTTATGTATAATCATTATTAACACGTAAAATCAATTGATTAAGCTGTTATATCCTTCAGTTTTACCCCACAGTCTCTAAATTTGATTAACACGTTTAATTAAATAATAACAAATATAAATTTTATAATTAACAATCCGTTAGTATATAATTAATATTAATTTGAATAATTAAGTTTTAATTAATATTAGTTATATGATAATTATGTGTATTTTCAATTATCATGTTAATTATGTGTGTGAACCAAAATAAAAATAAAGAGAATGCTCTGGGGAAACTTTGGAGAAGAATAAGATAGCATAATTATCACATAATTATCATGATAATAAGGATTTCAGACGTCAGACGTGTCAGGTAATAAGAATTTTTTATTTTGCCCCAAAATTTCCCCAAAACATTCTTTGTATTTATTAAACACACATTATTAACATGATAATTCAATAAACACATAAATATCACATAAATAATATTAATTAGAACTTAGTAATTGAAATGAATATTAATCATATATTAATTGATTGTTAATTATAGAATTTGTGTTTACTATCATTTAGTTATACGTTTCAAACAAAACATAACAAATATAAGGATAAAATCAGAGAAGCTATAGTAAATTAATCAAATAATTTTTGTCAATGGTTTCTATTTTAAACTCTCTCCAAATCTGTTAAAATACCAATCATGTTATCTTAACCTAATTAATTAATCAAATTTCTAAAATCTAGTGGTACCGGAATTTTAAAATTCAGTATTGATTAGTTTTGGAATATTTTTGAAATAATCGGGTTATTTTTGATTTTTTTTTCATACAGGATTACATGCTGAAATGCTCCGAAAAGTTATTGGTTGCATACAATTAAGAAACAAATATACATTTGTTCCTAAATTTGTCCAAAATGTTCAACTTACCCCGTACTAAAATCTGCATTATTTTACTTCCTGAACTTTCAAAATTTGTTCAAATTACTCATTCCATGAGTTAACTGTAATATGATTAGTTAAATAGTGAGGTGTCAAGATGACATATGACATTTTTTATATTATTTGTATTATAACATGACAATTTTAACTCCTCACCCGATTCAAACTCGAACCCTTCTATATTCTCTCTCAAAACCCCAAACCCGACCCAAAAACCTTTGCTAGATCCGACCCGAGCTCTCTTCTCTGTTTTTCTTCTCTTCTCTCGCGATCTCTTCTCTCCTCTCCCTCCATGGAGCTGTCGCTGTGTCTCTTCTCTCCGCTCCGTCCTCTCGCCCTCTCGCCAGTCCTCTTCTCCGCTCAGTTCTCTAGTTCACAAATTCTCTGTCGTGCTTTATTTCCTCTCAAAGAAGTATTTCTCTCGAAATGGTACCAGTTGAAGTAATTTGCAAGCTCAGCAGAAAGATTATTTGAAATTTATCCCAAGAAATGCCCAATTGACTTACTAGTTACTCCCATGCAGGAAAGCAATTTATCTCACGAAACGCCCAACATGATTTCTCTGAAAAGGATACCAGTTGAAGCAATTCGCCAGCTCAGCAGAAAAATTATTTGAAATTTATTTCAAGAAACGCTCAATTGATGAAGACGATTGAATTGTCTCTTGTCTACTTGAAATAGAAGTTCAAAACAACCCCCCTCTTTCTGGCAGTTACTAAGAAAAATTAAGCGGACATGAAGAGGGAGAAGAGACTTGATATTGTTTCTCTAAAAAATTACAAGTATGCCCGATATTTTGTCGAAACTGAAATCGGATCCCCTTATCAGAAATTTAATGTGA
This sequence comes from Luzula sylvatica, assembly GCA_946800325.1. Classification (NCBI taxonomy): domain Eukaryota; kingdom Viridiplantae; phylum Streptophyta; class Magnoliopsida; order Poales; family Juncaceae; genus Luzula; species Luzula sylvatica. Next base: position 2,616,274 of record OX326957.1, on the reverse strand, counting down.
TTTTCGATACAGAATTGTAATATTTTGGGTGCTTCTTCTACTTGTAAGTTGATACTTCATTTTTTTTGGCATAATGTCATATATGCTACAATGCTAGTGCAGATCAATATCAAAATATCAAAATTGAATTTGAAAGAGATGAAATGAAGAATTCTGACGAGGATACTTTAGTCAATGGGCCCATAGCCTAGTTGGTTGAGTGTGATGCACACAAATTCATGTGTTGTGAGAGGTTGTGGGTTCGATCCCCATTGACATCAATGGATGGAGGACATATGAGCCTTCTCAATTTATTATCAAAAAAAAAAAAAAGTAAATAAATAAAAGTGAGTATAATTAACAGAAGCGGGGTCACTATTGTATGATATTGTGTTTTTGGGACATCGATGTAAAATAGTTATTACATTTTTTGATTGGTACCACTCATTGTTGTAAAAACGGTGAAAAACGATGAAAAAACAGTGTTTCGGTGGAAAAACGTTACTTTTTTACAAGACGGTTGAAAAAACGGTAAACGTTTTTTTACCGTGTTTAAACGTTTTTTTTTTTGGGAAAAAACTTTTTACGGTTCGAAAAACATCCGTTTTTCACAACAAAAAATTGGATTTTTGATTATTTATCGTTTTTCAACCCATTTTTTTTTCCAACTCAATAAAATTATCATTTTTTTTTTACTTACGGTCCCGAATGATGTTAATGATTTTACTATTTAGTTTATGTTTGGATTTGAGTTTATATTTTGATGTTACGTTTTGTTGGACATTCGTTTTGATGTTACGTTTATGTTAGACATTCGTTTTGATGTTATGTTGGATATTGTTTATGTTATTTTTTTATATTAAAAAATTAAATTATTATATATTTTTTTGGTTTCATATATAAATTTTAATTAAATTATTATCGATTTCGGTGACCGTTTTTTCACCGTTTTATGGTACCCGACCGTACCGTGTTCCGTATTTTACAACATTGGTACCACTTAATTGGTATTATATAAAAAAATGAGTTTTGTTTATTGTTGTTTCCTTGTCAAATGATCAAATGATCAAATTGAGTTTTGATTTATTGTTGTACCATCTCACAATGTTCGAAAATACATCTTAGACTACATGCATGAAAGCTTAAAAAAAAACTCAAAAAACTTATTTTCATTCATTAAAATAATTTAAGAATTACATAACACCTAAATTATATAAATAACTTGCAAAAAAAAATTAAAACCCTCGCATTTTTCCAGAGAATAATTATTCGTAAACCTATTCTCACCGTCCCAGTTAAAAAAAATATATTCTAGCATAAAGCCCGAATTGGTCCCAGGATGGTACCAATTAATTCGGCATATTCACATTCAAATAAATCATGCAACTCCTGTAACATATCAATGTGAAATCTTCTCCTTCAAACATTGTCAACTCCAGTACCAGTCATGCCAATCGCACAAGATTAGGGTTTAATTGGAAGTGTGCGCACAACCTCTCATCTCATTCATATCACCTAACAACAAAATTTAAACGAGTGATTATAATTTATCCAGATCAATTATCCAAATTAAACCCGAATGAAATCATAATAACGTAATTAAACCCTAATCTAGTTCAATTTGACCATATCCATGTTGAACAAGGAATCCGCTATAATAAATCTAGTTGAGCTCCAATTTTTTATTGAGAAAATAAAATAAAAAAAGATGAGAGAGTGATCACCGCGAGCAATATGCAATCCTGAGAGCAGAACTGCGAGGCATTTTCTAGGGTTAGGGCTCGACCATTTCCTTCTCGAGTTCCAGCAAAATGTTCTCAGTAAAATCTGACTTCGACTTTTGAGTAAAACCTAAAACTCATGCTTGAAAAGAAGAGTTTGAGGGTTAGGTCGAGGGTTATGTTATAGAGAGTTAAAGCAAGATGGAGAAGGGCCTCACCAGAGAGAAAGGAGGCGTCAGATTCTGTGTTGCCGGAGAGATAGGGGGCACCATGTCTGCGTCGCCCTAGAAAGAGGGGCGTTAGGTTCTCCTGTCGATAGAGAGTTCCGTTGGCAGATAGGGTGCTATAATTCGTCGCCTGATTCCAGCCCTCCCATTGAGAGGAGAGGAGAGAGCTCGGGTCGGATTTAGCAAAGATTTTCGGGTCGGGTTTGGGGTTTTGAGAGAGAAGAGAGAAGGGTTCGGGTTCGAATCGGGTTAGGAGTTCAAATTGTCATGTTACAATACAAATAATATAATAAATGTCATGTCATCTTGACACCTCACTATTTAACTGATGATATATCACTTAACTGATGGAATGGGTAAGTTGCACAAATTTTGAAAGTTCAGGAGATAAAATGATGTAGATTTTAGTACGGGAGTAAGTTAAACATTTTTAACAAATTTAAAAGATAAAAATGTTTTTTTTTCTTCTACAATTAGTGGTGCGCCTATAGGTCCTATTTATCATTGTTTCTATATCTAATAAAATTGAGTCCTATAGTTCATGGACACGATGCGCAGTGTGCAATGATAGTTCATTTATGTTTTTTTATGTTAAACCTCTGAAATTAAAATATCAATATATGCATTACTATATTTGATAAAAATTGAGTCATGAACTATCATTGCGTAAAAGTATATATTTATGATTATATATAAACGAGTCCTAACAATATGATGACAATAACATAATGTGAAATTATTTTATTTTGATATGTTATTATTATTATTTTTACAAAATTTAATTCAAATTATATAACAAAATGAAAATAGAATTACCCTACTTGCTGAGTAGCATGATTATTATTTGGCACTTTGCATGCTCAATTAATCAAGTGCAAACTGAAAATGAATGACAAGATTGATTTTGCATGATCTAACTAAAAAGTAAATATATCATTTGGATTTTTATTTTTCTTTAATCACCGCGAAACGCATGAAATCATCATACTAAGATGGTGATTTTGGGACCTATATAGTACAGTCTGCCTCGTTGCCTTCTTTAATTTTAGTTTTTTCTTTTCTTTTCATATTTATCTTTTTACATTGGTTACAAATCCAAAAAACAAAAGAAATAAGACATAAGAGGAAAATCAAATCTATCAATAAGAACTATCCTATCCCGTAATATTTATTTTTCGTTATGAAGATTTGTATTTTTAGTGTTGTTGTTTTGTAAATTGTTTTGAAACATGCATAGTTCAATGGAGTTATACCTCGCGATTTGCTGATGATGAAACATGAGAAGTTAAATGAATTAATTAGTATTATTAATTGATTCGATTATTGATTTAAACGATTGTTTAATTGATATGTATGAATATAATTTATTAATGTATTAATTAAAAAATAATCGAGTCAACTAAAAAAACTAATCAATTACCTAATTTCTTTTTATCATCTCATGAAAGACTTGTGATGAGTTCGAAGGACCAAATATATTTTTCCTCGTACAATTCAATTATATTATATTATATTACAAGAGTAAGACAATCACAAAACCACAAATGAACTCACGCAATTACGACACGAGTATAAGAAAATAAAAAAAAAGTCTAATGTTTTGTGTTTTGTAATAATCCTATTTTGTAAGCTGTGATGTTTGTTTTGTTTTATGATCGTATTTTGTTATTATATTGTGCTCATTATTTCGCAATTCCGAACTCCACAAAGTAACACACAATTTTGAACCAACAAATGTCCAAACACAATTTGAAAAATGTACTAAAAAATATCCTTCCAATTCTCATCGTCACAATATTTGTTCTCCGAAAACGATGTCACAATTCGCAGAAAAATGTTAATATATTTTTTTTAGTATCCAAAAAATGCGAGGTTTCTTTACAATATCCAAAAAAATAATTTTTTTTGAAAATTTCTCATTTTTTAAATAATCATTTTTACTTGGTTTCTTATAAATTCAAAACAAAACAAAAGAAATAAAACATAGGAGGAGAATCAAATGCCTCAGTTAAAACTATGCTATCCAAATACGAAATATTCACAGAAGGCAAGAGAAATAAAAATATTTTATATTGTTATAAATCTATTTCAGTTTGAATTTAGAAATGTGAGGTAGTTTAGGGCTAAATACTCACGACCTGTTTGTGAAAAGCGTAGCCCATTTAATAATTTTATTGGTTTATTATGGGAAAAAAGGTACCATTTCATGTATTGAAAATTAATAATAAATTAAACAAATAAAATAAAACACATGCGTTATATTAAAATATTTCAAATATTAAATCGAATTCATTTGATACAATTCTATCTCCTCAATATATTAAGGAAATAGTTAGAAAACTTCGTACCAATACAACAATGCTACACATCCCGAAATTATTCACTGATTTAGTCCCGAAATGAACATTTGCATATAAATGTCAAATGGGACCAACATCAAATTGTTATACAAAAAATCTGTTCGAGACTTGTTCGGTGGAAAGCTTATGTAGGGATGTCAATGGGCCGGGGAAAACCCGAACCCGAATGGGTAAAACCCGAACGGGACGGGTAATACCCGAAAAAAAATACCCGGTCCGGGTTCGGGTTCGGGTACGGACGGAGTACTACCCGCCCCGCGGGTAACCCGAACCCGAACCCGAAAACTTAAAACCCTAGCATCTACAGCCGCCACACTATCCTCCTCCTTCTTCTCTCCTTCTTCTTCTCTCCTTCTCCACCGAGCAGTGAATGAAGACTCTTCTCCTCCTACTTCTCTCCTTCTCCTACTCTCTTTCTCCTCCTACTCCTCTCCTTCTCCACCTTCAACAGTGAGCCGCGACGTCGCCACTCGCCAGAGACTTCTACTTCTCGTCTCCTTCTCGTCTCCTTCGCCACGTCGTGCCAGCGTCGCCACGTCGCCAACGTCGCCACGTCGCCAGCGTCGCCACGTCGCCACGTCGCCAGCGTCGCTAGAGGCTCTTCACGCGTCCGTCGCCAACGGTCTCTTCACGCGTCGCCACTTCTCGCTCTTTCTCTTTCTCCTCTCTCTCTCTCTCTCTCTCTCTCTCTTTTCGGGTAACGGGTGTACCCGCGGGTATATCCATTACCCGCGGGTTCGGGTTCGGGTACAGTTTTTTACCCGCGGGTATTTTGGGTTCGGGTTCGGGTAATACCCGAAATTTTGGGTTCGGGTATGGGGGAGGCTTACCCGAACCCGACCCGCCCCGTTGACATCCCTAAGCTTATGTGAGAATATCATTTTTGCATACCAATATACCATCACTCATTTATTATTTATCATAACTCCCAACTCTATTTCATTCAAATTTGAAGATAAAATAAGAGAACATCTTGTTAAAATCGCCCTAAACTATCTCGCATTTCTCAATTCAAACTCAAATATATTCATAGCAATACAAAAGAAAAATGATTTCTCTTGCATTATGTTAATATTTCGTATTTTGATAGATTAGTTTTTACTGAGAGATTTGATTTTCCTCCTATGTCTTATTTCTTTTCTTTTTTGGCTTTTTAACCAACGTAAAAAAAGAAACTAAAATTAAAGAAGGCAACGAGGCAGACTATACTAAATATATATGTACCAAAATCACTATTTTGGCATGATTATTTCATGCGTTTAGTGGTGATTAAAGAAAAATAAAAATCCAACTGATATATTTAATTTTTAATTAGTTCATGCAAAATCAATCTTGTCATTCATTTTGAGTTCGTACTTGATTAATTGAGCATGCCAAGTGCCAGATAATCAATAAAACTTTATTTTCATTGTGCCAAATAGTACTCCCTGCTATTCAGCAAGTAGGTAATTTTATTTTCATTTTAATATATAATTTGAATTGAATTTTATTTTATAAAAATAATAATAATAACATACACAAATAAATTATTTCACTACTTATTATCAGGACTCGATCGTTTATATAGTATATATGAATTATGTCAATATGAATGTCAAAATAAAAATTAAAATACAACTAATATAATTTGCACTTTTCAGTTTTTTTACTTCTAGTAAATATAAAGTCCAAAGTATATAAAATGTATAAGTTGTCAATGAGCTCGTGGTCCAGTGATTGGGTGTGAGACACAAGAAATCATATGTTGTGAGAGATTGTAGGTTCGAATTTCATTTGCACCAATGGATGGATGACCACCGAACCTTTTCCATTTAATCGTTTTTTATAAAATGTATAAGTTAGAGAGAATCAAGAGATTAGATTCTAACAAAATGAAGTCGTATATTTTTTTTGTCAACTATAGTAACTGGAAGATAAAAAGAGGAATATAAAACCCAAAAGTATTAATAAACCATATATTAAAATTGTAAAATTTATTATGTTGACAATTATTGTAAGAAATGTTTACTCATCAATATATTTTAATTATTTTATATACAATAAGTTAACATGTCGATAAACCTCATTAATTTTGTGGGGCAGCGATTAAATATAATATCTAATTTGTTTTTCTATCGTCTTAATAAGTTAACATGTCGACAATTATTGAAAGAAATGTTTACTCATTAACTTCGTATCTCCAAGTTATTCTAAACACAAGTGGAGCCCCCAAAATTCAGTTCTTTGTTCCATCATTATCTACATGAATATAATTATATTCGTATTATTATAAACACTACTAAACCAAAAATAAAAAGAAAAACAAAAGAATAATAAAGATCCACCACAAAATCAAAGAACAGCTCCATTATTACCATCCAAAACCGCCATGGACGCCGGGCTCAGCAACGGAAAAGAACACCACGATGAATAAAACGACGGCGATGGCGATACAAATCCCGCCGAAGGCGATCTCGCCTCGCCAGAAATTACCATTTTGCCATCCGAAAATATCTGGTTCGTAATACTCCTACTTTCGAGCGCTAAAGGCGGAGGCGGCGTTATCGACTCCTTGAGCTGACGTGGCGGTTTGCCGGTGAGTCTCTGCACCAAATCTCTGAAACCGCGCGGCTCGACGCGGTACACGCGAGGAGCAGGCGGAATATTGTCGGCTTTACGCCACGGTTTCGTCGGAGGCTTGCGAACCGAGTGTAGAGAGGCCAAGAAATCCTTGTTATCCATCATCATGTAGCAAGTGCGAGACTGGTCTTAGTTAAATGGTGTTATATATAGGAATTTAACGGTTAGGGTGAATATGTTATTTAAACTCGGTTCATGAATTATTTATACTCTTGTTGGGGATGCATATGTGAAATATAAATTAGGGGTGATATAATGAAACATGTGTATGAAAAGAAGAGGTGGTGGCGGCTGAAAGAATGGAACACGTGGCACGCATAGTCAAACCATATGTGCGCCTTCGACAAATTCGCACGTCATGTCGATACCATATTCGGTCAATAATTATGAAATATATATTTCGTATTAGTGTAATATAATGGCACAGTTCACTTCACTAATGCACTTAATGGGGCCTCAACAAATTATTATTGACAAAAAGTAACATGATATATATATATATATATATATATATATATATATATATATATATATATATATGGAGTTCTATCATACATCATTTTATAAGGTTATTTTGGATATTTTAGTAATTAATTATATTTGTAAAAGAGTGTATCATAAAATTTATTTTTTATGAAGATTTTTTCTTTAAATAAACAACAAAGAATTCCAAATTAGTCAAACATTAATTGATAAATATGTTTAAGATTTTACCTTAAATATTCATAAATGAATAATTACTCAAAATATTCTTGAAAATAAGTGTATTATAAGAAAAATGGTATATATATATATATATATATATATATCACTTTTGTACTTGCTTAGTATATATATATCACTTTTGTGAAATACTATCGAATAAAGCTAGTCTCGTTCTCACGTCCACCAGATGCATGATATATGACAGACATTAAAAAATGAATTTGAGTGTGAATATGAGGGAGTAATCCGAGAATTTTTTTAAAAGCACTTAACAGTATTATCATGTTTGTGAATAAGATTAGTGGGGCTAATTTTATTTTATTATAATAATTTTATTAATAGGGGGTCATATTTTCAACGTTGGTAAAGTCTTCGTTCAACGGTACAGTTGAGATTTGCAACAAAAGAAGTTTCCACGAAGCATGCTTATTTATTACGAACAGATACAATTTATTAATGTTTTATTTTTGTTATTTATCAACAATTAATTCGTGATTCGAATGTTTTGTGTATGTCACGATCTTATCCATGTTTTTTTCTAGAAATTTGGGGGTTATGCAAACAAATTAATATGGGCCGTAAACCTAGCCTTCTTTATGATTTTTATTATGGGCCTCATTCGAATACAACAAATAAAATATTTTGGCGTATTTACTCGGTCTAAAAACAAAAGTTCACAATTAAATGATTTGAATTTTGACTCAAAACCCTTTCGAATAGGCTCAAAAGTAAGTAAACGAAAGTTCTTGTTAATTTATGTTATCCGTTATTCAGGTCAATAAAATTTAGATAACAATTTTTAATATTTTTGAACCGAGTAATTTCAAATATAGATTCGGATTAATCAGACAATTTTTACTTTCATTCCGTGCAACGAGTACAGAATTTGAGGTTCGAAATTTCAAATCTTCCAGATCTATCCAGGTTTGTCTATAAAAATCCATACAAATCTGCAAAATTTTCTTTTCTCCAAACGAAAAGAAAATTTATAACTCATGAGCTAAATGTCAAATCATACTCTACTAAAATTGAATAAAATTGATTAAAACTGCAATCATTTAATACAACGAAAGACTTTTTTTGCTTATTTGCCATTATTCGGAACACCGTAACAAGACTGAAATCACGACGTGATAATTAACGAGGAATATGAAAAAACATGATTATTAAAAATTATAGTTTGCCATTATTCCGATAGGCAAAATTATAGTTTGGACCCACAATTTTATCATCACATCTTAAGTATCTTATTCAACCCACTTAAAAAATATTTAATTAACATGATAATTAACGAAAAATACATAATACATAATTAATTAATTTTATTAAAAAATATTAATTATATATAAATCAATGTTTTAATAATGACGCTATAGTGTAGCGAATTGGAAGATAGACGCAGTGTCGATTCATTTTGATTTTATAGTGTTTTGTTTCGCTATGACGTTATAGCGGACTGCTATATAACATGTGGCGTCTATATTTAGCGATTTATAACGATGCTAAATTATTATTTATTTTTTATATCCAATTTATTATTTTCTAAAATCTATTATACATCACAAAATAAAACAATAGTCCTAATTAGATTTTGATTTTTTCTTTCTTCCTCCTTTGTTTCGAAAAAGCTTTTTTTTTTTTTAATTCTTTGATGCAGAGGACTTTTTTCATTCTCTTCGTGCATGGAAAAACATGAAGTTATAATGGATCCGTGTTGTTCTACATTTGACGAGAAAATAAATTTTTTTTTTTTTTTGTAATAATTAAGTCTAGTAACCGATTAATGAATTGTGTAATTTTGGATGATTTTGTTTTAACACTTAGACTGATTGTATTATTTTAATGTATGAACATTTGAATTAATTCATTTAATGACTATGTGGTATGTTAGGACAAAAATACATATATTTAAATTTTGTACTGATTATATTATGTATACTTTTAGTTATATTATAATTTATATAATATTTCATGTTAATTTGTATTTATGTACATTATTCGTATTGTCCGCTAATGCTATACGTTAAATTAAATTTCGAAGCGTTGCGTGTCCGCTAATTGCTATTTTGAACATTGATATGAACTAATCACTAATCATACAACATTTGTTAGTTATCATATTAATTGAAGGTATTAAATCACATCCTTGATGACGTGAATATGATTTAATACCTTCAAAATTAACACACAAAAACATGGTTCAACATTTTAATTTATGATTTAATTATTTTTATTTATGATTGAATGCAAAGGTGGGGGTATGTCCAACATTTTCGTTAATTGAACGTATAAAGTAAAGGAAAATGGAAAAAGGACGTGACGGTGAGGATAACACCTAAAAGTAAAAAGTCTTAGTATTCATACTTATCACCAAACCCCCAAAGTTTGTTTGAAACCGTAAGCATGAAACCAAGGCTATATGAATCCATGCGTTCAAACCAAACCTTCATTAAAAGCATGAACCACATGTTTATACACAAAAAGTTAATTGCATGATCCATTTATTTAATACAAGCCTAGTCATGGCAAAACTATTAGCATGGTCAAGTCAAATCGTCGTCATACTTGAATTCTAGCTAACGAGGAGAGATTTTTTCTACTCCTGCCCTAGTATAAATCACCTCATCTCTAAGAAAACTTCATTTCCAACTACAATAATTTAGTTTGTTTGATATTCAAATATCAATCATGAGCAAGACGAAGCGGTTATCTCGAATCATATGCGCCCCGATTCGCGTTCTGAGCCGCGTACGTGATTTCTACATCCGTAGCATGACAGGCTGTGCCGGACACATGGCGTATAGCGGGTCCGGCACTTCCGGGTTTGGTTATCCGGAATACACCATGCCGCGTAGTTTCAGCGCTGCGTCAGATAGATACGGCGCGAGAGAAGAGGATCTGAGAGAATTGATGCGTGCTGCGTCGCAGACCCACAACAGATCGAATGGAGTGCCGCCTAGGAGTCGAAGTGTCGTGGTCGGACGAATAGACGAGGATTCGCCGTTCGATTTCAGCGGGGGTAATGATCTCGGTGTCGGTTCGAATTTGTTGTTTCCGAGGAGTCAGAGTTATGCGACGGGCCGGCGAGATGATGTGTTGTTGTCTAGAGGGATGTAGATAATTTTTCATTTTAAAGAATTTTAAAATGATGATTGGTAATTACTTTGCATGTACAAATTGATTGGATTTATTGGATGAAGCATACGTGATTTGAATTTTTAATCTAAAAAACACAATCATAATCAATGACGAATTTAAAATTTTTTGACTTCATCTTTTTTTGTTCCTAATAGTACACTAGATTTAGAAATTTAACTTTTTGGCAGTATATTGGCTCCATAATAATTATTTATTTGACTGGAGGGTTGGTGATTGGTGACATTGTCAAGTCCAAGTCTCATCACGTTACGTGTTCCATTGTAGCTTTTACAGATCAGACGAATTAGTTCGCCAGTCATTTATAATGCCTTTCGTATTACGCCAAACTGCCGCGCATGAAAACAAGGAAAATGATAGACATAACACACACACCCACCCACACCCCTCCCCCTCTCTCTCTCTCTCTCTCTCTGAGTTATAATTAACATTTTAAATATCTTAATTCATAATTTGACATCTTAATTTGATGTTCAATCATAAATTAAAATAATCAAATCGTAAAAATTTAATCATTTAACACATTAAAAATTAACACCTGAAAGTAACTCATCCGTATCTTGTCGTATTCGTACCGTATCCGAAAAAAAAAATATTAAAATAATCTGATACGTACCCGAGTCATATCGGATACCGGTATCCTCAGAATACTTCTGTATTTTTGAAGTATTCGCGTAACATAAGTTTTTAACCCTCACTTTTGAATTATCCGCGTATCATTTTTGAAGTTACCGTGTATCGGATATAAACTAAAAAAATTATATGAGTTTTATATTATTTTTGTTTGTATTACTAAATGCTTAAATTTATTTTATGATTTGTGTTTTTCATGTCAAGGAACTTTCATATTATGAAGCATTAAAATATTTGTTTAACATGAAAAACACACAAAATCTTAAAATTGAAAGTCACGGCAAAAATGATATCAAATTTGAACATATAATAATAATAATAATAATATCCGAAACATAATATATCTTCACGTGATAATTTGGATTGGACTATGGCATTATTTTAAGAACCTTCCTCACTTTTGACTTTTCGAGATATTCAGAAAAACCTTCCCAGGTTATTTTCTACCAAAATAACTTTGCATGATATTACAATTTTTTACCAAAATATCCATGTATTTTGTAATATTTAACTTTATTTTTTACCAAAATATCCATGTATTTTGTAATATTTAACTTTTTTTTTACCAATATATCCATGTATTTTGTAATATTTAACTTTACTAAATAATGTTTAGTAAATTTTTATTAATTAAAAAATATATAAATAATTAATAATAAATTAATTATATATGAGTTCATATATTTACAAAATCATACATTATTTGACATATTACTTATTTAACCATTAACGAATAATAAAATATAATTAATAACAAATTAATTTACTAATATGCATGATATATTAGATCATGTATTCAGAATATGCTCGGACATAAAGTTTAATGTAATCAACTACATCATTGTTCAAACATGTAACTAATATTTATTAAAATAATAACTAATAATTATATTACTCGATGTAAAAATAAAAACATCTAGAAATTATTAAAAATATAGTTAAAAATTGAATGTACATTAATAAAAACTAGTTGCTAAATTTTTTTCCCAGGTTATTTTCTAGGTGTTGAAATTTTTTATATCTTTGCTTATTTTTTTATTATTTGATGTTAGTATTTACAAAAAAAATAGATGATAAATAAAAGGGAAATTCTACATCTACATAAATATTTCACCGAATTAACCCCGAATGGTAAAATATGGTAATATTTTATGTGGGTCCCACTCAATCTATTCGCTCAAATACATACAAAAGTGTAGACTTTTTGATAAATAAAATATTAAAATCAAATGAATATTATATATAATCTCATTTGTGTTTTTAATAGATAGTATAAGTTAAAAAATTTCATCCATGTCCCTTCAAAAAAATCACAATATCAAATTTATCCCTCTAAAATCCATAATATCAATTATATCCTTCTAAACTCTGAATAATTACAAAAGTAAACCAAAATTATTTTTCTGTTAAAACTTAACGGAGAGCTTGTGAAAAGACCAACTTACCCTTCCCACTTCAATGTACAAGATTTCAAGCTCCTAGCAGAGCTTTCCCATGGCGAACCGATCTCCTGGAGTCCAGGCGAATTTCCCGCTGTAGCGAAGCAATACAAGAGAGTTTCAGCTCCTAGCGTTGCAAGGACCCGCTGTAGGCGAATTTCCCACTTAATACAAGAGAGTTTGAATCCCTAAATTCAAATCCAAGATCTCGCTCGCTAACTCTAATTTGAATTCCTAAACCAAATCTCTACTGAAAGGAGAATACTTCACATGACGATTGTTTTCATATTTTTTATAGGAGGAAGTGTACAAATTGCCATAGAAACATTAGAGTTTTTCAATAGTTCCCAACGCCAATCCATTGTCTATCTGCAAATTAAAAATATAAATATAAATTAATACACTTAAACACAATTAGCTAAAAAAGACCTCAAATCAGCATATAAAATTAACCTCAACTTACCTCAGTTCGAGAACAGATCGATCCAATTAAGTATGAAATTCCTACATTAAATTACTAAACACAAATAAATCCTCGATAGAAACAATTCAGCCAAAACTCATGATTAAGTAAGCCGAATTATCTTGACGAGGCAAGAACAAAATTCAATATTTATCATAATGGAGAAAAATTCAATTTTTATCAGGAAGAAATCATAAAATTAGGCAAACCAAAAATACTTATGCAATAAAAGAATCACCACAAATACTAGATGCTTAATCAGTAAATCACCTAAACTGTTGAGCGATTCAATCATATTATCCCTTTTAAGCTTGTATTATTATTCCATTTCCGTCGACGACCTGGAATTTTATCTCATAAATCACCATACTTTGAATTAATGAAGAAAAAGAAAGGTGGGTGCCATCAGATGTGAAGAGAAAGACAGGTGGCGTAGGAGGTGGAGAGGCGTTATGGATTGAAGAGAGAGTTTCTCCTTTGCTCGACAGGATCGACAGACGGCTTCTCCTCAGTCGAGCTCGAGTTCATGTTTGTTTTTGCTTAGTCTGACTGAGGGAAGGGTTAGAGAGAAGATATACTGGAATAGGGGTAATTTGGTTATTAAATTAGTATTTGTCAATTTAATTAAATTTTAAAATTTAAATGACGGTTAACTTAACAGTAACTTGATAATTTGGATATGTGTGATATTTTTAAATTTTAGTTGGATAAATTAGATACAAATTGTATTTAAGAGGGATAAATATGATATAACTATATAAGTGTTTTGAGAGGGATGAATTTGTTATTGAAGTCTTGAGTAGGGACATACATGCAATTTCCCCAAAAAAATATTGTGGGTTTTTTAAAAGAGTAATGATAGGAACCACGAATTTGTTTCCATGAATTGTCCACACCTGTCATGTGGCAGTCAGCGATTGGTTGCATTAAAGTTGTGCAAAAAATGCAACCAATCGCTGACTGCCACGTGACCGGTGTGGACAATTCATGGACACAAATTCGTGGTCCCTATCATTACTCAAAATAATAAAAAATAGCAAAAATAATTTAATAAATTTAATATTACAAAAATGGAGGGACATTTTAGTCCATTTTTTTTTTGTAACACCAGATGAAAACTTTAACTCCTCTGGCGGAGTATTTGAAATGAAAAAAATTCTTTGACATGATTTTTTGGAGTATCACAAAAAGAAGGGTTTTTTGTATATTGAAAAAAAGATAGGGTTTTATTTTTTAATTCCCTACTTCGTTACGTATACTTCCAACTTATTTATTCATCTTTTATTTTGCATATATTCTTAAAATCTTTGGTGAAACCCTATGTTGCACGGATACGGGTACGGGTATCGTATCCGATACGATACGGATACGGCGATACGGCAATTTTTGAAAAATCACGGATACGGATACGGCTATATAGTTATTATTTTAATATATTTATATTATATATAATAAATAAATAAATAATAAATTAAATAATATTTTTATATTAAATATCATGACAATAAAAAAAATAAACATAACAATACAAGTATCATAAAATTATCTTAAATTATTTTAGAAGTATCCTAAAACTAATTTTAGAAGTATTCTAGAAGTATCCTAGAAGTATCATATACAAATTATTTAAAAATATTAGGAAAAAGTCTGTTTTTGGTCCCTAACAAATACCGAAATGTTCAACTTGCTCCCTGACTTTTTTTTTTGTTCATTTTGCCCCCTAAACTTGCTATTTTTGTTCGGTTTGCCCCCTCCGTCCAATAACTCGTGCCCCCCAGTTAAATGACTGTTAAATATGCTGACGTGGAATTATTTTAGGCTGACGTGGCATTATTTTATGCTGACGTGGCATTATTTTATGCTGACGTGGCATTATTTTATGCTGACGTGGCTGTATAAAATAATGCCACGTCAGCATATTTAACAGCCATTTAACTGGAGGGCACGAGTTATTGGACGGAGGGGGCAAACCGAACAAAAATAACAAGTTTAGGGGGCAAAATGAACAAAAAAAAAAGTCAGGGGGCAAGTTGAACATTTCGGTATTTGTTAGGGACCAAAAACAGACTTTTTCCAAAATATTATGGGCCAAAACATATATTGGGCCGAAGTATCCTAAATGGAGTATCCCAGCCGTATCCTAAACGTATCCCTGCCGTATCCTGCCGTATCCCCGCCGTATCCGAAAAAAATTAAATATTAAAATAATCGGATACGCCACGTGGCGTATCCGATACGTATCGCAGCCGTATCGCACCCGTATCCGTATCGGATACCCGTATCCTCAGGATACTTCTGCATTTTTGGAGTATCCGCGTAACACAGGTGAAACCACATCATCATGATTATTCAAGATTAATTACGTGATTTGATCGCATTCATATATTTTTTGCTTATTTTTTGAAGATCATATTTTATATAGTCATTCGTGTATAACATGAAGTCATAGCAAAAAATATCTTGAATGCTCGAATCACGTAGCGTGATTATAATATAGTTGATTATATAACATGATGAGATTAATATAAGATGAAATAATTTTATTTTACTACAATATCATCATTATCATCATAAAAATTATCATTCGTAATAAATTGAAATTTTTTAATTATGATGTTCGTCGAGTAGCGTGATTATTCTCCGAGTCTAATATTATTTGTGTATTTGCCCCTACAACGGAGGATTATCAGCACTAATCAAATTTAATGATTTTTAACAAATTACAAGGAGGATTAGATTACTAATCATAAAAAAAAAAAGGGGAATTCCTAAAAAAACCCCTAACTTTTTTGGGATTCCTCAAAAACCCCCTAACTTTTTGATTATTTGAAAAACCCCCTAGAAATCTAATTTAATTCTTGAAAACCCCCCTACAAAGGTTAACATTAACATTCCATCCAATTATTATTTTTTTGGACAAAAATATCCTTCTTGACTTTCATTTATAAATTCTTTTATTCAATACAAATTAATAAATACATAAATAAATTAAATATTTCATGAAAAATATTTCACGTTATTATAATTAAAAATAATTTATGATAATATTTTACAACTCATTAATTTTTATTTTACTATATATATATATATATATATATATATATATATATATAGTATTATTATTATTAAATAAATACTATTTCACATTGCATTTTTTATTTTTACATTAAATAATTTTATATAAAACTCATGTAATAAATAGAGAATAATATAATAAATATCACGATATAATATTATGAAATATTATATTGTAAAATATTATGTATTTATTAATTTATAGAATAAATTCAATTATAAATTGTGAGGGTATTTTGGTCCAAAAAAGAATAATTAGGATGGAAAATGAAAAATAACACTATTAGGGGGTTTTTCAAGAATTAAACTTAAGTTATAGGGAGTTTTTCAAAAAATCTAAAAGTTAGGGGGTTTTTGAGAAATCCCAAAAAAAATAAGGGTTTTTGAAGAATTCCCCTAAAAAAAAAGTGCTAGACGGTAGACCGTCGTGTCTGTGTACTGATATGTTTTTTTAATAAATCATTGAAAAAATTTCTAAGAAATCTCTCTAAATGATTGGTAACAACTAACAATTAACAGTACAACACACACGACAATAACAAGTCATGGTCCATTTATTATTATTATTATTATTGCCATTATTTTATCAAATTAGAGAGGGATTTATTCCCATTCTAGTCAAGGTTCTAAAAATCGGTCTAGTCGGCCTAGTCGGCCGCCTAGGCGCTAGACGCCGATCAAACGTCAAGATGTACTCTAATCGTTTATGTATAGGCGAAATTTCGCCTAGGCCCGCTTAGATACTGCCTAGGCGCCGAATAATTCCGTATAGGTCCAACCGACTTAATTTTTTTTTTTTTTTAAGGCTTGCACCCTTCTCTTTTTCTTTTTTCCTTTTTTCCTTTTTATTTTTAGTAATTTTATTTTGTGATTTATTTGGATTTGTGTTAATGTTATGTTGTAGATTTCATGTTATAATTTGTTTGGACGTTGTCTTAAATAAAATCAATATACACTATTTTTAGTATAAAAAGTTGTAGCACAAATTATAATATATAAAAATTAAAAATATGACAAAAAATTATGTAAAATTACAAATCCGTCTAGATCTAATTAATCTCCAATTAATTCCTGATTAATCCCTCTAGGCGATAAACGGTGTCCGTCCGTCCAACTAGCGCCTAGCGATTTCAGTAACATCGATTCTAGTTTAGTGCTTGATCAAGTCATGGTCCTATTATTATTATTATTATTATTATTATTATTATTATTATTATTATTATTTTTGTATCAAATTAGAGAGGGTTTAAATCCCCTTCCAGTGCTTGATCAAGTGATGGTACATTTATTATTTATAAATGCCAAGTCACCGGAAAACTATAAACATGATCAATTGATCAAATCTTAAGCCAGAAGAGGAGAGACCATTTCTACTGCTCCTAGTATAAATCCTCTAATGTCTACAAAGTGGCCGTTTGATTTGAAGTATTTTACAAGACTCTACAAGAAAAGACATTCATGTCCGGTACAATTTATATATCCTGTGTTTGTTTTGAAAGAAATGACTAGAACTTCAATTCCCGTATTGGTGTCCTGCAGCCTGCAGGACTTTTTTTTCCCTCATTTGATGTCTCGCCGAATTTGCGAGAAAACACTAGAAGACTTCTCTTTCTCTATTTCCTCCCGCCAAGCAAACTTCACTTTTTCCTGCTTCTTCTCTCTTTTCACTGAAATCCTGGCCGAGCTTCTCTTCTCTCTCTCGTCACAGAGGAGCATGGCACCTCCATCGCTGGTAAGGGTTTTTTTTCTTGAGTTTTCGATACAAGGTTTCTAGGGTTTTGGCCGAATTTTTGGATATAGATTACTTGTAGCAATATACCTCTTTTTCTTCTCAATTATGGTCTAGGGTTTTGTTTTGCTTTTTCACTCTTTTATATTTATAATTGATTGGCACAATATTTACTCATTTTGCTAATTGATTGCATTTCCAGCAATTGATTCGATTGCCATATTTGCATCGATTGTATTCTCCTTTTATTAGTAATTAATTAATTGTCTATTTAAGTGTTGCACATTCTAAAAATACTAATTATTGTTAATGCATGTTGCCAGGATATATAAGTACAGTGAATATTCTCATTAATTGCTAATATTCATGTTGCCAATATACTATTTCTTTCATTTATATACAGTCAATACTTTTTCCTGTACACTGAACATTCTAAATTTACTGATAATTGATTTCATTTCAAGTCATTTCTTTCTTTAATATTCATATACAGTAATTTTTCTTAATTATTTTTTCCCTCAATTATTCATGGTGACTAGTTCCATGTATACTCTCATATGATTTAGGATTGTCTTTTTCGAAGACATCATTCATAAATTACCCGAAAATTTCCTTCATATCCAAGTTAGTTTTATGTAAAGTTAATATTTTTCTTTATTATCCATCATAAATTGCCTCAAAATTTCATTACAATTTTCTATAATTCATCAGTAGTAATGTTGTTATGTGAATGTACTAATTTACATGTTATTGTTATAGGAGTCAGAAGCAACATCTCTGAATACTAAAGGAAAAGCGACGGGAAAGTATCATAGCTGGACGCCATCATAAAGCGATTTTCTCGTGAAGTTTTTGGCAGAAGAAGCTCGGAAGGGCAAAATGAAGTTAAATTATGTTAGACATCATATGATGGTACATGAATTTGGTAATTCTGATGGTAGTATAGGTGGAAATAGAGGCGTTGCTGGGGGAAGTGATGGTGGTACCAGAGGTGGCGTTTTCGGTGATTTTGGTGGTGATGCCGGAGATGGTGGCTTGTCTTACTTTGGAGGTGGCGTTTTTGTGATTTGTGTTGTGTGTATGAATTTAATTATATTATACAGTGCTATGATATATTAGAACTTATGAAGACTTAATTTTGAAGTTAGTAGTAAATAATATATTTTTTCTAATATATATCCTTTGAACCATTATTCAAACTAACCAAATTCGTTTTCAACTACTTTTTAGTTTTCCTTCACAACAAACAATAAATTTCACTTTCCATTATTTAGAATTCTATCTTATCAAACACAACATGTGAGACATGGATATCCTTCAAATACTTCACTTTCTCTAGACAATGCAAGAATCCTTCAATATTCCTCAAAATCTTTTACATCAAACAGCCCCAAAAACTCTTTCCAAATTAAACATGAGAATGTGGTCTCGAATCGTAGACGCTTCATTTCGCGTTCTGGACCGCAACGTGTTTTTGACTTGTACATCATGAGATTATGTTCACGAGTTATGGCATACTATATGTCCGGGTCCTTTGGTGGTTGTCCTGTAGGAGAGCAACCTTGGAGTCGAAGTGAGAATTCACAGATCTTTATCTGCGGTGGCGATAATGTTTTTGGACTAATAAATGGCGATAATGTTGTTGGACTAATAAATGGCGATGATCTTGAAGACGGTTCGAATTTTGTTGTTCCCGAGGAGTCGGAGGTACGCCGGCTGCCGCCGAGGGGAAATGCTCTCTAAAGGATGTAAATAAAAGAGGCTTTCTACTCATCCCCCCAATTTCAACACCAATATGGTGATTGAATCATGCTTACATCATGGGGTGAAATTGGACCCCCATTTTACACCCCAATTCTTCTTCAATTACGATTTCTTTTAATTAATTTATAATAAATTGTGTTCTAATTAAACTTATTAATGGTGTCATGAATTAAATTTCAATTAAGTTAATTAAATTTTGGATGAAAATTTAATTGGAGTCATATCCGGATGTAAAATGAGGTTCTATTTCATCCCATTGCATTGGGACTTGTGTGGGGGAAATGAGGAGGTGGTGTGTGTGGGGGAAGAACATAATTTTCCTAAATAAAATGATGATGGTTTTCTTTGCACGTACAAATTGATTGGATTTATTTGATGGGACACGAGTGATTTAATTTTTATTAATTTGTATTCTAGAAAATGCTATCGTAATATATATAATGAAAATACAATAATAATATTAAATCTCTTTTTTGTTCACTATTTCACAATATATATTTCTCTATCTACTGTAGTTTATAGAAGTCAACTGTCAACCTAATTAGTCAGGTAATCATGCCCTACAAAATATGCCAACCTGCCGAACTATTGGAAAACACCCGGTTGCTCTATTAAATAAAGGGAAATTCTTTAAAAACCCCCTAACAATATTGGGATTTCTGAAAAACGCCCTAATTTATAGATTTTTTGAAAAACTCCCTATAAATTAATTTTAATTCTTGAAAAATCCCTACTTGTGTTATTTTTCATTTTCCATCCAAATTATTCTTTTTTAAACCAAAATACCCTCACAATTTTTTTTATAATTGAATTTATTCTATAAACTAATAAATAAATAATATTGTACAATATAATATTTCATAATATCATATCATGATATTTATTATATTATTCTATAATTTATTATATGAGTTTTATATAAAATTATTTAATGTAAAAATAAAAAATAATCCTTTATATATATTATAAATAGTAAAATAAAATAGTGAGTTGTAAAATATTATCATAAATTATGTTTAATTATAATAACGTGAAATATTTATCATGAAATATTTAATTATTTATGTATTTATTAATTTATATTGAATAAAATAATTTATAAAGGAAAATCAAGAAGGATATTTTTGTCCAAAAAAATGAAAATTGAATGGAATGTTAAAGTTAATCTTTGTAGGAGGCTTTTCAAGAATTAAATTCAATTTATAGGGGTTTTTTCAAATAATCAAAAAGTTAGGGGGTTTTTGAGGAATCCCAAAAAAATTAGGAATTTTTTTTAAGAATTCCCCTTATATAAATAATATGTTTTACAATAATCTTTTCCTATTGCAGATGGTAATTTTAACAAAGATTATAGTAATTAATAGTCATTTAACAAATATTTTTTGTATTTCTAGAAATTAAAATACTGTTAAATTTTTATTACACTAGCAATGGCCCGTGGAACAATTGCGCAGGATTTCATACTTTTTTTTACATGTTTTTGTATAATTTGTTTAAATAGAATTTCCGCGGATACGTTTAAACTCAATTATATAATCATGCTATGTTTGCAAATATATTGATGTCAATAAATGCATTATAATTAATAAATATTTATGAAATTTGTCTATCATGGATATACACACATTATAATTAATAAGTATCGGTGGAATTGGTCCATCATTATAAATCCACACAAAATAAATAAAATATAACATGTTATAATTCAAACAAAACTAATGTTTCAAAACAAACAAAAGAAAACCGTGAATAATACACGTAAAACCGAAATATATATTTAAAATATCATCAATTAACATAGAAAATATCATTTAAAAAAAAAAAAAAAACACACACACACACACAGTTGTAAATTATATCATAAGAAATTAACAATTGAGTTATAATTTCGTATGGAGATTATATATGGAGCCCCAATAACACAAAAATAACATCTTTGATGAGGCAGCAAGAGAGAATTAAGTAGGTTGATTTGTATTATTGATTGTCTCATTTAACGATTTAATTGACCATTTAATTGATTTGACAGGTCAATTAACATTTGTTAATATTAACATATTATAAATTATTGAGGTGTTAATTAAATGTGTCAATTAACATTTAATTGAGTCAATTAGAAATGTTAATCAATTCATTTTGTCATCTCATCGAGGATATTGTGATGAGTTTAGGACCAATTATATTTTTCTTCCATACATGAGTATAATTTGGGTTGTAATAGAAACAAAACTCACAAAAAAAAAACTGACACATGTCAATATGTGGCCACATGCCAATTAACATTTACTAATATTAACATATTATATATTATTAATGTGTTAATTAAACGTGTCAATTAATATTTAATTGAGTCAATTAAAAATGTTAATCAATTTATTTTGTCAGCTCAGCAAGGATATTGTGATGATTTTGGGGGTCAATTATATTTTTTCTTTCATACATGGGTATAACTTGGGTCGTAATAAAAACAAACTATTAAAAAAAAAATTGCTGACACATGTCAGCAATGTAAAAAAAAAAAAAAAAATATATATATATATATATATATATATAAATATATATAAATTTTGCTCGCATGTGTCAGTATAGTGTGAGATGTTCAAAAATATAACTATATAAATATATCTTTTTCTCTAAATTACTCATCGATTTGTTTTCAAATTACATAGTTACGTCAAACTGTACTCACACGAATTATAATATACTTGTCTGAATTAATTATTCAAGTATTGTCAATAAAATTTTAATTTACTTAATAAATCTACATATAAAAAAATTATTTGTTGTGCAATTTGGTTATTCAACTTTTAATTATATTAATGTCGGCACTCGATAAACTAAATATATTTCAAAAGAATAGTTATTAAATTGTGTTTAATCAAAATATATCGGACCCAATCTGTTCAAATGCAAACCTGAACCGAATCGAAAAATGTTAAAAAGTCAACAATCCTAAAATAAAATCGAGTCGAAACCGAATTATTCGAACCCCAAATCAAATGACCCGAAACCGAAACCGAAATCGAACCGAAACTGAACGACTCGAACTCAAAATCGAACAGAAACGGAATGATGTGAACCCGAAAGCGAACCGAAACAGAATGATCCGAAACATGAACTATCCGAAACCCGAAATGGTCGGAGACTAAACTGACCCGAGACGAACTGAACATAAACCCTAATGATCCAAAACCCTACTTTTCGGAAACACGTATGACTATTAAAAAATATATACTATATATTATTGTCACAATGTGTCTAATAGCATGTATATTAGTATATTGGTGATTGAATGTGTGTATTTGGTCTTGACACTACAAAAAAAATTCTAGATTATTATTTAGATTTAATACAAAATACAAACCGATTGTGCGTATAAATATGAACGACCAAAATCTAGATCACCAAAATGATAGTCCTATTTTATCAAATTTTGGATTGATTTGTTTCAGAATAATCCGAGAATCCACATGACTCGGAAAACAAAGAAACAAAAAAATCAAATATCCTGAACACGCACGATTTGAAAACAAAAACAATCCTGAACCGAACGATTTGAAAACAAAAGGAATATGAACCGAACAACCCGAAAAAGTTGTGCACGTGTCAATATTTGAAAGGCTAGTTGCTGAAAAGTTTTTTTTTGTTTTATACGGAAATTGCCGACAAATGGTAAATTATTACTCGTTTGTCCAAGAGCTCATTTACTATGCACCATGATTAATGACCACATCCTTTATATCATGATTAACATATTTAATTAACATAACAATTAACAAAAATACACGATTTATACTTAATTAATATATAATTATTGTACATATGAATTAATAATTGTTAAACAATAATAATTAATAATTATTTATGTATTATTTATTAATAATCATGTTAATTAAATACATTAATCATAGGAGGTGACCGAATCGTGGGAGCATAGTAAATTAATTCTACAGAACATGATCTCGTTGTATGATTGACAGTATAATAATGATCATACGTTAGATATTGTATCACGTCATACAATTAGTTTATCTTATTTTAATTCAAACTCTACATCTTATTCATTATGTTGTCAATCATACAACGAGAACTACTCCATAGTAAAATCTCTCTTTGTCAAGACGGCTCATCGTAATTGGTCAATGTAAATAGTAGGCGGGACAAAGTTTGTGGCGACATTGAGTGATTATTGAATATTATTAACCATCATCTTATTTTTCATGCATACAAGAAATATTATTGTCATTTTGAATTCATAAATTCAAAAATATTGATAAATGAGCATGATATCATATAAATTATCGGTTGTCTTTTTTTATCGAACATAAATTTTAGGAGTTTGATATGGTGCCCCTCGTACCTACTCTGACACTATGATGAGCCAAAAAAAACATAAATTTCAGGAGTTTTATCAAAGAGTCCTTCTACTATGCCCCCCATGTATTACTCCATTAATTGTGATGTTATCATCACGATTAATGAGAACTCCCATTTGCATCTAAAACTTGGAGAATACAAATTACACATTTGTATGAAAATATTAATAATATCATTTTAAAATAAACTTATTTGAATTCATTTATCTATGATTATTCATATGTTTTAAATTATTTTACGTTATGATAACAAAAAATCTTATTTCTTTAATCAAATAATAATACTTACATTAGTGTTATTATATAATAATATATAAGAATAAGATATAATACAATTTTAGAAAAAATATAACAACAAATATTATATTATTGTTCACAATATTTCATACAATATCAAATATTAAAATAATGAGTCATGCAACATATGTAGTAACACATTATTAATTATATAGTAGTAATAATTTTTATTAATTCAAAATGCAATGGAAAATATAAAATAATATAAAACTTAATATTGAAAGTAATTTAATAAATAATATCAAAATTCAATTTATAATAAATATAAATACAAATTACTTTATATCATATGATTTTTTTTTTAATATTTTGTTAAATAACAATACAATTTGGTAGGTGTTTGTAAATTTAAGAAGTTATTTAGATGGATAAACAATTTTTTAATTCTATTATTTTTTGAAAAAGTTTTGTTTGCTTAAAAACACAAATATAATCTACTTAGTATTATATGAGATTCTTATTGTTATAATTTTTGTAAAAAGAAATAATAATACTTAAAAATTCTACTATGCAAATAAAATTCTTAAAAATATTTTATGCAAATATGTATTTTTTTTGCATTGTATTTTCTTACATAATATATTTATAAATTGAAATTATGAAAAAGATATGTATGAACTATGATATTACGGATGTCAAAATAAAGAGAAAATTAAAATGAATATGTTTGATGAGTTTATAAAATTAAATTTCTAAAATACTAATATGTGTTGTATGTTTTATAATATTATATATTAAATTATTAGTATTATATATATAAACTTTTAATATTCAATTGCATTCACATTTGATTATGTAATCTTATTTGAAATGTCAAACAATTGATTAGATTTGGTCTAATGTGATTTTAACCAATAATAACTTGACACATCATTAATTTTGGGTGATGTGACTTTCTAAGAATGCTTAAAACATGGTGTAAAATAATGATGAACGGGTTTTTGGCGTGTTTTATGTCGTTGTGGTAAAACCCCGAACAATCAACAAAATTTGTAATCTATGTTTGTATAGTGGCAATTGTATAGATTCGTTCCACGGGGAGCAATTGCGTCAAAATTTGGATCAAAATGGATGAGAAATAACGAAGAAAATTCACAGAAGATAGTCCGTTACAACGGAATCAAGTTCCGTTACAACGGACCCTAGGGGTGTGTCTAGCGTAGAGAGTGATATGAAGGTCCATTACAACGGAGTAAATTCCGTTATAACGGAACGAGGTAGTCCGTTATAACGGATAGGAGTAGCGTTATAACGGATTGGTTGATCCGTTACAACGGACTCTTATGTCCGTTACAACGCACTAGTATGAGTGCTATTGAATGCTTTTTCTTTCTGGTCCGTTACAACGGAAGTAAGGTGCGTTACAACGGAGTACCAACAGACTGAAAGTCAGGTACAAACCGAATGGTCCGTTACAACGCAAGTTACGTTCCGTTACAACGGAATTTGTTCTGGAATTCGAAATTGCAGTTTGAATTTAGGATTGAATTGAAGGATTGTTTTGAGATTAAACTAAGGGAGATTTAGACTAAATTCAAGGCAGTAATTAAGAGTAAGAGATCAAGTAAAAGCACTAACAAAGATTTGATTTAAGTAACAAGAACTAAATATTCGTTAAACCGAGAATTCTTTACACAACAAAATCCAATCAAACAACAATTAATCAAGTAATTGAAGAGGAGTACACCTAGTTGAGAAAGCCTCGAAGTGAAGCTCCTTGTCTCCTTGTCTCGCACCGAAAGATCCTTGCTTCTTGTCTCGAGAGTGATGGATTGTACCGAAGGGATGAAGCTCCCTTGTCTCGGATCGCAATCACTTCGAAGAAACGTGGATCGAGTCACGGCACTTCTTCTCAAATCCACCGTAGGGAATAGCTCCTTGTCACGGCCCGATCTTCGAAGGATGAGAAGGATTCGTCGAAGGGATGAGCTCCCTTGTCTCGAGTCGTCCTTGAGAGATTTTTCTTGATTGATCTTGAAGTATCTTGAAGGTTCTTGATTGTGCTTGGAAAAGAGAGAGAGAGCGAGAGAGAGTGAGTGTAAAAGGGTAAAAAAGAGAGTCTAACTCATGGCCCTTGAGGTCATATTTATAGCTCTCATGGAGTCTTCTTATTGGTCACGAGTTGGTGGAGAGGATTGGGGGTAAGGAGGTAATTTCCACCAAAGGTAGGTGGCTAGGATAAGGGCTAAGGATTGAGTGGTTTTCGTGTAGACTTTTGTGTAAGTTCCTATCATGATAATTGTTTGTCTCCCGTCTCATTCATGTACCGAATATGTCGGTGTAATATATCGTTTTCACTCCTCTTGACGTGTTGGAGACAACTACACTCTCCAAATTCCCAGAAATTCCTTCTAATTCCTGTGATTAATCAATAAAACACACTTAGTGAAGAAATATTCATGTTATCTCAAATATGATTAATAAAGTATATAGAATTGTTCTTCACAAGGGCTAAAATCCCTAAATTAAGCATTAAATTTGTGCCTTATTTGCCTCACATCAAATACCCCCACACTTAAATCCTTGATCGTCCTCGATCAATTAGAGTATAAAAGTCAAACATAAGAGAGAATTGCATAAGATTTTGTTGAAGTTATATTGTTGGTTCAAAAACTAATTTCACGAATCAAAAGGTTCACTCTCATTTCATCAAGTTCAATAGAATGATATTGGTCTTTTCATTATTAGATTTCCAAATTAGCTCGAAATTTCATAAAAGTTTTTCATGACACTCGATCTCAAGCGGTAAGAGCGACTTAAACGTTTTTACTTCGAATTGATTCACTCCACAATCTCAAAAGAACTCAATTCGAAAGCTATTATCGGGTCAAAATTTATAATTTTACTGCTATTTCTCGTTTCTCGTTTCTACCAATTTTACTGCTATTTCCACGGGGAGCAATTCCTAGATTTATGTTTATTTATTTATAATTTTACTGCTATTTCTCGTTTCTACCAATTTTAGTTTCATAAAACAATTTCTACTTAAAAATATTTGTTGTGTATTTTACGATATTATTATGTTATGTGGTGATATTTTAATTTAAAAAAAAAAAAAATTTTCGTTAGTATATGTTAATGTTTTTGCATATATTTCGTTATGGCTAAAAATTCCCGTGAATAATCCGAAAATCCGCGGGTAATAAACGGGACGGATAAAATTATCCATTTAGTTGGCGGGTCGGGTATAGGTATTATCCGACTAAGATGGGTAAAGGTATGGGTGAGCCAATACCCGATCTGAATCCGACCCATTGACATTTCTATTTGTGAACATATGAACATATATCGTTATGGTATATATTTTTGAAAAATTCGGCTAATCCGCCCAAGCCGTCCAACCCGATCAATATGAGTTTGAAATTTTTTATATGTATTATGGGTTGGATTTGATTGGAAAAATAAAAACCGTTCAAATTTTATTTTATATAAAAATTCGTCCAACTCGATCTACGTACATTTCTAATATTATATTAGGTACGCATTTACTGTTTTCTTGATTTTCGATGAGCCTCAGAAAACCGTACATGAGAATCAAACAAAAATTAATTCTCTTCAGTTTCATCTTCCTACTCCCCCATTAATTTTCTCTCTCTCCCTCATAGAGACAGAGGTAGACAAACAGGCATAATCTCGATCGCAGTGACTATTCATCGTCCATCTCCGTCCATCACGAAAAAAAGGTCGAATATATTATTTTTTTGATATTTTGCTGGACGAAAATACACCACTTGTAGGGTGTTACAAAAAAGGAAAATATATTATTTTTCATCTTTTTTCATTACGTGTTTTTCACTTCTGTGCATTTGCTTTGCTCACGCTTCCTTGAATTGAAACGTGTTAGATTGTTATTGGATCTCAATTTCTCGTTTATTCCGTTCCGTACCACCAAATAACTTCTCATCAACCTTTCGTATTATCATTTCTCTGCATTTATGAACAAACACTGATGAGTAAACCAAACGTTGCAGATCCTGAGATAAAGAAAGTAAGTGTTTCTTCACCAGAGAGAGAGAGAGAGAGAGAGAGAGAGAGAAACAAGAACTAGGAAATATGGTGAAAAATTGTAAAATTTGCAAAGATTTTCAGAAACATTATTACTGGCGTCACTATGATAGGAACAAACTATCTTTTCTCAAGAAAATGGAAGGATTATGTTACAAACAAATGGTAAGTAAAATCTCTTTCATTTCTAGTCAATGAAAAAAAAAACTTACAATTTTTTTTTTCTGATTATGTTTTTGTTTTTCCAGACGTTACCGAGCAAGTTCACGAAAAATTTGAAGGCACCACTAGGCAAAATCGTGCAACTCAAGCCCGAAACCGGTGCCACTACCAAAGTAACGGTGGCACGGGCAGGACACGATTATGTGTTCACAAATGGATGGAAGGATTTTGTTATCTCGAACAAAATAAAACCACATGATCTCTTACTCTTTCGCCATTGTGATGTATCTTCCTTCAAGGTCACGGTTTGCGATGTACTTCCAAAAGAAGAAGAAGAAGAAAGTAGCGAGTCTGTGCAAATAGTCGAACCACCGCCAATCAACGGCAAGGTGAAAGTGGAGGCAATAAGCATTTCGTCGAGCGAGACTCGTTCGAGTTTAGCTGTAAAAACTAAAAGGGTCTATGAGACTGAGAAAGTGGGTACAAAAGGAGCAAGAGGTCGACCTAGGAAACATTTGCGTTCGATTAATGTGAAGAAGGAACATTGTAGAGGTAAACCCGGTACGAGTTGCCACGTCAGCCCTAGTTTTATTGTGCCGGAAGATATGAAGTTAACGAAAGGCCAAGAAACTATCGCAATGGAGATGGTTTGTAACGCTCGAATGGGAAACCCTTTGTTCATTCATATTATGTGTACAAGTGACTTTTCAGGCGATAAATCGGGATATATGGTAATTTTATGAATTTAATTTTAATCGATACAATGTTATTTATATGTTCAATTTTATTTTGGGAACAGGAAATACCAGATAATTTTGCACCTGAAATTCTGAAAAAAGACGAGCGAACTATTGTACTTCGAGTTCGACGTGGTGATGAGGAAAAAAAATGGGATTGTTGGTACAGCGTTCGCGGCATGAAAGCTATTGGCGGGGCTGGTTGGGCGAAATTTAAGAACGAGAATAGATTGAAAAGAGGTGATTTGTGCTTGTTTGAATTAGTGCGAGACGAGTGTAAAATAAAATTAACCATGAACGTGCATGTTCATAGCGTTTAGGGTTTTGAGGTTTATTTATTATGTTTAGTTCTCCAAGTTTGATTATGTTTATGTTTATCATCGAATCCTGGCGATGTGATATTTAGAGGGATATATTTGATATTTGATATTTTTACAAGGACAAATATGATATTTCAAGTTTTGGAAGGTCAATAATAGATTAACAAAAGGGCAAAAACAAAACACAAGAAAACAAATTTAAGTTTTAACATTGAAACAATGCTTCGAGTTAACAAATAGTAAAAGATATTATTCACCAATTTCTAAATTGGGAAACACATCCCGATTAAGAAAAAAAACTAAAGAATAAAATACATCATGAGTTCCGAACAAAAAGAGGCATCGATTTTAACTCTCATCCTTTTGCAACAAAGGATTTCATCAAAATAAAGCCCTACTTCAAGTACCTACAATGCATCATAAAAAGAACATTATTTTCAAATTTAAAAGATAAAAAAAGTAAACAAAATCTACTAAGTTTTAAAGTGTGTATTTTCAGAATATTTAAGTAGTTTAAAATATAATATTTGGCTTAAAATAAACACCTTATTAATATGCTTTGCACAAAATGAAGGGAGTCTTATCCATCACCCATCTTTTCCATTCCTCCCTAACATATTACTAAAATTAATTTTTGACAAATCGAAACAATAATTCAAAAACAAAAAAATTGCCTAATTACATAGAAAACAAAACAAATTGGTTAAAGCTTTAATAAGTCTAAACTAAGAAATTTTAATGGGTTCGTGCTTTAAGCGATTCAAAACTAAGAAATATTTAATTAAAAGCAAAACCTACACTCATTAAAAGAAAAGAATGCGAGGAGCTCTCTTGCATCAACCATCTTTCCCATTCCCTATCAAATTTCAATTCTTTTATTATCAACCAATCTCTACGCCTTAAATTCACTATACCATTATATTTTATTCTTACGAACAATCTAACTATAGTTCAATGAACTAAATAATCTAAGAAAACACACATAGGAGGCATTTGGATTAAAAAAGACACAATTTGAAGAACTGGAATTTGGATTCGAGAAATCCAAATGCCATCTATGGTGTGTTTTGAGAGAAATTGAAAGAAAGATGCTAACATACTGTTAGCGATCTTGACAAGTGCGACGAAATGTACCCTGAGATAGTTCGCAACACGCCCTCACGGACACTGACATGTGGGCCGTCAATCTCGGCAGCAGAGTCGTTCCGCCGTGCAACGGGAGGAGTGACTGAACGCAACCCAACGCACCCAATGGCCTGCAAGAAGCAACAATGCCCAATTAAGCAACCCAATTCGCCAATTGAATTGAAATGAAATGGACTAAAGACTCACCTCGATGGGGAGAAGGCAGGAGAACGACGGGGGGGACGAGGGGTGGAGGAGGCGGAGGGAGTCGGGCCTGGGCGGATGCGTGCAGATCGGGCGCCGGAGAGGATAGATCGCGAGAAGGATCCACGCCAAGCCATGATTTCGGATAATGGTCGTGACGGCGTATTAGGGTTTATGGTTTATCAAAAGAAGATCGAACTGTTAGTATTGGACTACTTGAAATATTAATATTAATTATTGATGGATCAGGCTCGAATTTAATTATATATTTTGGGCCTAAATTTGAGTCTTAAATAAGCTAATAAATGGGCCATATGTTCTAAAAGGTTTAAATAGAGAATTGATTATATTTATATGATATAATTTAAGGGTCCGTTTTATGTTGTTCTGAGTTTACGTTATTATTACAAATATTTTGTCTATATAAATTATCTTGGATTATTAATCAATTTACTTTTAAAAAAATTGATATGATAATATATGTTGATTCTAGCATAAAATATTAGTATCGGTTAAAAATACTAGTATATGTATGAATTTTAATTTATACTTTGAATATTCAAAATTTTATTTTAATATGAGTTTAGAAGTTATATTATTATTTTTTAATAATGATGTTTTCATATTTAAAACTTTAGTTTTTATTAGTTTATATGTTATATTATTAATTTAATTATTATATAAGAAAATGTTTAATATTGTCATTTCATTCACTTGATCATTTGATATGTTATGTTAAAACAAACATAGAAATGTTATTTTTTTTTTAAAATTCAAAAATATAATCAAACGTAAATATTAACATTGAATGTGTGTCATTCTCGATAATCACATTCCAAAAAATATGATATCTAAACGAAAATTGCTTCTTTTAGGGTCCGTTTGGCAAGCGGAATTAGTAGAGTATAATCGGATTATAAGGTGGAGGAGAAAAAAGTTATGGAATTAGTAATTCCACAGTTTGTTATTGAAAATGTAGAAGAAATATTTCATCAAATTGATAAAAATAATAATATTTTATTGTATCCATGTAATATTATTATTATAATAATAGATAATAAATATTAATTATATATATATATATATATATATATATATATATATATATATATATATAATATTATATTATATGAATAGAATAATTATAATATAATTATTATATATTAATATATAAGATATATAATATTATATCCATATGATTAATTTTATATTATATATTTTAAATAATATAAAATAATAATAATAATAATAATAATAATAATAATAATAATAATAATAATAATATAATAACATATAATATATTATTATAATTACATTATTATTATATTATTTTAATATCCAAGATTTTCCTTTCAACGAGAAAATACAATTATTTGTTTTGTTGTTTACGATTTTTTTTTTAAAATGTAGAAATAAAGTTTTATTGAATAATACATCATTATTAGAATATATAATCATAATAATACTATATTATATGCATATAATATATTATAATAAAAATATAAAGATATTAAATGTACTTCTATATTATTATATATTTTAATTATTCTAATTATTTTATTATTTTTATAATATTAGGAATTATATTGTAATTATATTATCATCAAAAATTATTATAACCATATAGTTAATATAATAGTATATATTATTGTAATAATATATAATAATAATATAATAATAATAATAATAATAATAATAATAATAATAATAATAATAATATAATATTATAGCATATAATATATTATAATAATAATATTATTGTTATGTTATTATTATATTATTTTTATCAATATGATAATATAATAATTTTCTTTATAAATATATATAATATTATATTGATTTATATATCTAATATAATTATTATGTATGATAATTATTATATGTTATTATAATAATATGTAATATTATATTAATTATACAAATTTAATCGTTATAATATAATTATTTCTTGATAATAAGTTTTCCTCCACTTTGGCACTCCTCAAATTTGGAGAATCAATATTTACTTAGTTTTGTGGAATTAGAAGATTCCTAAAAAAAATATAATTACAATATTTTTTGTAACCAAACAAGAAATTAGATTGGAATGAAAATATATAATTTCATTCCATACCAAATTTCATGTTCCCAAACATGTCCCTTAGTGATGATACTTGAAATATTTTGTATTATTGGATCAGGCCCAAATTTAATTATGTATATTGGGCCTAAATTTGAATCTTAAATATTCTAATAAATGGGCCGTATGTTTTAAAAGGTTTTATAGTGAATTGATTATATTTGTAAGTTGTAATTTAAGGAGAATTTAGTGAGAATTGATTGGGGGATTTAAGAAAGAAGAGATAATGGAGGAATTAATTGCTCCAAAGAACGAGGGGATCGGACAATATGGGAACGGGACATCATGCCATTTTTCTTTCTTCTTACTCTTCCTATTTCTTTATACCATTTTTCAACAAAACACCAAAACTACTGGTCTTTATACTGTTGGAGTTTGTGTATGCCAAAAATAATTTAATTCAATGTAATATGATAAATAATATAAAGTCTTGTGAATTTATTTTTAAATAATAAAATTATTTCAGAAAAATAAACACGAATGTTTAATGCGAAGTTTGAACATTTTTAAATAAGAACTTTTTAAATATTCGGAAAGTTCGGAACATTTTAAGAATTCTTCTAATTTTTTTATGGCCAAATTTCATATGAATCCCTACGAAACCCCACAATTTCACGTATACTCCTGTAAAACATGAAATATCATGAATAGACTTATAAAACTATTAAAATTTTACATATGTTTTTTTATGTTAGATTTCGGTTAAATATTCTTTAAGATTATCGATAATTGGTGCTTTTTCGATTTTTTCAACATAAATATTTTTTCATATTTACATAGGTAGTAAAATCGGAAAAACAAAAATTAGCGATAATCTTAACGAATAGCTAACTGAAATCTAATAAAAAAAGACATCTATGAAACATTAGTAGTTTTGTAAGGGTATTCATGATATTTCACGTTTTGCAGGGATATACATAAAATTATGGTATTTTTGTAAGGATACATATAAAATTTGGCCCTTTTTATTGAATGAATAAAAACACTTCTTTACTTCCATTTGATGCCAAAATTTAAACTCGGTATCCTTAATTCCATGCATTAAATAATGCCCTTTAAATTTGAATTAGCATATTTCGAGGGTGAGTTGGGGCAGGTAAAAAGTTTTGCATGGAACTCGGTTTCTTTCTTGGAATTTGAATAGGTAAAAGAAATGTGTGTAAAAAGGAAGAAGCCTTTTGTTTGCAATTATTATGCTTGATTGTTTGAGCTTTGATTTTGAGGGTCTTTTGATGTTACGATTTATGCATTTGAGTCCATTTACTATTTCAGTGCACAAAATTGAGGATTGTAGTGAAATTGCATAGGTAATGTTCTAGAGAACTCGCCCTATAATGTTCATATGTAGGGTAATATAGTAATGATAAAACTGCAAAAGAGATATATGGTAGATATCTCTTTTTCAAATAGGACCCTCTAACTCTTTATAGTTCAAACTATTAATTATAATGTTTCCACTTTTGTACTTGGTTGATAAAGAAAAGATGCTTTTTTTGAGTAACTTGTGAATTATTATTTTTGTATAATAATATATATTATTAAATATAAACTAGAAAAATTGTACATTTTTTAGTTGTAATATTGTAGCCATTATATTTATTTTGATATTTGAGTTTTTCGTAACGAGCCCACATTTTCAAATCTTGATGCACTAAAATATATATATATTATTAAAATAAAAATCTCAAATAAATCAATGATTCAAAAAAATATAAAGAAAAATTACACAAAATATATATTTGCTCAATAGTTTGTCTATCAATTTGAACAATAATTAATTGCATAGGCATTCGGCAACACACACATGGGCGGCCTCGGCATTCTAAGAATCCAAAAAGAGTTTTTTTTAAAAAGAACTCTTAAATTAATTATTAAGAAAGATTAAGTATCACATATGATTGTGTGAATTATTGATTAAAGGTTCTTGATTTTTTTTTTATAGATTCAAATCTCGTCTAGACTATAATTAGTAAGGATTTGAACTCATAAACTCTCATAAATAAATAAGATAATTTTTCTACTTATGAACAACAAGAATTTTTATGATATGTAATAATTTTATTACGATTATATTTATTTTTTAATGGATAATTTTTTTTTCAAGAAAATTGGATTTTTAAAATTATGGAGTCGAATCCCGAATTTTATAGGACTTGTAGATGGATTGATCCTGATTAGACACAAAATAGTAAAAAATAAATGAGTGAAAGAGTGACTATTTCACTTTAGTTTAAGATTGTTTGTCGAGATCAAAGAGTGAATGAGTGGAAGACAGGGTCAAGTTAATATATTTTTTATTTGTACGGATGAGAGAGAAAGAGAAAATCTCGTCTATTCAATTTTTTACACCCTTCCTATAATTTCATAAAAGATAAAACGTATTACATGCATATATGCAAACTAAATACATAAAACTACTATAATGTTGCATATAATATTGTACTTTCTCGTATAAATATGTAATGGACGTTAGAAAAGAAATGCTATGTATATGGAAAAATAATATAATAAATATATATAAATATTGTTAGATTTAATTTGGCTAATAATGAATGAACACATTCGAAGCACTACTTGAGCAAATAAAAAAAACAAGGAAAAGAATGAGATTAAGAGTTAAGAGAAGACAAAAGGGGATTCCACTTCCAAAGAACTGCCCGCATCAACCGCTGACCGCAGCTTCGATAATTAATTAATTTGATTAATTATATCATTAATTTACTTATTCTCTCCGGGGCACACTCTCCTAAATGTTCTTCGTATTTGTCCTTATTAGCTCAACTCCACTATTTCATTCTTTTCATTCATATTCTAATCCAAATATTAATGTGAAGTCATATTGTTAAACACCACAAAAATTGAAGTTTTTTTTTTCATAGTAGAAAATACATATATATCAATATCATGACCATTATCATGAGGGACATGGTGCACTATGGAGAAAATACACTACGGAATGTCGCATTGAACAACAACGTGTCACGTGAAAAACCGCAACGGTATAAAAATGACAGGATAAAAAAATAGACGAGCGACCGTTTTTTACGAGCAGCGCCTCATATATCTTTCACATTCGGATTTTAGATAGTTGATTTTATATTTTTCATTTTCATATTTATACATTTTTACAATGAAAAATATATAAACAACAAAAATATTTTATTCATTTTATAGAAAAATATAAATAACAAATATTTATCCATAATTTAGAAAAAAAAAAACAACAACAGAAATTTTCATAGTATTGGAATAAAATGAATAATAGTAAAAATATAAATAACAATAGATCTTCATCCATAGTATAAAAAGTATAGAAAAAAATATAAACAACAACAATTATTAATTCCAAGTATAGAAAAATATAAAGAATAGTAAAAGAATATACATAACAACATATTTTAAATTCATAGTATAAAAAAAGGTATAGTAAAAAAATATATAAATAACAACACATTTTTAATCCATAATATACAAAAATATAAAATCAAGGGAAAATGTAAAAATAATAATAAAACGGTATAAACAACAAAAATCTTTTATCCATAATATAGAAAAAGGTATAAAATAATATAAAAATGTATAACATCGAGCGAAAAGAGATCAAACAGTGAGCAGTGGATAGAGATAGCATGAGATGAGAAGAGACCGGACGACCGGGTAGTGGACAACTCGGGAGTTCATCTGGAATATATTTCTCCAAAGTACAAAATTATTTCTCTTTTCATAAACGTAGACTTAAGTCATTTTTCTAATAATTATTTAATTGCTTATTGACTATTGTGTTTTTCTACTACTCGATACATATAATATATAGTTTTTTTATAAACTATACATAATTTTTTTTTAGTAATTTAATATGATAGCTATATTTTTTAAATTGTTGCGGTTTGATTGCATAAAAGAATTATCGCATATTTCTACCTTTTTATTCTATACAATAGATTTTTTCCTATTGAGAAAAATCATAATAGATATTTTTTGATCCAATATTGTTTAGTTACTAGATTGAACTTCCAACATCTTA
Source organism: Luzula sylvatica (assembly GCA_946800325.1). NCBI lineage: Eukaryota > Viridiplantae > Streptophyta > Magnoliopsida > Poales > Juncaceae > Luzula > Luzula sylvatica. The sequence continues at coordinate 2,579,035 of OX326957.1, read as the reverse complement.
ATTTTGACGACTTTGATGGAAAAACTATAAAATGTATGAAATCTAAAAAGTACAATACGTAAAGTATATTATACATTTAAAAAACTATAGCACGTAAATATATACCATGCATTAAAAAGGTATAAAATATGGATGATGAACGGCGTGCGTTTTGGAGTATACACAGTAACACAATGCGGTTAAAATTTAAAAAAATAGTCAAATGTTCATATTGATGATGTGCACAATATTTTTCCATAAGGTATTTATTGTTTTATCTTCGTATACTAAAATTTCCATATGAGAAAAATGAGTTATTCCGTGATATACTATTTTTGCTTATGATATTTCATTTTTAAAATAGTATTTTCATTTTTGGATATTTATCGATTAATAAGTATTCAAGGCATATTTTAATTGATTTATCAATTATTACTTTGTTATATTGAAAGTTTTTATCATTCATTTAAAAAGATAAATCTAATTAACTAATAAATACTCATTTTTTTTTTTCTAATAAACGATGTATAGGAGAACTCGGCCGAGACTAGTTACTTTTTTTTCTCTCTCAATTATCTTCTTGACATGACACGACCTTCAACCTAAACTTCCATCCTCCGAATTGGAACATGAAAGCAATAGATCTTGGCAACTAGTAAGCAAAACAGTGATTCGGGTACAAAAAGGGTAAACCTAACAACACTAAGGAGAAGAATAATATGCAAGAATAAAGTCTCAAGTCTGAACATTATTCTAAGAAGAACAAAACGTGGTGAGACCGAGAATAAACCAACAAAACAAACAAGTCGTCGGCACCTTCAAATCTCCAGATCTGGTCATACTCATTACTACATAGAAGAATAATTAATTAATGAACTAATTATGTGAAAATAAATTAACAAAACAAATTAGGGGGTGCTCTCATGCTCTGGTCACGTGAGATACGCACGATGTATCGGATGGGTGCCATTTGTCTGTGGAAGGGCTCGAGAATAATGAATCGTAGACAGGGAGAGGGAATATAGGGAGGAGGAGAGAGTTCTAACGAGAGAAGACAAACTGTCGCCGTTGGATTAACGATCTGGGACCCAGATTTATGACTATATTACTCTCATCGATAAGGATCTCCCTTCCTTGTCCATCTACAATTTAAGGGCACGAGCTTCGGGGCCCACCTGTCAGTGTGTGTGTGTGGGGTCCGAGCACGTGTGGTGGCAGCTCCGGTGTCGCCGGAGAAACCGGCCGGTGTCAGGGAGTGGGGGGTCGGTGGTGAGCTGTTTTATATTTAGTGTGTGCAAGTGTTGAGTTAAATAAATTAATAATTGTTTAGTTTGCACACAGAGAGAGAGAAAGAGAAGAAAACAAAATGAAGTCTCTTTTTCTCTCGGATGCAAGAAGGAATGAATTAAGAGAGAGAGCACGTTCTGAGGTTGTGAAGGTCGCACGTGTGCTTGCATGCATGGGCACGAGATCGAGTGACTGTGAGTGGGTGTGGGTTCATATATCTATTTTTTTTTCTGTTTTTACTGAGTAAACTAATTAGTATAGGTAAATAATTTAGAGCATCATGTTAATTATTAGTTTTTGTTAGAAATTATCACTGGGAACAGTGCTCCCTCTTGTAAAATATACTTACAAAATGAAAATAGGACATTTTACTTCGCCATCAGATTTCGCCACTGCACCTAATGGAATTGTACTTTGTCCCATAATTCACCACACCACATTTTCCATATCATTAATTATATATTAATTAATTAGTAGTAATGTGTTCTTTATTAGTTACCTTGTTAATTAAGTTTGTTAATTATGATACAGAGGATGTGATGATGAATTCTAGGAGCCGGAGGAATGACCTTTTTTAATTAACACGTTTAATTAGCAAGGAACACATAATTAAAAAACTTTCTATTATCAATTATTAATTTAGTTGAATGTTAATTATGTATCTCATGATATTTACGTTGGGCCCCACGACATAATACGGAACGGAAATAACAAAAATTTTAGTCGCGGGACTTGACCACGAAGATCCGTGCAATTAAATTAAACATCGAAGGTACATAACACGATATACATGATGGATCCGATTGCCGAAGCATACGGAATTCTATCCATGTAATTTCGCTCTTCACTATTTTTGGGGTCCTGAGCCTTGCTTAGTGAAATATCATGTGATAAGGGTAAAATTTCTTTTTTGGAATTCTCCATGTGAAACTTTTTCATCAGCTTATCAATATATATGCCTCGACTCAAACCTAGTAGCCTCCTAAATTTATCTCTATATATTTCTATTCCTAATATGTAGGAGGCCTCACCTATATCTTTCATTGATAATTTATTCCCTAACCATGCTTTTACTGTTGTCAAGGTTGGAATATCATTCTCAATAAATAATATGTCATCAACGCACAGTATAGGGAATACCATTGTGTTCCCACTGAACTTTTGTAAACACAAGGTTCATCTTCATTTTTTGATGAATCCAAAATATTTAACTTCATCAAATCGAAGATTCCAGCCCCGGGATGCCTGCATCAATCCATAAATGGACTTTCGAAGCTTGCAAACCTTATTAGAATTCTTTCGATCAACAAAATCTTCGGGTTGTATCATGTATACATCCTTGCTTAGTTTTTTGTTTAGGAAAGCCGTTTTGACATCCATTTGCCATACCTCATAGTTGTGATATGCGGCGATGACAGGCATAATCCTAATAGATTTTATCATAACTACCGGTGAACAAGTTTCGTCATAGTCTATACCATGTACTTGAACCCTTTCGCAACCAGTCTAGTTTTATAGGTTTGCACATTTCCATCTACGTCGGATTTCTTCTTAAACACCCACTTATTCTTCAAAGTTTCGATGTATCAATCAAATCCCAAACTTGGTTGTCGTACATGGATTGCATCTCAACCCTCATGACCTCGAGCCATTTCTGAGAGTCCTTACTTTCCATAACTTCTTGATAAGACGTAGGCTCATCATCTATGAGTGCTACTTCCTTGTCATTAGTTATGAGAAATTCATATCCCTCAGGTTCATGATGTGTCCTACCAGATCTACGAATAATATCTTGTGTTTCAGATTCCTCAACTCTTTGAGATTTTGTTTGAGTTTCAATTAAAGCTCCATTGTCCATAAGTGTTTCTTGAACTCCTTCAAGATTGTTCGTAAAGTGATTCTCGAACTTCTTCAAGATTTACATTAGTCCCATTGTTTCTTTTGGAGATAAACTCTTTCTCCAAAAATACTCCTTCACGAGCAACAAACACTTTGTTCTTCGAGGGGATGTAGAAGTAATATTCTTTAGTTTCCTTAGGATATCCCACGAATAGACACTTATCTGACTTGGGTGCTAACTTGGCAGCAAGTTGGTGTTTGACATACGCCTCGCAACCCCAAATCTTAAGAAAATACAATTTGAGACACTTCCCAGTCCATACCTCATATGGTATCTTTTGGACTGCTTTAGATGGTACTATGTTCAGTATGAACGCCGCTGTCTCAAGAGCATAACCCCAAAAGGTTGTTGGAAGATCCATTTTGACTCATCATGCATCGAACTATATATAATATGGTTCGATTCCTCCTCTCGGGCACATTATTCCACTGCGGTGTTCCTGGTGGAGTTAATTGTGAAAATATATTTCACAATCCCTTAGATGATCGTCAAATTCTTGGCTTAAATATTCGCCACCTCGATCGGATCGAAGTACTTTAATATTCTTCCCTAGTTGGTTCTGTACTTCATCATGAAAAGCTTTGAAGATTTCAAACGATTCAGACTTGTGCCGTATCAAATAGATATACCCATATCTACTCAAATCACCGGTGAAGGTTATGAAGTACCAATACCCACATCTAGCTGGTGTACTCATAGGACCACACACATCCGTATGTATGAGATCTAATAATTCGTCAACTCGTTTCCCAACTTTTGAGAAAGGAGATCTAGTCATTTTGCCTAGCAAACATGATTCACATGTCTCAAATGAACATTTTTATAATGAGTCTAACATTCCATGTGAATGGAGTTTAGACAAGCGTTTTTCGTTTATGTTGCCTAAACGACAATGCCAGAAGTATGTCAGATTTTGGTCATTGGGTCTTACCCCTTTAGTATTTATGTTAAAGATTGACTTGTGATCCATATTTGGATTCAACATATAGAGCCCATTTTCTAAAGGAACGGTCCCATAAGAAAATTCGTCTTTTTGAATAGGTAAATTATTATTATTAATAATAAATTGATAACCATCTATCACTAGTCTAGAAGCAGAGATAATACTCCTACTCAAAGCAGGTACATAATAGCAGTTATCTAATTCTAGTACAAATCCATTATTCAAAACTAATAAATCACTACAACATATCAGGCCTAATGGGACCGGCCGTCCCTAAAAAAATCGACCCAAACAGTTAGGGACGGTTATTTTGGGTCTGCCCGACCCTATTGTTTGCATCTGCCCAACCCAATAAGCAAAAACCGACCCTAACAGTTAGCGTCGGTCCGTCCCTGCGCTTTATACCGTCCCAAATATTTAGCGTCGGCCAGTCGCCGTCCTCTCTACCATCCCAAATATTTAGCGTCGGCCCGTCGCTGTCCATTGTACCGTCCCAAAAAGCTAGCGTCGGCCCGTCGCTGTCCTCTCCACCGTCGCAAATAGTTAGCGTCGGCCCGTCGTTGTCCTCTCCACCGTCCCTATTCAATGTTTGGGACCGGCCGCCCCTAATTCTCTGCCATACCCCCTGCCACACGTCCCCTCTCTCTCTTCTTTCCACACACCCGTGCCCCCTTTCCTATCTCTTCTTTTAATACTTGTCTCCCCCCTCTCTCTCACTCTTTTCTGTCCCTCTCTCTCTCTCTCTCTCTCTCTCTCTCTCTCTCTCTCTCTCTCTCTCTCTCTCTCTCGCTCTTATCTTTCCCTCTCTCTCACTATCGTTCTCATTCTCGTTGCCTTGCAGTGAAGCAGGTTCGTCTCTCTCTCGTTCTCGTTGCCTCGTTGTGAAGCAAGTCGATTGGCGCCGTGAAGATCCCGCGACAGCCATTCAAGGGTAAGATCAGACCTCTCTCTTTCGTTTTCTCTCTCTGACTCTCTCTCTCGTTCTTTCTCTTTGCTAATTTTTGTTCTATTTTCTTACTGTTTCAAAGGAGTAATGGAGCTTGGTGCTTGGAGCTCGCCGGAAGCGTTCTTTTTTCCTATTTTCACTAGATCTGCTATGATTTCTTCTTTTAATTAGGTTTTATTCTTTCTTTTTTCTGTTATTCACTGTTATTCAAATGTTCTTTTAAAAAATTTCACTGTTATTCATTTTTTTTTTACTCGAAATATTTTCTATTATTCAATTTTCTCTTTTCGAAACAAATAATTAGCTAGTTAGGGTTTCAGGGAATTTAGAGGGTACCAATATAATTTTCCATTTGAACTGATATGATTGAGACATATAATTGGCTGATTGCTGTTTTTTTTTTATATTATTCAATTTTTCAGAAAATAATTTGTTATTAATTAGTCAATTTTTCAGATTTTTGCTGGCTAGTTGCTGTTTTAATTAGGTTAATTTTCACATGTTTTTCGATTTAGGGTTAATTTTTTTTATTGATTATGTATTAATTTTGCTGTCTAGTTAATTTTTCATAGTACTATGCAATTTATTTCTTTTTTCTCTTTCACTATTTTTTGCAAGGTATTTATGCCCTAAAAAAATTGATTTCAAATAAATAAATAACTTAGCCAAGGTCCAAATTACCTGTTTTTACTGTTTTTAGTGTATTATTTCGATTTTTAAATTAATTTTGATAAACTATTATTATCAGAAATTAAAATTTATTTAGTGTATACTTTATTTTAGGTTTTCTTTAATGTTTCGTACTATTGTTTTCTTTATGAATTTTGTTCTATCAATTTTTCTACTGATTTTTCTTTTTTAGAATTTTAGGTTTACTAATTATTAGTATAATTTTAGTATATTAAGTATTTAATATAATACTAAATATGATTAAATATATTTAGCATACTTACATATTTCTCTTTTTTTCTTTATGAAGTTTGTTCTATCATTTTTTTGTACAGATTTTTTCTTTTTAAAATGGTTTTTTTCTATAACTTCTGTAATACTATTATTTTCGATTTTTCCTAACTGTTTTTTGTAATCTGTCTTTTATTTAGTGGTGTACTAGTTAATATTTTTGTAAATATTATTTATTATTATTTAAATACTTATTATTTTTATGTTTGAGAATTTTATAGGTTTTTGTTTAAAGTATATTATTCATGATTATTATATTGTTGATTAAGGGAAATGATTATAGCGACCACTTCGTGCTGGTACAAGCCTACACTAGGCGGAAAGATGCGGAGCAAGATTTGGCCTTGGAGACACTAGTCACGCATGTAAAGAAAGAGGAATTAGAGGGCTGGATGTCTTTGTATATCAATTTGTGTGTAATGTGTGTGTGCGTGTGTGTAATATGTATGTAATGTGTGTGTGTGTTGCTTGTAATGTAGTGTCTGAGTATGTTTGTGTGAAATATGTATGTAATGTAGTGTGTGCGTGTGTGTGTGTGCAATGCAATGCAATGTAATGTAATGTAATGTGTGTGCGTAATGTGTTTATGTTTCAAATTTATGTATGCAATATAATTATGTATAATATATAATTTGTCATATGATAATATTAATATATATTATATAATAAATTATATTAACATATAATATATAATATATATAATAAATAGCCTGCAAGATAGGGACTGCCCGACCCTAAATGAACTGATGGGATGGGACAGCCCGACCCTAATAATAACCGTCCCAATAGCCTTGTAGGGACGGCCCGTCCCTAAAATAAAGCTGTACTATCGCTGCTGCACCTCTGCTGCGTGGCAGGTACTTTCTCTGCATGGGACTGCCCGACCCAAAAAAAACCGACCCAAATTGATGTTAGGGGCGGCCCGACCCTGTCAGGGTCGCAGGCTTTAGGGACTGTGTAGCATGGACGGCCAACCGACCCAAAATGAGTTAGGGACGGTCAAAACTGATCCAAATCATCAGATATGTTGTAGTGAATAAACTCCTACGGCTAATGTAGAAACTTTTGCTCCATTCCCCACACGTAGGTCCATCTCTCCTCTTTATAACTTCTTAGTTACTTGTAGCCCCTACATATTGTTACATATGTGAGCACCACAACCGGTATCTAATACCCAAGAAGATGAAGTTGATATATTAACTTCAATAACGAAAATACGTGAAGCGGTAGCCGCACTAGCCGTCTTGTTGACCTTGTTGATCTTGGTTTTGAGCAACAAGTTGTCCTTACCATTGGTCATTTTCTTGATCATGTTCTTGATCTTGCTTGATCCATCATCCAGTAGAAGGGTGTTGTCGACAACTGTTGCCTCCGGTTCTCCTTGAACAATCTCGGTTGATGGATCCATCTGATATTTCTCTTCAATGAGATCCAACTCCTCGTTATATTTGAGAACGATTCTCAAATTATGTAACCACTTGAGGAAGTTAATTCTATTGTCATCCTCCTTCTCAAGGGGACGTGATTCCTTGTCGTATTTGAGAAAAATTCTCAAGTTTCGCATCCATTCGAGGAAACTCTTTCCACCGACTTTCTCCTTCTCAAGGAAAGATCGCAAACTTGTTGGATTGCTTAAAGTCATGTTCTACAAAACATGATGTAAAGTTTTGATTAGAATTTATTCAATTTCTTAAAGCTCCCACTATTTTCTAGCAATTCAATAATCCTCAAATATTGAATCTGGAACTTGTGTACCCCATTGAGACAAGATCCATATTTCGTATAGGCAAATAAAAAAGCTTTGACTTAAATTACCACTTATATTATTTAGGTAGGAACTTTAAAGTAATTTCAATTGCATCTCTATGCAACTCTTGTTTACTTATAGCACAAACATCTTATGCCTAGTGTATGGTCATATCGTGTGCCCACAGTGCAAACATTTTGCCTACTAGGATTAGGCATAACCATGTCCAAAAATCGGAAATCACTCTTTTTCGATTCTTATCGTCCCACAATGGTACAAACTCTCTATGCTTTGGCATACCCAAGTATGTTACAATCATTGGTGGATAAGTTTGGATGCATGGAAGACACGACTTTCACTAATTATTTCTATGGGGGGATTTTTAATTTGCATTGAACACAATTCATCATAGAAATTGAATTAAACACAAATATATATGGTATAATATAGTATGACCTTTTGTGTGTTTGCGGGTTCATGCAAAGACTCATAATTTATTAATAGATTATATCATAATCTTTGATATCTAAATATCGTTGATTATCATATAATCAAAATTTTCCTTTTATAAATTCATCATATGAATTATAAAATTCTTGGGATTATCTCATAATCCCCGTCGTAGCTCCAGGAGTTCGGCGCCGAACATAACGCTCGAAAATTCCTGCCGAAGCTCCGAGAATTAGCTTCTGATCAAAACAAGGCTGTTTTAGAAGGGGTGGAATTCTGCTGCTGATCCAGAAACGCTGCTACCAGTTGCTGCAGATCCAGAAAACGCTGCTACGGGCAACTGCATTGCTGCAGATCCAGAAAACGTTGCTACAATGCTGGAAGTTGCAGGATTTTGCTGAATTCGCTGCCGTAGGTGCTGAACTTTCTCCAAAACTTCGTAGAAAATTGCAAAAAATATTTTGCAAGTTGCGCGATTCACGGGTCGGCATAAATAAAATAAAAATTACAATTTGTACAATTCGCGGATCGGCATAAGCAAAAATAAAATATTATAACATGCAGGAGGGCACATACAAACACATACACATACACATGCATTCACATATAATTAAATATTATAGGTTATTGTATTATTTAATTAACACAAAATTAATCCATTATTAATTTATTTGCACGAAACTCTGATGTCACTGTTGGATCCCACGGCATGACACACAACATAAATAACAAAATATTACGCCGCGGTACATATCCACAATGATCCGTGCAACTAAATTAAACATCGAAGGAAGCATTTGTGTTTTATTTCCTCCGAATCACTCTTGATTCGGTGACGACAAAAACTGGCGGCGGCTCGGGATTGATCGCGTCTAGCTCCAAACGATGTTGTGCTCGTTGAAGGAAATACAATTTTGGATCAACGGTAAAAGTGTGTGTATAAGGACAAACAAACGTACGCGTTCATGAGAATTAATAAGTGTATAATGAGATTATACAAATTTCAATTCCCGAGGGTGTTCCGTTCAGACGAAAGCTTAGCTCCGCCTGAACAGAAGGGTACGAGTTCTTTGCTAAAAGGATTTTATTGAAGGACATATTTCTAGAGAGCATTCTGTTGGGACGGAAGCTTTGTTCCGTCTGAACGGAAGGTTACGAATAAGTATATTCCCAATCAGGCTGTTAGACAGAAGAAATTCCGTCTTGACGGAGCATAAGGTTCGTTGATTTTGTATATTATGATACACAAAGATATGCATATATGATATGCACTCTTCGATGTGTCCGCATACTATAGAGTATATATGATGTTTCTCTCTCCTCCAAGTGTGGAGTCCTATTGAAATCATTCTTGCAATTGTTGAAAGAGTGAAAAGATAGAGCGAGAGAAAAGAGGAGAAAAATAACTTTCACCATTAGAGAACGTAATCAAACGAGTCAAGCAAGTTCATGAAGGGAATTATCCCGTCCCTGGGCCCGCGCAGCGGATATGAAGACCCGGTGCGGTTCTCAAATTCTGAGATCACGCTTCGATATCGAGGGTACGATGCAAAGTAGGATAGACGATTACGTTGATCGCGCACGACGGGTTGATCGCTCGCATCCTTCTCTTCTTCGATGCCACGTTGGTGACTAGCACATACGTCCCATACCACACGTCTCCTACCGTCTTGACACGTCTCCGGTTGTCTTCGTGCGTCCCATGCCCACACGCTTCCACAGTCTTTCACTCCTTCGGTTTGATCACAACGAAGAGCCACATGTGTCACTCATCTACTCGTATCCACCGTGAGTCGTAGCACCTCAGTCGCGGATGCACCTGCCTAGACGATGCACCGGCGAACTTGCTTGATCGCGTTTGATTCTCTAATCCGAGAAAACTTCTTTTCTCTTTCTCATCGCACACATTCAATTATTGATGGTGTTCTTTCGAATGATCGTCTCAATTAGTCTAATCTGAATTAGATTCATGATTAACTCTTTAATTGACTTTGATTCACTTCGATTGATTTTGATTTGATCACTTTAGATCAGAGAGAAACATCCTATATATTCTACATAGGATAATGATGGGCCAAAATGTATGTATATCTACTATACATCTTTTCAAACAGAAGACTGCATACACCCTTTCAGTATTCTGTTGAAACGAAATTGTTAAATCATTCCAACCGACTTCAAACCTTCATGAAAGTCGTATATAATCTTATTATCTTTCTAACCCAATTTGTCCCAACCCAATTGGAGTTCGGATGCGAAAGTTATGACGGTTTTACTAACTGTATGTCAAACTGTCGCACCCTTTCGGTATTCCATTAAAACGACACTGATATATCGCTCAAATGAAATATATTTCTTCATGAAAGTTCTAGATAATCTCATTACCTATCCAACCCAATTTGAACCATTCAAATTGGAGTCGTTATCTGAAAGGTATGCCCATTGTACTAAAACTGTTTCTTATGCCCACGAACGCGTACGTTCGTTTGTCCTTCTACGTACCATTTTACCGTTGATCCAAAACTGTATTTCCCTCACTGCTATGTTTATTTATAGTAAAATAATATAGCTTTTACAGACGAAGGTTCGTTCGAACGCACATGGGTGTCCGTTCGAACGAACCATGTTCTGGTTCTGGATTTTGCCATTTTGATTCTTTTGCAATGTTTCAACAATTTATTTGATCTTGATAATTCATAGATGAGTCTAGGGATACCTAGGGCTTATATTTGATGGTTATGAGATATCCCAACTTGCGGAAGTCTTCGACGTCTTGATGTCTTCACTTGATCATGCGTTTCTATTTTCGTAATCTTCAACGTCTTGACTTCTTCATTGTCTTGATGGTCTTTATCTTTCATTTTAGGCATGTCTTCTTCCTTTATGCGTTTCGCCGTCTTTTGATCCTTTTTGTGGGTTGTACCTATATCTCTACAATTTGCACTAACACATGATGATTAGTAGTATCACCATTGTTTTGAGATAATCAAACCGTAGGAAATTTGAGTCAACAATACGTTTGTCTCCACAAACATCCAATGTACTACTAGGGACTACGTTTAGAATGACATCTTTTTTGATTCATAGTTTCATTATCAAAGTAACGTACTTTGATGATATGTATCCAATGTACCACTACGGACTACACCTTCACGACACATACACCTTGAGAATCGTGGGAGCAGCCGATCTGGGTTTATTTTATTTTTCTTTTCTTTTGAGGAAATTGAGATTTCCTCGGACTCCCACTGTATTTGCGTGTAAATCTAAACAACCCCATTTATCTACCTCTTTACTCGTAATTATTTACTTACAAATACCTTTGTTAATTAGCACAACATCTATTTTAAAAATGACAAGATTAAAAGTGACCATATAGTTACATATTTAAATAGTTACATATTTTTAATTAAGTTTAGAAATTCTGCATGTAAACCTATTCAACCGCCCCTCTCTAAGCCATCCCGGGACAACAACCTCTTCATGCAAAGTGTATCAATGGTGCTTGGACAACGGATGCTCTAGACACATGACGTGGAATAAGAACAAGTTCAAAACACTAAAGGCGTATAATAGAGGAGAAGTAAGCTTCGGAGCAAATCAGATGGGGAGAATCATCGGCGTCGGATCCATCGGCGCCGATAATTGGACATTTGAAAAGTTTTACTACGTTTTGGGTGTCAAGCACAACCTTATTAGCATAAGTCAATTGTGCGATGCCTATTATCAAGTGAAATTTAACCAAGCCCGATGTCACATTATCTGCAAATTAACCACGATAAAACAATCGTATGCATGGGAATGAGAGACGACAACCTCTACTACTTCGATCTCAACTCCTTTGCTCCCGACATCTACTGCCTAATTGCATCCGACTCAAGCTCGAAATTGTGGCACCGACGCCTAGGCCACATATATCCGGAGACAATCTACAGACACTCGAAGAAGGAGCTTATCAGAGGGCTACTATTGCACCACCTCAAACTAGAAGGGATATGTGACACATGCGAGAAAGCAAAACACACCAGATCTTCAAGCTTCAAATAGAAACTATCAGTCACAATACATCGACCCCTCGAGCTAATACATCTCGATCTTTTTGATAGATGAACTTCTAAAAATCATAATAAATAGAAAAATAAATGAAATTGAGTGCGATAAGATCCTAACCAAACTTGACACAATCAATATTAAGTGGGATATTTTTTTATGATTTTAAAAAATATAGAAAGAAGTTAAATCTATTTTACAAAACAAGACAAAAAGGAGAATTTTCATAGTAATTTAACCTAATTATCCAAATATTTTTTTATCTTTTCACTTTCTAATTAAACAGATAAATCCCCAAACGTGAAAAAATGCACAAACAGGTAAATAATGCAGAAATAATATTTTTAGATTTTTAAACATCACAAAAAAAACTTGTAATGCTTTTTTTTCATATAAATGCATAGCTAATAGGAAAAAATAAACAAAATTCTAGATAAATCTCTCAAAATTTCACACAATCAATCCGGACATAATAACAAATCTAACAAAATAAACAAAATTCAATTAAGATATAATAGTAATAGGTAATGACATATTTATATATAGGTCCCAAAAAAATTACAGAAAATTCCTAAACATGTGTTGGTACTTGCACTTTTGCCAACTGGCCTGGCGAAAGTGCATTTTTTTTTTCTATTTTAGAGTGAAAATAATTAGAAAAAAAATAAAAATATATTATTTTCCTATTTTGTCAGATGCTTGGTAAAAGTGAATTTTTTGTTTTCTTTTCAGATTAACGTGCAAAAATCATGATTAAACTATTTCGCCGGACTCTCCTGAGCTGTTTTTCACAAAATTTGATACTTGAAGTGTTATTCTTGCAAATTGGACTGTTTTGGATGCTATACATCAAAAAATTTCTAAAGGATAATCGTCACTTTAAAAGTTCCTACTAAATTAAACGAGTCAAATAATTGTTCAACCTTTTGTTACGTTTCGCATATATGAGGGCATCCATGCGGGGTTTGATATGGTGTCTCTCAAATTCAAAAAAACATTTTGATGAGGTGACGAGAAAATATTAAGTAAATTGATTAGTACTATTGATTAATTCAATTAGTGATTGCATTGACCGTTTAATTGAATTGACATGTCAATTATCATTTATTAATACTAACATATTATAAATTATTAATGTGTTAATTAAACTTATCAATTATCATTTAATTGAGTTAATTACAGATGTTAATCAATCTAGTTTGCCGTCTCATCGAGAATATTGGAATGAGTTTGGAAGGCCAAATATATTTTCCCTATGCATAACAATTGGGAGGTTTTAATTTATCTTGTGGTACAGAGGGAAGGGAACCATTAAATATGATATGCTTTCGAGTTAATGTCAAATCCATCAAAAACATTTAAGTGAACCATATTTTAGTTATTAATTAAAAGAAAAAATTAGATGTGACACAGGAAAACATTATTTTTCTAGGCTTGAATTGTTGCTAGCTAGCAAGATCCCTGTGTAAGGTATATCATACAGATGTAAAGTTTGACTTTGACCAGTATATAAGATTTTAGTTATTATTTTTTTGCATTTTCTCAGCACTTTGATGATTTTATTGTTAATAAAGTTTTAAATGTCGGCACAGTAACTTGTTTTAAAGACTAATGTTACTATTTCATGTAAATACACTATATATTATTTACTTTTGTTAGTGATAAAAAAATAAAGATTTGCCATGATTTTGCAATTAAATCTCTACGAAGCAAATAAATACTTCTGTTTCTTAAAATGTCATACAGTATAGAAGAGTACATAATTTTGGTTAGGTTGCTATCAATCATATGTGTGTTTGAGGACCGAAGAATCATAAATAACAATAATTGTGTTTTCCTTAGATTTTCTAACTTCACAAACTCCAATCTCTCTCTCTCTCTCTCTCTCTCTCTCTCTCTCTCTCTCTCTCTCAGAGCATTTACAACCTGCACCTCAATTATCTCCGTTTTCATGGAAAAGGAATTCTTCACATCTCACATTCTCTCATGCCTTATACCTCAGATTGCTCTATTTATCCTCTCTCTCTCTCTCTCTCTCTCTCTCAACCTTAAATGCCCTTTCCATTTTATTCTCCCTGCAATTCCCTCACATCTCACTCATACTACATATCTCTCAAGGAATATATTTATCCCTCTAGCACCTATGCTATTGACATCTCTCTCTCTACCTAGCTTGCATCTTTAATAGACCTTATATCACACAAATCATAAGCCACTCATGACCTAATCACTCAATTCCTTTCTTTCTTTCATCCTATTAATCCATCCATTTTCCTTCCTCTCTCTTTCACTACACTATTACACTGTCCCCTCCACTTCTCCACTCACCAAACCCTTTAATTAAATCTCCTTCGTCGAATCTCAATTTTCAAACCAAACCCTAAAATGGAGATCATACCAAATCTCTCTCTCCAAATAAGCCCCCCTCTTTGTACTTCTCACAGTACAGACTCCACTAGTAGTGCTAGTAGTAGTGAACTAAGCCAAGAACTAGGTGTTACCCCCATGGACCGAGTCAACGAACCGCTAACACTTAGCCTCGGTCTCGAGCCGGCTACGCCGGTTTCGGATACGGTGTTCGGACAGAACAACAAACAGCAATATCAGCACCACTATTCGCCGCAGATCTACGGTTTTAAGCGGAATTCGAGGCCTTCTAGTGGCGGAAATGGCAAGAGAAATGTTAGGGCTCCTAGGATGAGATGGACAACTACACTACATGCCCATTTTGTTCATGCTGTGGAGCTTCTTGGTGGACATGAAAGTATGTATATATGTGCCCTAATTTCTCATATTCTATTTTGTAACAAAATATGTATGTTTGTATAGGGGCAACACCAAAATCAGTATTGGAGTTGATGAATGTAAAGGATCTAACACTAGCTCATGTGAAAAGTCATTTACAAGTAAAAATAATATTTCGTTTACACTTATTTATTTTCAATATATTTTTTTCTTTACCTTTTCAAAATTTGTACTATTCTATAAACTATTATATCTTATATTTTTATTCAGTTTCCATTGACCTAATTTTCTTTTAAATTGGATCGTTTTGCTGCAGATGTATAGAACTGTGAAGAGCACTGACAAATGTGGAGGTACAAACCTCTCTCTCTCTCTCTCTCTCTCTCTCTCTCTCTCTCTCTCTCTCTCTCTCTCTCTCTCTCTCTCACACACACACACACACACACACACACACTAGATGTGTTTGTGTGGAAGAAACTTTTACCATTGGTCGAGATGCTTAGAAAACTGGCTAAGAATTTAGGTCTATCTGCTCTGTGTGTGTGTGTTGTGTGTGGTGCCATGATGCCATGTCTTTCTCACTAGAATTATTAGTTATATGTTTCACAAAGACACTACAGTTTGTAACTTAGTGGCCATGAAAATGAAACAATATTTAAATATGGTATATTATATATTCGCAGGTCAAGGCCAGAAAGATATGGGCTTCAATCAAATGGAGACTGGATACATGGCACCACCACTCTCTGACAATTCTGGATCCATTAGCCCTCCTTCGGTCTACAATGCTCTCTGTACACCAAGTCTGCCTACTCCACTCTCACCCCTAGCTAAATCACCAAGGTGTGTTTAATACTCTGGTAAAATAAAGAAAATGTGTCTTTTAATTTTGGAATTTGAGCATATGAATTGATTTGATTGCAAAGAAAAGACATATGATTTTATTAACCGTTAGAAATTCTTGTTCATGTCCATAATAGCTCGAATTAGAAATTAGAAAGCATCAAGTTATTTTGAAAGGGAAATGTTGTTTTCATATCTGAACACCATTTAATTGGGCTCTTTGACCATAATATTTAATTTCTTCACTGCCCCATATATGAAACACAAAGTTTTGAAAAGAAGTTCTTCACTGACCCATAAAATATTTTTGTGATTATTGAAAAGAAGTTCGAAATATTAGCTAATGTTGTCTCTATTTTTATCTTTTTTTGAAAAAATATATATAGCAAACTTTTGTTTTATTATCTCAAAACCATTTTGTAAAACACAAAGTTTAACCTACAAAAAAAAGTAGACTTAAAGGAAGTTTTACTGAACATAAACAGACTAGACATATAAGGACAAATTGGAGCAGTATATATGCACATGATTTTGATAAATGAAATTATGATAAATAACATTTTCCTCGTGTAACCAATCATGCATGTGTCTATATGTAATAAACAACATAGTAAACTTTACATAGTACTAATTAAACTACTCATGATAATTTGATGAAATTGAAAAAACCTCAGTGATCAAATTATATTTTTTTATTCTTCACAATTTTCACAATAATTTGGTAATTGATGATCTCAAATACAACCCCTCAAGTTAAAATGTTTCACACATAAAGTATATATATACATAGTTCAAACTTTGTGAGATATACAAAATGAACTAATTTTTTTACATTATTTTTATTTTATAATAATTTGGCTTTTGTTACATTGTTGAGTTGTTTTTATATGATTAAATTATAGACCAATTGAAGTGCAATAAATATCTGAACCTGACATACATGCATTATCCCTGTCCTTCACAAATCAGAATGCACCATTTTTTGGTATCCGAAATACTACAAATGATAAATGACAAAGTGAGATATAATTTGAAGTCAAATTGCATCCATAATTTGCATTTTATTTTTCATGAAATCCTACTTTTCTATATATATTTTTTGGCAATTAACTCAAATAATTTGCATGCAGCATTCAAACTATATCAAACACAAAGATGCTTCCCTTCTTGACCTCTCATGGCTTCTTCACTAATGACAATGAGGTAATGCATTACAACATATTATTATCGTACATGTATCAGAATATTAATGATCTCTCAAAACAGGAATTAATTGACATTATAACAGGTTAATTAATTAAGAAAGTAAATAGATAATAATGACAATGACAAGATAAGAAAGAAATGAAGAAGTTTCTTGCACAAAGTTTAAGATAATAAATGGTTGTGTTATTGATCTGTGGTATATTAAATAAACTTCAATTTTCTTGGGAATATATATTTTGACCACCAATTAATTGGTCAGTGGTGCTGTTAATCTTTCTCGTTAATTAATCTTTCTAATAACAATAATATAGAGATAATGAAGATCTGTATATTTCTTCTGTCTTTGTGATAGGTATACGAAGAAAGGCATTCAAATGAGAGTCTTCAACGTGTACCGAATAATTTGATACCGGTACCGAGCCTAGCATCTCACTATGGTACCAGTCCTAGCATAAGATTAGGGTCGAATGTACCGAGCCTAGAGATAACACTAGGAAGACAAGATTGGCAAATGGAAGTGCCAAAGGAATCTTCAAATGAGCCAACTTTACTCAAATGTTAAATTAATTAGTGATAAATATCGTATTAGTTACTTTTCTAACCATTTCACTGGAAAATATGTATGAGATGTTGACTGGTTTCCCATATTAAGGAAATGAATTGCAAGAGAATTTTATTATGATTTATTTAAAAAAAAAAAGAGATAATTTTATGATGGCCAATTACAATACTCAAATTAGTTAATCACCAATTAAGAAAAGAGAATATTGTTTGCTGACCACCTCATCACAATTGGTTAAACAACAAATATTATATTAATATTTCTCAAACCAGTTTTTGTAAAATAGAGAGAGAAAATAAAAATGTTGATCAAATATATATTTTTGAAAATTAATATTGTATATTTTTTTAATAATAATTATATGTTTTTTATTTTTATATAATATTGTTAATGCCAATGGGCCCATAACCCAGTTGGTTCGGCGTGAGACACAAAAAATCATATGTTGTGAGAGATTGTGGGTTCGAGTTCCATTGTCACCAATGAATGAAGAAGCACCAAGACTTCTTTATTTACTCATTTTATAATATTGTTAATATGTTTTATCTTCAAAATCACGATTTTAATTTGTAGCATGTTTTCCGAATAAATTGTAAAAAAATAAATTAAACTTAGTCAACAAATATTTGTTTAATATTATTATATATATTTCTGCAAAATAATTATATATATTTTTATTATACATTTTTGGATAATATTATTAATATCTTAAAATTATTTTTAAAATTATGAGGGTTTTAAAATTCAATTTTTAGGAGAAAATGATTATCTTTAAAAGCATTACAAAAAATTAGTATTTTTTTTTTCTTAATATTCATTTTTTTTTTGTAATATCCAGAAAATTTAGGGTATTTTGAAAAATGACCTGCATTAATTTATACATTAATGTAAGAACTGATATGTTAGTACATACAGTAATAATACCTAGATTGACTCTTAAAAAGTTACTGTGAGAAAGTTCTTTGATGAAGGAAGGAGACAAGTAAATAGAGACAAAAGATTTCTGGATATTTGTGCAAAGAAACTTCTCAACTTCTCTGTGTCTGTTAATTACCTTTTTGAAAGAGTTTTATTCTCTTTGCTCTTATGAGCTTGTGTTATGAGTATTATCTCTGAATGTACCATTAAAAGGCTGCCATCTGTCAGAATTTTTTTTGTTTTATTTTTCATTTTTAGTGCATATATTTAAATTTTAGTTATTATTATATAATTTTACATGATAATTTTTTCAAAGAATATACACAAAAAATACAATATATATAGAACAATTTATTGCAATTTTAAATTTTTTAATCATGTTCATGCTCCATTTTTTGAAAGAAAATAAATAAATAAAAGAGACGACCAATACCAGTTATATAATTTGACTCGATCCTATTTCTTTTTCTGCTGTTTTGGCATACATGGTCTATTCGAAAATGTTTATGTACTAGCTGATATACTTGTAATTACGTGAAGTATTTAAAAAACTTATATTTTCATGCATATTTTTTTTTTGAGTTTATGCATATAATTTTTTATACGTATTAAAAAAATGATATTATTTCGTTATGTCATGACTAACGAAGAGTCTAATCGAACGAATGTATAATAAAGAAATAGGCCCATAAGAGAACATTTATAGGGCCTATTTAAGAGTTATACTTCAAAAACGCAGAAGTATCATGAGGATACGGGTATCCGATACGGATACGGATACGATACGGTTCGGATACGTTTCGGATACGCCACGTGGCGTATCCGATTATTTTAATATTTATTTTTTTCGGATACGGCGGGGATACGACAGGATACGTCTGGGATACGTTCATGATACGGCTGGGATACTCCATTTAGGATACTTCGGCCCATTATATATTTTGGCCCATAATATTCTTAAATAAATTATATAGGATACTTGTAGGATACTTCTAAATTAATTCTAGGATACTCCTAAAATAAATTTAGAATACTTTTATGATACTTGTATTATTATGTTGATTTTATTTATTGTCATAATATTTAAATTCAAAATATTATTTAATTTATTATTTATTTATTTATTATATATAATATAAATATATTAAAATAATAATTATATAGCCGTATTCGTATCCGTGATTTTTTGAAAATTGCCGTATCGCCGTATCCGTATCCGTGCAACATAGAGAGTAATTATATTATTATTATACTATTATACTATTATACTATTATATTATTATATTATACTATACTATATTTATTAAAAATATTCAAATGGGGGAGAGATTGACATGTGTCCATTTTTTTGATCTTGTGTTGTATCAAATTTTGTAGCTAATCGTATAACGAGTCAAAATGATGGACATGTAACGAGACACAACAATAGCCAATATTTTATGTTTCACTATTTTTTGTAGTCAATCATGTAACGAGTGACAATAATTGACAAATAAAATTTTGAAACACTTTTATTTTATGTTGCATCATTTTTGTAGACAATCATATAACGGTTGTAATAACCGAAAAATAATTTTAAAAACAATAGTAATTATTTATTTAATTTTAATATTCATTCATTATTTTTGCATGAAAAACTAAAATCAAATTATAATGAAATAAACTACAACAGTAAAAGAACACTTTGAAAATATTTAAAAAATAAAAAATCATTAAAATATAAAAAAAAATACATAAAAAAGAATGAAAATAAAACTAGCTGTTAACAAAACTTTTTTTCTACCAATAGTTCTATGTGAAAACTAACTGTTACTATTTTATGTTATTTTGTCATGAAAATATAATAAATAAATATTGAAATTATATAACACATAACATATAATAATTATTTTTTGAAATTATTATATGTTAAAAAATATTTATGAAATTTTGTAAAATTAATAAAAAAATAACGAAAAAACTCTTTCTTAATGATCAAATATGAAAATAGAAAGGTATTTTAGTCCAAAAAAGATATAACACCGTCCAAAGTTAGATTTAACCCCTATAGGGAGGTATTTGAAACAAAAAATTTGGTAAGAATGATTTTTTTGGAATAAGCAAAAAATAAGACTTTTTTTAATATTAAAAAAAAAAATTAAGGGCTTCTTCGAAAATTCCCCAAATATTTATTATGTAAAATTTATAAAGAACCATTAAAAAATATAAATTAGCTGGCAAAACCAAAAACAAAATGACCCGTTATTCCTTGATTTCAAACGGCATAGATTTGAGTCGTTACTTACATTTTACAAAATCAATATACTTCTCAAACCGAACACGTTCGTTAATATGACCATAATAAATTATTTTATAAAATGATTTCGTATACATACGATATATTAATGTAATTTATTGTTGATTACATGAAAAAATTACCTCCGACTTTATAACATTCTATATGAAATGTGTTCTTTTATTTTATATGTGAATACTTCATATTTTGAGATTTATTTAAAAATATTTCTTGATATTTGTTTTATTAATTCTTTAATAATTAAATAATTATATTATGATCCAGTCATAATTCCAACCAATTGGATATATTTTGACAATATATACAGTTATTAATACGAATGTCAAAATAATTCAAAAATCTAAACAAACTTCGATTAAATGGAGAAGACTCTTTGTCATCCATCAATTGATGTCAACGGTGAGGTGATTGAACTCATGACCTATGATTTTTTTTGAAGTAGAGCCTAGAGCACGAAACATGCTCTTTGTCTCATGAGCTATGATTTATTGTGTTATGCATTCAACAACTTTAGGTTTGACTTAATTGACACGAGACAAATATATTTAATGATTTTTTTAAATTATAGTTGTGAAATACTACTACTATTTGATATACATATTTTTCAAAGAAATATCGTACATCTACAAATATATTTTTAGAAGGTATAAACCAAACATGTACTTTATTTTGAAAAGATATATAAAACATGTAAAAAACATAACACGTGACCAAAAATGTATGGCATAAATTTAAAAATGTATGGTTTAGAATGTTAAATCATAAAAATGTTATATTTCAAAAATAGATGATGTAAATAAAATATTAACGTAAAAAAAAAATCGTACGGTAATAAACATTTCTCTAAATAAAATAAAAGAAAAAAATACACCGAAGCGGAGCGAGGGTAGCACCTAGTAAAATGTAAATCATAAAAAACAATGGAGGAATGGCCAGTATCTCCATGTATGCTAGGTTTTCCACATTTTTGTAACCCGATTCCGACTCGTAATGAATTAGTGTGCGGATTCGGATCGGCTACGGAAGTAGATTTGTACCCGCAGGGATTATGCGGAACCCCAAAAATATCCTAAAAATATTCGAAAGTATTCTATGAATTGAATATTTTTGATGTTTTTGAAGGAAATACAGTTATAGATCATCTGATAGATTGTACACATGAGGATAGATGAACGTACATGTTCGTCGAAACGATTAGATGCATAATAAGATATGCAAATCTAACATAAATTATACAGTCCGTCATGATGCACTATTTGGTTTGTCATGACGTACCATAGAGTATTTCTGTGCAGATCAATTTGTGAGTATAACATCATGACGCACCGATTTGTGCATCATGACGGAGCCGCGTCATGACGGACTGGTTGGTCTGTCATGACGGATTATGATCCAAAATATGGATTGACAATTTTTTCTTAGATACTCATTAATCTGGTGATTCTAGATCTGAGAAATATAGTTCTTGTGAGACAAGAAAGGAGAAGTGATAAATTCCATTGCAGAGAAACTCAAGAAAGCTTATAGTGATTTGAGGGGAATCACACGTAACCGAGGGACGAAGCTCGCGGTGGATACGAGTAGAGAAATTAATTTTAGACATTAATTTTTACATTTATTAGAAAATTTTGATAATTAATATATTTTAAGATGTAAGACTTCACTTTTTGCATGTTTTGATTTTTTGGTATTTTTTCGTTTTAGACATCAATTTTGGAATTTATTAGAAAAATATGATAATTCAATTTTATGAAGGTGTTAGACTTCTCTTTTTGCATTTTTTTTCAAGTTTTTTGTACAAAAAAAATAGAAAGTCGCATATGTTAAGTCTTCACTTTTGGAGTTCTTTTGGGGAAAACATGAAAATTAGGTATTTTGTTCGTTTCAGACATAAATTTGACATTTATTAGAAAAAATAGTATAATTTATGTTTTTGAAGGTGTTGGACTTTACTTTTTGCATACTTATCCAATTGTTTGAACAATAAAATAGAAATTCATATGTGTTAGTCTTTCACTTTGGAATGTTTTGAGGAAATCATGAAAATTAAGTATTTTGTTCGTTTTAGACTTGAGTTTTTGAATTTATTAGAAAAATATGACAATTGATATTTTTGAAGGTGTTAGACATCACTTGTATGCATTTTTTTCCAATTGTTTGAAAAAATAGATATTCATATGTGTTAGTCTTTCATTTTTAAGTTTTTTTTGAAAAAAACACGAAAATTAAGTATTTTGTTCGTTTTAGACATGAATTTTGGAATTTATTAGAAAAATATGATAATTGATATTTTTGAAGGTTTTAGACTTCAGTTTTTTCAACTTTTTTTTAACAAAAAATTAGAAATTCGCATATGTTAGTCTTCAATTTTGTAGTACTATTGAGGAAAACATGTAAATTATTTTTGAGAAATTTTTTCTTAAAAATGCAAAAACTGAAGTCTAACACCTTATATTCTAGACTCCATAATTGAAGACTAACACGCACAATTTTCAATTTTTTAAAAAATTTCTTAAAAATGCAAAAACTGAAGTCTAACACCTTCAAAATATTCAATTAAGATATTTTTTTTTTAAAATGTTCAAATTGAAGTATAACACAAGCAAAATACTCAATTTTCATTTCGTACTCAAAATACTCCGTAATTGAAGACTTACACACACAAACTTCAATTTATTCAAAAATTTCTTAAAAATGCTAAAACTGTAGTCTAACACCTTCAAAATGTTCAATTAAGATATTTTTTTAAAAAAATATTCAAATTGAAGTATAACACAAGCAAAATACTCAATTTTCATTTAGTACTCAAAATACTCCGTAATTGAAGCCTAACACACAAAAATTTCAATTTTTTCAAACATTTCATAAAAATGCAAAAACAGAAGTCTAACACCTTATAAAAACTGAATTAAGATATTTTTAAAAAATATGTTACAATTGAAGTGTAACACAAGCAAAATACTCAATTTTCAAGTCGTACTCAAAATACTCGGTAATTGAAGACTAACACACACAAATTTCTATATTTTCAAAAATTTCTCAAAAATGCAAAAATTGAAGTCTACCACTTTCAGAAAATCGAATTAAGATATTTTTTAAAAATATGCTAAAATTGAAGTGTAACACAAGCAAAATACTCATTTTTCATGTCGTACTCAAAATACTCAGTAATTGAAGACTAACACACACAAATTTCATTTTTTTCAAAAATTTCATAAAAATGCAAAAACTGAAGTATAACACCGTAAAAAAATTCAATCAAAATATTTTTTAAAAAAATATTAAAATTGAAGTATAACACAAGCAAAAAACTAAATTTTCAAGTCGTACTGAATATACTACGTAATTGAAGACTAACACACACAAATTTCAATTTTTTCAAAACTTTATTAAAAATGTAAAACCAAAATTCTAACAGCTTACAAAAATTGAATTAAGATATTTTTTAAAAATATGTTAAAATTGAAGTGTAACACAAGCAAAATATTCGATTTTCATGTCGTACTCAAAATACTCCAGAATTGAAAACTAACACGCACAAATTTCAATTTTTTCCTAAAATTTATTAAAAATGCAAAAACAGAAGTCTAACAGCTTCCAAAAATTCGATCAAGATATTTTTTAAAAAAAATGTTAAAATTGATGTATAACACAAGAAAAATACTAAATTTTCAAGTCGTACTCAAAATACTACGTAATTGAAGACTAACACGCACCAATTTCATTTTTTTTCAAATATTTCTTAAAAATGCAAAAACTGAAGTTTAACACCTTCAAAATATTCAAATAAGATATTTTAAAAAAAATGTTCAGATTGAAGTATAACACAAGCAAAATACTCAATTTTCATGTCGTCCTCAAAATACTTCGTAATGAAAGACTAACACACACAAATTTCAATTTGTTTTCAAAAATTTCTGAAAAATGCAAAAAGAGAGGTCTAACACCTTCAAAAATTCAATTAACATATTTTTTTCAAATTTTTTAAAAATGAAATGTAGCATTAGCAATATACTCAATTTTCATGTCGTACTCAAGATACTCCATAAATGAAGACTAACACAAACAAATTTCAATTTTTTCAAACATTTCTTAAAAATGCAAAAACTGAAGTCTAACACGTTCAAAATATTCAATTAAGATATTTTTTTTAAAAATGTTCAAATTGAAGTATAACACAAGCAAAATACTCAATTTTCATTTCGTACTCAAAATACTCCGTAATAGAAGACTTGCACACACAAATTTCAATTTTTCAAAAATTTCTTAAAAATGCCAAAACTGAAGTATAACACCTTCAAAAAATTCAATTAATTCGTTTTTTAAAAAAATGTTAAAATTGAAGTGTAACACAAGCAAAATATTCAATTTTCATGTCGTACTCAAAATAATACATAATTGAAGACTAACACGCACAAATTTTAATTTTTTCATCAATTTCTTAAAAATGCAAAAGCTAAAGTATGACACCTTCAGAAAATTGAATTAAGATATTTTTTCAAAATATGCTAAAATTGAAGTGTAACACAAGCAAAATACCCATTTTTCATGTCGTACTCAAAATACTCCGTAATTGAAGACTGACACGCACAAATTTCAATTTTTTCAAAAATTTCTTAAAAATGCTAAAACAGAAGTCTAACACCTTCAAAAATTTCAAGTAAGATATTTTTTTAAAATATGTTAAAATTGAAATGTAACACAAGCAAAATACTCCATTTTATTGTCGTACTCAAGATACTCCATAATTGAAGACTAACGCACACAAATTTCAATATTTTAAAACATTTCTTAAAAATGCAAAAACTGAAGTCTAACACCTTCAAAATATTCAATTAAGATATATTTTTTAAAAATATTCAAATTGTCGTATAACATAAGCAAAGCACTCAATTTTCATTTCTTACTCAAAATACTACGTAATTGAATACTAACACACAAAAGTTTCATTTTTTTCAAAAATTTCATAAAAATGCAAAAACAGAAGTCTAACACCTTCAAAAAAATTCAATTATGATATATTTTTTAAAAATGTTAAAATTGAAGTGTAACAAAAGCGAAATATTCAATTTTCAAGTCGTACTCAAAGTACTCCATAATTGAAGATTAACACACACAAATTTCAATTTTTTTAAAAATTTCTTAAAAATGCAAAAACTGAAGTCTGACACCTTCTAAATATTCAATTAATATATTTTCTAAAAAAATGTTAAAATTGAAGTGCAGTACAAGCAAAATACTCAATTTTCATGTCGTACTCAAAATACTCCGTAATTGAAGACTAACACACACAAATTTCAATTTTTTCAAAAATTTCTTAATAACGCAGAAACAGAAGTCTAACACCTTAAAAAAAAAAAATTCAATTATGGTATTTTTTGGAAAAAATGTTAAAATTCAAGAGTAACACAAGCAAAATACTCAATTTTCAAGTCGTACTAAATCTACTCCATAATTGGAGACGACCACACACAAATTTCAATTTTTTAAACAATTTCTTAAAAATTAAAAAACTGAAGTCTAACACCTTCAAAATATTCAATTAAGATGTTTTTTAAAAAATTGTTCAAATTGAAGTATTACACAAGCAAAATACTCAATATTGATGTCGTACTCAAAATACTCCGTAAATGAAGATTAACACAAACAAATTTCAATTTTTTCAAAAATTTCTTAAAAATGCAAAAACTGAAGTCTAACACCTTCAAAATATTCAATTAAGATATTTTTTTTAAAAAATATTCAAATTGAAGTATAACACAAGCAAAATACTCAATTTTCATGTCGTACTCAAAATACTCCGTAATTGAAGACTAACACACACAAATTTCAATTTTTCAAAAATTTCTTAATAATGCAAAAATAGAAGTCTAACACCTTAAAAAAAAATACAATTATGGTATTTTTTGGAAAAAATGTTAAAATTCAAGAGTAACACAAGCAAAATACTCAATTTTCAAGTCGTACTAAATCTACTCCATAATTGGAGACAACCACACAAATTTCAATTTTTTAAAAAATTTCTTAAAAATTAAAAAACTGAAGTCTAACACCTGCAAAATATTCAATTAAGATGTTTTTTAAAAAATTGTTCAAATTGAAGTATTACACAAGCAAAATACTCAATTTTGATGTCGTACTCAAAATACTCCGTAATTGAAGACTAACACGCACAATTTTCAATTTATTCAAAAATTTCTTAAAAATGCAAATACTGAAGTCTAACACCTTCAAAATATTCAATTAAGATATTTTTTTTAAAAAATATTCAAATTGAAGTATAACACAAGCAAAATACTCAATTTTCATTTCTTACTCAAAATACTCCGTAATTGAAGACTAACCCACACAAATTTCAATTTTTTCAAACATTTCATAAAAATTGAAAAACTGAAGTCTAACACCTTATAAAAATTGAATTAAGATATTTTAAAAAAATATGTTACAATTGAAGTGTGACACAAGCAAAAGACTCAATTTTCATGTCGTA
Source organism: Luzula sylvatica (assembly GCA_946800325.1). Taxonomy (NCBI): domain Eukaryota; kingdom Viridiplantae; phylum Streptophyta; class Magnoliopsida; order Poales; family Juncaceae; genus Luzula; species Luzula sylvatica. The sequence goes on along the minus strand of OX326957.1, from coordinate 2,551,713 downwards.
CTCAAAATATGCCGTATTTGAAGACTAAGACACACAAATATCAATATATTCAAAAATTTCTTAAAAATTCAAAAACTGAAGTCTAATACCTTCAGAAAATTGAATTAAGATATTTTTTAAATATATGTAAAAATAGAAGTGTAACACAAGGAAAATACTCATTTTTCATGTCGTACTCAAAATGCTCCGTAATTGAAGACTAACACGCACAAATTTCATTTTTTTTCAAAAATTTCTTAAAAATGCAAAAACTGAAGTCTAACACCTTCAAAATATTCAATTAAGATATTTTTTTCAAAAAATATTCAAATTGAAGTATAACACAAGCAAAATACTCAATTTTCATTTCGTGCACAAAATAGTCCGTAATTGAAGGCTAACCCACAAAAATTTCAATTTTTTCAAACATTTCATAAAAATGCAAAAACTGAAGTCTAACACCTTATAAAAATTGAATTAAGATATTTTAAAAAAAATGTTACAATTGAAGTGTAACACAAGCAAAATACTCAATTTTCATGTCGTACTCAAAATACTCCGTATTTGAAGACTAACACACACAAATTTTAATATTTTCCAAATTTCTTAAAAATGTAAAAACTGAAGTCTAACACCTTCAGAAAATTGAATTAAGATATTTTTTAAAAATATGTTAAAATTAAAGTGTAACACAAGGAAAATACTCATTTTTCATGTCGTACTCAAAATGCTCCGTAATTGAAGACTAACACGCACCAATTTCATTTTTTTTCAAATATTTCTTAAAAATGCAAAAACTGAAGTCTAACACCTTCAAAATATTCAAATAAGATATTTTAAAAAAAAATGTTCAGATTGAAGTATAACACAAGCAAAATACTCAATTTTCATGTCGTCCTCAAAATACTTCGTAATGAAAGACTAACACACACAAATTTAAATTTGTTTTCAAAAATTTCTGAAAAATGCAAAAAGAGAAGTCTAACACCTCCAAAAATTCAATTAACATATTTTTTTCAAATTTTTTAAAAATGAAATGTAGCACTAGCAATATACTCAATTTTCATGTCGTACTCAAAATACTCCATAAATGAAGACTAACACAAACAAATTTCAATTTTTTCAAACATTTCTTAAAAATGCAAAAACTGAAGTCTAACACCTTCAAAATATTCAATTAAGATATTTTTTTTAAAAATGTTCAAATTGAAGTATAACACAAGCAAAATACTCAATTTTCATTTCGTACTCAAAATACTCCGTAATAGAAGACTTGCACACACAAATTTCAATTTTTCAAAAATTTCTTAAAAATGCCAAAACTGAAGTATAACACCTTCAAAAAATTCAATTAATTCGTTTTTTAAAAAAATGTTAAAATTGAAGTGTAACACAAGCAAAATATTCAATTTTCATGTCGTACTCAAAATAATACATAATTGAAGACTAACACGCACAAATTTTAATTTTTTCATCAATTTCTTAAAAATGCAAAAGCTAAAGTATGACACCTTCAGAAAATTGAATTAAGATATTTATTCAAAATATGCTAAAATTGAAGTGTAACACAAGCAAAATACCCATTTTTCATGTCGTACTCAAAATACTCCGTAATTGAAGACTGACACGCACAAATTTCAATTTTTTCAAAAATTTCTTAAAAATGCTAAAACAGAAGTCTAACACCTTCAAAAATTTCAAGTAAGATATTTTTTTAAAATATGTTAAAATTGAAATGTAACACAAGCAAAATACTCCATTTTATTGTCGTACTCAAGATACTCCATAATTGAAGACTAACGCACACAAATTTCAATATTTTAAAACATTTCTTAAAAATGCAAAAACTGAAGTCTAACACCTTCAAAATATTCAATTAAGATATATTTTTTAAAAATATTCAAATTGTCGTATAACATAAGCAAAGTACTCAATTTTCATTTCTTACTCAAAATACTACGTAATTGAATACTAACACACAAAAGTTTCAATTTTTTCAAAAATTTCATAAAAATGCAAAAACAGAAGTCTAACACCTTCAAAAAAATTCAATTTTGATATATTTTTTAAAAATGCTAAAATTGAAGTGTAACAAAAGCGAAATATTCAATTTTCAAGTCGTACTCAAAGTACTCCATAATTGAAGACTAACTCACATAAATTTCAATTTTTTTAAAAATTTCTTAAAAATGCAAAAACTGAAGTCTAACACCTTCTAAATATTCAATAAATATATTTTCTAAAAAAATGTTAAAATTGAAGTGCAGTACAAGAAAAATACTCAATTTTCATGTCGTACTCAAAATACTCCGTAATTGAAGACTAACACACACAAATTTCAATTTTTTCAAAAATTTCTTAATAACGCAAAAACAGAAGTCTAACACCTTAAAAAAAAATTCAATTATGGTATTTTTTGGAAAAAATGTTAAAATTCAAGAGTAACACAAGCAAAATACTCAATTTTCATGTCGTACTAAATCTACTCCATAATTGGAGACGACCACACACAAATTTCAATTTTTTAAAAAATTTCTTATAAATTAAAAAACTGAAGTCTAACACCTTCAAAATATTCAATTAAGATGTTTTTTAAAAAATTGTTCAAATTGAAGTATTACACAAGCAAAATACTCAATTTTGATTTCGTACTCAAAATACTCCGTAATTGAAGACTAACACGCACAATTTTCAATTTATTAAAAAATTTCTTAAAAATGCAAAAACTGAAGTCTAACACCTTCAAAATATTCAATTAAGATATTTTTTTTAAAAAATATTCAAATTGAAGTATAACACAAGCAAAATACTCAATTTTCATTTCGTACTCAAAATACTCCGTAATTGAAGACTAACCCACACAAATTTCAATTTTTTCAAACATTTCATAAAAATTGAAAAACTGAAGTCTAACACCTTATAAAAATTGAATTAAGATATTTTAAAAAAATATGTTACAATTGAAGTGTGACACAAGCAAAAGACTCAATTTTCATGTCGCACTCAAAATATTCTGTATTTGAAGACTAAGACACACAAATTTCAATATATTCAAAAATTTCTTAAAAATTCAAAAACTGAAGTCTAACACCTTCAGAAAATTGAATTAAGATATTTTTTAAAAATATGTATAAATTGAAGTGCATGTAACACAAGGAAAATACTCATTTTTCATGTCGTACTCAAAATGCTCCGTAATTGAAGACTAACCCACACAAATTTCAATTTTTTCAAACATTTCATAAAAATGCAAAAACTGAAGTCTAACACCTTATAAAAATTGAATTAAGATATTTTTAAAAAATATGTTACAATTGAAGTGTAAGACAAGCAAAATACTCAATTTTCATGTCGTACTCAAAATACTCTGTATTTGAAGACTAACAAACACAATTTTCAATATTTTCAAAAATTTCTTAAAAATGCAAAAACTGAAGTCTAACACCTTCAGAAAATTGAATTAAGATATTTTTTAAAAATATGCTTAAATTGAAGTGTAACACAAGGAAAATACTCATTTTTCATGTCGTACTCAAAATGCACCGTAATTGAAGACTAACACGCACAAATTTCATTTTTTTTCAAAAAATTCTTAAAAATGCAAAAACTAAAGTCTAACACCTTCAAAATATTCAATTAAGATATTTTTTAAAATTTTTTTTCAGATTGAAGTATGACACAAGTAAAAAACTCACTTTTCATGTCTTCATCAAAATACTTCGTAATGAAAGACTAACACACACAAATTTCAATTTGTTTTCATAAATTTCTTAAAAATGCAAAAAGAGAGGTCTAACACCTTCAAAAATTCAATTAACATATTTTTTTCAAATTTTTTAAAATTGAAATGTAACACTAGCTATATACTCAATTTTCATGTCGTACTCAAGATACTCCATAAATGAATACTAACACAAACAAATTTCAATTTTTTCAAAAATTTCTTAAAAATGCAAAAACTAAAGTCTAACACCTTCAAAATATTCAATTAAAATATATTTTTTTAAAATGTTCAAATTGAAGTATAACACAAGTAAAATACTCAATTTTCATTTCGAATTCAAAATACTCCGTAATAGAAGACTTACACACACAAATTTCAATTTTTTCAAAAATTTCTTAAAAATACCAAAACTGAAGTATAACACCTTCAAAAAATTTAATTAATACGTTTTTAAAAAAAATGTTAAAATTGAAGTGTAATACAAGCAAAAAACTCAATTTTCATGCCGTACTCAAAATACTCCATAATCGAAGACTAACACGCACAAATTTTAATTTTTTCATCAATTTTTTAAAAATGCAAAAGCTAAAGTATAACACCTTCAGAAAATTGAATTAAGATATTTTTTAAAAATATGCCAAAATTGAAGTGTAACACAAGAAAAATACTCAATTTTCATGTCGTACTCAAAAGACTCCGTAATTGAATACTACTACACACAAATTTCAATTTTTTCAAAAATTTCTTAAAAATGCAAAAACTGAAGTCTAACACCTTCAAAAAATTCAATTAATATATTTTTTAAACAAATGTTGAAATTGAAGTATAACACAAGGAAAATACTCAATTTTCGTGTCATACTCAAAATACTCCATAATTGAAGACTAACCCGCACAAATTTCAATTTTTTTAAAACATTCTTTAAAATGCAAAAAACAGAAGTCTAACACCTTCAAAAAATTCAATTTAGATATTTTTTTTTAAAAAATGATAAAATTGAAGTGTAACACAACCAAAATACTCAATTTTCATGTCGTACTCAAAATACTCCATAATTTAAGACTAATACGCACAATTTTCTATTTATTCAAAATACCGCAGAAATTTCAATTTTTTTAAAACATTCTTTAAAATGCAAAAAACAGAAGTCTAACACCTTCAAAAAATTTAATTTAGATATTTTTTTTTGAAAAATGATAAAATTGAAGTGTAACACCACCAAAATACTCAATTTTCATGTCGTACTCAAAATACTCCTTAATTTAAGACTAATACGCACAATTTTCTATTTATTCAAAATACTCCATAATTTCAATTTTTTTTAAAACATTCTTTAAAATGCAAAAAACAGAAGTCTAACACCTTCAAAAAATTCAATTTAGATATTTTTTTTTAAAAATGATAAAATTGAAGTGTAACACAATCAAAATACTCAATTTTCATGTCGTACTCAAAATACTCCATAATTTAAGACTAATACGCACAATTTTCTATTTATTCAAAAAGTTCTTAAAAATGCAAAAACTAAAGTCTAACACCTTCAAAATATTCAATTAAGATATTTTTAAAATTTTTTTAAAATTGAAGTGTAACACAAGCAAAATACAAATTTTTCATGTCTTACTTTAAATACTCCGTAATTGAAGACAAACACACACAAATTTCATTGTTTCTGAAATATTCTTAAAAATGTAACACCAGAAGTCCAACACCTTCTGAAAATTGAATGAAAATATTTTTTAAAAATATGCTAAAATTGAAGTGTAACACAAGGAAAATACTCAATTTTCATGTCGTATTCAAAATACTCCGTAATTGAAGAATAACACACACAAATTTCAATTTTTTTCTAAAATTTCTTAAAAATTCAAAAACTGAAGTCTAACACCTTCTAAACTTTCAATTAATATATATATTTTGAAAATGTTAAAATTGAAATGTAACACAAGCAAAATACTCAATTTTCATGTCGTACTCAAAATACTCCATAATTGAACACTAACATACACAAATTTCAATTTTTTAAAAAATTTCTTAAAAATGCAAAAACTGAAGTCTAACACCTTCCAAAAATTCAATCAAGATATTTTTTTAAATAATGTTAAAATTGAAGTGTAACACAAGCAAAATACTCAATTTTCATGTCGTACTCAAAATACTCCATAATTGAAGATTAACACGCACAAATTTTAATTTTTTAAAAAGTTTCTTAAAAATGTAAAAACTAAAGTATAACACATTCAAAAATTTAAATTAAGATATTTTGTTTATAAATATTAAAATTGAAGTGTAACACAACCGAAATACTCAATTTTCATGTCGTACTCAAAATACTCCATAATTGAAGACAAACACGCACAAATTTCATTTTTTTAAGAAATTTCTTAAAAATGCAAAAACAGAAGTCTAACACCTTCCAAAAATTCAATCAAGATTTTTTTAAAATAATGTTAAAATTGAAGTATAACACATGCAAAATACTAAATTTTCAAGTCATACTCAAAATACTCCGTAATTGAAGACTAACACACACAAATTTCAATATTTAAAAAATTTCTCAAAAATGCAAAAACTGAAGTATAACACCTTCAAAAAATTCAATTAAGATATTTTTTTAAAAAATGTTAAAATTGAAGTGTAACAAAAGGAAAACATTCAATTTTCATGTCGTACCCAAAATACTCCATAATTGAAGACTAACACGCACAAATTTAAATTTTTAAAAAAATTCCTTAAAAATGCAAAAACAGAAGTGTAAGACCTTCCAAAAATTCAATCAAGATATTTTTTAAAATAATGTCAAAATTGAAATGTAACACAAACAAAATACTCAATTTTCATGTCGTACTCAAAATACTCCGTAATTGAAGACTCACACACACAAATTTCAATATTTAAAAAATTTCTTAAAAATGCAAAAACTGAAGTATAACACCTTCAAAAAATTCAATTAAGATATTTTTTTTAAAAATGCTAAAATTGAAGTGTAACAAAAGCAAAACTTTCAATTTTCATGTCGTACCCAAAATACTCCATAATTGAAGACTAACACGCATAAATTTCAATTTTTTCAAAAATTTCTTCAAAATGAAAAAAACTGAAGTCTAACACCTTCCAAAAATTCAATTAAAATATTTTTATAAAAAATGTTCAAATTGAAGTATAACACAAGAAAAATACTCAATTTTCATGTCGTACTCAAAATAGTCTATAATTGAAGACTAACACACACAATTTCAATTTTTTTGAAATTTTCTTAAAAATGTAAAACCAGAAGTCCAACACCTTCAGAAAATTGAATGAAGATATTTTTTTAAGAATATGCAAAAATTTAAGTGTAACACAAGCAAAATACTCATTTTTCATGTCGTACTCAAAATACTCCGTAATTGAAAACTAACATGCACAAATTTCAATTTTTTCAAAGATTTCTTGAAAATGCAAAAACTGTAGTCTAACACATTCAAAATATTCAATTAAGATATTTTTTCAAAAAATGTTCAATTGAAGTATAACAGAAGCAAAATACTCAATTTTCATGTCGTACTCAAATTACTCCGTAATTGAATAGTAACACACACAAATTTCCATTTTCTTCTAAAATTTCATAAAAATGCAAAAACAGAAGTCTAACACCTTCTAAAATTTCAATTATGATATTTTTTAAAAAAATGTTAAAATTGAAATGCAACACAAGCAAAATACTCAATTTTCATGTCGTACTCAAAATACTCCATAATTGAAGAGTAACCCACACAAATTTCAATTTTTTAAATAAATTCATAAAAATGGAAAAAAACAGAAGTCTAACACCTTCAAAAAATTCAATTCAGATTGTTTTTTAAAAAATGATAAAATTGAAGTGTAACAGAAGTAAAATACTCAATTTTCATGTCGTACTCAAAATACTCCATAATTGAAGACTAACACGCACAAATTTCTATTTATTCAAAAATTTCTTAAAAATGCTAAAACTAAAGACTAACACCTTCGAAATATTCAATTAGGATATTTTTAAAAAAATGTTAAAATTGAAGTGTAACACAAGCAAAATTCTAAACTTTCATGTCGTACTCCCAAGACTCCGTAATTAAAGACCAACATAAACAAATTTCAATTTTTTTTGAAATTTTGTTAAAAATGTAAAACCAGAAGTCTAACACCTTCAGAAAATTGAATGAAGATATATTTTTAAAAATATGCTAAAATTGAAGTGTAACACAAGCAAAATACTCATTTTTCATGTCGTACTCAAAATACTCCGTAATTGAAGACTAACACGCACAAATTTCAATTTTTTCAAAAGTTTCTTGAAAATGCAAAAACTGAAGTCTAACACCTTCAAGATATCCAATTAGGATATTTTTTTAAAAAAAATTCAAATTGAAGTATGACAGAAGCAAAGTACTCAATTTCCATGTACTACTCAAATTACTCCGTAATTGAATAATAACACACACAAATTTGAAGTTTTTTCTAAAATTTCTTAAAAATGTAAAAACCGATGTCTAACACCTTCTAAAATTTCAATTAAGATATTTTTTTAAAAATGTTAAAATTGAAGTGCAACACAAGGAAAATACTCAATTTTCATGTCGTACTAAAAATACTCCGTAATTGAAGACTAACACACACAAATTTCAATTTTTTCAAAAATTTCTTAATAACGCAAAAACAGAAGTCTAACTCCTTAAAAAAATTCAATTATGGTATTTTTTGAAAAAAATGTTAAAATTGAAGTGTAACACAAGCAAAATACTCAATTATCATGTCATACTCAATCTACTCCACAATTGAAGACTACCACACACAAATTTCAATTTTTTCAAAAATTTCTTAGGAATGAAAAAACTGAAGTCTAACACCTTCAAATATATTCAATTACGATGTTTTTTAAAAAAATGTTCAAATTGAAATATAAAACAAGCAAAATACTCAATTTTGATGCCGTACTCAAAATTCTCTGTAATTGAAGACAAACACACACAAATTTCGATTTTTTAAAAAATTTCTTATTAATGCATAAACAGAAGTCTAACACCTTCAAAAAATTCAATTATGGTATTTTTTGAAAACAATGTTAAAATCGATGTGTAACACAAGCAAAATACTCAATTTTCATGTCATACTCAATCTACTACATAATTGAAGACTACCACACACAAATTTCAATTTTTTCAAAAATTTCTTAGAAATGAAAAAACTGAAGTTTAACACCTTCAAAATATTCAATTAAGATGTTTTATCAAAAAAAATTCAAATTGATATATAAAACAAGCAAAAATACTCAATTTTGATGTCATACTCAAAATACTCCGTAATTGAAGACTAACAGGCACAAATTTCAATTTTTTCAAAAATTTCATAAAAATGCAAAAACTAAAGTCTAACACCTTCAAAATATTCAATTTCAATGTTTTTTTAAAAGTGGTACAATTGAAGTGTAACACAAGCAAAGTACTGAATTTTCAAGTCGTATTCAAAATACTCCATAATTGCAGATTAACACGCGCAAATTTTAATTTTTTCAAAAATTTCTTAGAAATGCAAAAACTGAAGTCTAACACCTCCCAAAAATTCAATCAAGACATTTTTAAAAAAATATTAAAATTGAAGTGTGACACAAGAAAAATACTCAATTTTAATATCGTACTCAAAATACTCCGTAATTGAAAACTAACACGCACAAATTTCAATTTTTTTTAAAATTTCTTAAAAATGCCAAAACTGAAGTCTAACACCTTCCACAAATTCTATCAAGATATTTTTAAAAAAAATGTCCAAATTTAAGTATAACACAAGCAAAATACTAAATTTTCAAGTCGTACTCAAAATACTCCGTAATTGAAGACTAACACACACAAATTTCAATTTTTCAAAACTTTCGTAAAAATGTAAAACCCGAAGTCTAACACCATATAAAAATAGAATTAAGATATTTTATTAAAATATGTTAAAATTTCTTAAAAATGCAAAAATTTAAGTCTAACACCTTCTAAATATTCAATTAAGATATTTTTAAAAAAAATGTTAAAATTGAATTGCAACACAAGAAAAATACTCAATTTTCATGTCGCACTCTAAATACTCCGTAATTGAAGACATCACACACAAATTTCAATTTTTTCAAAATTTTTTTAATAACACAAAAACCGAACACTAACACCTTAAAAAAAAATTCAATTATTGTATTTTTTGAAAAAAGATTAAAATTGAAGTGTAACACAAGCAAAATACTCAATTTTCAAGTCGTACTCAAAATACTACGTAATTGAAGACTAACCCACACAAATTTCAATTTTTTCAGAAATTTCTTAAAAATACAAAAACAGAAGTCTATCACCTTCAAAAAATTCAATTAAGACATTTTAAAAAAATATTAAAATTGAAGTGTAACAAAAGAAAAATACTCAATTTTCATGTCGTACTCAAAATACTCCGTAATTGAAAACTAACTCGCACAAATTTCAATTTTTTAAAAAATTTCTTAAAAATGCCAAAACTGAAGTCTAACACCTTCTACAAATTCTATCAAGATATTTTTTAAAAAAATGCCAAAATTTAAGTATAACACAAGCAAAATACTAAATTTTCAAGTCGTACTCGAAATACTCCATAATTGAAGACTAACGCACACAAATTTCAATATTTTCAAAAATTTCATAAAAATGCAAAAAACTGAAGTCTAACACCTTCAAAAAATCCAATTAAGATATTTTTAAAAAAAATGTTCAAATTGTAGTATAACACATGCCAAATACTCAATTTTCATTTCGTACTCAAAATACTCTATAATTCAAGACTAACATGCACACATTTCAATTTTTTCAAACATTTCATAAAAATGCTAAAACAGAAGACTAACACCTTAAAAAAATTCAATTGTGATATTTTTAAAAAAAATGTTAAAAACGAAGTGTAACAAATGAAAAATATTCAATTTTCATATCGTACTCAAAATACTCCAAAATTGAAGACTATAATGCGCACAAATTTCAGTTTTTTTTAAAATTTCTTAAAAATGCAAAAACTGAAGTCTAACACCTTCTAAATATTCAATTAAGATATTTTTTAAAAAAATGTTAAAATTGAATTGCAACAATAGAAAAATACTCAATTTTCATGTCGTACTCTAAATACTCCATAATTGAAGACATCACACACAAATTTCAATTTTTCAAAAATTTCTTAATAACACCAGAACCGAAGACTAACACCTTAAAAAAAAAAATTCAATTATTGTATTTTTTGAAAAAAATCATAAAATTGAAGTGTAACACAAGCAAAATACTCAATTTTCAAGTCGTACTCAAAATACTCCGTAATTGAAGACTAACCCACACAAATTTCAATTTTTTCAGAAATTTCTTAAAAATGCAAAAACAGAAGTCTAACACCTTCAAAAAATTCAATTAATATATATATTTTTTAAATGTTAAAATTGAAATGTAATACAAGCAAAATACTTAATTGTCATGTCGTACTTAAGATACTCCATAAATGAAGACTAACACGCACAAATTTCAATGTTTTCAAAAATTTCTTAAAAATGCATAAATTGAATAAATTTCAATTTTTATCAAAACATTTCATAAAAATGCAAAAATAGAAGTCTAACACCTTCAAAAAATTAAATTTAGATATTTTTTAAAAAATGTTAAAATTGAAATGTAACACAAGCAAAATACTCAATTTTCATGTCGTACTCAAGATACTCCATAATTGAAGACTAACACACCCAAATTTCAATTTTCACGCCGTACTCTAAATACTCCATAATTGAAGACTAACACGCACAAATTTCATTTTTTTCATCAATTTCTTAAAAATGCAAAAGCTAAAGTCTAACACCTTCAGAAAATTGAATTAAGATATTTATTAAAAATATGCTAAAATTGAAGTGTAACACAAGCAAAATACTCATTTTTCATGTCGTACTCAATATACTCCGAAATTGAAGACTAACATGAAGAAATTTGAATGTTTTCAAAAATTTTTGAAAAATGCAAAAAATAGAAGTCTAACACCTTCAAAATATTCAATTAAGATATTTTTTAAAAAAATGTTAAAATTCAAGTATAACACGTGCAAAATACTAAATTTTCATGTCATACTCAAAATACTCTGTAATTGAAGACTAACACACAAATTTCAATTTTTTTTCAAAAAATTTCTAAAAAATGCAAAAATAGAAGTCTAACACCTTCAAAATATTCAATTTAGATAGTTTTTTTAAAAATGTTAAAATTGAAATGTAACACAAGCGAAATACCCAATTTTCATGTCGTACTCAAGACACTCCATTAATAAAGACTAACACACACAAATTTCAATTTTTTCAAAAAATTCTTAAAAATGCAAAAACTGAAGTCTGACACCTTCAAAATATTCAATTAAAATATTTTTGTTGAAAATGTTCAAATTGAAGTATAACACAAGCAAAATACTTCGTAATTGAAGACTAACACATACAAATTTCAATTTTTTCAAAAATTTCTTAAAAATGCAAAAACTGAAGTCTAACAACTTCGAAAATTTCAATTTAGATATTTTTTTAAAAAATGTTAAAATTGAAGTGTAACAAAAGCAAAATATTCAATTTTCATGTCATACTCAAACTACTCCATAATTGAAGACTAAGACGCTCAAATTTCAATTTTTTTAAAAATTTCTTTAAAATGCAAAAACTGAAGTCTAACACCTCCGAAAAATTCAATTAAGATATTTTTTAAAAATGTTAAAATTGAAGTGTGGCACAAACAAATTACACAATTGTCATGTCGTACTCAAAATATTCCATAACTAAAGATTAAGACGCACAAATTATAATTGTTTCAAAAATTGCTTTAAAATGCAAAAAACTATTGTATAACACCTACAAAAAAATTCAATTAAGATATTTTTTTACAAAATGTTAAAATTGAAGTGTAACACAAGAAAAATACTTAATTTTCATGCCGTACTCAAAATACTCCATAATGGAAGACTAACACGCACAAATTTTAATTTTTTTAGAACTTTCTTAAAAATTCAAAAATTAAAGTATATCACCTTCAAAAAATTCAATGAAGATATTTTTTTTAAAAATGTTAAAATTGAAGTGTAACACAAGAAAATCAATTTTCATGTCGTCCTCAAAATACTCCATAATTGAAGACTTACACGCAAAAATTTGAATTTTTTCAAAAATTTCTTAAAATTGTAAAAACTGAAGTCTAACACCTTCCAGTAATTCAATCAAGATATTTAAAAAAAATGTTAAAATAGAAGTATAACACAACAAAAAAACTAAATTTTCAAGTCGTACTCAAAATACTCCGTAATTGAAGGCTAACACACACAAATTTCAATTTTTTCAAAACTTTCATAAAAATGTAAAACCAGAAATCAAACACCTTATAAAAATTGAATTAAGATATTTTCTAAAAATATGTTCAAATTGAAGTGTAACACAAGAAAAATATTCAATTTTCATGTCGTACTCAAAATATTGCGTAATTGTAGACTAACACGCACAAATTTTAAAATTTTCAAAAATTTCATAAAAATGCAAAAACTAATGTCTAACACCTTCAAAATATTCAATTAAGACATTTTTTAAAAAAATGTTAAAATTGAAATGTAACACAAGCAAAATACTCAATTTTCTTGTCGTACTCAAGATACTCCATAAATGAAGACTAACACACACAAATTTCAATTTTTTCAAAAATTTCTTAAAAATACAAAAACAGAAGTATAGCACCTTCAAAAATTTCAATTAAGATATTTTTTAAAAAAATGTTAAAATTGAAGTGTAACAAAAGCAAAATAATCAATTTTCATGTCGTACTCAAAATACTCCATAATTGAAGACTAACACGAACAAATTTCATTTTTTTTTTAAATTTCTTAAAAATGCAAAAACTGAAGTCTAACACCTTCGAAATATTCAATTAAGATATTTTTTTAAAAATGTTAAAATTGAAGTGTAGCACAAGCAAAGTACTCAAAATACCCCATAATTGAAGATTAACACGCACAAATTTTAATTTTTTGAAAAATTTCTTTAAAATGCAAAAACTTAAGTATAACACCTTCAAAATATTCAATTAAGATATTATTTTTTAAAATGTTGAAATGGAAGTGTAACACAAGCAAAATACTCAATTTTCATGTCGTAATCAAAATACTCCATAATTGAAGATTGACTCGCACAAATTTTAATTTTTTCAAAAAATTCTTAAAATATAAAAACTGAAGTCTAACACCTTCCAAAAATTCAATCAAGTTATTTTTTAAAAAAAATGTTGAAATGGAATTATAACACAAGCAAAATACTCAATTTTCATGTCGTACTCAAAATACTCCGTAATTGAAGACTAACCCTCACAAATGTCAATGTTTTCAAAAATTTCATAAAAATGCAAAAACAGAAGTCTAACACCTTAAAAAAATGCAATTAAGATATTTTTTTTTAAATGTTAAAATTGAAGTGTAACACAAGCAAAGTACTCAATTTTCATGTCGTACTCAAAATACTCCATAATTGAAGATTAACACGCACAAATTTTAATTTTTTAAAAAATTTCTTTGAAATGCAGAAACTAAAATATAACACCCTCAAAAATTCAATTAAGATATTTTTTTTAGATGTTAAAATAGACGTGTAACACAAGCAAAATACTCAATTTTCATGACGTATTAATAATACTCCATAAATGAAGACTAACACGCACAAATTTTAATTTTTTCAAAAATTTCTTAAAAATGGAAAATCTAAAGTATAACACCTTCAAAAAATTCAAAGAAGATATTTTTTTAACAAATGTTAAAATTGAAGTGTAACACAAGGAAAATACTAAATTTTCATGGCGTACTCAAAATACTCCGTAATTGATGACTTACACGCACAAATTTCATTTTTTTCAAAAATTTCTTAAAAATGTAAAACCTGAAGTCTAACACCTTCCAATAATTCAATCAAGATATTTAAAAAAAAAATGTTAAAATTGATGTATAACACAACAAAAATACTAAATTTTCAAGTCGTACTCAAAATACTCCGTAATTGAAGACTAACACATACAAATTTCAATTTTTTCTAAACTTTCATAAAAATGTAAAACCAGAAATCAAACACCTTATAAAAATTGAATTAAGATATTTTCTGAAAATATGTTCAAATTGAAGTGTAACACAAGAAAATATTCAATTTTCATGTCGTACTCAAAATACTGCGTAATTGTAGACTAACACGCACAAATTTTAAATTTTTCAAAAATTTCATAAAAATGCAAAAACTAATGTCTAACACCTTCAAAATATTCCATTAAGATATTTTTTAAAAAAATGTTAAAATAGAAATGTAACACAAGCAAAATACTCAATTTTCTTATCGTACTCAAGATACTCCATAAATGAAGACTAACAAACACAAATTTCAATTTTTTCAAAAATTTCTTAAAAATACAAAAACAGAAGTATAGCACCTTCAAAAATTTCAATTAAGATATTTTTAAAAAAAATGTTAAAATTAAATTGTAACAAAAGCAAAATATTCAATTTTCATGTTGTACTCAAAATACTCCATAATGGAAGACTAACACGAACAAATTTCATTTTTTTTTAAATATCTTAAAAATTGAAAAACTGATATCTAACACCTTCGAAATATGCAATTAAGATATTTTTTTTAAAATGTTAAAATTGAAGTGTAGCACAAGCAAAGTACTTAATTTTCTTGTCGTACTCAAAATACTCCATAATTAAAGATTAACACGCACAAATTTTAATTTTTTCAAAAATGTCTTTAAAATGTAAAAACTAAATTATAACAACTTCAAAAAATTTAATTAAGATATTTTTAAAAAAAATGTCGAAATGGAAGTGTGACACAAGCAAAATAATCAATTTTCATGTCGTAATCAAAATAGTCCATAATTGAAGATTAACACGCACAAATTTTAATTTTTTGAAAAATTTCTTAAAAATGTATAAACTGAAGTCTAACACCTTCCAAAAATTCAATCATGATATTTTTTTTAAAAAATGTAAAAATTGAAGTATAACACAAGAAAAATACTAAATTTTCAATTCGTTCTTAAAATACTCCGTAATTGAAGACTAACACACACAAATTTCAATTTTTTCAAAACTTTCTTAAAAATGTAGACCCAGAAGTCAAACACCTTATAAAAATTGAATTAAGATATTTTTTAAAAATATGTTAAAATTGAAGTGTAACACAAGAAAAATACACAATTTTCATGTCGTACTCAAAATACTCCGTAATTGAAGACTAACACACACAAATTTCAATATTTTCAAAAATTTCTTAAAAATGCAAAAACTAAAGTATAACACCTTCAAAAAATTCAATTAATATATATATTTTTTAAATGTTAAAATTGATGTGTAAGAAAAATAAAATATTCAATTTTCATGTCGTACTCAAAATATTCCATAATTGAAGATTAACAAGCACAAATTTCAATTTTTTCAAAATTTTTTTAGAAATGCAAAATCTAAAGTAAAACACCTTCAAAAAATTCAAAGAAGATATTTTTTTTAAAAATGTTGAAATGGAATAATAACACAAGCAAAATACTCAATTTTCATGTCGTACTCAAAATACTCCGTAATTGAAGAAAACCCACACAAATGTCGATGTTTTCAAAAATTTCTTAAAAATTCAAAAACAGAAGTCTAACACCTTCAAAAAATTCAATTAACATATTTTTTTAAAAATGATAAAATTGAACTGTAACACAAGCAAAGTACTCAATTTTCATGTCGTACTCAAAATACTCCATAATTGAAGATTAACATGCACAAATTTTAATTTTTTCAAAAATTTCTCTAAAATGCAAAAACAATAGTCCAACACCTTCAAAAAATTCAATTAAGATTTTTTTTTTAAATGTTCAAATTGACGTGTAACACAAGCAAAATACTCAATTTTCATGACGTACTAAAAATACTCAATAATTGAAGACTAACAAACAAAAGTTTTAATTTTTCAAAAATTTCTTATAAATGCAAAATCTAAAGTATAACACCTTCAAAAAATTCAATGAAGATATTTTTTAAAAAAATGTTAAAATTGAAGTGTAACACAAGCAAAATACTCAATTTTTATGTCGTACTCAAAATACTCCGTAATTGAAGACTTCCACGCACAAATTTTAATTTTTTCAAAAATTTCTTAAAAATGTAAAAACTGATGTCTAACACCTTCAAATTATTCAATTAAGATATTTTAAAAAAAAAAATTTTAATTGAAGTGTAACACAAGAAAAATAATCAATTTTCATGTCGTCCTCAAAATACTCCGTAATTGAAGACTAACACACACAAATTTCAATTTTTTCAAAAATTTCTTAACAATGCAAAAACTAAAGTATAACACCTTCAAAAAAACCAATTAAGAAATTTTTTTAAAAAAATGCTAAAATTGATGTGTAACACAAGCAAAATACTCAATTTTCATGTCGTACTCAAAATACTCCGTAATTGAAGACTAAAACACACAAATTTCAATTTTTTCAAAAATTTCATAAAAATGCAAAAACAAAAGTCTAACACCTACAAAAAATTCAATTAGTATATATATTTTTTAAATTTTAAAATTGAAGTGTAACAGAACGAAATACTCAATTTTCATGTCGTACTCAATATACTCCATAATTGAAGACTAACACGCACAAATTTCTATTTTTTCAAAAATTTCTCAAAAATGCAAAATCTAAAGTCTAACACCTTCAAAATATTCCATTAAGATATTTTTTTTTAAAATGTTAAAATTGAAGTGTAGCACAACCAAAATACTCAATTTTCATGACGTACTCAAAATAATCCTTAATTGAAGACTAACACACACAAATCTTCATTTTTTTCTAAAATTTCTTAACAATGCAAAAACAGAAGTCTAGCACCTTCAAAAAATTCAAGTAAGATATTTTTTTCAAAAATGTTAAAATTGAAGTGTAACACAAGAAAAATACTCAATTTTCATGTCGTATTCCGTAATTGAACACTAACACACGCAAATTTCAATTTTTTCAAAAATTTCTTACAAATGCAAAAACAAAAGGATATTTTTTGAAAAAATGTTAAAATTGATCAAGTGTAACAGAAGCAAAATACTCAATTTTCATGTCGTACTCAAAATACTCCATAATTGAAGACTAACACGCACAGAATTTATTTTTTTCAAATTTTTTTGAACAATGCAAAAACTAAAGTCTAACACCTTCGAAATATTCAATGAAGATATTTTTTTAAAAAATGTTAAAATTGAAGTGTAACATTCGCAAATTACTCAAATTTCATGTAGTACTCAAAATACTCTGTAATTGAAGAATACCATACACAAATTTCAATTTTTTTGAAAAATTTCATAAAAATTAAAAAACAGAAGTCTAACAACTTCCAAAAATTCAATTAAGATATATTTTTTTTAAATGATAAAATTGAAGTGTAACACAACAAAATACTCAATTTTCATGTCGTACTCAAAATACTCCATAATTGAAAACTAACACGCACAAATCGGTATTTTTTTCAAAAATGTCTTAAAAATGCTAAAACTAAAGTCTAACACCTTCAAAATATTCAATTAAGATTATTTTTTTAAAATGTTAAAATTGAAGTGTAACACAAGCAAAATACTTAATTTTCATGTCGTACTCAAAATACTCCTTAATTGAAGACTACACACACAAATTTCAATTTTTTTAAAAGTTTCGTAAAAATGCAAAATAAGAAGTATAACACCTTGGGAAAATTGAATTAAGATATTTTTTTTAAATATGCTAAAATTGAAGTCCACCAAATATGCTAAAATTGAAGTCTAACACCTTAAAAAAATTCTATTATGATATTTTACCTAAAAATGTTAAAATTGTAGTGTAACACAGCAAAATACTCAATTTTCACGTCGTGCTCAAAATACTCCATAATTGAAGACACACACAAATTTTTATTTTTTCAAAAATTTCTTAAAAATGCAAAAACTAAAGTCTAACACCTTCAAAATATTCAATTAAGATTTTTTTAAAAAGAAATGTTAAAATTGAAGTGTAACACAAGCAAAATACTAAATTTTCATGTCGTACTCAGAGTACTCCGTAATTGAAGACTAACACACACAAATTTCAATTCTTTCAAAAAATTCTCAAAAATGCAAAAAAGAAGGCTAACACCTTCAAAATATTCAATTAAGATATTTTAAAAAACAAATTTAAATAGAAGTGTTACACAACCAAAATACTCAATTTTCATGACGTACTCAAAATACTCCGTAATTGAAGACTAAGACACACAAATTTCATTTTTTCTAAAATTTCTTAACTATGCAAAAACAGAAGTCTAGCACCTTCAAAAAATTCAATTATGGTATTTTTTTCCAAAAATGTTAAAATTGAAGTGTAACACAAGCAAAATACTAAATTTTCATGTCGTACTGAAAATACTCCATAATTGAAGACTACAAACACAAATTTCAATTTTTTCAAAAATTTCTTAAAAATGCAAAAATTGAAGTATAACACAAGCAAAATACTCAATTTTCATTTCGTACTCAAAATACTCCGTAATTGAACACTAACACACACATATTTCAAATTTTTCAAAAATTTCTTAGAAATGCACAAACTAAAGACTAACACCTTCAAAATATTCAATTAAGGTATTTTTTTTAAAATATTCAAATTGATGTATAACAGAAAGAATATACTCAATTTTCATGTCGTACTCAAAATACTCCGTAATTGAAGACTAACACACACAAACTTCAATATTTTCAAAAATTTCTTCATAATGCAAAAAAAGAAGTCTAACACCTTCAAAAAAATACAATTATGGTATTTTTTTCAAAAAATGTTAAAAATGAAATGTAACACAAACAAAATAGTCAATTTTCATGTCGTACTCAAACTACTCCATAATTGAAGACTAACACACACAAATTTCAATTTTATCAAAAATTTCTCAAAAATGCAAAAAGAGAAGTCTAACACCTTAAAAAAATGCAATTAAGATATTTTTTAAAAACAATGTTAAAATTGAAGTGTACCACAAGCAAAATACTCAATTTTCATGTCGTACTCAAAATACTCCGTAATTGAAGACTAACACACACAAATTTCTATTTTTTAAAAAATTTATTAATAATGCAAAAACAGAAGTCTAGCACCTTCAAAAAATTCAATTATGGTATTTTTTCAAAAAATGTTAAAATTGAAGTGTAACACAAGCAAAATACTCAATTTTGATGTCGTACTCAAAATACCCCATAATTAAAGACTACAAACACAAATTTCAATTTTTTCAAAAATTTCTTAAAAATGCAAATACTGAAGTCTAACACCTTCAAAATATTCAATTAAGATATATTTTTTTAAAATGTTCAAATTGAAGTATAACACAAGCAAAATATTCAATTTGCATTTCGTACTCAAAATACTCCGTAATTGAACACTAACACACATATTTCAATTTTTTCAAAAATTTCTTAGAAATGCACACACTGAAGACTAACACCTTCAAAATATTCAATTAAGATATTTTTTTAAAAATGTTCAAATTCATGTATAACACAAAGAAAATACTCAATTTTCATGTCGTACTCAAAATACTCCGTAATTGAAGACGTACACACAAACTTCAATATTTTCAAAAATTTCTTGATAATGCTAAAACAGAAGTCTAACACCTTCAAAAAAATTCAATTATGGTATTTTTTTCAAAAAATTTTAAAAATGAAATGTAACACAAACAAAATACTCAATTTTCATGTCGTACTCAAACTACTCCATAATTGAAGACTAACACACACAAATTTCAATTTTATCAAAAAAATTTTAAAAATGCAAAAAGAGAAGTCTAACTCCTTAAAAAAATGCAATTAAGATATTTTTTTAAAAAAATGCTAAAATTGAAGTGTAACACAAGCAAAATACTCAATTTTCATGTCGTACTCAAAATACTCCGTAATCGAAGACTAACACGCACAAATTTCAATTTTTTAAAAAATTTCTTAATAATGCAAAAACAGAAGTCTAGCACCTTCAAAAAATTCAATTATGGTATTTTTTCAAAAAATGTTAAAATTGAAGTGTAACACAAACAAAATACTCAATTTTCATGTCGTACTCAAAATACTCCATAATTGAAGACTACACGCACAAATTTCAATTTTTTCAAAAGTTTCTTAAAAATTCAAAAAAGAAGAAGTCTAACACCTTCAAAAAATTCAATTTAGATATTTTTTTTAAATGTTAAAATTGAAGTATAACACAACAAAATACTCAATTTTCATGTCGTACTCAAAATACTCCATAATTGAAGAGTAACACGTACAAATTTCTATTTTTTTTTTAAATTTCTTAAAAATGCAAAAACGAAAGTCTAACACCTTCAAAATATTCAATTAAGATATTTTTAAAAAAAATGTTAAAATTGAAGTGTAACACAAGCAAAATACTATATTTTCATGTCGAACTCAAAATACTCCGTAATTGAAGACAAACACACACAACTTTCAATTTTTTCAAATATTTCTTAATAATGCAAAAACAGAAGTCTAGCACCTTCATAAAATTCAATTATGGTATTTTTTTTTTAAATGTTATATTGAAGTGTAACACAAGGAAAAAGCTAAATTTTCATTTCGTACTCAAAATACTCCATAATTGAAGTGTAACACACACAAATTTCAATTTTTTTCAATAATTTCATAAAAATGTAAAACAAGAAGTCTAACACATTAAAAAAATTCAATTAAGATCTATTTTTTTTAAATGTTAAAATTGAAGTGTAACACAACAAAATACTCAATTTTCATGCCGTACTCAAAATATTCCATAATTGAAGACTAACAAGAACAAATTTCTATTTTTTCAAAAATTTCTTAAAAATGCAAAAACTAATGTCTAACACCTACAATATATTCAATTAAGATATTTTTTAAAAAAATGTTAAAATTGAAGTGTAACACAAGCAAAATACTCAATTTTCATGTCGTACTCAAAATACTCCGTAATTGAAGACTAACACACACAAACTTCAATATTTTCAAACATTTCTTCATAATGCAAAAACAGAAGTCTAACACCTTCAAAAAAATTCAATTATGGTATTTTACTCAAAAAATGTTAAAAATGAAATGTAACACAAACAAAATACTCAATTTTCATGTCGTACTCAAACTACTACATAATTGAAGACTAACACACACAAATTTCAATTTTATCAAAAATTTCTCAAAAATGCAAAAAGAGAAGTCTAGCACCTTCAAAAAATGCAATTAAGATATTTTTTTAAAAAAATGTTAAAATTGAAGTGTAACACAAGCAAAATACTCAATTTTCATGTCGTACTCAAAATACTCCGTAATTGAAGACTAACACACACAAATTTCTATTTTTTAAAAAATTTATTAATAATCCAAAAACAGAAGTCTAGCACCTTCAAAAATTCAATTATGGTATTTTTTCAAAAAATGTTAAAATTGAAGTGTAACACAAGCGAAATACTCAATTTTGATGTCGTACTCAAAATACCCCATAATTGAAGACTATAAACACAAATTTCAATTTTTTCAAAAATTTCTTAAAAATGCAAAAACTGAAGTCTAACACCTTCAAAATATTCAATTAAGATATTTTTTTTAAAAATGTTCAAATTGAAGTATAACACAAGCAAAATCCTCAATTTGCATTTCGTACTCAAAATACTCCGTAATTGAACACTAACACACATATTTCAATTTTTTCAAAAATTTCTTAGAAATGCACACACTGACGACTAACACCTTCAAAATATTCAATTAAGATATTTTTTTAAAAATGTTCAAATTGATGTATAACACAAAGAAAATACTCAATTTTCATGTCGTACTAAAAATACTCCGTAATTGAAGACTAACACACATAAACTTCAATATTTTCAAACATTTCTTCATAATGCAAAAACAGAAGTCTAACACCTTCAAAAAAATTCAATTATGGTATTTTTTTCAAAAAATGTTAAAAATGAAATGTAACACAAACAAAATACTCAATTTTCATGTCGTACTCAAACTACTCCATAATTGAAGACTAACACACACAAATTTCAATTTTATCAAAAATTTCTCAAAAATGCAAAAAGAGAAGTCTAACACCTTCAAAAAATGCAATTAAGATATTTTTTAAAAAAAATGTTAAAATTGAAGTGTAACACAAGCAAAATACTCAATTTTCATGTCGTACTCAAAATACTCCGTAATTGAAGACTAACACACACAAATTTCTATTTTTTAAAAAATTTATTAATAATCCAAAAACAGAAGTCTAGCACCTTCAAAAATTCAATTATGGTATTTTTTAAAAAAATGTTAAAATTGAAGTGTAATACAAGCAAAATACTCAATTTTTATGTCGTACTCAAAATACCCCATAATTGAAGACTTTAAACACAAATTTCAATTTTTTCAAAAATTTCTTAAAAACGCAAAAACTGAAGTCTAACACCTTCAAAATATTCAATTGAGATATTTTTTTTAAAAATGTTTAAATTGAAGTATAACACAAGCAAAATACTCAATTTGCATTTCGTACTCAAAATACTCCGTAATTGAACACTAACACACATATTTCAATTTTTTCAAAAATTTCTTAGAAATGCACACACTGAAGACTAACACCTGCAAAATATTCAATTAAGATATTTTTATAAAAATGTTCAAATTCATGTATAACACAAAGAAAATACTCAATTTTCATGTCGTACTCAAAATACTCCGTAATTTAAGACTAACACACACAAATTTTAATTTTTTAAAAAATTTCTTAAAAATGCAAAAACAGAAGTCAACATCTTCAAAAAATTCAATTAAGATATTTTTAAAAAAAAATGTTAAAATTGAAGTGTAACAAATTTGTACTCAAAATACTCCAAAATTGAAGACTAACACGCACAAATTTCAATTTTTTCAAACATTTGTAATCAATGCAAAAACTAATGTATAACACCTTCAAACAATTCAATTAAGATTTTTTTTTTTAAAATGTTAAAATTGAAGTGTAACACAAGAAAAATACTTAATTTTCATGTCGTACTCAAAATACTCCGTAATTGAAGACTAACACACACAAACTTCAATATTTTCAAACATTTCTTCATAATGCAAAAACAGAAGTCTAACACCTTAAAAAAAAATTCAATTATGGTATTTTTTTCAAAAAATGTTAAAAATGAAATGTAACACAAACAAAATACTCAATTTTCATGTCGTACTCAAACTACTCCATAATTGAAGACTAACACACACAAATTTCAATTTTATCAAAAATTTCTCAAAAATGCAAAAAGAGAAGTCTAACACCTTCAAAAAATGCAATTAAGATATTTTTTAAAAAAAATGTTAAAATTGAAGTGTAACACAAGCAAAATACTCAATTTTCATGTCGTACTCAAAATACTCCGTAATTGAAGACTAACACACACAAATTTCTATTTTTTAAAAAAATTATTAATAATGCAAAAACAAAAGTCTAGCACCTTCAAAAAATTCAATTATGGTATTTTTTCAAAAAATGTTAAAATTTAAGTGTAACACAAGCAAAATACTCAATTTTGATGTCGTACTCAAAATACCCCATAATTGAAGACTACAAACACAAATTTCAATTTTTTCAAAAATTTCTTAAAAATGCAAAAACTGAAGTCTAACACCTTCACAATATTCAATTAGGATATTTTTTTAAAAAATGTTCAAATTGAAGTATAACACAAGCAAAATACTCAATTTGCATTTCGTACTCAAAATACTCCGTAATTGAACACTAACACACATATTTCAATTTTTTTAAAAATTTCTTAGAAATGCACACACTGACGACTAACACCTTCAAAATATTCAATTAAGATATTTTTTTAAAAATGTTCAAATTCATGTATAACACAAAGAAAATACTCAATTTTCATGTCGCACTCAAAATACTCCGTAATTGAGGACTAACACACACAAACTTCAATATTTTCAAAAATTTCTTCATAATGCTAAAACAGAAGTCTAACACCTTCAAAAAAATTCAATTATGGTATTTTTTTCAAAAAATGTTAAAAATGAAATGTAACACAAACAAAATACTCAATTTTCATGTCGTACTCAAACTACTCCCTAATTGAAGACTAACACACACAAATTTCAATTTTATCAAAAAAAAATTAAAAATGCAAAAAGAGAAGTCTAACACCTTCAAAAAATGCAATTAAGATATTTTTTTTTAAAAATGTTAAAATTGAAGTGTAACACAAGCAAAATACTCAATTTTCATGTCGTACTCAAAATACTCCGTAATTGAAGACTAACACGCACAAATTTCAATTTTTTAATAAATTTCTTAATAATGCAAAAACAGAAGTCTAGCACCTTCAAAAAATTCAATTATGGTATTTTTTCAAAAAATGTTAAAATTGAAGTGTAACACAAGCAAAATACTCAATTTTCATGTCGTACACAAAATACTCCATAATTGAAGACTACACGCACAAATTTCAATTTTTTCATAAGTTTCTTTATTATGCAAAAAAAAGAAGATTAACACCTTCAAAAAATTCAATTTAGATATTTTTTTTAAATGTTAAAATTGAAGTATAACACAACAAAATACTCAATTTTCATGTCGTACTCAAAATACTCCATAATTGAAGACTAACACGTACAAATTTCTATTTTTTTTTAATTTCTAAAAAATGCAAAAACTAAAGTCTAACACCTTCAAAATATTCAATTAAGATTTAAAAAAAAAATGTTAAAATTGAAGTGTAACACAAGAAAAATGCTAAATTTTCATGTCGTACTCAAAATACTCCATAATTGAAGTGTAACACACACAAATTTCAATTTTTTTCAATAATTTCATAAAAATGTAAAACAAGAAGTCTAACACCTTCAATTAAGATCTATTTTTTTTAAATGTTAAAATTCAATTAAGATCTATTTTTTTTAAATGTTAAAATTGAAGTGTAACACAAGCAAAATACTCAATTTTCATGTCGTACTCAAAATACTCCATAATTGAAGACTACAAACACAAATTTCAATTTTTTCAAAAATTTCTTAAAAATGCAAAAACGGAAGTCTAACACCTTCAAAATATTGAATTAAGATATTTTTTTCAAAAATGTTCAAATTGAAGTATAACACAAGCAAAATACTCAATTTTCATTTCGTACTCAAAATACTCCGTAATTGAACACTAACACACACATATTTCAAATTTTTCAAAAATTTCTTAGAAATGCACAAACTGAAGACTAACACCTTCAAAATATTCAATTAAGATATTTTTTTAAAAATGTTCAAATTGATGTATAACACAATGAAAATACTCAATTTTAATGTCGTACTCAAAATACTCCGTAATTGAAGACTAACACACACAAACTTCAATATTTTCAAAAATTTCTTCATAATGCTAAAATAGAAGTCTAACACATTCAAAAAAAAATTAATTATGGTATTTTTTTCAAAAAATGTTAAAAATGAAATGTAACGCAAACAAAATACTCAATTTTCATGTCCTACTCAAACTACTCCATAATTGAAGACTAACACACACAAATTTCAATTTTATCAAAAAAATTTTAAAAATGCAAAAAGAGAAGTCTAACACCTTCAAAAAATGCAATTAAGATATTTTTTCAAAAAAATGTTAACTTTGAAGTGTAACACAAGCAAAGTACTCAATTTCCATGTCGTACTCAAAATACTCCGTAATTGAAGACTAACACGCATAAATTTTAATTTTTTAAAAAATTTCTTAATAATGCAAAAACAGAAGTCTAGCACCTTCAAAAAATTCAATTATGGTATTTTTTCAAAAAATGTTAAAATTGAAGTGTAACACAAGCAAAATACTCAATTTTCATGTCGTACTCAAAATACTCCATAATTGAAGACTACACACACAAATTTCAATTTTTTCAAAAGTTTCTTAAAAATGCAAAAAAAAGAAGTCTAACACCATCAAAAAAATTCAATTTAGATATATTTTTTTAAATGTTAAAATTGAAGTATAACACAACAAAATACTCAATTTTCATGTCGTACTCAAAATACTCCATAATTGAAGACTAACACGTACAAATTTCTATTTTTTTTTAAATTTCTTAAAAATTAAAAAACTAAAGTCTAACAACTTCAAAATATTCAATTAAGATATTTAAAAAAAAATGTTAAAATTGAAGTGTAACACAAGCAAAATATTATATTTTCATGTCGAACTCAAAATACTCCGTAATTGAAGACAAACACACACAAATTTAAATTTTTTCAAAAATTTCTTAATAATGCAATAACAGAAGTCTAGCACCTTCATAAAATTCAATTATGGTATTTTTTTTTTAAATGTTATATTGAAGTGTAACACAAGGAAAATGCTAAATTTTCATGTCGTACTCAAAATACTCCATAATTGAAGTGTCACACACACAAATTTCAATTTTTTTCAATAATTTCATAAAAATGTAAAACAAGAAGTCTAACACCTTCAAAAAATTCAATTAAGATCTATTTTTTTTAAATGTTAAAATTGAAGTGTAACACAACAAAATACTCAATTTTCATGCCGTACTCAAAATACTCCGTAATTGAAGACTAACACACATAAATTTCATTTTTTTCTAAAATTTCTTAACAATGCAAAAACAGAAGTCTAGCACCTTCAAAAAATTCAATTATGGTATTTTTTTTCCAAAAATGTTAAAATTGAAGTGTAACACAAGCAAAATACTCAATTTTCATGTCGTACTCAAAAAACTCCATAATTGAAGACTACAAACACAAATTTTAATTTTTTCAAAAATTTCTTAAAAATGCAAAAACTGAAGTGTAACACCTTCAAAATATTGAATTAAGATATTTTTTTGAAAAATGTTCAAATTGAAGTATAACACAAGCAAAATACTCAATTTTCATTTCGTACTCAAAATACTCCGTAATTGAACACTAACACACACATATTTCAAATTTTTCAAAAACTTCTTAGAAATGCACAAACTGAAGACTAACACCTTCAAAATAGTCAATTAAGATATTTTTTTTTAAATGTTCAAATTGATGTATAACACAAAGAAAATACTCAATTTTCATGTCGTACTCAAAATACTCCGTAATTGAAGACTAACACACACAAACTTCAATATTTTCAAAAATTTCTTCATAATGCAAAAACAGAAGTCTAACACCTTCAAAAAAATTCAATTATGGTAGTTTTTTCAAAAAATGTTAAAAATGAAATGTAACACAAACAAAATACTCAATTTTCATGTCGTACTCAAACTACTCCATAATTGAAGACTAACACACACAAATTTCAATTTTATCAAAAATTTCTCAAAAATGCAAAAAGAGAAGTCTAACACCTTCAAAAAATGCAATTAAGATATTTTTTAAAAAGAATGTTAAAATTGAAGTGTAACACTAGCAAAATACTCAATTTTCATGTCGTACTCAAAATACTCCGTAATTGAAGTCTAACACACACAAATTTCTATTTTTTAAAAAATTAATTAATAATGCAAAAACCGAAGTCTAGCACCTTCAAAAAATTCAATTATGGTATTTTTTCAAAAAATGTTAAAATTGAAGTGTAACACAAGCAAAATACTCAATTTTGATGTCGTACTCAAAATACCCCATAATTGAAGACTACAAACACAAATTTCAATTTTTTCAAAAATTTCTTAAAAATGCAAAAACTGAAGACTAACACCCTTCAAAATATTCAATTAAGATATTTTTTTAAAAATGTTCAAATTGAAGTATAACACAAGCAAAATACTCAATTTGCATTTGGTACTCAAAATATTCCGTAATTGAACACTAACACACACATATTTCAAATTTTTCAAAACTTTCTTAGAACTGCACAAACTGAAGACTAACACCTTCAAAATAATCAATTAAGATATTTTTTTAAAAATGTTCAAATTGATGTATAACACAAAGAAAATACTCAATTTTCATGTCGTACTCAAAATACTCCGTAATTGAAGACTAACACACACAAACTTCAATATTTTCAAAAATTTCTTCATAATGAAAAAACAGAAGTCTAACACGTTCAAAAAAATTCAATTATGGTATTTTTTTTAAAAAATGTTAAAAATGAAATGTAACACAAACAAAATACTCAATTTTCATGTCGTACTCAAACTACTCCATAATTGAAGACTAACACACACAAATTTCAATTTTTTAAAAATGCAATTAAGATATTTTTTAAAAAAAATGTTAAAATTGAAGTGTAACACAAGCAAAATACTCAATTTTCATGTCGTACTCAAAATACTCCGTAATTGAAGACTACAAACACAAATTTCAATTTTTTCAAAAATTTCATAAAAATACAAAAACTGAAGTCTAACACCTTCAAAATATTCAATTAACATATTTTTTTTAAAAATGTTCAAATTGAAGTACAACACAAGCAAAATATTCAATTTTCATTTCGTACTCAAAATACTCCGTAATTGAACACTAACACACACATATTTCAATTTTTTCAAAAATTTCTTAGAAATGCACAAACTGAAGACTAACACCTTCAAATTATTCAATTAAGATATTTTGTTAAAAATGTTCAAATTGATGTATAACACAAAAAAATACTCAATTTTCATGTCATACTCAAAATACTCCGTAATTGAACACTAACACACACAAACTTCAATATTTTAAAAAATTTCTTAATAATGCAAAAACAGAAGTCTAGCACCTTCAAAAAATTCAATTATGGTATTTTTTCAAAAAATGTTAAAATTGAAATGCAACACAAGCAAAATACTCAATTTTCATGTCGTACTCAAAATACCCCATAATTGAAGACTACAAACACAAATTTCAATTTTTTCAAAAATTTCTTAAAAATGCAAAAACTGAAGTCTAACATCTTCAAAATATTCAATTAAGATATTTTTTTTAAAAATGTTCAAATTGAAGTATAACACAAGCAAAATACTCAATTTTCATTTCGTAGTCAAAATACTCCGTAATTGAACACTAACACACACATATTTCAATTTTTTTAAAAATTTCTTAGAAATGCACAAACTGAAGACTAACACCTTCAAAATATTCAATTAAGATATTTTTTTAAAAATGTTCAAATTGATGTATAACACAAAGAAAATACTCAATTTTCATGTCGTTCTCAAAATACTCCTTAATTGAAGACTAACACACACAAACTTCAATATTTTCAATAATTTCTTCATAATGCAAAAACAGAAGTTTAACACCTTCAACAAAATTCAATTATGGTATTTTTTTCAAAAAAATGTTAAAAATGAAATGTAACACAAACAAAATACTCAATTTTCATGTCGTACTCAAACTACTCCATAATTGAAGGCTAACACACACAAATTTCATTTTTATCAAAAATTTCTCAAAAATGCAAAAAGAGAAGTCTAGCACCTTCAAAAAATGCAATTAAGATATTTTTTTAAAAAAATGTTAAAATTGAAGTGTAACACAAGCAAAATATTCAATTTTCATGTCGTACTCAAAATACTCCGTAATTGAAGACTAACACACACAAATTTCTATTTTTTTAAAAATTTCTTAATAATGCAAAAACAGAAGTCTAGCACCTTCAAAAAATTCAATTATGGTATTTTTTCAAAAAATGTTAAAATTGAAGTGCAACACAAGCAAAATACTCAATTTTCATGTCGTACTCAAAATACCCCACAATTGAAGACTACAAACACAAATTTCAATTTTTTCAAAAATTTCTTAAAAATGCAAAAACTGAAGTCTAACACCTTCAAAATATTCAATTAAGATATGTTTTTAAAAAATGTTCAAATGAAAGTACAACACAAGCAAAATACTTAATTTTCATTTCGTACTCAAAATACTCCGTAATTGAACACTAACACACACATATTTCAATTTTTTCAAAAATTTCTTAGAAATGCACACACCGAAGACAAACACCTTCAAAATATTCAATTAAGATATTTTTTTACAAATGTTCAAATTTATGTATAACACAAAGAAAATACTCAATTTTCATGTCGTAATTGAAGACTAACACACACAAACTTCAATATTTTCAAAAATTTCTTCATAATGCTAAAACAGAAGTCTAACACCTTCAAAAAAAATTCAATTATGGTATTTTTTTCCAAAAATATTAAAAATGAAATGTAACACAAACAAAATACTCAATTTTCATGTCATACTCAAACTACTCCATAATTGAAGACTAACACACACAAATTTCAATTTTATCAAAAATTTCATAAAAATGCAAAAAGAGAAGTCTAGCACCTTCAAAAAATGCAATTAAGATATTTTTTTTAAAAAATGTTAAAATTGAAGTGTAACACAAGCAAAATACTCAATTTTCATGTCGTACTCAAAATACTCCGTAATTGGAGACTACAAACACAAATTTCAATTTTTTCAAAAATTTCTTAAAAATGCAAAAACTGAAGTCTAACACCTTCAAAATATTCATTTAAGATATTTTTTTAAAAAATGTTCAAATTGAAGTACAACACAAGCAAAATACTCAATTTTCATTTCGTAGTTAAAATACTCCGTAATTGAACACTAACACACACATATTTCAATTTTTTCAAAAATTTCTTAGAAATGCACAAACTGAAGACTAACACCTTCAAAATATTCAATTAAGATATTTTTTTAAAAATGTTCAAATTGATGTATAACACAAAGAAAATACTCAATTTTCATGTCGTACTCAAAATACTCCTTAATTGAAGACTAACATACACAAACTTCAATATTTTCAATAATTTCTTCATAATGCAAAAACAGAAGTCTAACACCTTCAAAAAAATTCAATTATGGTATTTTTTTCAAAAAAATGTTAAAAATGAAATGTAACACAAACAAAATACTCAATTTTCATGTCGTACTCAAACTACTCCATAATTGAAGGCTAACACACACAAATTTCATTTTTATCAAAAATTTCTCAAAAATGCAAAAAGAGAAGTCTAACACCTTCAAAAAATACAATTAAGATATTTTTTTTAAAAAATGTTAAAATTGAAGTGTAACACAAGCAAAATACTCAATTTTCATGTCGTACTCAAAATACTCCGTAATTGAAGACTAACACAAACAAATTTTTATTTATTTAAAAATTTCTTAATAATGCAAAAACAGAAGTCTAGCACCTTCAAAAAATTCAATTATGGTATTTTTTCAAAAAATGGTAAAATTGAAGTGTAACACAAGCTAAATACTCAATTTTCATGTCGTACTCAAAATACCCCATAGTTGAAAACTACAAACACAAATTTTAATTTTTTCAAAAATTTCTTAAAAATGCAAAAACTGAAGTCTAACACCTTCAAAATATTCAATTAAGATATTTTTGTATAAAATGTTCAAATTGAAGTATAACACCAGCAAAATACTCAATTTGCATTTCGTACTCAAAATACTCCGTAATTGAACACTAACACACACATATTTCAATTTTTTCAAAACTTTCTTAGAAATGCACACACCGAAGACTAACACCTTAAAAATATTCAATTAAGATATTTTTTTAAAAATGTTCAAATTTATGTATAACACAATGAAAATACTCAATTTTCATGTCGTAATTGAAGACTAACACACACAAACTTCAATATTTTCAAAAATTTCTTCATAATGCAAAAACAGAAGTCTAACACCTTCAAAAAAAATTAAATTATGGTATTTTTTTCAAAAAATGTTAAAAATGAAATGTAACACAAACAAAATACTCAAATTTCATGTCGTACTCAAACTACTCCATAATTGAAGACTAACACACACAAATATCAATTTTATCAAAAATTTCTCAAAAATGCAAAAAGAGAAGTCTAACACCTTCAAAAAATGCAATTAAGATATTTTTTTTAAAAAAATGTCAAAATTGAAGTGTAACACAAGCAAAATACTCAATTTTCATGTCGTACTCAAAATACTCCGTAATTGAAGACTAACACACACAAATTTCTATTTTTTAAAAAATTTCTTAATAATGCAAAAACAGAAATCTAGCACCTTCAAAAAATTCAATTATGGTATTTTTTCAAAAAATGTTAAAATTGAAGTGTAACACAAGCAAAATACTCAATTTTCATTTCGTACTCAAAATACTCCGTAATTGAACACTAACACACACATATTTCAAATTTTTCAAAAATTTCTTAGAAATGCACAAACTGAAGACTAACACCTTCAAAATATTCAATGAAGATATTTTTTTTAAAATGTTAAAATTGATGTATAACACAAGGAAAATACTCAATTTTCATGTCGTAATTGAAGACTAACACACACAAACTTCAATATTTTCAAAAATTTCTTCATAATGCTAAAACAGAAGTCTAACACCTTCAAAAAAATTCAATTATGGTATTTTTTTCAAAAAATGTAAAAAATGAAATGTAACACAAACAAAACACTCAATTTTCATGTCGTACTCAAACTACTCCATAATTGAAGACTAACACACACAAATTTCTATTTTTTAAAAAATTTCTTAATAATGCAAAAACAGAAGTCTAGCACCTTCAAAAAAATTCAATTATGGTATTTTTTCAAAAAATGTTAAAATTGAAGTGTAACACAAGCAAAATACTCAATTTTCATGTCGTACTCAAAATACCCCATAATTGAAGACTACGAACACAAATTTCAATTTTTTCAAAAATTTCTTAAAAATGCAAAAACCGAAGTCTAACACCTTCAAAATATTCAATTAAGATATTTTTTTAAAAAATGTTCAAATTGAAGTATAACACAAGCAAATACTCAATTTGCATTTCGTACTCAAAATACTCCGTAATTGAACACTAACACACACATATTTCAATTTTTTCAAAAATTTCTTAGAAATGCACACACTGAAGACTAACACCTTCAAAATATTCAATTAAGATATTTTTTTAAAAATGTTCAAATTTATGTATAAGACAAAGAAAATACTCAATTTTCATATCGTAATTGAAGACTAACAAACACAAACTTTAATATTTTCAAAAATTTCTTAATAATGTAAAAACAGAAGTCTAACACCTTCCAAAAAATTCAATTATGGTATTTTTTTCAAAAAATGTTAAAAATGAAATGTAACACAAACAAAATACTCAATTTTCATGTCGTACTCAAACTACTCCATAATTGAAGACTAACACACACAAATTTCAATTTTATCAAAAATTTCTTAAAAATGCAAAAAGAGAAGTCTAACACCTTCAAAAATTGCAATTAAGATATTTTTTTAAAAAAATGTTAAAATTGAAGTGTAACACAAGCAAAATACTCAATTTTCACGTCGTACTCAAAATACTCCGTAATTGAAGACTACAAACACAAATTTCAATTTTTTCCAAAATTTCATAAAAATGGAAAAACTGAAGTCACCTTCAAAATATTCAATTAAGATATTTTCTTAAAAAATGTTCAAATTGAAGTACAACACAAGCAAAATACTCAATTTTCATTTCGTACTCAAAATACTCCGTAATTGAACACTAACACACACAGATTTCAATTTTTTCAAAAATTTCTTAGAAATGCACAAACTGAAGACTAACACCTTCAAAATATTCAATTAAGATATTTTTTTAAAAATGTTCAAATTGATGTATAACACAAAGAAAATACTCAATTTTCATGTCGTACTCAAAATACTCCGTAATTGAAGACTAACACACACAAACTTCAATATTTTCAAAAATTTCTTCATAATGCAAAAACAGAAGTCTAACACCTTCAAAAAAATTCAATTATGGTATTTTTTTAAAAAAATGTTAAAAATGAAATGTAACACTAACAAAATACTCAATTTTCATGTCGTACTCAAACTACTCCATAATTGAAGACTAACACACACAAATTTCAATTTGATCAAAAATTTCTCAAAAATGCAAAAAGAGAAGTCTAACACCTTCAAAAAATGCAATTAAGATATTTTTTTAAAAAAATGTTAAAATTGAAGTGTAACACAAGAAAAATACTCAATTTTCATGTCGTACTCAAAATACTCCGTAATTGAAGACTAACACACACAAATCTCTATTTTTTAAAAAATTTCTTAATAAAGCAAAAACAGAAGTCTAGCACCTTCAAAAAAATTCAATTATGGTATTTTTTCAAAAATTTTTAAAATTGAAGTGTAACACAAGCAAAATACTCAATTTTCATGTCGTACTCAAAATACCCCATAAATGAAGACTACAAACACAAATTTCAATTTTTTCAAAAATTTCTTAAAAATGCAAAAACTGAAGTCTAACACCTTCAAAATATTCAATTAAGATATTTTAGTAAAAAATGTTCAAATTGAAGTATAACACAAGCAAAATACTCAATTTGCATTTCGTACTCAAAATACTCCGCAATTGAACACTAACACACAAATATTTCAATTTTTTCAAAAATTTCTTAGAAATGCACACACTGAAGACTAACACCTTCAAAATATTCAATTTATATTTTTTTTTTTAAATGTTCAAATTTATGTATAACACAAAGAAAATACTCAATTTCCATGTCGTACTCAAAATACTCCGTAATTGAAGACTAACACACACAAACTTCAATATTTTCAAAAATTTCTTCATAATGCTAAAACAGAAGTCTAACACCTTCAAAAAAATTCAATTATGGTATTTTTTTTCAAAAAATGTTAAAAATGAAATGTAACACAAACAAAATACTCAATTTTCATGTCGTACTCAAACTACTCCATAATTGAAGACTAACACACACAAATTTCAATTTTATCAAAAATTTCTTAAAAATGCAAAAAGAGAAGTCTAACACCTTCAAAAATTGCAATTAAGATATTTTTTAAAAAAAATGTTAAAATTGAAGTGTAACACAAGCAAAATACTCAATTTTCATGTCGTACTCAAAATACTCCGTAATTGAAGACTACAAACACAAATTTCAATTTTTTCAAAAATTTCTTAAAAATGCAAAAACTGAAGTCTAACACCTTCAAAATATTCAATTAAGATATTTTTTTTAAAAATGTTCAAATGAAAGTACAACACAAGCAAAATACTTAATTTTCATTTCGTACTCAAAATACTCCGTAATTGAACACTAACACACACATATTTCAATTTTTTCAAAAATTTCTTAGAAATGCACAAACTGAAGACTAACACCTTCAAAATATTCAATTAAGATATTTTTTTAAAAAAATGTTAAAATTGAAGTGTAACACAAGAAAAATACTCAATTTTCATGTCGTACTCAAAATACTCCGTAATTGAAGACTAACACACACAAATCTCTATTTTTTAAAAAATTTCTTAATAAAGCAAAAACAGAAGTCTAGCACCTTCAAAAAAATTCAATTATGGTATTTTTTCAAAAAATTTTAAAATTGAAGTGTAACACAAGCATAATACTCAATTTTCATGTCGTACTCAAAATACCCCATAAATGAAGACTACAAACACAAATTTCAATTTTTTCAAAAATTTCTTAAAAATGCAAAAACTGAAGTCTAACACCTTCAAAATATTCAATTAAGATATTTTAGTAAAAAATGTTCAAATTGAAGTATAACACAAGCAAAATACTCAATTTGCATTTCGTACTCAAAATACTCCGCAATTGAACACTAACACACAAATATTTCAATTTTTTCAAAAATTTCTTAGAAATGCACACACTGAAGACTAACACCTTCAAAATATTCAATTTATATATTTTTTTTTAAATGTTCAAATTTATGTATAACACAAAGAAAATACTCAATTTCCATGTCGTACTCAAAATACTCCGTAATTGAAGACTAACACACACAAACTTCAATATTTTCAAAAATTTCTTCATAATGCTAAAACAGAAGTCTAACACCTTCAAAAAAATTCAATTATGGTATTTTTTTTCAAAAAATGTTAAAAATTAAATGTAACACAGACAAAATACTCAATTTTCATGTCGTACTCAAACTACTCCATAATTGAAGACTAACACACACAAATTTCAATTTTATCAAAAATTTCTTAAAAATGCAAAAAGAGAAGTCTAACACCTTCAAAAATTGCAATTAAGATATTTTTTAAAAAAAATGTTAAAATTGAAGTGTAACACAAGCAAAATACTCAATTTTCATGTCGTACTCAAAATACTCCGTAATTGAAGACTACAAACACAAATTTCAATTTTTTCAAAAATTTCTTAAAAATGCAAAAACTGAAGTCTAACACCTTCAAAATATTCAATTAAGATATTTTTTTTAAAAATGTTCAAATGAAAGTACAACACAAGCAAAATACTTAATTTTCATTTCGTACTCAAAATACTCCGTAATTGAACACTAACACACACATATTTCAATTTTTTCAAAAATTTCTTAGAAATGCACAAACTGAAGACTAACACCTTCAAAATATTCAATTAAGATATTTTTTTAAAAATGTTCAAATTGATGTATAACACAAAGAAAATACTTAATTTTCATGTCGTACTCAAAATACTCCGTAATTGAAGACTAACACACACAAACTTCAATAATTTCAAAAATTTCTTCATAATGCGAAAACAGAAGTCTAACACCTTCAAAAAAAATTCAATTATGGTATTTTTTTTAAAAACTGTTAAAAATGAAATGTAACACAAACAGAATACTCAATTTTCATGTCGTACTCAAACTACTCCATAATTGAAGACTAACACACACAAATATCAATTTTATCAAAAATTTCTCAAAAATGCAAAAAGAGAAGTCTAACACCTTCAAAAAATGCAATTAAGATATTTTTTTTAAAAAATGTTAAAATTGAAGTGTAACACAAGCAAAATACTCAATTTTCATGTCGTACTCAAAATACTCCGTAATTGAAGAATAACACACACAAATTTCTATTTTTTAAAAAAATGCTTAATAATGCAAAAACAGAAGTCTAGCACCTTCAAAAAATTCAATTATGGTATTTTTTCAAAAAATTATGTTAAAATTGAAGTGTAACACAAGCAAAATACTCAATTTTCATGTCGTACTCAAAATACCCCATAATTGAAGACTACAAACACAAATTTCAATTTTTTCAAAAATTTCTTAAAAAGGCAAAAACTGAAGTCTAACACCTTCAAAATATTCAATTAAGATATTTTTGTAAAAAATGTTCAAATTGAAGTATAACACAAGAAAAATACTCAATTTGCATTTCGTACTCAAAATACTCCGTAATTGAACACTAACACACACATATTTCAATTTTTTCAAAAATTTCTTAGAAATGCACACACTGAAGACTAACACCTTCAAAATATTCAATTAAGATATTTTTTTTTAAAATGTTCAAATTTATGTATAACACAAAGAAAATACTCAATTTCCATGTCGTAATTGAAGACTAACACACACAAACTTCAATATTTTCAAAAATTTCTTCATAATGCTAAAACAGAAGTCTCACACCTTCAAAAAAATTCAATTATGGTATTTTTTTCAAAAAATGTTAAAAATGAAATGTAACACAAACAAAATACTCAATTTTCATGTCGTACTCAAACTACTCCATAATTGAAGACTAACATACACAAATTTCAATTTTATCAAAAATTTCTTAAAAATGCAAAAAGAGAAGTCTAACACCTTCAAAAAATGCAATTAAGATATATTTTTTAAAAAAATGATAAAATTGAAGTGTAACACAAGCAAAATACTCAATTTTCAAGTCGTACTCAAAATACTCCATAATTGAAGACTACAAACACAAATTCCAATTTTTTCAAAAATTTCTTAAAAATGCAAAAACTGAAGTCTAACACCTTCAAAATATTCAATTAAGATATTTTTCTTAAAAATGTTCAAATTGAAGTATAACACAAGCAAAATACTCAATTTTCATTTCGTACTCAAAATACTCCGTAATTGAACACTAACACACACATATTTCAATTTTTTTAAACATTTCTTAGAAATGCACAAACTGAAGACTAACACCTTCAAAATATTCATTTAAGATATTTTTTTAAAAATGTTCAAATTGATGTATAACACAAAGAAAGTACTCAATTTTCATGTCGTACTCAAAATACTCCGTAATTGAAGACTAACACACACAAACTTCAATATTTTCAAAAATTTCTTCATAATGCAAAAACAGAAGTCTAACACCTTCAAAAAAATTCAATTATGGTATTTTTTTCAAAAAAATGTTAAAAATGAAATGTAACACAAACAAAATACTCAATTTTCATGTCGTACTCAAACTACTCCATAATTGAAGACTAACACACAAAATTTCAATATAATCAAAAATTTCTCAAATATGCAAAAAGAGAAGTCTAACACCTTCAAAAAATGCAATTAATATATTTTTTTAAAAAAATGTTAAAATTGAAGTGTAACACAAGCAAAATACTCAAATTTCATGTCGTACTCAAAATACTCCGTAATTCAAGACTAACACACACAAATTTCTATTTTTTTTAAAATTTCTTAATAATGCAAAAACAGAAGTCTAGCACCTTCAAAAAATTCAATTATGGTATTTTTTCAAAAAATGTTAAAATTGAAGTGTAACACAAGCAAAATACTCAATTTTCATGTCGTACTCAAAATACCCCATAATTGAAGACTACAAACACAAATTTCAATTTTTTCAAAAATTTCTTAAAAATGCAAAAACTGAAGTCTAACACCTTCAAAATATTCAATTAAGATATTTTAGTAAAAAATGTTCAAATTGAAGTATAACACAAGCAAAATACTCTATTTGCATTTCGTACTCAAAATACTCCGTAATTGAACACTAACACACACATATTTCAATTTTTTCCAAAATCTCTTAGAAATGCACAAACTGAAGACTAACACCTTAAAAATACTCAATTAAGATATTTTTTTAAAAATGTTCAAATTTATGTATAACACAATGAAAATACTCAATTTTCATGTCGTAATTGAAGACTAACACACACAAACTTCAATATTTTCAAAAATTTCTTCATAATGCAAAAACAGAAGTCTAACACCTTCAAAAAAAATTAAATTATGGTATTTTTTTCAAAAAATGTTAAAAATGAAATGTAACACAAACAAAATACTCAAATTTCATGTCGTACTCAAACTACTCCATAATTGAAGACTAACACACACAAATATCAATTTTATCAAAAATTTCTCAAAAATGCAAAAAGAGAAGTCTAACACCTTCAAAAAAATGCAATTAAGATATTTTATTAAAAAAATGTCAAAATTGAAGTGTAACACGAGCAAAATACTCAATTTTCATGTCGTACTCAAAATACTCCTTAATTGAAGACTAACACACACAAATTTCTATGTTTTAAAAAATTTCTTAATAATGCAAAAACAGAAATCTAGCACCTTCAAAAAATTCAATTGTGGTATTTTTTCAAAAAATGTTAAAATTGAAGTGTAACACAAGCAAAATACTCAATTTTCATTTCGTACTCAAAATACTCCGTAATTGAACACTAACACACACATATTTCAAATTTTTCAAAAATTTCTTTGAAATGCACAAACTGAAGACTAACACCTTCAAAATATTCAATGAAGATTTTTTTTTTAAAATGTTAAAATTGATGTATAACACAAGGAAAATACTCAATTTTCATGTTGTAATTGAAGACTAACACACACAAACTTCAATATTTTCAAAAATTTGTTCATAATGCTAAAACAGAAGTCTAACACCTTCAAAAAAATTCAATTATGGTATTTTTTTCAAAAAATGTTAAAAATGAAATGTAACACAAACAAAACACTCAATTTTCATGTCGTACTCAAACTACTCCATAATTGAAGACTAACACACACAAATTTCAATTTTATCAAAAATTTCTTAAAAATGCAAAAAGAGAAGTCTAACACCTTCAAAAAATGCAATTAAGATATTTTTAAAAAAAAATGTTAAAATTGAAGTGTAACACAAGCAAAATACTCAATTTTCATGTCGTACTCAAAATACTCCGTAATTGAAGACTAACACACACAAATTTCTATTTTTTAAAAAATTTCTTAATAATGCAAAAACAGAAGTCTAGCACCTTCAAAAAATTCAATTATGGTATTTTTTCAAAAAATGTTAAAATTGAAGTGTAACACAAGCAAAATACTCAATTTTCATGTCGTACTCAAAATACCCCATAATTGAAGACTACAAACACAAATTTCAATTTTTTCAAAAATTTCTTAAAAATGCAAAAACTGAAGTCTAACACCTTCAAAATATTCAATTAAGATATTTTAGTAAAAAATGTTCAAATTGAAGTATAACACAAGCAAAATACTCTATTTGCATTTCGTACTCAAAATACTCCGTAATTGAACACTAACACACACATATTTCAATTTTTTCCAAAATCTCTTAGAAATGCACAAACTGAAGACTAACACCTTAAAAATACTCAATTAAGATATTTTTTTAAAAATGTTCAAATTTATGTATAACACAATGAAAATACTCAATTTTCATGTCGTAATTGAAGACTAACACACACAAACTTCAATATTTTCAAAAATTTCTTCATAATGCAAAAACAGAAGTCTAACACCTTCAAAAAAAATTAAATTATGGTATTTTTTTCAAAAAATGTTAAAAATGAAATGTAACACAAACAAAATACTCAAATTTCATGTCGTACTCAAACTACTCCATAATTGAAGACTAACACACACAAATATCAATTTTATCAAAAATTTCTCAAAAATGCCAAAAGAGAAGTCTAACACCTTCAAAAAATGCAATTAAGATATTTTTTTTAAAAAATGTTAAAATTGAAGTGTAACACAAGCAAAATACTCAATTTTCATGTCGTACTCAAAATACTCCGTAATTGAAGAATAACACACACAAATTTCTATTTTTTAAAAAAATGCTTAATAATGCAAAAACAGAAGTCTAGCACCTTCAAAAAATTCAATTATGGTATTTTTTCAAAAAATTATGTTAAAATTGAAGTGTAACACAAGCAAAATACTCAATTTTCATGTCGTACTCAAAATACCCCATAATTGAAGACTACAAACACAAATTTCAATTTTTTCAAAAATTTCTTAAAAAGGCAAAAACTGAAGTCTAACACCTTCAAAATATTCAATTAAGATATTTTTGTAAAAAATGTTCAAATTGAAGTATAACACAAGAAAAATACTCAATTTGCATTTCGTACTCAAAATACTCCGTAATTGAACACTAACACACACATATTTCAATTTTTTCAAAAATTTCTTAGAAATGCACACACTGAAGACTAACACCTTCAAAATATTCAATTAAGATATTTTTTTTAAAATGTTCAAATTTATGTATAACACAAAGAAAATACTCAATTTCCATGTCGTAATTGAAGACTAACACACACAAACTTCAATATTTTCAAAAATTTCTTCATAATGCTAAAACAGAAGTCTCACACCTTCAAAAAAATTCAATTATGGTATTTTTTTCAAAAAATGTTAAAAATGAAATGTAACACAAACAAAATACTCAATTTTCATGTCGTACTCAAACTACTCCATAATTGAAGACTAACATACACAAATTTCAATTTTATCAAAAATTTCTTAAAAATGCAAAAAGAGAAGTCTAACACCTTCAAAAAATGCAATTAAGATATATTTTTTAAAAAAATGATAAAATTGAAGTGTAACACAAGCAAAATACTCAATTTTCAAGTCGTACTCAAAATACTCCATAATTGAAGACTACAAACACAAATTCCAATTTTTTCAAAAATTTCTTAAAAATGCAAAAACTGAAGTCTAACACCTTCAAAATATTCAATTAAGATATTTTTCTTAAAAATGTTCAAATTGAAGTATAACACAAGCAAAATACTCAATTTTCATTTCGTACTCAAAATACTCCGTAATTGAACACTAACACACACATATTTCAATTTTTTTAAACATTTCTTAGAAATGCACAAACTGAAGACTAACACCTTCAAAATATTCATTTAAGATATTTTTTTAAAAATGT
Source organism: Luzula sylvatica (assembly GCA_946800325.1). Classification (NCBI taxonomy): domain Eukaryota; kingdom Viridiplantae; phylum Streptophyta; class Magnoliopsida; order Poales; family Juncaceae; genus Luzula; species Luzula sylvatica. The sequence continues at coordinate 2,509,031 of OX326957.1, read as the reverse complement.
TCAAATTGATGTATAACACAAAGAAAATACTCAATTTTCATGTCGTACTCAAAATACTCCGTAATTGAAGACTAACACACACAAACTTCAATATTTTCAAAAATTTCTTCATAATGCAAAAACAGAAGTCTAACACCTTCAAAAAAATTCAATTATGGTATTTTTTTCAAAAAAATGTTAAAAATGAAATGTAACACAAACAAAATACTCAATTTTCATGTCGTACTCAAACTACTCCATAATTGAAGACTAACACACAAAATTTCAATATAATCAAAAATTTCTCAAATATGCAAAAAGAGAAGTCTAACACCTTCAAAAAATGCAATTAATATATTTTTTTAAAAAAATGTTAAAATTGAAGTGTAACACAAGCAAAATACTCAAATTTCATGTCGTACTCAAAATACTCCGTAATTGAAGACTAACACACACAAATTTCTATTTTTTTAAAAATTTCTTAATAATGCAAAAACAGAAGTCTAGCACCTTCAAAAAATTCAATTATGGTATTTTTTCAAAAAATGTTAAAATTGAAGTGTAACACAAGCAAAATACTCAATTTTCATGTCGTACTCAAAATACCCCATAATTGAAGACTACAAACACAAATTTCAATTTTTTCAAAAATTTCTTAAAAATGCAAAAACTGAAGTCTAACACCTTCAAAATATTCAATTAAGATATTTTAGTAAAAAATGTTCAAATTGAAGTATAACACAAGCAAAATACTCTATTTGCATTTCGTACTCAAAATACTCCGTAATTGAACACTAACACACACATATTTCAATTTTTTCCAAAATCTCTTAGAAATGCACAAACTGAAGACTAACACCTTAAAAATACTCAATTAAGATATTTTTTTAAAAATGTTCAAATTTATGTATAACACAATGAAAATACTCAATTTTCATGTCGTAATTGAAGACTAACACACACAAACTTCAATATTTTCAAAAATTTCTTCATAATGCAAAAACAGAAGTCTAACACCTTCAAAAAAAATTAAATTATGGTATTTTTTTCAAAAAATGTTAAAAATGAAATGTAACACAAACAAAATACTCAAATTTCATGTCGTACTCAAACTACTCCATAATTGAAGACTAACACACACAAATATCAATTTTATCAAAAATTTCTCAAAAATGCAAAAAGAGAAGTCTAACACCTTCAAAAAAATGCAATTAAGATATTTTATTAAAAAAATGTCAAAATTGAAGTGTAACACGAGCAAAATACTCAATTTTTATGTCGTACTCAAAATACTCCTTAATTGAAGACTAACACACACAAATTTCTATGTTTTAAAAAATTTCTTAATAATGCAAAAACAGAAATCTAGCACCTTCAAAAAATTCAATTGTGGTATTTTTTCAAAAAATGTTAAAATTGAAGTGTAACACAAGCAAAATACTCAATTTTCATTTCGTACTCAAAATACTCCGTAATTGAACACTAACACACACATATTTCAAATTTTTCAAAAATTTCTTTGAAATGCACAAACTGAAGACTAACACCTTCAAAATATTCAATGAAGATTTTTTTTTTAAAATGTTAAAATTGATGTATAACACAAGGAAAATACTCAATTTTCATGTTGTAATTGAAGACTAACACACACAAACTTCAATATTTTCAAAAATTTGTTCATAATGCTAAAACAGAAGTCTAACACCTTCAAAAAAATTCAATTATGGTATTTTTTTCAAAAAATGTTAAAAATGAAATGTAACACAAACAAAACACTCAATTTTCATGTCGTACTCAAACTACTCCATAATTGAAGACTAACACACACAAATTTCAATTTTATCAAAAATTTCTTAAAAATGCAAAAAGAGAAGTCTAACACCTTCAAAAAATGCAATTAAGATATTTTTAAAAAAAAATGTTAAAATTGAAGTGTAACACAAGCAAAATACTCAATTTTCATGTCGTACTCAAAATACTCCGTAATTGAAGACTAACACACACAAATTTCTATTTTTTAAAAAATTTCTTAATAATGCAAAAACAGAAGTCTAGCACCTTCAAAAAATTCAATTATGGTATTTTTTCAAAAAATGTTAAAATTGAAGTGTAACACAAGCAAAATACTCAATTTTCATGTCGTACTCAAAATACCCCATAATTGAAGACTACAAACACAAATTTCAATTTTTTCAAAAATTTCTTAAAAATGCAAAAACTGAAGTCTAACACCTTCAAAATATTCAATTAAGATATTTTAGTAAAAAATGTTCAAATTGAAGTATAACACAAGCAAAATACTCTATTTGCATTTCGTACTCAAAATACTCCGTAATTGAACACTAACACACACATATTTCAATTTTTTCCAAAATCTCTTAGAAATGCACAAACTGAAGACTAACACCTTAAAAATACTCAATTAAGATATTTTTTTAAAAATGTTCAAATTTATGTATAACACAATGAAAATACTCAATTTTCATGTCGTAATTGAAGACTAACACACACAAACTTCAATATTTTCAAAAATTTCTTCATAATGCAAAAACAGAAGTCTAACACCTTCAAAAAAAATTAAATTATGGTATTTTTTTCAAAAAATGTTAAAAATGAAATGTAACACAAACAAAATACTCAAATTTCATGTCGTACTCAAACTACTCCATAATTGAAGACTAACACACACAAATATCAATTTTATCAAAAATTTCTCAAAAATGCAAAAAGAGAAGTCTAACACCTTCAAAAAATGCAATTAAGATATTTTTTTTAAAAAATGTTAAAATTGAAGTGTAACACAAGCAAAATACTCAATTTTCATGTCGTACTCAAAATACTCCGTAATTGAAGAATAACACACACAAATTTCTATTTTTTAAAAAAATGCTTAATAATGCAAAAACAGAAGTCTAGCACCTTCAAAAAATTCAATTATGGTATTTTTTCAAAAAATTATGTTAAAATTGAAGTGTAACACAAGCAAAATACTCAATTTTCATGTCGTACTCAAAATACCCCATAATTGAAGACTACAAACACAAATTTCAATTTTTTCAAAAATTTCTTAAAAAGGCAAAAACTGAAGTCTAACACCTTCAAAATATTCAATTAAGATATTTTTGTAAAAAATGTTCAAATTGAAGTATAACACAAGAAAAATACTCAATTTGCATTTCGTACTCAAAATACTCCGTAATTGAACACTAACACACACATATTTCAATTTTTTCAAAAATTTCTTAGAAATGCACACACTGAAGACTAACACCTTCAAAATATTCAATTAAGATATTTTTTTTAAAATGTTCAAATTTATGTATAACACAAAGAAAATACTCAATTTCCATGTCGTAATTGAAGACTAACACACACAAACTTCAATATTTTCAAAAATTTCTTCATAATGCTAAAACAGAAGTCTCACACCTTCAAAAAAATTCAATTATGGTATTTTTTTCAAAAAATGTTAAAAATGAAATGTAACACAAACAAAATACTCAATTTTCATGTCGTACTCAAACTACTCCATAATTGAAGACTAACATACACAAATTTCAATTTTATCAAAAATTTCTTAAAAATGCAAAAAGAGAAGTCTAACACCTTCAAAAAATGCAATTAAGATATATTTTTTAAAAAAATGATAAAATTGAAGTGTAACACAAGCAAAATACTCAATTTTCAAGTCGTACTCAAAATACTCCATAATTGAAGACTACAAACACAAATTCCAATTTTTTCAAAAATTTCTTAAAAATGCAAAAACTGAAGTCTAACACCTTCAAAATATTCAATTAAGATATTTTTCTTAAAAATGTTCAAATTGAAGTATAACACAAGCAAAATACTCAATTTTCATTTCGTACTCAAAATACTCCGTAATTGAACACTAACACACACATATTTCAATTTTTTTAAACATTTCTTAGAAATGCACAAACTGAAGACTAACACCTTCAAAATATTCATTTAAGATATTTTTTTAAAAATGTTCAAATTGATGTATAACACAAAGAAAATACTCAATTTTCATGTCGTACTCAAAATACTCCGTAATTGAAGACTAACACACACAAACTTCAATATTTTCAAAAATTTCTTCATAATGCAAAAACAGAAGTCTAACACCTTCAAAAAAATTCAATTATGGTATTTTTTTCAAAAAAATGTTAAAAATGAAATGTAACACAAACAAAATACTCAATTTTCATGTCGTACTCAAACTACTCCATAATTGAAGACTAACACACAAAATTTCAATATAATCAAAAATTTCTCAAATATGCAAAAAGAGAAGTCTAACACCTTCAAAAAATGCAATTAATATATTTTTTTAAAAAAATGTTAAAATTGAAGTGTAACACAAGCAAAATACTCAAATTTCATGTCGTACTCAAAATACTCCGTAATTGAAGACTAACACACACAAATTTCTATTTTTTTAAAAATTTCTTAATAATGCAAAAACAGAAGTCTAGCACCTTCAAAAAATTCAATTATGGTATTTTTTCAAAAAATGTTAAAATTGAAGTGTAACACAAGCAAAATACTCAATTTTCATGTCGTACTCAAAATACCCCATAATTGAAGACTACAAACACAAATTTCAATTTTTTCAAAAATTTCTTAAAAATGCAAAAACTGAAGTCTAACACCTTCAAAATATTCAATTAAGATATTTTAGTAAAAAATGTTCAAATTGAAGTATAACACAAGCAAAATACTCTATTTGCATTTCGTACTCAAAATACTCCGTAATTGAACACTAACACACACATATTTCAATTTTTTCCAAAATCTCTTAGAAATGCACAAACTGAAGACTAACACCTTAAAAATACTCAATTAAGATATTTTTTTAAAAATGTTCAAATTTATGTATAACACAATGAAAATACTCAATTTTCATGTCGTAATTGAAGACTAACACACACAAACTTCAATATTTTCAAAAATTTCTTCATAATGCAAAAACAGAAGTCTAACACCTTCAAAAAAAATTAAATTATGGTATTTTTTTCAAAAAATGTTAAAAATGAAATGTAACACAAACAAAATACTCAAATTTCATGTCGTACTCAAACTACTCCATAATTGAAGACTAACACACACAAATATCAATTTTATCAAAAATTTCTCAAAAATGCAAAAAGAGAAGTCTAACACCTTCAAAAAATGCAATTAAGATATTTTATTAAAAAAATGTCAAAATTGAAGTGTAACACGAGCAAAATACTCAATTTTCATGTCGTACTCAAAATACTCCTTAATTGAAGACTAACACACACAAATTTCTATGTTTTAAAAAATTTCTTAATAATGCAAAAACAGAAATCTAGCACCTTCAAAAAATTCAATTATGGTATTTTTTCAAAAAATGTTAAAATTGAAGTGTAACACAAGCAAAATACTCAATTTTCATTTCGTACTCAAAATACTCCGTAATTGAACACTAACACACACATATTTCAAATTTTTCAAAAATTTCTTTGAAATGCACAAACTGAAGACTAACACCTTCAAAATATTCAATGAAGATTTTTTTTTTAAAATGTTAAAATTGATGTATAACACAAGGAAAATACTCAATTTTCATGTTGTAATTGAAGACTAACACACACAAACTTCAATATTTTCAAAAATTTGTTCATAATGCTAAAACAGAAGTCTAACACCTTCAAAAAAATTCAATTATGGTATTTTTTTCAAAAAATGTTAAAAATGAAATGTAACACAAACAAAACACTCAATTTTCATGTCGTACTCAAACTACTCCATAATTGAAGACTAACACACACAAATTTCAATTTTATCAAAAATTTCTTAAAAATGCAAAAAGAGAAGTCTAACACCTTCAAAAAATGCAATTAAGATATTTTTAAAAAAAAATGTTAAAATTGAAGTGTAACACAAGCAAAATACTCAATTTTCATGTCGTACTCAAAATACTCCGTAATTGAAGACTAACACACACAAATTTCTATTTTTTAAAAAATTTCTTAATAATGCAAAAACAGAAGTCTAGCACCTTCAAAAAATTCAATTATGGTATTTTTCAAAAAATGTTAAAATTGAAGTGTAACACAAGCAAAATACTCAATTTTCATGTCGTACTCAAAATACCCCATAATTGAAGACTACAAACACAAATTTCAATTTTTTTAAAAATTTCTTAAAAATGCAAAAACCGAAGTCTAACACCTTCAAAATATTCAATTAAGATATTTTTTTTAAAAATGTTCAAATTGAAGTATAACACAAGCAAAATACTCAATTTGCATTTCGTACTCAAAATACTCCGTAATTGAACACTAACACACACATATTTCAATTTTTTCAAAAATTTCATAGAAATGCACACACTGAAGACTAACACCTTCAAAATATTCAATTAAGATATTTTTTTTAAAATGTTCAAATTTATGTATAAGACAAAGAAAATACTCAATTTTCATGTCGTACTCAAAATACTCCGTAATTGAAAACTAACACACACAAACTTCAATATTTTCAAAAATTTCTTCATAATGCAAAAACAGAAGTCTTACACCATCAAAAAAAATCAATTATGGTATTTTTTTCAAAAAAATGTTAAAAATGAAATGTAACACAAACAAAATACTCAATTTTCATGTCGTACTCAAACTACTCCATAATTGAAGACTAACACACACAAATTTCAATTTTATTAAAAATTTCTCAAAAATGCAAAAAGAGAAGTCTAACACCTTCAAAAAATGCAATTAAGATATTTTTTAAAAAAAATGCTAAAATTGAAGTGTAACACTAGCAACATACTCAATTTTCATGTCGTACTCAAAATACTCCGTAACTGAAGACTAACACACACAAATTTCTATTTTTTAAAAAATTTCTTAATAATGCAAATACAGAAGTCTAGCACCTTCAAAAAATTCAATTATGGTATTTTTTCAAAAAATGTTAAAATTGAAGTGCAACACAAGCAAAATACTCAATTTTCATGTCGTACTCAAAATACTCCGTAATTGAAGACTACAACCACAAATTTCAATTTTTTTAAAAATTTCTTAAAAATGCAAAAACTGAAGTCTAACACCTTCAAAATATTCAATTAAGATATTTTTTTTTAAAATGTTCAAATGGAAGTACAACACAAGCAAAATACTCAATTTTCATTTCGTACTCAAAATACTCCGTAATTGAACACTAACACACATATATTTCAATTTTTTTTTAAATTTCTCAGAAATGCACAAACTGAAGACTAACACCTTCAAAATATTCAATTAAGATATTTTTTTAAAAATGTTCAAATTGATGTATAACACAAAGAAAATACTCAATTTTCATGTCGTACTCAAATTACTCCTTAATTGAAGACTAACACACACAAACTTCAATATTTTCAATAATTTCTTCATAATGCAAAAACAGAAGTCTAACACCTTCAAAAAAATTCAATTATGGTATTTTTTTCAAAAAAATGTTAAAAATGAAATGTAACACAAACAAAATACTCAATTTTCATGTCGTACTCAAACTACTCCATAATTGAAGGCTAACACACACAAATTTCATTTTTATCAAAAATTTCTCAAAAATGCAAAAAGAGAAGTCTAACACCTTCAAAAAATGCAATTAAGATATTTTTTAAAAAAAATGTTAAAATTGAAGTGTAACACAAGCAAAATACTCAATTTTCATGTCGTACTCAAAATACTCCGTAATTGAAGACTAACATACACAAATTTCTATTTTATTAAAAATTTCTTAATAATGCAAAAACAGAAGTCTAGCACCTTCAAAAAATTCAATTATGGTATTTTTTCAAAAAATGTTAAAATTGAAGTGCAACACAAGCAAAATACTCAATTTTCATGTCGTACTCAAAATACCCCACAATTGAAGACTACAAACACAAATTTCAATTTTTTCAAAAATTTCTTAAAAATGCAAAAACTGAAGTCTAACACCTTCAAAATATTCAATTAAGATAGGTTTTTAAAAAATGTTGAAATTGAAGTATAACACAAGCAAAATACTCAATTTGCATTTCGTACTCAAAATACTCCGTAATTGAACACTAACACACACATATTTCAATTTTTTCAAAAATTTCTTAGAAATGCACACACCGAAGACAAACACCTTCAAAATATTCAATGAAGATATTTTTTTACAAATGTTCAAATTTATGTTAACACAAAGAAAATACTCAATTTTCATGTCGTAATTGAAGACTAACACACACAAACTTCAATATTTTCAAAAATTTCTTCATAATGCTAAAACAGAAGTCTAACACCTTCAAAAAAATTCAATTATGGTATTTTTTTTCCAAAAATATTAAAAATGAAATGTAACACAAACAAAATACTCAATTTTCATGTCTTACTCGAACTACTCCATAATTGAAGACTAACACACACAAATTTCAATTTTATAAAAAATTTCATAAAAATGCAAAAAGAGAAGTCTAACACCTTCAAAAAATGCAATTAAGATATTTTTTAAAAAAAATGTTAAAATTGAAGTGTAACACAAGCAAAATACTCAATTTTCATGTCGTACTCAAAATACTCCGTAATTGTAGACTACAAACACAAATTTCAATTTTTTCAAAAATTTATTAAAAATGCGAAAACTGAAGTCTAACACCTTCAAAATATTCATTTAAGATATTTTTTTTAAAAATGTTCAAATTGAAGTACAACACAAGCAAAATACTCAATTTTCATTTCGTAGTCAAAATACTCCGTAATTGAACACTAACACACATATTTCAATTTTTTCAAAAATTTCTTAGAAATGCACAAACTGAAGACTAACACCTTCAAAATATTCAATTAAGATATTTTTTTAAAAATGTTCAAATTGATGTATAACACAAAGAAAATACTCAATTTTCATGTCGTACTCAAAATACTCCTTAATTGAAGACTAACACACACAAACTTCAATATTTTCAATAATTTCTTCATAATGCAAAAATAGAAGTATAACACCTTCAAAAAAATTCAATTATGGTATTTGTTTCAAAAAAATGTTCAAAATGAAATGTAACACAAACAAAATACTCAATTTTCATGTCGTACTCAAACTACTCCATAATTGAAGGCTAACACACACAAATTTCATTTTTATCAAAAATTTCTCAAAAATGCAAAAAGAGAAGTCTAACACCTTCAAAAAATGCAATTAAGATATTTTTTTAAAAAAATGTTAAAATTGAGGTGTAACACAAGCAAAATACTCAATTTTCATGTCGTACTCAAAATACTCCGTAATTGAAGACTAACACACACAAATTTCTATTTTTTAAAAAATTTCTTAATAATGCAAAAACAGAAGTCTAGCACCTTCAAAAAATTCAATTATGGTATTTTTTCAAAAAATGGTAAAATTGAAGTGTAACACAAGGTAAATACTCAATTTTCATGTCGTACTCAAAATACCCCATAATTGAAGACTACAAACACAAATTTCAATTTTTTCAAAAATTTCTTAAAAATGCAAAAACTGAAGTCTAACACCTTCAAAATATTCAATTAAGATATTTTTGTAACAAATGTTCAAATTGAAGTATAACACAAGCAAAATACTCAATTTGCATTTCGTACTCAAAATACTCCGTAATTGAACACTAACACACACATATTTCAATTTTTTCAAAAATTTCTTAGAAATGCACACACTGAAGACTAACACCTTCAAAATATTCAATTAAGATATTTTTTTAAAAATGTTCAAATTTATGTATAACACAATGAAAATACTCAATTTTCATGTCGTAATTGAAGACTAATACACACAAACTTCAATATTTTCAAAAATTTCTTCATAATGCAAAAACAGAAGTCTAACACCTTCAAAAAAAATTAAATTATGGTATTTTTTTCAAAAAATGTTAAAAATGAAATGTAACACAAACAAAATACTCAAATTTCATGTCGTACTCAAACTACTCCATAATTGAAGACTAACACACACAAATATCAATTTTATCAAATATTTCACAAAAATGCAAAAAGAGAAGTCTAACACCTTCAAAAAATGCAATTAAGATATTTTATTAAAAAAATGTCAAAATTGAAGTGTAACACAAGCAAAATACTCAATTTTCATGTCGTACTCAAAATACTCCGTAATTGAAGACTAACACACACAAATTTCTATTTTTTAAAAAATTTCTTAATAATGCAAAAACAGAAATCTAGCACCTTCAAAAAATTCAATTATGGTATTTTTTCAAAAAATGTTAAAATTGAAGTGTAACACAAGCAAAATACTCAATTTTCATTTCGTACTCAAAATACTCCGTAATTGAACACTAACACACACATATTTCAAATTTTTCAAAAATTTCTTAGAAATGCACAAACTGAAGACTAACACCTTCAAAATATTCAATGAAGATATTTTTTTTAAAATGTTAAAATTGATGTATAACACAAAGAAAATACTCAATTTTCATGTCGTAATTGAAGACTAACACACACAAACTTCAATATTTTCAAAAATTTCTTCATAATGCTAAAACAGAAGTCCAACACCTTCAAAAAAATTCAATTATGGTATTTTTTTCAAAAAATGTTAAAAATGAAATGTAACACAAACAAAACACTCAATTTTCATGTCGTACTCAAACTACTCCATAATTGAAGACTAACACACACAAATTTCAATTTTATCAAAAATTTCTTAAAAATGCAAAAAGAGAAGTCTAACACCTTCAAAAAATGCAATTAAGATATTTTTTAAAAAAAATGTTAAAATTGAAGTGTAACACAAGCAAAATACTCAATTTTCATGTCGTACTCAAAATACTCCGTAATTGAAGACTAACACACACAAATTTCTATTTTTTAAAAAATTTCTTACTAATGCAAAAACAGAAGTCTAGCACCTTCAAAAAATTCAATTATGGTATTTTTTCAAAAAATGTTAAAATTGAAGTGTAACACAAGCAAAATACTCAATTTTCATGTCGTACTCAAAATACCCCATAATTGAAGACTACAAACACAAATTTCAATTTTTTCAAAAATATCTTAAAAATGCATAAACCGAAGTCTAACACCTTCAAAATATTCAATTAAGATATTTTTTTAAAAAATGTTCAAATTGAAGTATAACACAAGCAAAATACTCAATTTGCATTTCGTACTCAAAATACTCCGTAATTGAACACTAACACACACAGATTTCAATTTTTTCAAAAATTTCTTAGAAATGCACAAACTGAAGACCTTCAAAATATTCAATTAAGATATTTTTTTAAAAATGTTACATTTGATGTATAACACAAAGAAAATAATCAATTTTCATGTCGTACTCAAAATACTCCGTAATTGAAGACTAACACACACAAACTTCAATATTTTCAAAAATTTCTTCATAATGCAAAAACAGAAGTCTAACACCTTCAAAAAAATTCAATTATGGTATTTTTTTTTAAAAATTATAAAAATGAAATGTAACACGAACAAAATACTCAATTTTCATGTCGTACTCAAACTACTCCATAATTGAAGACTAACACACACAAATTTCAATTTGATCAAAAATTTCTCAAAAATGCAAAAAGAGAAGTCTAACACCTTCAAAAAATGCAATTAAGATATTTTTTTAAAAAAATGTTAAAATTGAAGCGTAACACAAGAAAAATACTCAATTTTCATGTCATACTCAAAATACTCCGTAATTGAAGATTAACACACACAAATCTCTATTTTTTAAAAAAATTCTTAATAATGCAAAAACAGAAGTCTAGCACCTTCAAAAAAATTCAATTATGGTATTTTTTCAAAAAAATTTAAAATTGAAGTGTAACACAAGCAAAATACTCAATTTTCATGTCGTACTCAAAATACCCCATAAATGAAGACTACAAACACAAATTTCAATTTTTTCAAAAATTTCTTAAAAATGCAAAAACTGAAGTCTAACACCTTCAAAATATTCAATTAAGATATTTTAGTAAAAAATGTTCAAATTGAAGTATAACACAAGCAAAATACTCAATTTGCATTTCGTACTCAAAATACTCCGTAATTGAACACTAACACACAAATATTTCAATTTTTTCAAAAATTTCTTAGAAATGCACACACTGAAGCCTAACACCTTCAAAATATTCAATTAATATTTTTTTTTATATGTTCAAATTTATGTATAACACAAAGAAAATACTCAATTTCCATGTCGTACTCAAAATACTCCGTAATTGAAGACTAACACACACAAACTTCAATATTTTCAAAAATTTCTTCATAATGCTAAAACAGAAGTCTAACACCTTCAAAAAAATTCAATTATGGGATTTTTTTCAAAAACTGTTAAAAATGAAATGTAACACAAACATAATACTCAATTTTCATGTCGTACTCAAACTACTCCATAATTGAAGACTAACACACACAAATTTCAATTTTATCAAAAATTTCTCAAAAATGCAAAAAGAGAAGTCTAACACCTTCAAAAAATGCAATTAAGATATTTTTTTTAAAAAATGTTAAAATTGAAGTGTTACACAAGCAAAATACTCAATTTTCATGTCGTACTCAAAATACTCCGTAATTGAAGAATAACACACACAAATTTCTATTTTTTAAAAAAATTCTTAATAATGCAAAAACAGAAGTCTAGCACCTTCAAAAAAATTCAATTATGGTATTTTTTCAAAAAATGTTAAAATTGAAGTGTAACACAAGCAAAATACTCAATTTTCATGTCGTACTCAAAATACCCCATAATTGAAGACTACAAACACAAATTTCAATTTTTTCAAAAATTTCTTAAAAATGCAAAAACTGAAGTCTAACACCTTCAAAATATTCAATTAAGATATTTTTGTAAAAAATGTTCAAATTGAAGTATAACACAAGAAAAATACTCAATTTGCATTTCGTACTCAAAATACTCCGTAATTGAACACTAACACACACATATTTCAATTTTTTCAAAAATTTCTTAGAAATGCACACACTGAAGACTAACACCTTCAAAATATTCAATTAAGATATTTTTTTTTAAATGTTCAAATTTATGTATAACACAAAGAAAATACTCAATTTCCTTGTCGTAATTGAAGACTAACACACACAAACTTCAATATTTTCAAAAATTTCTTCATAATGCTAAAACAGAAGTCTCACACCTTAAAAAAAATTCAATTATGGTATTTTTTTCCAAAAATGTTAAAAATGAAATGTAACACAAACAAAATACTCAATTTTCATGTCGTACTCAAACTACTCCATAATTGAAGACTAACATACACAAATTTCAATTTTATCAAAAATTTCTTAAAAATGCAAAAAGAGAGGTCTAACACCTTCAAAAAATGCAATTAAGATATATTTTTTAAAAAAATGATAAAATTGAAGTGTAACACAAGTAAAATACTCAATTTTCAAGTCGTACTCAAAATACTCCATAATTGAAGACTACAAACACAAATTTCAATTTTTTCAAAACTTTCTTAAAAATGCAAAAACTGAAGTCTAACACCTTCAAAATATTCAATTAAGATATTTTTCTTAAAAAAGTTCGAATTGAAGTATAACACAAGCAAAATACTCAATTTTCATTTCGTACTCAAAATACTCCGTAATTGAACACTAACACACACATATTTCAATTTTTTTAAACATTTCTTAGAAATGGACCAACTGAAGACTATCACCTTCAAAATATTCAATTAAGATATTTTTTTAAAAATGTTCAAATTGATGTATAACACAAAGAAAATACTCAATTTTCATGTCATACTCAAAATACTCCGTAATTGAACACTAACACACACAAACTTCAATATTTTCAAAAATTTCTTCATAATGCAAAAACAGAAGTCTAACACCTTCAAAAAAATTCAATTATGGTATTTTTTTTTTAAAATGTTAAAAATGAAATGTAACACGAACAAAATACTCAATTTTCATGTCGTACTCAAACTACTCCATAATTGAAGACTAACACACACAAATTTCAATTTGATCAAAAATTTCTCAAAAATGCAAAAAAAGAAGTCTAACACCTTCAAAAAATGCAATTAAGATATTTTTTTAAAAAAATGTTAAAATTGAAGCGTAACACAAGAAAAATACTCAATTTTCATGTCGTACTCAAAATACTCCGTAATTGAAGACTAACACACACAAATCTCTATTTTTTAAAAAATTTCTTAATAATGCAAAAACAGAAGTCTAGCACCTTCAAAAAAATTCAATTATGGTATTTTTTCAAAAAAATTGAAAATTGAAGTGTAACACAAGCAAAATACTCAATTTTCATGTCGTACTCAAAATACCCCATAAATGAAGACTACAAACACAAATTTCAATTTTTTCAAAAATTTCTTAAAAATGCAAAAACTGAAGTCTAACACCTTCAAAATATTCAATTAAGATATTTTAGTAAAAAATGTTCAAATTGAAGTATAACACAAGCAAAACACTCAATTTGCATTTCGTACTCAAAATACTCCGTAATTGAACACTAACACACAAATATTTCAATTTTTTCAAAAATTTCTTAGAAATGCACACACTGAAGACTAACACCTTCAAAATATTCAATTAATATTTTTTTTTTAAATGTTCAAATTTATGTATAACACAAAGAAAATACTCAATTTCCATGTCATACTCAAAATACTCCGTAATTGAAGACTAACACACACAAACTTCAATATTTTCAAAAATTTCTTCATAATGCTAAAACAGAAGTCTAACACCTTCAAAAAAATTCAATTATGGTATTTTTTTCAAAAACTGTCAAAAATGAAATGTAAGACAAACAGAATACTCAATTTTCATGTCGTACTCAAACTACTCCATAATTGAAGACTAACACACACAAATTTCAATTTTATCAAAAATTTCTCAAAAATGCAAAAAGAGAAGTCTAACACCTTCAAAAAATGCAATTAAGATATTTTTTTTAAAAAATGTTAAAATTGAAGTGTTACACAAGCAAAATACTCAATTTTCATGTCGTACTCAAAATACTCCGTAATTGAAGAATAACACACACAAATTTCTATTTTTTAAAAAAATTCTTAATAATGCAAAAACAGAAGTCTAGCACCTTCAAAAAAATTCAATTATGGTATTTTTTCAAAAAATGTTAAAATTGAAGTGTAACACAAGCAAAATACTCAATTTTCATGTCGTACTCAAAATACCCCATAATTGAAGACTACAAACACAAATTTCAATTTTTTCAAAAATTTCTTAAAAATGCAAAAACTGAAGTCTAACACCTTCAAAATATTCAATTAAGATATTTTTGTAAAAAATGTTCAAATTGAAGTATAACACAAGAAAAATACTCAATTTACATTTCGTACTCAAAATACTCCGTAATTGAACACTAACACACACATATTTCAATTTTTTCAAAAATTTCTTAGAAATGCACACACTGAAGACTAACACCTTCAAAATATTCAATTAAGATATTTTTTTTTAAATGTTCAAATTTATGTATAACACAAAGAAAATACTCAATTTCCATGTCGTAATTGAAGACTAACACACACAAACTTCAATATTTTCAAAAATTTCTTCATAATGCTAAAACAGAAGTCTCACACCTTCAAAAAAATTCAATTATGGTATTTTTTTCAAAAAAATGTTAAAAATGAAATGTAACACAAACAAAATACTCAATTTTCATGTCGTACTCAAACTACTCCATAATTGAAGACTAACACACAAAATTTCAATTCAATCAAAAATTTCTCAAATATGCAAAAGAGAAGTCTAACACCTTCAAAAAATGCAATTAATATATTTTTTTTAAAAAATGTTAAAATTGAAGTGTAACACAAGCAAAATACTCAAATTTCATGTCGTACTCAAAATACTCCGTAATTCAAGACTAACACACACAAATTTCAATTTTTTTAAAAATTTCTTAATAATGCAAAAACAGAAGTCTAGCACCTTCAAAAATTCAATTATGGTATTTTTTCAAAAAATGTTAAAATTGAAGTGTAACACAAGCAAAATACTCAATTTTCATGTCGTACTCAAAATACCCCATAATTGAAGACTACAAACACAAATTTCAATTTTTTCAAAAATTTCTTAAAAATGCAAAAACTGAAGTCTAACACCTTCAAAATATTCAATTAAGATATTTTTGTAAAAAATGTTCAAATTGAAGTATAACACAAGAAAAATACTCAATTTGCATTTCGTACTCAAAATACTCCGTAATTGAACACTAACACACACATATTTCAATTTTTTCAAAAATTTCTTAGAAATGCACACACTGAAGACTAACACCTTCAAAATATTCAATTAAGATATTTTTTTTTAAATGTTCAAATTTATGTATAACACAAAGAAAATACTCAATTTCCTTGTCGTAATTGAAGACTAACACACACAAACTTCAATATTTTCAAAAATTTCTTCATAATGCTAAAACAGAAGTCTCACACCTTAAAAAAAATTCAATTATGGTATTTTTTTCAAAAAATGTTAAAAATGAAATGTAACACAAACAAAATACTCAATTTTCATGTCGTACTCAAACTACTCCATAATTGAAGACTAACATACACAAATTTCAATTTTATCAAAAATTTCTTAAAAATGCAAAAAGAGAGGTCTAACACCTTCAAAAAATGCAATTAAGATATATTTTTTAAAAAAATGATAAAATTGAAGTGTAACACAAGTAAAATACTCAATTTTCAAGTCGTACTCAAAATACTCCATAATTGAAGACTACAAACACAAATTTCAATTTTTTCAAAACTTTCTTAAAAATGCAAAAACTGAAGTCTAACACCTTCAAAATATTCAATTAAGATATTTTTCTTAAAAAAGTTCGAATTGAAGTATAACACAAGCAAAATACTCAATTTTCATTTCGTACTCAAAATACTCCGTAATTGAACACTAACACACACATATTTCAATTTTTTTAAACATTTCTTAGAAATGGACCAACTGAAGACTATCACCTTCAAAATATTCAATTAAGATATTTTTTTAAAAATGTTCAAATTGATGTATAACACAAAGAAAATACTCAATTTTCATGTCATACTCAAAATACTCCGTAATTGAACACTAACACACACAAACTTCAATATTTTCAAAAATTTCTTCATAATGCAAAAACAGAAGTCTAACACCTTCAAAAAAATTCAATTATGGTATTTTTTTTAAAAAATGTTAAAAATGAAATGTAACACGAACAAAATACTCAATTTTCATGTCGTACTCAAACTACTCCATAATTGAAGACTAACACACACAAATTTCAATTTGATCAAAAATTTCTCAAAAATGCAAAAAAAAGAAGTCTAACACCTTCAAAAAATGCAATTAAGATATTTTTTTAAAAAAATGTTAAAATTGAAGCGTAACACAAGAAAAATACTCAATTTTCATGTCGTACTCAAAATACTCCGTAATTGAAGACTAACACACACAAATCTCTATTTTTTAAAAAATTTCTTAATAATGCAAAAACAGAAGTCTAGCACCTTCAAAAAAATTCAATTATGGTATTTTTTCAAAAAAATTGAAAATTGAAGTGTAACACAAGCAAAATACTCAATTTTCATGTCGTACTCAAAATACCCCATAAATGAAGACTACAAACACAAATTTCAATTTTTTCAAAAATTTCTTAAAAATGCAAAAACTGAAGTCTAACACCTTCAAAATATTCAATTAAGATATTTTAGTAAAAAATGTTCAAATTGAAGTATAACACAAGCAAAACACTCAATTTGCATTTCGAACTCAAAATACTCCGTAATTGAACACTAACACACAAATATTTCAATTTTTTCAAAAATTTCTTAGAAATGCACACACTGAAGACTAACACCTTCAAAATATTCAATTAATATTTTTTTTTTAAATGTTCAAATTTATGTATAACACAAAGAAAATACTCAATTTCCATGTCATACTCAAAATACTCCGTAATTGAAGACTAACACACACAAACTTCAATATTTTCAAAAATTTCTTCATAATGCTAAAACAGAAGTCTAACACCTTCAAAAAAATTCAATTATGGTATTTTTTTCAAAAACTGTTAAAAATGAAATGTAAGACAAACAGAATACTCAATTTTCATGTCGTACTCAAACTACTCCATAATTGAAGACTAACACACACAAATTTCAATTTTATCAAAAATTTCTCAAAAATGCAAAAAGAGAAGTCTAACACCTTCAAAAAATGCAATTAAGATATTTTTTTTAAAAAATGTTAAAATTGAAGTGTTACACAAGCAAAATACTCAATTTTCATGTCGTACTCAAAATACTCCGTAATTGAAGAATAACACACACAAATTTCTATTTTTTAAAAAAATTCTTAATAATGCAAAAACAGAAGTCTAGCACCTTCAAAAAAATTCAATTATGGTATTTTTTCAAAAAATGTTAAAATTGAAGTGTAACACAAGCAAAATACTCAATTTTCATGTCGTACTCAAAATACCCCATAATTGAAGACTACAAACACAAATTTCAATTTTTTCAAAAATTTCTTAAAAATGCAAAAACTGAAGTCTAACACCTTCAAAATATTCAATTAAGATATTTTTGTAAAAAATGTTCAAATTGAAGTATAACACAAGAAAAATACTCAATTTACATTTCGTACTCAAAATACTCCGTAATTGAACACTAACACACACATATTTCAATTTTTTCAAAAATTTCTTAGAAATGCACACACTGAAGACTAACACCTTCAAAATATTCAATTAAGATATTTTTTTTTAAATGTTCAAATTTATGTATAACACAAAGAAAATACTCAATTTCCATGTCGTAATTGAAGACTAACACACACAAACTTCAATATTTTCAAAAATTTCTTCATAATGCTAAAACAGAAGTCTCACACCTTAAAAAAAATTCAATTATGGTATTTTTTTCAAAAAATGTTAAAAATGAAATGTAACACAAACAAAATACTCAATTTTCATGTCGTACTCAAACTACTCCATAATTGAAGACTAACATACACAAATTTCAATTTTATCAAAAATTTCTTAAAAATGCAAAAAGAGAGGTCTAACACCTTCAAAAAATGCAATTAAGATATATTTTTTAAAAAAATGATAAAATTGAAGTGTAACACAAGTAAAATACTCAATTTTCAAGTCGTACTCAAAATACTCCATAATTGAAGACTACAAACACAAATTTCAATTTTTTCAAAACTTTCTTAAAAATGCAAAAACTGAAGTCTAACACCTTCAAAATATTCAATTAAGATATTTTTCTTAAAAAAGTTCGAATTGAAGTATAACACAAGCAAAATACTCAATTTTCATTTCGTACTCAAAATACTCCGTAATTGAACACTAACACACACATATTTCAATTTTTTTAAACATTTCTTAGAAATGGACCAACTGAAGACTATCACCTTCAAAATATTCAATTAAGATATTTTTTTAAAAATGTTCAAATTGATGTATAACACAAAGAAAATACTCAATTTTCATGTCATACTCAAAATACTCCGTAATTGAACACTAACACACACAAACTTCAATATTTTCAAAAATTTCTTCATAATGCAAAAACAGAAGTCTAACACCTTCAAAAAAATTCAATTATGGTATTTTTTTTAAAAAATGTTAAAAATGAAATGTAACACGAACAAAATACTCAATTTTCATGTCGTACTCAAACTACTCCATAATTGAAGACTAACACACACAAATTTCAATTTGATCAAAAATTTCTCAAAAATGCAAAAAAAGAAGTCTAACACCTTCAAAAAATGCAATTAAGATATTTTTTTAAAAAAATGTTAAAATTGAAGCGTAACACAAGAAAAATACTCAATTTTCATGTCGTACTCAAAATACTCCGTAATTGAAGACTAACACACACAAATCTCTATTTTTTAAAAAAATTCTTAATAATGCAAAAACAGAAGTCTAGCACCTTCAAAAAAATTCAATTATGGTATTTTTTCAAAAAAATTGAAAATTGAAGTGTAACACAAGCAAAATACTCAATTTTCATGTCGTACTCAAAATACCCCATAAATGAAGACTACAAACACAAATTTCAATTTTTTCAAAAATTTCTTAAAAATGCAAAAACTGAAGTCTAACACCTTCAAAATATTCAATTAAGATATTTTAGTAAAAAATGTTCAAATTGAAGTATAACACAAGCAAAACACTCAATTTGCATTTCGAACTCAAAATACTCCGTAATTGAACACTAACACACAAATATTTCAATTTTTTCAAAAATTTCTTAGAAATGCACACACTGAAGACTAACACCTTCAAAATATTCAATTAATATTTTTTTTTAAATGTTCAAATTTATGTATAACACAAAGAAAATACTCAATTTCCATGTCATACTCAAAATACTCCGTAATTGAAGACTAACACACACAAACTTCAATATTTTCAAAAATTTCTTCATAATGCTAAAACAGAAGTCTAACACCTTCAAAAAAATTCAATTATGGTATTTTTTTCAAAAACTGTTAAAAATGAAATGTAAGACAAACAGAATACTCAATTTTCATGTCGTACTCAAACTACTCCATAATTGAAGACTAACACACACAAATTTCAATTTTATCAAAAATTTCTCAAAAATGCAAAAAGAGAAGTCTAACACCTTCAAAAAATGCAATTAAGATATTTTTTTTAAAAAATGTTAAAATTGAAGTGTTACACAAGCAAAATACTCAATTTTCATGTCGTACTCAAAATACTCCGTAATTGAAGAATAACACACACAAATTTCTATTTTTTAAAAAAATTCTTAATAATGCAAAAACAGAAGTCTAGCACCTTCAAAAAAATTCAATTATGGTATTTTTTCAAAAAATGTTAAAATTGAAGTGTAACACAAGCAAAATACTCAATTTTCATGTCGTACTCAAAATACCCCATAATTGAAGACTACAAACACAAATTTCAATTTTTTCAAAAATTTCTTAAAAATGCAAAAACTGAAGTCTAACACCTTCAAAATATTCAATTAAGATATTTTTGTAAAAAATGTTCAAATTGAAGTATAACACAAGAAAAATACTCAATTTACATTTCGTACTCAAAATACTCCGTAATTGAACACTAACACACACATATTTCAATTTTTTCAAAAATTTCTTAGAAATGCACACACTGAAGACTAACACCTTCAAAATATTCAATTAAGATATTTTTTTTTAAATGTTCAAATTTATGTATAACACAAAGAAAATACTCAATTTCCATGTCGTAATTGAAGACTAACACACACAAACTTCAATATTTTCAAAAATTTCTTCATAATGCTAAAACAGAAGTCTCACACCTTCAAAAAAATTCAATTATGGTATTTTTTTCAAAAAAATGTTAAAAATGAAATGTAACACAAACAAAATACTCAATTTTCATGTCGTACTCAAACTACTCCATAATTGAAGACTAACACACAAATTTTCAATTCAATCAAAAATTTCTCAAATATGCAAAAGAGAAGTCTAACACCTTCAAAAATGCAATTAATATATTTTTTTTAAAAAATGTTAAAATTGAAGTGTAACACAAGCAAAATACTCAAATTTCATGTCGTACTCAAAATACTCCGTAATTCAAGACTAACACACACAAATTTCAATTTTTTTAAAAATTTCTTAATAATGCAAAAACAGAAGTCTAGCACCTTCAAAAAATTCAATTATGGTATTTTTTCAAAAAATGTTAAAATTGAAGTGTAACACAAGCAAAATACTCAATTTTCATGTCGTACTCAAAATACCCCATAATTGAAGACTACAAACACAAATTTCAATTTTTTCAAAAATTTCTTAAAAATGCAAAAACTGAAGTCTAACACCTTCAAAATATTCAATTAAGATATTTTTTTAAAAAATGTTCAAATTGAAGTACAACACAAGCAAAATACTCAATTTTCATTTCGTACTCAAAATACTCCGTAATTGAACACTAACACACACATATTTCAATTTTTTCAAAAATTTCTTAGAAATGCACAAACTGAAGACTAACACCTTCAAAATATTCAATTAAGATATTTTTTTAAAAATGTTCAAATTGATGTATAACACAAAGAAAATACTCAATTTTCATGTCGTACTCAAAATACTCCGTAATTGAACACTAACACACACAAATTTCTATTTTTTTAAAAATTTCTTAATAATGCAAAAACAGAAGTCTAGCACCTTCAAAAAATTCAATTATGGTATTTTTTCAAAAAATGTTAAAATTGAAGTGTAACACAAGCAAAATACTCAATTTTCATGTCGTACTCAAAATACCCCATAATTGAAGACTACAAACACAAATTTCAATTTTTTCAAAAATTTCTTAAAAATGCAAAAACTGAAGTCTAACACCTTCAAAATATTCAATTAAGATATTTTTTTAAAAAATGTTCAAATTGAAGTACAACACAAGCAAAATACTCAATTTTCATTTCGTACTCAAAATACTCCGTAATTGAACACTAACACACACATATTTCAATTTTTTCAAAAATTTCTTAGAAATGCACAAACTGAAGACTAACACCTTCAAAATATTCAATTAAGATATTTTTTTAAAAATGTTCAAATTGATGTATAAAACAAAGAAAATACTCAATTTTCATGTCGTACTCAAAATACTCCGTAATTGAACACTAACACACACAAATTTCTATTTTTTTAAAAATTTCTTAATAATGCAAAAACAGAAGTCTGGCACCTTCAAAATATTCAATTGAGATATTTTAGTAAAAAATGTTCAAATTGAAGTATAACACAAGCAAAATACTCTATTTGCATTTCGTACTCAAAATACTCCGTAATTGAACACTAACACACACATATTTCAATTTTTTCCAAAATCTCTTAGAAATGCACACACTGAAGACTAACACCTTCAAAATATTCAATTAAGATATTTTTTTAAAATGTTCAAATTTATGTATAACACAAAGAAAATACTCAATTTCCATGTCGTAATTGAAGACTAACACACACAAACTTCAATATTTTCAAAAATTTCTTCATAATGCTAAAACAGAAGTCTAACACCTTCAAAAAAATTCAATTATGGTATTATTTTCAAAAAATGTTAAAAATGAAATGTAACACAAACAAAATACTCAATTTTAATGTCGTACTCAATCTACTCCATAATTGAAGACTAACACACACAAATTTCAATTTTAGAAAAAATTTCTTAAAAATGCAAAAAGAGAAGTCTAACACCCTCAAAAAATGCAATTAAGATATTTTTTTAAAAAAATGTTTAAATTGAAGAGTAACACAAGCAAAATACTCAATTTTCATGTCGTACTCAAAATACTCCGTAATTGAAGACTACAACCACAAATTTCAATTTTTTCAAAAATTTCTTAAAAATGCAAAAACTGAAGTCTAACACCTTCAAAATATTCAATTAAGATATTTTTTTTAAAAATGTTCAAATGGAAGTACAACACAAGCAAAATACTCAATTTTCATTTCATACTCAAAATACTCCGTAATTGAACACTAACACACACATATTTCAATTTTTTTAAAAATTTCATAGAAATGCACAAACTGAAGACTAACACCTTCAAAATATTCAAATAAGATATTTTTTTTTAAATGTTCAAATTGATGTATAACACAAAGAAAATACTCAATTTTCATGTCGTACTCAAAATACTCCGTAATTGAAGACTAACACACACAAACTTCAATATTTTCAAAAATTTCTTCATAATGCAAAAACAGAAGTCTAACACCATCAAAAAAAATCAATTATGGTATTTTTTTTAAAAAAATGTTAAAAATGAAATGTAACACAAACAAAATACTCAATTTTCATGTCATACTCAAACTACTCCATAATTGAAGACTAACACACACAAATTTCAATTTTATTAAAAATTTCTCAAAAATGCAAAAAGAGAAGTCTAACACCTTCAAAAAATGCAATTAAGATATTTTTTTAAAAAAATGTTAAAATTGAAGTGTAACACTAGCAACATACTCAATTTTCATGTCGTACTCAAAATACTCCGTAATTGAAGACTAACACACACAAATTTCTATTTTTAAAAATATTTCTTAATAATGCAAAAACAGAAGTCTAGCACCTTCAAAAAATTCAATTATGGTATTTTTTCAAAAAATGTTAAAATTGAAGTGCAACACAAGCAAAATACACAATTTTCATGTCGTACTCAAAATACCCCATAATTGAAGACTACAAACACAAATTTCAATTTTTTCAAAAATTTCTTAAAAATTGCAAAAATTGAAGTCTAACACCTTCAAAATATTCAATTAAGTTATTTTTTTTTAAAATGTTCATATTGTAGTATAACACAAGCAAAATACTCAATTTGCATTTCGTACTCAAAATACTCCGTAATTGAACACTAACACACACATATTTCTATTTTTTCAAAAATTTATTTGAAATACACACACTGAAGACTAACACCTTCAAAATATTAAATTAAGATATTTTTTTTAAAATGTTCAAATTTATGTATAACACAAAGAAAATACTCAATTTTCATGTCATAATTGAGGACTAACACACACAAACTTCAATATTTTCAAAAATTTCTTCATAAAGCTAAAACAGAAGTCTAACACCTTCAAAAAAATTCAATTATGGTATTTTTTTTCAAAAAATGTTAAAAATGAAATGTAACACAAACAAAATACTCAATTTTCATGTCGTACTCAAACTACCCCATAATTGAAGACTAACATACACAAATTTCAATTTTATCAAAAATTTCTTAAAAATGCAAAAACTGAAGTCTAACACCTTCAAAAAATGGAATTAAGATATTTTTTTTAAAAAATGTTAAAATTGAAGTGTAACACAAGCAAAATACTCAATTTTCATGTCGTACTCAAAATACTCCATAATTGAAGAATACAAACACAAATTTCAATTTTTTCAAAAATTTCTTAAAAATGCAAAAACTGAAGTCTAACACCTTCAAAATATTCAATTAAGATATTTTTTTTTAAAATGTTCAAATTGAAGTATAACACAAGCAAAATATTCAATTTTCATTTCGTACTCAAAATACTCCGTAATTGATCACTAACACACACATATTTCAATTTTTTTACAAATTTGTTACAAATGCACAAACTGAAGACAAACACCTTCAAAATATTCAATTAAGATATTTTTTTAAAAATGTTCAAATTGATGTATAACACAAAGAAAATACTCAATTTTCGTGTCGTACTCAAAATACTGCGTAATTGAAGACTAACACACACAAACTTCAATATTTTCAAAAATTTCTTCATAATGCAAAAACAGAAGTCTAACACCTTCAAAAAAATTCAATTATGGTATTTTTTTCAAAAAAATGTTAAAAATGAAATGTAACACAAACAAAATTCTCAATTTTCATTTCGTACTCAAACTACTCCATAATTGAAGACTAACACACACAAATTACAATTTTTTCAAAAATTTCTCAAAAATGCAAAAAGAGAAGTCTAACACCTTCAAAAAATGAAAATTAGATATTTTTTTAAAAAAATGTTAAAATTGAAGTGTAACACAAGCAAAATACTCAATTTTCATGTCGTACTCAAAATACTCCGTAATTGAAGACTAACACACACAAATTTCTATTTTTAAAAAACTTTCTTAATAATGCAAAAACAGAAGTCTAGCACCTTCAAAAAATTCAATTATGGTATTTTTTCAAAAAATGTTAAAATTGAAGTGCAACACAAGCAACATACTCAATTTTCATGTCGTACTCCAAATACCCCATAATTGAAGACTACAAACACAACTTTCAATTTTTTCAAAAATTTCTTAAAAATGCAAAAACTGAAGTCTAACACCTTCAAAATATTCAATTAAGATATTTTTTTAAAAAATGTTCAAATTGAAGTATAACACAAGCAAAATACTCAATTTGCAATTCGTACTCAAAATACTCCGTAATTGAACACTACCACACACATATTTCAATTTTTTTAAAAATTTCTTAGAAATGCACACACTAAAGACTAACACCTTCAAAGTATTCAATTAAGATATTTTTTTTAAAATGTTCAAATTTATGTATAACACAAAGAAAATAGTCAATTTTCATGTCGTACTCAAAATACTCCGTAATTGAAGACTAACACACACAAACTTCAATATTTTCAAAAAAAAATTTCATAATGCAAAAACAGAAGTCTAACACCTTCAAAAAAATTCAATTATCGAATTTTTTTCAAAAAATGTTAAAAATGAAATGTAACACAAACAAAGTACTCAATTTTCATGTCGTACTCAAACTACTCCATAATTGAAGACTAACACACACAAATTTCAATTTTATCAAAAATTTCTCAAAAATGCAAAAAGAGAAGTCTAACACCTTCAAAAATTGCAATTAAGATATTTTTTAAAAAAAATGTTATAAATGAAGTGTAACACAAGCAAAATACTCAATTTTCATGTCGTACTCAAAATACTTCCTAATTGAAGACTACAAACACATATTTCAATTTTTTCAAAAATTTCTTAAAAATGCAAAAACTGAAGTCTAACACCTTCAAAATATTCAATTAAGATATTTTTTTAAAAAATGTTCAAATTGAAGTACAACACAAGCAAAATACTCAATTTTCATTTCGTACTCAAAATACTCCGTAATTGAACACTAACACACACATATTTCAATTTTTTCAAAAATTTCTTAGAAATGCACAAACTGAAGACTAACACCTTCAAAATATTCAATTAAGATATTTTTTTAAAAATGTTCAAATTGATGTATAACACAAAGAAAATACTCAATTTTCATGTCGTACTCAAAATACTCCGTAATTGAACACTAACACACACAAATTTCTATTTTTTTAAAAATTTCTTAATAATGCAAAAACAGAAGTCTGGCACCTTCAAAAAATTCAATTATGGTATTTTTTCAAAAAATGCTAAAATTGAAGTGTAACACAAGCAAAATACTCAATTTTCATGTCGTACTCAAAATACCCCATAATTGAAGACTACAAACACAAATTTCAATTTTTTCAAAAATTTCTTAAAAATGCAAAAACTGAAGTCTAACACCTTCAAAATATTCAATTAAGATATTTTTTTAAAAAATGTTCAAATTGAAGTATAACACAAGCAAAATACTCAATTTGCATTTCGTACTCAAAATACTCCGTAATTGAACACTAACACACACATATTTCAATTTTTTCAAAAATTTCTTAGAAATGCACACACTGAAGACTAACACCTTCAAAATATTCAATTAAGATATTTTTTTTTAAATGTTCAAATTTATGTATAACACAAAGAATATACTCACTTTTCATGTCGTAATTGAAGACTAACACACACAAACTTCAATATTTTCAAAAATTTCTTCATAATGCTAAAACAGAAGTTTAACACCTTCAAAAAAATTCAATTATGGTATTTTTTTCAAAAAATGTTAAAAATGAAATGTAACACAAACAAAATACTCAATTTTCATGTTGTACTCAAACTACTCCATAATTGAAGACTAACACACACAAATTTCAATTTTATCAAAAATTTCTTAAAAATGCAAAAAGAGAAGTTTAA
This sequence comes from Luzula sylvatica, assembly GCA_946800325.1. NCBI lineage: Eukaryota > Viridiplantae > Streptophyta > Magnoliopsida > Poales > Juncaceae > Luzula > Luzula sylvatica. Next base: position 2,481,479 of record OX326957.1, on the reverse strand, counting down.
CACCTTCAAAAAATGCAATTAAGATATTTTTTTAAAAAAATGTTATAAATGAAGTGTAACACAAGCAAAATACTCAATTTTCATGTCGTACTCAAAATACTTCCTAATTGAAGACTACAAACACAAATTTCAATTTTTTCAAAAATTTCTTAAAAATGCAAAAACTGAAGTCTAACACCTTCAAAATATTCAATTAAGATATTTTTTTAAAAAATGTTCAAATTGAAGTACAACACAAGCAAAATACTCAATTTTCATTTCGTACTCAAAATACTCCGTAATTGAACACTAACACACACATATTTCAATTTTTTCAAAAATTTCTTAGAAATGCACAAACTGAAGACTAACACCTTCAAAATATTCAATTAAGATATTTTTTTAAAAATGTTCAAATTGATGTATAACACAAAGAAAATACTCAATTTTCATGTCGTACTCAAAATACTCCGTAATTGAACACTAACACACACAAACTTCAATATTTTCAAAAATTTCTTCACAATGCAAAAACAGAAGTCTAACACCTTCAAAAAAAATTCAATTATGGTATTTTTTTCAAAAAATGTTAAAAATGAAATGTAACACAAACAAAATACTCAATTTTCATGTCGTACTCAAACTACTCCATTATTGAAGACTAACGCACACAAATATCAATTTTATCAAAAATTTCTCAAAAATGCAAAAAGAGAAGTCTAACACCTTCAAAAAATGCAATTAAGATATTTTTTAAAAAAAATGTTATAAATGAAGTGTAACACAAGCAAAATACTCAATTTTCATGTCGTACTCAAAATACTTCCTAATTGAAGACTACAAACACAAATTTCAATTTTTTCAAAAATTTCTTAAAAATGCAAAAACTGAAGTCTAACACCTTCAAAATATTCAATTAAGATATTTTTTTAAAAAATGTTCAAATTGAAGTACAACACAAGCAAAATACTCAATTTTCATTTCGTACTCAAAATACTCCGTAATTGAACACTAACACACACATATTTCAATTTTTTCAAAAATTTCTTAGAAATGCACAAACTGAAGACTAACACCTTCAAAATATTCAATTAAGATATTTTTTTAAAAATGTTCAAATTGATGTATAACACAAAGAAAATACTCAATTTTCATGTCGTACTCAAAATACTCCGTAATTGAACACTACCACACACAAACTTCAATATTTTCAAAAATTTCTTCACAATGCAAAAACAGAAGTCTAACACCTTCAAAAAAAATTCAATTATGGTATTTTTTTCAAAAAATGTTAAAAATGAAATGTAACACAAACAAAATACTCAATTTTCATGTCGTACTCAAACTACTCCATTATTGAAGACTAACGCACACAAATATCAATTTTATCAAAAATTTCTCAAAAATGCAAAAAGAGAAGTCTAACACCTTCAAAAAATGCAATTAAGATATTTTTTTAAAAAAATGTTAAAATTGAAGTGTAACACAAGCAAAATACTCAATTTTCATGTCGTACTCAAAATACTCCGTAATTGAAGACTAACACACACAAATTTCTATTTTTTAAAAAATTTCGTAATAATGCAAAAACAGAAGTCTAGCACCTTCAAAAAATTCAATTATAGTAATTTTTCAAAAGATGTTAAAATTGAAGTGTAACACAAACAAAATACTCAATTTTCATTTCGTACTCAAAATACTCCGTCATTGAACACTAACACACACATATTTCAAATTTTTCAAAAATTTCTTAGAAATGCACAAACTGAAGACAAACACCTTCAAAATATTCAATTAAGATATTTTTTTTTAAATGTTCAAATTGAAGTATAACACAAGCAAAATACTCAATTTTCTTTTCGTACTCAAAATACTCCGTAATTGAACACTAACACACATATATTTCAATTTTTTTTAAAATTTCTTAAAAATACACAAACTGAAGACTAACACCTTCAAAATATTCAATGAAGATATTTTTTTTTAAATGTTCAAATTGATGTATAACACAAAGAAAATACTCAATTTTCATGTCGTAATTGAAGACTAACACACACAAACTTCAATATTTTCAAAAATTTCTTCATAATGCTAAAACAGAAGTCTAACACCTTCAAAAAAATTCAATTATGGCATTTTTTTTTAAAAATGTTAAAAATGAAATGTAACACAAACAAAATACTCAATTTTCATGTCGTACTCAAAATACCCCATAATTGAAGACTACAAACACAAATTTCAATTTTTTCAAAAATTTCTTAAAAATGCAAAAACTGAAGTCTAACACCTTCAAAATATTCAATTAAGATATTTTTTTAAAAAATGTTCAAATTGAAGTTTAACACAAGCAAAATACTCAATTTGCATTTCGTACTCAAAATACTCCGTAATTGAACACTAACACACACATATTTCAATTTTTTCAAAAATTTCTTAGAAATGCACACACTGAAGACTAACACCTTCAAAATATTCAATTAAGATATTTTTTTTAAAATGTTCAAATTTATGTATAACACAAAGAATATACTCAATTTTCATGTCGTAATTGAAGACTAACACACACAAACTTCAATATTTTCAAAAATTTCTTCATAATGTTAAAACAGAAGTTTAACACCTTCAAAAAAATTCAATTATGGTATTTTTTTCAAAAAATGTTAAAAATGAAATGTAACACAAACAAAATACTCAATTTTCATGTTGTACTCAAACTACTCCATAATTGAAGACTAACACACACAAATTTCAATTTTATCAAAAATTTCTTAAAAATGCAAAAAGAGAAGTTTAACACCTTCAAAAAATGCAATTAAGATATTTTTTAAAAAAAATGTTATAAATGAAGTGTAACACAAGCAAAATACTCAATTTTCATGTCGTACTCAAAATACTTCCTAATTGAAGACTACAAACACAAATTTCAATTTTTTCAAAAATTTCTTAAAAATGCAAAAACTGAAGTCTAACACCTTCAAAATATTCAATTAAGATATTTTTTTAAAAAATGTTCAAATTGAAGTACAACACAAGCAAAATACTCAATTTTCATTTCGTACTCAAAATACTCCGTAATTGAACACTAACACACACATATTTCAATTTTTTCAAAAATTTCTTAGAAATGCACAAACTGAAGACTAACACCTTCAAAATATTCAATTAAGATATTTTTTTAAAAATGTTCAAATTGATGTATAACACAAAGAAAATACTCAATTTTCATGTCGTACTCAAAATACTCCGTAATTGAACACTAACACACACAAACTTCAATATTTTCAAAAATTTCTTCACAATGCAAAAACAGAAGTCTAACACCTTCAAAAAAAATTCAATTATGGTATTTTTTTCAAAAAATGTTAAAAATGAAATGTAACACAAACAAAATACTCAATTTTCATGTCGTACTCAAACTACTCCATTATTGAAGACTAACGCACACAAATATCAATTTTATCAAAAATTTCTCAAAAATGCAAAAAGAGAAGTCTAACACCTTCAAAAAATGCAATTAAGATATTTTTTAAAAAAAATGTTATAAATGAAGTGTAACACAAGCAAAATACTCAATTTTCATGTCGTACTCAAAATACTTCCTAATTGAAGACTACAAACACAAATTTCAATTTTTTCAAAAATTTCTTAAAAATTCAAAAACTGAAGTCTAACACCTTCAAAATATTCAATTAAGATATTTTTTTAAAAAATGTTCAAATTGAAGTACAACACAAGCAAAATACTCAATTTTCATTTCGTACTCAAAATACTCCGTAATTGAACACTAACACACACATATTTCAATTTTTTCAAAAATTTCTTAGAAATGCACAAACTGAAGACTAACACCTTCAAAATATTCAATTAAGATATTTTTTTTAAAATGTTCAAATTGATGTATAACACAAAGAAAATACTCAATTTTCATGTCGTACTCAAAATACTCCGTAATTGAACACTAACACACACAAACTTCAATATTTTCAAAAATTTCTTCACAATGCAAAAACAGAAGTCTAACACCTTCAAAATAAATTCAATTATGGTATTTTTTTCAAAAAATGTTAAAAATGAAATGTAACACAAACAAAATACTCAATTTTCATGTCGTACTCAAACTACTCCATTATTGAAGACTAACGCACACAAATATCAATTTTATCAAAAATTTCTCAAAAATGCAAAAAGAGAAGTCTAACACCTTCAAAAAATGCAATTAAGATATTTTTTTAAAAAAATGTTAAAATTGAAGTGTAACACAAGCAAAATACTCAATTTTCATGTCGTACTCAAAATACTCCGTAATTGAAGACTAACACACACAAATTTCTATTTTTTAAAAAATTTCGTAATAATGCAAAAACAGAAGTCTAGCACCTTCAAAAAATTCAATTATAGTATTTTTTCAAAAGATGTTAAAATTGAAGTGTAACACAAACAAAATACTCAATTTTCATTTCGTACTCAAAATACTCCGTCATTGAACACTAACACACACACATTTCAAATTTTTCAAAAATTTCTTAGAAATGCACAAACTGAAGACAAACACCTTCAAAATATTCAATTAAGATATTTTTTTTTAAAATGTTCAAATTGAAGTATAACACAAGCAAAATACTCAATTTTCTTTTCGTACTCAAAATACTCCGTAATTGAACACTAACACACATATATTTCAATTTTTTTTAAAATTTCTTAGAAATACACAAACTGAAGACTAACACCTTCAAAATATTCAATGAAGATATTTTTTTTTAAATGTTCAAATTGATGTATAACACAAAGAAAATACTCAATTTTCATGTCGTAATTGAAGACTAACACACACAAACTTCAATATTTTCAAAAATTTCTTCATAATGCTAAAACAGAAGTCTAACACCTTCAAAAAAATTCAATTATGGCATTTTTTTTTAAAAATGTTAAAAATGAAATGTAACACAAACAAAATACTCAATTTTCATGTCGTACTCAAAATACCCCATAATTGAAGACTACAAACACAAATTTCAATTTTTTCAAAAATTTCTTAAAAATGCAAAAACTGAAGTCTAACACCTTCAAAATATTCAATTAAGATATTTTTTTAAAAAATGTTCAAATTGAAGTTTAACACAAGCAAAATACTCAATTTGCATTTCGTACTCAAAATACTCCGTAATTGAACACTAACACACACATATTTCAATTTTTTCAAAAATTTCTTAGAAATGCACACACTGAAGACTAACACCTTCAAAATATTCAATTAAGATATTTTTTTTAAAATGTTCAAATTTATGTATAACACAAAGAATATACTCAATTTTCATGTCGTAATTGAAGACTAACACACACAAACTTCAATATTTTCAAAAATTTCTTCATAATGCTAAAACAGAAGTTTAACACCTTCAAAAAAATTCAATTATGGTATTTTTTTCAAAAAATGTTAAAAATGAAATGTAACACAAACAAAATACTCAATTTTCATGTTGTACTCAAACTACTCCATAATTGAAGACTAACACACACAAATTTCAATTTTATCAAAAATTTCTTAAAAATGCAAAAAGAGAAGTTTAACACCTTCAAAAAATGCAATTAAGATATTTTTTTAAAAAAATGTTATAAATGAAGTGTAACACAAGCAAAATACTCAATTTTCATGTCGTACTCAAAATACTTCCTAATTGAAGACTACAAACACAAATTTCAATTTTTTCAAAAATTTCTTAAAAATGCAAAAACTGAAGTCTAACACCTTCAAAATATTCAATTAAGATATTTTTTTTAAAAATGTTCAAATTGAAGTACAACACAAGCAAAATACTCAATTTTCATTTCGTACTCAAAATACTCCGTAATTGAACACTAACACACACATATTTCAATTTTTTCAAAAATTTCTTAGAAATGCACAAACTGAAGACTAACACCTTCAAAATATTCAATTAAGATATTTTTTTAAAAATGTTCAAATTGATGTATAACACAAAGAAAATACTCAATTTTCATGTCGTACTCAAAATACTCCGTAATTGAACACTAACACACACAAACTTCAATATTTTCAAAAATTTCTTCACAATGCAAAAACAGAAGTCTAACACCTTCAAAAAAAATTCAATTATGGTATTTTTTTCAAAAAATGTTAAAAATGAAATGTAACACAAACAAAATACTCAATTTTCATGTCGTACTCAAACTACTCCATTATTGAAGACTAACGCACACAAATATCAATTTTATCAAAAATTTCTCAAAAATGCAAAAAGAGAAGTCTAACACCTTCAAAAAATGCAATTAAGATATTTTTTTAAAAAAATGTTAAAATTGAAGTGTAACACAAGCAAAATACTCAATTTTCATGTCGTACTCAAAATACTCCGTAATTGAAGACTAACACACACAAATTTCTATTTTTTAAAAAATTTCGTAATAATGCAAAAACAGAAGTCTAGCACCTTCAAAAAATTCAATTATAGTATTTTTTCAAAAGATGTTAAAATTGAAGTGTAACACAAACAAAATACTCAATTTTCATTTCGTACTCAAAATACTCCGTCATTGAACACTAACACACACATATTTCAAATTTTTCAAAAATTTCTTAGAAATGCACAAACTGAAGACAAACACCTTCAAAATATTCAATTAAGATATTTTTTTTTTAAATGTTCAAATTGAAGTATAACACAAGCAAAATACTCAATTTTCTTTTCGTACTCAAAATACTCCGTAATTGAACACTAACACACATATATTTCAATTTTTTTTAAAATTTCTTAGAAATACACAAACTGAAGACTAACACCTTCAAAATATTCAATGAAGATATTTTTTTTTAAAAGTTCAAATTGATGTATAACACAAAGAAAATACTCAATTTTCATGTCGTAATTGAAGACTAACACACACAAACTTCAATATTTTCAAAAATTTCTTCATAATGCTAAAACAGAAGTCTAACACCTTCAAAAAAATTCAATTATGGCATTTTTTTTTTAAAATGTTAAAAATGAAATGTAACACAAACAAAATACTCAATTTTCATGTCGTACTCAAAATACCCCATAATTGAAGACTACAAACACAAATTTCAATTTTTTCAAAAATTTCTTAAAAATGCAAAAACTGAAGTCTAACACCTTCAAAATATTCAATTAAGATAGTTTTTTAAAAAATGTTCAAATTGAAGTATAACACAAGCAAAATACTTAATTGGCATTTCGTACTCAAAATACTCCGTAATTGAACACTAACACACACATATTTCAATTTTTTCAAAAATTTCTTAGAAATGCACACACTGAAGACTAACACCTTCAAAATATTCAATTAATATATTTTTTTTAAAATGTTCAAATTTATGTATAACACAAAGAATATACTCAATTTTCATGTCGTAATTGAAGACTAACACACACAAACTTCAATATTTTCAAAAATTTCTTCATAATGCTAAAACAGAAGTTTAACACCTTCAAAAAAATTCAATTATGGTATTTTTTTAAAAAAATGTTAAAAATGAAATGTAACACAAACAAAATACTCAATTTTCATGTTGTACTCAAACTACTCCATAATTGAAGACTAACACACACAAATTTCAATTTTATCAAAAATTTCTTAAAAATGCAAAAAGAGAAGTTTAACACCTTCAAAAAATGCAATTAAGATATTTTTTAAAAAAAATGTTATAAATGAAGTGTAACACAAGCAAAATACTCAATTTTCATGTCGTACTCAAAATACTTCCTAATTGAAGACTACAAACACAAATTTCAATTTTTTCAAAAATTTCTTAAAAATGCAAAAACTGAAGTCTAACACCTTCAAAATATTCAATTAAGATATTTTTTTAAAAAATGTTCAAATTGAAGTACAACACAAGTAAAATACTCAATTTTCATTTCGTACTCAAAATACTCCGTAATTGAACACTAACACACACATATTTCAATTTTTTCAAAAATTTCTTAGAAATGCACAAACTGAAGACTAACACCTTCAAAATATTCAATTAAGATATTTTTTTAAAAATGTTCAAATTGATGTATAACACAAAGAAAATACTCAATTTTCATGTCGTACTCAAAATACTCCGTAATTGAACACTAACACACACAAACTTCAATATTTTCAAAAATTTCTTCACAATGCAAAAACAGAAGTCTAACACCTTCAAAAAAAATTCAATTGTGGTATTTTTTTCAAAAAATGTTAAAAATGAAATGTAACACAAACAAAATACTCAATTTTCATGTCGTACTCAAACTACTCCATTATTGAAGACTAACGCACACAAATATCAATTTTATCAAAAATTTCTCAAAAATGCAAAAAGAGAAGTCTAACACCTTCAAAAAATGCAATTAAGATATTTTTTAAAAAAATGTTAAAATTGAAGTGTAACACAAGCAAAATACTCAATTTTCATGTCGTACTCAAAATACTCCGTAATTGAAGACTAACACACACAAATTTCTATTTTTTAAAAAATTTCGTAATAATGCAAAAACAGAAGTCTAGCACCTTCAAAAAATTCAATTATAGTATTTTTTCAAAAGATGTTAAAATTGAAGTGTAACACAAACAAAATACTCAATTTTCATTTCGTACTCAAAATACTCCGTCATTGAACACTAACACACACATATTTCAAATTTTTCAAAAATTTCTTAGAAATGCACAAACTGAAGACAAACACCTTCAAAATATTCAATTAAGATATTTTTTTTTAAAATGTTCAAATTGAAGTATAACACAAGCAAAATACTCAATTTTCTTTTCGTACTCAAATTACTCCGTAATTGAACACTAACACACATATATTTCAATTTTTTTTAAAATTTCTTAGAAATACACAAACTGAAGACTAACACCTTCAAAATATTCAATGAAGATATTTTTTTTTAAATGTTCAAATTGATGTATAACACAAAGAAAATACTCAATTTTCATGTCGTAATTGAAGACTAACACACACAAACTTCAATATTTTCAAAAATTTCTTCATAATGCTAAAACAGAAGTCTAACACCTTCAAAAAAATTCAATTATGGCATTTTTTTAAAAAAATGTTAAAAATGAAATGTAACACAAACAAAATACTCAATTTTCACGTCGTACTCAAACTACTCCAGAATTGAAGACTAACACACACAAATTTTAATTTTATCAAAAATTTCTTAAAAATGCAAAAAGAGAGGTCTAACACCTTCAAAAAATGCAATTAAGATATTTTTTAAAAAAAATGTTAAAATTGAAGTGTAACACAAGCAAAATACTCAATTTTCATGTCGTACTCAAAATACTCCATAATTGAAGACTACAAACACAAATTTCAATTTTTTCAAAAATTTCTTAAAAATGCAAAAACTGAAGTCTAGCACCTTCAAAATATTCAATTAAGATATTTTTTTTAAAAATGTTCAAATTGAAGTATAACACAAGCAAAATACTCAATTTTCATTTCGTACTCAAAATACTCCGTAATTGAACACTAACACACACATATTTCAATTTTTTTAAAAATTTCTTAGAAATGCACAAACTGAAGACTAACACCTTCAAAATATTCAATTAAGATATTTTTTTAAAAATGTTCAAATTGATGTATAACACAAAGAAAATACTCAATTTTCTTGTCGTACTCAAAATACTCCGTAATTGAAGACTAACACACACAAACTTCAATATTTTCAAAAATTTCTTCATAATGCAAAAACAGAAGTCTAACACCATCAAAAAAATTCAATTATGGTATTTTTTTCAGAAAAATGTTAAAAATGAAATGTAACACAGACAAAATACTCAATTTTCAAGTCGTACTCAGACTACTCCATAATTGAAGACTAACACACACAAATTTCAATTTTATCAAAAATTTCTCAAAAATGCAAAAAGAAAAGTCTAACACCTTCAAAAAATGCAATTAAGATATTTTTTTTAAAAAATGTCAAAATTGAAGTGTAACACAAGCAAAATACTCAATTTTCATGTCGTATTCAAAATACTCCGTAATTGAAGACTAACACACACAAATTTCTATTTTTAAAAAAATTTCTTAATAATGCAAAAACAGAAGTCTAGCACCTTCAAAAAATACTCATTTTTCATGTCGTACTCAAAATACCCCATAATTGAAGACTACAAACACAAATTTCAATTTTTTCAAAAATTTCATAAAAATGCAAAAACTGAAGTCTAACACCTTCAAAATATTCAATTAAGATGTTTTTTTAACAAATGTTCAAATTGAAGTATAACACAAGCAAAATACTCAATTTGCATTTCGTACTCAAAATACTCCGTAATTAAACACTAACACACACATATTTCAATTTTTTCAAAAATTTCTTAGAAATGCACACACTGAAGACTAACACCTTCAAAATATTCAATTAAGATATTTTTTTTTAAATGTTGAAATTTATGTATAACACAAAGAAAATACTCAATTTTCATGTCGTAATTGCAGACTAACACACACAAACTTCAATATTTTCAAAAATTTCTTCAAATGCTAAAACAGAAGTCTAACACCTTCAAAAAAATTCAATTATGGTATTTTTTTCAAAAAATGTTTAAAATGAAATGTAACACAAACAAAATACTCAATTTTCATATCTTCTTCAAACTACTCCATAATTGAAGACTAACATACACAAATTTCAATTTTATCAAAAATTTCTTAAAAATGCAAAAAGAGAAGTCTAACACCTTCAAAAAATGCAATTAAGATATTTTTTTTTAAAAATGTTAAAATTGAAGTGTAACACAAGCAAAATACTCAATTTTCATGTCGTACTCAAAATACTCCGTAATTGAAGACTAACACACACAAATTTCTATTTTTTAAAACTTTCTTAATAATGCAAAAACAGAAGTCTAGCACCTTCAAAAAATTCAATTATGGTATTTTTTCAAAAAATGTTAAAATTGAAGTGTAACACAAGCAAAATACTCAATTTTCATGTCGTACTCAAAATACCCCATAATTGAAGACTACAAACACAAATTTCAATTTTTTCAAAAATTTCATAAAAATGCAAAAACTGAAGTCTAACACCTTCAAAATATTCAATTAAGATATTTTTTTAAAAAATGTCCAAATTGAAGTATAACACAAGCAAAATACTCAATTTTCATGTCGTAATTGAAGACTGACACACACAAACTTCAATATTTTCAAAAATTTCTTCAAAAATGCAAAAAGAGAAGTCTAACACCTTCAAAAAATGCAATTAAGATATTTTTTAAAAAAAATGTTAAAATTGAAGTGTAACACAAGCAAAATACTCAATTTTCATGTCGTACTCAAAATACTCCGTAATTGAAGACTAACACACACAAACTTCAATATTTTCAAAAATTTCTTCATAATGCAAAAACAGAAGTCTAACACCATCAAAAAAATTCAATTATGGTATTTTTTTCAAAAAAATGTTAAAAATGAAATGTAACACAGACAAAATACTCAATTTTCAAGTCGTACTCAGACTACTCCATAATTGAAGACTAACACACACAAATTTCAATTTTATCAAAAATTTCTCAAAAATGCAAAAAGAAAAGTCTAACACCTTCAAAAAATGCAATTAAGATATTTTTTTTAAAAAATGTCAAAATTGAAGTGTAACACAAGCAAAATACTCAATTTTCATGTCGTATTCAAAATACTCCGTAATTGAAGACTAACACACACAAATTTCTATTTTTAAAAAAATTTCTTAATAATGCAAAAACAGAAGTCTAGCACCTTCAAAAAATACTCATTTTTCATGTCGTACTCAAAATACCCCATAATTGAAGACTACAAACACAAATTTCAATTTTTTCAAAAATTTCATAAAAATGCAAAAACTGAAGTCTAACACCTTCAAAATATTCAATTAAGATGTTTTTTTAACAAATGTTCAAATTGAAGTATAACACAAGCAAAATACTCAATTTGCATTTCGTACTCAAAATACTCCGTAATTAAACACTAACACACACATATTTCAATTTTTTCAAAAATTTCTTAGAAATGCACACACTGAAGACTAACACCTTCAAAATATTCAATTAAGATATTTTTTTTTAAATGTTGAAATTTATGTATAACACAAAGAAAATACTCAATTTTCATGTCGTAATTGCAGACTAACACACACAAACTTCAATATTTTCAAAAATTTCTTCAAATGCTAAAACAGAAGTCTAACACCTTCAAAAAAATTCAATTATGGTATTTTTTTCAAAAAATGTTTAAAATGAAATGTAACACAAACAAAATACTCAATTTTCATATCTTCTTCAAACTACTCCATAATTGAAGACTAACATACACAAATTTCAATTTTATCAAAAATTTCTTAAAAATGCAAAAAGAGAAGTCTAACACCTTCAAAAAATGCAATTAAGATATTTTTTTTAAAAAATGTTAAAATTGAAGTGTAACACAAGCAAAATACTCAATTTTCATGTCGTACTCAAAATACTCCGTAATTGAAGACTAACACACACAAATTTCTATTTTTTAAAACTTTCTTAATAATGCAAAAACAGAAGTCTAGCACCTTCAAAAAATGCAATTATGGTATTTTTTCAAAAAATGTTAAAATTGAAGTGTAACACAAGCAAAATACTCAATTTTCATGTCGTACTCAAAATACCCCATAATTGAAGACTACAAACACAAATTTCAATTTTTTCAAAAATTTCATAAAAATGCAAAAACTGAAGTCTAACACCTTCAAAATATTCAATTAAGATATTTTTTTTAAAAATGTCCAAATTGAAGTATAACACAAGCAAAATACTCAATTTTCATGTCGTAATTGAAGACTGACACACACAAACTTCAATATTTTCAAAAATTTCTTCAAAAATGCAAAAAGAGAAGTCTAACACCTTCAAAAAATGCAATTAAGATATTTTTTAAAAAAAATGTTAAAATTGAAGTGTAACACAAGCAAAATACTCAATTTTCATGTCGTACTCAAAATACTCCGTAATTGAAGACTAACACACACAAATTTCTATTTTTTTAAAAATTTCATAATAATGCAAAAATAGAAGTCTAGCACCTTCAAAAAATTCAATTATGGTATTTGTTCAAAAAATGTTAATATTGAAGTGTAACACAAGCAAAATACTCAATTTTCATGTCGTACTCAAAATACCCCATAATTGAAGACTACAAACAAAATTTTCAATTTTTGCAAAAATTTCTTAAAAATTCAAAAACTGAAGTCTAACCTTCAAAATATTCAATTAAGATATTTTTTTTAAAAATGTTCAAATTGAAGTATAACACAAGCAAAATACTCAATTTGCATTTCGTACTCAAAATACTCCGTAATTGAACACTAACACACACATATTTCAATTTTTTCAGAAATTTCTTAGAAATGCACACACTGAAGACTAACACCTTCAAAATATTCAATTAAGATATTTTTTATAAAAATGTTCAAATTTATGTATAACACAAAGAAAATACTCAATTTTCATGTCGTAATTGAAGACTAACACACACAAACTTCAATATTTTCAAAAAATTCTTCATAATGCTAAAACAGAAGTCTAACACCTTCCAAAAAATTCAATTATGGTATTTTTTTCAAAAAATGTTAAAATTGAAATGTAACACAAACAAAATACTCAATTTTCATGTCGTACTCAAACTACTCCATAATTGAAGACTAACACTCACAAATTTCAATTTTATCAAAAATTTCTTAAAAATGCAAAAAGAGAAAGTCTAACACCTTCAAAAAATGCAATTAAGATATTTTTTTAAAAAAATGTTAAAATTGAAGTGTAACACAAGCAAAATACTCAATTTTCATGTCGTACTCGAAATACTCTGTAATTGAAGACTACAAACGCAAATTTCAATTTTTTCAAAAATTTCTTAAAAATACAAAAACTGAAGTCTAACACCTTCAAAATATTCAATTAAGATATTTTTTTTAAAAATGTTCAAATTGAAGTACAACACAAGCAAAATACTCAATTTTCATTTCGTACTCAAAATACTCCGTAATTGAACACTAACACACACATATTTCAATTTTTTCAAAAATTTCTTAGAAATGCACAAACTGAAGACTAACACCTTCAAAAAAATTCAATTATGGTATTTTTTTCAAAAAATGTTAAAAATGATATGTAACACAAACAAAATACTCAATTTTCATGTCGTACTCAAACTACTCCATAATTGAAGACTAACACACACAAATTCCAATTTTATCAAAAATTTCTCAAAAATGCAAAAATAGAAGTCTAACACCTTCAAAAAATGCAATTATGATATTTTTTTAAAAAAATGTTAAAATTGAAGTGTAACACAAGCATAATACTCAATTTTCATGTCGTACTCAAAATACTCCGTAATTGAAGACTAACACACACAAATTTCTATTTTTTAAAAAATTTCTTAATAATGCAAAAATAGAAGTCTAGCACCTTCAAAAAATTCAATTATGGTGTTTTTTCAAAAAATTTTAAAATTGAAGTGTAACACAAGCAAAATACTCAATTTTCATGTCATACTCAAAATACCCCATAATTGAAGACTACAAACAAAAATTTCAATTTTTTCAAAAATTTCTTAAAAATGAGTCTAACACCTTCAAAATATTCAATTAAGATATTTTTTTAAAAAATGTTCAAATTGAAGTATAACACAAGCAAAATACACAATTTGCATTTCGTACTCAAAATACTCCGTAATTGAAGACTACAAACACAAATTTCAATTTTTTCAAAAATTTCTTAAAAATGCAAAAACTGAAGTTTAACACCTTCAAAATATTCAATTAAGATATATTTTTAAAAAATGTTCAAATTGAAGTACAACACAAGCAAAATACTCAATTTTCATTTTTCAGAAAATTTCTTAGAAATGCACACACTGAAGACTAACACCTTCAAAATATTCAATTAAGATATTTTTTTTAAAAATGTTCAAATTTATGTATAACACAAAGAAAATACTCAATTTTCATGTCGTAATTGAAGACTAACACACACACACTTCAATATTTTCAAAAATTTCTTCATAATGCTAAAACAGAAGTCTAACACCTTCAAAAAAATTGAATTATGGTATTTTTTCAAAAAATGTTAAAAATGAAATGTAACACAAACAAAATACTCAATTTTCATGTCATACTCAAACTACTCCATAATTGAAGACAAACACACACAAATATCAATTTTATCAAAAATTTCTCAAAAATGCAAAAAGAGAAGCCTAACACCTTCAAAAAATGCAATTAAGATATTTTTTAAAAAAAATATTAAAATTGAAGTGCAACACAAGCAAAATACTCAATTTTCATGTCGTACTCAAAATACTCCGTAATTGAAGACTAACACACACAAATTTCTATTTTTTAAAAAAATTCTTAATAATTGAAAAACAGAAGTCTAGCACCTTCAAAAAATTCAATTATGGTAATTTTCCGAAAAATGTTAAAATTGAAGTGTAACACAAGCAAAATACTCAATTTTCATTTCATACTCAAAATACTCCGTAATTGAACACTAACACACACATATTTCAAATTTTTCAAAAATTTCTTAGAAATGCACATACCGAAGACTAACACCTTCGAAATATTCAATGAAGATATTTTTTTTTAAATGTTCAAATTGATGTATAACACAAAGAAAATACTCAATTTTCATGTCGTACTCAAAATACTCCGTAATTGAAGACTAACACACACAAACTTCAATATTTTCAAAAATTTCATCATAATGCAAAAACAGAAGTCTAACACCTTCGAAAAAATTCAATTATGGTATTTTTTTCAAAAAATTTTAAGTATGAAATGTAACACAAACAAAATACTCAATTTTTATGTCGTACTCAAACTACTCCATAATTGAAGACTAACACACACAAATTTCAATTTTATCAAAAATTTCTCAAAAATGCAAAAAGAGAAGTTTAACACCTTCAAAAAATGCAATTATGATATTTTTTTTAAAAAATGTTAAAATTTAAGTGTAACACAACCAAAATACTCAATTTTCATGTCGTACTCAAAATACTCCGTAATTGAAGACTAACACACACAAATTTCTATTTTTTAAAAAATTTATTAATAATGCAAAAACAGAAGTCTAGCACCTTCAAAAAATTCAATTAAGATAGTTTGAAAAAAAATGTTAAAATTGAAGTGTAACAAATTTGTACTCAAAATACTCCATAATTGAAGACTAACACGCATAAATTTCAATTTTTTCAAACATTTCATATCAATGCAAAAACTAATGTATAACACCTTCAAAAAATGCAATTAAGATATTTTTTTAAAAAAATGTTTAAATTGAAGTGTAACACAAGCAAAATACTCAATTTTCATGTCGTACTCAAAATACTCCGTAATTGAAGACTAACACACACAAATTTCTATTTTTTAAAACTTTCTTAATAATGCAAAAACAGAAGTCTAGCACCTTCAAAAAATTCAATTATGGTATTTTTTCAAAAAATGTTAAAATTGAAGTGTAACACAAGCAAAATACTCAATTTTCATGTCGTACTCAAAATACCCCATAATTGAAGACTACAAACACAAATTTCAATTTTTTCAAAAATTTCTTAAAAATGCAAAAACTGAAGTCTAACACCTTAAAAATATTCAATTAAGATATTTTTTTTTAAAATGTCCAAATTGAAGTATAACACAAGCAAAATACTCAATTTGCATTTCGTACTCAAAATACTCCGTAATTGAACACTAACACACACATATTTCAATTTTTTCAAAAATTTCTTAGAAATGCACACACTGAAGACTAACACCTTCAAAATATTCAATTAAGATATTTTTAAAAAAATGTTCAAATTTATGTATAACACAAAGAAAATACTCAATTTTCATGTCGTAATTGAAGACTGACACACACAAACTTCAATATTTTCAAAAATTTCTTCAAAAATGCAAAAAGAGAAGTCTAACACCTTCAAAAAATGCAATTAAGATATTTTTTAAAAAAAATGTTAAAATTGAAGTGTAACACAAGCAAAATACTCAATTTTCATGTCGTACTCAAAATACTCCGTAATTGAAGACTAACACACACAAATTTCTATTTTTTTAAAAATTTCATAATAATGCAAAAATAGAAGTCTAGCACCTTCAAAAAATTCAATTATGGTATTTGTTCAAAAAATGTTAATATTGAAGTGTAACACAAGCAAAATACTCAATTTTCATGTCGTACTCAAAATACCCCATAATTGAAGACAACAAACAAAATTTTCAATTTTTGCAAAAATTTCTTAAAAATTCAAAAACTGAAGTCTAACCTTCAAAATATTCAATTAAGATATTTTTTTTAAAAATGTTCAAATTGAAGTATAACACAAGCAAAATACTCAATTTGCATTTCGTACTCAAAATACTCCGTAATTGAACACTAACACACACATATTTCAATTTTTTCAGAAATTTCTTAGAAATGCACACACTGAAGACTAACACCTTCAAAATATTCAATTAAGATATTTTTTTTTAAAATGTTCAAATTTATGTATAACACAAAGAAAATACTCAATTTTCATGTCGTAATTGAAGACTAACACACACAAACTTCAATATTTTCAAAAATTTCTTCATCATGCTAAAACAGAAGTCTAACACCTTCCAAAAAATTCAATTATGGTATTTTTTTCAAAAAATGTTAAAATTGAAATGTAACACAAACAAAATACTCAATTTTCATGTCGTACTCAAACTACTCCATAATTGAAGACTAACACTCACAAATTTCAATTTTATCAAAAATTTCTTAAAAATGCAAAAAGAGAAAGTCTAACACCTTCAAAAAATGCAATTAAGATATTTTTTTAAAAAAATATTAAAATTGAAGTGTAACACAAGCAAAATACTCAATTTTCATGTCGTACTCAAAATACTCCGTAATTGAAGACTACAAACGCAAATTTCAATTTTTTCAAAAATTTCTTAAAAATACAAAAACTGAAGTCTAACACCTTCAAAATATTCAATTAAGATATTTTTTTTAAAAATGTTCAAATTGAAGTACAACACAAGCAAAATACTCAATTTTCATTTCGTACTCAAAATACTCCGTAATTGAACACTAACACACACATATTTCAATTTTTTCAAAAATTTCTTAGAAATGCACAAACTGAAGACTAACACCTTCAAAAAAATTCAATTATGGTATTTTTTTCAAAAGATGTTAAAAATGATATGTAACACAAACAAAATACTCAATTTTCATGTCGTACTCAAACTACTCCATAATTGAAGACTAACACACACAAATTCCAATTTTATCAAAAATTTCTCAAAAATGCAAAAATAGAAGTCTAACACCTTCAAAAAATGCAATTATGATATTTTTTTAAAAAAATGTTAAAATTGAAGTGTAACACAAGCATAATACTCAATTTTCATGTCGTACTCAAAATACTCCGTAATTGAAGACTAACACACACAAATTTCTATTTTTTAAAAAATTTCTTAATAATGCAAAAATAGAAGTCTAGCACCTTCAAAAAATTCAATTATGGTGTTTTTTCAAAAAATTTTAAAATTGAAGTGTAACACAAGCAAAATACTCAATTTTCATGTCATACTCAAAATACCCCATAATTGAAGACTACAAACAAAAATTTCAATTTTTTCAAAAATTTCTTAAAAATGAGTCTAACACCTTCAAAATATTCAATTAAGATATTTTTTTTTAAAATGTTCAAATTGAAGTATAACACAAGCAAAATACACAATTTGCATTTCGTACTCAAAATACTCCGTAATTGAAGACTACAAACACAAATTTCAATTTTTTCAAAAATTTCTTAAAAATGCAAAAACTGAAGTTTAACACCTTCAAAATATTCAATTAAGATATATTTTTAAAAAATGTTCAAATTGAAGTACAACACAAGCAAAATACTCAATTTTCATTTTTCAGAAAATTTCTTAGAAATGCACACACTGAAGACTAACACCTTCAAAATATTCAATTAAGATATTTTTTTAAAAATGTTCAAATTTATGTATAACACAAAGAAAATACTCAATTTTCATGTCGTAATTGAAGACTAACACACACACACTTCAATATTTTCAAAAATTTCTTCATAATGCTAAAACAGAAGTCTAACACCTTCAAAAAAATTGAATTATGGTATTTTTTTCAAAAAATGTTAAAAATGAAATGTAACACAAACAAAATACTCAATTTTCATGTCATACTCAAACTACTCCATAATTGAAGACAAACACACACAAATATCAATTTTATCAAAAATTTCTCAAAAATGCAAAAAGAGAAGCCTAACACCTTCAAAAAATGCAATTAAGATATTTTTTAAAAAAAATATTAAAATTGAAGTGCAACACAAGCAAAATACTCAATTTTCATGTCGTACTCAAAATACTCCGTAATTGAAGACTAACACACACTAATTTCTATTTTTTAAAAAAATTCTTAATAATTGAAAAACAGAAGTCTAGCACCTTCAAAAAATTCAATTATGGTATTTTTCCGAAAAATGTTAAAATTGAAGTGTAACACAAGCAAAATACTCAATTTTCATTTCATACTCAAAATACTCCGTAATTGAACACTAACACACACATATTTCAAATTTTTCAAAAATTTCTTAGAAATGCACATACCGAAGACTAACACCTTCGAAATATTCAATGAAGATATTTTTTTTTAAATGTTCAAATTGATGTATAACACAAAGAAAATACTCAATTTTCATGTCGTACTCAAAATACTCCGTAATTGAAGACTAACACACACAAACTTCAATATTTTCAAAAATTTCATCATAATGCAAAAACAGAACTCTAACACCTTCGAAAAAATTCAATTATGGTATTTTTTTCAAAAAATTTTAAGTATGAAATGTAACACAAACAAAATACTCAATTTTTATGTCGTACTCAAACTACTCCATAATTGAAGACTAACACACACAAATTTCAATTTTATCAAAAATTTCTCAAAAATGCAAAAAGAGAAGTTTAACACCTTCAAAAAATGCAATTATGATATTTTTTTTTTAAAATGTTAAAATTGAAGTGTAACACAACCAAAATACTCAATTTTCATGTCGTACTCAAAATACTCCGTAATTGAAGACTAACACACACAAATTTCTATTTTTTAAAAAATTTATTAATAATGCAAAAACAGAAGTCTAGCACCTTCAAAAAATTCAATTAAGGTATTTTTTCAAAAAATGTTAAAATTGAAGTGTAACACAATCAAAATACTCAATTTTCATGTCGTACTCAAAATACCCCATAATTGAAGACTACAAACAAAAATTTCAATTTTTTGAAAAATTTCTTAAAAATGCAAAAACTGAAGTCTAACACCTTCAAAATATTCAATTAAGATATTTTTTTAAAAAATTTTCAAATTGAAGTATAACACAAGAAAAATACTCAATTTGCTTTTCGTACTCAAAATACTCCGTAATTGAACACTAACACACACATATTTCAATTTTTTCAGAAATTTCTTAGAAATGCACACACTGAAGACTAACACCTTCAAAATATTCAATTAAGATATTTTTTTAAAAATTTTCAAATTTATGTATAACACAAAGAAAATACTCAATTTTCATGTCGTAATTGAAACCTAACACACACAAACTTCAATATTTTCAAAAATTTCTTCATAATGCTAAAACAGAAGTCTAACACCTTCAAAAAAATTCAATTATGGTTTTTTTTTCAAAAAATGTTAAAAATGAAATGTAACACAAACAAAATACTCAATTTTCATGTCATACTCAAACTACTCCATAATTGAAGACAAACACACACAAATATCAATTTTATCAAAAATTTCTCAAAAATGCAAAAAGAGAAGCCTAACACCTTCAAAAAATGCAATTAAGATATTTTTTAAAAAAAATATTAAAATTGAAGTGCAACACAAGCAAAATACTCAATTTTCATGTCGTACTCAAAATACTCCGTAATTGAAGACTAACACACACTAATTTCTATTTTTTAAAAAAATTCTTAATAATTGAAAAACAGAAGTCTAGCACCTTCAAAAAATTCAATTATGGTATTTTTCCGAAAAATGTTAAAATTGAAGTGTAACACAAGCAAAATACTCAATTTTCATTTCATACTCAAAATACTCCGTAATTGAACACTAACACACACATATTTCAAATTTTTCAAAAATTTCTTAGAAATGCACATACCGAAGACTAACACCTTCGAAATATTCAATGAAGATATTTTTTTTTAAATGTTCAAATTGATGTATAACACAAAGAAAATACTCAATTTTCATGTCGTACTCAAAATACTCCGTAATTGAAGACTAACACACACAAACTTCAATATTTTCAAAAATTTCATCATAATGCAAAAACAGAACTCTAACACCTTCGAAAAAATTCAATTATGGTATTTTTTTCAAAAAATTTTAAGTATGAAATGTAACACAAACAAAATACTCAATTTTTATGTCGTACTCAAACTACTCCATAATTGAAGACTAACACACACAAATTTCAATTTTATCAAAAATTTCTCAAAAATGCAAAAAGAGAAGTTTAACACCTTCAAAAAATGCAATTATGATATTTTTTTTTTAAAATGTTAAAATTGAAGTGTAACACAACCAAAATACTCAATTTTCATGTCGTACTCAAAATACTCCGTAATTGAAGACTAACACACACAAATTTCTATTTTTTAAAAAATTTATTAATAATGCAAAAACAGAAGTCTAGCACCTTCAAAAAATTCAATTAAGGTATTTTTTCAAAAAATGTTAAAATTGAAGTGTAACACAATCAAAATACTCAATTTTCATGTCGTACTCAAAATACCCCATAATTGAAGACTACAAACAAAAATTTCAATTTTTTGAAAAATTTCTTAAAAATGCAAAAACTGAAGTCTAACACCTTCAAAATATTCAATTAAGATATTTTTTTTAAAAATGTTCAAATTGAAGTATAACACAAGAAAAATACTCAATTTGCTTTTCGTACTCAAAATACTCCGTAATTGAACACTAACACACACATATTTCAATTTTTTCAGAAATTTCTTAGAAATGCACACACTGAAGACTAACACCTTCAAAATATTCAATTAAGATATTTTTTTAAAAATTTTCAAATTTATGTATAACACAAAGAAAATACTCAATTTTCATGTCGTAATTGAAACCTAACACACACAAACTTCAATATTTTCAAAAATTTCTTCATAATGCTAAAACAGAAGTCTAACACCTTCAAAAAAATTCAATTATGGTATTTTTTTCAAAAAATGTTAAAAATGAAATGTAACACAAACAAAATACAAAATTTTCATGTCGTACTCAAACTACTCCATAATTGAAGACTAACACACACAAATTTCAATTTTATCAAAAATTTCTTAAAAATGCAAAAAGAGAAGTCTAACACCTTCAAAAAATGCAATTAAGATATTTTTTTAAAAAAATGTTAAAATTGATGTGTAACACCAGCAAAATACTCAATTTTCATGTTGTACTCAAAATACTTCGTAATTGAAGACTACAAACACAAATTTCAATTTTTTCAAAAATTTCTTAAAAATACAAAAACTGAAGTCTAACACCTTCAAAATATTCAATTAAGATATTTTTTTAAAAAATGTTCAAATTGAAGTACAACACAAGCAAAATACTCAATTTTCATTTCGTACTCAAAATACTCCGTAATTGAACACTAACACACACATATTTCAATTTTTTCAAAACCTTCTTAGAAATGCACAAACTGAAGACTAACACCTTCAAAATATTCAATTAAGATATTTCTTTAAAAATGTTCAAATTGATGTATAACACAAAGAAAATTCTCAATTTTCATGTCGTACTCAAAATACTCCGTAATTGAAGACTAACACACACAGACTTCAATATTTTCAAAAATTTCTTCATAATGCAAAAACAGAAGTCTAACACCTTCAAAAAAATTCAATTATGGTATTTTTTTCAAAAAATGTTAAAAATGAAATGTAACACAAACAAAATACTCAATTTTCATGCCGTACTCAAACTACTCCATAATTGAAGACAAACACACACAAATATCAATTTTATCAAAAATTTCTCAAAAATGCAAAAAGAAAAGCCTAACACCTTCAAAAAATGCAATTAAGACATTTTTTAAAAAAAATGTTAAAATTGAAGTTTAACACAAGCAAAATACTCAATTTTCATGTCGTACTCAAAATACTCCGTAATTGAAGACTAACACACACAAATTTCTATTTTTTAAAAAATTTCTTAATAATGCAAAAACAGAAGTCTAGCACCTTAAAAAATTCAATTATGGTATTTTTTCAAAAAATGTTAAAATTGAAGTGTAACACAAGCAAAATACTCAATTTTCATTTCGTACTCAAAATACTCCGTAATTGAACACTAACACACACATATTTCAAATTTTTCAAAAATTTCTTAGAAATGCACATACCGAAGACTAACACCTTCAAAATATTCAATGAAGATATTTTTTTTAAAATGTTCAAATTGATGTATAACACAAAGAAAATACTCAATTTTCATGTCGTACTCAAAATACTCCGTAATTGAAGACTAACACACACAAACTTCAATATTTTCAAAAATTTCTTCATAATGCAAAAACAGAAGTCTAACACCTTCGAAAAAATTCAATTATGGTATTTTTTTCAAAAAATTTTAAATATGAAATGTAACACAAACAAAATACTCAATTTTTATGTCGTACTCAAACTACTCCATAATTGAAGACTAACACACACAAATTTCAATTTTATCAAAAATTTCTCAAAAATGCAAAAAGAGAAGTCTAACACCTTCAAAAAATGCAATTAAGATATTTTTTTAAAAAAATGTCAAAATTGAAGTGTAACACAAGCAAATTACTCAATTTTCATGTCGTACTCAAAATACTCCGTAATTGAAGACTAACACACACAAATTTCTATTTTTTAAAAAATTTATTAATAATGCAAAAACAGAAGTCTAGCACCTTCAAAAAATTCAATTAAGGTATTTTTTCGAAAAATGTTAAAATTGAAGTGTAACACAAGCAAAATACTCAATTTTCATGTCGTACTCAAAATACCCCATAATTGAAGACAACAAACAAAAATTTCAATTTTTTCAAAAATTTCTTAAAAATGCAAAAACTGAAGTCCAACACCTTCAAAATATTCAATTAAGATATTTTTTTTAAAAATGTTCAAATTGAAGTATAACACAAGCAAAATACTCAATTTGCATTTCGTACTCAAAATTCTCCGTAATTGAACACTAACACACACATATTTCAATTTTTTCAAAAATTTATTAGAAATGCACACACTGAAGACTAACACCTTCAAAATATTCAATTAACATATTTTTTTAAAAGTATTCAAATTTATCTATAACACAAAGAATATACTCAATTTTCATGTCGTAATTGAAGACTAACACACACAAACTTCAATATTTTCAAAAATTTCTTCATAATGCTAAAACAAAAGTCTAACACCTTCAAAAAAATTCAATTATGGTATTTTTTTCAAAAAATTTTAAAAATGAAATGTAACACAAACAAAATACTCAATTGTCATGTCGTACTCAAACTACTCCATAATTGAAGACTAACACACACAAATTTCAATTTTATCAAAAAATTCTTAAAAATGCAAAAAGGGAAGTCTAACACCTTCAAAAAATGCAATTAAGATATTTTTTTTAAAAAATGTTAAAATTGAAGTGTAACACAAGCAAAATACTCAATTTTCATGTCGTACTCAAAATACTCCGTAATTGAAGACTACAAACACAAATTTCAATTTTTTCAAAAATTTCTTAAAAATGCAAAAACTGAAGTCTAACACCTTCAAAATATTCCATTAAGATATTTTTTTAAAAATGTTCAAATTGAAGTACAACACAAGCAAAATACTTAATTTTCATTTCATACTCAAAATACTCTGTAATTGAACACTAACACACACATATTTCAATTTTTTCAAAAATTTCTTAGAAATGCACAAACTGAAGACTAACACCTTCAAAATATTCAATTAACATATTTTTTTTAAAATGTTCAAATTGATGTATAACACAAAGAAAATACTCAATTTTCATGTCGTACTCAAAATACTCCGTAATTGAAGACTAACACACACAAACTTCAATATTTTCAAACATTTCATCATAATGCAAAAACAGAAGTCTAACACCTTCAAACAAATTCAATTATGGTATTTTTTTCAAAAAATGTTAAAAATGAAATGTAACACAAACAAAATACTCAATTTTCATGTCGTACTCAAACTACTCCATAATTGAAGACTAACACACACAAATTTCAATTTTATCAAAAATTTCTCAAAAATGCAAAAAGAGAAGTCTAACACCTTCAAAAAATGCAAGTAAGATATTTTTTTTAAAAAATGTTAAAATTGAAGTGTAACACAAGCAAAATACTCAATTTTCATGTCGTACTCAAAATACTCCGTAATTGAAGACTAACACACACAAATTTCTATTTTTTTTAAAATTTCTTAATAATGCAAAAACAGAAGTCTAGCACCTTCAAAAAATTCAATTATGGTATTTTTTCAAAAAATGTTAAAATTGAAGTGTAACACAAGAAAAATACTCAATTTTCATTTCGTACTCAAAATACTCCGTAATTGAAGACTACAAACACAAATTTCAATTTTTTCAAAAATTTCTTAAAAATGCAAAAACTGAAGTCTAACACCTTCAAAATATTCAATTAAGATATTTTTTTAAAAAATGTTCAAATTGAAGTATAACACAAGCAAAATACTCAATTTGCATTTCGTACTCAAAATACTCCGTAATTGAACACTAACACACACATATTTCAATTTTTTCGAAAATTTCATAGAAATGCACACACCGAAGACTAACACCTTCAAAATATTCAATTAAGATATTTTTTTAAAAATGTTCAAATTTGTGTATAACACAAAGAAAATACTCAATTTTCATGTCGTAATTGAAGACTAACACACACAAACTTCAATATTTTCAAAATTTTCTTCATAATGCTAAAACAGAAGTCTAACACCTTCAAAAAAATTCAATTATGGTATTTTTTTCAAAAAATGTTAAAAATGAAATGTAACACAAACAAAATACTCAATTTTCATGTCGTACTCAAACTACTCCATAATTGAAGACTAACACACACAAATTTCAATTTTATCAAAAATTTCTTAAAAATGCAAAAAGAGAAGTCTAACACCTTCAAAAAATGCAATTAAGATATTTTTTAAAAAAAATGTTAAAATTGAAGTGTAACACAAGAAAAATACTCAATTTTCATGTCGTACTCAAAATACTCCGTAATTGAAGACTAACACGCACAAATTTCAATTTTTTAAAAAATTTCTTAATAATGCAAAAACAGAAGTCTAGCACCTTCAAAAAAATTCAATTATGATATTTTATATTAAAATATTGAAATTGAAGTGTAACACAACTAAAATGCTAAATGTTCATGTCGTAATCAAAATACTCCATAATTGAAGACTAACACGAACAAATTTTAATTTTTTCAAAAATTTCTTAACAATGCAAAAACTAAAGTCTAACACCTTCGAAATATTCAATTAAGATATTTTTTTTTAAATGATAAAATTGAAGTGTAACACTCGCAAAGTACTCAAATTTCATGTCGTACTCAAAATACTCTTTAATTGAAGACTAACACACACAAATTTAAATTTTATTCAAAAATTTCATAAAAATGTAAAAACAGAAGTCTAACACCTTCAAAAAATTCAATTAAGACATATTTTTTTTATATGATAAAATTGAAGTGTAACACAACAAAATACTGAATTTTCATGTTGTACTCAAAATACTCCATAATTGAAGACTAACACGCACAAATTTGTATTTTTTCAAAAATTTCTTAAAAATGCTAAAACTAAAGTCTAACACCTTCAAAATATTCAATTAAGATATTTTTTTAAAAAAAATGTTAAAATTGAAATGTAACACGAGCAAAATACTCAATTTTCATGTCGTACTCAAAATTCTCCGTAATTTAAGACAAACACACACAAATTTCAATTTTTTCCAAACTTTCTTAATAATGCAAAAACAGAAGTCTGGCATCTTCATAAATTCAATTATGGTATTTTTTAAAAAAATGTTAAAATTGAAGTGCAACATAAGGAAAATGCTAAATTTTCATGTCGTACTCAAAATACTCCATAATAGAAGTGCAACACACACAAATTTCAATTTTTTCAATAATTTCTTAAAAATGTAAAACCAGAAGTCTAACACCTTCAAAAAATTCAATTAAGATATATTTTTTTTAAATGTTAAAATTGAAGTGTAACTCAACAAAATACTCAATTTTCATGCCGTACTCAAAATACTCCATTATTGAAGACTAACACGCACAAATTTCTATTTTTTCAAAAATTTCATAAAAATGCAAAAACTAATGTCTAACACCTTCTAAATATTCAATTCAAGTAGTTTTAAAAAAAATGTTAATATTGAAGTGTAACACAAGCAAAATACTCAATTTTCATGTCGTACTCAAAAAAACTCCGTAATTGAAGACTAACACACACAAATTTCAATTTTTTCAAAAATTTCTTAAAAATGCAAAAACAGAAGTCTAACACCTTCAAAAAATTCAATTAAGATAGTTTGAAAAAAAAGGTTAAAATTGAAGTGTAACAAATTTGTACTCAAAATACTCCATAATTGAAGACTAACACGCATAAATTTCAATTTTTTCAAACATTTCATATCAATGCAAAAACTAATGTATAACACCTTCAAAAAATTCAATTAAGATATTTTTTTAAAAAATGTTAAAATTGAAGTGTAACACAAGCAAAATACTCAATTTTCATGTCTTACTCTAAATACTCCGTAATTGAAGACTAACACACACAAATTTCAATAAAATTTCCAAAAAATGCAAAAACAAAAGTCTAACACCTTCAAAAAATTCAATTAAGATATATTTTTTTTAAATGTTCAAATTGAAGTATAACACAAAGAAAATACTCAATTTTCATGTCGTCGTCAAAATACTCCGTAATTGATGACTAACACACACAAATTTCCATATTTTCAAATATTTCTTCATAATGCAAAAACAGAAGTCTAACACCTTCAAAAAAATTCAATTATGATACTTTTTCAAAAAATGTTAAAAATGAAATGATACACAAACAAATACTCAATTTTCATGTCGTACTCAAACTACTCCACAATTGAAGACAAACACACACAAATTTCAATTTTTTCAAAAATTTCTTAAAAATGCAAAAACTGAAGTTTAACACCTTCAAAAAATGCAATTAAGATATTTTTAAAAAAAATGTTAAAATTGAAGTGTAACAAAAGCAATATATTCAATTTTCATGTCGTACTCAAAATACTCCATAATTGAAGACTAATACGCACAAATTTGAATTTTTTCAAACATTTCTTAACAATGCAAAAACTAAAGTATAACACCTTCAAAAATTTTGATTAAGATATTTTTTAAAAAAATGTTAAAATTGAAGTGTATCACAAGCAAAATACTCAAATTTCATGACGTACTCAAAATACTCCGTAATTGATGACTAACACACACAAATTTCAATTTTTTCAAAAATTTCTTAAAAATGCAAAAACAGAAGACTAACAACTTCAAAAAATTCTATTACGATATTTTTTTTAAAAATGTTAAAATTGAAGTGTAACACAAACAAAATACTCAATTTGCATGTCGTACTCAAAATACTCCATAATTGAAGACTAACACGCACAAATTTAAAAATTTTCATAAATTTCTTAAAAATGCAAAAACTAATGTCTAACTCCTTCAAAATATTCAATTAAGATATTTTTTTAAAATTGTTAAAATTGAAGTGTAACACAAGCAAAATACTCAATTTTCATTTCGAATTCAAAATACTCCGTAATTGAAGACTAACACACACAAATTTCAATTTTTTCATAAATTTCTTAAAAATGCAAAAACCGAGGTATAACACCTTCAAAAAATTGAATTAAGATATTTTTTTTAAAAATGTTAAAATTGAAGTGTGACAAAAGAATAATATTCGATTTTCATGTCGTACTCAAAATACCCCATAATTGAAGACTAACAAACACAAATTTCAATTTGTTTAAAAATTTCTTATATATGAAAAAACTGAAGTCTAACACCTTCGAAATATTCAATTAAGATATTTTTTGAAAAAATATTTAAACTGAAGTGCAGCACAAGCTAAATACTCAATTTTCATGTCGTACTCAAAATACTCTGTAATTTAAATCTAACACACACAAATTTCAATTTTTTCAAATATTTCTTAATAACGCGCAAATAGAAGTCTAACACCTTCAAAAAATTCAATTATGGTATTTTTTTAAAAAAAATGAAAATTTGAAGTGTAACACAATCAAAATACTCAATTTTCATGTCGTACTCAATCTACTCCATAATTGAAGACTACCACACACAAATTTCAATTTTCTCAAAAAATTCTTGAAAATGCAAAAACAGAAGTCTAACACCTTGAAAAAATTCAATTATGATATTTTTAAAAAATATATTAAAATTGAATTGTAACACAAGCAAAATACTCAATTTTGATGTCGTACTCAAAATACTTCATAATGGAAGACTAACACGCACAAATTTTAATTTTTTCAAAAAATTCTTATAAATGCAAAAACGAAAGTGTAACACCTTCAAAAAATTCAATGAAGATATTTTTTTTAAAAATGTTAAAATTGAAGTGTAACACAAGCAAAATATTCAATTTTCATATCGTACTCAAAATACTCAGTAATTGAAGGCTAACACGCACAAATTTCAATTTTTTCAAAAATTTCGTAAAAATACAAAAACTGAAGTCAAACACCTTCAAAAAATTGAATTAAGATATTTGTTAAAAATATGTTAAAATTTAAGTGTAACAAAAGCAAAATACTCAATTTTTATTCCGTACTCATATTACTCCGTAATTCAAGACTAACACACACAAATTTAAATTTTTTCAAAAAAATTTTAAAAATGCAAAAATTGAATTCTAACACCTTAAAAAAATTGAATTAAGATATTTTTTAAAAATATGTTATAATTGAAGTATAACACAAGCAAAATACTCAATTTTAATTTCGTACTCAAAATACTCCGTAATTGAAGACTAACACACACAAATTTCAATTTTTTCAAAAATTTCTTAAAAATGCACAAACTAAAGTCTTCCATTATGGTAGTTTTTCAAAAAAACAGAAGTCTAACACCTTAAAAAAATTCAATTATGGTAGTTTTTCAAAAAAAAATTTGAAAATGAAACGTAACACAAGAAAAATACTCAATTTTCATGTCATACTCGAACTATTCCATAATTGAAGACTAACACACACAAATTTCAATTTTTTCAAAAATTTCTTAAAAATGCATAAACTGATGTCTAACACCTTCAAAATATTCAATTAAGAATTTTTTTTTAAAAATTGTTCAAATTGAAGTATAACACAAGCAAAATACTCAATTTTAATTTCGTACTCAAAATACTCCGTAATTGAAGACTAACACACACAAATTTCAATTTTTTCAAAAATTTCATAAAAATGCAAAAACTAAAGTATAACACCTTCAAGATATTCAATTAAGATGTTTTATAAAAAAATGTTAAAATTGAAGTGTGACAAAAGCAAAATATTCAATTTTCATGTCGTACTCAAAATACTCCATAATTGAAGACTAACACGCACAAATTTCAATTTTTTCAAAAATTTCCTAAAAATGCAAAAACTGAATTCTAACACCTTCAAAATATTGAATTAGGATATTTTTTAATAAAATTTTAAAATGGAAGTGTAACACAAGCAAAATACTCAATTTTCATGTCATACTCAAAATACTCCGTAATTGAAGACTAACATACACAAATTTCAATTTTTTTTCAAAAATTTCCTAAAACTGTAAAACCAGAAGTCTAACATCTTCAAAAAATTCAAGTAAGATATTTTTTTTTTTTAAATTTCCAAATTGAAGTATACACAAGGAAAATACTCAATTTTCATGTCGTACTCAAAATACTCCGTAATTCAAGACTAACACACACAAATTTCAATTTTTATCAAAAATTTCTTTTTTAATATTTACGTGTCGTACTCAAAATAAGTACGTTGTTTGCCATTGAAAGATAATATTTAAATGATTTCATGTTTAATATTTATGTAAAATTGATACTACATATATTTAATGTCCTTAATGCAGTATATTCAAGATCCTATCACAAATAAAACGAACTCATCCGATTTATTCATCAAGGTAAGTAACACATACTAATCATAACCTTTTAGAAAATTTATTTGCAATCATTTGCAATTTTTCTAAACTATATGACTCTTGTCAATTTCCCGAGACTTCAAGCCTAGATCTTGACTTCTCGTTAAGCAAACTCATTTTATTTGGTCAATAAGTTTGGCCATATTATCTCCAGAAAATAAATGTAACAAATGCCTCATATATGATACACTTATCAATGGCCTTATCATATGTCCTAACATATTCCACAATTTCTAGAGAATATAAATTACCCTCATGCATATTATAGTCCCTAGCTTAAAGTGGATAAAATGAGAAGGAAATATACTTAATTTTTCAGTGGACTTTCAGAATGTATCTATAGACGTTAATTTGGTATGTCATGTATTCATATACCCAAAAATAAAGAGAGCAGAAATTTTGCATAACAATGCACTACTTTGTACCTCTTAATTAATTTCGTTTTCTCAAGTATGTGCGGTTCTCTTAAATCATTTAAATCACTTCAAAAAAAAATTATTTACAAATATTTTGAAACAAGGTTTGAAAATGATAATTACAATCCTTTAAACTTTTAAAGGAAACACAAACCATTTGAGATCACTTTTAATCGTCCACAAACAAATTATGTACACTGTTACAATTTTGTATCATTTACAAAAAATTATAACACTTTTGTACAGAAAATTTACCTTAAATCAAAACTAGACATGATGATTTAAATTTAGAAACTGGTTTCATTCAAATCCAATAAATCGTTTGAAAGATTTCGCGATTTGAATATCAGCAAAAACATCCCGTGATGCTGGAAATTCCAGCAACTCACTGTTTTGTTTTATTTTGTTTGAACTATATAGATCTGTCCTAAGACCTTTGAACTATATGTTTTCTCCATTCCAAGCATCTATGAAGATGTAAAAATTTTAGAAAACACAAAAACAAGTAACCATTAAATCTAGGACAACGATTAAAACTCAAAATCAAAAATTTAGAATCGCAACACAAAAGATCAATCAATTAAGCATTATGCAATAATCAACTACATAATAAAATAGTCTAATTAGCTAAATAATAAGAATCTTGCTCTGATACCAATTGAAGGATTTCATGACGTTCGTAGGAGTAAATATTAAAAATTTATTCCAACAAAGTCGGGAATCGTCTTACTTAAGCTAACTTTCTACTCTAATTTATTTTATCTATCCTACAAGAAGGATTGGAAAACAATACGAAAGATCTTTAATGTAGGTCTGGTCCTCTTTGGTTCACCATTGAATCCGAAACAAGAACGGCGTCGAGTCCGTGTTAGCGTCCTCTTGTCCGCACCTAGCTCTGTCGCCCGTTTTGATTGATTCCTTAATCAACGTTTCAACAAACACTTCGAGAGAAAGAGAGAGAGAGAGAGAGATTTCCTATAGAGAGAAAACTCTTATTACATTCATATACTCATGTCTATTTTTCTTTTTCTATATTTTCAAATGCATAACCAGGTCTCATATTTATAGTCCCCCAACATTAGGTCAAGACCCTTTCAAATTCGTATGGCATTTAAGGCATGAACAAAATTCGAAGCAGCACATCAACTTATGACCATTGTTCATTGTTTCTGTCATAACTTCTTCTAGAAAATTCCAAATGACTTGAAACTTTCTCCATTAAAACCTACATTCAAATGGATACAATTTACATAGGTCATTTGTACAGAATGGTAAAGTTTTTCTATTTCAAATATCTGTTCAAACATGCCTCAAAATCTGTCTCGAATTTATGGTCATGATCCATGTTTATTTGGACTTCTCAAGTTCTCTTCTCAATTTGTTTTGGGCTTGGGCTTGAAACAAATTATGATATGTGATATATATATTATTCTCATAATATGCAGATTTCATTTAATTTATTTTCATGCTAGGTAGTCATCTCATATGACATAATATTTTACATATTTCTATTTGTATCTCTATTTCATACAACATGAAATCTTTATACATAGAAAATATATATAATATATTTCTTGTTTCCCGTTCAGTTGGTGTGACCTATATCGAGGATCTATGTTATGTTGGCAATGGAATGAAATATTTTATTCCATAAACCGTAAGCGGTATTCTAGCTATACATTACGGTTACCCAAAAAACTTAGATGTTTAGTAACCTTTTTTACGAAACGTAATCCTTGTGATATTGATTGTGTCCATTCCTTGCCTTTATGATATTGTGATTAATATACAAAGTAGAAATGTGTCATCTTTGTATTATAATCATTTCTTGATCTCTATTAAGTAAATTATAAATATATAACTGTACTTCAGTTATATTGGATCCATTCATAATTCTACTTTATCAAGGGGCCCATAATATCATTTCTCATAATGAATGAGTGGAAATGATGTTATTGACATATACTCTCTTTCCAGCATAAGTTACGTATAAAGAACTATTACTTTTGTCACCACTTATTAATAAGCAGCTTTTAATAATAATTATGTTATGCATTCCTCATGTGAAAGTGATACATCTCTCAATCTTAGAACCAGAGACACGATGAAAACATTAATGACACTAACACAATCCATATAATGTTTCATCTATTAGGTCAGTTCAATATATGAAGCTTTTCATATATTCGTGTTATTAAATGATAATCTTTTATCAACGTTTGCAGAACTGCAACATACTTTTAATCAACACGACATTCTTATTATGTATATTAGTGTTCCTGCTAATATCCAAGACATGTGAACATTTTAGAGTTCAATATTTATTATCACTTAAAGTTCTGTGGTTCAAGACCAAGTGCATCTTCTTGAACACTTCTAAGTGCAAAATATAAAAGCTCATGGAACAAAATGTAAATAACATCCAATTCATAAATATAACATTTAAAAATTATCCTCATATGATAACTTTTAGAGCACAAATCTAACACATGTCGTACACCTTCAAAATACTCAATTAAGATATTTTGTTAAAAAATATTAAAATTGAAGTGTAACACAAGCAAAATACTCAATTTTCATGTCGTACTCAAAATACTCCGTAATTGAAGACTAACACACACAAATTTCACTTATTCAAATATTTCTTAAAAATGTAAAACAACAGAAGTCTAACACCTTAAAAAAATTCAATTATGGTAGTTTTTCAAAAAATGTTAAAAATGAAAGGTAACACAAGAAAATTACTCAATTTTCATGTCGTACTCGAACTACTCCATAATTGAAGACTAACACACACAAATTTCAATTTTTTTCAAAAATTTCTTAAAAATGCATAAACTGATGTCTAACACATTCAAAATATTCAATTAAGAATTTTTTTTAAAAAATTGTTCAAATTGAAGTATAACACAAGCAAAATACTCAATTCTAATTTCGTATTCAAAATACTCCGTAATTGAAGACTAACACATACAAATTTCAATTTTTTCAAAAATTTCATAAAAATGCAAAAACTAAATTATAACACCTTCAAGATATTCAATTAAGATATTTTTTTAAAAAATGTTAAAATTGAAGTGTGACAAAAGCAAAATATTCAATTTTCATGTCGTACTCAAAATACTCCATAATTGAAGACTAACACGAACAAATTTCAATTTTTTCAAAAATTTCCTAAAAATGCAAAAACTGAATTTTAACACCTTCAAAAAATTGAATTAGTATATTTTTTAATAAAATTTTAAAATGGAAGTGTAACACAAGAAAAATACTCAATTTTCATGTCATACTCAAAATACTCAGTAATTGAAGACTAACACACACAAATTTCAATTTGTTTTCAAAAATTTCCTAAAACTGTAAAACCAGAAGTCTAACACCTTCAAAAAATTCACTTAAGATATTTTTTTTTAAAATGTCCAAATTGAAGTATAACACAAGGAAAATACCTAATTTTCATGTCGTACTCAAAATACTCCGTAATTCAAGACAAACACACACAAATTTCAATTTTTATAAAAAATTTCTTTAAAATGCAAAAACAGAAGTCTAACACCTTCATAAAATTCAATTAAGATATTTTTTTTTAAAATGTTAAAAGTGCAGTGTAACACAACCAAAATACTAAATTTTCATGTCGTACTAAAAATACTACGTAATTGAAGACTAACAGACACAAATTAATTTTTTTGAAAACTTTCTTAAAAATGCAAAAACAGAAGTCTAACACCTTCAAAAATTGACTTAGGATATTTTTTAATAAAATGTTAAAATGAAAGTGTAACACAATCAAAATACTCAATTTTCATGTCGTACTCAAAATACTCCGTAATTGAAGACTAACACACACAAATTTTCATTTATTCGAAAATTTCTTAAAAATGCAAAAACTGAAGTCTAACACCTTCGAAATATTCAATTAAGATATTTTTTTTTAAATGTTCAAATTGAATTATAACACAAGGAAAATACTCAATTTTCATGTCGTAGTCAAAATACTCCGTAATTCAAGACTAACACACAAAAATTTCAATTTTTATCTAAACTTTCTTTAGAATGCAAAAACAGAAGTCTAACACCTTCAAAAAATTCAAGTAAGATATTTTTTTTTTAAAATTTAAAATGGAAGTGTAACACAAGCAAAATACTCAATTTTCTTGTCATACTCAAAATACTCCGTAATTGAAGACTAACACACACAAATTTCAATTTTTTCAAAACTTTCTTAAAAATGTAAAACAAGAGGTCTGACACCTTATAAAAATTGAATTAAGATATTTTTTAAAAATATGTTAAAATTGAAGTGTAACACAAGCAAAATACTCAATTTTCATGTCGCACTCAAAATACTCCGTAATTGAAGACTAACACGCACAAATTTCAATATTTTCAAACAATTCTTAAACTTGCAAAAACTGAAGTATGTTACCTTAGAAAAATTCAATTAAGATATTTTTTTTTAAATGTTAAAATTGAAGTGTAACAAAAGCAAAATATTCAATTTTCATGTCGTACTAAAAATACTCCATAATTGAAGACTAACACTCACAAATTTCAATTTTTTCAAACATTTCTTAAAAATGCAAAAACTGAAGTCTAACACCTTCAAAATATTCAATTGAGATATTTTTATAAAAAATGTTCAAATTGAAGTATAACACAAGCAAAATACTAAATTTTCATGTCATACTCAAAATAATCCATAATTGAAGACTAACCCACACAAATTTCGATTTTTTCAAAAATTTATTAAAAATGCAAAAACAGAAGTCTAACACCTTCAAAAAATTCAATTCAGATATTTTTTTTTAAATGTTCAAATTGAAGTATAACACAAGCAAAATACTCAATTTTCATGCCGTACTCAAAATACTCCGTAATTCAAGACAAACACACAAAAATTTCAATTTTTATCAAAACTTTCTTTAGAATGCAAAAACAGAAGTCTAACACCTTCAAAAAATTCAAGTATGATATTTTTTTTAAAAATGTTAAAATGGAAGTGTAACACAAGCAAAATACTCAATTTTCTTGTCATACTCAAAATACTCCGTAATTAAAGACTAACACATACAAATTTCAATTTTTTCAAAACTTTCTTAAAAATGTAAAACGAGAGGTCTGACACCTTATAAAAATTGAATTAAGATATTTTTTAAAAATATGTTAAAATTGAAGTGTAACACAAGCAAAATACTCAATTTTCATGTCGTACTCAAAATACTGCGTAATTGAAGACTAACACACACAAATTTCAATATTTTCAAAAAATTCTTAAACTTGCAAAAACTGAAGTATTTTACCTTCAAAAAATTCAATTAAGATATTTTTTTTAAAATGTTAAAATTGAGGTGTAACAAAAGCAAAATATTCAATTTTCATGTCGTACAAAAAATACTCCATAATTGAAGACTAACACGCACAAATTTCAATTTTTCCAAAAATTTCTTAAAAATGCAAAAACTGAAGTCTAACACCTTCAAAATATTCAATTGAGATATTTTTATAAAAGATGTTCAAATTGAAGTATAACACAAGCAAAATACTAAATTTTCATGTCATACTCAAAATACTCCATAATTGAAGACTAACCCACACAAATTACAATTTTTTCAAAAATTTCTTAAAAATGCAAAAACAGAAGTCTAGCACCTTCGAAATATTCAATTAAGATATTTTTTTTTAAATGTTAAAATTGAAGTGTAACACAAGCAAAATACTCAATTTGCATGTCGTACTCAATCTACTTCATAATTGAAGGCTAACACAAACAAATTTCAATTTTTTTCAAAATATTCTTAAAAATGCAAAAACTGAAGTCTAACACCTTCAAAATATTCAATTAAGATATTTTTTTTTTAAAATGTACAAATTGAAGTATAACACAACCAAAATACTCAATTTCCATGTCGTACACAAAATACTCCCTAATTGAAGACTAACACACATAAATTTCAAATTTTTCAAAAATTTCATATAAATGCAAAAACTGAAGTATAACCCCTTCAAAAAATTCAATTAAGATATTTTTTGAAAAAATGTTAAAATTGAAGTGTAACACAAGCAAAATACTAAATTTGCATGTCGTACTCAATCTACTCCATAATTGAAGTCCAATACACACAAATTTCAAATTTTTTCAAAAAATTCTTAAAAATGCAAAAACTGAAGTCTAACACCTTCAAAATATTCAATTAAGATTTTTTTTTTTTTTAAATGTACAAATTGAAGTATAACACAACCAAAATACTCAATTTTCATGTCGTGCTCAAAATACTCTGTAATTGAAGACTAACACACATAAATTTCAAATTTTTCAAAAATTTCTTAAAAATGCAAAAACTGAAGTATAACCCCTTCAAAAAATTCAATTAAGATATTTTTTAAAAAATGTTAAAATTGAAATGTAACAAAAGCAAAATATTCAATTTTCACGTCTTACTCAAAATACTCCATAAATTAAGGCTAACACGCACAAATTTCAATTTTTTCAAAAATTTCTTAAAAATGCAAAAACTGAAGTCACCTTCAAAATATTCAATTAAGTTATTTTTTTATAAAATGTTAAAATTTAAGTGTAACACAAGCAAAATACTCAATTTTCATGTCATACTCAAAATACTCCGTAATTGAAGACCAACACAAACAAATTTCAATTTTTTGAAAAATTTCTTAATAATGCAAAAACAGAAGTCTAACACCTTCAAAAATTCAATTAAGATATTTTTAAACAAAATGTTAAAATTGAAGTGTAATAAAAGCAAAATATCAATTTTCATGTCGTCCTCAAAATACTCCATCATTGAAGACTACCACGCACAAATTTTAATTTTTTTAAAAATTTCTTAAAAATCCAAAAACTTAAGTCTAACACCTTCGAAATATTCAATTAAGATATTTTTTTAAAAATGTTAAAATTGAAGTGTAACACAAGCAAAATACTCAATTTTCAAGTCATACTCAAAATACTCCGTAATTGAAGACAAGCACACACAAATTTCTATTTTTTCAAAAATTTCTTACTAATGAAAAAACAGAAGTCAAACACCTTCGGAATATTCGAATTAGATATTTTTCAAAAACATGTTAAAATCAAAGTGCAACACAAGCAAAATACTCAATTTTCGTGTCGTATTCAAAATACTCTGTAATTGAAGACTAACACACACAAATTTTAATTTTTTCAAAAATTTCTTAATAACGCAAAAACAGAAGTCTAACACCTTCAAATAATTCAATTATGGTATTTTTTCAAAAAATGTTAAAATTGAAGTACAACACAAGCAAAATACTCAATTTTCGTGTCGTACTCAAAATACTCCGTAATTGAAGACTAACACACACAAATTTCAATTTTTTCAAAAATTTCTTCAAAATGCTAAAACAGAAGTCTAACACCTTCAAAAAAATTCAATTAAGATAGTTTTTTTTAAATGTTAAAATTGATGTGTAACACAAGCAAAATACTCAATTTTCATGTCATACTCCAAATACTCCATAATTGAAGACTAACACGCACAAATTTTATTTTTTTCAAAATTTCTTAAAAATACAAAAACTAAAGTATAACACCTTCAAAAAATTCAATTAATATATTTTTTTTAAAATGTTAAAATAGAAGTGTAACACAATCAAAATACTCAATTTTCATGTCGTACTCAAAATACTCCGTAATTGAAGACTACACGCAGAAATTTCAATTTTTTCAAAAATTTCTTAATAATGCAAAAACAGAACTCTAACACCTTCAAAAAATTCAATTATGGTATTTTTTGAAAGAATATTAAAATTGAAGTGTAACACAAGCAAAATACTCAATTTTCATGTCGTACTCAATCTACTCCATAATTCAAGACTAACCCACACAAATTTCAATTTTTTCAAAAATTTCTTAAAAATGCAAAAACTTAAGTCTAACACCTTCAAAATATTCAATTAAGATATTTTTTCAAAAAATGTACAAATTGAATTATAACACAACCAAAATACTTAATTTTCATGTCGTACTCAAAATATTCCGTAATTGAAGACTCACACACATAAATTTCAAATTTTTCAAAAATTTCTGAAAAATGCAAAAACAGAAATCTAACACCTTCGAAATATTCAATTAAGATATTTTTTAAAAAATGTTAAAATTGAAGTGTAACACAAGCAAAATACTCAATTTTCATGTCATACTCAAAATACTCTGTAATTGAAGACTAACACACACAAATTTAAATTTTTTCAAAAATTTCTTCATAATGAAAAAACAGAAGTCTTAACACCTTCAAAAATTCAATTAAGATATTTTTTAAAAAAATGTTAAAATTAAAGTGTAACAAAAGCAAAATATCAATTTTCGTGTCGTACTCAAAATACTCCATAATTGAAGACTACCACGCACAAATTTCAATTTTTTTAAAAATTTCTTAAAAATGCAAAAACTGAAGTATCCAGCCAATACCGATTTCAGTACCCAATTACGCATGTTTGAGCCAAAATCCTCTTTGCTTCCATAACCATGATCAAGAATTCCGACAATATTGTGTTGAAAGCCTTCGCAATATCTGCTTTGAAGACTATCATGTCTGTTTTGAAACTTTTAGCCGCGTCGATCATTTGTTGGGCATATGCGAAACCGTCGGTTATGTTCCTTTTTTTTACAAAACCCGATTGTGTGTTCTCTACTAAATCTGCTATGTACTTTTGCATTCTTGTCGCGAGGATTTTGGAAAATATTCTTTGCACGCCATGTATGAGGCTTATGGGTCTAAATTGTGATGGATTTTGCGAGTCATGTGTCTTCGGAATCAGAGTAATGTAGGATGTATTCAAATTTTCCAGCCCTATTTGTTTCACTTCGTCCGAGTTGAAAATTCTTAGATAATCTTCTTTGATTATATTCCAAAACTTTTTATAAAATTCACCCGTAAATCCATCGGGACCCGGTGCTTTATTACTTCCCAAGACCACACTGCTTGTTTTAGTTCGTCCATACTAAAATCATCTTCCATGGACGTTAAATCTTGATTGGATGTGTATAGTGTATCCAGATTTATTGTATTAGGATTCAGACTCCCATCATTCTTTCCTAATATATCTTTGAAGTAGATAAATAATATTTTTGCTTTGCTCTTGTGATCCGTATAAGTTTGCTGTATAAGTTTGCTGATGTATTGACAAGGTTGCTATTTTATTATTTCTCTTGTGATTAGTAGCAGTTTGTTGAAAATATAAAGTATTCATGTCACCTTCTTATCCATTTTTTCTTCGCTTTTTGTCTCCATATTTGTTCTTCTTGCTTACTAAGATCATTAAATCTTTTTTTCATTTTACATTTTAACCATAGTTCCATGCTAGTAAGTGTCCTTATCTCCATTTTATCTTAATCTTAATTATACTAACATGGATTTATTCCTTAAGTTCAAGTGGACGGTTTGTTGAAGATTAAGGTTTAAGGAAAATTATTTATGACAGATGAATTATAATTCTATGTTGTATACTTTGTAATCATCAGCTGAAAACACATGTATCAAGAAAATATTAGCAAATTAGCAAATTAATTAATAGTCTAACAGCTAAGTCATATTGTAGCTCTACAACATTAATCTTTCTAGCAGCATAAATTAATTATTTCAATCTTCATTTTACTGTCGTTACGAAACTGATTTTTCTTCATGTAAGTTAGTCGTTAATCTCCAAGATAATAGGATGATTCGAAGTATTTTCTCATCAAATACAAAGCACTTTAAATTAACAAAAGCCTGTTTAATAATGTTTAATTTGTTTAATAAATGTATAATTTAATTTTTTGTAAATAAGGTCGATATGTCCGAGTGGT
The DNA here is from genome assembly GCA_946800325.1 of Luzula sylvatica. Classification (NCBI taxonomy): domain Eukaryota; kingdom Viridiplantae; phylum Streptophyta; class Magnoliopsida; order Poales; family Juncaceae; genus Luzula; species Luzula sylvatica. Next base: position 2,439,904 of record OX326957.1, on the reverse strand, counting down.
TAAGGAGACAGACTTGAAATCTGTTGGGCTTCGCCCGCGCAGGTTCGAACCCTGCTGTCGACGTTTTAGTTTTTTATAATAAATGATAATTTCAATTGCAATGTTTTGTAATAGAAAGAATAAAGTTTTTAGAGGCTTTGGGCCCCAAATATTGAAGTTCTTTTTATGGGCCCAAATTTGCAAATTGGTATTTTCTTTGCATAAATCAAAGGTTAGAATCAAAAATTCGTAATTTAATATCAAAATCGAAGCAATTAAGTTGTTGGTTTGTAATGGTTCCTCCAATTTACGTTTTTTTTTTCTACTTTACTTCTTCGTTTATGGTATATTGCTTTATTTTGTTCTGCAATGTTTGGATCTGCCATTTCTCTTATTTTTTTCTTCTGATAAACTATTTTTGCCCCTTTCGTTACCAATTAGTTGTCTACCTGTTTCAGTTTAATTTAATTTTTTTTATTTTGTTGGTTAATTTTCTTCTAAATTGGTATTTGACAGGTGAGACGGAATTACGAGTAAAGCTGTTTTTGAGTATTTTTGCTGTACAAATTCTGAAGCAAGAAGTTTGGAAAAATTCAATATTGCTGGTAATTTTGTTAATATTTAGATGCTCATTTCATTTTCATTAAAATATCTCTCTCTCTTTTCCTCATGATTAATATTTTCTTTCAGCTTATAGTAATGGTCCAAAATAATTGTTAATGCCGAAGCATTTGTGGAGACGAGTGATATTTGTGCTTATGAAAATTCTGTTTGTTTTGCTTTTTTTAATCTGCAATGTTTGTGGATAAATACTTGATTGTATTCGGTACAACGTTAATCAATTGGATTTATAATTTTATATGATTATTTTTTAATCTGTTTATTTTTGTTAAAAGTTCAGGGACAAAACCTTGAATTTTCCATTATTGTTCTTTTAATTAATTACTAAATAATCAAAATATCCTGGGAGTATGATATGTCATTTTTCAAGACTAGACAATTGTAAAGAGAATTGCATGGAACATGTTAATTATGATTTTCATTATAATACAAAGTTATATCATAATATTAATAATATCATCTCATAATAAAATTATTTGAACACATTTATCTATGATTATGTATATATTTTACAATTATTCGCATTATGATAGTAAAATATCTCATTTTTTTAATTAAATAATAATATTTATAATTGTGTCATTGTATAGCGATATATAAGGTATAACATAATTTTACGAAAAAAACATAACAACATTTATAAAAATATTATCAACTATTTGATATGTATGTGTAAGTTAAAAAAGTTGTTTAGGTGGATAAACTTTATTTTTAATTCTATTAATTTTTAATATTAAATTTTTGATTAAAAAAAATATAATCAACTTAATATTATATGAGATTCTTATAGTTATTTTTTTTTATAAATAAATAATAATATCTAAAATTCTATTATGTAAATAAAATATTTCAAATTATATTATGTAAATATGTATATTCTGCATTGTATTTTCTTACGTAATATTTTTACAAATTTAAATTATGAAAAAAAAGATATGTATGAATTATGCTAATATGGATGTCAAAATAAAAAAGCAAAATAAAAATAATATTTGATGGATTTTTAAAACTAATATTAATATATGTTGTATGTTTTATAATATTACATATTAAATTATTAGTATTACATATATAAATTTTTTATTTTTCATTGCATTTAGTTAATCATGTAATCTTATGTGAACTAATAAACAATTGAATAAATTCAGTCTAACATGAATCTAACCGATAATAATAGCTCACGTCATTAATTTAGTTTGATGTAGTTTTGTAAAATTCTTAAAACATAGTGTAAAATAATGAACACTTAAATAATTACTAAGAAAATATGATTATATAAAATCAATGATTAATCAATTGTCTGAATTTTATCACATATCATAATCTAATGGTTGAAATGAATTTGGTGATGTGGTTCAAGAAAATTTCATAAAGTTTGGTCCAAATTAAAAATTTGGGTACATTTAGGTTGAAATAATAAATGTAAAAAACAAAAATAAAAATTAGGTCCATTCATGTTAAAAGTTAATTTTATTTTTCTTAGCCTAGTGATAAAATGTTTAGCATATGATATTAAAAGTCTAGGGTTTAAGTTTTATTGGTATCACAAATAAAAAATGAAATCAAAAATATCAATGATTCATGAATTATGTTTCACTTCCAAAAAAATGTTAAAGTTTACTTCGTAAGAAGGCCAAAAAGTTCATTCCACATTGTGGTAAAACTGAAATCTAAAAGTGCAAGGACTTTTTCGAAATTATCCTAACACAATAAATAGAGCAAAACCTTGGTCAACTAAAACAAAATAAATTGGGATTAATTAGAGAAATTAATGAAGATGAACTTCTTTGTAACAAGAGTTTGGTTTATGAAATTAGATAACAAATTCAATGTAGAGGAGATCTTTGATTATAATGCGGCAAATTATGTAGAGAAAGAGGAAGGAAATGATGCAGAGAAAAAGAAAATCAAGAAGGAACTCTCTGAAAGCTCTCTGGCTGCAATCATGGATCGGTTTTGTCCAAATTGAGCATGATTTTATGTATGTTTTGTGAGTTCTTGTGTTTTATTATTTGTGTATTTTTCTTGTTTTGTGTTCGTTTGGTGGAATAATTGGAGGTTTAAATAAGTATCTTACTATTTTTGTTAATTAGTATTTATATTTTCTTTACATTGATAATTTTTGAAATTTTTTAATGTTCTGAAATATCCCCAATTAATTATCGCCCGATTTTACCCCCAACTTCTATGGCATATGGCAAACAATACACCATGTTAAAGACTTGAAAATATTTTTTCTTTTTGAGTAAAAGACTTGAAAATATTTTGAATAAGAATTATATATATGATAAGCAAAAATTTAAGTATAATACGTAATATACACACGAGTATGTTTCTTATATTTTAAGAAATTTTTCATTTGCGAAACGTTTCGTTATTTTTTGGATGTTGTCAGTATGTATTGTGTAACTAAATTTTCTTAAGTGATACATCGTTGAATATATTATGTACGTTTAAACATATTGTAGTTCTCTATGTTAGTATACCCGTATCAATTATCAAACCTCGTACAAATATTGTCATAACTTTGAGAAAATTAAATTTGTAATTACTTTTCTCGGGTTGCCCATAACATAGATAATTTTGTAATAATTATGAAAAATATAATAGCTCGATAATTCTTCATACAATATAGATGTTTCGCTCTCGTACTTTTAACATAATGCAATTTGGAATTGCAATGTTATGTATTTTGTAATTTAAAATTTAATACGTAGTTGTGTTAATTTCAATAATAAAAAAATAGGTAAACATTGGATTAAATAAAATAAGTCATTACTTATGAAAAGTCCATGTAACTGAAAAAGGTATGATAAAACAAATTAAATTTGTTTGTTATTGTTAGGATAAAATCAGAAAAAGACAAATATAAATATAACTAAAATGTATTCCAAAGAATTTTATTTTTAAGCATAAAGACAATAATAGACAACTCATATAACCAAAATAAAGTAACTTGCTCTCAAATATATCCAAAAATGATGGCATGAGTGATGTAACTATTAGGGACATTTAGGAAACTTCTATCATCGATGCCTTCCTTGTTGACACAGTCGCCTATTCAATGTCTTCATGTGAACTATTCTACCAATCTCCAGTTTCAAAAACAAATGGAGACCTCCATCATTTTCTATCATTAGGAATTGAGACTCGTAAATCGTAAATACTAGAGGCCATATAGCCTGCCCACAGATTTCCCTACTACCACATCTATATCTTAATTAACACACTCATTAATATGATAATTATTAATATTATTATTAACATGTATCATACAATTAGTAATTAATTAATATATAATTAATATCTGTGTGAATTATATATAATTAATATTTATTTTATACGGTACGTCATACGTTCGTGTATAATTCGGATCAAACGTTTTTCAAGTCAATCAAATATTCGGTCAAATAAAACGTAATACGTTAATAATTCGTCCATTTAGCTATTCGTCTATAGTTATGTTTATTTCACATAATACGGATACAATAATTTGGTATAAAAATTATATAAATATAAACTTTTTATCCATATAATTATTTTACTAAATAATATCTATTTTAGTCCAAAATCATAAATTTATATATTATTATTGATATTTTGATTGTCTTAATATTTTTTTTAATTTTAAGTTTTTTATTTATTTTAAAAAGTTATATATTGTTCTTCTAAAAAAAACGCATATACGGCAATACGTGTATTGTTCGTGTTTTTTAATTTTTTTTTTATAAAGTACGTGAATTATTAATCAGGTTGAGTACGGGGACGTCGATATGTATATTATTCGTAATACGTAATTATTCGTAAATTATACGCGTATTATTCGCGAACTGAACAACTATGGTCATGATGAAATATCCCCAATTATCACCGGTTTTGCTCACGACTTCTGTAGCATATGGTAAACTAGACACAAAGGAGATTTAAGTTTATTGAATTCAGAATGATACGTTTCTAAACAATTAGTTTTTATTTACCGAATTAACATCCTGATTTAATTATGAATAAATATTTATAATTTATAGTATAAAATGATTATAGACCCATTTAATTATACTACAAAAATTGAATTGAAAGGATGTTTATATTTTATTATTAGTGATTGTAGAATCTTTGTATTGTATTTCTAAGTAATAATTTATAGTATAGACTTATAATTCATGTGATCAATCTTTTTCTTTGAACCATGTCTTGTTGGGATCTTTCTTATTTCGGTGAACTAGAAAGAAGACAAAGCACTCGGAAGATGAGTAAAACTACATCGCACCCATATTTTCTGTAGTATCCTAGACGTAGAACTTTTTAATATTAATTAATATAGAATGGCTAAAAAATGTATCGTACCTTACCTGATAAAAATAATTACGTCCGTATATTTTTTGTAACTTTGAAAAAAATTAAAATTTTATCATATTTTTGTAGTTAAATTTTCTTAAATAATAATGGCGTCGTCGAATATATTATGTACGTTAATAGTTAATACATATAGTAATTATTTACATTAATATATCTATATCAATAAAGGTATGTTTTATTCTCCTGCATTCAACATTTCATTTTTTTTTGTAAGTAGAGACTAGAGCACGAAACGTGTTCTTACGGTTCTAATTATTTTTTATTAAAAAATGGTTTGGTACATATCACATAGAGTGATTAACACGAGTTGGCTCGTAAGGACTCTAAATAACCTAAATATTGTCCTTAAAAAAACCTATTCGAAAATTCACATGTAATGACTACTTACATTCCTAATGGCTCTAGAAATAAATCCCCTTATTATAGCTTAGCCGAACATTTAATATTTTTTAACCCCAATATTTAGTATCTTTGTACTTCAAAATTTTATAAATGGTTGTACTACTTTTAACAATGAAAAGATAGATAAGCATCGGTTACATCAGTTACTAAATATAAAAAGTTCAACTAACAAAAAGAAAGGCATGATAAAACAAATTAAGTTAGTTATTGTTAGGATAAAATCCGAAAAAGTAAATACATTTAAAACTTTTACTATACACTTCCATATAATTTTACTTTTTAACATGAAGACAATACAATATAAAGTAACTTACTTTCGAATATATACAAAAATTAAGGGTAAGGTTATAACTAATCACCTTTAGGGACATTTAGGAAGCTTCTATCATCCTACCATTGTTGCCTTTGTGCGAGAAACCGTCGCTGATTCATGTGATATTTTCAAGCAATCTCCAGTTTTACCTAACTGGAGACTCATAAACCCTAATACTAACATATAGGCCATCATACTAACACTGGAGAAGATGCGAGAATTTCAAGATCATGATTTGATCGTGAGACGCCACGTCATGATATCTATGTTGCACGGATACGGATACGGGTAGCGTATCCGATACGATACGGATACGGCGATACGGCAATTTTCAAAAAATCACGGATACGGGGATACGGCAATTTAATATATTTATATTATATATAATTAATAAATAAGTAATAAATTAAATAATTAATTAATTATATTTTTAAATTAAATATCATGGCAATAAATAATATCAAGCAAACAATACAAGTATCATAAAACTATCATAAACTTGTTCTAAAAATATTTTAGAACTAATCTAGAAGTATCCTAGAAGTATCCTATATAATTTATTTAAAAATATTATGGGCCAAAATATATAATGGACCGAAGTATCCTAAATGGAGTATCCCAGCCGTATCCTGGCCGTATCCCCAGCCGTATCCTGCCGTATCCTGCCGTATCCCCGCCGTATCCGGAAAAAAAAAATATTAAAATATTCGGATACGCCACGTGGCGTATCCGATACGTATCCGAGCCGTATCGCACCCGTATCCGTATCGGATACGCGTATCCTCAGGATACTTCTGCGTTTTTGAAGTATCCGCGTAACATAGCTGATGATATTGGATGAGGATTGACAGCTCCATTTTTGTACGCATTCAAGTATTTCCTGTCTGTGAAAACTGGAGATCTCCCTGACAACAATGGTTAGTTTGAACACTGGAGAGAATGAAGAAGAGTGTGATGATCACATAAGTTTACAACACGTCTAACTCACGTTTCATACCAAAGTTTCTCTATAAATACAAACCATTCCACCTTCATTAATCAAACCATTGAAAAAAAATTGGAATCATGGCGAATTTTATTGGAGTCAGGATTTTTGAATTTGCTGGGCTCAAATGGATGCAATCAAAAAGCAAATTGGAGGCAAACAAGGCCGATAATAATACTGTTTCCAAGCAAGAGATGGAGAAGAAAATTCGCAACGAAGAGAAAAAAGAAGGGGGGCTGAAAAAGGAGCAAAAATCGATTGCTCGAACCATATCCGAGTCTGGATTGTGTTACATCCTCGATCGATTCGCACCCAGTTAGAATTATGATATTTTAGTTTTTTGTTTCGTTTGTGTTCAGTTTGTACAAAATTTGTTCGAAATAATGAATAATTATGTAGCCTTAAATTGAAGTTTGATAAAAAGAGCTCTCTTGTATTCACAATATGAACAAATTTAGTTTTAGCTCAATTGTATTTACAATATGATCACAAAAAACAAAGTAAATATATTATGAACAAAACTTACGAACAGAAACATTCAAGTTTCTTTGCGATCGAGAAAGCTGAGGAGAAAGCCGCTGACGATGCGGCGGGCAATCGGGTTGGGAATGTGGCGGCATAACCGCCCGTCAACATATGCAATCATACCCGATAAGACGAATCTCCCAACCGCCCATATCCTCTTGTTATTATTACTGTTCCACTTAGTAATTTGTTTCTCACCTTCTTCGCTATTTTTGCCTTTCCGATTTATATTCGCCGTGACTCGGACTGCTTGTTTCTGTAACAAGCGAATTGCGAAGCCCACGAATAAATGCTCGCATAGAGTGAGGATCGTGGGGCCCAGTCGCCATTGCTGCACGGATCTCGATGCGTTAGTATGTAAAGTTTTGATATAATTATGAGAGAGAGAGAGAGAGAGAGAGTACGCTTTCAGAGTGGAGATGGCGCAAGGGGCGAGAGGAGGAAGAAGCATCGCCTTTCAACAAAGCCTTGCTTATGAGAAAGTACTTCACATTTTCCATTATTTCATTTATCACCGTGCTACTTGGCGGCAAATTTTTCAAAATTACCTACACGTGGCATTCAAAATTAGATATTAATTAATTAAAAATAAATTTACATGTTTGTTAATTAATTAATTAATTAATTACCTGATCATCAATTACTCGTACACGAAGATATTCGAGTTTGTACGTAACGTCCAACATGCCTTGTAAATAGCCTTCTATATATAGCTTCATTTTCCATATTTTACAAATCATTTTAAATTATTAAATTATTTAATTAAGACGATAAGTTAAATAAATAAATAGATACCTCATCAAGGCCTGGAATTCTATCGAGTTTAATTTTTCTATCGGGACCGCCATCCATTATCGCTAACCCTAGAACAGATGGCTCCATTGCCAATCTCATTATACCTTGGTGAAACCCATTCATCTTCAAAAAGGACCAAAAATAAAATTAAAATCAATTTCAAATTGAAAATTTCAGAGAAGAATGAAAATTACCATGCCGTTAAAACCGTTTGTTTCGGCTCCTCTAAGAATGCTGTCAGATACTTCGGTCATAACTGCAAAAAGAGCCTTCGAACCCGCTCTTTTAATCTACAAAACATAAAAATAAATATAATAAATAAGTATGCAACTTAAAGTTCGGTGAGTAATTATTGTATAAATTTACCGTTATTCCAAGATCACCGAAATAACGTTTCGTTCCTGAAAGCCCCTTCAATTTAATTCCCTTGCTGATAAATTTGAACATCCCTAATAGCACGAGAATATAAGGGTGTTTACGAAATATTAAAAAAAGATGGGGGCTTTTTTGAAAAATTGCCAAAAATAATAAAAAGTACCGATAGTGACGCCAGGGAGGCTAATGGAGCCGTCAGACGGATCGAAAAAGACATCGAGAGAAGATAATGCAGAGTCGTCAAAAATCGAAGCAAAAGTTGGTGGAAGCAACTTGCTTCCTTTTGCTATGTATACGCCTCTCAATATATACCTACAAATATAATAATTACGCATAATTTCATTTGTACCCCTATAAAACCTCAAAATATCACACATATTAATAGAAAACAATACCAAGAATAATGTTGGGCACATTTCAGAGCTAATTCTCGAGACGTGACCAATGCATGATTTAGAAGGACACCGTTGAGTTCTACTACCGAATTATTTATCTCAGGTACCTAAAAAGGAAGAAAATTAAAAAAAAAAAAGTATTTTTTTAATTGATAATATAAAAATGAATTAATAGATTCGTGTAGGTGATTTAATACGTTGACGACGGTATGGAGTAGTGAACGCAGAGCCTCTTGAGTCGAAGTGTATGTGGTGTTAGAAATACCAGGACGAAAACTCGCACTTATCTAATTAATAGAGAGAGATAATTAATTACATGCGTGCCCATGAAAAAATAAAAATATCTCGAATATACCTTAATAGGGTGAATTTCAAAACGTTTAAAATAATATTTTTGGCTGGGCGCGTTGGGATCGCTAAGAGAGCTTCTAAGAAACGGCACAAGTTTCATCAACGTATCTTCATCGATTTTCAAATCAATAGGCTGCAATATTTAATTAATTATAATTATTAGATGAAATAATTTTAATTATTAGATAAAATAATTTATTCATTTATTCATTAGGATTTACCTGTAGAAGTAAGGAGAAATAATCGACCAATTTGATGGTAGATTTTTTGGAGCTAAGAACGAAAATAACGCTCAAAATGTTTCCATTTGAGACATAGTCTCTTTGGTTCCTTCTAAGGATCGATCCAAATTTAGCTTCGTTCCATTTCTCTTCCCCATTTATAGACTGTAATAAATATTTATTATATATATTAAGATTGAAAATTAACTTTATTCTCCTTAAAAAGTTATTTATTTATATCGTTTTGGTTTTATCAAATACTTACTTGAATTCTTGCTGAGATGTGTTTTTGTTGATTTGTAATCACCGAATCAAGAGATATATACGCAACATTCAAAATTATGATCGTCGATTCAATTGGAACCTCATCTACAATCTTTAAAAAAATAAAAATAAAACAAATTCAAGTATAAAATTAGAAAATAATAAACCAAAATTTCAATATCAATCAATCCATTAATTTTAGTTTTTACAAACAAACCTGGTTATTGCTCTCACGGAAATGCAAGGAAAGCGAACTCAATCTGAACTGAACATTTGCAAAGGAGTCCCTGAAATTCTCAATTTTTGCAAAAATACCCCTCTGAGAAATCCTTAAAACCCTAGTTAAACCGTCAAAATACACCTCGTAACCTAAATCTAGAGGTCTCTGTTTGAGCGATTCACCAATTTTTCCTTTTTCTTTTTCTGAACGAAATAATCCTTTTTCTAATATCGATAAATCCAAACCAAGGGTTCTATTGTGTTGCATTTTGAACAATGGTCTCCACGGACAAATCTTATCTATGCTTATTTCTCGTACAAGATTCATATCTAAAATTTAAAAAATATATATATTATTTAATATTTTGATTAAATAATATTTATGCTAAGAAAAACATACCAACAATGCGAACGACAAGTTTATGGGGTAGATTTATATCGTCCCAAATATAATCAGCCTTTTCTCCTGATCTTAAAATATCTGTCTCTATCGAACCCTAAATAATATATAAAACAAACCAAAAAAGGAAAATTAGATTACAACATAAATAAATTTAAAGTGTTTTTACCATACCTTTTGAGAATACATAATGGATAGTCCAGGTAATTCATTCTCGACCCGATAAGGCAATCGAGATTCAAAATTCGAATCGAATCTCAAAACAAGACTATTATTCTCTTCCAAAACTCTCACCAACCCAAACCTAGTATTAGAACTATTATTTTCATCCAAATTCTTCCTGAACTTCACGAAGAAACGGCCGAGAGAAGCGGCACAAACGGGTCCGGACCACCTGTACCCGTTTTCAGACCCGTTAACCCGAAATTGGACGAAGATTTGAGACTCTTCGGCCCTGTTTTTGTGTCCTCTAAGTAAGGAATCGAAAAAAGTTTCTCTTGATTTCCTTTTTGGTTTGGTTGTTAATAGCGTGATTTTATCTTTTGATTTTATTATCGTCCCCTCTGTATTATCCTAAATTAATAAATGGTAAAATAATTATTAATGGTAAATAATTAGAGTTTAGGGTTTTAGGGTTTACCTCGACATAACACTGGCGAACAAACACATCTTCTGAAGAATCATTGGAAACGAGATATCTAGGGACAATGTGTACCACTTGTGCTGGTACGAGCAAGGGTTTATCATAAAGAGGCTTTAAAGACACGCCAAGTACGGCTAATTGATCGGTACCGTCGATATTATTTTCCATTTCGAGACGAATTTCTGTAAATGCTGACAAGGCTTCCATATCGAAATTAGCTACTGAAGTTTTGGTTTCAATAGATCTCATGTGCACCTCTGTTGACCTATCATAGACACAAAATAGTATATTATGATTAGAAAATAGTATATTGGTTACTTTGTTTTCACTTACTTTGCGAACCATGAGGCAGAAGAAGCTGGAGATAAATGACAACCATGCTCACGAGATATATTACTAATTTCATTTCCAGATTCAAATCTATATCGAAGATATTTCAATTAATAACTAAAATTAAATTTAAACTTTTTTTAGAAATATTTTTTGTAAATTGTATACCTTGAAAGAGACTTGAGATATGAAGTGGTGCATAATAAAGGAAGCTCGGTATTATTATACAACGTATATTTCGTAAATACAGCCACCTGTATAAAAATAAATAAATAAAATAAGAAACATTGGAAATGACACCAAAGAAATGTTAAATTACCAATTTGCCCTTAATTACCTCTAACAAGCCCTTTTCACCACGTAGTAATCTCAAAAGAGCAAAATATTTTCCTGAGTCAAATTCAAGCTCTATATCGAGAAATGGAGTCTCGCTTTTTTGTTTCTGAAGTTTTTTGACCCACTCAGTACTATTCAAAGTCTTGCATTTTGAATTCGAGCCGTTCGAAATTATCGTAACCGAAATAAAAATTGAAGAAGGATTCGCATAGAAATAGGAACTTGAACCGCTTGAAATGATCGAGTCTCGACCAAAATTATTCGACTCGCTTTTCATGCCAATATCTGAAATCGAAATATTTCCCATTTTATAGGGGTATAAGTGATATTTTGCAAATTATTGTTATACCTGTATGATTTTCAGCAAGAATGACACGAATTTCAGATTGTAAGAAATTGTAGACGAGAACAGTAGGAGAAATGAAAATGTCTCTCTGCATTTGTAATGCAACTGGAGAGGAAGAGTGATTCTCTGACGTACTGCTCCCATCACTAGGCTTTTGTAACGGCACATCTCTAGACACAATTTGTACCAAGAAATGTAGATCCGATACCTAAATGACAAAAATATAAAAATAAGATTGATGCAAAATTAGGGGTAAAATAGTAAAATATATAATGGGAAATGAAATACCTGTTGATTGTTAATGAGAAAAGGGCAAGATAAAGAGCTGAAAAGGGATTTGAATGAATAAGCACCAAAAACCCTTTTTAATTTATAACTTAATTTCTCAAATACACCAGATATTCTAATTGGTTTCTTTCCAGTTATATCTTCAGACCAGTCACTCGAAACCGATTCCAAATTTTCCATTTCCAAATCCTTCGAAATTACCGGTCTAAACGACAACACAAAATTCCCTGAAATTAAAACATAAATTCATTAACTTATTAGTTTCAAATTTGTTATCAATTTTGTGCACGTACCAACGGCTAAAGACAATAATGCCCTTTTGGAACCGCCAGATAAATCAATTGCATCGAAAAGTCCCACAGATTCGTCAATTGTGTCTCCATTTCGTAGCGTCACGAATGCAGATTCCTCTTTCGATTCATTCTGTCTCGAAAATCGCAATTCAATTGGCATTTCGGTTTTGTTGTGGATTCTTAGCATTGGAGAGACCGAAATGGTTAACCCTTCCTATATTATAACACAAAACGGTATATTGATTAATTAATTAATTCAAAAAATATATTTTATTGTTTAATTTGTACCTCGGATTGTTTGGAGACCTCGGCAACGATAAATGGGCCAGGGAAGCTTCTAGAATCTGTTTCGAAAATATAAACACAAAAAATAATTAATTAAAAATAAAATAAAAAGGAAAATATATTAAAATGGAAAATAATAAAGTGTGACCATTAAGAGATGTGATGCGAGTTCTCCATGCAAAGACACAAGAATCATTGAGCGGTACATTAATAGGAGATGTCGAAAATGCCCCTTGTTTTACTAAAGATATCGAAACTGAATTCTCTCTTGCTTGACTTTCATTACCAACTCTCACGTGCCTTAAATGCAAAAAAATATGAAATTTTGCTAGATATTGATGGTTGAGAATTTATAATATTTGCAAGGGTTAAAGTGCAAAAAGTACCTCAAAAAAAGAGAGGAGGATTGTTTAGGAGGGAGAAGCACGTCTTGTTTGTTTTGAAAATGACAAAGAACACTCACTCCTGATTGGTTCTCTATCTGTCAAATACAAAATCATATATTCAGTTTGTAACTAAATTAATTAATAATGATCTTTTAGAGAGAGAAACAAACCTTGCATGAATTAGGAAATATAGCAGATTTTCTCACGGCATAGGGGCCCATTATATCCAATTTTCCGACCAAATATAAAAGTATATCCACCGAAAGTTCATTCACATAAATATTCATCTGCATCAGTATAGTTTCCTAATTAATTACAAAAAAAAGGAATAATTTCATATATACCCCTCAAAATCTAAGAAACTGTACCTGCTTCATACCAAAGAAGCAATGAATAGGTTTTTGGCATGAAAGTCTGTACCGAAAGAAACAGAACGAAGGAACCGGACAAATAATATCTTCCCTGCAATATAAATTATTTCCAAAAATTATTAATCATATATATTTTTATTTATTTTAGTGCACAAACATTCAAGTACTACTAACCATTCATCCTTCCTTGCATCATAATACTGTCCCAAAATATCAAAAGAAGACAAAACCCTAATTTTCTCAGAAGAAAAATGTGCAGTGACATTTACATCATTTATACACCCTCTGACAAGCGGGACCTCGTCTCTGACACCAGACACGTCATGAAGAATATTCAAACAGATTCTCTCAGCCTTAACCTGTACACCTGGCACGTTCTCATTGGCTGCACATCCCTCTCCTTCATTCAAAACCCTAACCCTAAATGGGTTTCCAGGTTTCTTTGCAAATTCTGGAAGCCCGTCGACAAAACCAATTCCGAGGTTATTTTTGTAATTTACCAAGTAGAAACTATTTGCAGGGACTAAATTGGAAGGTTTCGAGTCGTGAGGAGTATTTTCATCATAATCTTCGAAATTATGAGTCGGTACAGGAATGGCTTTCCATAGAGAATAGGATTTTTCTGAATTTGATGAGGTTTCAATAAAATCTGATTTTGAATTGTAGCTAAGACATATTGGTTTAATCCAATTATTATTATTATTATTATTTTGTATATTATATAATGATGTGAAAGAAATGATTTGTTCTTCTTGTCGCCATCTTTTGTGGTGCTTCACCTTGAAGTAGGAAAAAAATAAAAAAAATATTAGAATGATTTCTTGAAATAATAGAATATATTAATTAATTAATTAATTAATTTTAGGAAATTACCTTAAATAGAGCTCTTTCTCCAACAAGAGAATAATGAAGTGTACCAATAACACGGTACTTAGTCTCTATAGCCTCAATTGCGAGATACATGTGTTGGTCTATATCCATTATTGTCACAATTGCACCTATTTTACACAACAAATTTATTTAATAATTAATATACATCAAAATATTATAATATTTTCGTACATATATTTATAAACAATTTACCATCTGGGATTTTATAATCTGAAATATCTGGCTCGTCTTGATTTTCAGATTGAATAAAATGTGTCGATTTATTGCTTCTTGTTCCGTTCTTTATCTCATTTAATGGTGCGAATAAATTCGAAAGCATCTAAACATAAAAAATAAAATGTGAAATGTCTTTCATACCCTTTTATTTATCATTATGAAGGGCCATTTTGGAATTTTTAAATTCTACCTGGATAGTGGATAGAGAAAGAGAAAAATCCAAACCCGATAACACAACATTACCGATCCAATCACTCATTAATTTCACTGAATCCAAATTAATTTCTTGATCCGAATTATTTTTTTCAATTTGACCCGAAACAGACATTTGTTTCAAAATATACCCCTCGTTTCTTTCCAAACTAATGGATTCGTCATTGAATTCTTCGACTCGGCTAATTGGTAAATTAATTTCGGATCGAAATTGCGGAGCCAATGAATGGGTAGTTTGGGAATTATTTTTGGAAAGTTTATAAAACCAATTATTTTGGGAAATTGATAAGTTTGGTAGATCAAATGATACTTTTCTTCTCTGGTTTGTTATTTGGACATTTGAGTTCGCAGATATAACAAGTTCTTGAACTTTACCTAAAAATATAAAAAAAATGAAAATAAAATTAATGAGGGGCGTTTTTGTAATTTTTGTGATGAAAAGTTATTTACCAGATTGATTTGAAAGTGCTAGGGTGAGAGAAAATTGAGACAAATCCAAGTCAAAATCATTGATGGAATAAAATCCAATTGGATTCTCGCTTTGTGAAGAAGAAGATTCTCCATTTGAAGAAGATTCAGAAACCCTAATTCTCCCCGAATTTGAAGAAGATTCTCCATTTGAAGAAATAAGTAGATAATTATATGCATGAAAATTATTAGCAAACTTTGCAATGGTCGATGTTTCCATAAATATAAAACCACCCTGCCCAAAATCAAATTAACAAAAAATTAAAAAAATCTTAAAAAAATAACAAACATTAAAGAATGTGATAAAAAGAACCTGAATTTTGCATTTAATTGTTTGAAGGTCGTCAGAGATGAGAAGAGATAATATAACAGGTTCGCAATTCTCATTTAATAAGCTTTCATTCAAGTCATAATTTCCTAAGAAAACCCTAACAATTTCAATTTTCATATCCAATTCAGTACCAAATCCAAATCCAAATTTGAATTTGGAGAGAGAAAAACAATCTACGTTCTCAAAATCACTACAGTCTGAGATGAGAGACTTCACTTCAGAGAACTCGAATTGAAATTCAATTTCGTTCTCGTTCAAAGAGAATTGGATCTGAGATTTTGAAATGGAGAGTCCAGTTCCAAATTTATCAATATCTGAATCACGCGAGTTTTTGAGCATAATTTCTATCGAATCTATCTTGAGTATAGAATTAATTACTAATTGTATATTATCATTATCCCTATTTAAATCTTTAATCCTTGAATTTGTTGATTTTCTCATGAAATTTGGAGAATAAATAGGGTTCGACAAGAATAAAGTTGAAGAAATAGTATATAGCATGCTTCTAAGTCCCTGAAAAAAATATAATTACCATCGTCAATAATGTTGAGCATCAAGACTATTTTTCAAACATGCAAATTTACATAAATACCCATCTTATTTCCATTCTTAAGTCAATTTAAATTTTGTAATTTAGAAAAAATAAAGCATTATAATACCTGAAATAAACTCAGTAGTTCATCCATGTATAAGTCACATGAAATTCCAAAAATATCCCCATTTAAGTTAGTCGAAAGAAAATTATCTGAACCATACAATGTTTCAATAGAGTCCCTGTAATGTCAGAAGCAAAATTTTAGTCCTTCCAAAAGAAAATTAATATCATCTATATAACATAAATTCCATATTAACATTAAAAAAATTCAGAAGGTCAAATATTTTACCTCAATGTTGAGAATTCGAGTTTGGTTGACATGGGACCGAGAATTCGAGACACGGAATTTTCCTTCAAATCTTCCACAAAAACGCCAAATTTTGAAAATTTTAAGAATCCCCCAAATGCAAAGTTCCTTTTACCAATATACTTCTTTTCTCTCGCATTTGCGTTTGCAATAATTGGATTTTGAACTCTTTCCATTTTTGGCCACATTGAAAATTCGATCATATCAAGATCAATAGAAAGTTCTTGTACCGGTACCGGTACAGTAGGTACTGAGAGGATTCCTAATTTTATTCTGATTTGTGGGCCCGTAATGATGGTGGAAATTTTTGTATTATTTTGGGGGACAAAACTTAACCATAATTTCTTCAATTTATTGGTGTAGAATATAAAAATTTCGTTTAATCTCGCTTGAGTTTCTTCTTCAGAAACATTAGGGTTTGAGAGGCTTTGTGTTTCTCCATTTAATTTGCTACTCATAAAATAGATTTGATAAATGCAGGAAATGAACTCATATTCCAAATTTGCGTTCAATTTCCCCAATAACAATTCGAAATTTTGAATCCCCAAATCCAAAATTGTAGATTCGAATTCGAAAAGGACAAAAGGCCTCTCCGTATCAACACTTGTTTCATTGTAACTTTCATTTATTCGATTCCAATTTGACAATAATTTTACAAAATTATCCTTCAAAATATTCGAATTTACAGGATCGCTCCAAAGGATTCTTTTTTCTTTTTCTAGAAATAATTTAACTTCCCCGAGAGAAACAAATGTTATTCTCTTAAGAGAACTCGCAGAATTAATAAAGGTCGTGGAATTCACTACAAGACAAATTGTTGGGGTTTTAGGGTTTAAGGTTTCGTTTGTAGAGAAGGTGAATTTAAATTCCCCTAAGTAGAAACTATATTGCATCTGCGCATCAAAATCATTAGAAATTCTTCTGAAAATATTCATAAATGACGAAGAATTCTCTAAATCTAAACCCAAAACACGCAAGAAGAACCAAAATATCGATAAAATAAACCCAAAAATAAGAGAAACCAGTTTAAAAATCTTCAAAATTGGATATTTTACGAAATTACCCCAAGATTTATTATTATTATCCCTGCAATTAGACGAGATTTTAATCCGTGCAATTTTTCGTCCTTGTGCAATTGCTTCCATTGGTAAATTCTCCTCCAATTTGTTTACCTTTTCCAAATATAATCTTACACTTCTCTTTACTCTGCAATTACCATTTAATTGCATTTTGATGCAATTCTTCGTTAACACCATTTCGTCAGAGTATCCAATTATTGATAGCAAAAACATATAACTGCAAACATAATGTTGCCATGTTATAACCATATTTGCAACATTATAAAAAGATTTTCTCGAATTTAATTTCCTCGAAGCAATAAACCATAATTCTTGACCTTTTCTTGTATTTATATTCTCTTCGCGGTTCAAAAATTTATCTAATAATTTGAGAATATTAGATACCGTTTCTAATGAAATTTTGAGGTGGATATTTGAAATTCGAATAATAAAATCTGAAGGCCTGAGATTTTCAAACTTGATAAAAGTTGATAAATCCATAAAAGATACCACTTGGTGAATTGTACCGTTTTCATTTATTTGAAAATCTAAACTGGTACAAGAAATATTCAAACAATTATTTCTTCCTCTTGGAAATAGAGGGGAGCCCAAAAACCCTTTGAAAAAGGAAGTGCGTGAACTAGGGTTTTGTTCGAAGAGAAGATCTTTTGCCTTTAGTGTGAGAAAATGGGGTTGTTCAGAACAGTGCATATTTAAGTTTATTTCGTCGAATTTGATGTTTAAAGATCTTAAAATAGATGATTTGAGATTTGTCAAGAGTCTGTTTTGTGAAAATTTGACTGATAGAGCTTCGATTGTTTCATGCAATATTGCGCCCTGAAAATAAATCAAAATGAATTCGATAATATAGCATGAATTCTATAATTAGCAATCGCTTAACAATACAAATGGAATATTGACACACAAAACAGTATATTGAAAATCATATAATAAGAATGGTATAAATTGTACTCTTAATATACTGATTAATTATGTGACATTAAGAAATAAACATACCTCTGGATCGATCAATGCAATAATCTGTTTCTTCTCCTTTTCAGCCAGATCTTTCCAGCTCTCTCTCCTAATTACTCTTTCTAATTCTCTTCAAATTTCAAAAAAGAAATGATAAGTAAATCAAATCAATCATTATCCATAAACTCTCAAATCCAAATTAAAATTAAAATCGCAAGAACTAAAACAAGAAAAATTAACCACCTCGGAGCGACAGTAACATCAATATTCTTTACGTGAGCATAGAACGAAGGGTTTGACAACGGCGAAACCCTCAATTCGACCTCTTGGGCTACAAATTTCTCAAAGACGAACGGAGACGATTCATCCAATGCCAAATTAAGAGCCGAGACATCAAAATCGAGTTTATTTGCCTTGAATTCTGATACGAGAAATCCTAGATGAAGGTCGAACTGGTGTTCTTGTTCGCCTGTATCTACAAGCCATGGCCGTAGCAAAGAGATCAATTTGGAGCGTAAAGAATTCGTGAAAACCATTGATTTTTTTGCTGAAACTAGAGAAATTTAGGGGGTTTGATTGGTGAAATTGAGATCGAGGGTGAAGAAGAAGACATGGCGGGATTGAGTGGTAATTTTAAAGAAGCTTTGCATAAGTATAGGGAGGGAGAAACAGTGATTAATTAATTAAAGGCTATCTTGCAAAGTTCATTATTAGTGAAAATACACTACTTATCCTGAAAATAAATTGGGATATAGGAATATTTTTATTTACAGTCACGTTGAAAATTATATATTGATATTAAAAATGATATATCGAACACAAAATTATTCCGAAATCTAATATTAATATAAATTAGTACGGATAAAATTATATCGAACACAAAATTAATATTCAAGATGATAAATTAGTACGGATCACATAAATTGAGAATTGTATATTGATATTAATATTAAAATAGCGTATTGAGACTAAAAATAAATATTTGACACAAAAAAATTCCCTTATTATTAATATTTTGGTCGAGAGCTTTCGAAACTATTGAGTCGCTCTGTTTGCCACTAAGAATGATACAATAACATTAAAAACGTTAAATATCCATTAAATATTGACCGTAACTAATATAAATTTAACATTGTAATTGAAGCCAATGAATTAATAGCTCAGTTAGTTTTGCGTGAGACGCAAGAAAAATATATATGGTAAGAATTTGTGAATTCAATTCATATTGACATTAATGAATGAAAAATATAAGAATTTTTTTTATTTATTATAAAAACAAACAACCAATGCAATTGTATATTAGTAGTATACGAAATGCATCAACATTAAAAGCGGTATCTTGACAGAACAAAATATATATTGATATTAAAATAAGGGAAATTTTTTAAAAATCCCCTAATTTTTTTGGATATTTTAGACAATCCTTTATCTTTTTGGAAACTCCAAAATCCTCTCAAACCAAATTTTTGTTTCCAAATACCCCCCTATAGAAATTAACTTTAATTTTTGATGGGGTTAATTATTTTTTGGACCAAAATACTCTTCAATTTTCATATTTGATAGTTAAAAATTTTATTTTTCGTTATATTTAATTAATTTTTAAAAAAATCATAAATATTTTTAACAAATAATAATTTCAAAAAAATAATTATTATATGTTATAGTTAAATGATTTTAATATTCATTTATTGTTTTTTCAAAAAAATCTAACAGCAAATAACAATAAAATAAACAACAATATTAAAAAAGCAGACTTGAAAATATTTAAAAAATAAAAGATCATGAAATTATAAAAAAATATATAAAAAGAATGAAAATATAAACTAACTGTTAAAAGATATTTTTCTACCGATACGTATCCGAACCGTATTGTACCCGTATATGTATCGGATATGAAGGAAATACAGTTTCAGGATCAACCGTAAAAGTGTACACAAGGATAAACGAATGTAAGCGTACATTCGTGGTCATATCTTTCAGTTGGAAAATCCAATTTGAATGGTTCAAATTGGGTTAGATAGATAATAAGATTATCTACAACCTTCATATAGAAATATATTTCATATGAACGAAGTATCAATGTCGTTTCTATGAAATACAGAAAGGCTGCAACAGTATGACATACAGTTAGTAACACAGTCATAACTTTTGCATACGAACTCCAATTGGGCCAGGCCAAATTGGGTCGTGTAGATAATAAGATTATCTACAACTTTCGTGTTGGGTGATTTTCTGTCAGAGGAATTTACCAATTTCGTATGGACAGAATACTGGACAGATACATGCAACTTTCTGTGTGAAAGAGTGTATATTGGATATACATGTCTTTTGGCCAATCCTAATCCTATATGATATAAATAGGATTTTTCTCTCTCATCTGGTGTGGTTCATTCAGTTAATTAATTCAGAATATTCCAGAGAATTGTGAGACAACTTTCTAGAGAGAGAAAGGGTGTAAAGAGAGAGAAACCGTGAAAAGGTGTTTTCCGGTATAGAGAATCAATCAATCGAGCAAGTTCGCCGGTGCATCGTCTAGGCAGTTGCATCCGCGACCGACGTCTTACGAGTCAAGGTGGATACAAGTAGAGGAGCAACATCTGGGGCTCTTTCGGTTGTGATCGATTCGGAGGAACGAAATCTGCCGGAGACGGAAACGAGCGAATCGAGTAACGGGCTGTGGAAGCATGCGGGCATGGAACGCACGAAGACAACCCGAGGCGTGTCAAGACGGTGGGAGACGTGCGGTATGGGACGTACGGGCTAGTCACCAACGTGACACCGAAGGAAAAGAAGGATGCGAGCGATCAACCCGTCGTGCGTGATCAATTTCACGCTGGTAATCGTCTATCCTACTTTGCATCGTACCCTCGAAGTCATGTCGTGATCTTGGATTTAGGGAACCGGACCGGGCCTTCATATCCGCTGTGCGGGCCCGGGGATGGGTGAATTCCCAACAGTGGTATCAGAGCGATCGCCATCGATTCGAGGGTCGAATCATAGTCGTATATTCGATATACGCACGGGTTATCAAAGTTCGTACCCGTTTGCATGATGATAGATATAGAGATTCAAATTTCGTTAAAAATCACAAGTAGAATTCACTAGAGATCAATCAAAAGTTGATTGAGAGTATCTAGGAATGATCGTGAAAAGGTTTCATGATTTATCGTTTCAGAAACGAGCGAAAACGGAAGAAACGGCAAAATCTGCAGAAAATTAGAATACGAAACAGTGAGTAAAACTAAGATAATTTTCAGTGGGAAACTCCAAATTGATTGGATCAAATTGTCCTAGTTAGATAATGAGATTATCTATGACTTTGATACAGAAAGTTTTTTCATTTGAACGAATTATCAGTGTCGTTTTTATGGAATAACGAAAGGGTGCGACTGTTTGACATACAGAGACTAAAACGTCCGTAACTGTCGCATCGAAACTCCAATTGAGACCAATCCAATTGGGTTAGTTAGATAATAAGATTATCTAGAACTTTAGTTCATGTTCAAAGTCGGTTGGAACAATTTAATATTTTCGTTTCGACAGAATACTGAAAAGTTGTCTGTAGTTTTCTGGTTGAAAAGGTGTCTATTGGATATACTTACCTTTTCATTTGTCCGTATTTTACTAAAACTGGTATAACTTTCAGTAGGAAACTCCTATTTGAATGGTTCAAATTGGGTTAGTTAGATAATGAGATTATCTAAAACTTTCATGTTCTAATATATTTCATTTGAGCGAAGTATCAGTGTCGTTCTACTGAAATACCGAAATGGTGCGACCGTTTGACATAAAGTCAGTAAAACGGCCGTGACTTTCGGGTCCTAATTCCAATTGGGCTGGGCCAAATTGGGTTGGAAAGATAATAAGATTATCTACAATGTTCGTGTTAGTTGATTTTCTGTCAGAGAAAGTTACCATTTTCGTTCTGACAGATTGCTGAAAGGGTGTATGCAGTTTTCTATTTGAAAAGGTGTATATGAGATATACATACCTTTAGGCCTATATTTATCTCTAATCAATTAATTCTATCATACTATCATATTAGATAATTAATTATTTAGAATAATTAGTCTCCCTAAATAAATCATATGCATTTTGAAAAAATCTTGTGATAGTGATATAATATGATTATGTCACGAATTATTAAACATGAATGTCATGATCCCTCATAATATTTAAGTCATGGAAATGCCTTCCATATTCACAACCACTATGATCGGTACTACGTCTCACATGGGTTAAGGCCAAAGCCGACATGGGTTATTGTAGTCATCGACGGGGTGGCAAGCGTTAAATAGGGACTGATAAGGGTTAAGGCCAAAGCCGACTTATTAGTAGTTTATTTGAACGATACGCTGAGTATGGTTGTGACTTAACCGTTCAAGCCAGTAAGGGTTGAGGCCAAAGCCGACTTGATTGGAAGTTCGGGGCATAGATAGGATGCACACACGGAACTGGGATTGTATATGATACGATCCATCACCGAAATCCTATAAAGGTTCAAGAGTCGCATTGGATGCGATTGGATATAATCCTACCTAAATAGCGAGATCCCACTCGTCTGCCAAAGCAACTTGTGGGAGGATCGTGATATATGGGTCTTGAGTGTTATGGACTTGGAGTCCCGTATCGGTATGAGGGTTATCGATTCGATAAAATAACACTATCATATAATTATCATATAAGCATATAGATTAAGTACGCACGGTTAGGAGCTTAATTTTCATCATCCGTTTAGAATTATGTTTTCAAGCAAACACCAAATATATATCGATGAGATCGATATGATAGATGGCTTTTGGGTCGGAATTACCGTAATTATCCTTGATAGTCAAAGAATAGTTCTTAGACTTAAAGGAATGTGTTGGACACGGAAACGGTAGATTCGGGGCTCGAGGCTTTGGCTTTAGAGAAAGCCGGGTTCGATACACTTTAAGAAGGAATCGAACAATATTACATGCCTTGTGGTGGCATGTGTAGACGCAAATTTCTCAAAATTGTTTTGAGAATTCGGGTGTATATGAAAATAAAACACAACGCTCATGAAATAGTTTCAAGAGGTAGAGCGCGTTGAATGGTTCAACGCGGCTCAAAGAGTAGGTTAATTTTGAGACGTCTTATGGGTCTTTGATTAACACTCGTGTGTTGTTGGTACGAGATTTGATTTTCGTGACCGAATATCATATGCATTCGATAGATAAGTCGATCCTTGAATTGCATGAGATGCGATTTAAAATTGAATTGGAGATGCTCGGAGTATCCGAGGAATCCAATGTATATAGATGCGTGGATGTCCTTGTAATTCAAAGGAGGGATCGAAAGAAATGTATGTCTAAGGGTATTTTGGGAAAATGTTTTCCAAACAGAAAGTTCGGACAAAGAGTTGTCCAAACTAATGACTCAAAGAACGGTGAAATCCGAGGAGGATTAAACCTAGAAGTTGATTGCTTCTTTTGGCGTTGCCATCATGGCCATATAAATGAGATACGCGTATCTAGATTCCATATGTTGGATTACTAGAATCAATCGAATTAGATTCAATTGGTTAAACGCGATACTTATTTATTAGGCAAAGACGACAAAGTGCATCATTCTCCAAAGGTTGGAGAAAGATCCAACGAATTATTGGAAATTACATTTAAATGTAAATGTTCCGATAAGTTCGGAGGCAAGAGGAGGCTAGCAGTATTTTGTTACGTTTATGGACGGTTAAAGTAGATATGAAAATATCTATTTAATGCGTACCGAAACGGAGATTTTGAAAGGTTCATAGAGTTTCAAAACGAAATACGAAATCAACTAAGCAAGAAAATCAAAGTTTTTCGATAGGATCGAGAAGGCGAGTATTTGAGCTAAACTTTTCGATAGGATCGAAGAGGCGATATTTGAGTTATGAAAATTGATTATCATTCATGATTGTGAAATCGTTTCACGATTATTTTCATTTCGGAACATTGAGATGTGTCCGAAAAGAGGAAATGAACGCATGTTAAACATGGTTCGATAAATGATAAGTCAATAGGATCTCCCAAAAATATTTTGGGGATACGCCCTTGAGACAACGGCACTAATGAATGGTTGCATATAAGATATGTACCATAAACCTTCTAATCGGTATAAAAGGCGCCATATTAGATATGGATCGGAATGGTTCCGAAGTTGTCATTTGTACAGATTTGTGGATGTGAGTATATTTCGAAATTTGTTTCGGTTAAACTCAATCCCAAATCTGAAAATTGTTCGTTTATGACATATATCCTTAAGAAAACTAAAAGGTATTAGTTCTAACGTCCCGACGAAAATGAGATTTTCATGGCTCGAAGAGATGCCTTCTTGGAGGAGGACTAGATGCGCACAAGTTGGGAACTTGATGTCACTTATATCTATGCGGGCTAGTGGGAGTAGAATAAATCTCGAAAGAGTTCGAGATGTCAAAATGAACATTGTACCGATGAATGTTGACACGACTTCATCAAGAGTTGATGAATACGAGTCGAACACACAAAGGAATTATTTGTAGATCAAGTAGGCTATATCATAAGCTGGTAAATACGGATTTACCTTGGCTAATGATGATAGATCAAAATCATATGATGATTTGATATCCTACAGGGATGATATGAAAGGTTGATTCCACATGACATGATGTCATGAATTCTGAGATTCGATCCGTGTAAAATTATCAAGTTTAGAACTTGATTTCATTACTTTCCGGATTAGACCCGTGAAAAGACAATGGGTTTTCAAGATGAGAACCGACACGGATAGGAATACGCATATATGCAAAGTGAGGCTCGTAACGAAGAGTTTCAAGAATTTCATAGTCGGACTATGAAGAAACGTTTTCGCATGTTGCCATGCTTTCACATTCTCGAAATTCTACTCGACATGGTCGCATATTATGACTATGTGATGTGGCAAAATGGATGTCAAAACCGAATTTCTTGATAGAAATTTTATGAAAGGATGTGTACTTGACACAACCTTACGGTTTTGTCGATTCATAAGAATCGGGGATAAGATATGCACGCTTTAACGATCCATATGATGGATTAGAGAAAGCTTCTCGGAATTGGAATATTTGTTTTGATGAAGTTATAAACTGCTATAACATTGTCGGAGCGAATGGAAACTTTGTGTACACATGAAGGTTAGTGGGAGCCGCGTTATATTTCTTGTAACGACACAAAATTTAGGCGAGACCGCTTATGAATTAAGCGTGAAGATCTATAGGATAGATCTAAGAAGTTCCTCGTTCTATATTATAGCATGTATAACGACATATTGTTGAAAAATGTTTTCAACATATAACTCTTTGGCGGAGTTAAATAGAGATGTCGAATGGCATAAATTTTCTATGGCTCGATGTGAGACATCAAGCAGGGCGAAAATAAAAATATGATGCTTTACATTCGATGTGAGGATCTATTATATCTGTCATGATATGTATGTGGCTATATGTCGTATAGATGAAGCGTCTAATTCACCGTCAATAAAATCCAAGGAATCACACGAGTTTGAATGTAATGCGATTACATGAGACTAACTCTTGTGAATGTATAATGGTTATACATATATATATACATAATGGTTATGTATATTTAAATTCATCGGGATTTGTATTGATAGCGGTGAATGTTATCCTTGAATACTTTACAAAAGAATTCAGGATTTTATTTTATCTATAATGGTGTGGAGGACGTGTTGGTTATAAAGAGTTATAACAACGACAGTTTCCAAAGATTTAACACGTCCAAATATGTAGCACGACTTTCGATCACAAAGTGTGTACATGATTTGCTTAAACGAGAACATGGTTATGTGGAAAGGTTCCACATGACCAATAATGATTCTATTTACGGGGGCGAGTATATTGTGGTTATGAATCACAAAAGGAAGCGGTATGGATCAAGGATACATGACCAAACTCGAGTAGTCACGAGTTATCGGATTTATGGTTGTATATTGCATGACACGCAATAGTACAAGCCAAAAATACCGAGGTCACAACCACTTCTAGCCGATACTCAGAAAATTTCATTGATCCATGAAATTTATGAAATGATGTGATCGTAGGAAATGTTCCAAACCTGATGTTGAATAACACTAACGGCAACGTGCGGACCCGTTTACAAAACCGCTCTCTCTAGTCGCGCGTGACTGTCATGCGATGACTATGGGTATGGAGATACCTAGAGGAGGAAGAAGAGAGTAGAGTGTAGTTATCTAATACGATAGTCCTCGCAGGTTGTGGGTATGGAGATACCCATAGGTAAACGTTGTATCACCCAAATACTTAATCCGTATGAATGCATCCCTTTTAAAATTTCTGTTTACTTAAATTTTCATGCATTCACCTTATATGAAAACTGTGTGCGGGGTTGTGTAATATGATTACATGAACCTTGATTTGAACTTGTGTGGACGTCGACATGGTTGAGGACCATGTGCAGCGAAACCGTCACACTTAAAGTTTAATTTCTAAACATCCCTAGTCGCGGGTCAGTTTGCTTAAGAGAGAAGCATTTCTATTACAAGGGAATAGACTGAACGCGTACACTAGTACGTTAGCCGAGGAGATGATTATGTTTTGCTAATCATAGGACAAAGGTGTTTGTCGAATCGGGAACGTAGATATATGCTAGGTGACATATATTGGATATGACCGAAGCCGCGAGACCATGACATGGTTTAGTCATTATAGATGGACTCGCGACGAGTAGGGTATTAGGTTCTTCATACTTGAGGGGAACCATTGATTGCGTTACGTGCGTAACACAATGCTTTGATATTATCTTACGCTCACCGTAACAGGGAGTTAAAACGGTCATCATTGGGTATTGTCCGAAACACGGAATTCAATGTGAGTCTCCAAGATAGGAATTGTTTATTCCGAAAGGAAGAGATATCTCTTTGGCCACTCGATGAATTGATTAACGAAAACTGTGGCCACAGTCAATGATATTAACGGTTAATATCGATTGAAATTTGTTAACTCAATTCGGACTCGAGGAATAAGTATAGTTAATCAAAATATAAGGATGACTATAACCATGCCTTTTGATTAACGGATATCGCTAACAAGAGAACTAATGACCGCTATTCGAGATAGGCACAATGATCACAATCATTCTTCGTGTTAACATGGGTAGCCATGATGGAGTGACTAGATCCCGTTCATGGGCTTGTAGTGCTATGGAAACCGCCTACTGCCATCGTTAACCGAACCTACCTGGTCACACAACGAGTCGTACTAAGTCGGGCTTGATTATAAAATTGGCACATAAGATGTGCGTGGCTTGGTATTTGATACGCGACCTATATTCTCTAAAATCGTGCATATTGGATATGCATGAGTACCTTTTAGGTAGATCTGAAATTGAGTGGGAGACTGAAGGAAATACAGTTTCAGGATCAACCGTAAAAGTGTACACAAGGATAAACGAATGTAAGCGTACATTCGTGGTCATATCTTTCAGTTGGAAAATCCAATTTGAATGGTTCAAATTGGGTTAGATAGATAATAAGATTATCTACAACCTTCATATAGAAATATATTTCATATGAACGAAGTATCAATGTCGTTTCTATGAAATACCGAAAGGCTGCAACAGTATGACATACAGTTAGTAACACAGTCATAACTTTTTCATACGAACTCCAATTGGGCCAGGACAAATTGGGTCGTGTAGATAATAAGATTATCTACAACTTTCGTGTTGGGTGATTTTCTGTCAGAGGAATTTACCAATTTCGTATGGACAGAATACTGGACAGATACATGCAACTTTCTGTGTGAAAGAGTGTATATTGGATATACATGTCTTTTGGCCAATCATAATCCTATATGATATAAATAGGATTTTTCTCTCTCATCTGGTGTGGTTCATTCAGTTAATTAATTCAGAATATTCCAGAGAATTGTGAGACAACTTTCTAGAGAGAGAAAGGGTGTAAAGAGAGAGAAACCGTGAAAAAGGTGTTTTCCGGTATAGAGAATCAATCAATCGAGCAAGTTCGCCGGTGCATCGTCTAGGCAGTTGCATCCGCGACCGACGTCTTACGAGTCAAGGTGGATACAAGTAGAGGAGCAACATCTGGGGCTCTTTCGGTTGTGATCGATTCGGAGGAACGAAATCTGCCGGAGACGGAAACGAGCGAATCGAGTAACGGGCTGTGGAAGCATGCGGGCATGGAACGCACGAAGACAACCCGAGGCGTGTCAAGACGGTGGGAGACGTGCGGTATGGGACGTACGGGCTAGTCACCAACGTGACACCGAAGGAAAAGAAGGATGCGAGCGATCAACCCGTCGTGCGTGATCAATTTCACGCTGGTAATCGTCTATCCTACTTTGCATCGTACCCTCGAAGTCATGGCGTGATCTTGGATTTAGGGAACCGGACCGGGCCTTCATATCCGCTGCGCGGGCCCGGGGATGGGTGAATTCCCAACAGGATACCCATATCCTCAAGATACTTCTGCATTTTTGAAGTATTCGCGTAACACAGACTATAACATATAACAATTATTTTTTTGAAATTATTATGTGTTAAAAATATTTATGAATTTTTTTAAAATCAATAAAATATGACGAAAACAGTTTTTTTAACTATCAAATATGAAATTTGAAGGGTATATTGGTCCAAAAAATAATTAACCTCATCCAGAGTTAAAGTTAACCTCTATAGCGGGTATTTGAAAACAAAAGTTTGGTTTGAGGTGTTTTTTTTTGGAGTTTCTAAAAAGATAGGGGTTGATTAAAATATCCAAAAAAGTTAGGAGTTTTTTTAAAAAAATTCTTTAAAATAATATATTGATTCTAAAATGTAATGCTGATATCCAAAAAAAACTAAAATGGAAAAATAATATTGTGATGTTTATTGACACGGATAATTATTTATTAACAATAAAAAAAAATTATATACTAATGTTGAAAATAATATATTTTTGTCAAAAATAGTGTAAGATAACAAATATTATATTTGTATGGATTATGTTTATTGAAAATATAAAAAATACGATGACAAAAAAATTATTATTGTAGAATATTATATTCTCGATTTTAAAAGAAATGTTAATTTTAAAAATAAAAGACTATGTTTGCTTCTTAAAATAAAAATGAAAAAAACTAAAATCATGCCAAATAAGATCTGAACTATTTCATTGACTTGTATTCAACATTTGCACATGCATTTTTTCATAACTAGACAGTCGGTTACTTGAGATATTCTAAATAAAGTAAAAAAAACATTTACTATAAATACGAATATATTTATTATTAATTATAAGTTAATAATATAGGTTTATTTGTATAATTATTTATGGACGCGAATGGACCATGATGTTAATCACCTATACTAAAAATTGAATGGACCTACACGAATTTATTTGTGAGGATTAAGACTAACCATGAATGATATTAAATTTTTTTGGCTAAAATATCTTTTTTATTTTCATATGCAGTAATTAAAAAATACTTTCGTTACTTTTTTTATAAATTTTATTAATTTAAGAAAATTCATAAATATTTTTTAACATGTAGTGATTTAAAAAAATAAAATGTATTACATGTTGTGTTTATATAATTTTAATATTTCATTTATTATTCATGAAAAAATAACATAAGATAATAATAAAATAAACAACAATAAATAAACACCTTGAAAATATAGTGATAGAAAAATATATGTTGAAGTATCTAGTTGTTTATTTTCATTCTTCTTTGTGTATTTTTTTAATAGTTTCATGATGTTTTATTTTTTTAATATTTGCAAGATGTTTTTTTAATATTGTTGTTCATTTTATTATTATTTTATGTCAGTTTTTCAGAAAAAAAAAATAGAAAAGTCAAATATATATAATGTATGAAATATTAAAATTATATAAATATAACATATAATAATTTTTTTTAATTATTATATGCTAAAACAAATTTAGGCCTTTTTTTAATTAATAAAAATAACAATTTTTTTGAATACTACATATATTAATAGAAAGGTATTTTGATGAAAAAAGGAAGTTAACTTATGGGTAATTGCATGAAAGGTGGAATGATTATTAGCTTAGACACGGGTCACATAGACCATGTGTTTATATCATATCCCGGTTCATGTAGATCATGTCCGGGGAGCAATGAACGATCATGATGTGTGTAGAAAGATTTGAGTTAAATTGAATGGTTGGGATTGTTTTGATGATGTGGCTTCATCTCATGGCTACAATTCTTCCAACTTAGACACGGCTCACATAGACCATGTATTTATAGCATATCCCGGTCCATGTAGATCATGTACGGGGAGCAATGAACGATCATGATGTGTGTAGAAAGATTTGAGTTAAATTGAATGGTTGGGATTGTTTTGATGATGTGGCTTCATCTCATGGCTACAATTCTTCCAACTTAGACACGGCTCACATAGACCATGTATTTATAGCATATCCCGGTCCATGTAGATCATGTCCGGGGAGCAATGAACGATCATGATGTGTGTAGAAAGATTTGAGTTAAATTGAATGGTTGGGATTGTTTTGATGATGTGGCTTCATCTCATGGCTACAATTCTTCTAACTTAGACACGGCTCACATAGACCATGTATTTATAGCATATCCCGGTCCATGTAGATCATGTCCGGGGAGCAATGAACGATCATGATGTGTGTAGAAAGATTTGAGTTAAATTGAATGGTTGGGATTGTTTTGATGATGTGGCTTCATCTCATGGCTACAATTCTTCTAACTTAGACACGGCTCACATAGACCAAGTATTTATAGCATATCCCGGTCCATGTAGATCATGTCCGGGGAGCAATGAACGATCATGATGTGTGTAGAAAGATTTGAGTTAAATTGAATGGTTGGGATTGTTTTGATGATGTGGCTTCATCTCATGGCTACAATTCTTCCAACTTAGACACGGCTCACATAGACCATGTATTTATAGCATATCCCGGTCCATGTAGATCATGTCCGGGGAGCAATGAACGATCATGATGTGTGTAGAAAGATTTGAGTTAAATTGAATGGTTGGGATTGTTTTGATGATGTGGCTTCATCTCATGGCTACAATTCTTCTAACTTAGACACGGCTCACATAGACCATGTATTTATAGCATATCCCGGTCCATGTAGATCATGTCCGGGGAGCAATGAACGATCATGATGTGTGTAGAAAGATTTGAGTTAAATTGAATGGTTGAGATTGTTTTGATGATGTGATTTCATCTCATGGCTACAATTCTTCTAACTTTATACATAAGTTATAATAATATGATCTTAGTTTTTCTCACTATGATGTTTTTTTTTTGAATCATAGAACGAGATGATCATATGTGACATGCCTATTGATTTATTAATATTACACAAAACAATAGAGATATGGTGTCGTTATTGCAAGAGATAACATGACTTAATAAAGAGCAAATTCAAATTTTTTTAAGAAATGACCATTTTTACCCTCATTTATAATGATTCCTATTTAATGCTCTTATTATTAACATTATTATATTTCATAAATTATTCTAAATAATGCTTCATGCATGTATATAAAATCACAATCCCTTCATTCGTATAACACCATTTTTATTGAATCAATATATTTGAAATAATAATTTTTCAGATTTTAAATTGGGTATTCTTCGCTAGCAATTTTTGTTTTCAAATACGTAGATCGAATACAAATTTTTTCAATTTTGAAGATTGAAGAGCACATTTTGCTTTATTTTTTTAAACTGCTCTTTGTTCAACCATGTCAGTTTTTGCAATAGCGTTATCCTAAAGATATGACTTCCAAATAATGAAATTCATATCTTAACAATTACATTTATCGCAATATCTCACAAATTAAAAACACACAGCTCATACTTCCTTAATTCCTTTTAACAAAACCCAGAAAATAAAATCTAATCCTAAAATAAAATCAAACAAAAAATACTGGTTTTAGGGTTATGATATATAAGGACAATTCTTGAGACAAGATCATTTTCTCTTGTTTAGCCGCCACACTCCTTGTCTCCTCAGTTCTCACCCTGATGTTGAAGTCTACCAAGAAAAATAATACGCGTAGCAATGGACTTATGGACATATAAAAGATGACATCATAAAAAGAATAATCAATAATAATAACTTTAATTACGGTAAATTTCAAAAACTTGGACTAACTTGTAGTTATTTTCATGTTTGAGAATTCTCGACTTTGGATGTGATTCGTCAAGTATACGAAAGATCTGTATTCTGTGGGCTGCATTGTCATTTATCAAATAATGAAAATGAATAGTCTTTTGAACTTGTCCGAATTTCAGGCAATCACTCGAAATTAATCGAAACCAAATCAAAGACTAATCATGCAACAAATAATTCAAGTCATAATTGCAACTAAATTATTGTACAGTTTTTTTCTGAAAAAACCTTTCTATTGGCTAATTGTTGGCCATCTACTAAAGAAAAAACTACGGACAAGTTCACATTTAAAATGTTTTGCCAAATATTTTCTCTTACTCATTAAAGTTAACTTGACAAATCGCTATATATTGATTGCACTGTTGCATAACAGGGCCAAATTTCTCCTTTTTGGGAAAAGTAAAACTTGATCATTGGATCTTACTTCGAGATCACGATATCTCGAGTTAATGAATTTAATTCACATTATAAATTATAAATTGGTTATTTATACCTTTTTGGGGATTCACGTAAAAAATCCAAACATCATATTCACATTAATAATAAAAAAAATCAGCATGTTTACTCCTTCAGAAATCTAAAATATCATATAATAGTTTAATTTGAACAAAAATATAAAACATTTGATATTTTAGATCTTTTTTAAGAGATAGAATTAGTCTTTAGGAAAGCATCTTACCTTGAGGCTTGAATAATTGAGTTAGGTAACTCCATGACATACTATCAATTTATTTTTTACTTTTTTTAAAATCAATTTTAAACTTGATGGTAAGAAACTTTTTATGGTAAAAAATTGGGTATCTCTCCTTGTAGTCGTAAAAATATCGATAATCGATCTATCTTTATAATTGACATGTATTGCATAAGCTTTCGTTATTAACTCGATCTATCTTCTCTCAAGATTTAATTTCCTACGATTGAAAATCGATAAATAAAACTATGAGATCGCATTGAATTATACGCCGTTCAGTCCAGATGCTTTTCTTTTCGGAATTGAGACTGATTGTTAAGGTGATCACATCTACATTGATGTTATAGAATTTTTAGAGGATAAATTTAATAATTTTATTTTTAAAAGGATAAATACGATATTTTTGGATTTAGAAGGGTAAATATGCAATTCCCCGATTCTCTCTTTTTCAATCAACAATATATATCGGGTGACCTATCAAATAATTTATTGTTAGTTGCCACAAATATAATAGTACTCACTCACCACATTAAATATGAAAATGTCTTCCCTTAAATCTCAATAAAGTTAATCATGTTTTTGGTGTCTTACGTGGTGCCAATTTCAATCACACAACAAAATTCCCAACTCAAATGATCGGCAAACCTTCTATTTATCTCCAAGAAAGAAAAAATATATTTTCTTCTCATATATATTATTCACAATAAATCCTAGCCAACCAAACCAACAAAATAATCAACAAACTATAAAATTAATAGAGAACAAAATAGAGAAAATTCGAATTAGTCTAGGCCCTTTCTCTGGCCGAAGCATCCTTCCAACTGGTCACGAGAGCTGGGTCCCAAACATGGGCTCCATGAGTGTGCTCGCCTCTCACGGCCACCGGCGATATGTCATTGGTTCTCATCTGATCCACCATCTCTTCTCCCACGCGCCAAACTTTGACAGACCGGTCTAAGCTACCACTGTAAACCATCCATCTTTGACTTTGACTCCATGGATACCTTTCTTCTTCTTCTATGGTCACGCACTTAACGGGTCCTTCGTGGCCCGTTAACACAGTAATCTTCTCGTGGGAAACCCGCGGGGATTCGTCTCGTCGCCACACGCATAGAGTTTTGTCGGCAGAACCGGTCACGATTATACGACCCGAAATTGCCAAGCATAAAATGGGCATTTTATGACCGTGCAAAACTCCGCAATGCGAGAATCGTTTTTTGACGTCCCATGAATTTAGATTCCCGTCCGAAGAACCGGAGTAAACGATACCCGATTCTTTAGATATCGCTATTGCCGTTACTGCACTTTCGCCATTTAATAGTGTTTTGACGTGTACGTGTCGTGTGGTACCGATTCTCGTACCGTTCGTGTCTCTT
This sequence comes from Luzula sylvatica, assembly GCA_946800325.1. Taxonomy (NCBI): domain Eukaryota; kingdom Viridiplantae; phylum Streptophyta; class Magnoliopsida; order Poales; family Juncaceae; genus Luzula; species Luzula sylvatica. Next base: position 2,405,125 of record OX326957.1, on the reverse strand, counting down.
CGCCATACTTTGACCGTACCGTCTGCCGAACCGGTGAACACTAGATTGTCGGGTCCGATTGCAACCGTGTTAACGGCATCCTCGTGTGCGTTGATGGATTCTAAGCATTTAAAGTCGGATATCCGCCATACCTTAACTGTTTTATCCCACGAGCCCGAGTATAACAAGCCCGCATCTTCGTCTAAGCTAAGACACGATACTGCATCGAAGTGACGGACCCAAACGACATTGCGATGCCGTCTCACTTGTACGTAGTTAGACGGGTTAATGGATTTCTTCAAAAAATCCTTTACCATTGGAAGTGACCCGATCCGTTTATACACCGTCGGATCTTTTGACGAGACATTCCATACTCGTATTTTACCGTCTTGATGGCCGGTAAAAATCTTCCCATTATAGATCACCATTGCCTTCACGAAACCGCTACTCACTTTAAAACCCGCAAATTTTTGCCGGTTTTTCCAAACTCGTATATTTTTGCTCTCGGACCCGGTAAACAATAACTCGCCCGATGTAGCTAACGAGTACACGTGTCCCTCTTCTCTGACAAGTGATCCGATTAGGCCGGTACTGGATCCCTCGTCTGAGAACCCTCCGAGTTGCATCCATGGAGAATTGATATATGGTGAAGGCATAGCAGGGTTCCATGGAGAGAGATTGTACGAAGAAGGAGAAGAGCTTGTCGGATTCATATCTGATAAATAATCCGGGCTTCTAATTGGCGACGGTGTGAAAAGCCCGTTATGGTGCGAGCTTTCTTCTTCTTCGCTGTAAGCTTGTCGAGGTATCGGGTCGGATTGAAAGAGGTGTAGTAGCTTGCTTAGTTTTGAAGAACCGGTCTTCCCTTTCTGGTCTCTCATGGTGGGTATGATAATTAGTTAAATAGAGAAATTGAGAAAGAATTCGTTGGCAAGAAAACCGAAAGTTAAGTGGAAGCCTAACAAAATTAGAGAATATGAAAAGAAAGAAGAAAGGAGATGTGTTGAGTGAAAATGAAGAAAGATCGAATGCTGAAAATATAAAAGTGTGGTGGTAATAGAGAAACGGATGTATATATAGATGAAGAAGATTAACGATGTGATGCCACGTGTTGTTGGGATACTTGTCCCTTACGGAAGATGGTGGCGCCTCTGAGAACGTGGGATATCATTTCATGCAACACATTCGTATGTGGCGTAATGTGTGATAAAATTGCACAACTATAATAATTTTTTATATTAAGAATAAGCATGAATAATGATAGATCAATCATATTTTCATATTTCATCACAATTATCATCAATTATAAACATAACATAAAAAGAACAAAAAAAAAACGAGTAAATGGAGAAGACTCAGTGACCCTCCATCAATTAATATCTATGAGACTTGAATTCACAATCCCTTACAAAATATTGTTCAACCAATTATATTATAGATCCATTGACAACATAATTATTTTGAAAAAAAATCATAAATCATAATAATTGTGATTAAATGTTAATAATATAAATCAGAAAATTTGTTTAAGCCAGATTCGAGCAATTGGACATTACTTGAAACATCCAATATAATTTTTTGTTCATGTCACTTTTGAATTCTTGAAATGTAAATTGTTCTAAAAATTATATTACTTTTATGAAAGTAATATGTCATTTTAAATTAGACAAATCATAAAATCATAAGTATCTTAACAACTCAAATTATTACTAAAATTATGATAAAGACAATGAAGAAATTCTTTAATTAAACAATAAAGTTAACAATGTCTCATTGACTTATTAGAATTTTAAATAAAGTAATATAGTTTTGTCCACTGACCTCGACAAATTAAAAAATAAATATACTTTTATTTTCTCTAAATATTTTTGCATAGTTGATAATTGATGTGCAAGTTGCGTATCAAGATTTTCTTATTTTACAAATGAAAAGACCTAGGCAGAAATATCATCATTCCTCCTGTTATGAAAAATCTTACAAAAATGCCGACAAATACTTCACAATGAGATAATAATATTAGAAGAAGTATTTCACATTTTTTTTTACTTGTAAGTAAAATATCGATTAATTTAAAGTAATGAATATTTAAAATAAGAATTATTATTACACAAGATAATTAACAACACATTTTATGAAAGTTATCCTCTATATATGTTTATAGACGACACTTCATTATTTACCTAACTGATAATTAAATTTGACCATTTTTTTGTATTTTTTATATAATTGTTAATGAAATTTCAATTTATTTGATAAATAAACAATGTACATTTAACTTTTTTCTAAATCATGTCCTATATATATAAATAATTATAATGATAATTATTTAAATTACACAAACATAAGCAAAAGAACTCGTGCCAACAATTTATATTTAACAGTAAAGCAATTAAATTAATTGTATTTATTCTTTTATGGAATAACAATCTAGTCTAGAAAATATTTCCTGCAAAAAAAAGCGCAACACAGATAGACACATAGGTAAATAAACAGGGGATCAGGTTTACATGAAAACGGGTAGTTGCAAAGTGGGCCCTGATTTGGCAGTTCAAGCGGGATCTTCTCCTAATTCTGACATCAGTTGTTTTGAGCAGAACAAGCAACAGCATTTCTAGTTAAACAACTTTTATTATATTCATGACGTGTCCTTTCTATTACGGGTCGGATCCACATTTTACATTCATGAATCATGCAAAACTTTTTGGGGCAAAAGGCAATTTTGCTTTTGATATTTAAGGATGGTATTTTTTTAAAAAGGCCCAGCAGGCATTGTGATAATAATTCAAGGCCAGATATGTAAAATATGTCATTTTCAGCTTTAATTCTGATATTTTGTTTTTGCCCAAACAAACAAATAAAGGAAGAAAATATATATGGGAGAAATTGTGTGAAAATAGCAATCAACATTTTCTTTTTAGTTTCTTCTGTGAAAATAGGGACCAAAGTCAATATCTTCATTAATGCAATGCCATAGTGGGAAAGTAATGTCGTGAGCCACATAAATTGTGTTCTAATTTTTCCAATTTAAATTTTATTTATTTATTTAATTTATGAAAGCGGTTCATCGTCCGCCGGCTCGCCCGTCACCGATCATGTGACCTCACGCGACATTTTTTCCAGAATTATATGTAATGTTAATACAATTTATGAAAGCGATTAATCGTCCGCCGGCTCGCCTGTCATCGATCATGTGACCTCACGCGACATTTTTGCCAGTATTATCTATAATGTTAATACAATTTATTCAAAACTTATATTCGATATTTAAGTAAAGATAGTGATTGTTTTACAATATATATATATTATAAATAAAAAAATATTAAAAATTTAATATAAATTTATATTGGAAATAAGATAATAATCACGTAATGACATCACGTGACATCAACACTTCATTAGTTCGATATAACTATTTCGTCTAGGAAATTTGGTATTAACTATTATACTTTATTTAATTATTGCAAATAGTGTGGTGTAGCAATGATATAGAAAAATATTTCGCAGTTTGGATACTAAACGTTGCACGTCATATTATTGTTGCGTTCTTTTAACTTCGAAATGAGTTTCTTGAACATGAGATGTGGGAAATTAATTAAAATAACTTCTAGAGTAACTACAAAAAAAGAAAATTCATTTTTTTTACTAATATATGTTGGTTATATACATATTTTCAGATTTCCCTACTTATCATATTGGATATATATGTCGTAATTGTGGGTATTTTCGATATCATGTATAGATTTTTGTTTATTGAGATATTTTATGATACTATATGTAATTTTCATTATGATATAAAGGGGCAAAATATTTGTTAATATTGTATGTTGCATTAATGTCGCGTCACTATATCGTTTGCTAGACGCAATTCGTTACGCAAAATCCTAAACGATGCATATCACAAAACGTTATTTTGTAATATTGTTTTATTTTGTTCAAATATTATTTAAATATTTGATATTTTTTAATTCAATTAGCACAAGAAAAGTCAATGGCTACATTTGACAAAATAAATACAATTATTTGGACACTAAACACCAAGCTAATAAAACTGTTCTCAATAACTAATTCATTAATGTTTTTTTGGATTGTATATGACTTGAAGGCTCAAAATAAATAGTCAAGTAGCTAGTAGAAAAATATCATAAACTATTTATAAGAATTGATATCTATTGCTAGCATTAATTGCTGCCAACATAGTCAACCTGATCATATATATATATTACATACACATGAGTATGTAATATAAATAAATGATAAATGAACATACAAAATATTAAAAATATATCATATCAACACATATAAAAAATATAAAAAACTTAAATTGTTGAACGACATTTAAATGAAAATTAAGAAAAAATCATTTCTCATTATCTAATGTGGACTATATTTGTTGAGATATCTGAAGTAGTTGGCTAATAAATATGTGATTGACAAATATAATAGAAAAATCAAAAGTCAAGCTTTTCTAGCCACCGAGACAAACTACGTTTAGATTTTACCATGCATGATTGCGTGAAAAGGCCAAAAAAATTCAAAGATAAAATGCAATAAATTTGGACGGTTCATGAAGTGGTGCAAATACAAGTCACTTCTTAGCTTATACGGCACTTGTTAAATCAAAATAATTTTAGGGATTGCAAATACTATTTGCCAATTATGACGAATTAATCTTAGCCGCAATAATTGAATTATAGCCTCAATAAATATGGATAATTTCTTCTGCAAACCAACAAATTTTCTGATATTGTGAACGAAAATGTCCCTAGCTAATTATAATTAAATTATTAAATTGCAAAGTTTGTCAACAGTTTGCCCTTTCATAACCTTCAATTTGATTTTGAATTTGAAGCCACTAAAAGTATTAATGGTTATCATTAATCAAGAGAAGGTACTATTAATCATGTGCAAGTTGAGTTAATCATGGAAATAGGAAAAGACTAGTGAATTTGAATTTACACATAGGTTGGTCCTCTACTATGAAAAAGAGACCCTATGTGCTGTCGAGAGAGTTGTGGGGATTAAATTATTAGGATTTCATTCATCGTTTTCCTATTGCCACGTACAACAAATTAAAATTCAAAAGAAGCATTTTTTTCATGTGATCTTTTTTGATCCAAATTCAAAAAATGATTTTCTTTTTGAAAATATGCTAGGAATAATTTGTAACTGGTTTTAGAATCCGATCTTTTAATCACCTAAAAAAAAGTATCATGACAGACTTAACATAAATAAATTAATACTATCAGGTTTTAAAAACCCGATACTTTAAACCAGACTAATATCGGATTTTAAAAACCCGGAACTTTAATTAAGACTAATTACCGAATTTTTTAAACCAGTTGTTTTAATCCTTAATTAACCACAATTTCACTAGTAAATATTATATAATTCGATAATATATAATATTGTTTTATTAATATTAATATTATAGTATTATTTGTGATATATTTATATAAAAATGATTAAAATTTTTTTTTACTAGTCGTTAGTACTTTTTGAGCGGAAAATGACCCATTTTCTATTTAGGATTTGGTGAAATGTATTATTTAATATTATGTCATATTCTTTATACTTGTATTATATTATTAATATTAATATTAGATTATTCTTTTTCATATATGAATTAAAAAAACTAAAAAATATTAAATTACACGATTGTACTTTTTGAGCGGGAAATGTTCTTTTTTGGCAATAAAAGGTGCATATTTCACCGCTCACGTAATTTTTTTCGTGGCAAATGTATAATTCGATATTATATAATATTGTTTTATTAGTATTAATATCATAGTATTATTTGTGATATATTTATACAAAAATGATTAAAAAAAATAATTTTTACTACTCAATAGTGCTTTCTGAGAGGGAAATGGCCCATTTTCGGTTTAGGATTTGGTGAATTGTAATATTAAATTATAACATATTATTTATATTTGTATTTAATTATTAATATTAATATTATATTATTTATATTAATACTAAAGTATTATTTGTTATAATGTATTAATTATAATATTACTAAAAAAATATAAAAGATCAAATTTAGTAAAAAAAAATGCTTCTTGGTATTATATTAATAATACAATAATATTAAAAAAAAGATAATATGTTTTAATTTATAATAATACTATAATAATATTAAATGAATATTATTTGTAATTATATATTTGTTAAATGATAGAAGAGGGATGGGTCGGAAAAAAGCCTACCTGATTTTATAAACCCGAGCCAAAAAGAACACCAAAAAGCACTCATCAATAGGTAATTGTTCTTTCTGTCTTTTAGCGGCCGGGTTTATAAAACCCGGTATCTAGTTTTGGCCTTTTGTGGCCGGGTTTATAATAATACTATTTTAAGTTAATTAATATTAACTTGTGAAACTGTGGTTAATTAAGGATTCAAACAACTGGTTTTAAAACTTGGTAATTAGTCTTAGTTAAAGTTTCGGGTTTATAAAATCTGCTATTTAGTATGGTTTAAAGCACCGGATTTTTAAAACCCGGTAGTATTAGTTTATTTATGTTAAGTCTGTCATGACACGTTTTTCGAGGTGATTAGAAGACCGGGATTTTAAAATCCAGTAGTACCGAAATTTTAAAACCAGTTTCAGGTTATTTTTGAAATATTTTAAAACAAAAGTATTTTTTGAATTTGGATCCAAAAAAATGCTCACATGAAGAAATGCTCCAATTCAAAACTACCTTCTTTCAATTGTGTTGCAATTATGTTTCGAAATTAAATCAAAATAAGTCATCCCAGTTTAGTTATTACTTTATAATCTATAATTTTTTTAATTTGTAATAATATGGTTGTGTTCAACAAATAATGTTTTACTTTTACTTCACATCTAAAAAATATGAGAGAGAAAAAGTGCAAAATGCTATCATTCTCTATTAATAATTTATAATAACTGGATTTGATTTCCTTACGTAGTACCCAGATCTCTGCATGGAATACTGAACATAAAATATATCATAAACTCACATGTTTAATTAACTACGTGCCTAATGTTAGGAAACAAGCCCCCAAATTACAAGTATGATCTGGCACTTGATATATAATTAACTATGCCAGTGATAATATAATTTATACTAACTAGATCTCATGACGCATTTTAATTAGTATAATTCTATATTTTTCCCTGGCTCCTGGTTGAGCCACGTCACCAGGGGCCTTTTTGTAAAAAAAAAAAAAATTAATTTACATTTTGGTCTTTTTTATTTACATTTTGATCCTTTTTATTTCGAAAAATTACACTTTGGTCATTTTTTATTTACATTTTGGTCCATGGGCCTCTTTGTAAGAAATTTTTTAATTTACATATTGGTCCTTTTTTAATTACATTTTGGTCCTTTTTAGTTGAAAAAACTATATTTTGGTCCTTTTTTTTTTTTGGTCCTTTCAAGTTTAAAATATTACATTTTGATACTTCATATTTACATCTTGATCCTCTTTTATTTACACATTTTAATTCGAAAAAAAAAATTAATTCACATTTTGGTCCTTTTTAATTTATATTTTGGTCATTTTCAGTTTGAAAAATTACATTTCGGTCCTTCTCAGTTTGAAAATTCCACAACACCACACAAATCGAATCACTGGCCAATACAACGCTGCCGAAAAATAAATACAGAAAAAGTACAAATCATAAAAAAAAAAAAAATCAACGTGCCCCGCGCAATTGCGCGGGGTTATAGCTAGTTTCATATAAATTTCTCACTGAAAACATTTGTTTAACAATTACAGGGGAACATAAGCCTTAAATGGTCGCATGATCTGGCACCAATATAGTAATTAATTATAATAACACTGATAATTAAAAATATATAAAAGAGATTTTGCTTGTTGACTTGGAAATCTCAATGTGGAAACGTGTCCCTAATTAGTAATGTCAACCACGCAAAAAATAACAAATTAACCATGATATTATTGTCCACACGTGATTATTTCCACTTAAACTGGACATGATTTGGCACAATTAATAAAGTGATTATGAATAATTATATTAAAGACAAAGATTGATTGTCGAGACAAAAAAGAGTAAATGTTTATATGTGACGTCGCAGACTATTATTCTGGAAACGTGGCAATGTATAACGACTCTAATGTTTTTTTTTTAAAATCATGTCTTCAAAAAATAACCCTTTCAATCAAAATTAAGGATGTGGTTTTAATTTTAAATCGTGTCTTCAAAGTTCAAACAGTACCAAATATCATAAATATGGAAATTCTTAGAATAATTCGAATGACATTTTATTATATACTCAAATGTTTTTTTTTTTTACTTTATTTGATGGGCTACATAACACATTCAACCACATTTAATATACTATAATAATATTAAATGAATATTATTTGTAATTATATATTTGTTAAATGATAGAAGAGGGATGGGCCGAAAAAAAGCCTACCTGGTTTTATAAACCCGACCCAAAAAAAACATCAAAAAGCACTCATCAATAGGTAATTATTCTTTCTGTCTTTTAGTTGCCGGGTTTATAAAACCCGGTATCTAGTTTTGGCCTTTTGTGGCCGGGTTTATAATAATACTATTTTAAGTTAATTAATATTAACTTGTGAAACTGTGGTTAATTACGGATTCAAACAATTGGTTTTAAAAACCTGGTAATTAGTCTTAGTTAAAGTTTCGGGTTTATAAAATTTGCTATTTAGTATGGTTTAGAGCACCGGATTTTTAAAATTTTTAAAACCCGATAGTATTAGTTTATTTATGTTAAGCCTGTCATGACACGTTTTTCGAGGTGATTAGAACACCGAGATTTTAAAATTCAGTAGTACCGAAATTTTAAAACCAGTTTCAGGTTACTTTCAAATATTTAAAAAAAAAAGTATTTTTTGAATTTGGATCCAAAAAGTGCTCACATGAAGAAATGCCCCAATTCAAAACTACCTTCTTTCAATTGTGTTGCAATTGTGTTTCGAAATTAAATCAAAATAAGTCATCCCAGTTTAGTTATTAATTTATAATCTATAAATTTTTTAATTTGTAATAATATGGTTGTGTTCAACAAATAATGTTTTACTTTTACTTCACATCTAAAAAATATGAGAGAGAAAAAGTGCAAATTACTTTCATTCTCTATTAATAATTTATAATAACTGGATTTGATTTCCTTACGTAGTACATAGATCTCTGCATGGAATACTGAACATAAAATATATCATAAACTCACATGTTTAATTAACTACGTGCCTAATGTTAGGAAACAAGCCCCCAAATTACAAGTATGATCTGGCACTTGATATATAATTAACTATGCCAGTGATAATATAATTTATACTAACTAGATTTCATGACGCATTTCATATAAATTTCTCACTGAAAACATTTGTTTTACAATTACAGGGGAAAATAATCCTTAAATGGTAGCATGATCTGGCACCAATATAGTAATTAATTATAATAACACTGATAATTAAAAATATATAAAAGAGATTTTGCTTGTTGACTTGGAAATCTCAATGTGGAAACGTGTCCCTAATTAGTAATGTTAACCACGCAAAAAATAACAAATTAACCATGATATTATTGTTCACACGTGATTATTTCCACTTAAATTGGATCATGATTTGGCACAATTAATAAAGTGATTATGAATAATTTACTCACATCCTTATTTTGGATCTAACTTTGTGCAATTTTCTTGTGCCACATCATTATTTTATTTTTATCATCATCACTTTCGTTTTAACCATTGATAATGACATGTGGCAAAATTTAGACCATTGATTAATCATTGATTTTTTATAAACATTTTTTCTTTATAGTTATTTAAGTGTCTCTTATTTTACACTATGTTTTAAGGATTTTTAGAAAACCACAATTAATGATGTGGATTATTTTTATTGGCTAGGTTCATGTTAGACTAAGTTTATTCAATTATTTATCATTTCACATAAGTTTACATGATCAAATGTGAATGTAATGGAAGATGAAAAGTTAAAATATTAAATACTAATAACTTAATAACTAATATTATAAACATACAACATATAGTAGTATTATTTTTAGAATTTTAATTCTAAAAATTCATCAAATATATTCATTTTAATTTTTTCTTTATTTTGACATCCATATTAGAATAGTTCATACATACCATTTTCGATAATTTGAATTTGTAAAAATATTATGTAAAAAATACAACGCAAAAAATGCATTTTTACAAAATATAATTTTAATTATTTTATTCACACAATTTAATTTTAAATATTAATATTTATTTTTTGAAATTACAACTATACTAATATCATATAAAACTAAGTTGATTATATTTGTGTTTTTAATCAAAGAAATTTAATATTATTTTCTTTGAAAAATAATAGAAATAAAAAAAAGCTTATCCATCGAAAAAATTTCTTAAATTTATAAACACTTACAAAATAGTAATATTATTTTTAAAAATATAAAATTAACAAAAATCATATGACATAAAATAATTTATATTTATGTTGTGCTAAATTAATTTTTATATTTTTTTAGTAAATTACTTTCACTATTAAGTTTGATATTATTTATAATTTTTATTGCATTTTGAATCAATAACAAATTATTAGTACTTGATAATTAATGATATGCTACTAGTTACTACGTATGTTATTATGATTTATTATTTTTTACATTTGATATTATATGAAATATTGTGAATAATAATGATATAATATTTGTTGTTATGTTTTTTGTAAAATCATTTTATACCACATATATTATTATTATTATACAATCACATTAATATAAGCAAAAATGATACATAGCAAGAAACTAATCACCGAAGTTCTCCCGAAGTGCATATTATAGAAAATTATGGTCATGGGACCCACTCATTTCTTACTTTAAATATTCATTCGGGGCAGAATTTGTGGTTTATATCGGGCATTGTAGCATTTTTGTTAATATAAGTGTTATTACTTGATTAAGAAAATAATTTTTTTTGTCATTATAATATAAAATAATTGAAAAACTTATACATAATCATAAACAAATTAGTTCAAATAATTATATTATGAAGTGATTTTATCAATATCATCATATTTATAAATACTTTATATTACGATGAAAAACATAATTAACATCCTCCTCGCCTCGTAGCGCGAGTTTTCTCTTAGTTATATTAAAAGACAAAGATTGATTGTCAAGACAAAAAAAGTAAATGTTTATATGTGACGTGGCAGACTATTATTCTTGAAACGTGGCAATGTATAACGACTCTAACTCTAATTCTACTAGCAAGTTATGCAACCCTTTCAATCAAAATTAAGGATCTGGTTTTAATTTTAAATCATGTCTTCAAAGTTCAAACAGTACCAAATATCATAAATATGGAAATTCTTAGAATAATTCGAATGATATTTTATTCTATACTCAAATGTTTTTTTTTGTACTTTATTTGATGGGCTACATAACACATTCAACCACATGCAGTGCAGAAGTTGAAAAGAAATTCATGAATGAGTCAATTATTAAAAAATATATATTAAGCGATTGCAATTAATCACGAATCATATGTTTAATAATTAAAATTAGAAAGCATAATCAAATATCTTGGGCTTCGGTTTTGGGGCTAAGTTGCTAATATAAGAAAATGGGGCTTCGGTTTTGGGGCTTCGGTTTTGAAACAATTGACCACTCATTACAAAAAGAAGAAATAATGAAAGAAATCAATAGTACATTGATTTAAGTATAGCGGCATATAGCCCGTTGAAAGAGCAACCCGAGGCTTTTAGGGAGAGGGATATATCGAAGAGGCACAAGAGGAGATGACAGAGAGTGGCTAGGGTGCAGGATGTTTACACGATATTCACCTATGGCTCAACTTTTTTGGGTAATGGTAGCGAGCCATAGGGAAGAGATGATTTTTCTTGTTGTTTATTTAAGTTAAATTATGTCGTTTAAAAATCTATCAATTATGTGTTGGAACGTGAGAGGACTCGGTTCACGTGAGAAATGTAACCTAGTTAAAGACCAAATTTGTGCCTCATTGAGTGATGTAGTATGTATTCAAGAGACAAAATGGTGTAACCCGACTATATTTAACATTCGTTTGGTGTGTTCCTCTAAATTTAAAAATGCCAAATTTTTACATGCTAATGGTACCAAAGGAGGACTCATGACGGCATGGTCGGATAAACTAAAATTCCTAGAACATAAAATAGGTCAATTCACACTTTCTTGTACGTTTAGCATAGGCAACGACTTTACATTGAGAATATGTAACACTTATGGACCTACGGAAAATGAGTTAAGCAAGTTATTATACATAGAGGAACTAACATTACTCATGCAATCTACCACACCGACGATTGTACTAGGTGACTTTAACCTTATAAGAGATACGAGTGAAACAACGGGAGATGGTCACTCGACTAACTCTATTACGGCTTTTAACAATTTCATAGATCTTTCCTCCCCAACCGAAATTAATTTACAAAACCGAATTTACACGTGGTCGAGTCATAGATCCATACCAACACTTTCGAAGCTAGATAGAGTATTTATATCACCAACATTTCTCACACTTCAAAATAACATAACACTCAAGGACTTACCAAACACCACTTCGGATCATGTTCCTCTCAAGTTATCTATCAGGAATAGGATGCGAGCTCCTTACTACTTTAAATTCGAGAGATATTGGTTACGCTATGAGGAAGTGAGGCAAATAGTGAATGAAGGTTGGTTACAACCCTCGGGTGAGGATTCCCCATCGGATGAGAATTTTATCTCTCAATTTTTACGAAAATTACATTCCACTAAAAGGGCTCTCACGACTTTGTCCAAGGAGAAATTCAACACACCTAATAAGGTCATTGAAATTTGCAAAAGTGTTTTCACCTCGTTGGATAGCATTGAGGAGATAAGGACTCTAAAAGAAATGGAATTTTTACTAAGAATTAAATTACGGGAGAAAGTACGAGAACTCGTCAACATAAAGGAAGTTAAGTGGCAACAACGCACATCCATAAATTGGCTCAAACTAGGAGACAATAACACCTCTTACTTCCACGCATATGCCTCAAATCGACACCATAATAACACAATTTCTAAAATATCGTTGGATAATGGAGAAGTGGTAGATGAACGAGAAATTAACATCACCTTTACTAACTTCTACAAATCCTCACTCGGTCAAACATCTAACAATTCCACTGTGGTTAATTTAACACGTCTATACAATAACCCAACCCTAGACCTTTCGATCCTTGCAGCAAACTTCTTAGAAGAAGAAATCAAAGGCTCACTTGATGCGTTAAAAAAAGGAAAAAGTTGTGGTCCGGAAGGATTCCCGAGCGAATTCTATCAAAACTTTTGGCATTTAATTAAAGGAGACCTAATTCAAATGCTAAATCTTTTTTTATGACAATAGCCTACACCTACAAAAAATTAACAAATCCGTCATACAATTACTTCCGAAGAAGGAGGAGGCGACAAACCTTAATGACTATAGACCAATAAGTATAATATCCACCCCGATAAAATTAATTACAAAAATCCTTGCCATGAGACTAAAACCTTACATGTCCTTAGTTATTAACCGATGTCAAGCGGCTTTCATTAAAGGCCGCACAATCAACAAACTTTACCTAACGGCAAGAGAAATGTTAAACGTTTACCACAAAGCAAAAATCCCAATGATAATGCTCAAACTCGATTTCAAAAAAGCTTTCGACAATGTCTCGTGGCTTTTCCTACAAGAAGCATTAAAGGCGAGGGGCTTTCCATTGAGATGGATAAATTGGATAAATGTGATTCTAGCTACCTCCTCCTCATCCATATGCACGAATGGTACAAGGGGGCCATATTCTAATCACAAAAGGGGCTTACGACAAGGAGATCCTTTATCACCGTTACTTTTTACCATTATCGTAGATGCGTTACAAAGGATGATAGGCAAGGTAAATGAGTTACTTACAAACCCGATAATTTTTGCGCCTACTACCTTACAATACGCGGAAGACACACTATTCTTTGTAGAGGCCGGTCCTAGAAACCTAAAAATAATCATGTATGTCATCGATCACTTTTCCAAAGCATCGGGTTTGGAGATCAATTGGGAAAAAAGTGGCTATGTGCCCATAGCAATACCCGACGAGTACCACACCATCCTCGACAACATATTACATTGTTCTAAGGCAAACTTACCAATTAAATATTTAGGTCTTCCTCTCTCTTATAAAAAACCGAAAAAGATAACTTTCCAACCGTTAATAAACAAGATGAAAAGTAAGATCAATAATTGGAAAAATAAATTCTTAACACTAGGTGGGAGAACAACCTTAATAAAATCCGTGCTAGGGGCAATCCCTAATTTCGTCATGCAAACGTATGCATTACCAAAAGTGACGTTACAAGAAATTAACAAAATAATGCGTGTATTTTTTTGGAAAGGAGACGAAAAGGTATTAGGGGGCCATTGCCTTGTCAATTGGGACCGAATATGTTTACCACAATTACATGGCGGTTTAGGAATTATTAATCTTGAAAGACACAATCAAGCCCTCTTAATTAAATGGCTTTACAAGATAGATAATGACAAGGAAGGCTATTGGTCTTCTACGTTAAGGAAAATTTACAATGTTAATAACGTGACGGAATTGGCGGGTGTATCCGATAACATCGCTTCCTTCTTCATAACGGACCTTAAAAAACTAATACCACTATACAATTCGTTAAAGGGATCACTCAACATCCAAGTTCCGACCTCAATACCACCCCAAATAACTGAAGTACCCAAATACCCAACGAGCAAAGTCTATGCCGCAATAACACACCCGGGGATGATTTGCGGGTGGACCACCAAACTTTTAAAAATAAAAGCCCCAAAAAAAGTTTGTATCTTTGGGTGGTTGGTCCTCAATAATCGAATTTTGACGGCGGATAACTTAATTAAACGAGGTTGGCCCCACGACCCGGTTTGCTCGCTATGTGCGGGTCCCATCGAAACGGTTAATCATATATTTCTTCAATGCCCCTTTTCGAGAGAAGTGTGGAATACCGTCGAGCCCAGAGTACCCCTCAACTCAATGTCCATACAAGAATTTTGATGGAATGAACGTACACGTAGAACTAATGAAGAAGCCACACGGTGGGACATCATGTGGCTAGCCACGATATGGACATTATGGAGAGAGAGAAATAATCGAATTTTTCAACGGAAAGGACGAATGCACATGCTTGTAACAAATGCGATTAAGGACCTCAAAACTCAATGGCTTTTGTCATGTTAGATATGATCAACATTATAGTGCTAAAGGGGTTTGGATGTCCTAGGTCATCACCCTTCAATTTACTATTGTAAATATTTTTTAAACATGTACTTAATTTTTTTATTTTTATATGAAAAAAGATCGGATCGAGCGCATATCGCGCTTGCCTTTCGTTCAAAAAAAAAAAAAAGATGGAGGCCCAATTCAATCTTCTACATCCGAATTTTATTCAGAGACTCTGAATCTAAAATCAATTGGATATTCATTAACACATTCAAATTAGAATATTATTTTTTTTCTAATATTGTTTCATGAGGCTTCTATCATGCATCCTTTTCATAAAAAAATATTTTAGATATTAATATATTTATCAATATGAATCCAAAATCAATTTGATCGATCTATATCTCTCTCTCTTCCTCATTCATTCCTGGGTTTGGTCCCAAAAAAATTAATCTAACAAGCCTCACTCTTCTATAGTAATTTGTGCTATGCAATTTTTCTTTGTTATATTTATCTATTCGTTTTAACACGATTTACAATTTAATTCTAGTTGTTTTTACAATCATGATAATAGAAGCTTGATATTGGATTTATATTTTGTGACCACATAATTACAAAATTGAATGCTATTTTTTATTATAATAAATTATTTTGTAGTATTTGATATTTCGATTGAAAAATAATTGATTCTCTTGAATTAATTGAGAAATCTCATTATTTTAAATACATAGACTAGAATGTAACGAAACAAAGAAGAAAACAGCAGTACATTACAAATCATGATTTCGGTACAATTCACTAAAAACACCCCCCAACAAGAAAAGTGCAAATTTAGTCTTTATGAATACATGCTATAAATAATAATAATAACAATAATAAGAATCAAAATTCGCAAATAAAATTAGGAAAATCCACAAGTCTAACTTTTGTTCCTTTTAAGCAACTGAAAAAAGAGAGAGAAACAAGAACAAATATAAACTTTTTCTTTCATTTTTTGATGGAACTTCACAAATTCCCCCAACAAAACCAAAATATCACATAAAATATATATATATGTTATTTTTTATTTGTAACACAGACTAACCCTTGGTTGAAGACTCGTCTTGGGGCTTCATGGCCGGAAATAACAATACTTCCTGTTTCAAACATCCAAAATCAAAATCAGAGATTTTTCATGATGCAAATTATTTTCTTTAAACAGTACTATATAAAATATAACAAAGAGCAAAATTGTAAAAAAAAAAACGAAAATATAACCTTGATATTTTGAGAATCTGTTAATAACATAGTAAGACGGTCAATTCCGAGCCCCCAACCACCAGTTGGTGGTAAACCATATTCTAACGCAGTGCAAAACGTCTCGTCCAATGCCATCGCTTCAACGTCTCCTGATTGCCGGTCCTTTTTCAATTCCAACAAAAAATAATAAATTAAGTCGATAAACTTTCTTAAATTTTTGGCATAATACAAGGGCTATTTTGCAAATTTATTTCTTACCTTGAGTTGTTCCTTGAATCTTTGTCTTTGAACAACAGGGTCGTTCAACTCCGTATATGCATTGCATAGCTGAAATTAAAAATAAAATTATCATATTATCCTACCAAAACATAAGCATATCATATTTGCCCTTTTAAACTTGCAAGATATCAGATTTCTCCAATTCGAAGGAAAATATGATGTTTACAATTTTAGGATGGTAAATACTAAATATGATATTTTGAATTTCTGTGATGGAGAATTTTATATTTTATCCTTCAGAAACCTAAAATATTAAATTTGCCCTTTTAAAACTTGCAAATAATCAAATTTCTCTAGAAACTATTATTTTCTTAAGCTAATTATGATTTTCAAACCTTGATAGGATAAACATGATATTTTAGTATCAAAATTAACCCTGAATTACTTACCTCGTGCTTGTTAATAAAAAGCTCGAATCGCTCGGTAAGCCCAGGACGATCTCGATGATATTTAGCCAAAGGGCTCATAATTTCAGGATGATTAATAATAAAAGTAGGGTTGACACACGTCTCCTCCAAAAAGTGGCCCACGAGCTTGTCGAGCAATCTCGTAGTGGTATGAGGTGGCGTACATTTTATCTCGAATTTCGCACATGCGTTTTGCAAGTACTTGTTCGCCTCTTCGCTCGAGAGATCTTTCGTTATGTTCAGATTCGCTATGCTTTCCAATCCCTCTATAATATCCAACCTCCTGTTATAGTTATCAAAATCAAAAAAATTAACCCGACAAATATAATAATATCACAAATACCCTGCTTCCAAAATTTTGATAATTTGTAGGGGCTAACATTAAAATACGTAATTAGGGGAAATAAAGTGAAGAAATTGAAAACCTAAAGGGAGGAGTGAAGTCAATTTCGATAGGTTTTTCATCGACTCCATTTGCATGGTACTTGATTTTATATCCGCCAGTTAGTTTCAAAACCATACCTGTTATACAAGGGTAAACAATTAATTTTTTTTTGAGAAAAATAAAATAGGCTCTCAAGTCCTACTTATATTATTTGATTGATTTAATTAAAAAAAGTTTTTACAAAACATGCAACAATAGAAGGTATTTGCCCTAAACTAGCTAAAAACACTACTCCTAAATACTTTCTTAACAAGTTGCATGTATAAAACCTAAAAAAAACCTAAAAAATTAATAAACAAGATATATTTTTTATTTCCAAGGATAGATATGATATTTTTGAAAACCATACCAGATAATAAATCTTCAGTGAGTTTCATAACGTCGTTATAATCAGCATATGCCATGTAAAACTCGCAAGTGGTGAACTCAGGATTATGCGTCAGATCAATCCCTTCGTTCCTAAACTGTTTCCCGATTTCGTACACCCGTTCGATTCCCCCGACCACGAGTTCTTTCAAGTATAGTTCGGGAGCGATCCGCATGAACAATCGCATGTTGAGATCATTATGGTGCGTTATGAACGGACGCGCAGCGGCCCCTCCTGCTATCATATTCATCATCGGCGTCTCCACCTACAATGGAAAAGGAATGATTACTTTACTATTAACATGGGTATTATTGATATTTTTGAGGTTTTGTTTGAGAGAGAGGAGAGAGAGTTACTGACTTCCAGGAAACCGAGTTGATCTAGGAAATCTCGGATATATCTGATGATCCGAGCTCGAGTTTTGAATATTCTTCCTACTTCTTTGTTCAACAATAGATCGAGGTATCTTTGCCTGTACCGAGTTTCCTGCGTAACGAGAAAATAATAAAATTAGGGTTTCGGGGAATTAATTAAGTATAAAAAAAAACCTGATCCTTGAGAACATAATTTTCGGGGTTCCTCGGAATTCCTGGGGACCACAGTTCAGTGTTGTCAGAAGTTCTCTGACGTGGCATCATGTGAAGACAAGGAGAAAGGATCAAAAACTCGTTTGGAAATATACTTAGTTCTCCTTTCTTACTCTTTCCTGCATTATATTTATTTATTAACAATTTAAGCATAATAATAATACAGGAACTATTTTTGCAAAATTTATGATGATTTTTTTTTTTATTAACAACCTGGGTAACCACAAATGCCAACAATATCACCACGCTTCACGTTCGCGTGATACATGGAAAATTCTAATTCTTCCAATTCTGAATCCCTGTAAATATAAACAAGAAATTAAAATTTAGATGATAATTATTAATATGTTTACTGAAAAAATATATATATTATAGATTATACCTTGCATCTGCCATGATTTGAATTTTGGAACCGCTACCAAAGAGATCATAAAAGAAAAGCTTGGAAGAACATTTTCTCTTACTCATAACTCTCCCTTAAAATAAGCAAGAAACTAGTTAGTAATTATAAATTCATAATCCATAAACGGTATTTAAATTTAAATTTGAAATTGTATGTGATTTTGTACCTGCAACTTGGACGATTTCGGTATCGCGTTCTCCATCGGATATACTTCCGAATTTTTGAATGAATTCAGCAAGTTCAAATTTGACTTGGAATTTATGAGGATATGGATTCAAACCAGATGCCTTCAATGCATCAAGTGCTTTAAGCCGGTTCTCATAATATTGCTACAAAAAATTATAAATAATAAGATTCAATAATGCATTGCCAGTTTGGAAAAACTAAAAAGGGAAAAGAACAAACTGTAGGGTCCATTTCATCATCATATTGAGAACCAGGTTCCTGAGCTTGAGTATTTGCCTAAATAAAAAGATAAATGAAACACATTTGAGATTTTGATTGTCTTAATAGTCAGATCAAATATATGAACTGAAATAAGTTCCTTGATTTAGGATTGATTCGAAAGAAAATTGAACCGACCTTGGTCTTCTTTTCTTCATCCTTGATCCTCTTCTCTTCTTTTTGCTTCTTCTTCAACTCCTTCTTCGAAGCACTGATCAATTCAAACAAAATTAAAAATGATAAAAAGCACACACAAAATGATTTCTTTAACAAAATCGTAAACATCATTCCAGAGTTAAATCTAACTCCTCTTTCAAATTTACATAAAATTAAGCAAAAATCAAAAACTCAAATCGAGCAAAACAAATACGAAAACATGTACATACTTCTTGTTAATGGGATTCATAGACAGCTCTGCAAGATTTTCTGCAGTTTCCTCAGTGGAATCCATTGCAACGCAGGTGAATTCTACACTTTCTTAAATTCTTTGTCGAGGAGAGAGAGGCGAGGGTTTAGGTTAAAGAAAGGGTGTAATTTGGTATTAAAAATGTTAATTTGTATTAATTGATTTATCTTTCCATTTTTATACATTATGATTTTCGAGAGAGAGAAGAATGAATTTGGGGGTGAGGGAGCGAAGGGTCAAGGGATAGGAACCAGAAGGCAGTAGAAGGTTTTTTTTTTTTAAAAATCACCCGTAGGCTGGCTCTAAAATGGTTAGAATGGCTTCTTTTTAGATTTGAGGGTTTTAGCTGGCTTCGCTATCGTACATGTTGTTATGATCTATGTTTCTTTTTGTTTTGTTTGTTTTGTTTAGTGAACATGTTGTTATGATCTATGTTTCTTTTTGTTTTGTTTGTTTTGTTTAGTGAACATGTTGTTATGATCTATGTTTCTTTTTGTTTTGTTTGTTTTGTTTAGTGAACATGTTGTTATGATCTATGTTTCTTTTTGTTTTGTTTGTTTTGTTTAGTGAACATGTTGTTATGATCTATGTTTCTTTTTGTTTTGTTTGTTTTGTTTAGTGAACATGTTGTTATGATCTATGTTTCTTTTTGTTTTGTTTGTTTTGTTTAGTGAACATGTTGTTATGATCTATGTTTCTTTGTTGCTATGTTGTCCAATTATCTTTGATTAGGACACTCACCTTCGTTTTATTTTGTTTGGTAAACATGTTACGATGATCTACGTTTTATTTTGATTACGACATTAACCTTTGTCCCTTCTCGTTTTATTATTGATTATCAAAAGTGCATGAAAACTTACTCCAAAAAATAGAAGTATATGAAAACTTTTTAAGTTCAAATAATTTTTGTGCTCATATAATAAATTCAAAAATAATCTAACAAATATAGTATGTCTAAATAATAGTGAGCTTTTATTTCAAGAATTTATAAAAATTAACAATGTCTAACGCTTTTTAGGATAAATTGTTTCTTTCTTAGAGATATGAAGGGATCTAGTCATCTAGATATATATCACGGTGCAAAGATATTTAACGTTGGAAAATGTTAAACATACCTCCGCCTGTCTTCAAAATTTTTGATGACATGTATATAGATTTAACACATTAATTAATTTTTTGACATCTTAATTGAATTTTCAATCATAAATTAAGATGTTAAATCATGTATTTGTGTTTTAATTTTAAGATGTTAAAATATATTCACGTCATCAAGATTTCTAAGGAATAATACTTGGGAGTGTATATCACTACTCTTTAACGTTTACCCCGAAATGCAAATGTGATCCCTTCAAGTCTTATTTAGGCACATCTACTATTTCCCCGATGTGCGCGTGGTTCATGTCAATCATGTCTATAGTATTAGTGCTTACGCAAAGACTTTTGTGTCTGGTGATGTATGCCTTCTCGTATTTTCTCCCACAATTCTTGAGAAAGCAATTACTTTTGAGAAACTTTTGTGCCTAGTGATGTCAATATTTCCATTTCTTTCGATGGAAGAAAGCAATTACTTTTAAGAGATTATTTCCATTTTAGATTGTTACCATTTACTTTTCATTTCCTTAAAACAGAGACTTGCAAAACACCAATCTTCTTAACCGTTCATCAAGAAATTTTTGTGGGTGTTGAGCGCAAATTTGAAAGAAAAATAATTCATGACTAATTTACCCCTATATTTAATGCATATAAATCTGAGATACATCTCAATTTATTTTCAAAATAAACAATTTCCATTTTTCCTCCAGAAATAAAACTGTACTTGTTTTTCTATTACTAACATGAATATTTTTATTGAAAAGTATATACTTACATTTGAATTAATTAAATATATTTATGAATTTATGAAAAATCAACAACACTATAAAATAGTCCCAAAACACCTTATTTGATAAAATATATTAGAAAGAATACAAAAATTAAACTGATGAGGTCATTACAAAAAAGGTTACACTTGTACTGTCATATCTTAATATGGTGCGATGACATAAATTTTAGGGTAGAATAACGTTAATTTTTGATAAATTTGATGAAGAAAGTAATTATATTTGGAAATACTAAAAAAATGTAACAATAGATCTAGGTATCGTTGCCTGTACCGAGTTTCCTGCATAACAAAAAAATAATAAAATTAGGGTTTCGAGGAATTAATTAAGTATAAAAAAAACCTGATCCTTGAGAACATAATTTTCAGGGTTCCTCGGAATTCCTGGGGACCACTGTTCAGTTCTCGAAGCTTTCTGACGAGGCATAGGCATCATGTGAAGACAAGGAGAAAGGATCAAAAACTTGTTTGGAAATATACTTAGTTCTCCTTTCTTACTTTTTCCGGCATTATATTTATTTATTAACAATTTAAGCATAATAATAATAATACAGGAACTATTTTTGCAAAATTTATGATGATCTATTTTTGTTATTAACAAACTGGATAACCACAAATGCCAACAAAATCACCACGCTTCACGTTCGCGTGATACATGGAAAATTCGAATTCTTCCAATTATGAATTCCCGTAAATATAAACAAGAAATTAAAATTTAGATGATAATTATTTACTGAAAAAGAAAAGAATATTAGGGCATGTTTGTTTTGCAGTAATTCTGTCAGTTAGTAAGTCGACCTACTGCATTAGTCTATTTTTTGTTGTTTGGTTTGATATAATTTGTCAAACTACTGCAAGTCGACTTACATTGTCTTTCATTTTTCCTGCAACTTAAGATTCCATCACTCTCATACAGTCTAGATAGAAAAAATATCAATGTCTCGCACCATCATTACAAAACATTCATGTTCCATACTTAATTTCATTACTAGATAGAAAAGAAACAAGCAAACATTTATTTCAACCATAAGAATTTTCATAACATTAATAGAAAAACAAGCGAAGAAAAATAATGCAAAAATAAAGTCTAGAACTAAATTTAATTTCAAACCATCATTACAAAACATTTATGTTCCATATTTATTTTCATTTTTGATAGAAATGAAACAAGAAAAAATTTATTTCAACCATAAGAATGTCATAAGAATTTCCAGAACATTAATACAAAAAAAAGAATGAAGAAAAATATATGATAAGAAATAAAGTCTAAATTTAAATTAAAATTCAAACCCTCTTACAAAACATTCATGAAATCTTGCTCCAACGAAAAATATATGATAAGAAAGATTGTTAGAGAGGATATTTCAGTGGATTGGTAGAGAAGAGAGGGATGTCGCTGGGAATGGAAGGAGAGAGAGAGAGAGAGAGAGAGAGAGAGAGAGAGATGGAGTTTGGAATGGGAATTACGAGAGAGAGAGAGAGAGAGATGGAGTTTGGAATGGGAATTACGAGAGAGAGAGAGAGAGAGAGAGAGAGAGAGAGAGAGAGAGAGTTGGAGAATATTAGAGAGGAGACAAGCCGGATAGTACACACATGCAGAAAATTAATGTGGATTGACATGTGATTTGACGTTGTTCCTTTTTTGCAATTAACAGTTCATTGTGAATTAACACTCTGCTGATACGAAAAAGGGAGAGCGTGGAGTTGACATGTGTCCATGAATTAACACGATGCCAGCGCATCAAGAACTGGGGGGGAAAGGTGGGGGAGGTTGAACATTTTCCATTCTGGAAACCTGGCAATGTATAACGACTCTAATTCTATTAGCAAAGTTAGGCCAACCCTTTCAATCAAAACTAGGAGATTACCCGCGCTTCGCGACGGTTTTGTTTCATTTGTTTAACCATACACGTAATATATACACATAATATATAGTTATGATTTTTCGGGATCAAATATAAGACTTTATGAAAATAAATAAATACCTTGTTGATTAAGGAAGTTTGATGATGACAAAATTATTATATTATTTTTGAATATGACATCTTGCGAAATATTTATTTAATATTTTAATGCAACACATACAAAAAAGAATAAATGTCACTATAAAATAATAAACAACATGGATGGACATAAACAAAAATCAAAACCATATTATATTTTAAATTTTCATATCTAAAATTAAGAATAATAGCATTGTAAAAGTTTAATAAAATTATTTTTGTATGATAAATTTTATGTTCTCATGTTTATTATTGAAAAATATTATATAAGTTAAAGAAATTATTTCTGTTTAGTAAATAAATATCTTTCATTATATTATTATTTTTGTAAAGATTAACATGAAAATGTTTTAAGTACACATACAAATATAACTTTATTGTTTTAAAAATAAGGGGAAATTACGTATGTATCCTTGTTTAACACTTCAATTACAAATTTATCCCTATAATATTGGTAATATCGTATTTGTCCCTACAAAACTTTGTTTGTATCAAATTTATTCATTATTAACTTTCTCTGTTAAAAGCTAACAGAAAATAGTGAGGTGACAATTCTGCCCTTCAGTCTTCACGGGTGGCCTCTCTCCCCCATATCTTGTTCTCTCTTCCACTTCATCGATCTCCATCTCTCTCAAACAAATTACCCTATCGCCATCTCCGTCGATATCCCTATATCTTGATCTTCTTCCATCACTCTCATACATGTACTCTCAGTTAGTAAGATAGGCGAGTAAGGCGCCAGAAAGAGAAGTGAATATCACTGCTCTGCCCTGTCACGCGATAGCTGCTCCTGCTCTATGTTTCTCTAGAATGCAAGAAAGAGAACCTTCATATCGACCAGCAAATGGCCTACCATTATCCCAGTAAAGGTATCTTTATTCCTTTGGAAATTCATTGATTATGCGATTTGTGCTTAATGTGGCACAATTATGCAGGATTATGTTTAATTGTCTTATATTTGGATTAATTTAAGCTAGACAAGCATCAATTTGAGATATTCGCTCTCCAAAATCACTGTAATTTACAAGTTTATTTTCAGTACAACATTTGAATTTGAGAAAATGATTCGGCACGTGATGCCTGTATTTGAATTTGAGAAAAGATGTTCGAAGAAATTGGTGCCAGAATTGAGGTTATTAATTTTTACACATAAATTTCATCATTGATTATATTTGGTTTATTATTTCAATTTTTTCCAATTTTGCAGATAAAGGAAATTGATAAATGTCTTAATTTCATAGGTTTCCAAAGCTCAATTTCTTAATCAGAAACTCCATTTCTTGCGATTCAATGAAAGCGGACTCAAAAGCTCCATTCTTCTGAGAACCCAAACTCCATTACGTCGAACTAGCATGGTCCAGACTGGGAGAAAAAGTCGAAGGTACTTACTACTTATTATATTTATGAATTTTGATTATTTAAATGGGGATGGATTAAGGGCGATTAGGGTTAATTGAGAACTAATTAAAGTTAGATATGTTTCATTATAATCAAGTTAGGTTGAATAATGAGTCTATAATGTGGAATTGGGGTTAATTAATGTGATTATTTGTATCTTTCTTTCTCCAATCTAAAACATTTTAGGCATGATCTAGGACTTTTGAACATTTCATATACCATTATAATTCTTTTGCAAGTGCTTTCTCTCACTAATCTTTTTCTATAATTAGTTTTTTTCTATCGAGACGAGTTAAGCTCGGACGAATGATATAGTCGAATTATTGTTGGGTATGGAATTGGTATATGTTGGTGGTAAAGATGATCTTCAGCGTGTTGTTAAGCATGATTTAGTTTTTTTTTTATTCTTAAAATCGGTACAAAGATGTTTAATGTCTTTTTAATAATGATGTAAAGATTGTTTGAGAAATGTATGTTAATTTCTAATTCTAATTTCTAATAGTACAATATTGATGTTCTTGGCATAATTGTATTCCTAAACATGTTTTAATATTTCAATACGGTTTTAACATGTTCTAAACATGTTAAATACGGTTTAAACCAAATATAAATACAACACAACACAACATGTATCAAAATATATATTTGATATTACATCATGACAAACATAATCCAATATATTTCTATATTAAAACCACATAGCAAAACATAATGCCAAATTTAATATTTGATATGTAAACAAACAAACAAATAATCACACCAAGACAAAAACACACAGTATAACAAATTAAAATTAGACAACGCTCACAACTGAATTTAATCGTGAGCAAACAGTTGGTATTGAATTGGAGGATGCGCTTCCATTTTTCCTGGTCCTTCATATTTCAGAAATTCGACAAAATTCCTGCAATTTTGTAAGCAATTCCTCGTCTCTTAAATTGAGTCTTTCAATTGTCCAATTTTTGTTCCCTAACCGAGATCTCATTTTATAATTCATGAGATTCATTCGCAGGGTTTCAAAAACAATGACTTCAATTTCCTCGTCTTTAAAGTATTCTGATCGGAAACACATATTAGATGGTCCAAAAGCACTGAACGTACAAGTCTTGTTGATTGTCTTGATGATAGGTGATGATGGTGCACTTCAAATGCGGTCAATTGTACTCTTTTCAATTTCCGAATCTGAAAGAGAAAAAGTATTTCTCAAAGATTTTACATTGTAAGAGAACCACACAAGTATCAATCTAAAAGAGAAAACCTTCGGGACATTTAGCACCCATCCGACAAGTATTTCGAGCAATCCAGATAAGTATTTCCCAGAAATCAATTTAGGAGAGGAAGACAATTTACTCGACATGAATGGGATCTATTTCTCAGAAACCCTTCGCCCCAATCGCTCCAGCCAGCCAACCATTCGTCCCAGCCGCACCATTCGTCCCAGTCGCTCCGGCAAGCTAGTCGCCCAGCCGCACCATTCGTCCCAGTTGTCCCAGCCACACCATTCGCTCCATTTGTCCATCCAGTCGCCGCCCCAGTCGTACAGCCAATTGTCGCCTCCGTTGCCACCATTACCGAGGAAAACCTTCGCTCTTCGCCCAACGCCCCTCTTCGCCCTTCGCCAGAAGAAGACACTCTTCCTTCGCCAGAGTTCTTATTCGTTGGTTAGGGTTTACAAGGTGAGTTGAGTTTGTTAACGGGTTTAAAATTAGTGGGTTTCGGATAGTGTTTATGGGGTATTAAAGGGGTATTTTGGTCATAGAAAATTAAATTTATTATTTAATTAGTTTTAAAGGTTAAATTTGGGTTAAATTTAACATTAAGATAACGGCGAGGATAAATTTGATATCATATAAACTTTAGTAGGGATAAATTTGATATTAACAATTTGAGAGGGATAAATATGTTATTTAAGAAGTTAGTAGCGATATAAAAAAAATTGCCCCTAAAAATAATAATAATTATTAGGATGTGCAAAAAAATTTCTATTATATTTTTAAAAATAATAATAATAATGATTACAAGCCATTAATATAATTATATTTAGTTTTATATTTTTTTTACATAATTGTTTTCTTAATTTTAAGTTAAAAGAAAAATATTGAATATATGATAATAACATACTTAGTAGTATGTACAATTTTTTTCAATTATAGTTTTAAAAAAAAAAAAAATTAGTCTCACAAGTCATTAATGTAATTACATTCATTTTTATATTTTTTTATACATAATTATTTTCATAATTTTAAGTTAGAGAAAAATATTAAATAAATAATAATATGGATCTCAAAATAAAGATAAAATTCTAGCGAATACATTTCTTAATTTTTTTAAATTATATTATGAAAATACTAACAATAATTGATGTATGTTTTACTATTTTATATATTTATTTATTAATTTATTAATGTTAGATATTTAAACTCTTCACATTCTATTTGTATTCACAATTGATCATGTATCATATTGTGAAAAAAATTCAAAATCAAATACAACTGGTCCAACATGAACCTAACAAATAATATTTTGACACGCCATAAGTGTAAGGTGACGTGGCCTTCTAAAATTATGAGGGCATCCATGAAATTATAATAATTTTGTGGGGGTATACGTGAAATTGTGGGGCTTTGTAAGGGTGCATATGAAATTTGGCCTATAAATTATGATGTAGTTTTGATAGAAGTCCCTGACTTTTTATTATTTTCAAACATGCTAACTAAATAAATTTGAATCAAATATATATATTTTTTAACTTAACTATACAAATGATGATGCATAAATAACATAAAATAAAATATGTGTATATATAAAAATAATAAAATATTATATAAGTTTAATTTTATATTAAGTTGTCTTTTAAATTATATCATCGAGATTATTTGTTTAAAGATTGTATTTTCTTAAATTGATTAAAAATAATACAACATAAAATTATTTACTTGATTTTCCTACCATACATTTATTTATTTGAATAAATGGATTAAAACTAAAAATAATTGATTATTCGATTATTTTATTAATATTTATATGAATCAAGTAAAAACACATTAGTTTTTGTTCAAATTTGGTAGAAAAAATATTCAATCAAAAATATGATATCAAAACGTGATAATAAATTTTAGGGAAATTTTGAAAAGATCTCCTATCTTTTTTGAATATTGTAAAACATTTCCTATCTTTTTGGAAACTCCAAAAAAAATCCTCTATCAAAATTTTATTTTCAAATACCCCGACTAATCATTGATGGTGTTAAATTTTTTGGACCATCCTTCTATTTTTATTTGTATGATTTAAAAATATTTTTTTTGTTTTTTTTTATTAATTTCAAGAACATTCATAAATATTTTTTAAACAAGTTGTGATTTAAAAAAAAAAAAATCAAATTATTACATGTTGTGTTTATATAATTTTAATATTTCATTTATTATTCATGAAAAAATATCATCAGATAATAATAAAATAACATCAATAAATAAACACCTTGAAAATATATCGATAAGAAAATAATTGTTTCAACATTTAGTTTTTTATTGTCATTTTCCTGTTGGGTATTTTTGTAATAGTTTCATGATATTTTTTTTTTAAATATTTGCAAGGTATTTTTTTAATATTTTGTTTCATCTATTATTATTATTTAATTTTAGTTTATAAAAAAGAAGTTTAAAACATAATATATATTTTATTGTTATTTGATGTTAGTTTTTCATGAATAATAAATGAAATATTAAAATTATATAAACACAACTTGTATTAATTTGATTTTTTTTTTAAATTACTACATGTTAAATAATATTATTGTTTTTTTTTAATTAATAAAAAGTAACAAAATATTTTGTTAATTATTACATATAAAAATATTATGATTTTTTTTGGCCAAATTTCATATATACCCCTACAAAATCCCTCAATTTCAAGTATACCCCTATAAAACGTGAAATATCATGAATATCCCTACAAAACTATTAAAATTTCACATATGCCTTTTTTGTTAAATTTCGATGAATTATTTCTTAAGATTAACGCTAATTGGTGCTTTTTCGTATTTTCCAACATAAATATTATTCCATATTTACATAGGAGTAAATTGGAATCCAAAAATTAGCGATAATTTTAACGAATAGCTAACCGAAATCTAATAAAAGGGGCATTCATGAAATTTTAGTAGTTTTGTAGGGGTATTCATGATATTACACGTTTTGCAGGGGTATACGTGAAATTATGGGGTTTTGTAAGGGTACATATGAAATTTGTTTTTTTTTTAACACAATTCATGGTTAGTTTTAACTTCAGTAAGAGGATATTCGAAAATAAAAGTTTGGTAGAACGTATTTTTTGGAGTTTCCAAAAATATAAGGAAATTTTTACAATATTCAAAAAAATACTTTTTTTTTTAATTCACTAAATTTTGACATCAATGTTTGCAAAATAATAACAAGTATTATCATATTCTTCTTAGATAAATTTTGTTTACATCTGAAGTGTAATATTACTTTAAATTATCAAAAATACCACTTACAAATTATTATAATATATACATCATTCATTTTTATTTTACTACAAAAAATAATATAATTTATTTAAAATAAGATTGTAAATATTAGTGTATTAAAATATTTAAACTTAAGAAAATATATATTATATGAATTTGTGTTTATTTCTAATAAATAGTGAAGGTTATATATGAAAATTATCACTTTTGCGTCATGCATTTTTTGACGGATAATTGCATCCGTTTGGGACATTTCCGCATATTTTTAACTTGGTGAGGACTGCCTTTAAATGAGTGGTTGTCGAAGCACCACGTAATGGGTTCTACGCTAGGTTTGCAGATCGCACAGTCCATCATTCACAAAATTCACACAAAAAACAAAATACAGTAATAATTTGCGTGTCAAGAAAAGAAATGCTATTACGATCACAGAAAAGGACCAGCCTTCATTGCAGAAACTTTAACGACAGTTTGTTTTTGGTATATTTTTTCATGAAAAGTTTGAATCTGTCGTATACCCAATTACGTGCCTACAAGGTACAACCTGGTCTTTGTCACATTTTTACTTACCTTGAAACGAAAAATAAACAAGTTCTTATATATGTCGAATTTTAATTTTCTCAGAAGAGGCGGAAAAGCTAAGAAAGCTAAAAAACCTAAATATAGGGGAAGGGAAAAGAGATGTATTTGCATATCTACATAATCAGGAAGGACTTTGAACTCTCCATGCCGCAGCGGGTGGGTCAATTTGGGTGTCTTGATCAAGGAGAGGAGCTGGTACCTACTTGTATGTATTTGATCGAGAAATTGGGGCTTGACCCAGATTTGCTTCCCGTTGCCACCGATGAAAGAGAAATAATATATGTAAACCTGCGCCCCTTTAAAAAATACTCTCGTATGTGATCCCATCTCCTTTCTTGCCATTCACGACTTATATTGTTTTTTTTTAAAGTTAAATCTAAGATTTTGGTTCCAATTATATTGTAGGTAGCACACCGTTACATTACGCCACGCAATTTGGTAGGACCCGTGTCATTGAGTATCTTATTTTCGACGGCGCCAATCTCAAGGCAAGGGATGAGGATCTTCTTACTCCTCTCCATATTGCTGTCTTTCAAGGTCCTCTCTCTCTCTCTCTCTCCCTCTCTCTCTCCCTCTCTCTCTCTCTCTCTCTCTCTCTCTCTCTCTCATCCTTGTTCAAACTTTCCTAGTATTATCTCTAATGTCGATGTGCATATGCAGTTTCGGAAGCTGAATTGCAGCTTTGGTGGGCAGCTTTAAACGGACAAACGCGCATTATCAGGAGTGAGTTATCTTATCTATGCTTTTTTAGATCTTTCTATGGTTTTAAATCTTTCTATGATTTTAGATCTTTCTTCTGATGATTCAAAAATATACTCACATGTTTGCTGATTTTTAAATATTTCTATGGTTTGAGATCTTCCTTGTGAAGCTAGAATAATATACATACATGTTTGCTGATTTTTGGTCTTCGTTACATTTTTACTTACATTGAAACGAAAAATAAACAAGTTCTTATATATGTCGAATTTTGATTTTCTCAGTAGAGCCGGAAAAGCTAAGAAAGATAAAAAAAAGCTTAATATGAGGGAAGGGAAAAGAGGTGTATTTGCATATCTACATAATCAGGAAGGACTTCGAACTCTCCATGCCGCAGCGGGTGGGTCAATTTGTGTGTCTGGTCAAGGAGAGGAGCTGGTACCTACTTGTATGTATTTGATCGAGAAACTGGGCTTGACCCAGATTTGCTTCCCGTTACCACCGTTGAAAGAGAAATAATATATGTAAACTTGCGTCCCCTTTAAAAAATACTCTCGTATGTGATCTCATCTCCTTTCTTGCCATTCAGAACTTATATTGTTTTTTTTTAAAGTTAAATCTAAGATTTTGGTTCCAATTATATTGTAGGTAGCACACCGTTACATTATGCCACGCAATTTGGTAGGACCCGTGTCATTGAGTATCTTATTTTCGCCGGCGCCAATCTCCAGGCAAGGGATGCGGATCTTCTTACTCCTCTCCATATTGCTGTCTTTCAAGGTCCTCTCTCTCTCTCTCTCTCTCTCTCTCTCTCTCTCTCTCTCTCTCTCTCTCTCTCTCTCTCTCTCTCTCTCTCATCCTGGTTCAAACTTTCCTTGTATTATCTCTAATGTCGATGTGAATATGCAGTTTCGGAAGCTGAATTGCAGCTTTGGTGGGCAGCTTTAAACGGACAAACGTGCATTATGAGGAGTCAGTTATCTTATCTATGATTTTTTAGATCTTTCTATGGTTTTAAATCTTTCTATGGTTTTAGATCTTTCTTTTGAAGATTCAAAAATATACTTACATGTTTGCTGATTTTTAAATCTTTCTATGGTTTTAGATCTTCCTTGTGAAACTTGAATAATATACATACATGTTTGCTGATTTTTGGTCTTCGTTACATTTTTACTTACCTTGAAACGAAAAATAAACAAGTTCTTATATATGACGAATTTTGATTTTCTCAGTAGAGACGGAAAAGCTAAGAAAGCTAAAAAAACTAAATATAGGGGAAGGGAAAAGAGGTGTATTTGCATATCTACATAATCAGGAAGGACTTCGAACTCACCATGCCGCAGCGGGTGGGTCAATTTGTTTGTCTGATCAAGGAGAGGAGCTGGTACCTACGTGTATGTATTTGATCGAGAAATTGGGGCTTGACCCAGATTTGATTCACGTTGCCACCGTTGAAAGAGAAATAATATATGTAGACCTGCGCCCCTTTAAAAAATACTCTCGTACATCTCCTTTCTTGCCATTCGCAACTTATATTGTTTTTTTTTTAAGTTAAATCTAAGATTTTGGTTCCAATTATATTGTATGTAGCACACCGTTACATTACGCCACACAATTTGGTAGGACCCGTGTCATTGAGTATCTTAATTTCGCCGGCGCCAATCTCAAGGCAAGGGATGCGGATCTTCTTACTCCTCTCCATATTGCTGTCTTCCAAGGTCCTCTCTCTCTCTCTCTCTCTCTCTCTCTCTCTCTCTCTCTCTCTCTCATCCTTGTTCAAACTTTCCTTGTGTTATCTCTAATGTCGATGTGCATATGCAGTTTCGGAAGCTGAATTACAGCTTTGGTGGGCAGCTTTAAACGGACAAACGTGCATTATGAGGAGTGTGTTATCTTATCTATGATTTTTTAGATCTTTCTATGGTTTTAGATCTTTCTTTTGAAGATTCAAAAATATACTTACATATTTGCTGATTTTTAAATCTTTCTATGGTTTTAGATCTTCCTTGTGAAGCTTGTATAATATACATACATGTTTGCTGATTTTTGGTCATCGTTACATTTTTATTTACCTTGAAACGAAAAATAAACAAGTTCTTATATATGTCGAATTTTGATTTTCTCAGTAGAGGCGGAAAAGCTAAGAAAACTAAAAAAGCTAAATATAGGGGAAGGGAAAAGAGGTGTATTTGCATATCTACATAATCCGGAAGGACTTCGAACTCTCCATGCCGCATTGGGTGGGTCAATTTGTGTGTCTGATCAAGGAAAGGAGCTGATACCTACTTGTATGTATTTGATCGAGAAATTGGGCTTGACCCGGATTTGCTTCCCGTTACCACCGTTGAAAGAGAAATAATATATGTAAACCTGCGCCCCTTCAAAAAATACTCTCGTATGTGATCTCATCTACTTTCTTGCCATTCACAACTTATATTGTTTTTTTTTGAAGTTAAATCTAAGATTTTGGTTCCAATTATATTGTAGGTAGCACACCGTTACATTACGCCACGCAATTTGGTAAGACCCGTGAAATTGAGTATCTTATTTTCGCCGGCGCCAATCTCAAGGCAAGGGATGCGGATCTTCTTACTCCTCTTCATATTGCTGTCTTTCAAGGTCCTCTCTCTCTCTCTCTCTCTCTCTCTCTCTCTCTCTCTCTCTCTCATCCTTGTTCAAATTTTCTTTGTATTATCTCTAATGTCGATGTGCATATGCAGTTTCGGAAGCTGAATTGCAGATTTGGTAGGCAGCTTTAAACGGACAAACGTCCATTATGAGGAGTGAGTTATCTTATCTATGATTTTTTAGATCTTTATATGGTTTTAAATCTTTCTATGATTTTAGATCTTTCTTTTGAAGATTCAAAAATATACTTACATGTTTGGTGATTTTTAAATCTTTCTATGGTTTTAGATCTTCCTTGTGAAGCTTGAATAATATACATACATGTTTGCTGATTTTTGGTCTTCGTTACATTTTTAATTACCTTGAAACGAAAAATAAACAAGTTCTTATATATGTCGAATTTTGATTTTCTCAGTATAGGCGGAAAAACTAAGAAAATTAAAAAAGCTAAATATAGGGGAAGGGAAAAGAGGTGTATTTGCATATCTACATAATCAGGAAAAACTTCGAACTCTCCATGCCGCAGCGGGTGGGTCAATTTGTGTGTCTGATCAAGGAGAGGAGCTGGTACCTACCTGTATGTATTTGATCGAGAAATTGGGGCTTGACCTAGATTTGCTTCCCGTTGCCACCGATGAAAGAGAAATAATATATGTAAACATGCGCCCCTTTAAAAAATACTCTCGTATGTGATCTCATCTCCTTTCTTGCCATTCACAACTTATATTGTTTTTTTTTAAGTTAAATCTAAAATTTTGGTTCCAAATATATTGTAGGTAGCACAATGTTACATTACACCACGCAATTTGGTAGGACCCGTGTCATTGAGTATCTTATTTTCGCCAGCGCCAATATCAAGGCAAGGGATGCGGATCTTCTTACTCCTCTCCATATTGTTGTCTTTCAAAGTCCCCTCTCTCTCTCTCTCTCTCTCTCTCTCTCTCTCTCTCTCTCTCTCTCTCTCTCTCTCTCTCTCTCTCTCTCTCACACATACACACACACACACACATCCTTGTTCAAACTTTCCTTGTATTATCTCTAATGTCGATGTGCATATGCAGTTTCGGAAGCTGAATTGCAGCTTTGGTAGGCAGCTTTAAACGGACAAACGTGCATTATGAGGAGTGAGTTATCTTATCTATGATTTTTTAGATCTTTCTATGGTTTTAAATCTTTCTATGGTTTTAGATCTTTCTTTTGAAGATTCAAAAATATAATTACATGTTTCATGATTTTTAAATCTTTCTATGGTTTTAGATCTTCCTTGTGAAGCATGAATAATATACATACATGTTTGCTGATTTTTGGTCTTCGTTACATTTTTACTTACCTTGAAACGAAAAATAAACAAGTTCTTATATATATATCGAATTTTGATTTTCTCAGTAGAGGCAGAAAAACTAAGAAAACTAAAAAAGCTAAATATAGGGGAAGGGAAAAGAGGTGTATTTGCATATCTACATAATCAGGAAGGACTTCGAACTCTCCATGCCGCAGCGGGTGGGTTAATTTGTGTGTCTGATCAAGGATAAGAACTGGTACCTACATGTATGTATTTGATCGAGAAATTGGGGCTTGACCCAGATTTGCTTCCCGTTGCCACCGATGAAAGAGAAATAATATATGTAAACCTGCGCCCCTTTAAAAAATACTCTCGTATGTGATCCCATCTCCTTTCTTGCCATTCACAACTTATATTGTTTTTTTTTAAAGTTAAATCTAAGATTTTGGTTCCAATTATATTGTAGGTAGCACACCGTTACATTACGCCACGTAATTTGGTAGGACCCGTGTCATTGAGTATCTTATTTTCGACGGCGCCAATCTCAAGGCAAGGGATGCGGATCTTCTTACTCCTCTCCATATTGCTGTCTTTCAAGGTCCTCTCTCTCTCTCTCTCTCTCTCTCTCTCTCTCTCTCTCTCTCTCTCTCTCTCTCTCTCCCTCTCTCTCTCTCTCTCTCTCATCCTTGTTCAAACTTTCCTAGTATTATCTCTAATGTCGATGTGCATATGCAGTTTCGGAAGCTGAATTGCAGCTTTGGTGGGCAGCTTTAAACGGACAAACGCGCATTATCAGGAGTGAGTTATCTTATCTATGATTTTTTAGATCTTTCTATGGTTTTAAATCTTTCTATGATTTTAGATCTTTCTTCTGATGATTCAAAAATATACTTACATGTTTGCTGATTTTTAAATATTTCTATGGTTTGAGATCTTCCTTGTGAAGCTAGAATAATATACATACATGTTTGCTGATTTTTGGTCTTCGTTACATTTTTACTTACATTGAAACGAAAAATAAACAAGTTCTTATATATGTCGAATTTTGATTTTCTCAGTAGAGCCGGAAAAGCTAAGAAAGATAAAGAAAAAGCTTAATATTAGGGAAGGGAAAAGAGGTGTATTTGCATATCTACATAATCAGGAAGGACTTCGAACTCTCCATGCCGCAGCGGGTGGGTCAATTTGTGTGTCTGGTCAAGGAGAGGAGCTGGTACCTACTTGTATGTATTTGATCGAGAAACTGGGCTTGACCCAGATTTGCTTCCCGTTACCACCGTTGAAAGAGAAATAATATATGTAAACTTGCGTCCCCTTTAAAAAATACTCTCGTATGTGATCTCATCTCCTTTCTTGCCATTCAGAACTTATATTGTTTTTTTTTAAAGTTAAATCTAAGATTTTGGTTCCAATTATATTGTAGGTAGCACACCGTTACATTATGCCACGCAATTTGGTAGGACCCGTGTCATTGAGTATCTTATTTTCGCCGGCGCCAATCTCCAGGCAAGGGATGCGGATCTTCTTACTCCTCTCCATATTGCTGTCTTTCAAGGTCCTCTCTCTCTCTCTCTCTCTCTCTCTCTCTCTCTCTCTCTCTCATCCTGGTTCAAACTTTCCTTGTATTATCTCTAATGTCGATGTGCATATGCAGTTTCGGAAGCTGAATTGCAGCTTTGGTGGGCAGCTTTAAACGGACAAACGTGCATTATGAGGAGTCAGTTATCTTATCTATGATTTTTTAGATCTTTCTATGGTTTTAAATCTTTCTATGGTTTTAGATCTTTCTTTTGAAGATTCAAAAATATACTTACATGTTTGCTGATTTTTAAATCTTTCTATGGTTTTAGATCTTCCTTGTGAAACTTGAATAATATACATACATGTTTGCTGATTTTTGGTCTTCGTTACATTTTTACTTACCTTGAAACGAAAAATAAACAAGTTCTTATATATGACGAATTTTGATTTTCTCAGTAGAGACGGAAAAGCTAAGAAAGCTAAAAAAACTAAATATAGGGGAAGGGAAAAGAGGTGTATTTGCATATCTACATAATCAGGAGGGACTTCGAACTCACCATGCCGCAGCGGGTGGGTCAATTTGTTTGTCTGATCAAGGAGAGGAGCTGGTACCTACGTGTATGTATTTGATCGAGAAATTGGGGCTTGACCCAGATTTGATTCACGTTGCCACCGTTGAAAGAGAAATAATATATGTAGACCTGCGCCCCTTTAAAAAATACTCTCGTACATCTCCTTTCTTGCCATTCGCAACTTATATTGTTTTTTTTTTAAGTTAAATCTAAGATTTTGGTTCCAATTATATTGTATGTAGCACACCGTTACATTACGCCACACAATTTGGTAGGACCCGTGTCATTGAGTATCTTAATTTCGCCGGCGCCAATCTCAAGGCAAGGGATGCGGATCTTCTTACTCCTCTCCATATTGCTGTCTTCCAAGGTCCTCTCTCTCTCTCTCTCTCTCTCTCTCATCCTTGTTCAAACTTTCCTTGTGTTATCTCTAATGTCGATGTGCATATGCAGTTTCGGAAGCTGAATTACAGCTTTGGTGGGCAGCTTTAAACGGACAAACGTGCATTATGAGGAGTGTGTTATCTTATCTATGATTTTTTAGATCTTTCTATGGTTTTAGATCTTTCTTTTGAAGATTCAAAAATATACTTACATATTTGCTGATTTTTAAATCTTTCTATGGTTTTAGATCTTCCTTGTGAAGCTTGTATAATATACATACATGTTTGCTGATTTTTGGTCATCGTTACATTTTTATTTACCTTGAAACGAAAAATAAACAAGTTCTTATATATGTCGAATTTTGATTTTCTCAGTAGAGGCGGAAAAGCTAAGAAAACTAAAAAAGCTAAATATAGGGGAAGGGAAAAGAGGTGTATTTGCATATCTACATAATCTGGAAGGACTTCGAACTCTCCATGCCGCATTGGGTGGGTCAATTTGTGTGTCTGATCAAGGAAAGGAGCTGATACCTACTTGTATGTATTTGATCGAGAAATTGGGCTTGACCCGGATTTGCTTCCCGTTACCACCGTTGAAAGAGAAATAATATATGTAAACCTGCGCCCCTTCAAAAAATACTCTCGTATGTGATCTCATCTCCTTTCTTGCCATTCACAACTTATATTGTTTTTTTTTGAAGTTAAATCTAAGATTTTGGTTCCAATTATATTGTAGGTAGCACACCGTTACATTACGCCACGCAATTTGGTAGGACCCGTGAAATTGAGTATCTTATTTTCGCCGGCGCCAATCTCAAGGCAAGGGATGCGGATCTTCTTACTCCTCTTCATATTGCTGTCTTTCAAGGTCCTCTCTCTCTCTCTCTCTCTCTCTCTCTCTCTCTCTCTCATCCTTGTTCAAATTTTCTTTGTATTATCTCTAATGTCGATGTGCATATGCAGTTTCGGAAGCTGAATTGCAGATTTGGTAGGCAGCTTTAAACGGACAAACGTCCATTATGAGGAGTGAGTTATCTTATCTATGATTTTTTAGATCTTTATATGGTTTTAAATCTTTCTATGATTTTAGATCTTTCTTTTGAAGATTCAAAAATATACTTACATGTTTGGTGATTTTTAAATCTTTCTATGGTTTTAGATCTTCCTAGTGAAGCTTGAATAATATACATACATGTTTGCTGATTTTTGGTCTTCGTTACATTTTTAATTACCTTGAAACGAAAAATAAACAAGTTCTTATATATGTCGAATTTTGATTTTCTCAGTATAGGCGGAAAAACTAAGAAAATTAAAAAAGCTAAATATAGGGGAAGGGAAAAGAGGTGTATTTGCATATCTACATAATCAGGAAAGACTTCGAACTCTCCATGCCGCAGCGGGTGGGTCAATTTGTGTGTCTGATCAAGGAGAGGAGCTGGTACCTACCTGTATGTATTTGATCGAGAAATTGGGGCTTGACCTAGATTTGCTTCCCGTTGCCACCGATGAAAGAGAAATAATATATGTAAACATGCGCCCCTTTAAAAAATACTCTCGTATGTGATCTCATCTCCTTTCTTGCCATTCACAACTTATATTGTTTTTTTTTAAGTTAAATCTAAGATTTTGGTTCCAAATATATTGTAGGTAGCAAAATGTTACATTACACCACGCAATTTGGTAGGACCCGTGTCATTGAGTATCTTATTTTTGCCAGCGCCAATATCAAGGCAAGGGATGCGGATCTTCTTACTCCTCTCCATATTGTTGTCTTTCAAAGTCCCCTCTCTCTCTCTCTCTCTCTCTCTCTCTCTCTCTCACACACACACACACACACACACACACACATCCTTGTTCAAACTTTCCTTGTATTATCTCTAATGTCTATGTGCATATGCAGTTTCGGAAGCTGAATTGCAGCTTTGGTAGGCAGCTTTAAACGGACAAACGTGCATTATGAGGAGTGAGTTATCTTATCTATGATTTTTTAGACCTTTCTATGGTTTTAAATCTTTCTATGGTTTTAGATCTTTTTTTTGAAGATTCAAAAATATAATTACATGTTTCATGATTTTTAAATCTTTCTATGGTTTTAGATCTTCCTTGTGAAGCATGAATAATATACATACATGTTTGCTGATTTTTGGTCTTCGTTATATTTTTGCTTACCTTGAAACGAAAAATAAACAAGTTCTTATATATGTCGAATTTTGATTTTCTCAGTAGAGACGGAAAAGCTAAAAAATCTAAAATAACTAAATATAGGGGAAGGGAAAAGAGGTGTATTTGCATATCTACATAATCAGGAAGGACTTCGAACTCACCATGCCGCAGCGGGTGGGTCAATTTGTGTGTCTGATCAAGGAGAGGAGCTGGTACCTACGTGTATGTATTTGATTGAGAAATTGGGGCTTGACCCAGATTTGCTTCCCGTTGCCACCGTTGAAAGAGAAATAATATATGTAAACCTGCGCCCCTTTAAAAAATACTCTCGTACATCTCCTTTCTTGCCATTCACAACTTATATTGTTTTTTTTTTAAGTTAAATCTAAGATTTTGGTTCCAATTATATTGTATGTAGCACACCGTTACATTACGCCACACAATTTGGTAGGACCCGTGTCATTGAGTATCTTATTTTCGCCGGCGCCAATCTCAAGGCAAGGGATGCGGATCTTCTTACTCCTCTCCATATTGCTGTCTTTCAAGGTCCTCTCTCTCTCTCTCTCTCTCTCTCTCTCTCTCTCTCTCTCTCTCTCTCATCCTTGTTCAAACTTTCCTTGTGTTATCTCTAATGTCGATGTGCATATGCAGTTTCGGAAGCTGAATTGCAGCTTTGGTGGGCAGCTTTAAACGGACAAACGTGCATTATGAGGAGTGAGTTATCTTATCTATGATTTTAGATCTTTCTATGATTTTAAATCTTTCTATGGTTTTAGATCTTTCTTTTGAAGATTCAAAAATATACTTACATGTTTGCTGATTTTTAAATCTTTCTATGGTTTTCGATCTTCCTTGGGAAGCTTGAATAATATACATGCATGCTTGCTAATTTTTGGTCTTCGTTACATTTTTACTTACCTTGAAACGAAAAATAAACAAGTTCTTATATATGTCGAATTTTGATTTTCTCAGTAGAGACGGAAAAGCTAAGAAATCTAAAAAAACTAAATATAGGGGACGGGAAAAGATGTGTATTTGCATATCTACATAATCAGGAAGGACTTCGAACTCACCATGCCGCAGCGGGTGGGTCAATTTGTGTGTCTGATCAAGGAGAGGAGCTGGTACCTACGTGTATGTATTTGATTGAGAAATTGGGGCTTGACCCAGATTTGCTTCCCGTTGCCACCGTTGAAAGAGAAATAATATATGTAAACCGGCGCCCCTTTAAAAAATACTCTCGTACATCTCCTTTCTTGCCATTCACAACTTATATTGTTTTTTTTTTTAAGTTAAATCTAAGATTTTGGTTCCAATTATATTGTATGTAGCACACCGTTACATTACGCCACACAATTTGGTAGGACCCGTGTCATTAAGTATCTTATTTTCGCCGGCGCCAATCTCAAGGCAAGGGATACGGATCTTCTTACTCCTCTCCATATTGCTGTCTTTCAAGGTCCTCTCTCTCTCTCTCTCTCTCTCTCTCTCTCATCCTTGTTCAAACTTTCCTTGTGTTATCTCTAATGTCGATGTGCATATGCAGTTTCGGAAGCTGAATTGCAGCTTTGGTGGGCAGCTTTAAACGGACAAACGTGCATTATGAGGAGTGAGTTATCTTATCTATGATTTTTTAGATCTTTCTATGGCTTTAAATATTTCAATGGTTTTAGATCTTTCTTTTGAAGATTCAAAAATATACTTACATCTTTGCTGATTTTTAAATCTTTCTATGGTTTTAGATCTTCCTTGTGAAGCTTGAATAATATACATACATGTTTGCTGATTTTTGGTCTTCGTTACATTTTTACTTACCTTGAAACGAAAAATAAACAAGTTCTTATATATGTCGAATTTTGATTTTCTCAGTAGAGGCGGAAAAGCTAAGAAATCTAAAAAAGCTAAATATAGGGGAAGGGAAAACAGGTGTATTTGCATATCTACATAATCAGGAAGGACTTCGAACTCTCCATGCCGCAGTGAGTGGGTCAATTTGTGTGTATGATCAAGGAAAGGAGCTGATACCTACTTGTATGTATTTGATCGAGAAATTGGGCTTGACCCGGATTTGCTTCCCGTTACCACCGTTGAAAGAGAAAAAATATATGTAAACCTGCGCCCCTTTAAAAAATACTCTCGTATGTGATCTCATCTCCTTTCTTGCCATTCACTACTTATATTGTTTTTTTTTTTAAGTTAAATCTTAGATTTTGGTTCCAATTATATTGTAGGTAGCACACCGTTACATTACGCCACGCAATTTGGTAGGACCCGTGTCATTGAGTATCTTATTTTCGCCGGCGCCAATCTCAAGGCAAGGGATGCGGATCTTCTTACTCCTCTCCATATTGCTGTCTTTCAAGGTCCTCTCTCTCTATCTCTCTCTCATCCGTGTTCAAACTTTCCTAGTATTATCTCTAATGTCGATGTGCATATGCAGTTTCGGAAGCTGAATTGCAGCTTTGGTGGGCAGTTTTAAACGGACAAACGTGCATTATGAGGAGTGAGTTATCTTATCTATGATTTTTTAGATCTTTCTATGGTTTTAAATCTTTCTATGATTTTAGATCTTTCTTTTGAAGATTAAAAAATATACTTACATGTTTGCTGATTTTTAAATCTTTCTATGGTTTCAGATCTTCCTTGTGAAGCTTGAATAATATACATACATGTTTGC
This sequence comes from Luzula sylvatica, assembly GCA_946800325.1. Classification (NCBI taxonomy): domain Eukaryota; kingdom Viridiplantae; phylum Streptophyta; class Magnoliopsida; order Poales; family Juncaceae; genus Luzula; species Luzula sylvatica. Next base: position 2,363,074 of record OX326957.1, on the reverse strand, counting down.
TGATTTTTGGTCTTCGTTACATTTTTACTTACCTTGAAACGAAAAATAAACAAGTTCTTATATATGTCGAATTTTGATTTTCTCAGTAGAGGCGGAAAAGCTAAGAAAGCTAAAAAAGCTAAATATAGGGGAAGGGAAAAGATGTGTATTTGCATATCTACATAATCAGGAAGGACTTCGAACTCTCCATGCCGAATTGGGTGGGTCAATTTGTGTGTCTGATCAAGGAAAGGAGCTGGTACCTACTTGTATGCATTTGATCGAGAAATTGGGCTTGACCCAGATTTGCTTCCCGTTACCACCGTTGAAAGAGAAATAATATATGTAAACCTGCGCCCATTTAAAAAATACTCTCGTATGTGATCTCATCTCCTTTCTTGCCATTCACAACTTATATTGTTTTTTTTTTAAGTTAAATCTAAGATTTTGGTTCCAATTATATTGTAGGTAGCACACCGTTACATTACGCCACGCAATTTGGTAGGACCAATGTCATTGAGTATCTTATTTTCGCCGGCGCCAATCTCAAGGCAAGGGATGCGGATCTTCTTACTCCTCTCCATATTGCTGTCTTTCAAGGTCCTCTTTCTCTCTCTCTCTCTCTCTCTCTCTCTCTCTCTCTCTCTCTCTCTCTCTCTCTCTTGTTCAAACTTTCCTTGTATTATCTCTAATGTCGATGTGCATATGCAGTTTCGGAAGCTGAATTGCAGATTTGGTGGGCAGCTTTAAACGGACAAACGTGCATTATGAGGAGTGAGTTATCTTATCTATGATTTTTTAGATCTTTATATGGTTTTAAATCTTTCTATGATTTTAGATCTTTCTTTTGAAGATTCAAAAATATACTTACATGTTTGCTGATTTTTAAATCTTTCTATGGTTTTAGATCTTCCTTGTGAAGCTTGAATAATATACATACATGTTTGCTGATTTTTGGTCTTCGTTACATTTTTACTTACCTTGAAACGAAAAATAAACAAGTTCTTATATATATATCGAATTTTGATTTTCTCAGTAGAGGCAGAAAAACTAAGAAAACTAAAAAAGCTAAATATAGGGGAAGGGAAAAGAGGTGTATTTGCATATCTACATAATCAGGAAGGACTTCGAACTCTCCATGCCGCAGCGGGTGGGTTAATTTGTGTGTCTGATCAAGGATAAGAACTGGTACCTACATGTATGTATTTGATCGAGAAATTGGGGCTTGACCCAGATTTGCTTCCCGTTGCCACTGTTGAAAGAGAAATAATATATGTAAACATGCGCCCCTTTAAAAAATACTCTCGTATGTGATCTCATCTCCTTTCTTGCCATTCACAACTTATATTGTTTTTTTTAAGTTAAATCTAAGATTTTGGTTCCAAATATATTGTAGGTAGCACAATGTTACATTACACCACGCAATTTGGTAGGACCCGTGTCATTGAGTATCTTATTTTTGCCAGCGCCAATATCAAGGCAAGGGATGCGGATCTTCTTACTCCTCTCCATATTGCTGTCTTTCAAGGTCCCCTCTCTCTCTCTCTCTCTCTCTCTCTCTCTCTCTCTCTCTCTCTCTCTCTCTCTCTCTCTCTCTCACACACACACACACACACACACACATCCTTGTTCAAACTTTCCTTGTATTATCTCTAATATCGATGTGCATATGCAGTTTCGGAAGCTGAATTGCAGGTTTGGTGGGCAGCTTTAAACGGACAAACGCGCATTATGAGGAGTGAGTTATCTTATCTATGATTTTTTAGATCTTTCTATGGTTTTAAATCTTTCTATCGTTTTAGATCTTTCTTTTGAAGATTCAAAAATATACTTACATGTTTGCTGATTTTTAAATCTTTCTATGGTTTTAGATCTTCCTTGTGAAGCTTGAATAATATACATACATGTTTGCTGATTTTTGGTCTTCGTTATATTTTTACTTACCTTGAAACGAAAAATAAACAAGTTCTTATATATGTCGAATTTTGATTTTCTCAGTAGAGGCGGAAAAGCTAAGAAAGCTAAAAAACCTAAATATAGGGGAAGGGAAAAGAGGTGTATTTGCATATCTACATAATCAGGAAGGACTTCGAACTCTCCACGCCGCAGCGGGTGGGTCAATTTGTGTGTCTGATCAAGGAGAGGAGCTGGTACCTACGTGTATGTATTTGATCGAAAAATTGGGGCTTGACCCAGATTTGCTTCCCGTTGCCACCGTTGAAAGAGAAATAATATATGTAAACCTGCGCCCCTTTAAAAAATACTCTCGTATGTGATCTCATCTCCTTTCTTGCCATTCACAACTTATATTGTTTTTTTTTCTTAAGTTAAATCTAAGATTTTGGTTCCAATTATATTGTAGGTAGCACACCGTTACATTACGCCACGCAATTTGGTAGGACCCGTGTCATTGAGTATCTTATTTTCGCCGGCGCCAATCTCAAGGCAAGGGATGCGGATCTTCGTACTCCTCTCCGTATTGATGTCTTTCAAGATCCCCTCTCTCTCTCTCTCTCTCTCTCTCTCTCTCTCTCTCTCTCTCTTATTCAAACTTTCCTTGTATTATCTCTAATGTCGATGTGCATATGCAGTTTCGGAAGCTGAATTGCAGATTTGGTGGGCAGCTTTAAACGGACAAACGTGCATTATGTGGAGTGAGTTATCTTATCTATGATTTTTTTAGATCTTTATATGATTTTAAATCTTTCTATGATTTTAGATCTTTCTTTTGAAGATTCAAAAATATACTTACATGTTTGCTGATTTTTAAATCTTTCTATGGTTTTAGATCTTCCTTGTGAAGCTTGAATAATATACATACATGTTTGCTGATTTTTGGTCTTCGTTACATTTTTACTTACCTTGAAACGAAAAATAAACAAGTTCTTATATATGTCGAATTTTGATTTTCTCAGTAGAGGCGGAAAAGCTAAGAAAGCTAAAAAAGCTAAATATAGGGGAAGGGAAAAGATGTGTATTTGCATATCTACATAATCAGGAAGGACTTCGAACTCTCAATGCCGCAACAGGTGGGTCAATTTGTGTGTCTGATCAAGGAGAGGAGCTGGTACCTACTTGTATGTATTTGATCGAGAAATTGGGCTTCACCCAGATTTGCTTTCCGTTACCACCGTTGAAAGAGAAATAATATATGTAAACATGCGCCCCTTTAAAAAATACTCTCGTATGTGATGCGGATCTTCTTACTCCTCTCCATATTGCCGTCTTTCAAGGTCCTCTCTCTCTCTCTCTCTCTCTCTCTCTCTCATTTGCTAGCACACTTATTAGGTCGTGTGGAGCCATTGCGTGTATTAGCCTCGTCTGAAGGGATTGAAATTGATGCATTCTATTCATCGGGTACTCCATTGCTATTTGCAACAGCTCTTGACAATGAAGCCATGGTCAAGATTTTACTAGACAATGGTGCTGATGTAATAACTCATAACCTTCATTTTCCTATTAATTGTTGTATGTATTAATTTTGTTACTAAGTCACTTATATCAAAATAGAAATTGGCGAACTTAGTAATCGAGATCATTCTCTTTTTATTAGCCCAACATGACCTATCCTGGCATGATGCACGGACAATTCATCACGCCACTAGTTGTAGCCGCGCTAAACAATTCAAAGAATTGTGGAATTCTTCGCAAAACGGACAGGTCTCAGAATTGTGCGGAGCTTCTCATAAAGGTACATCTATAACATTCTATCTATTTTTTTTGTTTGTTGCCTAAGGAATATATATATATATATATATATATATATATATATATATATATATATATATATTAATTGTTTCCCATATTTTAGTTTAATAATTTGTGAAATTTGCATGATTTATATTAGGCTGGAGCTGATGTGAAATGGTTCCAATACTAGAAATGTGTACTACATATTATTCCAATGAGTTCTTAGATTACATGTTGCAGTGTGGAGCCGATCCCAATATACGAAATAAGGTTAATATATATATATATATATATATATATAAAATTTAATTTCTTCTACTTAACATCAAAATATTTTTTTCAGTGGAATCAAAAAAATTAAAATACTTAAGATAATATTTATTTTAATTTTTGTACAGGATGGAAGGCTGGCAATTGAAGTTGCAGTTATCAGACGACATGGAGAGGCAGTGGAAACTCTCTTCCCCTTAACTTTTCCTATTCAAACTGTGGCGGATTGGTCTATTGACGGCTTGTTGAAACACTTTTTCTCTAAAGATTCCATAGAAATGGTAACTAATTAATTAATAACAAAATATTAGTAATCTTTTTTGATAATTTGTTTTTAAGGAGGAAATTCGTTCCACAATGAAAATCTCGAGGTTGAAAGAGGAAATACGTGATTTAATCATGAGAGAAGGCTATACAACAGCTCGATACTTTTGTGTGTATGTAAGTGTCCCTAAAATGCTAAACCCATGAAATAAACATTTCATTCTTTACATAATGACAATGAATATATTAATTTTTTTTTTTTTTTTGAGTTGAATACCAAAATGGTATCCAGTCATTTTTGTAATATAAAAAAATAGAATGTTATTTACATATAGAATTTTGTATTGATGACCTCATGTCTATCCTATTCCCTACGGTCTCCGTTGGGGGTTCCTCCAAGTGCGAGCTCCTCGATAACCATTTGTGCCGTAGAAGAAGGCGGTTTTGATATTGCTCGGAATATTCTCGAGTTCCTTTCCTTCCATATTTGCCATGAGACGCTAGCCCACTTTTCATCCCAACTCTTCCGATCTTCCTTCGGTAGCCTCTTTCTATTCGCTTTCCATGTGTCTTGTATGGTTTCCTCGCCCATGAAAGTTGTATTATTTGAGATGTTTGCGTCTTGTGCATCTATAATTTGCCATACGGTCTTTGTATAGACACATTGAATTAGGAGGTGTGGTGCCGTTTCGTCTTCCGACACACAAAGCGGGCAAGTTTGTATGCTCGGCCAACCCTTCTTTAGAAGAACGTCGGATGTGTTCAACCTCCCTAGCAAGGCCAACCAAAGGAATGTTTTAATTTTCGGCGGAATGTTCAATTTCCATAGATATGTTGTTCATTAATTAATATTAATGAATAGGCATTGCAAGAGGATCGAGAAGATCCGACTCTGCTGCTAATGAAAAAGTTTTGTAAAGAGCATATGGGGTATGTTAAATATTTTGAGGTTTCGTCTTTCGTGGGGGCTGACTTGAAATCCAGCCTAATTTGTGCTTTCTATTGATTTCTATTTTTGTAAAATTTACAGGTGGGTGCATAATGATGGAGATACATGTCCTCCATCTTCTCCATATATATGCCGAAAAATCACTTCGGATTTACATAAAAGAGGAGCCAGATATTATGAAAACATTTTTGTAATACAATTACTTAACTCTTCTCCTATAGTATTTTTTTTATGGTATAATTACTAATTTCATGTCTACCCTTCTTAACAAATATGTCGTATACTAATTTCATAAAATTAACTAATTTTCTTGGATAATTCGAAAATAACCCAATTTCTTGGATATTCCAAAAAACAAATTCAACTATCCAGAGATAATTGACGGATCTCCACCGAATTTGTTCAAAAGCAAAAATAAAAATCCAATGAGAGAGTAATAGGAAAATCTTTTCTAAAACCAATATACATAAAAAAAAATTTGAAGTGAAACATGAATATTATTTATTTTATTTTTTATTTGTGATATCAATGAAATTTGAATTATTGATATCTTTGTTAAGCACTTTATCACGGACCAAAGAACCATTGATAATTATACATAAAGTTTCATTTCATCGTACTTAATACCATAATATTTCGCTACTACAAACTATTTATTAGAATCTTGGGCAGACCAAGATCCCTGGCCCTTAAATAGATCTTCCCCTACATGCTACATGATATACAGTACAATTCAAAACGATTATTTTATTCTTAACGTTTCGAGTTGGGTTTCTATCTTGTGTAGCTTGTTTTCATTTTTTTTTTTTTTTTGTGAATAATATTCAAACAATCGCTTATCTTTTACTGGTATCTATATTCTCTTTATCATTTATGGGCATGTTTGATTTGAGGGATTTTTGTGAATAATACTCAAAACATTCGCATGTCTTCTTATTTCTTTTTCCAGTTTGCTCTTTAAATTTGTTTGGTGAAAACAAGAAACGGCATCTAGCACGTGAAAAGAGAAGAAAATAGCAATACATTACAGATCATGATTTCGGTATAATTCACTAAAAACACCCCCAACAAGAAAAGTGCAAATTTAGTCTTTAGGAATACATGCTATAAATAATAATAATAATAATAATAAACTAATAAATCAAAATTCGCAATTTTTTTTTTGGAAAATCCACAAATCTAACTTTTGTTCCTTTTAAGCAACTGAAAAAAAAAAGAGAGAAACAAGAACAAATATAAACATTCTCTTTCATTTTTTGATGGAACTTCACTAATTTCCCCAACAAAACCAAAATATCACATATATATATATATATATATATATATATATATATATATATGTTATTTTTTATTTGTAACACAGACTAACCCTTGGTTGAAGACTCGTCTTGGGGCTTCATGGCCGGAAATAACAATACTTCCTGTTTCAAACATCAAAAATCAAAATCAGAAATTTTTAATGATACAAATTATTTTCTTTAAACCGTACTATATAAAATATAATAAAGAGGAAAGTTGTAAAAAAAAAGACGGAAATATAACCTTGATATTTTGAGAATCAGTTAATAACATAGTAAGACGGTCAATTCCGAGTCCCCAACCACCAGTTGGTGGTAAACCATATTCTAACGCAGTGCAAAACGTCTCGTCCAATGCCATCGCTTCAACGTCTCCTGATTGCCGGTCCTTTTTCAATTCCAACAAAAAATAATAAATTAAGACGAGAAACTTTCTTAAATTTTTGGCATAATACAAGGGCTATTTTGCAAATTTATTTTTTACCTTGAGTTGTTCCTTGAATCTTTGTCTTTGAACAACAGGGTCGTTCAACTCCGTATATGCATTGCATAGCTGAAATTAAAAATAAAATTATCATATTATCCTACCAAAACATAAGCATATCATATTTGCCCTTTTAAACTTGCAAGATATCAGATTTCTCCAATTCGAAGGAAAATATGATGTTTACAATTTTAGGATGGTAAATATTAAATATGATATTTTGAATTTCTGTGATGGAGAATTTTATATTTTATCCTCCAGAAACCTAAAATATTAAATTTGCCCTTTTAAAACTTGCAAATAATCAAATTTCTCCAAAAACTATTATTTTCTTAAGCTAATTATGATTTTCAAACCTTGATAGGATAAACATGATATTTTAGTATCAAAATTGACCCTGAATAACTTACCTCGTGCTTGTTAATAAAAAGCTCGAATCGCTCGGTGAGCCCAGGACGATCTCGATGATATTTAGCCAAAGGGCTCATAATTTCAGGATGATTAATAATAAAAGTAGGGTTGACACACGTCTCCTCCAAAAAGTGGCCCACGAGCTTGTCGAGCAATCTCGTAGTGGTATGTGGTGGCGCGCATTTAATCTCGAATTTCGCACATGCGTTTTGCAAGTACTTGTTCGCCTCTTCGCTCGAGAGATCTTTCGTTATGTTCAGATTCGCTATGCTTTCCAATCCCTCTATCATATCCAACCTCCTGTTATAGTTATCAAAATCAAAAAAATTAACCCGACAAAGATAATAATATCACAAATACCCTGCTTCCAAAATTTTGATAATTTGTAGGGGCTAAAATTAAAATACGTAATTAGGGGAAATAAAGTGAAGAAATTGAAAACCTAAAGGGAGGAGTGAAGTCAATTTCGATAGGTTTTTCATCGATTCCATTTGCATGGTACTTGATTTTATATCCGCCTGTTAGTTTCAAAATACCTATTATACAAGGGTAAACAATTAATAAACAAGATATATTTTTTATTTCCAAGGATAAATATGATATTTTTGAAAACCATACCAGATAATAAATCTTCAGTGAGTTTCATAACGTCGTTATAATCAGCATATGCCATGTAAAACTCGCAAGTGGTGAACTCAGGATTATGCGTCAGATCAATCCCTTCGTTCCTAAACTGTTTCCCGATTTCGTACACCCGTTCGATTCCGCCGACCACGAGTTCTTTCAAGTATAATTCGGGAGCGATCCGCATGAACAATCGCATGTTGAGATCATTGTGGTACGTTATGAACGGACGCGCAGCGGCCCCTCCTGCTATCATATTCATCATCGGCGTCTCCACCTAACATGGGTATTATTGATATTTTTGAGGTTTTGTTTGAGAGAGAGAGAGAGAGTTACTGACTTCGAGGAAACCGAGTTGATCTAGGAAATCTCGGATATATCTGATGATCCGAGCTCGAGTTTTGAATATTCTTCCTACTTCTTTGTTCAACAATAGATCGAGGTATCTTTGCCTGTACCGAGTTTCCTGCGTAACGGAAAAAATAAAATAATAAAATTAGGGTTTCGAGGAATTAATTAAGTATAAAAAAAACCTGATCCTTGAGAACATAATTTTCGGGGTTCCTCGGAATTCCTGGGGACCACAGTTCAGTGTTGTCAGAAGTTCTCTGACGTGGCATCATGTGAAGACAAGGAGAAAGGATCAAAAACTTGTTTGGAAATATACTTAGTTCTCCTTTCTTACTCTTTCCTGCATTATATTTATTTATTAACAATTTAAGCATAATAATAATACAGGAACTATTTTTGCAAAATTTATGATGATTTATTTTTGTTATTAACAACCTGGGTAACCACAAATGCCAACAATATCACCACGCTTCACGTTCGCGTGATACATGGAAAATTCTAATTCTTCCAATTCTGAATCCCTGTAAATATAAACAAGAAACTAAAATTTAGATGATAATTATTAACTGAAAAAGAAAAGAATATTATAGATTATACCTTGCATCTGCCATGACTTGAATTTTGGAACCGCTACCAAAGAGATCATAAAAGAAAAGCTTGGAAGAACATTTTCTCTTACTCATAACTCTCCCTTAAAATAAGCAAGAAACTAGTTAGTAATTATAAATTCATAATCCATAAACGATATTTAAATTTAAATTTGAAATTGTATGTGATTTCGTACCTGCAACTTGGACGATTTCGGTATCGCGTTCTCCATCGGATATGCTTCCGAATTTTTGAATGAATTCAGCAAGTTCAAATTTGACTTGGAATTTATGAGGATATGGATTCAAACCAGATGCCTTCAGTGCATCAAGTGCTTTAAGCCGGTTCTCATAATATTGCTACAAAAAATTATAAATAATAATAATGTTCGTTAAGAATTGAATAATGCATTGCCCGTTTGGAAAAACTAAAAATGGAAAATAACAAACTGTAGGGTCCATTTCATGATTTTCATCATCATATTGAGAACTAGGTTCCTGAGCTTGAGTATTTGCCTAAATGAAAAGATAAATGAAACATATTTGAGATTTTGATTGTCTTAATAGTCAAATCAAATATTTGAACTGAAATAAGTTCCTTGATTTAGGATTGATTCGAAAGAAAATTCAACCGACGTTGTTATTCTTTTCTTCATCCTTGATCCTCTTCTCTTCTTTTTGCTTCTTCTTCAACTCCTTCTTCGAAGCACTGATCAATTCAAACAAAATTAAAAATGATAAAATGCACACACAAAATGATTTCTGTAACAAAATCATATAGTAAACATCAATCCAGAGTTAAATCTAACTCCTCTTTCAAATTTACATAAAATTAAGCAAAAATCAAAAACTCAAATCGAGCAAAACGAATATGAAAAAATGTACATACTTCTTGTTAATCGGATTCATAGACAGCTCTGCAAGATTTTCTGCAGTTTCCTCAGAGGAATCCATTGCAACGCAGGTGAATTCTACACTTTCTTTGTCGAGGAGAGAGGAGAGGACAGAGAGGCGAGGGTTAAGGTTAAAAAAAGGGTGTAATTTTGGAATTAAAAATGTTAATTTATATTAATTGATTAATCTTTCCATTTTTATACATTAAGATTTTCTTCATTTCAATATTTCCATTTCTTTCAATGGAAGAAAGCAATTACTTTTGAGAGATTATTTCCATTTTAGATTGTTACCATTTACTTTTCATTTCCTTAAAACAGAGACTTGCAAAACACCAATCACCTTAACCGTTTATCAAGAATTTTTTTTTTAAAAGGGTGTTGAGCGCAAATTTGAAAGAAAAATAATTCATGACTAATTTACCCCTATATTTAATATTGCATATAAATCTGAGATACATCTCAATTTATTTTCAAAATAAACAATTTCCATTTTTCCTCCACAAACAAAACTGTATTTGTTTTTTTATTACTAACATAAATGTTTTTATAGAACAGTATATACTTACATTTGAATTAATTAAATATATTTATGAATTTATGAAAAATCAACAACACTGTAAAATAATCTCAAAATACCTTATTTGATAAAATAAATATATTAAAAAGAATACAAAAATGAAATTGATGAGGTCATTACAAAAAGGGTTACACTTGTACTGTCATATCTTAATATGGTGCGATGGCATAAATTTTAGGGTAGAATAACGTTAATTTTTGATAAATTTGATGAAGTAAGTAATTATATTTGGAAATACTAAAAAAAAAAATGTAACAATTATTTTAGTAAGAAATATATATGCATTAACTATGAAAGAAGGGCAAAATAGTCACAAAAAAATTCTTTTATAAATTGCAATGTTTCTAAAATATCACCACCCAATATTAAATATCTAACAAATTAAACAAGGATGGTGATTGGGACAGAAACAATTTTAATGGTCGTAAAAAATTAATTTCTGCAATAAATGAAAATAAGTCTATGGTCTAATTTCTTATCTTAGATTATTTTTCATTTTAGAATTTTACTACTTTCTCTTTCCTTTTATTTCCTTCTTTTTCTTTTCCTTTCCTTCCCCTTCTCTATCCCCAAACAGGGAATGCTAGAATCATGGAATTCATCCACATAAGTACCCCGAAATAATATTTTATATACAAAAAATAATAAATACAGGTGGGACCCACTTTGCAATGCATATACAAATTTCAGTATCGGGCTTCATTCGGTGAAATAGTTATGTAGGTGAAGCATTTTTTATCCCCAAACTAAGCGCAGAATTTTTTCCATTCCCTCCCCCTCCACTATCCCAAATAAAATCTTGGCAGTTTATATTATGTTATTTCACAATGAAATGTAACAAACATTATGAACTCTCGCTAACCAAATTAATTGAAAAAAAACTCAAACAAATTAGTGAGTGTTACGGGATATAAACGGAGGTGTGTAGAATTGGGAACTTTGCGATATTTTTAATCGCAAATCGTAATATTGAATGGGAAATAGTAATGACACGGATCATATAATTAAGGCCACGGTGATCTCAGTGTGTGTAGAAAAATCAGTTCCTTAATTTTTTTGCTCATTTTTATCTGCATAAATCCTTCAAATCATTGGTCGATTGCTCGTCATAATCGAACTTACATTTCGCCAATTACAAGATTCTTTTTATTTTGTCAAGGCAGAACTTACCAATTGTATTTTAAACAATTTTTATTTTTCAATTTCATCCAATATCTCAATTTCAAAAACAGTGATATGTCTTTTTTGACAGAAGTACTTTCATATACATGTAAATTGGGGAAAAGGGAAAACGATCAACTTATAAAGTTATCAATTTGCATGCATGTTGAGTTCATGTTCATCTTCTCCTTTACTCACACATAAAATTTGAGAGACGCGCTAAATTTGTAGTGAAGATGTACATATATGAAAAATGCAAAATATGTGAAGTTAACAAGGACGAGCATCTCTTTTATGCACAAAATCATAGGTCCATAATGGATCGCAATATGCTCCAATTATTAAATTATTTGGTACAAGGTATGAAAAGTATGAAGATTTATTTAGTATTATGCACGATTATGTTATGTGTTTTCAAATTTATCGTTAAGATATATGTAAGGATATTATTTAATTAAGGTATTAATCCCAAGGGCAGTTCATCAAAAAAAAAAAACCTATGGGCTTTTTTCAATGATTTGTTGGGCTAAAAATGGGCTATAAATAATTAATTGGGCTTTTTTCAATTATTGATTCCATACAATAAATAATTATCATCATATAATGCCTTGGTAATGTAATATTTAGTGAATTATAAAATTTATAATTGATGGTAAATTAAGCAATGATTATATAGTGAAATAATTATTATCATCTATGTTTGCGCGGATACTTCAAAAGCAATGGTATAAACATTATTTTATACAAATGCTGGTTTTTATTAAAGTTTATTAGGGAAAATTTCCGGTATATCCCTACTAAACCTTTAAATTACATATTTGTCCCTCTTAAACCATTAATATCATATTTATCCCTACTAAACACCATTATTCTCAAATTAATACAAACTCCATATTCTGTTATACTTGACTGATGAAAAATAAAAATGACCGTTATACCCTCTCCTCTCATCTCTCTCTTTTCTTGTTCTCACTTTAGGATGTACAGTGTTTCCCCTCCTCCTATCTCAGTAACTCTCTATCTCCGTATGTCCCTCTCCTCTTGTTCTTCCTCTATGTCTCAATTTCCCTCTAACGACCGTACACTGCGGACCTTTCAGAAATTTAAAGTAACTTGCAACCAATCTCGATATTCCTTGTATCTCCAAAGTCCAAGCTTTAAATTTTCGGAATTTTTACAGTATTACCTCCCCCTCTTCTGCTTCCTCGACCTTAACAAGGAAGTATTGGTGATGGTGATTTATTTATGTAAATTGTGCCAGGTTGATGACACACTTAAAGCGTTCGATGAAATGTCAAAACCACATAATCACTATAGCAATAGAAATTAATTACTTGTGTAAGTCGTGATCGTCGCCAGCTCATATTCGGTATTTAGATACGTATTTTTATATAAAATCCTGATCCAGAGCGAACTCTATTGTTTCAGCTCGAGTTAAATATATATTAGCAATTTCTTCATAATTTGTGAAATTTGCGACTTCATTTGAAGGGTCTTCTGAACAAGTAATTCATTGAAATCGTGCCACGTAAAGGTCGGTACGGGTTCATTGAAATCGTGCCACAAGTAATTCATGCATTGATAAATATTGAAACAATATTCATAAACAAATATCATTTATATAAAAAAAATTTGAAAAAATCAAATATGAACAATTCGTCACACATCAACTCAAAACGACAAATATTTAAACAATTTTTACAAAAATAAACACATCATTTATTACGAAATAACAAATATCATCCATGACAAAATTGAGCAAGTTTTATTCCATAGCAGATCCAAATCCAACACTTCACATCTGACCCGTTTAATTTCTCCAATCATCTGTCTCGCTAGCCTCCTCTTATTTCCCCGCTTCCCTGAAGATCAAAATAATTTTATCTGCCACGAATTCAGTCAAAGCAAGCTCAACTTATCGCCACTTCGAATTTTACAAACGCTCAATAAATTTCGCCAAATCACCGTTGAACTACATGTTATGTATGAAATCGAGCACTTCAAATGGCCTTTTCAATCTTCCAATTAAATCCATCATGCATGAATAATACAATTTCGGGTCGATTCCAAATGAATTTTTTATCGAATTGAAATGTTTTATGCCATCAATATACAACCTAAAATGTCCACACGTACGAAGAATCAACACTGGCGTGGCATGATTAAGGTTTATATTATTGTTTTGCATTTTATTAAACAAATTGTTGGCTTATAAAACAGACATGAATCAGTTATCCATAAATCACCACGTTCCATACAATCACATCTCTGTCAGACATTTTATCGAACAGGTTGGAGCGTCTTGCATGTTGCCACATTTCCCATGCATATTCACAACAATGGTGGATGCAAGTATCTTTATGTAATTCTAGATTTAGGATTTGTGTGTGTAGTTGGCTCTCCAGACATTTCAAGCAAATTAGGCTCACCAGGAAAGTATTTCGAGCAATCTCGACAAGTATTTTGAGGAAACCCTTCGCCCCAGCCACACACTCGTCTCAAGACTCTCAACCAATCGGACCAACAAGCATGTCGCCCTAGTTGCCCCATTTTCCCCACCCAGCCGCTCGCCCTTCTCCAGACGATTTTTTGTTCGCTTGCCACATGATTTCTTTGTTCGCTAGGGGTTTGAGGTGCTCGGTTCGCTAGCAGAGGATTTTTGGGTTGTACTTAATGCATCAGTTTGAAATATGGTTATTAGAAGGGTATTTTCGTCAATACGATTTATACTTTATTATTTCATTAATTTAAAAAATTACAAATCTGTTTCAGTTAACATAAACTTAACTGGGAGGATAAATTTGATACACGTACATTTTAATAGGGATAAATTTGATATTAATTGTGTTTAGTAAGGATAAATATGATATTAACAATTTGGGAAGGATAAATATGTAATTTAAGAAGTTAGTAGGGATATAGACAAAATTTTCCCTTTATTAAAAAGAAAGTCATCAGCTTTGGTTATAAAAGCAAATATTAATGAATTAACATGTTCAAGTGAATTATCCTTCTTTGATATTTCTTTATGGCCAAATTTCATATTTACCCTTACAAAACCTCATAATTTCATGTACTGCAAAACGTGAAATATCATGAATATCCCTACAAAACTACTAAAATTTCATGGATGTCATTTTTATTAGATTTCGGTTAGCTATTCGTTAAGATTATAATTAATTTTTTGTTTTTCCGATTGTACTCCCTATGTAAATATGAAATAATATTTATGTTGGAAAAATCGAAAAATCACTAATTAGCGTAATCTTAAGAAATAGTAAATCGAAATCTAACAAAAAGGGCATATATGAAATTTTAGTAATTTTGTAGGAATATTCATGATATTTCACGTTTTACGTTGTGGGGTTTTGTAAGGATACATATGAAATTTTGCCTTTCTTTATTAACACCTCAACGATAACAGAGAAATATCGATTGTCTTTCGAGCCTGAAGAGGATGTTAACGCAGTGCTTCTTAGATGATAAACGATGGGCCATTCTAAACTTACATTCTACACGCAACAAATAAATAATTTAAATACTGATCAAGGAGAATTTAAATATTTCAAAATTCTAAACTTACATTGTAACATAGAAAATAAAAGTCAATACAAGAAACAAATAAATATTTTACTACTATTCATGATACGGACCAAAATTTGTATCCTACAGAACTACCAAAAAACAATAAATTTAAAATTGCGAATTGCTGAGAAAGGTGACCATGCATCTAGCATTCTGAAACATTTTATCGATTCTTTGCCAGACCAAACTCTGAACTTCTAGAAGCTTCTCGATTTTCTTCTGTAACACTGAATGCCTCCTCACCGTTTCCCCATGTATCTACATACCCAATAAACACATAAAAGATATTTACATATTTACCCTTCTAAAAATCCAAAATATCATTAGTTAACACGATACCTTGAGGAATAACTTGATGAGAGCTTGAATAAATTCGAAATTATTCCTGATGGAAAGCTCGTGAATGAAATAATCTAGTAACAACGAAATAGACACAAATTCTGGTTTCTCTTCTAAATTATTATCTTCTTCGTCTTCATCGTCTACTATTTGTAGCATTCGAAATTCCATGTCGAGACTCGAAGGCGATAATCCTTTCAAATAATCAGTAAATGCCGAAACTGCATAATCCATAAAATCAATTAAAAATAAATATTTTTAAATTTAAATAATTTAAAAGAAAATGATTACTTACAGTTCTTGGTCTCGGCGCATGAATGTACGAATTTGACGAAATGAGACGACAAGTCGATTTTCTTAGCATTATTATTATTATTCGTCTTTTCTAAATCATTATTTTTTCCATCTATTTCTTGAATGGCGTCGAATGTAATATCGCCAGTAAGTGAGGGAATTGAAGGTAAGAAAAATGGCGCCTTTTCTGGCTTCTTCGGTGGCTCAATTGGCTTATTACGAGCCTGTTAAATTTCAAAATATCAGAATTACCCTTATCATTAATCTAATTGCATTTAATGCTAGTACAGAAGTATAAAACTAACCTTGATAATATCAATATTTGCAAGACTTTGCCATTGGCTCCTCGGAAGCAAAGAAAGCGTGATTAGATTCGGTATTTGGCGATCAAGAAGTACAAAAGTAGATTCTTTTTTAGTTTCTTGCTTATTTTTCGCAAATTCATCATTATTATTATTATTATTATTATCATTATTATCTTCATCATTTGATTCCTCGATGGAAGAGACCTTCGGCATTTCAACATTTCTTATTTCCCCACCATTCGCATAATTACTAACATTCGTAGATCCTGAAAACATCGCTTGATTAACCCTACAAAAAAATAAAAAATAAAAACATCAATTTAATGATAAATATACAAAAAAACAAGATTTTCCCAAAATTATTAAAATTGAAGTACCAAAGATAAATGCCAGTTTGGTCCACGTGAGTAGTAGCCAACATATCCATAGACGGAGAAAGAGACAAACTAGTGATCGCCACGTCAGCGCGCATGGCGTCGATTTGTTTGGCCAAAATAACGTCCCAGATTCGCAAAGTACCGTCCATGCTAGAGGACAAAACCCACTTGCCATCCTCGCTAAAGGACAAATCGGTTATTCTGTCAGTGTGTCCTTCGAATTTCCTAACCATCACTGATGTGATGATGTCATATATACGGATTATCATGTCGTCAGATACCACCGCCAAAAGGCCTGAAAATTAAAAAATTAAAATAAATCAATCATTTATTAGAAAAATTAAAAACTCCATTTTTTATGTTTATAGAAAGATACCATTTGGGCGATGGAAAGCGATTTTAGTAACAGGACGGCCAACATCCAATTTTGATTTGAGTTCGAGAGATTTGAAACCCCAAACCTATAACAAATAAAATCATTTTCAAATTAAATGCAAAAAAATATTCAAGTATATATCTGAAATATCACAAGTACCCTTTCAAAAATCTAAAATATAATACTCGTTGTCCAAACTTACTAAATGTCCAAATTATTAACTTGCCGTTAGCGAACGAAGAACTCAAAACTTTTTAGAGTAATTATGATATTTATGATTTTTCATTTTTTTTTTCGAGATGGTAATTATGATATTTATATATGGAATGGTAAATATGATATTTTGGATAATTCATGAAAAGAAAAAGTGTATATACCTTAATGTCACCATGATAGCCAGCAGTTATTAACAAGCTGTTAATCGCATCAGACGCAAGTCCAACAACTTCTCCAGTATGAGCAGACTGGATCTCTCCAGTTTTATCAACAAAACTTCCTCTAGACCTTCCAGACTGGAGATTGAATTTTTCAACCCAGCCCCCCTCCGTTCCAATTATCGCAAAATTACCACATGCACTTATAACACAAGCCTATTATAAAAAAAAAATTAAGAAAAAATTATTTTATTAGGTATATTCATAAACAAATGAAAATTTAAAAGGAAATTACTTTGACTGGTGATTTGATGGTAGGAACGAGAATATGTTCTCCAAGTACGAAATTTTGGAGACGCCAAACATAAACACACGGTGTGTCCATGTGACACGTCACCACGTTGCACCAATCACGCGCCCTTATTTCCGCTACACAATATTCCATTAAAAATTGATTAAATAAACAAGGTGAATATTATATTAATTAGAAAGTACCGCAGTCGAATGCAATGACAGGCTTTAATTTTATCTCCTCTTCCTGATAAAATAAAAAATATATATATTAAATTAGAAACTCAAATTTAAAAAAAAATATGATATACCTTTACGCTGATCCTCTTGGCCCTTTTTGTGACGTGCCTTTGTGAAAGCTCTCTACTTTGGTTGTCCTATCAAATTCATTACATAATATTTTATTCAAATATTTTCATAATATTATTAATTAATTAATTATTACCTTGGCAATGGAGAAAAGATGAAAAGCACGATCCAGACCAGCTGATAAGATATGCCTCCCATTTCCATAAAACCTGGTAAAAAAAAATTTAAAAAAAAAAAATTAGAGAATCATGAATTAAATAGTTTAATGTATTAATTATGAATAAAATAGAATATTCTATTCTCACTGAATGCATAGAGGAGGAGCACTATGACCTCTCCGAAACCTAAGAAGCCGAGCTTCACCGTCACTATTGTCAAATATCCACATCTTCAAAAAATAAAAACATTAAATATTAATTTTGGGGGTTTAAATGAAAAGTTTACGTACCTTAATGGAATTATCGGCAGCAGAGCTCATGAGAACGGGTTCGTTAGCGAAAAAATGGAGAGAAATAATATTTGCATCGTGGGCCTCTTTAATTACAGATTGAACCCTTCTTTTCTCCAAATTCCATATGGTAATTACTCCCGACGAACCCCCCGACGCCAAAACCGGCTCGCCATCTATCAAAAACAACCCCCAAATTAATTTAACGTAATTTTCAAGGGGTAGTTATTTTGCAAAATACCTGTTCTGAAAGATAAGGAGGTGACTGCGCCGCGGATGGAATGCGAGAAGGAAATCAACTCCTCGTCAAAGCGCAAGTTGTGCAAGTGGATCGTACCGTCAGCACAACCGACCGCCACGACATCCAATGCTGGGGAGGCGACGATACAAGTTATCGACGAATCCCAGCCCTTGAATTCGTACAGCTTTTTCTTCGAGCTTATGTTCCATAATTGCATTCCCCCTTCTTGACTCCCAATTAGTACCTAATAATTCGACAAAATAATTAAGTAAATTAAGTAAATTAATAGTTTTTTTTTATGTACCTTGTTTAGATATGTATCGGGGTGGGCGATGCAAGTGGGCGTGAATTTGTTTTCTAGTTCTATCTGTCCGATTGGGTCAGTGTTTGTAGTTTCTCCTTTAAATTCCCAAATGAACACGTGTCCTTTAATATCCGTGCTTAATATACAGTCCCCGAAAAGGAGGAGCGAGTTGATTTTCGCTTTGTGTTTGCTCCATGTCGCTATCTATATATATATATAGATAATAATAAAATATAAGATATAAGATATAATGAAATTTGTAGAATATAGAAGGCTAACCTGTTGAGCTCGCTTAAAAACACCAATATCGGTTCCATATGCAGCAAAAGTATAATCTTTGTGTGATGCGAGGGCTCTAATCTTCTTAGGTAATTGAGGTCCTGTAATATTGAAATTGGAATATAAAAGATAAAATTATAAAGAAAAATGAAGAAAAGGCCGTACCAGCAAAAGCTAAGGTGAGTTTAGCACACTGCAATCAAAGAAAGAGGAGAAATGGAATCAATGGAAGAAGAAACAAACCAAATTCATCGAAAATGATATGCTGAAATTAAATTACATTATAAATTTGCCAGGCTTTGCCCACGCTGACTGTGACGAAGGTTTCGGTGCCGAGTCGCTGTATCGAGAAGGGCACTCCAGCTGTTATGTACCCTATTGCTCTGTACGGTTCGAAAATCCCCATTATCGATTTATTGTCCTCCTTTCTAGATTTTAGATTTCTATTTGGCCTTTCTGCAGTAAATAGTACAGAAACCAAAACCTCACTAAACCCACTTCGGTATGAGAGGCGACGAGAAGAGATGTCGCCGGAGAAAGATTTCCGCGGAGAGAGATGAAAGAGAGGTTCAGCGGATTGAGACTTGAGAGGGACAAGTCTGGGACTGGCAAAGCCGCAAGGGATTAGGGTTTAGGGTTTTCCCAGGCCAGGGTGAGAAGAATGGGCGGATCTGTGTTCCCGGATTTTCAATTTTGATTCATTAGGTTTTAGGCTTTAAGGAATTTGATTCCGTATTCTTGACAAAGTCCGACCTTCGTTTACTTCACAGAGGGGTTTTGTTTGTTCTTTTTTTCGAAAATTGGTACACGACATAACTGTAAAGAACCCCTGCGGTATTAAGAATTGCAAAAAGCCCCTTTGTTCTCCAAAAATTTTAAAATTGGTCTTCAAACAAATGCCTATTAATCGATTTCTTATTTTTCATTATTCAATATATTCAATAATATTTATTTACAAGGGTTGCTACGTAAAATTTACAAAAAAATACGAACTAGGAGAATTTAACTTAACGATTGTATATTGTAGACAAGTCACTATTCCACATGTAGATGTAATATATTTGATTGTATTTGTATTATGGATGAATTAAATTTGGATTCTGGAACATTGATTCAACATCATTTTCCATGTATTTATATTAAAAAAAAAATCAATCTCGAATACACATGATTAACATTCAAAATCAAAGGATATCCAATTGAAAACGCATCGAAAACATTTCAAATCATTCAGAGAAAAAAGAATGAGAGTCAGAGTTGATGGATCGTGAGAAAAAGGAAATGCATTGGTTTAATCAGAGTTAAACGGCTCGGTTCAAATCGGAATTAAACAAGTCAAAATAATTACTATCAATTCAATAAAAATCGTTTATGATCATAAGCCGCCTCACGGAATGTAACATATTATGTTATGCTATTTTTTTTAAAAAAATGATTCAATATGATATTCAATTTTATGAATTAGTTAATATAATTAATATTAATTTCATTTTAGTAGATCTTTTATATCATGTATATAAGTTTGGATCCAAGTCATAGAGTATTGAACTTCTAAATTAAACGTTGACAAAAAAAAAAAAAAATTGGAAATATACACGTGAGATGGGGGAAAAAAAATTGGAAACAAATCACGAAACATTTATTATTAAAAATTAGGGACAAAATAACGGTAACCATTGTCTTTTTAAAACATGTTCTCAACATCCATAAACTTCTCTTAAAATATCAACACTATTTCTCTAATCCAGCCGAACAAAATAAGAATGTGATCTAAAACAATGTAGTTAGTTCAAAAGGAATTTTTTTTGTATGGTTCCAAAATATGAAGAATTTTTGGTTTTGTAATTTAGAAGATGCGAAGGTGTATCATTTATGTCGAATTTATTATTATTATTGTTGTTGTTGTTGTGTAATTTTTTATTATTTTAATTAAACAAATACCAAATTATATAATAAGAGTATTTTCGTCATTAGTATCATTTATTCTCTTTCAATCAACATTCTTATTCCATTTATTTTGCCGAAAATCGTTGAAATAAAATAAATTAACTGATTATTTTTTATTTTGATATTTCTCTTATTTCTTTGCTTCCCGAATGGGCCTTGAGTGTTTAGAGTACTCTTCTAACAAAATAAATGTATACTAGTCATTTGCATTGGTTGTAGGGATGTCAATGGTGTGGATATTGCCCGAACCGACCCGAACCGTATCCGAAAAAATATCCGAATCCGAGTGGATCCGGATATGGATCTGGTTGCTAATTTTAAGATCCGGAACCGGATTCGATATTCGGTTTTGGTGCGGGAACCGGATCCGTGTTCCGGATCCGGATATTTTTAGGATCCGGATACTCGAAATTAGATTCGAGTATCCGAAATCGGATCCGGATACTCATATTATATATTATTTTTATGTGTTATATTTGATATTAGTTAAAAAATCATATACAAATTAATGATTTGTAAATGATTTAACTCACAATCGTAAAATTATGTTTAAATATAATCATATTTATCGTTCATGTCACAAATTATATATATTTATAGCTAAAAAGTAAGTTACGTTATGATAACATAATATCCGTTTTAATATCCGAAACAGAACCATATCCGTATCCGTATCCGACAATATCCGAACCGTATCCGTATCCGTTTATTATCCGAACCGTATCCGGATCCGACAATATGGATATGGATCTGGTATGACCACTATCCGAACCGGATCCGAACCGTTGACACCCCTAATTGGTTGTCGGTGTCATTCAGTTTAGATTTTTATTTTTCTCAATTTTTCTTCTCTCGACTAAATTGTTATTTTCATGATTTAAAAATAATCAATATGATTTATTTATTTATTTCCTTGAAAAAACTTTCATCAGTACTAACAAATTCACAAATAACATATTTATTCCTCTTAAATTATTATAAATAAATTTATCTCTACTAAACACAATTAGTATTAGTATCATATTTATCTTTACTAAAACTTAGGTAACATCAAATGTATCCTCACCATTAGAATAAACAAAAAATTGGATCTAACATTAATTAAATTATGAAATTTCAATTTTTTTAACCAAAATACCATTTATTAAACTTACATAACATCATATTTGTGGACCAAAATTTAGTTCGAGACGACTCGATTTTTTATTTTTTATCGCTCCCGACATATTAATTTCGAATCGATAACAATGAACGGGTCAAATTATCAAATTATTTCTGATCTGATACCATTGTTTTTTTTATTTCGTCCAATGTCATATTTACTAATCTTATTGGTTGACGGTTTTCATAGATGTGAAGTTGCATGGCAAATAAAAAAAGTAATAATATTTTGAAATTGTACCGATGTTATATTAGTTATGTTCATATGAAACTATGTACTTATATCTACTCAAAAAGTTAAGTCACGCTATTGTGCAAGGTCATGATAAATTCATGAATGTAGTATCGAAATCATGCATGAAAATAGACATGCAAAGTTTGTGAAGACATTGCCTTCCTATATAAATATGATAACTTATATTTAGTTAACCTACAAATGACAGTAAAAATATATTTAGGAGTATTCATACTTGCGAAATTGCACATTATACAAGGATATCCATGAAATTATGATGATATGTAGGAGCACAAATCAACATAAATTTTGTATTTGTATTATCTTAATATTATTCATAATAACATATCGACATTTTACATTTACGACAATACATTATTTACAAATGAAAGCACAAATACGAGACATTTATGTATATTCACAATTTAATATTTACGTGATATTAATTTTATGAGTGATGATACTCCGTACCCTTAATATTATAATTTCGAATATTGTTTTATTTTTTATTGTCGAAAAATTTACAAAATAAAAAATAAAAAATAACAATCATAAGAGAATTAACTGCTTGTAAGTTGTAACACCTTACTGTTAAAATATTATTAATACTAAATATCCAAAATGAGAACAAATTATAAAATATTAGCAAAACTCAGAAATAATAACTAAATATAATTATTATGGGCTATAGATCAGAGCAATAAATATCACGAAAAATATTCAAGTATTTTTGCTCCTGTGGCTTAATGTTAAAACAGAAAAGAAAAAAGTATTACGAATTAAATCGATCCAAATAGCGCAAATAAATAAAAACTGGACTTACAAGGTTCGTTTAATATTAGGCTCAGATGAGGAGTTTTGCAGGATTCATCAAGTTTTCAGTTCCTTCTTAAGAAAAAAATTATGTTACAAATTAATTCGATGTAATTCATTTGTTTAAATATTTCACGCAACTCTAAATGGAGTTCCTCAAAAAAAAAAAAATGTTAGGTGACACGACATTCTGAAAATTAGTTGTAAAACAATAACAATAAATATCTATAAAATAATAATAATAAAAAAATCCAATGACTCAAAGTTTGTCACATTTTATTTTATTGAACGATTAAAATAATAATGATGACTTCGCACAATTAAATTTTTCACAAATGAATGAATAGCAAAAGGTTCTGAGCAAAATTTCGGCCAAAATGACGAACAAATATTATAAATCAAGAAAATAAGTAATTGTATGTACTCGTTACATATATTTCGAGCAATTTAGTATCTTGGTACATCTCTTTAGGGAAAATTTAGAAACACATATAATTCATTTAAAAAACCAAACTTAAAAGTAAATTAGGCAAAATATGGAGACATGAAAAAAAAGGAGTAAAATGTACCCACAAGTTTTAAACATGAAATTAAACCATTACATGTACTGAATTAAATTAAACCAAACCAAATAAAATAAAATCCAAATTAAAGCTTATCAGTTAAACCTGTGACAAACAAGCCAACTTTGTCCGCATCCAACAAAATCCAAGAAGATTCGCTCAATTCTTGAAAAAACTCGGTCCCAATTTCTTGCGCGACCAATTTAAAAGCCAAACCAAATGGATTTCCCTGTACCGCTCCTAATCTCGGTTTATTACAAACCCCCACAATCAAAACCCTATTCGTCTCCTTAATCGTACACGCACTAACCAAAGGCTTCGCTTCGGCTCCTCTCTCCTTCAACGCATCCATCAAGAAGAAGCAAAATTTCGTCAGAGCGAGAGGATACCCGAGTTTGACCGAGTCGACTGGATCCTCCAGTTTGACCCATCTGAATTTACTCCGTTTTTTAATAAATCCCTTTTTGGTAATTGCGGAGCTTCCTTGTCTCAAAATCGCTTTTTGAATTTCGATTGCGTTTCGCATCCCTTCTCTTAACTCGTCCAAATTATTCAAAGATAATGCCGAATAAGCGTCCATGAATTTGGATTGTTTTGTCGACTCCAACAAAGCGGTTACTCCGTGGACCACGTCGCTAGCGGATATTTTATTGTTATGATATCCGTTAACCCGGAAAAAACTCCGGTAAAAGAAATCCGTTAACCCGTATTCGGGTAAAAACTGCTTGAATTGATCCATCATTTCTTTTTTCACCTCCATGCGCATGTACTGAAATTTCTTCTTGCATTCGATTAATGGAAATCCCATTCGAGCGATTAAAAGCATGAGTTTTTTCAACCCATTTTCACTCCAAGTTCGTAATTTTGTTGCCGAATAAGAGGAATTTAACATTGACTCGAATAAACTCCATTCGCGTAATAGCATTAGTCTCGGTTCGTCTTCGTATGAAATTTTCGAATTTTCAGGTGCTTGGATTTTGGTACCGTCATTTAGGGTTACGCAAGAGGTGGTTTCTAGGTTACCGGTACTGTTAATGTGTTGTTCCAGTTCCATTACTCCTGACTGGTACCGCTCGTTGGTAAGCCTTTCGTGCACGAATTGGTCGGTGAGAGAAACACAAGCGAGCCAAAGGAGTTCGTTTGTGTTCTTTCGCAAAGAATGGGCCAATTCGAACATTAGAAAACCAGAGGGTTTACCGTGAAAAGAGCCCAATTTGTAGTACTCGGATTTTAATTTACTGTAAAGCTTTACTGGGTCGGATTCAGTTTCTTCTGAAACCCGCCTCCGTTTTCTTGCCTCTTCTTCTTCTTCTTCATCTGAATCACTTTCTCTATCAGAATTCAAATCGTCCAATTCATCATCAGAATTCAAATCGGAGGCATTTGCTAATGTAGATACATCAAAATCGTAAGCTAAATCAGCCTGGGTTTCATCTTCGTTGGTGTAGAGAATTACCACTTGGTTGTTTTGCTCGTTTAAGTTGTGTAAATGGATTGGGCGATGACTGTCTATTACAAAAACTCGGGTTTCAGTTCCGAGATTTAGGATTCGTTTTAGATCTCGGTGGCAGCCCCAATTGATTAGGAGTATACACAGGGTTTGATTAGTCGAAGATCCAATTTGTGAATTGATTTCATTGAAGGATTTAAGAGGATGAACGGAGTATCGAATGGAATCAGATGAGAGAACACGAGTTACGATTTCTAGTGCACACAGAGAATCGACATCTGAGGATGAAGGGAATATTAGAAGAGGTGAATTCGAGGAGGCCAAGGCTGATGTGCGCAATTTGGTGTAAAATGAATTGACACACAGTTCTCTCACCATAATTGGATTATTGCGTGAAGAAATGGAGTAATTTAAGTAAAGATCTGAGATTTTTGAGGAAACAGTAAATTTACATACAAAACCTGTTCTACCATCGGTCGAGAAGAACAAAGAGGGGCAGCGTGAACGGAGCTCAACCAGTGGCGAAGAGGGGCGGAGTACAGATCCAGCGACGAGCAGAGAAGAAGAGATTCACGATTTGCAACTTGCAAGTGGGGCGGCTGTGCTGAGTATTCAGATTTGTTTTTTGAAATAGTTCGAAATTTGGAGAAATTTTATGAAATCGCGCGAAAACAATTGAAAATTTGGCGGCGAGCTGGAAGGCATTTTTACACGTGAGTAATTTAGACAATATATTATTCCCTGGACATGGTTTAGGAGCACATATTAATAAAAGATCAGCAAAAGTATATTAAGTGCAGAGATCGCCATAAGTATATGACGTGCTGTGAATTTGTGAACATGGTCCAGCGGACGAACGCTAGAAATAAAGAAAAAATGTTATATTTAAGTCCGAGTGGCGCAAGTAAACATCCGGCTCTGCTGAGGATTTTTTAAGGGCCTGTTTGGCAAGTGGAATTTGATTATAAGATGGAGGGAAAAAAAATTTCTGGAATTAGTAATTCCACAGTTTGTTTGGATGACTAAATAATAAAATTCTGAAAAGTATAATTCTTTGTTTGGTTCGACATTCTGGAATTAGAATTTTTTGTTTGGAGTATTGAATATTTTGGAATTATGGTAATTATGAATATGAAATTATGGTGAATTTTTGGTGAAGGGCATTATAATAAATTATGTGAACATTTACAATATTTTGTTTCAAACTAAAATCATAAAATTCATAATATTATAAGTAAATTCACAAAACACAATTTTTAACATAAACAACATAATAATGTTCGCACAAACCAATACAACATCAAAAGTAAATAATGTGAACATTTACCCTCCAAAATAATCAAAATTAGAATCATTACAAGACAATCAATACACAATCTTGATATAACTATATTATACTCAATATTCTGTTATACTCAAAACTCATTTTATACTCAAAACTTTGATACTGTACGAATATAGGCTCAATACTCAAAACTCACCATTATATTCTTATAATCCAAAGACATTCAATACAATGCACAATCAGGATATAACTATATTATAGAAGCTCAAATTGAACTCATGGCCATAATCGATACCGTACCTAATAGAGGCTCAAATTGAACTCATACCTAATAAAGGATCAATTATACCACTAAATATTCAACTCAATATGGCACAATTAGTACTGTACAGTCAATATAATTGATACTGTACGAAGATGAGCCATAAAATCTGAACTAACTCTAAAAATTCAACAAATTTGAACAAATTTCCATACGAAGATAAATACCCAAAAAATGTTATGCTTTACCTCGTTTGAAGAAAGAACTGAGAGTAAAGAGAACTCGAGATTGCAGAAATTAGTTTGACAATGAGCACAAATCACTTTAACAATGATAAGCTATGCCATTAATGGAGTTGGAGAGCAAAAAAATGGAGCTAGAGAGAAATAAAGAGTTCCGAAAATTGAGTGAGAGAGAGAATAGGAGAAAGATACATGGAAATAGATGCTAAGTGGGAAAGTTTTGGCGCCTCAATATTTTGCGGCAAATTGTCGCTCTAGGTTTTTGGAGAGTTATCTTTTGCTGGCTTTCAATGAAAGAAAAATATCCTGCAAACTTTGATTCCAATTCCAAGTAGTAACCAAACAAAGAATGACGTTTTCCTGGAAATTATTTCCCAATTCCAGTCTTAATTCCAGTCAGCCAAACAGGCCCTAAAGGAATAACCGAATAATCAGATTTTCAATTTTTTTTAAATGGTTTTGGTTAAAAATTATATATCTTCATAGTAAATATATTAAAGGTTAAATTACTGATGATAGATCATGTTACGTGGTAAATCGAGATAATTCGGGGATACATCACATTGATTATGCAGTAAATTTGGATTATTTATATATTTAAATTGTTTTTATTGGTAATATTTTTAATTTTCTTTAATTTTTGTTAATTTTTTTTAATTTTGTAAATTTCGACAAATTCTAATACATAATTTTCGGAGATTGTACGTAGATCTACAGAATTATTTCACCGAATGTTTTTGTTATGTGGATAAAGACTTTTTGCATAAACAACACAGACTAATTATATGTATATTATATATTTGTGTCTTCGGTGCCTCTTCGATGTTTTGTTTGTGTGGATAAAACTTTTAGTATAATTTCCTACCATTTATTTGAAATTATTAAAAGTTTTGTGTTGTCTTATTCATTTTTACCAAAAATATATTATTTTTGTAGTATTGTTTTTTTCATCAATCCTTTTAAAATTTATATTTTCTATTTTTTATATTTTGTGAAATAAAAAATATGTAAGTTTATATTGAAATTGAAGTGATGGTAAACCAACTACTCTATATGATAAATCAAAATCATCGTTTACCACCCAATCTCTCTATATAGGAATTTCAAATCTGATCTATCATCTCATTAATCCTCTTGGGGTATTATAAAGTGATGCGTATCATCACTCATAAAATTATTATCATATAAATATTTTTAAAAGTAATATACATAAATGTATCATATTTGTGAAGAATAATTAATAGTAGATGCATTTTTTTGCGTGCTCTACACAATGTGAAATTTCATGAGTACTCATATAATTAAATCCCTTCAAACATTATGAATATTTTTTAAAATAACCGTTAAAGATATGTTAACCTTTTTTTTAAAATATAGTAATATTGATAGTTATCTCAAAGGGTATGCGGGTGATCAATATGAAATCATGAGTTGTATTTATTATTTCTGAGGTTTTTGTTTGGTTATTTTATTTACTTAATAACATATAAATATCTAAATTAGTTTTCAACCCACTAATTATTATTATTATTTTGAAGGTGGAAATTATTATTATTATCATATTTATAGGGGATCAGTGTTTGTGTGTGTCTTCACAAACTTTGCATGTCTTCTTTCATGCATGATTTCAATATTATCTTTTGCACAATAGTCGTGACTTAACTTTTTAGTAGATAATAAATACATAGGTAATTTTCATATGAACACAACCAGTAACATAATACATTGTACAATCTCAAAACATTATAATTTTCCTCTTATTTGCCCAACAACCTAAAAATAAGATATTGGATGAAATCAAGAAAATAATGGGAGCCCTAATGCATTGATCACTCCCTCCGCGATATTTTTCGAAATAAAAATATTAAACCGAGTTGCCTCGCTCATACATTGGTCCTTTGAAATTAACGTAATTTTTCATTAAATGCATTGATTTGAAGCATCACATTTTTTTTAATTGATTTTTTATGAGTTAAATTTCTTTTTTTTGTAGGTTGTCTCTATAAATGAATGGAAAAAATGAGAGGGCATATCATTGTGGTGATCAATGTCTTTCTTGGTGATAGTTTTGGAATTGTACCGATGTTATTAGTTGTGTTCTTTTTATGAAAACGCATTTCTTATCTACCAAAAGTTAAGTCACAATTATTATGCAAGGATCATATTAATCTCGTGAATATATCATTGAAATAATGCATGAAAAAAGACATGCAAATTTTGTGAAGACGATTCACACAAACATTGCTCCTTAAAAATGGTCGATTTTCTCCTCCAAAAAATAATATGATAATTTATATTTAATTGTTCGAAAATTAATTTAGATTTTTGTTTGTTATTTTAAGTAAACAAAACTAACCATTGCATTTACAATGAAGTTGACTAATAAATACAACTTATGATTTCATATTGATTAATTAGTTACTATATTTATATAAAAGAAAAAGAAAACCGAGATTTTAAAAAGAAAAGTTTAAATTGTCAAAAAATTATTCATCTATTGTTTACCTTCGATCATATTTATCCAGATTTAACTTATCCGTGAATTTTAAATAGGAATATTTATAAAATGAAACAGAAAACATTAGTTTTTAATAAAGGCCAAACAAAAAATGCATAGAAAGTTATTTATGTTTAGAAACAAGACCTCCAAAAAACAGGAAATTTTCAAAGCTAGCATAAAGAGAATAAAATTAAGATTATGAAATAAAAATTTGTGTCGGAGAATTTTTTTTTTTTTTTTTTTTTTTGAAGAAATTTTTTAGGACCTACAAAACTTCAGATCGATCTCAGATCATTCTAAGGTTCGGCGAGAGAATTTCGGATTCTGAACAAGGGATGCCTATATCAAGATCGGATCCTTTAAATTATCGTTCCAAAAAAATCATAAACAATTGGAGGGGTAGCATAGTCATTTATTTGAACAATACGGTATGAACACACTACAATTAAATTTCAAAAAGAAATTGTTTTCATCACATTGTTATTTTTTCAAGCAATTCCAATTAGAGTTAAAAAAAAAAATGTTATTATTTGAAATTAAATATGGTATGAAGTATCAACACTATAAAATGTCAATTTTGAACTTTTTTTTGTGCATGTCATCTTCCCATCCCCGGTAAGATGTCATTTTTTTAAATTTTATAACTGGAAATCGAATTTGTATAAATAATTGCATTCATATAAATAATAAATGAGTTATTCCTGCGTACACCTAAAATTTTGCCAACTTTTTCGATGGATGTAATCCTCGACAATGTCGACATACATTGAAGAAGAAAAATAATGACCGGTTAAAAGTTGCTTCTCTCATTATTGTGTTTATGTTTTCTAATGAAGATGAAAAATACTTTTTCGATTTTTCGTACTTTTTCGAGCCGAGCCGAGCCAGCTCGAGCCAACTTCGAGTCGAGCTCGAGCTGAGTGTTGATCGGCTCGCGAGCCAGCTCGGTTCGAACAATTTTGCACATATACCCTTCAAAAATAATTTAATTACCATGTGATTCTAAGTTTGTAACAGCACAAGCCCAAGCCCAAGCCCAGCCCAAATTTTTACACAACTCAACTTCCTTCCTCTCGTGACCTTGTCGCGACCCCCTCCTGCCCGCCCAAAGTTCCAACCCTATCTCCCTCCCGAGTCCCTCGAGCCGCCGCGATTCCCTCCCGCCCGCCCTAACCCTAGCAGCAGCAGCAGTGCTTGTCGCGAATCGAATTATATTAGGTTGGTGATATATCACTAACATGTATCTTAATTATTTTTGTATATATTTAATTATGTTTATTTGTTATTGGCTTTTAACTTTCATGACAAGGATAGTTATGTAATTATTATTAAATCTAAGGGTGGGATTTGTAAATAGTTATTGGGAGGAGTGGGTAGTTAAAAGGAGGGTGGAGGAGAGAGATTAAGCATTAAGTATTGTAAAGCACTTTTTCTTTCAATTAGTATTTTATTAGTATCTTTTAGCTCTTTCCATTTCTTCTTTTATTTAGCCATTTTTGTGTGATTTTGAGTTTTTGCGAGTGTGTTTCTTGCGGGTTTTATCGAGGAACGCGACAATTGGTATCAGAGCGAGCGATCTAAGAGGCGCGAAGAAATTCTTGTGGATCTTGGACGAATAGTATGATGAATTCGTTCGGAGATGAAATTGAGAGACGATTCGAAGGATCTTTCGACCGGATCATCCGTAGGAGCCGGGAGAGAGAAATTTTTGATGAAATGAAGCAAGAACTTAGAGAAATTATGCGTGAAAGTTGGGCGGTTTTTAGTGTTGCGACGGAAAGGCGAGGCGGATCGGACACGAGGTCGCCGGTCGTCGGTTCGGGCGGGGCCGCGACGGAGGGGATCGGATCGCCGGTCGTCGGATCGGACGCGAGGTCGCCGGTCGTCGGTTCGGGCGGGGTCACGACGGATGGGCGAGCGCGGATCGGGTCGCCGGTCTTCGAATCGGGCGGATTAGAGGTAGACAGGTTGAAGGCAGCAGGGTGGCTGCAGGAGGGCCGCACGGGGGCAGCAGGATGGCCGCAGGAGGGCTGCAGGGGGGCAGCAGGGTGGCCGCAGGGGGGCAGCGGGGCAGCAACAATTCGGAATGTGCGGGGATGCGACATGTTTGCAGGTTTTGCACGGAACGACGTTCCGGGCGACGCGACGGGTTTCGACGGGTCCGGATCCGTACCGGACGGTACGGCTCGCGTCATGTGGGATCCTGGCACCCAAATCGGCGACCGGTACGACGACCGGTACAGAAACGACGAGTACGGCGACCGGTACGACGATCGGTACGGAGACGTCAAGTACGGCGACCGGTACGGAAACGACGAGTACGGCGACCGGTACGGCGATCGATACTACGACCGGTACGGAGACGTCAAGTACGGCGACCGGTACGACGACCGGTACGGAAACGACGAGTACGGCGACCGGTACGGCGATCGGTACTACGACCGGTACGACGATCGGTACGACGACCGGTACGACGATCGGTACGATGACGACCGGTACTACGACGACGGGTGCGGATCTGTGGCACGGTACGACGACCGGTACGGGCACGACGAGTATGGATCGGTGGCAAGGTACGGCGATCGGAACGGCGTTTCTGGCGATGCGACGGGTTTCGGCCAACGCGGTGACATAATTTGCGGTTCGCCGAGGCGAGCGACCGAGCGGCGATCCGACGGCTTCGATCAACAAGGCGGAGGCCGAACGCGTGATGTTGACGACGATGATTCGCGCCGAAATCAACACGGTGGCCGAGAAATCGAAATCGACACGGTTAGTCGCGGGGAGGTCTTAGGCGGCGGACGGGTTTGTGCGGGGCGGATCCGTGCCTATCGGATCGGGCGCGATCGGGGTTGGAGCGGGTGTACCCGGTGTTAGCGGATCGGGTTTCGCGGGTGCGGATATGGGTCAAGTCGCGACGAACACGGCGACCGTTAGACACGGGATTGGCGGATCGGGTTTTGTAGGTACGGATGCGTATGGAGGGACCGAGACGTTTGGTGGGAACGACGGGTACCGAGTGCCGGGCGTGGGAGGCGGTTTCGTCGAAACGAGCGAGAATCACGAGACGGTGGACCAAGCGGTAGAAAAACTATTCGAGGTCGAACCGGGCACGCCGAATACACCGATCACCTCTTTCGGCACGAGGGTTAAAAATGAATTTGCGCAAATAATCGAAGGATTCGAGACGATAAGTTTAAAATCGGTGATTTATGGGTTGAGAGACTTTCGAGAGGAATCTATTCGCGCACTTGGCGACTCGTCAGAGATTTTAGAAAGACTCGTTTGGGGATTGATGGATTGGATAAAACGGGATTTCAAAAGACGGGTTCAACGACGGATCGAGGAGGGTGCGAAGACCGTTAAGAACAAAGTGGGTTGGATAAAACGGAAATTCAAAGGACGGGTTCAACGACGGATCGAGGAGGGTGCGAAGACCGTTAAGAATAAGGTGTTGGCGAATGAATTCGCGGGTATAGGAGACGGAGAATCGCGCGTACGCTAATCAAATTTCTTGAGGACAAGAAATCATTTAAGGGGGAGTGATTGTCGCGAATCGAATTATATTAGGTTGGTGATATATAAATTAATTAATTAATTTATATATCACTAACATGTATCTTAATTATTTTTGTATATATTTAATTATGTTTATTTGTTATTGGCTTTTAACTTTCATGACAAGGGTAGTTATGTAATTATTATTAAACCTAAGGGTGGGATTTGTAAATAGTTATTGGGAGGAGTGGGTAGTTAAAAGGAGGGTGGAGGAGAGAGATTAATCATTAAGTATTGTAAACCACTTTCTCTTTCAATTAGTATTTTATTAGTATCTTTTAGCTCTTTTCATTTCTTCTTTTATTTAGCCATTTTTGTGTGATTTTGAGTTTTTGCGAGTGTGTTTCTTGCGGGTTTTATCGAGGAACGCGACAGTGCTCGAGCCAGCTCTTCCTTCCTCTTGCTCGAGCCGCGACTCCCTCCCGCCCGCGCCTCCTGCTCTTCCTTCCTTCCTGCTCTTCCCTCCGCCCACGCCTCCTGTTCTAACAAAATCGAGGTATAGTATAGTTACTTGAACTTCTAATTTCTGATACATCATACAATTGCAATCTGGTTTCAATTTGTTTCAATTTTACTGTAAAAATTGTAATCTGGATCAGAATGTATAGTTACTGTTTTTTTACTGTAAAAATTGCAATCTGGTTTCAATTTGTTTTAATTTCTGGTTGCAATCTGGTTTCAATTTTTACTCTAAACTCTGAAACAATATTAATTGCAATTTGGAGTTTGCGAATCTGGTCACTGTTGCTGACTGGACAGAAATAATATTTTTTTTTTCAGTTTGCTTCGAAGGTGGAGGAAAATCTTGAAATTCCCATGCAAGACCTACGTATTAATTAAAAAGTAATTGTTCGGTACGTGAAATATTTAAAATCAAATTCATTTACATACAATTAGGGTTTTGATCATATTATTTCATTTTGTAGATTGAAATTCGACAACGAGGTCATTGCTTTCTTTTGTTCGAAAAGACCAATATGTCAATTTAGGGTTTTGTTTTATTATTTTAATGTTGAATTATGTATAATTTAGAATGTTTGTTTATTTGCTTGAAGTATGAATTATGTTTGTTTGTTGGAATATGTTAGTTTATTTGAGACTTGAACTAGGTTTGCTTATTTGGTAGTATGGGTTTTTATTTTTATTTTTATGTTTGTGTTTTTTTTTGTGATTTTTATGAATTTTTGTGATTTTATGAATTTTTTTAATTTCTGTGATTTTTTTTGTCAACATAATTTTCGAGCCGGATCGAGCCGAGCCGAGCTAGCTTGAGATTTTTTCGAGCCGATCTCGAGCTGGACATTTGAGCTCGAACCCCTCCTACGAGTCGAGCCGAGCTGGCTCGAACGAGCCTCGAGCCGAGCTCGAGCTGCCCTGTGTTCGGCTCGGCTCGGTAAATTGCCAGCCTTACTCGACATACATTGAAGACGAAAAATAATGACCGGTTAAAAGTTGCTTCTCTCATTATTGTGTTTATGTTTTCTAATGAAGATGAAAAATAAAAATTTTGTTTTTTTCTGAAATAATTCTTTTTGTTTCTAAAACAGGAAATCAAGTGCCATGTTAATAATTTATAATATATTAGTTTGGTAGATAAAATATTTATAGTCGCACTGAAAATGATATAATAATGCCCAAAATAATTTATTTTGCAATGGAAACAAAATTTTGACAAAAATATATCACTCACACCCAAAATAGTATGATATATTAATAAGAAATAATTCTACCACGAGCATTACAAATGGTAATATAGTACTCATTATACAAATGAAAGATTACCTTAACACTAGATGTATCATATGTAAGAATTAAAAAATGACTTTATTATAATCACGCATAAATAATACATTCCTATTATCAATGACAAACTCCAAAATTATTGTAGTAATTTTCAGAATGGTATATAAGCATTGGAAACAATATTTGTGGCATAAAATGATTCATTTGCAAAGAAAATAATATATTTACGTAATGACATATTACGATCAATTTCTTTAAAAAAAAAAGACATATTACGATCAAAAATATTATGTTGGCAATAAAATATTATATTAAAACAATGAAAACAATATACAAGTATTACAAATTTGATATACCAACACTAAATATGATATATGAGCATTGGAAACTATATTTGAACGTATATTAGTTAAGTATACAATGTGTTCACACGGAAAATGGTATATTAGAATTGAAAACAAAATATTCTCACTAAATTTTTTATATTAACAGTAAAGATGGTACATGATTTTTCGTAATAAAAAATATAAATTTATCAAATTGAATCATATTAATATTAGCAATTAAAAATGATAATACATTAAAGTTGGTATAATGACACAAAAATTAGCATGTTGTTCGGGTTATAGACCTATCGAGTTTTACGTTTTTCGAGTTATATATTGTTTAGATTGTGGTATAATGACACTAAATATGATATATGGTCATTGATTTTATCAAATCGAATCATATTTTGTCAGCTCTGAACAACATGT
This sequence comes from Luzula sylvatica, assembly GCA_946800325.1. NCBI lineage: Eukaryota > Viridiplantae > Streptophyta > Magnoliopsida > Poales > Juncaceae > Luzula > Luzula sylvatica. The sequence continues at coordinate 2,327,497 of OX326957.1, read as the reverse complement.
TAATGTTGAAAATGATATATTATTTAAAAAAACACATATATCTGCTCTTAAAGGCATATTGTTGCATCACATAACTCCTGCGTAACTATTTTGACGGAGCCCGATAAAAAAAAGTGAATATCAAAAATAATAAATTGGTATGAAAATGCTATATTAATATCAAAACTTTTATTGACTCACAATGGCACATGAGCATCAAAATAATGTTTTGAAATTAATTAACAACGAAAACAATAGGCGGTAAAAAAAACAATATATTTACCGCAAACAAATATATCAGTGCCGAAACAATGTATTTGTTATAACAATTAATATGTTAAATTGAAATAGTGCATCGACACAAAATATATATATCAACACACAAAAATTGACATATGAATATTGAAAATAACAAGTTGGTTATAAAAAATGAACATTTTGATCACAAACGGGCGTAGGTTGAAAAATAATATGTTAATACTGCATACAATATATCAATATTAAAAATTAAAAATTGATAATAGTATTTAATACTGAACGTTGGTAATATGTTAATACTCATATCTAATATTCTTTTGAGTTATTCAATTCCGTTGATAGTATGTCTAATTAAGATTATATCTCATTTTGATTTTGTGATAATACAAAATGTAGTTAGTATTATATTTGAATGTGAGTTTTTATTTTATTGGCTAACATAATTTATGTCATAACTAGATTGTCTCGTGTTTGAATTCAGAATGAAGTGGTGATATAACCATATAAACCGATTATAAAATTAACACAAATAAATGAGTTTGTGTTTTTTTTGAGGTACATAACTTTAATACAACTCGTGGTTGACTTATGTGATTATATGATTATGTGATTATAAAATTAACACAAATAAATAATGAATTGCTTTGAATATATTTCTTCTATTATACATGGTATTATATTATACATGGGAACAGGTATTAATTGGACATATATGTTTTTCAACATTCAAAGATCAATAACAACTATATATTCTTAATTCTTGATATAATTTTATTTTTATAACTATTTAATAAAAGCTTTTTTATTTTTTCTAGTCTATACTTAAACGCATTCACGGTCAATGATCGACATAATGAGTTATGACTAAATCATCTAGGGAATGATCGATTATATAATTTTTTTGCACAAAATTACATGCGAGACAACTCGATTTTTATTTCTTGTATGCCAAAAATTTCGTTCGATCGTCGACATGTCAATGTTTTAGTTCTCATACAAATAAGTAGTTGAATTATCAGATTATTTTGATCAAATACAAGTATTTTTCTTGATTTTATTCAATATCATATTTGATATTCTTGTTGGTTGACGATTTGGCTCATAGATGTGAAGTTGCATGACAAATAAAAAGCAAAATTATAACGTTTTCAAATTGTACCGGCATTAGTAGTTGTGTTCATGTGAAAGTACGTACTTATAGTTAGTTATATCTGTTCAAAAGTTAAGTCATGTTATTGTGCGAGTTCATGTTAAACTCGTGAACGTAATATTTAAATTATACATGAAAAAAGACATGCAAACGTTGTGAAGACATTGCTCAAAATAAATTAAAGAAGTTAACATGTGTTTAATTATTTTTAATTTTGGAGTATTCGCAACATTTGAAGGATTTTATAAGCTTACTCTTGAAAATTCACAGTGTGCATGGTACACATGAAATGTAATTATGATGATTTGTAGAAGCACAAATCATCATAATTTCATAATATCCTCTCAACAAAATTGGGTCGCGTTGTAGGATACATATATGACAATACATTATTAAAAAGAACAAATAAGAGACATTTATGTACATTAACATTTTTATATTTTTATGATAACAATTATATTAGCAATGATGATATTCATCTCCTCTCTATAATGTCATAAGAGAATTGACGTGTTAAACACATACTAATGAAATAATCGGCGTACCCATTAATGAAGTGCTAGAGTGATTTGAAATTCATATGTATTGGGTGGTAAACTTGATTTGGATTTACCAGGCCTGGTTTTTGGTTCACCACCGCTTCGATTCATCAATATAAACATGCATTTTTTTTATTTTACAAAATATTAAAAAAAGAAGGAAGTTAATTAATTTATTTATTAAAAAAGATGATGAAAAAATCAATACTGCAAAAATACAATGTTTTTTGGGAAAAAATTTAATGCATAATTTTATTTAATAAGTTCGAATAAATCTAATAAAATTGAAAAATATAGGTTGTCGAAAATTTTACAAAACAAAAATTAAAAATAACAAATATAAAAATAATAAACAAAAATAAAAACAATTTCACAAAAAAATTGTAAAATGAAAATAAATTGTTTTTTAGAAATATAAGATGCAAATTTTAAAAAATTACAAATACAAATTGAAACAATATAATTATATACATACTCTAAATTTACTACAAATTAATGTGATTTGTCACATAATCAACATCAATATGATTAACCACTCAATCATTGTGGTTTATCATCTAGGTTAACCCATGCCATAAGTTAGAATCTAAAATAATTTATTACAATATCCTCGCGCTATGCGACCAAAATATTAATTATGTTTATAATTGTAATACAAAGTACAAATTTGTGTGATAATGTTAATAGTATTATCTCCACAACAACAACAAAAAATTAAATTCAGTTATGTACGATGTATATGTTTTATAATTATTTTATATTATCATAGTAAAAATGAACTCATTTTTTAACAAATAATAATATTTGTATCAATGTCATTGTATAATAATATATAAGGTATGGCACAATTTTATGAAAACACATAACAACACATAATTATATACATACTCTAAATTTACTACAAATTAATGTGATTTGTCACATAATCAACATCAATATGATTAACCACTCAATCATTGTGGTTTATCATCTAGGTTAACCCATGCCATAAGTTAGAATCTAAAATAATTTATTACAATATCCTCGCGCTATGCGACCAAAATATTAATTATGTTTATAATTGTAATACAAAGTACAAATTTGTGTGATAATGTTAATAGTATTATCTCCACAACAACAACAAAAAATTAAATTCAGTTATGTACGATGTATATGTTTTATAATTATTTTATATTATCATAGTAAAAATGAACTCATTTTTTAACAAATAATAATATTTGTATCAATGTCATTGTATAATAATATATAAGGTATGGCACAATTTTATGAAAACACATAACAACACATAATATATCATTATTATTGACAATATTTAATACAATATCAAATATAAATAGCGAATCATATGGCATAGTAATGCATCATTAATTATATAGGTACTGACATTTGTATTGATTCAAAACTCAATGAAAATTATAAAAAAATATCAAACATATTAGTGAAAATGATTTTAATAAATAATATCAAAATTTAATTTAACATGAAAAAAATATGAATTATTTGACATCGTATACATTTTTTTTTGAAACAACAATACTATTGACAGATATTTATAAGTTTAAGAAGTTATTTTAGATAGATATACTCTTTTTAACTTTATATTAGTTTTGCAAAATCTTAACATTAAAGTTGTTTGAACAAAAAAAAATATATATATATATATAATATACTTAGTATTTTATGAGATTTTTACAGATATTATATTTTTAAAAATAAATGATAATACTTAAATGTGTATTTTTTGCACTCAATATGTTTACACATTCAAATTATGAAACACGGTATATAAAAATTAATTTGTAATACATATGTCAAAATAAAGTGCATATTGAAATAAATATATTTAACGGATTTTAAAATTAAAATTATGAAAATAATATTAATATATGTTGTTATAACATTATATGTTAGTTTTGTTGTATTTATATATAAAGTTTTTATTTTCTATTGAATTCACATTTGATAATTAAATCTTATGTGAAATGATACATAATTGAATAACTTCGTCTTACGTGAAACTAACCAAACAAAAAGTCACCGTCATTAACTTATGAATATGTGGATTAAAATGCATGTGATGATGTATATTTATTATATAGTGCCACTAAATCAATTAAATAGCTATTTACGGAGATAACATATTTTTTTTTTTCCGGATGACGCTATTGCAAGAGCTTACGTAACTTAACAAAAAATAATTTTAAAAATAATCAAACTAATAACTATTTTACCCTCATTTGTTTTGATTGTGGTTTATTATTTTGTATGTAACAAATATATGTTATTATCTCTAATGTACAAAATAAAATCTAGCAAATACGAAAACATAAATTAATAAATTTATTCGTGTATGATCTCTTGTTAGTGAATATTATAAGACAAAATAAAATAAAATATGATCTTCAATTTACTCGTATATGCTCTCTTGTTCTCTTGTTAGTGAATATTTTATCTAGGCCAATTGGATCGAGCTAATATAATATTTTTTTTCTTTTCTGTTGTAATTCTAAATGTATTCGGCCATTGGACCATATTTTCAATGGTGCGAGGAGGGCCACATCCCCATACTTCATCTTCTAAAGTAATATATTAGTAGGCCAACGTGGTGGTAAATTTATCATCGTCTAAAAAAAATGTTTTTAGGGAAATTATGGAGGCAAGATAAATATTTCCGTTTTCTGCAACTTAGTTTTAGATTATAGAAAACTAGCTTCTCCCCGCGCAATTGCGCGGGAAGTGCAGGGTTGTTGTCGAGTTTTTGATTATTTCTTTTTGATATGTTTTTTTTTATTTGGTTTATTTTTCGATTTATTTTTTGTGGTATTTCATTTTCTATTTTAAGTTGTACTTTAATATAATTTTTTGAATTTAAATAAACATTTTATATGTGCTTATTGTGCACATCATATCAACAAATTATGAAAACATCATACACAACATACATGATTATAGTACAGAAAATATAAATATTTTGCGACTAAACAAACAAATAATATTAAATTACCTATAATAATAAAAGAAAACAAATGACAACAGTATAAAGTTTTAATTAATTGTATTATTACAAAGTTATGGAATTAAGTACATCGGAACAGATAAACATTTTTATTTCGGAATAAAATCTATAAGAATTATGTGTTTGCCTCAGTAAATCATGATATGTATAAATTTTACAATAAGTACTATTTGAATCATTCAAGAACCGGATTTCTTGAACAATTCAAATAGTCCTTGTTGTAGAATTTGTTTATTTTTTATACATCATCGGCAAAATCGAGACAACAACGGTGATGATGATGATGATAATGATGATGATGGTATGATGATGATGATGATGATGATGATGATGATGATGATGGTAGTGGTGGTGGTACTCGTTTTTGTGTTCGTAGTTGTTTCGTACATGTGCTCGTCATATTTATATTTCGTATTTGTTTTTTGAATTCGTGAGCTTAGATTGATGAGTGTATCGTTATTCAACTTGGTTTGATACACGTGATTTATATATTATATTTGTGTTTCGAATTAATCTTGGTATTTCATATTAATAGATGTATCCATGTTTCGAATTTCGCATTCAACAGTTGTTATTGTTCATGTTATTGTGTTCATGGTATTATTTTGTTGATTTACTCTGAATTGTCAAATATGTATTGTTATTTCATCGTGAAATATGCACGATCAAAGTCGGAGTTAATCTTGCTATTTCGTATTAATAGATTTATTCATGTTACGAATTCGCATTCAGCAATCGTTATTGTTCATGTTATTGTGTTCATGGTATTATTTTGTTGATTTACTCGGAATTGTCAAATATGTATGGTTATTTCGTCATGAAATATGAACGATTGAAGTCGTAGTTAATCCTGATATTTCTTATGAATAGATATATTCATGTTTCGAATTTCGTATTCAACAATCGTTATTGTTCATGCTATTGTGTTCATGATATTATTCTGTTCATTTACTCGGAATTGTCAAATTTGTATGGTTATTTCGTCTTGAAATATGCACGATTAAAGTCGAAGTTGTTAATATTTAAGGTCATTTCGTGACTAAATATATGTATGACCAATATGACTCGAGAGTGAATTTGTATGTATTTTAATTTTCACGAAGAAGAAACCATCCAACAATTTCGAAGAAAATAAGAAATCTCAAGTGTTACAACATATCATTTTGTTTATATTTTACAAAAACTTCAATATTTCTATTCATGTTTTATACTTGTTATATTTTTTTCGGTGCATATTTTTCTTTGCACATCACCTCTCTCATTTGTATTCATGATTCATAGTTGTTTGTTCATAATCGTGTTTGTAATATGATTACATTTGAATATTCTTTGTTTGTAACATATAACAACGAATATTTTTTTTTTTTGCATAATAATAGAACAAGGTCCTTGACACACAACAAACAATTAGCTCTTTTGTATGATAATAATAACAGAAGCCAAGCCATGTTTCAAGTTGTGAATAGTGTCCTTTATGTGAACAACTTTTTTAGCAGGAAAGATGAAAGATTGCACATTATTTTTACACTTGCTTCTTGTACAGTCATGATACAAAATAGTAAAGCGCAAGCCATGTTTCAAGTTGATCATGATTTATTATTTTACATGGAAGATTAATTGCGACTATCATTAAAAACGGAACCTTAGTTGTGACTATCATTGCAAAGGTATTCTTTTATTCATGCAAAGTCCATCCAGCTTTAAAGTGTATACAATCGAAATTACATCAATAAATATGTTAATAACAAAATGAGATTATATATATTAACATTGCCTCAGCTTATTTGCATGCATTTGCATTATAGAATGAAAATATTTTGATTGTTGAAGATCCGGCTTTCTTGAACAATCAAGACATTTCACACACTACAATGTATTCAATTCACACATCATAGGCAACAAACCATGAGTTAAAGCACAGTACAAGAGAAAAAGAGTGTTCTTAGGTATGATCATAAAACAACCAACAGTATTATCATATTCACTTTTGGAGATAGTCATGATAACCAATAGCAAAGCACAATTATTACACGGAACGAATTGCATAGGAGTCATGAAGCAAGTCAATTTTCTCTTTGGAGTCATGAAGCAAGTCAATTCATGTATTCAAATAAAATTCATGTACCAAGTCAATTCCAGATTTCTTTTTCATGTTTGTTGCTAGTCTTTTTGATGTTATTTTATCAAACCTAGGGCGAATATAACAGCTAATTTTACAGGGAGGTTTTATTGCATTTTAAAAAATCAAGGTGCTTTGACGCAAATTCATGCACATGATTATCGTGATGATGAGGATGCATATGACTATGATGATGATAATGATGATGATTCATATGAATATATGATGATGCATATGATTATGATGAAGCATATGATTATGAATGATCATGCACATGATGATGATTATGATCATGGTCATGATCATGAGGATGATATGATGATATGAATGCATAGTGAACCATAGTTGCAATTAAAAAAGCACAAAACACTAAATAAGAGAAAATATAAGATCAAAGCATTGTACTTGAAGTTTAAGACGAAGTCAGCGATGCTTTGACAGAATTGGTTTGTTAACCCCTAAACTTCCGTTGCGAGATTGTAGGGTGTCTCGATTCGAAACAATCGGCCTAAGTTCTAACAAAAGAATTGAACTTCACAAATTAATCGCTCCTTTTATTAACATTAATTTTTTAAAATTAATTTTAAAACCATGCAAAATCTGAAAATATAAAATATATCCCTGTACATATTTTACGATGAAACACTCTTAAATCCTGGAATTTCCAAAGCAAAACTCTGATTTGTGGAAAATATTTTAATATTGACATCTAAAAAAATTTGCAAACATAAAAAACGTAATATTTTTTGTTTGTCAAAAAGAACTTCTTTTCAATCAAATTTGCAAGAAAAGAAAATAGATTTTCAAAATGTCTATCCTATAATTTTTAAAAACCTAAAAAAAAAAATTTGATGAATCTTCAAAAGCTCAAAATATCTCATATATTCCTTCATAATATATTTTTAACACAAAAAGGTAAAATTTCATGTATAGTCCTCCAATAGCAGAAAATATCATGTATACCTCCCTTTTAAATGTCTTTTTAAAACTAATAAAAAAGCAAATTTTTGTATGTATCCCTCCAAAATCTGGAAATATCACATATATAACTTTAAATGTCTCTTTCGAAATATAAAAGGAAAAAAGTCATGTATACTTTGCAAAAACTAAAAATATGACATGTAACCCCGTCAAATGTATTTTTAACCAATAGGCCCAAATTTATATATATATATACCTCTATTGCTCGCTAAGCGAAGCAAATTCGACACATTGTTTTCCTTTCTGGTTTTTATACCCTCCATGATCTGAAATGAAAAATTACGTTTTAGTCCTAGTATTTTTGAAAATTAAGTTTCGGTCCTTATGATGCATAGAGGGGCTAAAATGTAAAATTACCAGTGAGGATTTCTTAATCTATGCCATTGGTTTATCGACTGGTATGGGACAGGGCCAAATAGTAGCACTGAAATTATTTTTGAATCCGTATATTTTCGTATTTCCGGGTGTCATAAATGGTTTCCTTATCTCTTTCTTCACATTTTCCTAATTTATAATTAACAAATGAAGAAGGTTGTTTATTACTTATGACATTTTGGAGTTTTAGTGAAATTCTGAAAAATTATATCTTTTTTTATTAATTTACCTCGTTAGTATTATTACAATCCATCTGTGTGCTCATCATATCATGTTTTGCTCCAAAAATGGTGAACTGAACCAACCAAAATTATCAAATAAGGTTATAGTTGAACTTTAAAATTGAACAATTAAGGTCTAATTAACATAAATTTTTGTTTATTTGAGTCTCGACTACACTAAATTGGGTTTCGATGAAATGTTGAGTACCATTTGAACAATTAAGGTTTAATTAACAGAAATTGTAGGATCCCAAATCAAACCAAAAAATATTATGTAATCAGACATTAATTGGAGTTTAGAATTGAACAATTAGAGTTAACAATACTAAATCGGGAATTGATCAAATATTGCATACCAATTATTCAAGAATCAGAGCATGAAGAGGTGGTAGAGACTTACTCGTACACATCAATCCTGAACGTCTCGAATCCAGTCTTCAACTTTTCAACATGCTCCATTGTCTTCAATTCAAACATCAAAAAATAAAAAATAAATCAGAAATAAGCATTGAAAAATCAAATTAAACATTCAAAATCAAGATCAATTCAAGCAACAGGAGATCTGAGCAAAAAGAACTATAAACATTCAAAATCAAAGCATATATACCAGATCTCGGCCTCGTCATAAAATGGAAAGAAAGGTTGACGGCTCACCCAAAAGGCGGACAACGTCGTTGCCCCAGTAACCGGCATCGACATGGGCCATCGACGATCTCGCCTCCACCTTCGCCAAAAGTCGCCCCCTAGGGTTCCATCGCTAGGGTTTCAGTTTTTTTTTCCTCTTTGGCGTGTTGAAAAATGAGGATAGAGAGTGGAAGAGCAGTTCGTCCGAAACCCTAGAACAGGGTGATTTTTTTTGCTTCCGCGAAATTCGGTCGAAGAAATGAAAAGATGAGGAGAGAGAAAGGGAAGGAGCCTCATATACCTTGCAATTACCCAGACACTCGGTCCACTATGGACCATGGTTAAAGAGACTAATTAAGAACAACAATAGTATAATGGAATGCCATCAATATATTGCTAATAAAGAGACTACACTTTCTTCCCAATGACTTCATTACCCATTTTTTCCCGTGTAATGGAATGCGAAAATAGTTCTGCAACATAAAGAGACTAATTAAGAACAACAATAGTATAATATATTGCTAATACCAATTAAATAAATTATAATGATATAATATAACTCACCAGGATAAAGTTCCATTGAATATCTTTAAATGAGCTTGGCACACCTCTCCAATCTGAAAAATTAAGCGGTGCCACATGACCATTTCGAGCCACCATTCCCAAGAAACTTCCCAATTTAGCGTAAGCGCCAGAATGTGGTTGTCCTTCTTCATTGAAACCCACTTTTCGAACCATTTTTCCTTTGAATATATTTAGCAACTTAGTGAAACCTCGTGTCTTGGCAGTCTCGATTGCCTCACCTAGTATTAGATTGAAGATTACATTAGTATATATCAACATTTAAAAAAAATATAATTTCACAATTTTTAAAATAATATAACCATTAATCTCATCTTCTTGTTCTGAATCCGAATTATCAGTTGCCACATCACTAATTGCGTCATCGTTGATCTGCATATCATCTTCTCGCTCGGCAGTTGACTTTTCTACAGCCCCATTCATCAGGTTGTTTAGAAGCTCTACATCTTCCTCGAGAAAGATTTCTTGTTTTGACTTTTGGGATGAGCAATATTTTTTCAAAAAATTTCCTTTCAATGCTTGATGCTTAGAAGTGTGACCTTCTATTGATTCTTTCATTCTTGGTGTTCGCATCTTAGACTTTCGTCCTACTCGTTTTTTCAAAATCTCACCTTCGAACTTATGATTTGTTCGCTGATTTGAAATTATTGATTGTCTTTTGGGTCCATTCATCTTCACCATAATCAAATGCAGCCTAATAATAACAAATAATATAAAGAAAAATCATAAATAAACAGAATTGAGAGCATTTATAAAACTAGAACATAAATGGAAAATAAAGACTAAACACTCAACATTAAACCTGTCTAAATGCGTTTATATAATGTACCACAATGGGGAATTAAAATTAAACCAAACCAAAATGGGGAATTAAAATTAAACCAATCAAAATTAAGAAATCACTTGATAAATCAAAATGCACAAATTACTAAAGTCAGAACTACAAACATTAAAGTCACAATGACAAAATCACTTGATAAATCAAAACCAATCACAAAAAACTGGTAATTGAACATATATCAGCAATAAGAATCATGCCATATGATTTAATCACTTGATAAAACCAAAGCCAAGAAATTGAACATATGTAATAAGCTCTCAATAAACCAACAAAAAAAGGTTCTTGATAAATCAAAATGCACAAATTACTAAAGTCAGAACTACAAACATTAAAGTCACAATGACAAAATCACTTGATAAATCAAAACCAATCACAAAAAACTGGTAATTGAACATATATCAGCAATAAGAATCATGCCATCTGATTTAATCACTTAATAAAACCAAAGCCAAGAAATTGAACATATGTAATAAGCTCTCAATAAACCAACAAAAAAAGGAGGCGAATGAAGAACAAATTACTAACCAAATTTTGGAGGAAGAACAAAGCAGGAACCAAGGGGATCTGAATCCTTTTATAAAGCATACATGGCGGCAATTTATCATTTGGGGGGAAGCAGCGCCAATTATTTCGTCAATTTTAGGCGCGAATGGAAATGTTGGAATCCAGCGCCAAATTTTGGTGAAAAAGCACGTACATATCGACGACAGCGTTTCTTTCCCGCCGTAGAATCTTGTGCCATGATGTGCCATGATTGTGCCATGCCGCGGTAGTAGGTTTTGGCCTGCGTTAGGGTTTGGGGGCGTGCGCTAGGGTTTGAGGAGGAGAATAGCGTGGGTATTTTTTTGACTCTGGAGGTTGGGATGATAAGCTGAGGAGTTTTGCACGCATGAAAATAAAGTGTGGGTCTGGGTTATGTGAATGGGACGAGAGAAGGGGTTGGAAATTAATTAGAAGGCCGGTCATGATATTTGGGCTGTGCATTCATGTGGGTATTATTTGTGGTACTTTGAGGGTATAATTATGCAATTTTTAGTGAGATATTTTGTCATATTGAACAAAATAAAATGTATACATTAAATTGCAAAAATATATATTCCAAATGGGTTATGCGAGCATTTATGATTGCTATAAGTTCATTATAATAGCAGCATTAGATATAAAATGCTCTTCTATAATAGTATTCTAGGGATTAAATAAGAAATGCTGTTTTTTATAATGAAATCAAAGCATTTATACCTTAATGCCGCCATTTGTACAACTAACGGCAGCTTATGCGCAAATGCTAGAACACAAGTGTCATTGTATAGCGGTATTGTTGTAGTGTACGGTGCATGAACACCGGGTGCATACGAAAACGTATGATACACAGACCACACGGGTACGATGTCACAGAAAATCTCCAATAAATATGTGTGAGAGGGGTGCCACGTGGGAAGTCCTGAGAAGCCAAATTCCCCTAAATTTATTACTAAAGATAGAATAGATTAGATAAATTTCGTATACTCAGAATTTATTTAATAAAATAATTGGATAGGGAGCTTTGAATCCCCTCCAATTCTTCAGACAAATTTAAGTATCTCCATTTTTATTAACAAAATATAAATCTGTATACATTTCTCTTAAAGTGTACAAAAAAAATCGGAAATGAAGATACAAATGACAAAAAAATGTCGTCAAGATGCGTATCGAATTGTCTTATAGTGTACATCCGTACCCTATCACCCCTTTTATTCTGTATACTTGGGTCATAGTCATAGTGCTCTCTCGAAATAAATATCATGTATCACCATGACAGTGTGCTCTGTTTTTTCTTCCTTTATTTATGAGACAATCTACAAAAAAAATTGAACTCGTAAAAAATCAATTGTAAATTCAAAAAATACAATAAAATGTAACATTTTCAATTCATTTTATGTAAAATTTACTTTAAAAAGACCATTAAACATGCGAGGCGACACGGTTTTCTATTTTTTGTATTTGAAGTGTATCGTGCCTCGAGTTAAAAGAGACATCAAGATATCCATTGTTTTCTTGATTTGATCCAATTTCACATTTGCTATTCTTGTTGGTCGACGGTTTGGCTCGTGGATGTGAAGTTGCATGGCAAATTAAAAAAAATTAGAATGCTCCGAAATTATAATGGTGTTTTTGTGTTCACATGAAACTACATACTTGTAGCAGCAGTATCTATCTATTCAAAAGTTAAGCCATGCTATTGTGCAATGCAAGACATGCAAAGCTTGTGAAGACATTGCTTTGAATAAATACGATAATTTAAGAAAATAATCCAATGAATGTTGATTAATTAGAAACCGAAATCATTTAAGAAGGATTTCGAAATCCGATTAATCCTACAAAAATCATCAGCAGGGTCGAATATTACAAATAAGATTTTTATGTTATCATCGAAACTGATATTTTACTAATATAGTACTAAGCTAACTGTGGTTTTGTAATTATAATTAATCATCCGTGACATGTCAATAATACGATATTTAATATGTTTGTGTGTAATTCGAACCAAACATTTCAATTAAATATTCGGTCAAATAAACTGGAGTAAGTTACTAATTCGTCAATTCGATCATTCGTCTATTTAGACATGTTTTACACAATACATATACAATAATCCGGTATTTAAAATTATATGTCAATAAACCTTTTTGGTTGTAAATATTGTGAAATATAATCATTTTATTAAATATTATTTATTTTAATTCAAAATCATAATTTTTAAATAATTTTTTTTTTTTTTTTGTCTTGATTTTTGTTTGAAATTTAAATTTGGCGGAGCGGGGGATTTTAAGATTTTATACAATATTTTATACGAAAGATTATTGGACAGGTCGTGGGAGACATAATATTTACGAATGAGATTTTCTTGTCTTATTTTTACTAATTTTTCATTTTGTTTTCTCTACGTGCATGAAATTATATTTAGCGGACAAAATAAAGATAAAATGGGTCTAACAAACAAATTATCAGTGCACGGCAGGAACAAAACGGTGAAAAAACATATTGATCTCACAAACAAGTTAATGATCCAGATTGTTGTACATGTACCAAATCTAACTGTAAAATATTGAATAATTCAATAACTCTTACTTTCATTGTAAGTTCAAAAGGAGTTCAAAATTTCTAGTATATTTCTTTTCTTTCCGACTTAAATTCTCGTTGAGTGGAATCGAAGTATTTTTTGGTGCATATTTAGACCGCAGATTCTTTTTGGTTTCGTATAATTTGGTCATTGTGCCCTCCTCGACATAAACATTGTTCATCACAATGATAGAGTGCTCTGTTTTTCTCCCTTTATTTATCGGGACAATCTCCACACAATAAAAAAAATTGAACAAAAAAAAAAAAATTGATTGTAAATATAAAAAATATAATAAAATATAATATTCCAATGCAATTTATATAAAATTTACCTTAAAAAGAGCCAATAAACAATTAAACACACGAGGCAATTCGATTTCCTATTTTTTTTACGAAAAGTGTATCGTGTCGCGGTGCCGAGAGTCAAAGATACATCGGAATTCTCATTATTATCTTTATTTCATCTAATATTAATATCTTATTTTCCATTCATGTTCTTGTTTGGTGACTATTTGGTTCGTAGTTGTGTACAAGAGGAGAAGCAACAATATATATATATATATATATATATATATATATATATATATATATATATATATATATATATATATATATATATAAGGGGCCGGTTCCGTTGAGATCTTATTTCGAGTCCGTATTTTGAGTTCGGTTCTGAACCATTGAACCATTGATTAAGATGAGATGAGTGGCTGATATTTATTTCAAAAAATTATTATACATGCTGCCCATCATTTTTTTGCCCTGAATGAGTAGATGGTACCATATATCATTCAATAAAATCCGGTTTATTATATTTCCATGTTTATACAGCAAATGTTTCCATTTTATCTCTTTCCATCTTCTTTTCCTTTCACGCATAGAACGTCTTTTTCTCCATTACCAAAATTGCAGCTCTAGTGTAATACAAAGCAAGAAATATCATGTCTACGTTCAATTTGTTTACTACCTTCAATTTGAATATAACATTCGTACCAAACGATGGGACCATAAATCATTCAATAAATAATTTCAATTATAAAATTTATTTGAATTTGTGTACTACATTCATTTACAAAATTCATACATATTACAATTTCCATAACCCTTAGCCAAATTGAATTACAATTTTCCTGATGCTACTCCAATCATATCCACTTTTTAATTCATTTCGATAATGGTGATTGGCGATATCCATGAACCAATACTAGGACCTCCATTTTGTTTAAAATACTGGTATCTTCATTTTTTTAAATTAATTATAGCACTTTTCGGTCTCCACCCTTCTTTATTCTTCTTTTGTATCAATATAGGTTACTCTTCTTGCTCCAATGCTCATCTTGTGTTCCTCTTTTTTCAGATTCAGCCTAACAACCTCAATTCAACAAATATCGAGACACTTGCCATTTGAGAAGAGTATCAGAGGCAGTTCTCTCGAAGCGAAAGGGATGATCTTCAGTCTTTTGTGTACTAGTGTTGTGGATATATTCCAGATCAGATCAACTCATCTCTTAGATTCAGAATTCAAAGACCAATAAATGATTGGTCGACCAAATATATCTAGATTTTTGGAATAAAACCGGACGAACTCAAGAAAGCACGTAAATAATCTGGATATATGAGAGTTCAAAAGGTACATAATCGGAGCTGATCAAGCCATTGGAAGTTCAAAAAAAGAGGTGAAATAAACAAGAGAGAGAGAGGAAATGGCAACAAAAGTTGGGTAGCCATTCTAAATTCGGGTAGGGAAGGGTCTGCTTAATTTTGTAACGCAATCTCAGCCTATAATTGAAATTGAATCAATGGTTCTGATCCGGACTTATATTTTAACTCGAAATAAGATCTCAACGGAACCGGCCCCATATATATATATATATATATATATATATATATATATATATATATATATATATATATATATATATATGTGTGTGTGTGTGTGTGTGTGTGCACGAAAAACATTGTATAATAAAAGAAATAAGATCTCATGTATTATTTTGAATTGACATAATTAATTAACTTTCAAATTAATTATTAATTATATAATCTTAATGTATTTATGATATTTTTATTAAATAATTGATGCATTGTTAATTGAACATGGTGTATCATGAAATTGACATGTGAAAAATTTAATTGGTACATGTCAATTATCTTAGCGGGGCGTAAAGTGACACATCAATAGTTGAATTAGCGAAGGTATTTTTAATTTCAATTTCTTGGATATTTTTAAACTAAAATCTTGATTTCGATTTAGGAAATTTTACTAAAAAAAAGCCTCTAACAGTTTTGGATATTTGAAAAACCCCTTATCTATATGATAACTCCAAAAAAATTTCCCTACCGATTTTTTTTTTGTTAAATCCTCCTTAACCATTGATGGTGTTAAAAAAAATTAACATGTAGTAATTTCCAAAAAAATTGTGATTTTTTGTTTATTTAAAAAAAATCATATATATCTTGTAACATTTTAATTTCAAAACAACTTTTCCTAATTTTTTGTAAAATTTAATCTCAACCGTTGAATTAGCGAAGGTATTTTCAAAAACAAAATTCAACAGGTCATTTTTCTTTTTCTATGTCCAAAACATTACAAGTCCCAAGTACAACATTATTACTCCCTCTTTTTTCTCTCTTCACATTTTTTCTTCTTTCTCAAATCTCCATTTTTCTTTCCTATTTCTCTCTCTCCAACAGTAAATCACATCTTCTCACTATTTCTCTTACCATCTGTTTACAAGATTGCTTCTTCTCCAATAATAATTAGGGGCTGTTTGGATGGTGGTAGTAGAAATTACACTAGACATTGCCATTTCTGTGATTATAACTCCTGCGATCATAAAACAATTTGAGTGTTTGGATGTAAGAATTTGATACGACAGCAATTATAAAATGGATGTTTGGATGAAAAAGTCTAAAAGTGCCGCAATTCCAGTTTTCAAGTCTCAAATTCAATTGTACCACTTTATTTTTCCATTAGAAAAAACAAAGGTTATTAAAATAAATTGTTCTTGTTAACAATAAGAAACTTATACATCTATTAAATTCTTTTATATTCTCAGTTTGATTTCAAAATTAATTGTGTCCACAAAAAAATTAGTGTATGATATATCATCCAAAAAATTATAAATAAATGTCATTGATAATAAAACACTAATACCTCAATATGAAAAAAATGAAGCATTCGTAAATCAAAGGAACAGAACCAAGCAATTATAATTTGTAAAAATCAAATTAGACAATTACACCTATATCCTCCTCAAGAAACTTGGTACAGGTCGGTACAGATTGCCAAACCAGCATTTTTCCGCAAACAATAAAGGTTCCTCTCCACACCTTTCATCTACTCTTTTCTCCTCCTTCCAACTTCATTTTTCTCAAAATTGCAAATTCTCAAAGATTGCCAAGATCCAATAACCCGCTAACATGTATCTTTTTCACAAGAGTCCCTGCATCTTCTTAAATTACAATAGAACCCTTTTGTGGAAGTATGATTCAATTTATCCCCAACTATCTATTTTGTGGAATCATGATCAATTTGTCCTTAATATAGTGCAATTAATGACTAGCATTTAGGGCTTTTCATTTTTTCTGATTGATGTATTAGATCAAACTTTTGACAATCTATGCTAATTGGCTAGGAGCTAGATCCAAACACCCCCATTTTCACTTAAGAGGGATAAAAAAAACTTCACTTATTTTTTTGTGTTTATTTTCACTTGAGCTAGATCCAAACACCCCCATTTTCATTCTCATCTTTGTCATCAAACACAGCTTCCCTCTCCTCGTCTCTCTCATTCAAGGACAAATAATTCATCTGAAGCTCTCTTTATAGTTTACACGATGAACTGTGTGTGTGTGACAGAGAGAAAGAGAGAGTAACTTACTAGATAAAAGAGCAGTGGAGATCTAGACGAAGGAGCAGTGGTTGACGATGTAACGCAGGATAAGATATAGAAACGAGATTGGTGGATGGTGAACTGTGAAAGTCGTTGGAGAACTCCCGCCAAGTTTCTCTAATGCCGCAGTAGTATCCCTCGTAGTTTTGATGGGGTTCAAAATGCAGCAGATGAGTACCTCGGGAATATAAGAATGTAGTGAATACTACTACTACACTGATCCAAACAAAATGTTTAGACTAATTACAGTAATACGAACTGCTAACTGACTCTAATGCATCAATCCTAACATGCCCTTAGAGTCTCTCTCTCTCCCTCCCTCTCTCTCTCTCTCTCTCTCTCTCTCTCTCTCTCTCTCTCTCTCTCTCTCTCTCTCTCTCTTGTGTATGTGCGTGAAAATATTAATACTGCAATGGCTAACAGAAGAGAAATTTAGAGTGCTGTAATGGCTAATAACCAAATTAAACATCATTTATTCATCAACCATTTATTCATATAGTTATTCGTTCAAATTTAGATTTTATAATTAATATTATATGTCATCTCATATTTTAGTTTGAAAATGAATTATTTGAAATGAAAAAAATATTTTAACAAAAAATATCATGTTAAGAGAAATTTGAAATGAATATAATAATAATAATAATAATAATATGTTTTAACAAGCATATAATATTTTTGCAATAAAAAAATAGTTGGTGTATCGCTTATGAAATATTAAAAAATTGGTCTTATAATATTTCATTTAATGATATATTGAGATATAACTAATAATAAGATATAATCTATGTGAATTGATTTACGAGATATTAAGAAGACATATACATATGCGAACTTATAAAATATTTATATGAACCTATTAAAAAGATGAATGGATTAAAAAGATGCACGAAAATCTTAATGATCATTGAAACATGAATTACATACAAAGCACAAAAAAACACATTATTAACATATGAAAACAAAATTACATTATACAACTTATGTATAATCTCATTTATATTTTCATTTTTTTACATCTTTAATTAGATTTGCCTTTGAAAAGATTAATTGTTGCACCATCCTTTTCATACACAAATCCATATGATTCTAAAAAAATATAAATAATTAAACTTGTTATTTTTTAATAATAATTATTATTATAGCGGACACCGATACGCGTCGGATATTCGTCGGATACGTATCGGATACTCCACGTGGTGTACCCGAATATTTTATTTCAAAATAATAGCGGATACTTTTCAAATACTTTTGGATCTTTTCGAATATTTCTAACGTATATATACATATACTTGAAAAATAAAAATAAAAAATTGAAATCGAAATAAATGAGTAATACATATAACTATATAATTAAATATAATAAATATTTACTTAAGACATAAAAATATTAAATATATAAATTATAATTAATAAATTAATAAAATATTAGATATAACAGACGTATCATATACTATGTCTTTTTAAAAATTGTCGTATCACCGTATTCGTATCATGTCGGATACGATATCCGTGTCCATCTGTGCAACATAGTATTTATCGAATGAAAATATACAAGAATTAATAATATTTAATATATTGATACTCCCAAACGACTTATTGACAGTTATTGTCACTAAAGTATCACACATAATATTAATGTTAATAAAATCTGGAAAATTAGGATGAAACACTATTAAGTTTTAATATTTCGCAAAGAATGAAATTTCGTCAAAATATATAAAACTTTGACAATCTATATATGATACTAAAAATTAATATTAATAACATATATAAATGCGATATTAAACTTTAGCAATTATACGTGACATGATATTATGTTAAAGTTGATAAGAATTTATGAGAAATATATTTGGTGAAATGAAAAATTCGATGACAGGTAATGAAATTTTCGCAATTATAATTGTTCGATTGTCATGCACAATTCACGAAGTGTATCGAGGAACGCTCTAGTTATTTCTTAAAAATGTGTATTTATTAATTTTTTATAACACATTTAAATAATTAATACATATTTTATTTCAATTTTTTTAAAAAATTGTAGTAAAATTATTGTTTAATATAATTAATTCTATTGATTTTATAATGTTTTTTTAGTATCGATATTTTGGGAGATGGATATAATATCTCTTTTTTTGGCAAACAGTAAAAAGAAATGGGTCCCACATCTTGCAACAAATGAGCATTCAGGTTCTTTGAAGAGAAGAAAAAAAATCAAAACTCACCGAAAGAATCAACACACATTTATGAGGCGTGCATGTATTTGAAGAAAAGAAAGAATAATTAACAAGTGAAATTATTTTTATGTCCTATTGTTCTTTAATGGTAAAGAATATTTTTTTTACCTGCTGCATAGAGCTAGCAGGTTTTCTTATTTAATTTGGACCATTAGATTTAGGAAAGGGACAGTTAGGAAAATTTTGGTGTATTGAAGAAAATCTCTAATTATAAATACGAAACCACATTTAGCTTAGTACTATATTAGTAAAATATCAGTTTTGATAATAACATAAAAATCGGATTTGTAATATTCGGTCCTTCAGATGAATTTTTGCAGGATTAATCGGACTTCCAAATCCTTCTTAAAAGATTGCGCTTTCTAATTAATCAACATTCATTGGATTATTTTCTTAAACTAGGATAAATCCCTCACTTCGCTGCGGGTCTTTCCAATTTTGGTATGCAAACAAACTCATTTATAAATATCAATTCATGAAGCATTATAAAAAATAGTTAAGCAATTATATATCCTTGATTAATACACCTTTATTGAAGCATTTTTGTCGAACTAATATAACAAAGAAAACCATTGGTGTAGTGTAGTCACATAAATTGAATGCAGGGCTTATTAGTCCCAACATGAGTGATGATGCAATTGTTACTCTTATAAATGATATATTAAAGTATATACAAAGATACTATTATCATATAAAATGATGTGTATATAAAAATGTATAGTCATTCACATATTTAGAACGAACATTCAGGAAGCTCACAAAAATCTAGTATGTATTCTCAGAAAATTTATTTCAGCGTCAAGTTTATGAGTAACCACTTATACACACACCAATGAAGAATTAAATCAGAACACTAATGAAGTCAAATGGGTGACCTTTTTAGATGATTTTTTTTCTAAATTAGTATCAACCGTGACTCATTTCCTGAAGAAATATAAGCATATATAATTAAGTGAAGAAATATAAGCTAATATAACTATATAAGACAAGTTCACGTGCAAGTTTGAAAACAGCAATTAAAAACCTACCAACAATCAAAACATAAAAGACACAAAATTTACATATCTAAAGCTAACAAATTATAAGAATCATAAAATAAAATATCTTTCTATAGTCAAGAGAAATTATTGAAAGCAAATATGGCCTACCAGTATTTGGCCAGTCTCATGCGGTAATAAATTTGCCTCGTATGAATCATACACAAAGCATGCCTACCATGCATTCAAACACAAGCATACATATATTCTCAAATTTAATACCATATCTCTTTTAAGTTTTATGGATTACTGACTAACACTTCTTTAATTTTAGGTTGTATTCTTAATCTATCCAAAATAGAATATAAAAAAAAAAAGTATATTTTTGCCCCATAAACTTGTCCCAAATGTTTAACTTGCCCCCCTACTAAAATCTGCACTCTTTTACTCCCTTAACTTTCAAAAATTATTCATCTTACCCCCTTCCGTCAGTTTTGTGCTCGTGGTATGTTGACATGAATTTTGTAAGTACATTGTGGTGATGACATGTATTATGTGCCATAACCCGATCCGTTATGACATGTCAACATAAATTATATTTTTCAATATTTGATGTCATATTTAAATAAAAATATTTATGTTGTCATATTATCAAATACGACATGTCAGGTGTTATCACGTCATCAAACATGTTATAACATAAGTTGCTACTTCACAACTTAACAATCCAGTCATTGGTTAATGGATAAAAAGATCTAATTGAACCAACTTAAAAACGTAAGGGACTTGATTGACCAAATTAAAAAAATAAAATAATCAATTGACCAAATTAAAACATTAGAGACTTGATTGAATTTTTAATGAAAGATAAATAACCAAAAATAAATTTATTTTATTTTATTTTATTTGTCATGCAACTTCACATCCACGAGCCAAACCGTCAACCAACAAGAATAGCAAATGTGATATTGGACGAAATCAAGAAAATAATGGAAATATTGATGCCTATTTTGACTCGAGGCGCGTTACACATTATATACAAAAAATAGAAAACCGAGTCGCCTCGCATGTTTAATGGTCTTTTTAATGTAAATTTTATATAAATGCATTGAAGATGTTACGTTTTATTATATATTTTTTTATATTTACAATCAATTTTTTTACGAGTTCAATTTTTTTTGTAGGATTGTCTCGATAAAAAGAGGGAGAAAAAACACAGCACACTATCATGGTGATACACTGATACATGATATTTATTTCGAGAGAGCACTATGACCAACGTATATACGGAATAAAGAGTGATACGGTCTCGATATACACACTTCGATATGCAACTTGACGAGAATTTCTCGTCATTATCATCATTTCCCGATTTCTCTAAGTTGAAAAAAAATATACTAGATAATTTAACTCTTTTTAAACTTACAATTAAAGTACGAGTTATTGCATAATTTACAACTGGATTTGGTTCCTGTACTAAAATCTGAATCACTTACTTGTTTATGTGAGATCAATATATTTTTTTAACTGTGGACTGTATTTCCGCAGCGCACTGATAAAAAATATTAGACCCATTTCATCTTTATTTTATCCGCTAAAAATAATTTCAAGTTTGTAGAGAAAATAAAAACAAATGTTAGTAAAAATAAGATAAAAAATCTCATTCCTAAATATTGTTTCGTGTAAAATATTATATAAAATTCCCCGCTTCATGATTTTTAATAAAAGGGAGTGCTATGATAGACCCATTTTCAAAAAAATATTTTAAGAATTTTAGCTATTTATTAATTAATTCTACAAAATTTATGTTTTGAATAACATTAAATAATAAATATACACTAGAATCTTACAAAAAATATTATTATTTCACAAATATTCGAATTTTTTTAAAAAAAAATGAGTCCATGATAAGAAAATTAGTCTATCATAACACTCCCCTTTAATAAAGATGTAATTTTGGCCTTCTCTTTTCCTGGAGAAAGTTTCGTATTCAGTTTGTTTCTTCTTCCTCATAATTTTGTTTTTCCTATTAATTATTCTTGTAAAGATGAGAAATATATACGGCCTTATATTTTGTTAATAAAAGTGGAGATACTTAAATTTCTCTGAAGAATTGGAGGGGATTCAAAGCTCCCAATCCAAAAAAAATATTAAATAAATTCTGACTTCTGAGTATACAAAATTTGTCTAATCTATTTTCTATAATCTATAACTAAGTTGCAAAAAATCAAACTGTTTGTCTTGCCTCCATAATTTCCCTAAACATTTTTTAGACGATGATAAATTTACCACCACGTTGGCTTGCTAATATATTAGTTTAGACGAAGCATGTTAGAACAGAAAAAAGATATATTATATTAACTCGATCAAAATGGCCCAAATAAATAAACATTGGACATTAGGTTCGTTTAATATTGGGCCCTGCAGATGAATTTTGCAGGATTAATCAAGTTTTCAGTTACTTCATAAATGATTTCGGTTTTTTATTAGTCTAACATTTATTATGTTATTTCGTCCTAATTATTTCAAGAAAAAAAATTATGTTATCTCCGTAAATAGTTATTTAATTGATTTAGTGGCACTATATAATAAATATACATCGTCACAGCCATTTTAACCACTAAATTATTAAATTATGGTACGTGACAAAAAACCTATAGTCATAATTTTATGGTAATCATTTATGTGTCATTTAATTTACATATTTTAATCATTCGTCATCCACATATTCATACAATGACGGTGACTTTATTGTTTGGTTTGTTTCACGTAAGACGAAGTTATTCAATTATTTATCATTTCACACAAGATTTAATGATTAAATATGAATCCAATCGAAAATGAAAAATGTATATATATAATACTATAAATTTAATATATAATATTATAACAACATATATTGATAATATTTTCATAATTTAATTTTAAAAATTCGTTAAATATATTAGTTTCAATGTTCACTTTAGTTTGACATCCATATTATAAATTAATTCTTAAATATCGTTTTTCATAATTTGAATTTGTAAACATATTGTACAAAAATATACAGTGCAAAAATACATATTTACACAATATAATTTTAAGTATATTATATATATTTTTTTTTGTCCAAATAACTTTAATATTAAGATTTTGCAAAACTAATAGAAATTTAAAAAGAATATATCTATCCAAAATAACTTCTTAAACTTATAAATGTCTATCAATAGCACTATTGTTTTTAAAAAATATTATACGATGTTAAATAATTCATACTTTTTTCATGTTAAATTAAATTTTGATATTATTTATTAAATTATTTTCACTAATATGTTTGATATTTTTTATAATTTTCATTGAATTTTGAATCAATAAAAATATGAGTACCTATATAATTTATGATGCATTACTATGTCATATGATTCACTATTTATATTTGATATTATATTAAATATTGTGAATAATAATGATATATTATGTGTTGTTATGTGTTTTCGTAAAATTATGTTATACCTTATATATTGTTATACAGTGATATTAATACAAGTATTATTATTTGTTGAAAAATGAGTTCATTTTTACTATGATAATATAACATAATTATAAAACATATACATCATACATAATTGAATTAAAATTTTTTATTTTGAGATGATATTATTAACACTATCATACAAATGTGTACTTTATATTACAACTTTATATTACAATTATAAAACATAATTAACCTTCTGGTTGCTTAGCGCGAGGATATTGTAATAAATTATTTTAGATTGTAAATTATGACATGGGTGAACTGAGATGATAAACCACAATGATTGAGTGGTGAATCATATTGATTATGTGACAAATCACATAAATTTGTAGTAAATTTAGATTATTTATATAATTATATTGTTTCAATTTGTATTTGTAATTTTTTTTTAATTTGCATCTTATATTTCTAAAAAACAATTTATTTTCATTTTACAATTTTTTTTTTCTGAAATTGCTTTTATTTTTGTTTATTCTTTTTATGATTGTTATTTTTAATTTTTGTTTTGTAAAATTTTCCACAACCTATATTTTTCAATTTTATTAGATTTATTCGAACTTATTAAATAAAATTATGTATGAAATTTTTTCCCAAAAAACATTGTATTTTTGCAGTATTGATTTTTTCATCATCTTTTTTAATAAATAAATAAATTAACTTCCTTCTTTTTTTAATATTTTGTAAAATAAAAAAAATGCATGTTTATATTGATGAATCGAAGCGGGGGTAAACCAAAAACCAGGCCTGGCAAATCCAAATCAAGTTTACCACCCAATTTTTACATAGGAATTTCAAATCACTCTAGCACTTCCTTAATGGGTACGCCCATTATTTCATTAGTATGTATGTTAACACGTCAATTCTCTTATGACATTATAGAGAGGAAATGAATATCATCATTACTAACAAAATTGTTATCATAAAAATATAAAAATATTAATATACATAAATGTCTCTTATTTGTTCTTTTTAATATATGTATCCCTACAACGCGACCCAATTTTGTTGAGAGGACGTTATGAACTTACGATGATTTGTGCTCCTACAAATCATCATAATTTCATGTGTACCATGCACACTGTGAATTTTCAAGAGTAAGCTTATAAAATCCTTCAAATGTTACGAATACTCCTAAATTAAAAATAATTAAACACATGTTAACTTCTTTAATTTATTTTGAGCAATGTCTTCACAACGTTTGCATGTCTTTTTTCATGTATAATTTAAATATTACGTTCACGAGTTTAACATGAACTTGTAAATAGCATGACTTAACTTTTGAACAGATATAACTAACTATAAGTACGTACTTTCATATGAACACGACTACTAACCCGGTACACTTGCACAATAATCGTGACTTAATTTTTGGTAGATAATAAATACATTTTCATAAAAATAACACAACTAATAACATCGGTACAATTTCAAAATATTATATATTCTCTTTTATTTGCCCCCAAACTTCACATTTATGAACCAAATCACCCGCCATTGAAAATAGCAAATAGGATATTGGATGAAATCAAGAAAATAGTGAGAGCTCAACAGCACGTAATCTTTTGTTTTAACCACCTCTTTATACATTCAGACTAGTTTCTTTTTTATTCATTCAAATCAGAAAACAGAAAGAACTCGCTTAATATTCATCATTTTTTTTTCAATTCTTGAAGGAGCTTTATGAATCGAATTCGCCTAATATTCATCATGTTTTTTCATTTTTTTGCATTTTTTTGAGGCAAAAGAGCTTTACAAATCGAATTCGCCTGATATTCATCAATTTTTTTCACTTTTTAGAGGCAAACGGATTTCACTAAAAGAATTCGCCTAATATTCATCAATTTTTTTTCATTCTTTGGAGGCAAAAAAGCTTTACTAATCGAATTCGCCTAATATTCAATAACTTTTTCACTTTTTGGAGGCAAAGGCGCCTAATATTCATCAACTTTTTTCATTTTTAGGATTTTTGCAGACAAAGGAACTTTACGAACCGAATTCGCCTAACGTTCGTCAATTTGTTTTCTCTTTTTGAAGGCAAAGGAGTTTTACTAATCAGTACTTTATCTGCTAAATCCACTAACAAGTGCGAGAGTCGCATTACCATCTCCAATGTCTATTTACATATGTAGTGATGAAAACAATTTCTTTTTGAAATTTTATTGTAGTGTGTTCATACCGTATTGTTTAAATAAATGACTATGCTACCCCTCCAATTGTTTATGATTTTTTTGGAACGATAATTTAAGGCATCCCTTGTTCACAATCCGAAATTCCCTCGCCGAACCTTAGAATGATCTGAGATCGATCTGAAGTTTTGTCGGTCTTAAAAAATTTCTTCAAAAAAAAATGCTCCGACACAAGTTTTATTTCATAATCTTAATTTTATTCTCTTTATGCTAGCTTTGAAAATTTCCTGTTTTTTGGAGGTCTTGTTTCTAAACATAAATAACTTTCTATGCATTTTTTGTTTGGCCTTTATTAAAAAACATGGTGAATTATCGTTTCTTCCTTTTATCAAGTTGAAACATGGTGAATTATCGTTTATGTTTAATTGTTTAACCTAATATTTAATTGAAATTTCTTTTTCATTCAGAATCTTATTTGGAGGGGCACTATAGTCATTTTATAAATATTCCTATTTAAAATTCACGGATAAGTTAAATCTGGATAAATATGATCGAAGTTAAACAATAGATAAATATTTTTTTGACAATTTTAACTTTTTTTTTTTAAATCTCGGTTTTCTTTTTTATTTTATATAAATACAGTAACTAATTAATCAATATGAAATCATAAGTTGTATTTATTGTAAATGCAATGGTTAGTTTTGTTTACTTAAAATAACACACACAAATCTAAATTAATTTTCAAACAATTAAATATAAATTATCATATTATTTTTGGAGGAGAAAAACAACCATTTTTAAAGAGCAGTGTTTGTTTTGTTTACTTAAAATAACACACAAAAATCTAAATTAATTTTCAAACAATTAAATATAAATTATCATATTATTTTTGGAGGAGAAAAACAACCATTTTTAAAGAGCAATGTTTGTGTGAGTCGTCTTCACAAAATTTTGCATGTTTTTTTTCATGCATTATTTCAATGATATATTCACGAGTTTAATATGATCCTTGCATACTAATTGTGACTTAATTTTTGGTAGATAATAAATGCGTTTTCATAAAAAGAACACAACTAATAACATCGGTAGAATTTCAAAACATTATATTTTTTCTTTTATTTGACCCGTAATTTTACATTTATGAACCAAATCACCAACCAACGAAACTAGCAAATAGGATATATTGGATGAAATCGAGAAAATAGGGAGAGCTCTAGTGCATCTTGGGTTTTTGACACGATAAATTTTTAATACCGAAAATACAAAATGAAATTACCTCGTATGTTTACTGTGTTGGTACTTGGTTCTCAACAGCATATAGAGGATGAATAGATGTTTTTTGAACTCTTCTTTCCTACACTTAAAAATTCTTTCATTTTCTGATCGATTTAATCTTGACCCTCCCTTCGTTGGATATTTATGGAATAAAAATATCACCGGTCAATTTCTTACCCCATCCTAACGAAATTATAGTTTGTCTTTCAAATTCACCAAACTTTTTTGATGGCATCATCAATTAAAGTTGGGTGAAAATATACCTCCAATTTGCATCCCAACTTCTGTCCAATTAATCTTGACCCCCAAAATTTGATAATTTTAATTGAAATTCAATTAATTACACTATTGACAAGTTCAATTAGAAGATAATTAATTAAAACCATTATTAATTGGAAGAAATGTTCGGGTGCAAATTGGAGACCATGTCCGCCAAAATAAAATCGTGATGTCATTATGATGGCATCACGATTTTGATGATGAAATAATAAGAACATGGTAGAAAAGCTTCATCGTAATTTACGCCTCATTTTGGTATTATGAGTTTTCGAACATATTAAAAAAAATTATGAGAAACTGCTCAACATCTTTCGGGTAATTAAGAGAAACTGCTCAACATTTGAAAAGTTGAGTAATTTTTCAATGTATTATGAGTTTTCATTAACACAATCATTAAGAAAAGTAGTATTAATTAGAGCTTAAAATTGCTCAACATTTGAAATGTCGAAAGTGTTATTTTGCAAATTTCCAAACTTTAATGTCTATTTTGGATATTACCAAACTAATCATGTCTACATACAAAAAATTTCCATGATCTTTTTTGTAGCTATAAGGAGTAGTGTGCGCTATAACGAGAGCTACATCGTATACTATAAATTGTAGCGCATACAATAAGTAGTATTAATATGTAATAACAACAATCTTTAAACTAACAAATATTAATATTAAACATCTCAAATAGAAATTTAAAAAATAATTAATAAAATATTTGAAAATGAGCATTTCCAACAAGTCAAAATATCTCAATCTAAATATGAGAGAGATTTTTTTTTATTTATCAACAAAAAAATGACTTTAATTATTATATTTTTCTTGAAATTATTATCTCTCAATCAAATTCATTTGATTTTTTATAAATACATCTAAAACTATTTTATTTAGATGCAATGGGCAACAAAATTGCAGCGTGCAGCATTTTGTCTCTAACACAAGTTATATTTGTTGATCCAAATTAAATATCCTACGGTTTGATTAAATCAAAATAACTGTAGATATTGCTGACGATTTGTGTTAAGAACAAGGTACAACCTACAAAAGAAGATCAAAATGAACGCAGGTGGATGATCAAGGGGATTATTCAAGATCAAAAAAGACGTAAATCAACAAGGAAGGAAAGACATCTCATATTTATCAAGATCAAAAGTCTTAGGTATCGAAGATATCGAAGCCTTCCGCAAGTTGGGATCACCAAAATAAAGTCTTAGGTATTCCAAGAAACATCTCATATTTATCAAGATCAAAAGAAATTATTCAAAACATGAAATAACGAAAAATGGTGAGTCTCATAGTCAGGATATGGTTCGTTCGAACAAACCTCCTCCTGAATATGAGAATATTTAACAACTCAAACCAATTAACAAGTTCGTTTGAACGAATAACCAATACATTCGAACGAACCTCACCATAAGTGTTCGAACGAACCTTCTCAGTGTTCGAACACACCTTATACTCAACTGGACTTGGAGTTGTTCGTTCGAACACATAACTCATTTGTTCGAACGAACATCAACAGTTCGTTCAGAACGAACCTTCACAATAGCTGAACGAACTGGGAATCCAATTTCAAATTCAATGTTTGTTCGAACGAACCATTTGGTAGGTTCGAACGAACCCATTATGTTTGTGAATAATACATATATAAAGGCTAGTTTGACTTACAGTTTGTTCGATCACACCAAAATATGCGTTCGAACGCACTGTACAGAAAAGCTGAAAATAAATGGTTCTCATATGTTCTATAAATAGGAATCACTCATGTTCTCTCTCCTCGAGCTTTCAAAAAAATTATTTTGCATTGAAAAGAGAGAGAAACAAAGCATTGATCTTGCGGGTCCTTGATAAGTTGAGATAAATCCTAGATCTACTTTCGAAACCTCTTACTTTGCGATCCCAACTTGCGTGACCGATCACGTTAGTTCGTAAGTAGTTTTTAATAGGCTAGTTACTCTTGTGTAAAGTTTTTCATAGATCGATAGAAACGTGTAAATCGATTTAGGCAAAATATTGTAAGTGTTGAGCTGGGAATTCAATTGAAAGCCGAAAACCTGCAAGGAAACGTAGATACTTGCAATCAATAGAATCGGTCGATTAAGCAAATAGACGGTGAATTATATCTTCAAAACAACCACCTACTGAACTCCGTAAACAAATATATTGTGTTATTTGTTTTTGGTATTGTTCTCTTTACTCTCAATTATTTACGATTCCTCATATAACAAAAATTATATACCATTATCGAAAGTTGGACCGTATAATTACGTATTCATCCCTTCTAGGTCTTAATTAGACAACAATATCGGTGCATCGCGTTTATCGAAACTATTTACAACAATGGATTTTACCAAAATGTATTATATTTTATTGTTCATCAATCTTTTTAAAAGAACATATTTTTTATTTTGTACATTTTTGCGAAATAAAATATGCATGTTCATATTGTAAACCGGAGTGATGATAAACCACAACTCGACGTGGTAAATCAAAATCAAGTTTACCACCCAATCTCTATACATGAATTTCAGATCTCATTTATCACTTCATCAATACTCTTCGGGTCTGATAAAGGGATGAGTATCATCACTCATAAAATTATTATCGTATAAATATTTAAAAAATAATATACATAAATGTATCATATTTGTTTTTTTTAAATGATGTATCATCACTCATATAAATATTGTTATCGTGTCAATGTTGTACTCGTATATGTATTTGTGCAACATAGAGCATAATCCGATCTTGTTGATAGGATATTGTGAATAATAATTAATAGTAGACGGAATTTTTTGCGTTCTCTACGCGATATGAAATTTCACAAGTACTCATATAATTAAATCCCTTCATATATCAAATACTCTTTAAATTAAAATAATCATTAAAAACATTTTAACATTTTTTTAATATTTTTTATTTTATTTTATGTCCTATAAATATAACAATATTGATAATTATCTCATGAGTATACCGGGCAGCCGATGATCAATATGAAATCATAAGTTGTATTTATTAATCAACTTCATGATATTGCTGTGGAGTGGGGAATGTTTTTCTCATGTTTATATTTGGTTTTTTTTTTTTTTTTGAAGGATACCCAATCAGCGATCGCTAGTTGTGATTTGGTATCACCGTTACCAAAAAAAAAAAAAAAAAAAACCAATACAAACACAAAACAATACAAAAATCATAGAGATGTTACATTGATCCTATATTTTTAACTTCCTAAGCTACAAGTTCGTTTTCCATAGCAGTGCTAGCTCCATTGCGGCATTGGTGGTCATCAATGTTGTCTTCTTTACTCCCCTGAAAATTTGGTTATTTTATTTACTTAATAAAATATAATAATCTAAATTAGTTTTCAACCCACTAATTATAAATGATCATATTATTATTATTATCATTTCGAGGGGTGAATTATCATATTTATAGGGAGCAGTGTTTGTGTGCCATTGGATTCACAAACTTTGCATGTATTCTTTCACGCATGATTTCAACATTATCTTGTTTCATGTATGAGTTCAATATTATCTTTGCACAATAGTCGTGACTTAATTTTTGAGTAGATAATAAATACATATGTAGTGTTCATACGAAACACAATCAGTAACATCGTATAATTCGAAAACATTATAATTTCCTTTTATTTACCTGGCAACCTCACATCGATGAGCCAAACCATCAACCAACAAGAATAAAAGTAAGATATTGGATGAAATCAAGAAAAGGAAAATATAGTTTGCTCCTCAAACTTACTTTGATACCCTTGATGCTAATTGACATGTATGAATCAAATTTTTTACGTATTGTTAAGATAATGGATCATCCACTAAGATATAATGGATGATCCGTTTAGGTTTTGTGAAATTATTCAATTTAGTTCATTGTGTTTTATTATTTGTGTTTTAGGTTAGAAAGTATATAAACAAGTTCTGTAATTGTTTTGAATCATTAAGCAAAAATACTTTCTCTCTCTTCCTACACGTATCAATTCCATAGTACACCACGTACAATCGACAATGTATCAATTATTTAATAAAAATATCATAAATAAATTATGAAAAGTAATTAAAAAACAATAATATATTAAGATTATATAATTAATTATTAATTTGAATATTCATTCATTATGTCAATTCAAAATAATACATGATGCATAAATTGATAAAATTTATTAATTTGAACGCTAATTAATTATTGCCTAGTTAACTAAAAACTCACTTGTAACATTTTGTTAATTGAGATTATTTTGGGTACATCAATCCAAATTAATAATACAAGAAATTTATTAATTTAATTATTTTGGAAAAATAGTGGAAGCCCTAATGCATCTCTGACTCCCGGCGCGGTATTTTTCGAATATAAAAAAAAGATGTATATTGAGCCTTTTTAAGGTATTTTTTTTATTGAATGCGTTGAAGCATCACATTTTCATTTTAATTGATTTTTATGAGTTCAATTTTTCTTTATTTAGACTGCCTCTATAGATGAATGGAGAAAATGAGAATGCTATCAGCCCAACCATGGAAAGAAAAATATATACTAGAGAATTTAAGTCTCGAGACTTAAATTTACAACTGAAATTTATTTCCACGAGTTACCACGTCATTCTGTGTTCTTTATCTTGGATTAAGAATATGTACTAAATCTTGTGTGATTGAATTATGAATGCAAAGAGATATTTTGTTTTATTTTGTTTCACGGTGGACGGTTTTCCATTGTGCACTGATCTATATATGTGTGAGAAAATTTGTGATTTACATTTCTATAATAAGGACTTTGAATTTGTGAACATGGTCCAATGGCCTAATGTTAGAATATTAAAGAAAATGCATGTTTATGTCGATAAATAAAAATGACGATAAATCCAAAATTCGACACTGTAAATCAAAATTAAGTTTACAACTTAAATCTTTGTATAGAAATTTCAAATTTGATTTACCATTTCATTAATATTAGTATGTATGTTAACGGTCAATCACATTATTAATATATAAGCCAATACATCAAACCAAGGAGATTATACATGAATGAGTATTATGATACAAATATTAATACACATAAATGTATCGTTGTATTCGTATCGTACGGAACATTTTATCAATATAGATATTTGTGCAACATAGATCATAAAATTCATGACCCCAATTTTGTGGGAATAATAATATGGCCACGTAAACCAATCATATATTTAATATAAATACTTAAATTTGTACCATTAGTTAGTTATATATAAACCACAAATCAAACATTGAATTAGACATTTTGTTAAAATTATGATTTATTTATCTGATCCTATCATTATTTATTTTGTTGAGTGCATATTGTGAATTAATAATTATACTAATGAGATCATGTGTATTTTTTTTATAATAGACGAAGAAGATTAATATGCCATCTATTCATTAATATCATCACAATTTGAACCCGTAACTTTTTACGCAACTTATATTTTTTTTGTGTTTTATACTTAATTAACTGATTTATGAGCGCATTGACTAAAATCACATGTCTTTCTATAAATCATCATAATTTGTATATCTCTAGACAATATGAAATTTCATGACTACCGTTATAAATTCGATATGCCTAAATCAAAAGAAACGTTAACTTTTCTTTTTCAAATATTTTTTATTTTATTTTATATAGATAGTTATTTAAAATATTGATACCAATGTTAAGATTGTTTAGACTGATATGATTATGTATTATGATTTGATTGTTCATTATTTCTTATGTAATCATTATTTTGTTTTTGAACTTTTTGATAGGTGAATCAAACAAGTGTGAGGTTAAAATGGACGGAACTTGGTCTTGAAATTTTTTGTCCAAATTGTTCGGGTAATTAGGTTGTAGCTTTGTCCAAATTCTGAGTGCTAATTTAATTCAATTTCTTGTCCAAATTTTTAGTTTTTGAATTTTAATTATAATTGATATAAAATATTATTGATTTAAGTGATCGTTTTTTTTATCGTTTTACGATTGTTTTACGATAAAATACTAAAACGATCACCGACCGTACTGTACTGTGTTTTTCGTCATTTACAACATTTACCAGTACTAATGTTTATCTCATGAATAGGCGGATGATTTATATAAAATCATGAATTGTATTTATTAGTCAGCTTCACAAGGTCACCGTGGAACTGGAAGTATTTTTTGCTGGTTAATTTAGCGTAGTTAGTTTTATTTTTTTAATAACATATAAAGATATAAAGTAATTTTTAAACTACTAAATATTAAAGTTATCATATTTACAGGGAGCAATGTTTGTGTACATTGTTCACAAACATTGCATGTATTCTTCATGTGATTCAATATTACATTCACGAGTTTAACATTACTCTTGTATTAATTGACTTCCTTCTTTTTTTTTAATATTTTATAACACAAAAAATGTATGTTTATATGGATAAATCAATTTGATGGTAAACCATAAACCCGACATGGTAAACCACAATCAAGTTTACCACCCAAATTTTTATGTAGGTACTTCAAATCTGATCTACCAGTTCGTTAATGTGATGTCCATTATTTCATTAATATGTATGTCAATACATCAAATCTATTAGAATATTATGAAGAAGATTATTGCTTAATTATCACATAGAGAGAATGAATAAGTAATCATAGAATGTAATTTTCGTGCTAAGGTATGTTGAAGTATGCGCGGAAGCGAAATAAAATTAAAGTTAAGAAAGATAATACCGAATAAATTGACACACGGTATTTGTTAACGTCTTAACGGAGTTCGGTAAGTGATTGTTTTGTATCTTTAACTCACCGTCTACTTGCTTACTTGATCGATTCGAGTGATTGTAAGTACCTACGTCTCCGGCTTGTGCATTTTCGACCTTCTATTGAATTCTCAAATCAACACTTACAAGGTTTGTCTAGATCGATTTACACGATTCTATCGATCTATGACGGGTTTTACAAGATATGTATTCTAGCCTATTATAATGCTACCGACGAACTACCACGTGATGGATCACGCAAGTTGAGAATCGTTGAGTTGAGAGTTCTAAAATGGATCTTAGATCTAGGGTTTATCTAGAAGTCTCAAGCTCAAGATCTTGACTTAATTTTCTCTCTTTTGAATGGGTAATTGATTTTGCTAAAAATGATCGGAGAGAGAAAATTTAAAGGGGTTTTATTTTTAAAACACATAATTCACCTTTGAAAAATGGTTTTTCTGTATAGTCTGTTCGAGCGGAATTCGTGCTTCGCTCGAACGGACAGTAAGTCAAACTAGTCGTTATGTGATAATTATTTGAAATGTGTTTGGTCCGTTCGAACGCACATATGTGGTTCGTTCGAACGAACATACTTTTGTAACTAGGTCAAGTTGGCATTCATACTTCGATATTGTTTTTGAGATAATCAAACTATTATGAAATTTGAATCAAGATGAGTATCATCATTCAAAAATTATTATCATAAAAATATAGAAATATTAATATACATAAATGTTTTGTGTTTTTTTCTTCTAAATAATGTATCGTCGTATCTGTATCTGTATTCACACAACATAGATCGCGACCCAATGTTGTTGAGAAGATATTATGAATAATATTAATATATTCTAAAATTATGATTATTCGGGCCCTACCAAATCATTATAACACACTATGAAAATACTAGAATATTATGAATACTCCTAAATTAAAAATTAAAAATTATACTTAAAGACATGTAAACTTCTTTAAAAAAAAATTCTCATTTTCATTTGCACATAAACATAATAGCTTCCTAACCGTAGGCTAACCAAATATAAATTATCATATTTATTTAAAGCAATGTCTTCCCAAACTTTGCATGTCTCGGTCATAAGTTTAACGTGGCCTTGCACAATAGCATGACTTAACTAGTTAACTTTTGAATAGATATAAGTACGTAGTTCGTTTCGTATGAACACAAACCCGGTACACAAGTTTTTTTATTTGCCATGCAAATTAACATCTATGTTGTGAAATCAAGAACAGTAAATATGATATTGGATGAAATCAAGAAAATAATGAGGATCTTGATGTATCTTTTACTCCACGCACGATACACTTCGTATACAAAAAATAGAAACCGAGTCGCTTCGCGCGTTTAATGGCTCTTTTTAAAGTAAATTTTATATAAAACACATTGAAAATGTTACATTTTATTATATTTTTTATATTTACAATTGATATTTTACGAGTTCAATTTTTTTTGTAGATTGTCTCGATAAATAAAGGAAGAAAAAACAGAGCACACTATCATGGCGATTCATGATATTTATTTCGAGTGAGCACTATGACCAAAGTATACGGAATAAAAAGAATGATATGATACGGATATGCAATAAGACAATTCGATACGCACGAGATTTTTTTGTCATTTGTATCTTCATTTCCGATTTTTGTGTACACTACAATAGAAATGTATACAGATTTATATTTTGTTAATAAAAGTGGAGATACTTAAATTTGTCTGAAGAATTGGAGGGGATTCAAAGCTCCCCATCCAATTATTTTATTAAATAAATTCTGAGTATACGAAATTTATCTAATCTATTTTCTATAATCTAAAACTAAGTTGCAAAAAACGGAAATATTTATCTTGCCTCCATAATTTCCCTAAAAACATTTTTTAGACGATGATAAATTTACCACCACGTTGGCTTACATATTAGTTTAGATGATGAAGCATGTGGCCCTCCTCGCACCATTGAAAACATGGTCCAATGGCCGAATCATGTTGCAACATAAAAGAAAAAATATTATATTAACTCGATCAAAATGGCCCAAAAAATAAACATTGGACATTATGTTCGTTTAATATTGGGCCTTGCAGATGAATTTTGCAGGATTAATCAGGTTTTCAGTTACTTCATAAATGATTTCGGTTTTTAATTAATCAACATTTATTGTGTTATTTCGTCCTAATTATTTCTAGGAAACAATTATGTTATCTCCGTAAATAGTTATTTAATTGATTTAGTGGCATTATATAATAAATATACATCATCACATGCATTTAGCCATTAAATTATTAAATTATTAAATTAGACATGTGACAAAAAAATTATGGTAATCATTTATGTGTCATTTAATTCACATATTTTAATCATTCGTAATTCACATATTCATACATTAATGACGGTGATTTTTTTTGTTTGGTTAGTTTCACGTAAGACGAAGTTATTCAATTATTTATCATTTCGCACCAGATTTAATTATGAAATGTGAATTCAATAGAAAATGAAAAAATTATATACAAAATACTACAAAACTAGTATATAATATTATAACAACATATATTAATATTATTTTCATAATTTTAATTTTAAAATCCGTTAAATATATTTGTTTCAATATGCACTTTAGTTTGACATCTATATTATAAATTAATTTTTACATACCGTTTTCCCTAACTTGAATGTGTAAACATATTGTGAAAAAAATACAGTGCAAAAAATACTTATTTAAATAATAAAATTTTAAGTATTATCATTTATTTTTAAAAAAATAATATCTATAAAAATGTCATAAAATACGAAGTATAATATATATATATATATATATATATTTTTTTTTTTTTTTTTTTTTTTTTTTTTTTTTTTTGTTCAAACAACTTTAATATTAAGATTTTTCAAAACTAATAGAAATTAAAAAAGAGTATATCTATCTAAAATAACTTCTTAAACTTATAAATATCTATCAATAGTATTGTTGTTTTAAAAAAAAATTATACGATGTTAAATAGTTCATATTTTTTCATGTTAAATTAAAATTTCATATTATTTATTAAATTATTTTCACTAATATGTTTGATATTTTTTATAATTTTCATTGAATTTTGAATCAATAAAAATGTCAATACCTATATAATTAATGATTCATTACTATGTCATACGATTCACTATTTATATTTGATATTGTATTAAATATTGTGAATAATAATGATATATTATGTGGTGTTATGTGTTTTCGTAAAATTGTGTTATATCTTATATATTATTATACAGTGACATTACTACAAGTATTATTATTTGTTAAAAAATGAGTTCATTTTTTCTATGATAATATAAAATAATTATAAAACATAAAGATCATACATAATTAAATTAAATTTTTTAATTTTGAGATGATACTATTAACATTATCATACAAATGTGTACTTTATATTACACTTAAAAAACATAATTGACATTCTCGTCGCGTAGCACGAGGATATTGTAATAAATTATTTTAGATTGTAAATTATGACATGGGTGAACCAAGATGATAAGCCACAATAATTGAGTGGTGAATCACTGATTATGTGACAAATCACATTAATTTGTAGTAAATTTAGATTATTTATATAATTATATTGTTTCAATTTGTATTTGTAATTTTTTTAAAATTTGCATCTCATATTTCTAAAAAACAATTTATTTTCAGTTTACAATTTTTTGTGAAATTCCTTTTATTTTTGTTTATTCTTGTTATGATTGTTATTTTTAATTTTTGTTTCGTATAATTTTCGACATCCTATATTTTTCAATTTTATAACATTTATTCGAATTTATTAAATAAATTTATGCATTATATTTTTTCCCAAAAAACATTGTATTTTTGCAGTATTTATTTTTTCATCATCTTTTTTAATAAATTAATTAATTAACTTCCTTCTTTTTTTGATATATTTTAAAATTAAAAAAATGCATGTTTATATTGATAAATCGAAGCGGTGGTAAACCAAAAACCAGACCCGGTAAATCCAAATCCAGTTTACCTAGGGATGTCAATGGTGTGGATATTGCCCGAACCGACCCGAACCGTATCCGGAGAAATATCCGGATTCGAAAAAAATATCCGGATCCGAGTGGATCCGGATATGGATCTGGTAGCTAATTTTTGGATCCGGAACCGGATTCGATTTTCGGTTTTGGTGCGGGGACCGGATCCGTGTTCCGGATCCGGGTATTTTTAGGATCCGGATACGCATATTATATATTATTTTTATGTATTATATTTGATATTAGTGGAAAAAATCATATACAAATTAATGATTTGTGAGTGATTTAAACTCACAATCGTAAAATTACGTTTAATTATAATCATATTTATCGTTCATGTCACAAATTATATATATTTATAGCTAAAAAGTAAGTTATGTTATGATAGCATAGTATTCGTTTTAATATCCGAAAGGATCCGTATCCGAAAAAAATATAGATATGGATCTGGTATGACCACTATCTGAACCGGATCCGAACCGTTGACACCCCTAAGTTTACCACCCAATTTTTTACATAGGAATTTCAAATCATTCTAGCACTTCATTAATGGGTATGCCGATTATTTCATTAATATGTATGTCAATACGTCAATTCTCTTGTGACATTATAGAGAGG
Organism: Luzula sylvatica; assembly: GCA_946800325.1. Lineage (NCBI taxonomy): Eukaryota > Viridiplantae > Streptophyta > Magnoliopsida > Poales > Juncaceae > Luzula > Luzula sylvatica. The sequence goes on along the minus strand of OX326957.1, from coordinate 2,288,041 downwards.
AGATGAGTATCATTATTACTAATAAAATTATTATCATAAAATTATAAAAATGTTAAAATACAACAATGTCTCTTATTTGTTTTTTTTTAATAACGTACAACGCAACCCAATTTTGTTGAGAGCTATTATGAAATTACGATGATTTGAGTAAGCTTATAAATCTTTCAAAGAATATGCCAAGGCCTATCATTTCAAGGCATACTCTAATATCTTGTTTGGTTGGTGTACTTATTTATTCCATGACATACTCTAAGAATATAAAAATGAGTTTATTTATAGAAACTTTGAGTTATTTATTTTTGGAAATTAAAATAAAATGTATTCCCTCCTCATGAGAATGGAGAAAAACCACCAATTTTGATGGTAATCATATTCTCATCAATTATTCCCTAAGAAATTGAGTATGCCATTACTTTATTACCGAACGTGTAAACCAAACATGAAAATGTAATCCATAATAAAGTATTCCAAGACATTCCAAATCCAAAGCTCCAACCAAACACCCATGTTAACTTCTTTAATTTATTAAGAGGTCTTCACAAACTTTGCATGTTTTTTCATGTAAAACGTTATAATTTTTCTTTTTATTTGTCATGCAACTTCACATCTATGAGCCAAACTGTCAACCAACAAGAATAGCAAATATGATATTGAATAAAATCAAGAAAAATACTTGTATTTGATCAAAATAATCTGATCATCCAACCACTTATTTATTTGTATGAGAACTAAAACATTGACATGTCGACGACTGAACGATATTTTTTGCATACAAAAAAAAAACATCGAGTTGTCTCGCATGTAATTTTGTGCAAAAATATTATATAATCAATCATTCTCGAGATGCTTAAGTCATAACTCATGATATCGATCATTGACAATGGATGCGTTTAAGTGTAGACTAGAAAAAATAAAAAGCTTTTATTAAATAATTATGAAATTAAAATTATATCGAGAATTAAGAATATATATAGTTGTCATTGATCATTGAATGTTGAAAAACATATATGTCCGATTAATACCTGTTCCCATGCATAATATAATACCATGTTTAATAGAAGAAATATATTCAAAGTAATTCCTTATTATTGATGTCCTCATTAAATTGTCACTAATGATGTCCTACAACGGAAATGATTATGACGGTACATATTGCAATAATTAGTAAATTACCTCATTAAATTGTCAAACTTTGTAAGTGAAAATTATATACAATAAAGTTGTGCAACCCGCAATTATTTTCCCGCAATCAACCCGCAGATGACGTGGCACCCATGTTTTTGCCACATCAGCACGCTAAATGGATGGAAAATAATACATTGTTGCTCTCTTTTTAGCACCTGAACCCGTTTACATTCTAAAAGAATCTCAGCGAAAAGGAAATACTCGTCGTAGAGAAAAAGGAAGGTATTGGCTCGCATTGTTTTCCTTCGCCGTGTCCTGACAAGGGTTTCCTTCGCCTCTGAAGTCGTCCCCTCTTCTCTACCTTGTTTTCTTTGCCGTAGCAATTGTCTGTTCTTTGTTTACTGTCAAGCCTACTCTGTTCTATGTATGTATTACTCTGTTTTTCCTTTTCTTTCTTTTCATGTTTTTTGTAATCTGGAAATTGAATCGTATTACTCTTTTCTACCTTGATGACATACCATAGGACATGAAAATGATAAATCCTTTAGAACGGATATGAAAATAGCACACGACTTTTCTTTCTTATCACAAATTTATTTTTTCAACCTGCAAAGTGTTACTGTTTGATAATAAATTTGATTCTTTTTTATTTTTATTTAATAGAATGGAGATGATAAATCCTTTAGAAATTAATGAAGATGAAGAACACGATCTCGATACTCTAGTCGAAGAACCGAAAGAGGATATGTTCACGATGAGGCATCTCGGTATTACGGGCAATATGCGAAAAGTCGTGGTTTTGTCATGGCGATTAAAAATAGCACAAAAGATGATCATGGAGTCTTGCGACTTGTAACTTTCGCACGTACTAAGAAATTGAATGAACTTCGTTAGCGTTAGAAATGATTTGTTTGTTTTTTTATTCAAATGAAATGACTATAATTTGTGTCAGTTTGTTTGTTTATTTACTAAGAAATGAATGAACCTTGATCTTCCTCTGTTGAATTTCTTTTCTTCATATAGTTTGCGTCAGTTTGTTTATTAGTCATCATTTGATACAATATATTTTTTCAACATATACACATCTATGTACACACAAATATTACAGTCATCGTACCATACATATTTTCGATTCCTAAACACATTACATTACATAAGGAAATCTTAAATACATTACAACACATCGTCATAAATACTTTACGATATAACTATCACATAATGAAATCCTAAATACATTACGACACATTCCATCATCTAGCTGTACCACTTAGAATACAAACACTGCATCCTGAAATAAACAACTACTGATACATCGTCGAACCCTACATATATTACATCATCGAGCCCTACATATATTACAATATTATAATACATCATCGAGCCCTACATATATTACAATACAAACATTACATCCTCGAAACCCATTTACATAAGAATACAAGCATTACAATACATCGTCGAACCCAAAATGCACTATTACTGATACACCCAGAAATAAACAACTCTTGCCGTACCACTTACTGTGCAGAATGGACCTATTGATACACCTTCAAATAAACAACTTGAACAACGGCTTCGATGCACAGAAAAATATGCTCAAATCAACTAATTTTTACCTGACCAATTACTGCCTCAGGATCCCCAATAGCAGTAGGGTGGATGAATCCATCTAAAATTAATCATAAATATACACCATTAATGGATTCCAATCAGTAGAGAGAGAGAGAGAGAGAGAGAGAGAGAGAGAGAGAGAGAGAGAGAGTTTTTTGTTCTACTAAGAATTATTATTAATGAAATGAACCTTGGTGGAAATGGCGATAATGGACCGTTTGCGAGGCTGGTAGATCAAATATAGATAATGGGCCGTTTGTGACAATCTAATTTTGTTCCATCGAGATGAAACGTTCTTGCCCGAAATGACCTCTTCGAGGCTGTTCCCGAAGGAACTCATCGCATCTCTGCACCAAATCTGAAAATAAATTAGAACAAATAATTAACAAAATAGATTGGATTATATAGAAAGGGATCAAATTGAAAATTACTTTGTACATGGGTAGGAATTCTTCTCTGCTTTTCTACCTCGTCCTTGTCCAATTCGAACAAGGATAAAAAAGAAGAAATTCTTGTACTAGGGTACGTCTCGTTCATCAGGTTTCTTTTTAACTATACAATCAATCAAAATAAAAATCAATAATTATGATAAAGAGAACAAGTTAAGAAGAAACTAAAAAACCCATCTATTCTGATAAAATACAAAAAATTGAGGAGAAACACTTATGTTCTCGCGTCTGTCCGGTAACGAATCTCACTTGAACCATGGAAATCGTCCCAGGAGGTCTCAGTCCGCGAGTTTAGATGAAAGAAAGTTAGGGTGTGCTCCAATGAGAGGGAATGGGAGGGAGAGAATGGGAATGGAGGGGAAGGTTAATTTATCTTGCTCCCAAGTTTTTTTTGATGAGGGGGAAAGAGAATGAAGGGGACACTATTTCTCCTCCATATACAAAAGAGACCAAATATTTTTCTCCTCAAATTTGGGGGGTAATGGAGGGGACAAAATGTTAAAACATTATAATACCTAAAATATCCTTATTTTTATTATATAGTTGATAATTATTCAAAAGGTATAATTGTCATTTTTTCATGATGTTATTCTTTCCCTTCCTTTCTCTTTCATTAAACATTTTTGAACTCGGGAGCAAAAGAAAATTCTTTTCTTTCCTTCCCATTCATTCCCTTCCCCTCCATCCCCTTCCCCTTCATTCCCCTCCCTTTCATAAAAAACTCGGGAGCACACCCTTAGGGTTTAGACGAAAGGGGAAGCGATAACGAGGACCAAAGGGGAAGCAATGATTGTATACCAGCACCGGTGTCGTCGACGAGAGAGAGAAGAGAGCGTTGTCGAGCAGATAGAGGAAGAGAGCGTCGTCGACGACGAGAGAGAGAAGACAAACTGGCAAGAGAGTTGATGTTAACGAGAAGAGAGAAGAAGAAGAGAATGGGGTTGTTGGATAATAGGTTTTATCCGGTTAGGATCCATCTTAACGGGTTGAAATATAGCAAAATAAATTGCCTGACTAATACGCTGCGTGGCAAGTGCGGGTGTGCCACGTCAGGTGCGGGATGGGTGCGGGTTGCCAGGTGCGGGTTGCCTATCACTATTGAATTATATATGTCTCCATTCTGTACACACGTTGCATTCGAATGAATCACATAACTCAACCACAAGTTGTCACAAAATTATGTACCTAAAAAAAACACAAACTTATTTATTTGTGTTAATTTTATAATGGATTTATATGATTATATCAACCAATAAATCCGTGGCCCAGTGATCGGATGTGAGACACAAAAAATCAATGTTGTGAGAGATTGTAAATTCGAGTATTAATAACTAGGGATCCTGATACTCCAAATAAATATATGAAACATGAGGTATGGTTTTGAACCAAAATAATACTAATTAATATGTATGTTTGGCATAATTTCATGCATACCCCTGCCATTTCTCATAAATATCATGTATACCTGCCAATTGTTTATGATATTTCACATTTCGGAGGGGTATGTATAAAATTTTGAGGTTTTGTAGGTATTTATATTTCAAGGGTGTATCTGAATTTTCTGAAAAATTAGGAGACGAGGGATATTATTGATATTTTTCATATTTTGTAGGGGTGTTTTTTTTTCTAACAAATTTGCTTTTGCATCGCAGGTTCAGCTTCCGCATATATGCCATTCGAGAATTTCGTCGAACACCTTCAGTGCAAGAATTTCAATATTTGTGTCGTTTAACTTTGAAGGTTCATATTCTTTTGCGAAGTTTTTATTCAAAAATAGATACAGGAGTATTTTTACCATTTTTCTTAATTGGTACAGGCTGTTTTTCTTAATTGGTACATGCTATTAAGATGCATAATTGATTGATGTTTTCATGATTTTTTAACTGGTACCGAAACTGATACCAAAGAAAAGTATCAAGTATCCATGTTTCATTTTTGTGAGGCTTAATTTGAGAATTTAAGTAAAATTTAGTTAATTTTACATGTAAGTTATATTTTATTTTATTTTATTTATATTTAAGTTAGTTAGGGACTAGAATTTTATATGTTGAATGTATGTGTACTCCGTATTGATGTTTTTGAAGAATTATGTTTGCCTGCGGGTATTTATTTTGTGGGGGCCTCTATCATACACCCATTTTCTTATCATACACCCATTTTCAAGGGTATTTGGAGTAATTATCCATTTATGAATATTTAAGGTAAGATATAAAATATATTTATCAATTAATATTTAACTAAATTGGAATTTTTTGTTGTTCATTTAAAGAAAAATCTCCATAAAAAATAAATTTTATGATATACCCTTTTACAAATATAATTAATTGCTAAAATACCCAAAATACCCTTGTAAAATGGTGTATGATAGAACCCCCCTTATTTTGTTATGTTTTTATTTTATTTTAAATTGATGAATAAAAAAAAAAGTAAATTAATATACCTAGCATTAAGGGCATTTTAGTCAATATCATTTATACTATATAAAAATTGACAATTTATTCCATCAATCTAACCGAACGCTGATGGAATAAAATGAAATAATCACTCTTCCACTCTTCCATTATTTCACTATTCCATCTACTGCCGAACAAGCCCAATATGTCATTACGTAAATATATTATATTCCTTGCAAATGAATCATTTTATGCCAAAAATATTGTTTTCATTGCTTATATACCATTCTGTTTGTCATTGATAATAGCAATGTGATATTTTTGTGTCATTATAATAGAGTCATTTTTTAATTCTTACATATGATACCATCTAGTGTTAAGGTAAATCTTTCATTTGTATAGTGAGTACTATACTATACCATCTAGTGTTAAGGTAAATCTTTCATTGGGTTTTTTTTGAAATAAAAATATCATTGGTCAATATCCCACCCCCATCCGAATTTACACCTCTTTTTGAGCGCTCATCCTTCTCTTTTCTTTCTTTCCTATCATTCACTTTTAACATTCTCACAATTATTTTTTTTATAATAAACGGAGAAGGGTCATATCCTCCATTCATTGATGTCAACTGGGATCGAATCCACGATCTCTCACAACACATGATTTTTTGTGTCTCACACTCATGATTTTTTTGATTTTTTTTTGTGTCTCCCTTCTTTGGGCAAGCCCCCAACCCCTAAAACTATAGTCAGTTGATGCCAATGCAATATAACGTAGTACACACAATATTAGTCATAAACGAGGGCAAAATCAAACATACATTTTCAAACATAGTAGAATTTTTTTTCAATATAACAAAATTTTTTAGACCGTTTATTTTTCAAGATATCACGGTCAATATTAATTGTGAAAATCGGATAATTTTAATCAGCCGATAAAGTCAAACATACCGTTTCTTTTCTAAATCTTTCCAAAAAAGGGGAATTTTTCAAAACTAGCATAAAAGGAATAAAAATTATAAAATTAAGATTATGAAATAAAACTTGTGTCGGAGCATTTTTTTTAAGAAACTTTTTAGGACCGACAAAACTTCAGATCATTCTAAGGTTCGGCAGCACAATCTAAGATTCTGAATGACGGGTGCATGTATCGAGAACGGATCCCTTAAATTATCATTCTAAAAAGAATCATAAAAAATTGGAGGGTAGCACGGTCATTTTTTGAAACAATACGATACGAAGACACTACAATGAAATTTCAAAAAAAAAAAAAAAAATTGCTTTCATCACATTGTTTTTTTTCTTTAAGCAATTCAATTAGGTTTAAAAAATGTTATTTTGGGTGCATGCCTGCTTCCAGTTGATCATATCCCTGGTGAAATGTCATGTTTTTTTAATTTATAACTGAAAATTGCATTTGTATAAATAATCGCATTCATGTAAAAAGAATGTAGTATGTCAAAAAAAAACGTAGTATGTAAAATATATTAATTTGATTTATGGTAAGAAAATATTTACAACACACTTTTGTATTGAAAATATATATTTTCACAGAGAGGATAATAGATACCTAATTTTTTTTTTGTAAGACTACACTGTGTAACACGAGCGGGTTAGAACCTGCAACTGTTAGGGATGTAAAACGGTTCGGATCTGGTTTGATAAGTGGTCATACCTGATCTGTATCCATATTTTCTCGAATATGGATAATCAGATCCGGAATTATTTGAATTCGGATACGGATATTGTCGGATACGAATACGGATACGGATCATTTCCGGATATTAAAACGGATACTATGATGTGATCATGTATTATTTATTATTATTTTGAAAACTCAAGTCTTGATTATTTTGTAATTTTAAATTATAAAAAACAAGAAATATTTTATAAACATGATTTTGTGCTCTAAAAATCGTAGTAATTCTTTTTTTCTAATAATTATTTTGATCTTTTAAAATAGAATATATCATAAAATATGTCAAATTTGTGTATATAGACAATTCAATGCAAAAAATCATATACATGATACAAAGAACAATACAAATTTATCCATTAAATGTGTGTTAAGCTCTGTTGCATGAATAGTAATACGCTGATACGACAATTTCAAAAATTCGTGATTCGTGTATATATTATTAGTTTATTCTACTAAATAATTTGAATATTAAAAATATAATACGTCACAAAAGAGTTCAAACATATATGTCACAAAAAATATCTCAATTGTATAATATACTAGATTTTTTTCCCGTGCAATTGCGCGAGAGTTTTCGAGTTTGTTACAATGCAATTTTTCCTAATATATTATTGGATTCTACTTTTTATTGCCTGAATGTTCACACATCTGTATTTTGGTGTATTTTTAGCCCCCTAATTTTTTTGGATATTGTAAAAAATCTCTACGTTTTTGTAAACTTAAAAAAAAATTCATCTACCAAACTTTTGTTTCCAAATACCCCCTTATGAATGATATTCATTTTTTTTTTACCAAATACCCCTCAGCCTTCATATGTAATGATAAATTTTTTTTGTTATTTATTATTATTTTTAACAAAATTCATAAACAATAATAATAAAATGTACAATAATAAATAAACACATTGAAAATATATTGTAAAAGTATATCTATTTAAACATCAAGTTTTTATTTATTTCCGTTGTCCTTTTATTTTTGTAATTGATTCGTGATTTTATATTTTTTAAATATTTCCAACGTGTTCTTTTAGTAACATGTTCCTTTTATTATTATTATTTTGTGTTAGTTTTCAGAAAAAAAAAAATATAGAAATGTATGAAATATTAAAATTATATAAATATAATATTAATGTACTACAAAAAAAACTTGTGCATTTAATATATAAAAGTTAATACAATTAGTTTCTCATAAAAGCCCATCGAAAAAGAAGTGCACAATAATAACGGAACACCTATAGTAATTCTTCTTATAAATTAAAGGGTCCTATACCATCTCAAATCAGCCATTGACTCATCCATAAGTTATTTACTTCCCATATTTATTCCTAATATACTGGAATAATAATCAATTATATAGCTCTTTTTTGCACGAAATTATGTGGGAATGGGAGACAACTCGATTTTTTATTTCTCGTATGAAAAAAATATCGTTAAGTCACCAACATGTCCGTGTTTTAGTTCTCGTGCAAATACAAGGTTGAATGATCAGATTATTTTGACCAAATACAAGTATTTTTCTTGATTTTATCCAATATCATATTTACTATTCTTGTTGGTTGACGGTTTGGCTCATAGATATGAAGTATCGGCGTTAGTTGTGTTCGTATGAAACTACGTACTTATAAGTTTGTTATATCTGCTTAAAAATTAAGTCATGCTATTGTGCAATGTCATGTTAAACTCGTGAACGTAATATTATAGTTTTACATGAAAAAAGACATGCAAAATTTGTGAAGACATTGCTCCGAATAAATATGATAATTTATATTTAGTTAGCCAACGGATAAGTAACTATTGTATTTATTATATACAACTGAAATTGACAAAAATAAATTTAAGAAGTTAACGTGTCTTTTTAACTATTTTTAATTTAAGAGTATTCATAATGTTTGAAGGATTTCATAAGCTTACTCTTGAATTTCACATTGTGCAGGATATACATTAAATTATGATGACTAGATTCATACGGTTGAAATTTAATTTTCATTCATAGATTTTGAGAAATAAGTCTCGTTGGCCGCCTTGGACAAATAAGTACGTAGAAGTGTTAATGGGCGATATTGTCCGAACCGACTCGAACCGTATCCGACAAATATCCCGATCCGAGAAAAAATATTCGGATCCGGAAGGATCGGTTATGTATTCGTTTTTACGGATATGAATCCGGATCTAGGATCTTAAATTTTGATGGATCCGGATACTATCCGAATCCAAATAAAATTTGTAAAATGGGTATCCATTTTGTTGAAACCATGATCAAAATTATAGTAATACATAATAGACAATAACTATATTTTAATGCATAATAATACATAATCAATAATCACTTATATATATATATATATATATATATCAATGTTTTAAATAGCGTGCAGCGGCATGCAGCGTTTTGACGTTTAATTTAGCGTTTAGCGTTAGCGGGCGATATAGCGCCGCTTCATCATCACAGCGGATTTTTGATCGAAATTATTATTTTTATAATACTACAATACAAATATAAATATAAATTAGCGGTCCAATATTATAAATAAAATTATGTTGAATGCATATTTATATCAACCTCGCAAACTAACATAAATTAAAATTCATCTCTAAGAAAAATATATTATTATTATTATTATTATTACTTTTGTTTTTCTTTTTATTATTGTAATTATTGTAATTATAATAAGGCTATTAATAGTTGTTGTTGATGTTGTTATTATCTTATTTTTTCTATAATAATAATAATAATAATAATAATAATAATAATAATAATAATAATAATAATAATAATAATAATAATAATAATAGTAAGTATGCTTATTATTATTACTATTATTATTATTATTTTTATTATTATTATTATTATTATTATTATTATTATTATTATTATTATTATTATTATTTGCATCGTTGTCATTATTATTATTATTATTATTATTAAATAACAATAATTATTATTTTATACTAATAATATTAATTATTATTATTATTGTTATTATTATTTAGTACCAATAATAATAATAACAATAATTATTATTAATATTATTACTATTATTTAATAACAATTATTATTATTGTGTAATGATAATAGTGATTATTATTTAATAATAACAACAACAACAACAACAATAATAATCATCATCATCATCACGCTATAGCGCCGCTACGGACGCTATAATTGAACGCTTCAACGCTATAGCGGTCCGCTATAGCGTTGCAGCGGAACAAAACGCTACAGTGCTATATTCCAAAGCGATGCAGCGTTTGCCTCCCAAAACCCGCTATAGCGCGCTATAGCGGCGCTACAGCGCCGCTATTTAAAACACTGATATATATATATATATATATATATATATATATATATATATATATATATAATTTGTTTTAAAATTAAAAAATAATCAACACTTGAATTCTAAAATTATTATTATATTATAGTATCCGTTTTAATATATGAATAAGATGCGGATCCGACAATATCCGAACCGTATCCGTATCTGTTTAATATCTGAACCGTATCCGGATCTGGATAGTACCATATCTGAATTCATATCCGAAAAATAATATGGATATGGATCTGGTAGGACCACTATCCGAACCGTTGACACCCCTACAACATTGTAGTTTTTTTAAATACCTTTTCATTTGTCTATTGTATTTTTTTTGTAATATGAATATACCCTTTTAAATATCAATATACTGTTTTATACGTCAAACATAAATTTTGAATATAATCTATACTATATACTAATTCAAGGGGATTTGCAGCCCCCTGGTGCAGCCACGTCACCAGGGGCCTATTCGTAAAAAAAAAATATTTTTTTTACATTTTGGTCCTTTTTTATTTACAATTTGGTCCTTTTTTAAAAAAAATTTTACATTTTGGTCCTTTTTTCCTTACATTTTAGTCCTTTATATTTGCATTTTGGTCCTTCGAGTTTTAATATTCACATTTTGGTCCAGCGGCCTCAAATTGGTCCTGTTTTTTAAAAAAAATTACATTTTGGTCCTTTTTTATCACATTTCGGTCCTTTATATTTGCATTTTGATCCCTCGAAGTTTTAAAATTTACATTTTGGTCCTTTATTATTTTTCTTGCCTGGTGCAGCCACGTCACCAGGGACCTATTTGTAAAAAAAAAAAATTTACATTTTGGTCCTTTTTAATTAAAAATTGGTCCTTTTTTCGAAAAAAAATTACATTTTGGTCCTTTTTTTTTAAAATTTTTGTCCTTTAAATTTGCATTTTGGGCCTCGAAGTTTTGAAAAAAAAAATTTATTTTACATTTTGGTCCTTTTTTATTTACAAATTGGTCCTTTTTTCGAAAAACAATTACATTTTGGTCCTTTTTTTTTAAATATTTATTTTATATTTTGGTCCTTTTTTATTTACAAATTAGTCCTTTTTTCGAAAAACAATTACATTTTGGTACTTTTTTTTACATTTTGGTCCTTTATATTTGCATTTTGGCCCTTCGAAGTTTTGAAATTTACATTTTAGTCCAGGGGCCTCAAATTGGTCCTATTTTTTAAAAAAAATTATATTTTGGTCCTTTTTTCACATTTTGGTCCTTTATATTTGCATTTTGGTACTTCGAAGTTTTAAAATTTACATTTTGGTTCTTTATTATTTTTCTTGAAAAACTAAAATAAAGTTATAATAAGTTGAACAATATTAATAAAAGAACATCTTGCAAATATTTAAAAATAAAATATCACAAAACTATTAAAAAATACATAAAAAGAAAACTAACATAAAAAATAGATGTTTAAATAGATATTTTCTATGAATATATTTGCAAGATGTTTATATATTATCATTTAATGTTAGTTTTTTTATGAATAAAGAATGTAATATTAAAATTATATAAACAAAATATGTAATAATTTAAATTTTTTTAAATCACTACGTGTTAAGAAGTGTTTATGAATTTTCTTAAAATTAATAAAAAATAACAAAAATAAGTTTTAATTATTACATATGAGATTTGGAGGGTATTTTGGGAAAAAAAAAATTAATATCATCCATAAGGAGTATTTTAAAATAAAAGTTTGGTAAAGAGTTTTTTTTTTTTGGAGTTTACGAAAAGATAGAGAATTTTTTATAATATCCAAAAAAAATTAGGGGGTTAAAAATATACCAAATCATGGATGTGCGAATAATCATGACATAATTTAAATTAAAGGTTCGAACGAAACGGTTAGCGATGACATCGTCAAACTTTGTTGTTGGCTGACCACACAAAGGACGAAAAATATTTGTGCTAAATATGTAGCGAAATTAAGGATTTGTGAAATTAAAAACACTCTTTTTTTTAGCAATGTTTTCTGAACTATTATGTTCTTAATAAATTTCATGACGACTCATTCGTTATTTTTCCTTATTTTACTTATGAAGTATAAAATATAGATAATTTTTTTAGCAATAACCGTTTGAATTATTCAAGAAATCCGGCTCTTAAAATATTCAAACGATTTTTGCTACAAAATTTCACTCGCACACAACACACTAAATTACACATATAATAATGATTACAAAAAGAAAGTCACATACACAAAATGAACAACAATTTTTTTCAACTACATTACTTATAAACCCGAACAACCCCGCGCAATTGCGCGGCGGTAATGCTAGTACTATACTATTTTGACTGATCATTGTCTATTTCTATGTCATTTCGGTGACATTTTCGTAAATTGACTCTGGACATGAACATTTTTGGATTAACAAGGAACGAATAATTATCAATTAATTAATATTATGTGTGATTATTGACATATTGAAAACGGAGAAGATACAATGAAATAACAGCCATACTATATCCATGTCCATTTCATTTTTTTGGATACGAATACGGATAGTATCTGAATAATACGAATTAATTTCAGATACTAAAATGATTATTATGTTTTAATTATACTATTTTCTAAAAAAATATTATTTGAAAAATATAAATTAAATATTAAGTTTTATTCTAAATATTTTTCAGTTTATAGAATTATAAATATTATTACTATATACTATATATTCTTATATGAATATTGATAATATTTTGGGTCAATAAAACATGATAAACTTCAATATCTATGTTAAATTCATGTCATGTATTGAAATATTAATCGTAGGAATAAAAATATATATTTGTATATATGTTTATTTTTTCAATATGAATATTAAGTTTATGCGTCTTTTATAATTTTTGGGTCTGTATGGCCTGATATATCCGATATGTTGATTAATTCCTTGTGATTTATTTATATAGATAATGAATTTGTTCTTAATAGTCGTGTGTTGTCACATTGCTCAACTTTTATTAATGGAAAATATATAGATGGTGGTTAATTCGGTCTTGTATATGATATCTTTTGAAAAAAAAATAAAAATATTATCTCATTGCTTAATCTTAGATATTGCTGTACTCAAAATATCTCTTAAAAAAAAAAATCAAAAAACACCAATTTCTAAATATATTCTTAAATCTTTTATTCATTACTCATATATTACCCTACAACTTCATGACCACGAGACATGTGAAGAAACCATATGAAGCAATCCGTTTATTAATCAAGTAAACTAGCAAAGGCCCGCGCAACAATTGCGCGGGATTTCATATTTTTTTTACATATTTTTGTATAATTTGTTTAAATATAATTTGTGTGGCTACGTTTAAACTCAATTATATAATCACAATATGTTTGCAAATATATTGATGTAATAAATGCATTATAAATAAATGTTTATGAAATTTGTCTATCATGGATATAGACATTATAATTAATAAGTGTCCATGGAATTGGTCCATCATTATAAATTCAATCCAAATAAATAAAATATAACATGTTATAATTCAAACAAAATTAAAGTTTCAAAACAAATAAAAGAAAACCGTGAATAATACACGTAAACCGAAATATATATTTAAAATATCATTAATTAACATAAAAAAATATCAATTTTTTTTTTTAAAAAAGACAGTTGTAAATTATATCATAAAAATTAACAATTGAGTCATAATTTTGTACGGAAGGAAATTATATATGGAGCCTCAATAACACAAAAATAACATTCCTTGATGAGGCAGCAAGAGAGAATTAAGTAGGTTGATTAGTATTATTGATTGTCTCATTCAACGATTTAATTGACCGTTTAATTGATTTGACAAGTCAATTAACATTTATTAATATTAATATATTATAAATTATTGATGTGTTGATTAAATGTGTCAATTATATTTAATTGAGTCCATTATAAAGGCTAATCAATTCACTTTGTCACCTCATCGATGATATTGTGATGAGTTTGAGAGTCAATTATATTTTTCTTCCATACATAAGTATAATTTGGGTTGCAATAAAAACAAAACTCAACAACAAAAAAACTAACACGTATCAATATGTGGGCACATGTCAATTAATATTTACTAATATTAACATATTATATATTATTAATGTGTTAATTAAACGTGTCAATTAACATTTAGTTGAGTCAATTAGAAAATGATAATCAATTCATTTTGTCACCTCGTCAATAATATTGTGCTTATTTTAGGGATCAATTATATATATTTTTCATACATGGATATAACTTGGGTTGCATAGAAACAAAACTATTACAAAAAAAAATAAAAAAAAATTTGTCGACACGTGTCAGCATAGTGAGGAATATTGAAAAATATAACTATAATATATATAGATAGATTGGCACCGAAGCTTGCCCAAAGCTGTTTGGGCACAACACAAGTCCTGTCCAAATACTTTTGTAGTCGTTCGATTTTATCACGGTTGATCTCTGATAATTAAATCTAACATTCCGTTAACACTCCCGTTTAATGAAAAAAAATAGAAAGTTGTCGTTTGGAAATGGGTTGGGGGCTTGCCCAAAGCCCTTTGGGCACAAAGTCTGTCCAAATAGCATGTACGCCGTCCGATTAAATCGTGATATGATTTTTCTTGATGAAATCTAACGCTCTCCGTTAACACATTTAATATCCGTTAATATAGTTAACAGATGGTCTATCGTCAATTTAGGGATGAAATCCCTAAAATCTCGCCACTTTCCTCTCTCTCTCTTTTGCACTCTCGTGTTCTAGCTGTTTCGCCCTCTCTCTCTCTCTCTCTCTCTCTCTCTCTCTCTCTCTCTCTCAGCTTGAGCTTTTCTGGTTTCTCAAGCTTTGATTTTCTTTAGACGAAACCCTAGACGACCCATCTCTCCTCTCGTTATCGTTATAGCCTTCAAATAGCCACTGATTCGCTTTGGTTACCCCGTCGTAATTGATTTGTGGATATCGTCATTGATTCGCTGGATGCGCTGGATCAGGGGAGTTTTTTTTACATGTTTTATCAAAGTACCAGCTGGTACTAAATCTGGTACTTACTCTTTGATTCTACTTACTTTTCTTACTGCTATTACTTACTTCTATCAGAATCAATTGGTGAATTAAACTGTTTTTATTATTGTTATATTTAAGCATTTTATATTAAACTGTTTTTATTATTGTTGCAATTAAACATTTTTTTATTAATGTAGTGCTTACTGCTAGTACTTTTATCAATGTACAACTGGTATCAAAATAAGCATGGACCTCATAATTCTCGAATCTAGGCACATTTATAAATCTTGATCTATTGCTCGTACGTTACTTCATCTGGTTGAATTTGACTTTTGTTTTCAAAAGGTGTTTTTATTTTTACAATTAGATGCGATACATCCCCTAACTTCATACTTTCACATTTTTGTAGGGTTTGTGTTAAAATTGAGGGAGATAGTATAATGAAAGAAAAAGTATCTATTGATTTCTAATAGCTATTACCTCTTGGTACATGATTATTTATAGTCTAGTTTTACTAGCCGTTTGAGATTTTTCCTAAATTACATTTGCTAGATTAATTGCATAATTCTCTCCTGATTACAATCTAGATACCCAATATAGCTTTGACAGCTATATTCAAGATACTAGTATTTTATTTGTTCCTATATAGATGAATATTCTGAGCTATCCTTCCTCTTTCTCAACACTCCCCCTCAAGTGAGGTTCGAATATATTTATTGAACCTAACTTGCCGAGTATGTTCATATGGCTGGCCTTGTTGAGTGCCTTCGTGAAAATGTCGGCCAGCTGCTCTTTGCTTCTAACAAATGGAGTTTCGATTTCGCCTGATTGCACTTTTTCTCTGACGAAGTGACAATCTACCTCTATATGTTTCGTCCTCTCGTGAAAGACTGGATTGGATGCAATATGCCGTGCTGCTTGATTATCACAGTACATTTGCATGGTTCTTGTGTGCTCTATCTTCATGTCACCGAGTAATTGCTTAATCCAGATAAGCTCACTCGCTGTGGACGCCATGGCTCGATATTCTGCTTCTGCACTTGATCTAGCCACGACATTCTGCTTCTTGCTTTTCCATGTCACCAAATTGCCACCTACAAACGTGCAAAACCCCGTGGTTGATTTCCTGTCGCAGCTTCCGGCCCAATCTGCATCTGAGAAACCAACAACATTATTAGAATTATTTTTCTTCATCCAAATTCCTTGACCTGGAGTGCCTTTAAGATATCTCAATATCCTATCAATTGCACTCAAGTGACTGGTACGTGGAGCGTGCATAAATTGGCTTATGACACTAACTGAATAGGCAATGTCTGGTCTAGTTACTGTAAGGTAAATTAATTTTCCTACTATTCTTTGATATTGTCCTATGTCAGATAAGGTCTCACCATCATCAATTCCTAGTTTAATATTTGTCTCCATAGGAGTACTAGCTGGTTTAGCTCCTAATTTACCAGTTTCTTTTAACAAGTCAAGAACATATTTTCTTTGCGATAGAAATAATCCTTTACTTGAGTAAGCTATTTCTATTCCAAGAAAATATGATAGTTTTCCAAGATCTTTGATGTCAAATTCTTTTTGTAAATACTGTTTGACCCTTTTAATTTCCTCATTATTATTTCCAGTGATGATAATGTCATCTACATAAACGAGAATAATGATAGTGGTGTTTTGAAAATGTTTAATGAACATAGAGGAATCAGCGGTACTTTTAAAAAAATTAATCTTTAAGAGAGAAAAGCTTAGCTTGGCATACCATGCTCTTGGAGATTGTTTTAAACCATAGATGGCTTTTTTTAATTTACATACCAGTGATGAATTAGACTCGCTTTTGTGGCCCGGAGGAAGAGTCATATAAACTTCCTCTTCCAAATTTCCTTGAAGAAATGCATTCTTTACATCCATTTGGAACATGTCCCATCGCAAGTTGGTGGCTACTGATAGCAAAATTCTAACTGTATTCATTTTTGCTACTGGTGCAAAAGTTTCATGGTAATCAATACCATAAGTTTGAGTAAATCCCTTAGCCACTAATCTAGCTTTGTACCTTTCAATTGTACCATCACTATTGTATTTTATTTTGTATACCCATTTACAACCTACAGGTTTTTTGTTTTTTGGTAAATTAATAATATTCCATGTGTCATTTTTTTCTAAGGCTTCAAGTTCTTCTTTCATAGCCTTACGCCAAATTGGACATTGATTGGCTTCACTAAAGTTGGTCGGTTCTATTTGGTTTGTGATGGTACTCAGGTAAGATCGGTATTCAGAGGATACCATATTATATGAAATAAAATTTTGAATTGGATACATAACCTGTTGGGATACATAATCCCTTAATTTGACGGAGGGTCGAGTTTCTCTTGTAGATCTTCTCACGGCAATTTCTTCTCTAGTTGGTTCTTCATGAGTTAGTTCTTCACTTGACTCATTTATCTCTTCTTCTCCCCCTGAAGGAATTGCACTTGTTTCGCCGACTTGTTCTTGATCCATATGCTCAACCTGTTCTTTGTTTGTTTCTGCAGGAAATATGAAATTATATGGAGACAATTTGACTGGTTTACCTTGTGTATTTCCTTGTTCACTTGTTTGATAATATGATTCATTTTCAAAAAATGATACATCTCGTGAGATATAAAGTTTATGATTTTTTGGGTCATAACATTTATATCCCTTTTTTTGAGATGAGTATCCTAAAAATATGGTTTTCACAGAATTTTTGTCTAGCTTGTCAAATCTTTTTATGTGTACGTAACATGTACACCCAAATACTCTTATGTGATCAAGGTCTATTTTTCTATTCTTGAGAATTTCTAAGGGACTCATATTTCTTA
This sequence comes from Luzula sylvatica, assembly GCA_946800325.1. Lineage (NCBI taxonomy): Eukaryota > Viridiplantae > Streptophyta > Magnoliopsida > Poales > Juncaceae > Luzula > Luzula sylvatica. The sequence goes on along the minus strand of OX326957.1, from coordinate 2,269,618 downwards.
GCATGACACTTGGTAATCTATTTATGAGGTATGTTGCAGTTAACAAGGCATCTGACCAATAATATTTTGGAACATTAGTTTGAAAAAGCAGGGATCTAGTAACTTCAAGTAAATGTCGATTTTTTCTTTCTGAAACCCCATTTTGTTCGGGGGTATTAATACAAGTGGTTTGGTGAAGAATTCCTTTTTCTTTAAAAAACTCAGCGAAATTTTTGTTTACGTATTCTGTCCCATTATCTGATCGAAAGATTTTGATTTTTGCGTTATACTGATTTTCTATAAAATTGTAAAATTCTAGGAAACATGGAAAAACTTCATTTTTCCGTTTTAAAAGATGAACCCAAGTAGTGCGAGAAAAATCATCAATAAATGTGACAAAATATTTAAAATTATTATAAGAATCAACGGGAGCTGGGCCCCAAACATCGGAATGAATTAAATCAAAACATTTTTCTGACTTATTTGTAGATAAAGAAAATGGAATTCTAGTTTGTTTTGAAAGCTTGCAAATATCACAATTTTTTGAGTCTATTTTATGACAAAATAATTTTTCCAAAATTTGGTCAGATGGATGGCCAAATCTCCAATGCAACAATTTGCTACGATCTACTAAATTTAGCGACACATGACATTTATTGGTGATTTCATCTAGGTAATAGAGGCCATTTTTCAAGTATCCCTCACCAATCTTCTTCCCTGATTCTCGATCCTGGAATATCACTTTATTGGGTGAGAATACAACATTGCAATTCAATTCTTGGGTTATTTTACTGATTGATAATAAGTTTGAATTAAAATTTGGTAAGTATAAAATATTTTTCACGTCTTTTGTAAGTAACTCTGTTGAGCCAAAACCATGAATTTTAACTTTATCTCCATTAGCAACAATTACGTGTTGAGAGTCTTTATTTTGTATAACATTGGTCAATTTATTTTTGTCACATGTCATGTGGTCTGTAGCACCAGAGTCAATTATCCATCTATTTTTAGTTTGACATATATTTGCAATTTTAAAATTTGTGTTAATTTTGGATGAATTGAAAGTAGCTTCAGAATGTACAAAACCTGAAGTTTGTCGCTGCAACAAACTGTTCAATTGAGTTAGAAGTTGGTTTAGTTGAATTGTTTGAGCCACAGGAGATCCAGTGCCGTCGGAGGAATTATGTGATTGAGTTGATTCGGGCTTGGTCGCTCCTTCGTCTGTCTCCGCACCCTTGCTAAAGCCCCCAAATTTCTTCTCCCTTTTTGCGCCATTCCATTTTACACCTTTGTCGCCCTTCTCTCTGAACGGTCGGAGGTGCGGATGGAGGAACCAACATCCGTCACGGTTGTGCCCTGATTTTTTGCAATGATCACACTGCTCGCTGTTCGGGGCTCCTCTCCCTTTGACCGTGTCTCTGAAGCTAGGATTTGAGTGTTGTACCTTGAATACTTTGTTCTCTTGGTTTTCGGGTTGTTGGGGATTCATGAGAGCTCGCCTGGATTGCTCTTGCTCAATTCTCGCTACTACATCGTCGAAACATGGCATCTCGGCTGATGCCAAGACTTGGGACCTGATCGCTTCATAGCTTGGATCGAGAGCACCCAGGTAGGTAAAAATTAAGTCTTGTTCGGATCTTTTTTGGGTTTCAATTGGGTCAGTTGTTGGTGGTAGATATACATTGAGTTCTTCCCATTTTGACATGATTTCGGTTACTAGTTCGTTATTACTTTGGGTACTTTGTTTAATTTGGGCAAGCTCTTGTTTAAGACTAAAGATGTGTGCGAAATTTTTTTGTTGGCCGTACCTTCTCTTGGCTTTGTCCCAAACCTCCTTTGATGTTTCAGAGTACATGAGCACGTTTGAAATCTGGGGTTCCATGGTACTCAGTAGCCATGACATGATCATTTGATCGGTGATCTCCCATTCTTCTATTTTTGCAGTTTCTGCGGTAGTTGGTTCTCCCGGTTTTTCTGCTTTGGGTTTTTCTTTGGTACCAGTGACAAAGTGTAGCTTTCCTTTGCCACCGAGACCAATCGTGACAGATCTGGACCAAGGAATATAGTTTTTGTTGCCATTGAGAATAATATTTGTGAGTTTTGAGTTGTCGGATAGAGACATATCACTGGTGTGATTTTAGAACAGAGTTTTTTGTGGTTTTTTTTTTTCTTTGTAAAGGATGATGAAGGCAGTTCTTTGTTATCTGCAGTTTTGGGTGATGTTGCGGAATTTTTGAGTCAGGATTTATCCTGCCCTGATACCATGTTAAAATTGAGGGAGATAGTATAATGAAAGAAAAAGTATCTATTGATTTCTAATAGCTATTACCTCTTGGTACATGATTATTTATAGTCTAGTTTTACTAGCCGTTTGAGATTTTTCCTAAATTACATTTGCTAGATTAATTGCATAATTCTCTCCTGATTACAATCTAGATACCCAATATAGCTTTGACAGCTATATTCAAGATACTAGTATTTTATTTGTTCCTATATAGATGAATATTCTGAGCTATCCTTCCTCTTTCTCAACAGTTTGGGATGCAAAATTGATAAGATATTCAATGATTGGAGAATCCCTCGAGTATTGTATGTAATTTTTGTTTTGAGATTCAATATTGTTATTTGTTTTTAAATTTATTATTATTATTATTATTATTATTTGTTTATCTTGAAGGATGTTTGATTTGTAATTTTGTAATTTTACAGTGGCTTGTATAGAACATATATAGTGGAAAGTGCTCGATAATTTTAAGGAACATTTTTTTTTTAAATTATATGGAACATCATTGCTATTTGTTTTTAAATTCATGATTGTTATTTGTTTGTATCTTGAAGTATGCATTGATTTCTAATTTTGTAATTTTACAGAGATTTTTATGGAACATATCTAGTGGAGGGTGTTTGATAATTGTATGAAACATTATTGTTATTTGTTTTTAAAATGATTATTGTTATTTGTTTGTTTTTAAATTCATTGTTGTTACTTGTTTGTGAAAAGTGCTTTGATTTTACAAGGACAATTTCATCATCATGAACAAATTAACTTCGCTGAAATTAAAATTTCACACTAATATTAGAGCAATATTTGGTAAGCCCTTTAGGAACTAACACTAATATTTTATCATTAAACAAACGATAACTCGATGTAATTGTAAACAAAAATAAATCCAACTTGAATTTAGCAATTACTACAACAAAAATATTTTTGTGTGCTCTTCATGACAGAACAAAAACCTGGACACTATAATTCCGAACACAACCTTTTCGAATATTAAATCCAACTTGAAATGCATATTCATTATAGAAACTACAGGCTACATGGTCATTAGTAAATTCCATTAGCATCCTATGCTCTTCGAATTCATTTTCTGCACACAAAAAATATTCAAATTAGTTTTTTTTCTTCAACCTTGCTGCCCCTAAATTGAAAAAAGAAAAGAAAATTGTTTGTTGTTGCTTTTCACATTGCTGCATCCCTTAAATTAGAAAAAATAGTTCACACTCAACTCATATTGTGCATAACTGTAACTCAGAAAAATATAATAAATATGAATTAGAAAATCTGTAAAATACCCTCTCATTGTCTATAAATTGCAACAAAATCCCTGCATAATTGTAAATTTATCCTACTGATTTATTTATTTTTTGCAAATTTTCCATAATTGACATTAAAAATAAAACGTAGTTCAATTTTTAAAAAATATATATGTATCATATTAAAAAATAAAACTTAATAACTGTTCTAATCAAATTTCAATTTAGAATCTTTATTCAAGAGGAAAACCAATTTAGGGAAATTGGTATTGAATATGTTCGATACAATTACTGTTTTATAAAAGCAACTAAAAATACCGATTTAGACAAATAATTCATCACCTTGTTTATGGAATCAATGGAGACTTGTTCTAGTGAACTGAAGTTTTGTTGCCATCGCAAGGGAATCAAAGCTCCAATTGCATTCGAAAATGGATACGATTCAGAGTGTTCTTGTTCTTCATCAGATATGTTAATAAGATGAGAACTGGACGCATCACAATTAATCGAGTACATCATAACAAAAGAAATGTCTCTTGAGTTGACAAATAAAATGGAGAAGCAAGAAGAAAGAAAGAAATAGCAATTTCGCCATGGATTTCCCTCTATTTTTTTTCCAATTCGAGTAGGATATGTTTCTAGATCTGTTTTCTAAAATGAGAGCATAACAGAGAGAGGAGAGAGAGAGGGACGAGATGTCATTCCTGAATTGACGAAACAGTGCTGTTAAGTTATGTTAACAGGAATTAGAGTCAATCAACAAGATTCGTATCATGATTCAATCGAACGGTTCACGTGGTGTTTGGACATGTTTTGTGCCCAAAGGGCTTTGGACTAGCCCCGGACCCTAGTTTTAGTGCTTACCTTGCGGTTGTTTATAGACAAAACTTAGCGAATCAATAAATTTTTCTTTTTAAAATATTTGTTTTCATTTCATTTTATATAACTACAGTAACTTATTAATCAATATGAAATCACAAGTTCTATTTAGTAGTCAACTTCATCGGAAAAGCATTTTTTTTAGGTTTTGGTATGGTTGTTTTATTTAAGAATTCAGTTTTCAAACAATTAAATATAAATTATCATATTTTTAAAGAGCAATGTTTGTGTGCATCGTCTTCACAAATTTTGCATTTTTTTTCATGCATAATTTCAGTATTATATTCACGAGTTTAATATTACCATTGCACAATATAATTGTGACTTCACTTTTGGTAGATAACAAATACGATTTCATAAAAATAACACAACTAATAACATTGGTACAATTTCAAAACATTATATTTTTTTTCTTTTATTTGCCCCGTAACTTCACATTTATGTACCAAATCACCAGCCAACCAAAATAGCAAATAGGATATTGGATGAAAGCGAAAAAATAATGAGAGCTCTAGTGCATCTTGGGTTTTTGGCACAATATTTTTTTAATACCAAAAATAAAAAATGAAATTACCTCATACAAATGAAGTTACCTTGCACGTTTCATGTGTTGGTTCTCAACGGCCTAAAGAGGGTGAATAGATATTTTTTGGTTTTACCTACTAATTAAAATCAAATTATATGATTGACCTAAATCCAATGCAAATGCCACTTAAATGTAATCTAAAGAGTTCTTGTCTGATAGAAAATTATGATTTATATTTAATTGTTTAATCTAACATTTTGTTGAGATTTTCTTTTCATTGAATATTTTATTTAAACTAAGTAATTCACGAATCGTTAATGAATCCATCATCTAATTAGTTGAATTTGAGACACAAAAAATATATGTTGTGAGATGTTGTGAGTTCGGTAATTATTGATATTAATAAATAGATGACATATGAATATTTTTCATATTATAAAAAAAAAGTAATTCGCGATTCGACGGGCGCAAGTCATTTTCTTTGCTTTCGATTTTGGCATCGAGCATTCCAGTTCTAATATTTATTTTTCGTTTTCCAATAAATTAAGTGAGAAACAATGGCAATTTTGTTTTTAACTTGCAAAAATGAAGACTCGAAGAGAAAAAAATATGCAAGGAAAGATTGTGAAAATAGAAATAATTTTGGATTACAGTTGGCTTGCTACGATTATTTCGGGTTAGTTTTTTTTCAGAATTATATTCAAAATTTATTATATTAATCAAGTCAATTTTGTAGTGGTCATACTTTTTTTTGATAATTTTAAACTTGTTTAAAATTATCAAAAAAATGGTATAGCCACTATAAAAATCTATAGGGGCAATTTCAAATATGTTCGATTAAAAACGTAAAATATTAAATTTGTCTCTTTAAAATTATTAATATCAATTTTGTCCTTAAAACATTGGAAGACTATAAATTTATCCTTCCAAAAATTAACTTTATCCTTCTAAAACTAATATAATTGTACTTTCACGCCACTTAACTCTACTCACAAATCTATTCTTTTTCTTTCACTTTCTTCCTTTAGCAAAATTGTTTTCAGTGTGTTGCACGAATACGACGATATGGATACGGCAATACAGCTAAAATCGGTTTTTGGAAATATCCACACAACGGATTTGACAAAATTACAACCAACCCCTTCTATCTTCTCAAAATTACATAATTTCAAATCTAACCCTTAAAATTCAAAATTTATCAATTCCCTCCATTTTTCAAGATCCAATAACCCGGTTACTTCAATATTTCAGATTACGATGAATGAATGATATTTATAGAAATAATATTATTCGTGACAATTTCTTTCATTAAAAATGAAAATTATAAAATTCTAATTTCATACTTGTTTTTGTTCTTGTTGGAACTCGTCATCCTCGGGACGGTCGAGAAAAATTATCCTTTGTGTTAATTCAATTTAGTGCATCGATTAATTTATTGTTATATTTCTCGAGGGACTAATTCATTATATTTTGATCTGGGGTCATGTAGAAATGTACAAAATTGTGTTTGTTCAGAGATCAAATATTAATTTTGTCATTTTATTTTGTTTTATTTCATGAAAATATTATATACTATGAAAAAATTGTATTGAATTATATTATATCAAAAACATCAATTCACAACAAAATTACACACTTTTCAAACATTCTTTATATCATTATTTACAAGATAAAATGCACAACAAACCTAGCTATTGTATTGATCAAACAATATCTCCACACACTATATTAATCCACTTATCCTCGGCAACCATAGCGCGAGTCATGCAGACCAATCCAGCATTATGAACACATAATTGGCCCTAATATAATCATAATTGATCTTTATTTATCTATAGATTCAATTAGCCCTAAATAAGCAGAATGGACTCGCAATTGATATTTATTTATCTATAATTGACCACAAAATAAGGAATTCGGACAACATCGAGAAAAGAAAATGTTTACACAAAAATATATTTTTCATGAATAAAAACTGAAGTCATAATCATATAAATATCTAAAAATTCATGTCATATAAATTCAAGAAAAGAAAATGTTTACACAAAATATTATTTAATATTTAATTTATCTAGCATGAAGACATACTTATATTCCATGTACAATACTGGCTTGTATTCCTTGATAACTATGAATTTTTTAAAAGATTAGATTCAATATAAATTTTCGATTAAGAACACATACAAGTTTGGTCTAAATTTTCAATAAAATCATCGAGTCAATTAAATAATAACATGACTATTAAGTATGGTATAAGTATACAAGTAATGGCTAAATTTCGTTAATCGAAACCCATCCACACTAATTTAATTGCAAAATCACCAAATCCATATATCATGTACATGCAAAGCCAAGAACAAATATTTTTTGGCAACATTTAGCATCAAAAACCAAGAAACAATAGTTCGGAAAAGCATTTTTCTATCTAATCCCGATAAATTAAACAATAAGCTCCCGTTTGGATGAGGGATAAGGAGAGGATAACTTAACTTATCCTTTTATTCCTTGCCAAACATACAAGCTATAAAGATGAATAAGATAGGATAGGGATAAAAATTAGAAATAAGGTTATGATCACTACAAAAAATGGTGATAAGGCCATAATTCACCTATCCCTCAAACTTTTTACCAAACTACCCTCACACATATGATTATTATAATAATAAAATTATTACATAATATAACATAAAATAAAATAATATAAAATAAAAATAAAAATATAATATAATACAGTACATTATAATATAATATAATATATATAATATAATATTATATAATACATTATATTATAATATAATATACTAAATTATAATATAATATGATATAATATACTATGATATAATATATTATAATATAGTATAAGATAATATAAGATAATACATTATATTATAATATAATATAATTATAATGTAATATAATATAATATAATATAATATGAGATATGATCAATAGTCAACACTTTTGTTTGGCCAACGTCGGCCAACACACTTATTACACTAAATCTAAATATTAAAATTGAATTTCAATCGTATAGATATGTTTTATATCATTTAGATATGGTGTAAAATAAATTTTGTACAATTTTGATTTTTGTATCTAACAAAATCGTTAACATATTTTCACAACCGTCTATTTCGACAAATTTGTAGATTTTCAAGAAGGAAAACTCGAAACCTAGTAAAAATTCATCCTAAGCCTATCTATATGATTTAAAGTACATCCAAACAAAAAAAATATGGAATTTCAAAATTTATTTAATGATGATTCATATTGTAACTATTTTCGACTGTTAATTTTTTTTTAAAATATTAGGATAAGCATGATAGAAATTTTTATTTTTCATGAAATTGGATCTACAACATTTACAAATGATATAAATCATATCTATACGGTTAAAATTCGATTTTAATATTTAGATTTAGTAAAATAAGTGTTGTTGGCCGACGTTGGCCAAACAAGAGTGTTGGACATTGATCATATCTCATATAATATAATATAATACAATACATTATAAGATAATATAATACATTATGATATAATATAATACATTCATATAATATAATACATTATATTATAATATAATATAATATAATATAATACAATTATAATTTTATATTATATAATATTATACAATATAATGTAATATAATATAATATAAGATAACCTAATAACCAAATAATATTTATCTTTTTAACATATTAATTTGAAATTTATAAGAAAAGAGGTATTTTAGTCATTTGAAAAAATATTCTATTTTGATATCAATATTATCCCAAAATTTATCCACACAACCTTACCAAACACAATTCCAAAATTTAGAAATAAATAAGAATAACTCAATAATTTATACCCACCTTATCCTTTTCTCAAAGGCTAAGTTTAAAGTTTAAACGGAGGCCCAATTTTGTTGAGAGGGTATTATGAAATTATGATGATTTGTGCTCCTACGGATCATCATAATTTCATGTGTACCCTGCACAATGTGAAATTTCAAGAGTAAGCTTATGAAACCTTCAAAATATTATGAATACTCCTAAATCAAAAATAATTAAAGACATGTTAACTTAGCAATGTCTTCATAAACTTTGCATGTTTTTTTTTCATGTAAAATTTCAATATTACGTTCACGAGTTTAACATGACCTTGCACAATAGCATGACTTAACTTTTGAGCAGATATAACTATAAATATGTAGTTTCGTATGAACACCACTACTAACACAATTTCAAAACATTATAATTTTTCTTTTTATTTGTCATGCAAATTCACATCTATGAGCCAAACCGTCAACCAACAAGAATAACCACCACTAAGATGTTGGATAAAATCAAGAGAAATAGTTGTATTTGATCAAAATAATCTTATCATTCTCGACGAGTAAAAGCATTTAGGAAGAATATTAAAATTAATATTTTTATATTATATTTATTTTTAATAATATTATGGACGTAATTTGAGGACAGGATAATTATGATAAATGTGTCTATTTAATATGGGAGATGCATCTAGGAAATGTTTATTGATTGATATTTAGCGATGTCTATTAAATAGAATAGAAGTATGTAAAATAGTTAAAAGTGTGCATTTGGGGATTCTAGTTTCAAGATTTGTACCTTAGTGAAATGTGAAATGAATAGAGAAAATAATAGAAAAAGAAAGAACATTATCTACGTGACTCTTGCGGCGTGAATAAAAAAAAAAGGGCAGAAGTTGATTTGCTCTTTCTCCGTTCCATCAATATTCATTGATATTTTTTTTCTATTGTTGATATTGATCTCCCACTTCGTTTCCACTAAATAAAATTTCAATATAATTCCTACAATTCTACCTGCTCAAAGTTTGGCGACTAAATGGCGACACGTCTGTAAATATTTTTTGCATACAAGAAATAAAAAATCGGGTTGTCTCGCACGTAATTTTGCACAAAGAAACTATATAATTGATTATTCCCATATATGGAAAGTAAATAACTCACAATATATCATTAAATGTATGGATCTATTATCTATCCTCTCCGTGAACAAATTTCAATAGAAAAATTTGTTGCAAATATTTTCTTATCAAATTGATGTGTTGGTCTTTTGTCATACCATAAGTCAAATTAATATATTTTGACATAATACATTATTATTTATATGAATGCATTTTTTTTATTCAAATTCAATTTCCAGTTATAAAATAAAAAAAATGACATTTCACAAGGGATATCAATGTGAAGCACACATTCACAAAAAAAAAGTTTAAAAAAATGCATTTTATAGTGCTTATATTTTCAAAAAATAATATTTTTTTTAATTCTAATTGAATTGCAAAATGATATTTGAAAAAATTACTATACTACCCCTCCAATTCTTTATGATTTTTTTTTAGAATGATAATTTAAGAGATCCGTTCTTGATATAGGCATCCCTCGTTCGCCGAATTTTAGAATGATCTGTGAGATATATCTCAAGTTTTGTCGGTCCCAAAAAGTTTCATTAAAAAGATGCTACGACACAAGTTTTATTTCATAATCTTAATTTTATTCTTTTTGTGCTAGCTTTGAAAATTTCCTATTTTTTGGAGGTCTTGTTTCTAAAAATAGATAACTTCCTATGCATTTTTGTTTGGCCTTAATTAAAAACTAATGTTTTCTGGAATATATGAAGTATTATCGTTTCTTCCTTTTAGTCGAAACATTGTGATATTAATTTGTTTAATTATTGTTTATGTTTAATTGTAATATTTTTATTGAGATTTCTTTTTCATTCAGTACCTTATTTCAATTGGAAGGGTAGGATAGTCATTTTATAAATATTCGTGTTAAGGAGCAATGTTTGTGTGCATGATCATATTATATTTACAAATATTTACAAATATTTATAAATATTTATAAAATTGGGCAATTGAGGGGTAGTATAGTCATTTTATAAAAAAATTGCGAAGACAATGCACACAAACATTGCTCCTTAAAAATGTGATAATTTTCTCCTCCAAAAAATAATATGATAATTTTTTTGATTAATAATAATATGATGATTAACAGGAATATTAAGAAGCAATGTTTGTGTGAATCGTCTTCACTAATTTTGCATGTATTTTTTCATGCATAATTTCAGTACTATATTCACGAATTTAATATGACCCTCGCACAATAATTATGACTTCACTTTGGGTAGATAATAAATACCTATATTTAGTTATCATAAAAAGAACACAACTAATAACATCAGTATAATTTTAAAACACTATATACATCTATGAACCAATCTGTGACGGATCTATTAAGACACTAGAAGGGCAGCGGTCCCCTCTAGATTTTTGAGCGGTAGTATATATATATGTGATTATGCTAGTGCCCCACCACCACCACCACAATTGATATGGGACAAAATCCGTCACTGAATTAATCGCCAGTCGGAATGGTAAATATGATATTGGATGAAATCAAGAAAATAGCAGGAGCTCCAACGCATCTCGGATTCTTGGCACATTATTTTTCAAATATCGAAAACAAAAAATAAAGCTGCCTCGTACGTTTGACGCGTTGGTCCTGAACGGTCTAGGAAGCAATGAATATGTGTTTTTTGGTTTTAGCCTACTAATTAAAATTAAATTATATGATTGGCCTAATTAATTGCAAAAACAATTTAAATGTAATACCCAAATAGTTTTGTTGTTTAAATCTAATATTAGGTTGAGATTTTCTTTTCATTGAATAATCCAAATAATTGTATTGTTTAAATTATATAATTGGCCTAATTAATTGCGAAAACTAAGTATTTCCGAAGGCAAGTAATTTTCTTTGCTTTGGTTTTGGTTTTCAAAAAAAATTAGATGAGAAAGAAGGGAAAATTTTTTTAACTTGCAAAAATGAGGCATGGGACAAAAAAAAATAATGAAAGGAAGGAAGACTCGAATAGAAATTTTTTTTAAACATGGTCAGCCGGACCTCACGGCTACACACCACCCGATCACCGCTGCGGATTGGGACTCCGACGTATCTAGTGTGTTGCCACGGGTGCGGGTCGGGTCCCGAGCCCAAACGGGTGTGGCGGGTGCGGGTCGGCGGGTTTGGCGGGTGTGACGGGTGCGGGTTTGGGCGGGTGGGTTTGGAGGGATGGGGAAAACCCGCCCTTAGACCCGGCGGGCGAGACGGGTCCCGGGCGGGACGGGCGGGCGGGTCCCGGCGTGAATAGTGATTTTTAAAAAAAAAAAAAAAAATTGAAAAAAATTGAAAAAAAATTAAAAAAAAATTGAAAAAATTGAAAAAAAATTGAAAAAAATAAGAAAACAAATTTCAATATGAAAAAAAGTTACTCTCCTCCTTTATTAAATTATATTATATATTAAATCTTAATATGTGATAAATCATCTTAATTAAATGATAAATTATGGGAATAAAATTTTAAAATCTAATTTATCATAATTTTTATATTTTTTGCATTATTTAATTGTTCATCATTTTTATATTTTTATATTTTTTAATTGTTCATCATTTTTAAATTGTTCATCATATTTATCGTAATTAAATGATAAAGTTACTCTCCTCGTATATTTGCATTATTTAATTGTTCATCATTTTTATATTTTTATATTTTTTAGAATAAAAAAATAGATTGGTAAATAAATTTAAAATCTAATTTATCATAATTTTATTGAGACAGTTTAAATTATTTTTACCGACGGGCCGTCGGTAAAATCTGGTAAAAAAAATTGAAAAAATTGAAAAAAATAAGAAAACAAATTTCAATATGAAAAAAAGTTGAAAAAAAGTTACTCTCCTCCTTTATTCCGGGCTTGAGACCGGCTATGTTACTAATTTACCATGTTTAAAAAATAACATAGGCGGAGTTCTAACTTTTTTTTTTGTTAGTAAATATTTAGATGACGTATAATAATATTGAATAATTAGAAAAAAAAATTAAAGAGTGCATATATAATACCAAACCTATATTTGTATATTGCGCATTTGTTCAATATACCAATGCGGATTTTCTCCATCGGGATCAAATTCATCATCCGTATCAACATCCGTGACGGCGGTACTAGTCTCTTCAACATTTGGATTTGGATATTCACTTGCGGGAGCTAACATAAGTTCGTTTCGATCATCCGCATCAATCCAATCTTTTAGGCATACAAGACGCTCGAAAACTTTTGGCCCCAACCGGCTCCTTTTATTGATAATTAAAAATAAGTGAAAATTTTAATAATTATGAAAATAAATAAGAATTAAAAAAATTGTACCTTCTATCGGTAAGAATCCTATTTGCCGAACTAAAACAAGATTCGGAAGGCACCGTTGACATGGGAATAGCGAATATGTCACGAGCCATACTAGATAGAGTGGGAAAAAGATTTGCATTTCTCTTCCAATAATCTAGAACGTCGACTCCTTCCGGCGCCCTCGGTAATGCAAAATAGCTTTGTACTTCATTTGTGTTAGTTGGCATGACACTATCATCATCATCATCATCTAACTCAAGTAACAATGCACTTCGGCTATTTGACCTATTAAGAAATAAAATATATATAGTAAATAAAATATGAGTTTTAAAAATATATACCTAAATCTCGTAGAGGGCGTAGGTTGTGCGGTACTTCTTTGATTGGTGTATTCAGTAAACATTTCTTCAATCAAAGCTCGTATTTCGGGCTCCTCGGTTCCTCTCGGTAAATCTAAATAAGTCTTGTATTTTTTTACCATTCTTACCGTGTAATGTAACTTGTATGTCGGATGGAGGACATTTGCAACAATTGTCACTTTTGGTACTTCTTCCCAATATTTTAAAAATTTCTCCTTCATAGCTTCTACAATTGGAGCGAGAGACGGGTTGGAAGTTTCTCCTGCAATTCAAAAAAATATAAGTATATAAAAAATATGTAAGTATATAAAAAAATCTGAATTCAAAAAAAATATGTACCTTTCATTTCGTCATACACTTTGGCGATGAATAAGAGGTGGTGAAGCAACTCATGCGCGGTTGGTGTATACGAGCAAGACAACTTAACCGTCGCCTTGAAAAAAGCTTCAAGAAAATTCATCAATAGAACTAATTGGTTCCACTCACTCACGGTTAGCATCATAGTCAATCCTTCGGGCGAGGAGCTCAATTGTTCATCGATAGCATCTCGATAATTAAGACATCGAGCTAACATTCTATAAGTTGAATTACAACTGGTATCAACATCCCATGGCACACTCAACTTACTCAAATTCATCCTTTGACATAAAGCATGAAATTGTTGTTTTCTTACATTATTAGAATAAATAAAAGTAAGACTCTCTTTACATTTTTTTATCAAACCATCAACCCCGGGTGTTTTAAGTCCCGACTTTACCGTGAGGTTAAGGATATGACAAGCACATTTTTGGTGAAACATTACTCCGCTCATAATTGGGTTTAGGGCACGGATCAAATATTCTACCGCTTTAATATTATTGCTAGCATTATCAAAAGAAATGGAAGAAATTTTAGTTTCTAAATCGGTTTTCAAATTATATTCTCTTAAAACACTCATAATTGCTTGAAAAATTACTTCCGCGGTGTGCGGAAAATCAACTACACGAAAACTAATAACTCTTTTTTGTAAAACCCAAGCGGCATCGATATAATGTGCGGTAATACAAGAATAAGAAAGACCATGCTTACCGGCGGTCCAAATATCGGACGTGATTGCAACCTTGAATGGTGCGGTTGCTAATATGGCTTGCAATTCATTTTTACCCTCAACAAATTGCCTTTTAAGTTCTTTGGTCATTTTTCTATAGTGGATCCTTTTGTACAATGGTTGACCAATACCCCTAATCACTAAACGGGCAAAACTCGTACAACCGGCCATTCTAATTGGTTGTTCTTTTTTGGTAATATACCGGGCGAACTCACTCAACATTTTTTTTTCATCATATCTTTGGTGAGTTCTTGTACCATCAACATTAATTATGGTTTGTACATGACTACGGTCCGCATGTTCTTGTGGTTCTTCTTTGGCCTTAATATGTTTGTCGACATGTCTACTAAATGAGTTGGTACCATTTGCTCTAGTATACAAATATTCGGCTTTACAATTGCGTACCTTACACCTTGCGCTTACACAATTTCCTTCATCATCGAGTGTCATCTCGAAGAAACGCCAAAATGGCTTGGTGTATTTTGCTTTCTTTCTTTTCTTAGAAGCCGTCGGCACCGCCGGGTCGACCTCCGTTTCTACTTGAATTTCGACGTCCTCGGAAGTGGTGGCATGAACGGTTGTGCTAGAACCACCCGTTCCACTTGAATAGTTATGCGGAGATGATTGAGGATAAACATTAAGGTCTTGTGCAAATTGTGGTGATGGTTGAAAATATGAAGGAAGGAAATTGGGATTATGTGGATAATTTTGAGGAGGGAAATTGGGATTTTGTGGATAATTAGGGGGAGGAAAATTGGGATTTTGTGGATAATTAGGGGGAGGAAAATTGGGATAAGTAGGTGTAGGATAATTGGGATTTTGTGGATAATTGCTTGTATCACCGAAAATAGCATCGCTTAATCGTCGTCCAAATTCTTCGTTGTTTGAATCAAACGTGTTTTGAGGGTTGTTGTTAGATGGAGATGCCATTTTTCACTACAAAAAATATTATTCCAAAAAAGTTATACAAACAATTTTAGTTAACATTTTTTAATTACAAAATGTAAGCATATAACTATTTCTCTCCTAATAAATAAAAATCCGAATAAAAAAAATCTATAAAAATCCAAAAATAAAATTATATTAAGAAAAATAAATAATAAGATTGGACCTTCATACCTCAAATTTTTCCAAGCGATGTCGAATTTTTGAGATTTTTTTAGGATACCTCCAACAACTAAATATAACTAAATAACTAATATAACTATTTTTTTTGGATTTTTTTTATATAAACGAATTTAAATAAAATATAAAAAATATTTAGAGCTTTAAAATAAGAATATGAGAGTTTGAGTGTAGAGAATATGAGAGATTGATAGTTGGTTGTGTGAATTAATGAATTGGAGGTTGGGGGATTTTATAGGGGTAAAAATTGGAGCGTTATACAGTGTTTTGGAGCGTTAAACAGTGTTTTGGAGCGTTAAACAGTGTTTTGGAGCGTTAAATAGTGAATAGTGAATAGTGAACAGTGAACAGTAACGGGTCGGGCGGGTGCACGGGCGGGTCGGGTCGGGTTGCACAGTGACGGGTTTGCCAAACGGGCGGGTTTACACGGGTTTAGTGGTAACCATTGGTTGAAACCCGCCCTTGGACCCGTACCTGTTGACCCGTCGGGTTTCAACCCGTTTGCCAAACGGGCGGGTCGGGCGGGTCAAAATCCCGGGCGGGTCGGGTCGGGCGGGACCCTTACGGGTTTTGGCACTACACTAGACGTATCCCCCACTTCATCGGAGGAACGCATACAGGACTTCCAGTACCGGAACCGCGCTCCATCAGACCACATCTCGGTCGACCCGGCATGGCTCAGGTCGATATGCAGCCAATTGCCCATTGAAGCTCGAGCCTCGCTACCAAGCTTCTTACTGGACGACGAGAACAATTTTCGCCGAGGCTTCAGCCCACTGGGTCCGCGTCGAGAAATCTCCCCGGTGAACCTCCAAGATCCATCAATGGAGATCACACCAATCTCGGATGATCAACTGCCACAGAAGATCCATGTCTCGCATGGTACTGCAGCAGCAGATTCTGAATATGCAGGAGACAAGAATCAGAGCACGGTCTTGAAATCCCAGCAGGAATAGAAGCTGCGCTCGATGACAAAATGGAGCCTAACCCCAACTCGCAGAACCAATCAGACGAGGACAGCTATGATGCTCTCTACAGTGGTAATACTCCATCTCTCTCTTTTGTTTTATCTAATCCAGATGCAGCCAAAACAGGTAATGAATCTCTAGAGGAAACCCACTCACATATTACCACAGGCAAAGGAATATCCATTTCCGAAAATCAAATTGTTCCCTATATACAACAAGGTCTGGCCCAAAACACCAAAGCTCCCTTACATAAAAAACATCATAAAGGCCCAAAACTCTTTTCTATTCTTAAAAAAACTAAAATTCACTTTTCAAAGGCCCGAAATTCAAAGTCCACAAAAATTATCAATATCAGGAAATATAAATCCAAGCAGACTACAGGTCACTCCCTTATCAAATCGGTACCACAAACAAAACCCGATCCGATAACAAACCAGGATCCGATAGATAATCCAAAGGCAGCTAAACAATCACGCCCCAATTCGGGTCCTAAAAAATCACAGCACCTTATCAAACTATTGGAAGAAGAGAAATTACATGCAAACCCCCTCACATCTAACGAAATTAATCAAATATTAGTTTGCTTAGATATCGAAAACCCGGACACTTCACTACATAACCAATTATGCCTCTCATACCCGACCCCAATAGAAAACTCACCTCAACCTCAATCACCCACAGGATTAGAATTAACTATAGCTGAGATTAAGGAACAATCTAAATTAAAATTACCCCTCACAAAATCCAACAAGGAAATCTCACCAATTATTACCAACTTACACTCTTCTATCATTGCAGATTTAAACATGACACAAGGGACCGGGAACGGGGATGATGAAGACGAGGAGCTAGTGGATTATGGCTCTTCGGAGGAACTCATCTAGTCCCCTAAGGACTACTCTATCTTTATCGCTTTCTTAGGAATTTTTGTTTTTGTTTAATGTCGTTTAAAAACATTCATGTTACGTTTTGGAATGTTCGTGGACTAGGAAACTCGGATAAATGCAATGTCATTATGAATTCTCTAAGGCAATCATTGTGTAATCTCATTTGTCTTCAAGAAACAAAATGGGACTCTACAAACTATTTTGACTTCAAAAGGATTTGTCCTAACAAATTTAAAAATTACCACTACAAAAATGCGATTATCTCACGCGGAGGCTTATTAACTGCATGGACCAACCAATTCACTTGCTCTTCTTGCACAACAAATGACTACTCCATATCGGTATCTCTAACTAACTCCGATGGTTTCTCTTTCCTCCTAACAAATGTATACGGGCCCACAACTAATACGGAAAAAACACAATTCTTAACCGAATTATCTAGTCTACAAAATGACCATACCCCATGGATCATAGTAGGAGATTTCAATATGCTTAGGTCACCAAAGGACTCTACCTCCATTAACACAAACATGACAACCGTTGCAAATTTCAACCACTTCATAAATAACAACAACCTCATTGAAACACCTCTCACGGGAAGAAAGTTCACATGGTCAAATAAACGACCCGACCCAACACTTTCCAACCTAGACCGCGCCTTTCTAACTCAACATTTTCTAAACATGGATTTAATCTCTTCCTTAAAGGATCTCCCTAACACGGCCTCGGACCATGCCCCCCTTCTACTCTCAATTTTCAAACCGAAAAATACACCCACAAACTTCTCTAAACTAGAAACCTTTTGGTTCAACTACGAGCAAGCCAAACAAATCACCTCCTCAAACTGGACCTCAACCTACAAAGGAAAATCACCGGCTATAACCTACCTTGCTAAACTTTATTCGGTCAAAAAAGCACTTAGGATATGGGCCAACCAAGCTTTCTCCTCCATCATTCCGAATATTGAATCAGCAAAATACACAATACAAAGCTTGGACAAAGCAGAGGAAACAAGGTCCCTCTCAAAGGAAGAATTTCGACTTAGAATACAAGCACGGGAGAAAGTCTTCGAACTAGCCAATATTCAGGAACAAAAATGGAAACTTCGATCATCTTGCACATGGCTAAAACTAGGAGACCAAAACAATGCATATTTTCACGCAATAGCCTCTTCAAAAAGGCAAACAAATTTCATTCCATCCATTACACTTAACGGAACCTCTTTCCACGCAACACAACAAATCCTAACTCTCTTCACAAACTTCTATAAGGAAACTCTAGGAACAACACACTCTATTACCACACAATATAACCTTGGAATACTATACCCCCCAACACACCTGGATCTATCTTCCCTCTCCGGTTATTTTACGGAACAAGAAATAACTAAGGCTCTACACGACCTAGCCAAGGGGAAAGCTTCTGGTCCCGATGGTACCCCACTAGAATTCTACCAAAAATACTGGGACATCATTAAACTCGACATCCTCCTCCTCTTCCAAAAATTTCAAACAAATAGCCTGGATCTAAAACTTCTTAACAATGCTTCCATAACCCTCATTCCAAAAAAAATAGGTGCGAACACACTAGAAGAATTTAGGCCTATAAGCATCATAACGGCTTTCTCTAAACTTTTATCTAAAACACTAACCCTAAGGCTACAACCTTACATGGGAGATTTAATCAATCAAAATCAAACAGCCTTCCTCAAAAAAAGATCTATCATCGAATCGTACCTCGTGGCAAGAGAAATATTAACAAATTTTCATAAAAGGAAAACACCAGCCATTATGCTAAAAATTGACTTCAAAAAGGCATTCGATAACATATCATGGACCTTCTTATCTAATACGCTGCGTGCTAGAGGATTCCCTGAACAATGGATAACATGGATCTCCAACTTTCTATCCTCTTCCTCTTCATCTATTAAAGTCAACGGAACGAACGACCACCCCTTCTTTCACAAAAGAGGACTTCGACAAGGTGACCCCTTATCCCCACTACTCTTTAACTTAATGGTCGATGCCTTACAACCACTACTACGGAATATCCAAACAATCATGCCTCCACATGTTATCTCAGCTCCAAGAGCCCTCCAATTTGCGGATGATACGCTTATCTTCTTGGAGGCTAACCCTAAATCTCTTAAAATGTTGGCAGCATCTCTCAGGGCCTTCACAAACATCTCCGGCCTTGAAATTAATTGGTCCAAAACAAGCTTCGTCCCAATATCAATACCTCCACATCTCTATGACACAATTCAACAAATCCTAGGGTGTCAGAGGAAATGTCTTCCAATTACGTACCTAGGGCTCCCCCTTTCTTTAAGAAAACCTAAACGGATAACTTTCCAACCACTTCTCTCTAAAATTCAACAAAAAATAGCTTCCTGGCAAGGAAAGCTCCTATCGCTAGGAGGAAGGCTAACCCTCATAAAATCAGTCCTCCAAGGATATCCGCTACACTACATGCAGGCCATGAAACTCCCAAAATGGATCCTACTAAACATAGAAAAACTCATGCGAAGTTTTCTATGGAAAGGGAAAGACAAATGCTTGGGAGGTCACTGCCTAATAAACTGGCAAAAGGTATGTCTACCCAAGATAAACGGAGGACTTGGAATAACCCACCTCCAAACTCAAAACAATTGCCTCCTCCTTAAATGGATCTGGAAAATCCACTCGGAACCAAATGGCCTCTGGGCCTCCACACTAAGGAATCTCTATAGCGTCACTCAACCATCGGACCTACTAAAATCAATGATAACAAATAAATCTTTTTTTCTCAAGGATATCTCAACACTCTACGACTTCTTTAAAGTATCCACTCCCACTACTACTCCTCCAAACACAAACAATTGGCGATGGACCTCAAATGGATCCTTCTCGGTATCTTCTGCCTATAAGATATGGCGCAATCCAAGGATAACTATCAAATGGAACAAAAAACTATGGAAACTAAAATGTCCGCCAAAAGTTAAATTCTTCACATGGCTTGCGCTAAATGAAAGACTACTAACAGCGGACAATCTACTCAAAAGAGGATGGCCGACATCAACATCTTGCCCAAATTGCTCAAGGAACTTACTAGAATCTACCACTCATCTCTTCATCCATTGTCCTTTTGCGAAAGCAATCTGGTTTTCTCTTGGAACATGGCTAAACAAAACCATAAAAATTCCAGACTCACTCACTAAATTATGGCTTCTAAATAGGTCCTCAACCTCAGCTTCCAGTCCAAGCGACTGGGACAGAACCTTCCTAGCAGCCATCTGGCAAATCTGGAAACGTAGAAACAACAAAATCTTCAACAACAAAGGACTAACGACGGGACAAACTATGGAGTTCATCAAACGAGATGCAATTGCATGGGCCAAAAATTGTTAGGGAGATAACTACTTAACTAACTAGCTAACCACCTTGTAATTAACTACTTTTTGTTTTAATAAAATCCGAGCACCCTGTGGGTTCATTCAAAAAAAAGATTGAGAAAATAAAAAATATTTTGGGATTACAATTGGGTTAAGATTATTTGGGATTTGTTTTGTTTCAGAATTATATTTCAAAATTTATTATAATACTCAAGTCAATTTTATAGTGGTCATATTTTTTTTGATAATTTTATAAAAATTATAAACCAGTAATGTATAAAGCAAAAAGAAGCAAAGTAAAGAAGAAGATTGAGAAACGGCGTGGTATCATTAGCAACACAGAAACATACACTACTTGTCGTTTGACGTTTCTGTTCCGTTAATACGCATATATGGCCTGTGTAGCGAGCTACTGACATGTCGACCCGCCGTTACTATTTCATTTGCCGTGGTTCTCTCTCTCTCTCTCTCTCTCTCTCTGACATGGGTTGGTGAGGGAACTGAAAACCATGGCGGCCGTATCCAGTAGCTTCTTCTCGCCCAGACCAAACCCTCGCCGTGCCAGTACTGTTTTCTCGCTCAATCCCTCATCTAAACATCTATTTTTTATTACCAACCGTTCTTCCTTCCACCAATGGCATCGTCCTCATCGGAGCTTGACGACCTCGTTCCGAGGCTGCTCTGCCACGTCAGGGGACGTCGTCAATTCGTCTAATTCAGCACCTTCATCTGAGCATTTCCAATTTTCTACTGCCAAGCGAGGCATGGCAATTGCAATTGCGGTTGGAATTGGAATTGGGTTTGGAATTCTGAGGTTTCATAGAGGGATTGCAATTGCGATTGCAGCGGAAAGATCTGGTTTGGGCGTGATTGAATCGAGTAAAATTGCATTGCATGGATCGTGGCCTAAGGTACTTCAGGTTCTTCAAGTGTTCAAGGAACAAGGTCTCGTTTTGGCCGCTCTTCTCAGTCTCTCTGCTTTCTTTTCCATGGCCGAGACCTCCATTACCACTCTCTGGCCTTGGAAGGTATGTCACCATATCAAAATTAGGGCGATCCATAATTGGTTTGTTCTAAAATTAGGGCAATCCAGAATTGGATTCCTGTCTCTCTCTCTCTTTTTCCCCAGTTTTACATGGCACGATGTTTTCAATTTGATTGAAACCTAGATATTTTGGTTTAAATAAACTTTTTTTTGTCTTTTTCGAAATAAAAAAAAAAAGGTAAGAGAATTGGCGGAAAAGGAACCTGAGGATGGCGTGTTCAGAATGCTTCGTGGTGATGTCACTCGTTTCCTCACCACCATTCTCATCGGCACCACGTAATTATCTTTTGAATATTTTAGGAAATTCATTTAATTTTCAAATATATTAAAATAATTATATAATTAATTGAATTCGATTAATTCAGTGTCGTAAATATCGGAGCAACGGCTTTGGTGACAGAAGCAGCAACGACCATTTTTGGCGAGGCAGGTATCAGTGCAGCCACTGGCGTAATGACTGTACGTGCAAATTTTCCATTTTTGCCCTTCTTAATCATAAAAATATCATCAGTACCCCTCTCTCCTAATCAAATTCCAGGTGGCCATTTTGCTCCTGACAGAAATAACTCCGAAAAGTCTAGCCGTTCATAACGCAACCGAAGTCGCCAGATTCGTCGTGAGGTCATAATTGCATAATTCTCTTATTTACCAGGGTTATTTTTGTAAATTGTATTTTTTGCAATTAGGTTAGACCTGTTGCATGGCTATCATTAATATTATATCCTGTTGGAAGAGTCGTTACTTTCCTCTCAATGGGCATGCTCAAAATGCTCGGTCTCAAAGGGCGAAGGTATTTTATTTTTCTCATTTAATTATTATTTAATTTAATTGTTAATTATTATTTTATTATTTAATTTTAGCGAACCTTATGTAACTGAGGACGAGTTAAAATTAATGCTTCGCGGCGCAGAACTCAGCGGAGCTATAGAAGAAGAAGAACAGGTTCTTATTTATTTCTTTGGAACTTTATTATGAATTTCATTAATATTTTTTTATGGTAAAATAAAAATAAAAATAAATGAAATAGGATATGATAGAGAATGTGTTGGAAATAAAAGATACGCATGTGAGAGAAGTAATGACGCCTTTGGTGGATGTCGTGGCTATCGACGCTACGTCTACTCTCATCGAATTCAGAAATTTGTGGGACGTTCACCAATATTCTAGGTAAATTTACATTTTTACCCTTTTAAAGACCGAAAATAATTTATTTGCTTTTTTTTTTTTTTCAGAGTTCCTGTATTTGAGGAGCGTGTCGATAATATTGTCGGAATTGCTTATGCTATGGACATGCTCGAACATGTTGAACAGGTCTCTCTCTCTCTTCTCTCTCTCTCTAGATGATTTCTTTTTATTTTTTATTCTTTTTAATCCATAATTTCATTTGAAATTTAAAGGTTGAGCAGCTAAATGCAATCACCGTCAAAGAAATTGCTCATAAGCCTGCTTACTTCGTTCCAGGTCCCGTGTCTCTCTCTCTCTCTCTCTCTCTCTCTCTCTCTCTCTCTCTCTCTCTCTCTCCTTAAATATTGAACAATTTGTACACAGATTCAATGTCGGTATGGAATTTATTGAGAGAATTTCGCATAAGGCAAGTGCACATGGCAGTAGTTCTGAACGAATATGGCGGCACTGTTGGCGTATGATTTAATTTAATTTTTATATTATTTAAATCATAATATTAATTTCAAATTAAAATCCATTTCTCAAAATTGGAATTTCAATTTTACAGATAGTGACTTTAGAAGACGTGGTTGAAGAAATCGTCGGCGAAATTTTCGACGAGAACGACTCCAAGGTAATAAAAAAAAAAAAAATTTTAAATTTAAGCTCGTGATAAATGAATAATGTGGACGTGGTAATTGAAAACGAAAATAGGAGGAAATACAAAAGAAAACAGGATACATAGTCATGAGAGAAGACGGCACTTTCGACGTGGACGCGAACACTTCCATCGACCAACTTTCCGAAGAACTCAACGTCAAAATTCCCGAGGTTTCCTTTAAAATTTCTACTAAACTCGAGGACCTTTTTGTAAAATTGTTTAAAACGAATTAAATGAAATAGGGACATCAATACGAGACGGTATCGGGATTTGTGTGCGAGACTTTTGGATATATTCCTCAAGAAGGAGGGAGAATTATGGTTATTTTAGACAAGGCTAATAATCACGAACAAGATAATAATTATCAAGATAATGATGATAATCAAAATAATCACTCTGATAATGATCACCATAATAATCATAATCATAATCATAATCATAATCATAATAATAATTCCAAACTCAAGCACCAAGCTTTCGAACTCGAGGTATATGTATAATAAATAATTACTCTCATTTTTTTTTTTTTTTTTTTAATTTTTAAATAAAATAAAATATAATATACAGGTAATCGAAGCGAACGAGAGGAAAGTAGTTAAAGTTTTATTCAAGCCAATAAGCATTGAGGACGCGGAAACGAATAACGCGAAAGGAATGAAGCGACTCGTCAACACTAAAATAATAAAACGCAAGAAAGATAAACCATCCGAAGAAGATAATGACGATTTTGCCCCTGAGCAGGAGGACCTTGTTGACATTGTCATCTTTCCTACCCCTACTGAGGTATTAATATTAATACTGATCAATAAAATAATAATTACAAATTTTTTCATAATTTTCATTCCTCTTACAAAACAAAAGAGTGAAAAAAAAAAACATCAAAATATTTGGAAAGAAGGGTATTGATGATATTTGCGATTTTGTAGGGGATGGCAGCGTCATGACAAGCGTTTAGGTTTCAGAGATGGAGAGAAGTGTCGATGTCGGTTTCTTCTGACGAGATATTTTTGTAAGCCGTTAAGCCGATGGAGAGATTTGGATAGAGAAACTTGGTCTCGAATAGAGGCTTCGAAGGATAGACTAATTCGCTGCGAAAAAAGCTTAAAAACTTTCTCTCTCTCATCTCTTTGGTTCTTTCCAACTCTCTGAACCTTTCTTGCAACAATGCTATAGAGGATAACATTTTGGTGTGTGTGTGTGTGTGTGTGTGGTGTGTGTTTAATGGGTGAGGGTATTTATAAGGAGAAAAGAATGGAGTTTTGCATTTGTCTTTCTTTGTCGTGCATTGTGCTTTGTTTATTTGATTATTTTTGATTATTTATTTGTTTTGGGTTTGCTCGCATAGTCCAAGAAAGAAGAGGAGAGAAAGAGTGGATTCGGTTTTGTGGAGTTTAGTGGTTGGTGGGTTTCGTTAAGGAGAATAAATCTCCTAGATTAAGATGATTGCCTCGTCTCTTTTTGTTAGCCGTTAATATCAAATAATATAATATAAAATTATTTCAATATGAAAAATTATATATTTCTATCAAAAAACCAAACAAACAAAAAAATTGTTAACAATCCAATTAACACCAAAAATAAATTAATTGTTAATTCCAACTTATCAATAAAAAGTACATGTCAATTAATGATTAATTTATGTATAGACATAAATTTAATATTAATTGGATTATTAAGTAATTCCATTAATTTTTTTAGGAATCTGCATCAAGAATGATAAACATAAATTATGGGGCAAAGTAAAAAAATTCTTTTGCATGTTCGGAGAGTGAAGAAATGAATGAATTTAGAACTAACGGGACGACCACAAGTAAGGACGTCGTATGAATTTAGAACTGTATTTATGATTCTTTCATACATGGAATGCTTGAATTTAGGGTTTTGGTTATTTTAGTTTCTTGAGAGAGAATCATACACCACCAATCGTGTTCATTTTTTAATTCAATTTTTATATCGTACCAATAGAACACGAATTCACAACCTATTACAACATATAAAACTTTTGTCAAAACACCTAACCATACAAGTTATGGGACCATTAGTGGTTATGGTAGATTCAAATACAACATTTATGTTTGATCTTTTATGTACATGTATTTTTGGATTGTTATCCATGTGTTTTGAAAAAAAATATTGTGTATTTTCGATGGTGAATCTTACTCTCTACACGTAGTTGCATATTTGTGTACCATAATATAATATCGTATAATATTATTTAATATAATATCAGATAATATACTATATATAATATAATGTATTGTATTGTAAAATATGATAATATAATATATGATGACTCTATGATAGATTCTTTTTAGAAAGATAATTTGTTAATTTAATGATAATATTTAAATGTGTTTGTATCAATCAAATGCTAGACAATACAAAAAAATTATCATATATACAAAAAAATATTCTGATTAATTGGAAATACCAAATTATGGATTTCTATAAAAAAAAAAAATCAAAGAGTACCAATGAATATTGTACACAACTTTTGCGTGTAGTTCGAAATACATGAATATAAAGAAAATAAAAATACAAATACACTTCCATCAAAATGCCCATTCTCCGGACAAGAAATAAACAGTTAATTATATGAAAAAAAATCGATCATGAAATGATTAGAACATAAAAAAAAAAAGAATAATGTTGCTCTTCGCCCACTACACATCTCCCACAACTCTTGATGTGCTGGCTATGGATTAACACCCTACAAATTAACATAAAAACATGAGTTAACACCAAAATTTGCGTGTTATTTATATTATGTTATGAGTTAACATCAAATTAAGGTGTTAAGTCATGTACTTGTGTGTTAATTTTTAATGGTGACATATTATCAAGAGTGGTGGGGGATGATAATGGGGAATGTACATCATCACTCAAAAAAAAATACAAGTCTGATAAGCCGTGCTATCACTCAGAAGAGTACTAATGATATAATAGATATTTTCTCCATGGTTTCATTAATTTAATGTAGAATTATGGGTTCGTGACTTTCTATTCCTGCACAAGAACTGTGGTTGCATTGGGGGATACAAAAAGATGTACACTCAGCCAGGGGGGATAATAATCCGAATTATTCCTGTCCCTCCCTATACTAAAGTACTAAACCCTAGTAAAATAATAATAATTTAATAGCATTAAGAAGCATGTCACAGTAAGTTTGTCATGATGTAAATGGACGGAAATGGCATGCAGGCTAGGAGAGAGAATTAGGAGTTACTTTGTGTCATGCATAAAGTAACTTTCATTGCCCTCCACTTACTTCGAATCATGGGTTTCTTTTGTCCGATATTAATATGCCATATATTGTTGCCATGCAAGGAATGTGTGCATTCCTAGATACGCATTTCTTTTTTTCTATTTTGACCACATTAAACTAACTTGGTACGAGAGATTATATAACTACTAGTGTATGTCATGCTACTGTTCAAGGGGGTTCCAAATATACTGCCGAAATGTTTTAATTAAAATAATATTTTGTGCTTTTTTTTGGAGTGTTAATAATTAGAAAAAACTTTATGGCCTGTTAAGTCATGTCACAAATGTTTCCTTCGAGGAGAATACAAAAAAATTATAAAATAAAAAGAATTAACTCACAAGTAATTCATTAGGATACATCGTTCATGTTCGAATTGCAAAATTCGGAACCGTGGAAGTTGAATCTAATACAAATGAGGGGCATTCGAGTGGAGAGCAAAAGATGGGAAAAAAGAATGAGGAGGAGAGCAAAAAAACAAAAACAAAAAAACAAAAAAAATGAAAAAAGAAGAAGGAAAAAACACACAAATGAGAGGAAAATCAACAGAGAGAAAATAAAGATAGATCTGTAAATAAAACGGCGGTTCAAAAGCTGGTTCAGTTATGCCCGGGTTTTTAAAAGCCGTCCGGCTTTTTTCTGGTCGAATAGCCGGTCTGGTCCGATTTTAAAAGATAATTAGTAAATATTAATTAATAAAAAAAAAAAAAAATTTGAAGTGAAACATCATTCATGAAACATAAATAGTTTTGGTTTCGTTTTTTATTTGCGATAATAATGAAATTTGAATCATTGATCTTTGATATATTGTGTTAAGTACTTTACACTAGACTAAGAGGCCATTGATAATTAATTAATAAATATTTAAGGTAATATTTTGAATGTATTTATTAATTAATGATAACATAAATAAACAATTTGCATTGTTCATTTTAAAAAAAAACATGCATAAAAAATATTTTTTATGATATATAATCTTTTAAAAATATAATTAATTGATAATCTCACTATTGTTTCGCTCTATCCCTTTTGACAGAATTAGTTCAGATTTAGGATTTGGAAGTATATAGGCTGAAATCAGGGCCGGCCCAAAGGTTTAACAAGCCCGAAGCCAAATTATTAGGTTAACCCAAAATATTTTATAATGGACCCTAAAATTCTTTATTATACTATGTAATTTATTAAAATGGACCCCAATTTTTTTATAATGGACCCCAAAATTTATAAATTATACTACGTATTTTTTTTTTTTTGTATTCGGACCCGAAACGATGGCTTCAAAAGTTACATTGATGGGCCGGCCCTGGCTGAAATCATGCTTGTGTGTGTATGGGTTTTTTTTTACTTCTCTTCTTTGCTTTTGTTGTGACTGTCTAAAGAAATAGACTACTACGAAGGTTAGGAGCAGGTCCGGTCCAGCTTTTGAAGTATCTGAAGCTTACTCTGAAAGGGGGTGCATATCTAATTAATTAATTTGAAGGAATGCTAAAGTATTTAGTCACATGAAATTGTGTGGTTTATTGGTTGAAGTTCTAGACTTTTTCCTATATATCCAAAGTTCAAATATCGCCTAGATTGAATTTTTCTCATATTTTCATTGTATTTTGATATTTTTTTTTTTATAAAATTATGGATTGTAGATTCAAACCCATGACCTCTCATAAGAGAGCTAATCGTTCTACCAATAAACCAAATAATTTCTTATGATCTTTTATAATTTTATTTCAATTATATTTATTTTTAATTGGATAAATTATCTTTTTCGAAAAAAATTGGATTCCTCAAAATTTTGGACCCAAACTCCGGACTTCTTGGGCCTATAGATGGGACCGGGCCTGGTCAGGAATAATCAACATCAATTAAAATTTTGATGGCCATTGCTTGGGGCAAAGGAAATATGTCGAACATGACGTTCAGGTACCTTCAGCGTAGGAGGAATATTCGCTTTGTTCAAATTCACAACACAAAATTGACATGATAGATGCGAACTAATTATTCAACCCAGGTTATTCAAAATATATTTTAAAAATGATGTATGGTAGAACTTCCCATATATATTATAATGTACGCATTCGTATCAGTAACCGAAAAAATCAAGTTAAATTGTATTTGTAATCGCTAGTGATATACAAATGTTAAGTCCAATTATGCACCAATTTATACTTATATATAATTTACACATATTTTATGTCTACTCATGAAGTCACGTCTCCTTAATCTTGGTTGTTGGATCAAACAATCCAATGGTCCAAATGATCAAATGGTCCAAATAATCAATAACAATTCATATATTCAAATGAATTTATACTTATATATAATTTACACATATTTTATGTCTACTCATGAAGCCACGTCTCCTTAATCTCGGTTGTTGGATCAAACAATCCAATGGTCCAAATGATCAAATGGTCCAAATAATCAATAACAATTCATATATTCAAATGAATATGATTTTCCTAAAGTAAATAACAAACTACGTGCATCCTTTGGACTATGTCCACTTAGAATTCACGCATGTTCTCTATCCCCCATCTCCGTCTCATTTCCCTCAAAACAAATCACCGATATAGAGAAATTGAGAGGAGATGCTGGACCGACGAGAGAGAGGCTCGAAACCTTGACGGTACGCACCGATAGCCACCAGATCTGCAAGAAGGCCTTGAAATCCTAATGATAGTCACCCTATGTTGCACGGATACGGATACGGGTATCGTATCCGATATGATACGGATACGGCGATACGGCGATACGGCAATTTTCAAAAAATCACGGATACGAATACGGCTATATAATTATTATTTTAATATATTTATATTGTATATAATAAATAAATAAATAAATAATATTTTGAATTCAAATGGCATGACAATAAATAAAATCAACATAACAATACAAGTATCATAAAAATATTTTAAATTTATTCTAGAAGTATCCTATAACTAATTTAGAAGTATCCTATATAATTTATTTAAAAATATTATGGGCCAAAATATATAATTGGCCGGGATACGAATACGGCTATATAATTATTATTTTAAAATATTTATATTGTATATAATAAATAAATAATATTTTGAATTCAAATGGCATGACAATAAATAAAATCAACATAACAATACAAGTATCATAAAAATATTTTAAATTTATTCTAGAAGTATCCTAGAACTAATTTAGAAGTATCCTATATAATTTATTTAAAAATATTATGGGCCAAAATATATAATTGGCCGAAGTATCCTAAATGAAAGTATTCTAGCCGTATCCTGAACGTATCCCAGCCGTATCCTGCCGTATCCCCGCCGTATCCGAAAAAATAAATATTAAAATAATCGGATACGCCACGTGACGTATCCGATACGTATCCGAGCCGTATCGTACCCGTATCCGTATCGGATACCCGTATCCTCAGGATACTTCTGCGTTTTTGAAGTATCCGCGTAACATAGTAGTCACCAGATCGTAATCCTTACTTTCACAACCAAATCAAAATTGAAAAGCGAGAAGAGATGGCGAGATGTCAGATTCGGCACCAAGAACACTATTAGCAATAAGGTTTTGAAATTTTCAAGATTATTTTGTCTTATTTAAGGCCACATCTTTCGCAAGGCATGAAAGAATAAAAAAAACACTAAACATGTACATAACAACCAAAAAACATTAATACGTATCTCTTGGCCGATTCATTTCAATTAAACCCTTTTAAATTCCTCATAATACAAGAAAATCAAAGATATATGACATAATATAAAGTAATACAGAGGCATTTCTGCAAATTTTCCATGTTTTAATTGTTCCAAAACTTATATATGTTTCCAATCCTTTTTGCAAGGTATGCGAGGCAGGTTAGTTGGAAGTGAACGATAAAGAGAAGAGGTGCATTCTTTAGGATTTAAGGTTTATTATTAAATATATGGACACACTACGTAAAAGAAATATATGGCATACAAAACACACAATCGTTACAACAAGCAGCCTCTTCATTCTCATCCTATTTCATGAAAGACCTACTCAAACTAAACAACATCTATAATTTCCTCACTTACAACAACATAAATGACGGAGTTTCATTTCCAAATCCCTCCACCCATGTTAAGTTCTGCTCAAAAGAAATATACGACAAACTGATTCATCCTGGGGTTATCTCGTCCTGGACGCCGGACATCTTCGGTTTGAGAATTCCGCTCAAACTAAAGCTATTCCTTTGGTTAGCCATGAACAATCGGATTCTCTCAAAGGAAAAATTAATGAAAAGGGGCTGCATTCAATCAGCACATTGTGTTCTATGTGACGACCAAGTAGAATCGACAGATCACCTTCTGTCCATTTGTCCATACACTCGAACATGCCTCTCCAAGATGAACCTTCTTCCGATCGCTCGCGAAAGTTTGATGGCTACATGGCAGCATATAAACCAGACCCACAAAAGCAAAACTCCTAACAACGACCTATCTAAACAAAAATGGGCAGCCACGCTATGGATGGTCTGGAAGGAACGCAACAACCGAATTTTTAATCAAAGAGCAAGAATGCCAATACTATTAGAAGATAACATTAAAAATTTAGTAAATAGTTGGTTAGTAGCAAAGCTTTGATTTCTTTGTTCTTCTCTTCTTTAATTTAGGGGGACTTACATTCTTTTCCCCTACCCCCCTTTTGTAACTAAAATATTGTGTTCACACAATATCGTTATATATAATTGAGCTGACAACGAGCACGTTTCGTGCTCTAGGCCCACTTCAAAAAAAAAAAAAGGTTTATTATTAAATATTTTTTCAAGATCCACTTTAGTGTAATTAAGACTAAATTAAGCCTTAATTTATGGTTTTTTTTTCAATTTTAACTCCAACTAAGACGTAATTTTTAATTTATCTTAATTTTTTTTCAGGTATAAAAGAGAACAATATTTGCTCCTTTGAAACGGATTCAATTCATGCTATTGTACGAGAAGATCTGTATTTCTCATTTCCGTGCAAATTATCAGAAAAAATACACACCTAAATAACCCAATCGATTTCTTCAATCGAAATCAATCTAATTCCAAATCGAATTACAAAGACTTATCATATTTATCCTCGATTAAATCCAAGTTCAAAGAAAACCAAACAATACTCAAATTCCTCGTGCATGTAGAGGTACCGAGTCGAAGTTGTGAATTAAACGACTTTACATCCAAATACACCCATACCGATAATAGATATATCAAAGTCTGTATTGATTCTAAACAAGCCACATTTATTCGTCGAAACAATATTAATGGAAATATTATTACCTTAGAAGAGTTTTTGGGATTAAATTTGTGATTTTAAATATATATTTGTTTATAGTTGTGCTTGTGCATATTTTGTAATTGTGATGAAATAGTTACGCATATTTTGAGTCATATTTTGGTCATATCATTGGTAATGTATTGAAATTGCGTGTGTACCGTAATACGATGATATTAGTGATCATATTTTGTATGAAATTTATAAATATTAATTTTGTTAGTAGTTTTAATTTTTTATTAATTATGTAACAGCATGGATGAATTAACAAAAGAAGAAATCATGAACTTATTCAATTCCTCTATTCCATCAAATTTAATTTTTTTTTTTTTATCATATAATATTTCTTTGTTAAGAGGAAAATACGCTGCGAAAATATTAATAAACAATACAATTCAGGTTAAGAAAGCTAATATCACTGGAGATCACAATAGTTCACCTAGAATAGTGGGCTCTGATTCAGTACTATTCGGCCTCTGAAGCCTGAAATAGAAAATTAATAAACGAAATAAATAATGGCCTAATTAGCAAAGAAAGCATGACTGTAATCATGCTAAATTGGCTTTCTTAATGCACACTAATAAAATTTACTCAGTTTTCTTATATGTTTTGTGTATGTATGGATTTAAGTTTTTATTTATTTATTTATGAGTAATTGTTTTGTGTATGTATTGAATTAATTCTTGTTATTTTCTTGAACTTATCTGCCAAAGAAAAATGCATGATTGTAATCATGCTAAAATTGGCTCCCTTAATTCACACTAATAACATTTATTCAACCTTCTTATATTCATATATCTGTCAATTTCTCCAGCCATTCTTATTTCGGCATTTTACTTTTGACATGATCTTGAACATGTTTTTTTTGAGATATTTGAGAAAATTAATGGTTACTTTACCCAATTGCAAATGCCACTGCAGTTTCAACTTTTATTCTTCTAATTTATTATTCTAATTTGCTTATTCATTTGAATCATATATATTATTGACAATATTTTGTTGAAAAATTCTACACACGCATAATAAAATTACCGAAATCATCCCTAAATTATTATTTATTTTGTACGTGAGAAAAAAAATTGAGATGGGACCCACTGAATTATTACCATATATATGATATATATTATTAATATATGTCTTCGGTAGTATTTATGTGGTTGTAAAGTTTTTATATTTTGTCGAAGATATTAGCTTTCATGACGCGAAAACAATAGTTTGAAGTAACTTAATAATACATACCTTATTCATAAACTAAATTGAAAATTGTTGTTGATTTACTAAATTTTAGAAAGTATTTATTTTATTTTTTATATTTTAGTAGAGCATATTCCTTGATGTGTTGGTCATGCGTTGTTATTTTCTGTAATTGTTTGTATATTCATGAAATTTGTCAAATAACTTATAATCCAGTTTGTTGATTGTAAGACACAAAAAAATCACATGATATAAGAAATTGTAATCACATTGCCATTAACTTCTTCATTTATTATAAAAAAAAATATTTATGAAATTTGAGAATAACTGAATTTAATTAAACTAATACTTAAAATTAGATGAGAAAAGAACCAATATATCTCGGATTTTCGATAATGTTTTATTATAATATTTTTCCTTTTGATGACACTCTCTCATTCTCTTTAAAACTGAAATATTTAAAAAAAAGATAGGAGCC
This sequence comes from Luzula sylvatica, assembly GCA_946800325.1. Classification (NCBI taxonomy): domain Eukaryota; kingdom Viridiplantae; phylum Streptophyta; class Magnoliopsida; order Poales; family Juncaceae; genus Luzula; species Luzula sylvatica. The sequence goes on along the minus strand of OX326957.1, from coordinate 2,235,625 downwards.
ATAAGGACCCAATCTCATTTTTTTTCTTGGACCCATCCTAAAAGGCTAAAACACATGGCCGCTCCGATTTTTTGAAATGTTTTTTTATAAAAAAATTAATCAGATTAATTAAAAATATTAATATTATATTAATTTGATCATAAATATTTTTTAAATACAAAACTAATATAAAACATAGTCAAGACTATTGTATTAATGACAATTATTACTTACATACCATTTTTTGAGTCAATTATTAGCTCGAAAATAAATAAATAAAATGTATGACTCGAAATATTCCTACTAACATAATTTACTCAGCCTTCTTATTTGCATATATTTCGGTCAATTTCTTCAGCCCTACTATTTTATAACAACTTGCTTTTGAACGGAAAAGATTTTTATCATTCTTTTGAGATATTTGAAAAAATTGATGAGAACATAATTTTATTTACCAAATTTGTAGCTTTTGAAGGATCGATGTCTTACGACAATCAATTTTCATGAAATATACATGTCAATATATATTTTACGCAAGTCCTCAATTTTTGTTATATATTTTATATCTTGTTTGTGTGGCGTTTTACAATATAACTTCTTGTGTGAAGTTAAGGGATGTTACTCTCTTATTGGGTTGGGCGTTGGGCCAATCAGACTTTCACATATGAAGAATGCCCTCATGTGTGTGGGTGTGGCAGTAGAGCTGGCAAAATCTGATCCGACCCGAAAAAATGATCGTTCCGTCCGAATTTGAATCTGACTTGAGCCAAAAATATTAAAAAGTCAACGGCCCGAATCCGAAATCGAAGCCGAACCCGAATGACCCGAATCCGAAATCGGCCCGAACCCGAATCACCCGGACCCGAGAACGATCCGAAACAGAACGACTCGAAACCTGAACGATCCGAAACCCGAACTAACCCAAATAGTAAAACCTAGCAAATACGAGAATATAAATAAATAAAGTAATTCGTATATGTTTTTTGATAGTAAACATTGTAACACTAACACAGACCAAAACAAAACATGCTCCTTAAAATTTAAAAATATTATGTTTGATTTTTGTATTTGAGAAAAAATTGCTAGCCAAGGATATTATGATTTTATATATGGAAATGTAAAATTACTAATAATAAAAACATTAAATAGTAACAATTATAATAAAAGAAAGACAAAATAGTTATTATTCAGATTTTTCTACATTTATTCTTTATAAATCATGTTATTTTTTACAATAACACCATCCCAACGACATTTGATTGAGAAAATACATGGTTTACTAATACTTAACTTATGTGATTCTTCGAATTTGGATGTTCAAAGACCCTAAGTTTAGATCTAAGAAAAGATGTATCATAAGGAAGTCCCTCGAATGATCAAATCTGTTTTGTTTCCTATTAGAATGAGATTGAGGTCCTTATTGCTCATTACGCAATAAAAGAGAAATTTGCACAAATCTAATTTATTGTCACATTATAAATTTATTAAATTCATAATAATTTCTCAACAATATATGGGGTTTCGACGTACGAGTGCAATTATATATTACAGAAGTCCATTTTTTGCCACATCAACATAATACGTCACCAAAGCATTTGAATGTCATCATTTAACTGGCACGACTCTGTCTCTCTAGACTCTAGTAATGAGGCCATTGCAGGTTAGGCCGAGAGAGAGAGGGGGGTCAATTTTACCCTAATTATAATTGTTAATCAATCACAAACAAACACCATAATTCAACTATTCCAGGATTATTTGAAACTTTCAAATTCATTTTTCAGTTTCTTGTCATTATTTTTCCTCTTCCTTTTTCTTTTGTTATTCTGTCTCATTCTTTATGTTCTCAATCTCCGCTTCGATTTTTTTTTCAGAACTTATTTTCTATTATTTGGTTTATCTTTTTGGTATCCTCCAACATCTAAATCAAAATATATTTGATAAGGAGTTTCAAAATCTAAGCACATGAACTAGTAAAAATCTATTTTACATTACAGTTTACACAGCAGATTTTCAACCTTTATTTTGTTATCCAAACTATGTTTAATCAAATCTTTGCTAATATAAAGTTTTTAAGGATATGTGAAGGGGGCGCCATGGAATGAAGAAAGAGATCTGCCGCTTCATAGATGTGTACCGGGTATTTATACCTAGGGTTCATATCCTGGAATTTTAAAGTCCGGAACAAAGAAATCTAGGGTTAATTTTATGGACTTTTGAATTACAAGGAATTCTCTTTCCAGGACCTTAATGTCTTGGGAATTGAAAGTATTATATGGGTATTTTAGTTTTTATGAGTAGGAAATTAAAGGTATTAGGCTAGATTAAATTTCAAAGAGTACATGTCTTTTCTACTTGTAATAAACTATATTATATCAATATAATTTAATAGATGTAGGACGTAAGAACCTACTTTATTTTCTTCAAAAAAAAAATAAAGTTTTTAAGTAGATGTGTTAGCAAGAATCTTATGATCTCGCCTAAAATTTTATGTTTTTTTATAGACTTGCTTCACGCAAAGAGTGCCTACCGATCATGCAATTTGTGTTTTTCCATACATATGTAAAGAGACCCTCCAAACAAAATTCGGAATTGACGTCCCACTTTCCAAGCTTGACTCTCCCACAGGTTAATCAGGATTTCAAATTCCAAGACTTTTTGAGAGACTTGTAGTTGTCTCGTCTGCTCTCCTCATTTCTCCACTTTGACGAGAGAGACGTGGTCACGTGAGAGAGAGAGCAGGGACGATTATAATATGAAAAAAGATCGGTTTTGTGGACTGAACACCTTGGGCCATCTTTTAGAATTATTAATGAAATATTTGAATTCGGCCTTTGTAAACAATTAATTATTAATTTAGCCTAGTTGGTTAGATTTAAAGGAATTGCATTGATTTATATTATTATATTAGTTTCTTAATTCATCATTAAATTAGTTCATTTGGCGTCGAGACCGAATATGTTCCGGATCCGGATATTTTTAGGATCCGGATACTCGGGACCGAATTCGAGTACCCGGTTCGGGATCCGGTTCCGTATATTATATATATTTATGTATTTTATTTGATATTAGTTGAAAAAATCATGTATGTATAAATTAATGATTTGTGATTGATTTAAAGTCATAATCGTAAAATTACGTTTAAATATAAGCATATTTATATCATTCGTGTAGCGAATTATATATATTTATAGTTAAAAAAAAAAAGGTTAGAATATCATAGAATATTATCTGTTTTAATATCTGAAATAGACTGGTACTATCCGGATCCGGATAATTCCGTATCATTATCCGTATTCGAAAAATAATATGAATATGAATCTGGTATGATCATTATCTGAGCCGGGTCCAAACCGTTGACACCCCTAACTACAAGATATAACAATGATCATAAGTCAGCAACGCGGTCTCGAAACCGCTCTTTTAATTTAAACTAACATAAACTTGATTTTTCGTTGAAGAGATTGAAGATTTTGAGTAGAAAATTTGGCAAAATTTCCGTTCTCTTAATTGTGGTCACCAGATGAAGAGTTGGGGTTGTTTTTATAGAATCAGGGGTGCAGGTATACATTGGATTGTTTGATGTTGTTTAAAATAATACTGAGATACTAACGATTTGCTTAAGTATATGTGTTAAACGGATACATATAATACATAAGTACGTGACGTAAAAAATCAAGGAGTCACCAAAAATACAAGAGAAATATCCGAATATCGCATGAATACCTTCATGATCTTGATATTGTTATAAGGTAGAGCCCAAATGTACTCTTAGATAGGTGAAAAGATTTAATCTAGACAAACGCTATCAAAAACATGTCAAAACAAAAATAAATGCAGAAAATATACTATGCATTTGACTGGTTCAGTTCTTGCGTTCCACTGCATGGTGTATTTTCTGCTTGGACTAGCCCAATTTCGTGTTTAGCTAGGGTTTGAATTAGTGTTCGAGTTTTGCTTGGAGTATTTTTTTTTTTTGGAGCATTTCTATCTATAACCTACTTTGTCCTCAAAATTCAAAAAATAACCTACTTTTTCTTAATATTCGAAAATTAACCCATAACGGGTTTTTAAAACCCGTAACTACCAAATTTATAAAACCTGCAGATTAATTAGTCATGAAACAAGGGTTAAACAAAATTTAGTACAAATCTCAGGGGTTTTTAAAACCCAAAATGTATGACTGTCTGCTGATTGGGACAAAAAAATTTTGTGTGGTCCCCACCAAAGCAAAAAACATCAAACCGTATTCAAACTAGATAAAGAAATAATGATTATTTTATATATCCTCTACAATTCAATTATTTCTTAGGAATTATATAAATTTTATCAAAAACCTAGATTTTAAATTATTTCAAAAATTGCTTGAAAATTGAATTGAATTTTATTTAGCACTTAATTGAATTTATTCTATAAATTAATAAATAAATAATATTTTACAATTTAATATTTCATAATATTTTATTATGATAAACAATTCAATTATTTTGAATTGTTTTATGCGCTTCAAATTACATAATCCAATATAGTTCTCGCAATAGCGCACGCTACTCGCTATCGCTACGAAAAATGATCACCCTGATACGGACCGCTACACGCTATTTACAAATTAAATAATTTATTACCCATGTATGTATATATCAGACTGGATCCATGGACAAAATTTTCAACACAAATCTCTATCAATTGTTAGAAATACTTGGATGTGTAGGGAGTGGGAGGTTATGTTAATCATAGCCTTTTATCTTGGTTTAATCAATGGTTGAAAATTTTTATTTATTTTTTTGTTCAATTATTTGTCTATTAATCAATTCCCTATATATATATATATATATATATATATATATATATATATATATATATATAATTTCATATTTAAACATGTTTTGGAAGTTTTAAACAAATTGTTGCATTCTAAAAGCAAAAATAATTGTCCCTACAGTGAATTTCACAAAGAATTGTGCCTTTCCACGTTTTCTTGGCGTGGACCCCACAAAACAATTGGCCTTGTGCCTTAAATCTTAAATCTAACATTTGATCTTGTGTTTCTGACTAATTAACTTACGAGTTTTAAAAAATTGGTTGTACAGTTGTACTGCGTTTAAAAAACTCGGTTTAGGTTATTTTTAGAATATTCTGATTAGATAAGGTTATTTTTGAAATTTTGAGGATAGAGGATGCTATTTTTTTTATGGGCTTGGAGCCTTGGAGGTGACGGCTGTCTTCTTGGTCATATAAAAGCACTTTACTCCCACTCTAGCCGCCACAACAAGAAAGAGAAAAAAAATACAATTATATAGTATTCTTAAATTTACAACTTAAAAATTTGAAATAGTATTTGATATATCTTTAAGAAACGATTCTTGTTTCTATAGGTAAATAATTCGTTGCTTTTTATTTTTTTAAAAAAATTATTGAACAAAAACAAAATTATAACATTCCCGGCATTATAGAGAATTCATAAATTTATAGTTTAGAGAAATATTAATTTATCTTCTTAATATATATTTTGGGGCATTTTTCCTTTACATAATATCTTCACTAATTTTAATTAGAGAATTATTTTTGCAGGAACTATGCCAATATGCATGTCAAATAACCGATGTGAAGCGGATACTTCAAAAATGCAGAAATATCCTGAGGATACGCGTAATCGATACGGATACGGATGCGATACGGCTCGGATACATATCGGATACGTCACGTGACGTATCCGAATAATTAATATTTATTTTTTTCGGATACGACATAATACGACTGGTGATACGTCCAAGATATGATGAGGATACTTCATTTGGAATACTTCAGCCCATTATATATTTTGGCCCATAATAATTTAAAATAAATTATATATGATACTTTTAGGATACTTCGAGGATATTTCTAGAACAAGTTTATGATCTTTTTACGATGTTTGTATTGTTTGATTGATATTATTTATTGTCATGATATTTAATTTAAAAATATTATTAATTTATTATTTAATTGAAATAATCAAGATCCGAATGATCCGAAAATCGAAACGACCTGAAACCCGAAATAACCCGAATACCGAAATGACCCTTAACCGAAACAATCCGAACCGGACGACCCGCAACCCGAACGACCCACAAATCCAAACGACCCGAATCAGAAATGATCCGATCCGACCCGGACTAACTAAGAAAATAATACTTTTTTTATTTTTATTTTGCAAAAAAGATAATACCTTTTTTATGATGAAAATCAAGAAGATAATAATGTTTAAAATACTTCTTATTGTAATGTTAGTATTTATATCTTTTATTTACATTTTGGTCTTTTTTTACATTTTGATCCTTTTTTCTTATTTTATATTTTGGTCTTTTTTTTGGTTTATTTAAATTTTGGTCTTTTTTATATTTTGATTTTTTTCCCTATTTTATATTTTGGTCATTTTTTACATTTTTTTATTTTTTATATTTTGGTCCTTTTTTACATTTTGATAATTTTTTTTATTTTCCAATTTTTATTTTTAATTTGCTCATTGGGAAGGGTTATGTTCTATGTTACGCGGATACTCCAAAAACGCCGAAGTATCCTGAGGATACGGGTATCCGATACGGATACGGGTGCGATACGGCTGCGATACGTATCGGATACGCCACGTGGAGTATCCGAATTTTTTAATATTATTTTTTTTCGGATACGGCGGGGATACGGCGGGGATACGGCAGGATACGGCTGGGATACGTTTAGGATACGGCTGGGATACTCCATTTAGGATACTTCGGCCCAATATATGTTTTGGCCCATAATATTTTTAAATAATTTGTATATGATACTTCTATGATACTTCTAGGATAATTCTAAAACTAGTTTTAGGATACTTCTAAAATAATTTAAGATAATTTTATGATACTTGTATTGTTATGTTGATTTTTTTTATTGTCATGATATTTAATTTAAAAATATTATTTAATTTATTATTTATTTATTTATTATATATAATATAAATATATTAAAATAATAACTATATAGCCGTATCCGTATCCGTGATTTTTCAAAAATTGCCGTATCGCCGTATCCGTATCGTATCGGATACGATACCCGTACCCGTATCCGTGCAACATAGGTTATGTTGAAAGAAATACAGTTTCGGATCAACCGTAAAAGTGTACACAAGGATGAACGAATGTAAGCGTACATTTGTAGCCATAACTTTCAGTGGGAAAATCCGATTTGAATGGTTCAAATTGGGTTAGATAGATAATGAGATTATCTATAACCTTCATGTAGAAATATATTTCATATGAATGAAGTATAAGTGTCGTTTATGTGAAATACCGAAAAGGTGCAACAGTATGACATACAGTTAGTAAAACAGTCATAACTTTTGCGTACGAATTCCAATTGGGCTGGGCCAAATTGGGTTGTGTAGATAATAAGATTATCTACAACTTTCATGTTGGTTGATTTTCTGTCAGAGAAATGTATCAATTTCGTCTGGACAGAATACTGAACATGTTCATGCACTTTTCTGTGTGAAAGGGTGTATATTGGATATACATGCCTCTTGGCTAATCCTAATCATATTTTGATATAAATAGGATACTTTCTCTCTCATCCATACTAAGTAATTGAGCAATTCATTCTGCCAAAGACACCAAAAGAAAGAGAGAATTCAGATTTGATCTTTCTCAAAGTGAAAAGGTGCGAAGAGAGAGAAATCGAGAAAAGAGTTTCTCGAAAGATAGAGAATCAATTCGATCGAGCAAGTTCGCCGTACATCGTCTAGGCAGTTGTACTCGCGACCGGCGTCTTACGAATCAAGGTGGATACACGTAGAGGAGCAACATCTGAGGCTCTCACGGTTGTGATCGATTCGGACGAGTAGATTGAGTCGGAGACGAAATCAAACTAATCGGCGAAGTCAACGAGCGGTGAAAGACGCGTGGTGTGGGACGCGCGGATTGTCACCAACGTGACAGGAAAAAGAAGGCAGCGATCAACCCTTCGTGTGCAATCAATTTTGCACTGGTATGAATCTGTCCTTCTATTTGCATCGTACCCTCGAAGTCATGGCGTGATCTCGGGAATCGGGGAATCGGACCGGGCCCGGGGTCGAGGATATTCCCCTTCATATGTATGCAATTACGTAAGTTCAATTTTTTTTTTGTAATTTTTCTTTTTACCCAATTTTTTTTCCTTTTTACATTTTGGTCCTTTTTTTCTTTTCCATTTTTTTTGTATTTGCTCATTTTGCATGAGTATATATGAAATTTTGTAACTTCAAATTTATGCGAGTTTTTTTGTCATTTTCCCGTTGTATCAATCTCGACACATTGTGATCCTTTAATGAACCGTAACTATAATGCATCTATTGACATCAAATATATTTGCGAATATGTCCTGATTATATTAATCGATTTTAAAAGCACCTGAACAAATGCTATTTATACAAATTATATCAGAAAATAATATCCGTGATAGATTAATTTCATGAATTTTATGCATCTATTGACATCATGATATTTGCAAATATGTTATGATTAGATTAATGTAGTTTAAACGCACGCACGTTAATTCGCACACGAGTTAATTCTATTTAAATAATTATATAAAAAACATGTAAAAAAATAGATATGTTGTTCCCGCCCAATTGCGCGGGGATAAAACTAGTATTTAATAATGTTTCAAACGTGATTGATTGTTTTCTAAACAAAAGTTGTAGTACTGATTTTTCTTTTTACATTTAAAGAACATTTTACGTGACTATAAATATTTATACCAAATATTTTTCTATATGAAAATTTTACAATTTCATAAAATTAAAGGACTAAATTGCAAACTAGTCAACTAGTCTCGGTTCACAGCAACACACTGTTCCATTACTTGAAAGTAGAAACTTCTATATCATTTTGTTGACCGTACTCGTAATTTTTGAAAATTCATAAAGTTTTTAACTTTTTGAAAAATATTCATGATTTTGGGCCGAGTTGAGTTGAGTTGAGTTGAGCAGAGTTAGAATCGAATCAAATTGAACTCGAGTTAATTTAAATTTTAAACCCCAAAATCCCAACATCGAACCAAGCTCACTCAAACCAAAACGAGTCAATTTCGATTTCAAGCTTTACGGTAATGTCAATCCGAGACAACTCGAGTTTCATTTCAAGTAAGTTCGAGTTAGCATTTAAATAGACAAAAGTGCATTAAAAAATTTATCAATGATGATAAATGTCTTTGTTCGCAATCTAACAATCTTACTAATATTTTAGTGGTGTTTGGACCAATAGATGATCTCCCCGAGCCCTCTTGTGAGGATATGGATATGGAAATGGTTGAGTCAACCGGTGGGGACAAGTAGGAGCATCAAGAGGATGCTAAAGTGAATCGCTCACTCCAATTTCTTGTTTCAGTAGGGAGTTGAGGATTTTTTGAATGTTAAATTATTATGTTATTTAAGAATTTATCCGTACTTTGTTGGAATGTGAGAGGCCTAGGCTCACGAGAAAAATGTAACCTAATTAAAGATTTGGTGTGAGACTCATTATGTGATGTCGTTTGCCTTCAAGAGACAAAATGGCAATCGCCTACTCGCTTTAATATTAGATTTGTTTGTTCTTCAAAATTTAAAAATGCATGTTTTTTAAGTGCTAACGGCACAAAATGAGGCTTAATGACATCTTGGTCCGATAGATTAACATTGATAGAGTGCAAGGAGGGCACATACTCACTAACGTGTACCTTTACAAACGGAAACGATAATCGCTTTAGAATATGTAATGTCTATGGTCCATCCGAAGGAGAAGACTCAAAAATGGATTTCATAGATGAGATAACAACAATCATGCACTCTAACTTACCGACCATAGTTTTAGGGGACTTTAATTTAATTCGGGATAGTAGTGACTCGACAAGTGATAGTCACTCGGCTAGCTCCATTCGGGCTTTTAACCACTTTATAGAATCAAGCGAACTAATAGAGATTGCACTAACAAATCGTAGATATACATGGTCAAACCATCGACAAATACCCACACTATCAAAATTAGATAGAGCTCTAGTTACACCTTTTTTTATAACGCAACAATATGAACTTACCATAGAAGATCTATCAAACACAACTTCCGATCATACACCCCTTAAGCTAACTATCAAACAAAGACATCGACCACCTTACCACTTCAAATTCGAACGATTTTGGCTACGCTATGACGACATACTTCAAGTGATTAACGAAGGTTGGCAACAACATGAACATGAACATTCGGCTAACGATAGAGTCTCACAATTTCTTGATAAACTAAACGCTACCAAGAAAGCATTAACAAAATGGGCTAAGAACAAATTTAACACTCCAAATTTTGTTCTCGACTCTTGCAAAAAAGTTTTAAAAACTCTAGATAAAGTAGAGGAAGATAGAGTACTAAAGGAGATGGAATTCTTACTAAGAATAAAAATTAGAGAGAAATTAAGAGAGCTAATTAACGTCAACGAGATCAAATGGCAACAACGATCCTCGATTAATTGGCTCAAACTTGGCGATAACAATACATCTTACTTCCACGCGTTTGCCTCTAGCCGCAAGCAACAAAATATCATCTCCAAAATAACAATTCAAGAAAGAGAGATCACAAACGATAAAGAAATAAACGTAGCATTTACGAACTTTTTCCAACAATCACTTGGGTCCCAATCCGCGACCTCTAGAGCGGTCAATGTATCTCTACTTTACAACCAACATAATTCGCCCCTTCCACTAGATATCATTGCGTCCACATTTCTTGAAGAAGAAATAAAATCCTCCCTTGACTCTCTTAAAAAAGGAAAAAGTTGTGGACCGGACGGGTTTCCGAGCGAATTTTACCAACAATTTTGGCCAATTTTAAAAGAGGACCTCCTAAAATTGATAAACCAATTTTTTAACAATACCCTACCACTCCAAAAAATAAATAAAGCATCCATTGTATTGCTTCGGAAAAAGGAGGGTGCCTCTAACTTGACCGACTATAGACCAATTAGTATAATTACCACACCAATCAAAATAATAACGAAAATATTGGCCATGCGGCTACAACCATTCATGCCATTATTAATACACTGATGCCAAACCGCATTTATCAAAGGACGCACCATCAATGAATTATACCTAGCTTCACGAGAGATGCTAAATGTCTATCACAAAACAAAGGTCCCAACGATCATGTTAAAACTAGATTTTAAGAAGGCATTCGATAATGTATCGTGGTCTTTCCTTCAAAATACCCTCACGGTCCGAAAATTTCCGGTACGATGGATCCAATGGATTCACACTTTACTTACCTCCTCGAGTTCGTCGGTTCACACTAATGGGATTAGAGGCGAATACATTAATCACAAAAGAGGGCTTCGGCAAGGAGATCCCTTATCGCCACTTTTATTCACATTAGTAGTGGATGCACTACAAGCGATGCTAACAAAAATTAACCCATTACTATCCACACCAATAATATTTTCACCAACCACTCTACAATATGCGGATGATACACTAATGTTCATCGAAGCGGACCCACAAAATTTAAAAATTATTATGCACACAATCTCACTCTTTTCTGAGGTGTCGGGGTTGGAGATAAATTGGGACAAAAGTGGCTACGTGCCAATCGCAATTCCCGAATCTTACCATAACAATCTATCGTCAATAATGAGATGCTCCAAAATGTCTTTGCCAATTAAATACCTCGGCCTACCACTCACAGTTCAAAAAACCAACAAAAATTGTCTTTCAACCCCTTCTAAACAAAATGAGAGCAAAAATTACAAATTGGAAAAATAAGTTTCTTACTATGGGGGGTCGCTTGACACTAATTAAGTCCGTGTTAGGCTCGATTCCGAACTTTACAATGCAAACATACCTTCTACCTATAGGAATTGTGGATGAGATGAATCAAATTATGAAGGCGTTCTTTTGGAAAGGCACGGATAAGGTATCGGGAGGGCATTGTCTCGCTAATTGGAAAAAAGTTTGTTTACCAAAAATCCATGGAGGAATGGGAATCCTAGACTTACAACGCCAAAACCAAGCATTGCTCATCAAATGGTTGTTTAAAATTGAATTCGATATTGAGTCGTTTTGGTCATCGACCGTTAGAGCCATTTACAATGTTAACAACATAACGGATCTTGCGAATGTTGCACAAGGAACATCCTCATTCTTCATTCGTGACTTACAACGACTAATTCCACTATACAAGGCAATAAAAGGCGGGCTCCAATCACAAAACCCGAGGCCGCCCCCCTTAATTATGATGGGGAATATCCTCGACCCCGGGCCCGCGCAGCGGAATGAAGGCCCGGTCCGATTCTCCGATTCCCGAGATCACGCCACGACTTCGAGGGTACGATGCAATTAGAAGGACATATTCATACCGGTGCAAAATTGATTGCACTCGAAGGGTTGATCGCTGCCTTCTATCTCCTGTCACGTTGGTGACAATCCGCGCGTCCCACACCACGCGTCTTTCACCGTTTGTTGACTTCGCCGATTCGCTTGATTTCGTCTCCGACTGAATTCACGCGTCCGAATCGATCACAACTGAAAGAGCCTCAGATGTTGCTCCTCTACGTGTATCCACCTTGAGTCGCAAGACGTCGGTCACGGATGCACCTGCCTAGACGATGCACCGGTGAACTTGCTCGATCGAATTGATTCTCTATTACTCTCTCTTTGCACCTTTTCACTCACGAAAGATCAAATTTGAATTTGCTCTTTTTTTTAGTGTCTTTGGCAGAATGATTACTTAGTTCAGATGAGAGAGAAAATCCTATTTATATCTAATAGGATCAGGATTAGCCAAAAGGCATGTATATCCAATATACACCCTCTCACACAGAAAACTGCATGAACCTGGTCAGTATTCTGTCCAGACGAAATTGATAAATTTATCTGACAGAAAATCAACCAACACGAAAGTTGTAGATAATCTTATTATCTACACGACCCAATTTGGCCCAGCCCAATTGGAGTTCGTATGCAAACGTTATGACTGTTTTACTAACTGTATGTCATACTGTTGCACCCTTTCGGTATTTCACAAAAACGACACTTATACTTCGTTCATATGAAATATATTTCTACATGAAGGTTATAGATAATCTAATTATCTATCTTACCCAATTTGAACCATTCAAATCGGATTTTCCTACTGAAAGATATGGCTACGAATGTACGACTACATTCGTTTATCCTTGTGTACACTTTTACGGTTGATCCTGAAACTGTATTTCCTTCAAATTATACCTCAACCTCCTCAATACTCCACGGCAAAGGCCTATGCAATCATCTCACATACGGGGGGTGGAGTGTTATTGGACCAAAACACTCTTTAGCATTAAAATACCAAAAAAGATTATTATATTCGGTTGGCTAGCACTTAATAACCGAATATTAACGGCGGACAATCTCTTGAAGAGAAATTGGCCACACAATTCGACTTGCGTGCTTTGTGGAGGATCCTTCGAATCGGTCGACCACCTTCTTTTACATTGCTCATTTTCAAATCAAATATGGTGCGAAATAGTCCCTACGTTGAACCGAACTGAGCCAACAATCCGTGACTTTTGGTGGAACAATATATTAACAAGGCCGAAGACGGAGGTAGCAAAATGGAACATCACATGGTGTGCAACCATTTGGACTCTTTGGAGGGAACGGAATAATAGGATTTTTCGAAGAAAAGGAAGAATGCACACCTTATTAATTACTATCATCAAAGATCTAGTATGCCAATGGAGTAATAACTGCTAAATTTTATATCGGTAACTAGGTTTTGTATTTTACAATTTTCTTGTATAATATAATATTATTGTAACTATACTTTTATGTTTATTTAAATGAAAATGATCGGATCGAACGCGTATCGCGCTTGTCTTTCCTTCAAAAAAAATTGAAGTATTATACGTGTATATACAATGTGCCCCTTCAGAACAAGAACATAACAAATATATCATACAATATCTTTACACAAACGAAATAATATTGAAATATCATTCAAACCAAAACAATAATTGATTATTGAATTACTATCTTTTTTACATATTTAGCATCTGATCATGAGGTTTAAATATTTATATAATGATACATATTTTATAATATGAATTTTTTTGAATTTCTTAAATCAATTAAATCAAAGAGAACCACTTATTTATGGTTTGTTTATGGTTTGTTTATGGTGTTGGTACTTGGTAGGCCGGCAATCGGCTCGAGCATACATATGTACCCAGGTTCTCATAATCATAAGAATATTTAATGATTGCGATTTTATTTGATTTTCTAATTTTTTTATTTGTTTCCAAATCAAAGTAGGGATTTGGTCAACTTCTATATTTTAGAATATAGTTATTATGGTCGAGAATTTTGTTATCTCTATATTTTTAAATGATACATATATCAATATGTACCCAATTTTAAGTTATGTATAATGTTAAAGAAATTGCTTTCACCTCATTTAGCCACGTCACCCTTTTCTTAATTAACTATTTTTTTTGTTCAATATCAACCATCCATTCTATTGTCAATTGGATTCATGCATCTAAGACCACTCCTAACTTGCATAGATTTGTTTCTTATAATCATAAGAATATTTAATGATGGTGATTTTATTTGATTTTCTAATGTTTTTTATTTGTTCCCAAATCAAAGTAGGGATTTGGTTAATTTCTATATTTTAGAATATAGTTATTATGGTTGAGAATTTGCTTATCTTTATATTTTTAAATGATACATTGTTCTTTGTAGAAAATATATAATATTACGTAAAAATAATATAATATAATATAAAATATTACGAAGATACTGTAGAATGTTTTGAGAAGATAAATGTTGGACAACGGATAAGAAAATTAAACACACTAACTCTCGATATTCGATTCAATTGTTTTATGTATAATTTTCGTCAACGTGATTGAAATACGAGTCACGACCGTTATGTCTTGTTTCAAATATGAACTTGGAGTGTTATCCGTACCACCAATAAAATATTATTTTTATCAACTCAATTACATAAAGATTTAATTAGATGAGTGCGGGACACAAATATCATATGTTGTGAGAGATGGTGGGTTCAATTTTCATTAATATCAGTGGATGAAGAACATATGAGATTTCTCTATTTATTATAAAAAAAAAACTCAATTACATTAATTTAATTAAGCATAAAGAAATCGAATCCATAAAAATAAAATAAAAGTGAATATACTATGTATTTGATATATCACTTTAAAACAATATAAAATTGTAAATAATAAAGCGTATATATTCAAATAAAAATGAAATAACATGTATAGCTTTATAAAGTTGGAGAAATAGCATCATTTCTCTAGCTAATTTTATCCAAATTATGTCTTCTTTTTGTTTAAAAATTATGGTTCCTTTTATTTCTTTAAACTTTCAGAGACGAGCCTTGAAAAAAACATAGTTGTAATGATAAATCGAAAGATAATATATTCTGAGTTAGATAATTTGTTTGTTATATTAATTTGAGGATGCATTGGAAGGCTCCAATGATAATATGCAAAGATCTGAATTAGTTTTCGGAGACAAGATATAATAAAGTCATATTCATATTTCATAGATGGCAATGCTTGTGTATGAATTGTCTTCATAAATTTTGCACGTCTTCACACACTTAGCATTGCCCCCTTGCACAATGATTGTGTGCTCACAAACAATTATAAATAGTTAATTACATAACACAATTAAAACTAATATAAATTCAAAACATTTATTTTTCCTACAAATCAATTATGAGAAAAAATATCAGCCGACAAAATTGGCAAAGTATAAACAATGGGATATCGGACGAAATCAAGATTATTTTGTTCGCTTCGACCCTAAATCTATGCAAGGAGATGGAAAAATACACTCGTGAAACGAGACATGACCTGTGCGAAAAGTGAAAATCCCGATGAAAAGAAAAAATAAATTTAAGATAAAAATACAACTGAATGCGATTAGAAAGACATAGACAATACCCGTATTTATATAGCCAGCGATGATGCACAAATATCCCACCAAAATAGTAGATTTCCTGTCAATTATGTGCCAAATTCATGTAACGATCATGTTTTGCCTCTCTTCGATCACTCCGATGAGCTCGAG
Source organism: Luzula sylvatica (assembly GCA_946800325.1). NCBI lineage: Eukaryota > Viridiplantae > Streptophyta > Magnoliopsida > Poales > Juncaceae > Luzula > Luzula sylvatica. Next base: position 2,219,550 of record OX326957.1, on the reverse strand, counting down.
TAAGATTAGGTTAGGAAATTAACACGAAAGGGATTGTTGGAAATGGGTCATTCTGGTTAAGTAAAGATCTTTTTCCTTTTTCATTTCAATCCCAACCATTGTTTATTATACTCACATAGTCTGGTGGTTAGTATAATAAATTAAATTATATTATCTTTGTTATGTTATATTATTATTATATTCTAATATTTAATATTATGTAAAATAACTAACGCAACCAAACAAGTCCTAAGAGTCTAAGACTGGCCATGGATTTTGATTCTCAAAAATGGAAACCCATTTATTTATTTATTTATTTTTTTATTATAGCCCGTAGGGAAAAAATACTAATTTTTTTTTGTTAAAATACTATTATATTCTAATATTTAATATTATCAATAGTAATTTTTTTTTGTTAAAATACTAATTTTTCAAAGACTCAACCTCAGCCCACACGTCACTCCCCAGAAAGATTAACACATAACCGGTCCATCATAAACCATCTATCTTTAACATCACCACCACCTAGGGTTGCAATTTTAGCTCGTGGCTCGTAGCTCGTTCGAGCTCGACTCGATAATAGTTTGACAATAGCTCGCTCGATATTAACTCGAAATTAATCGAGCCGAGCCGAGCTAGCTCGAACGCTTATCGAGCCGAGCTTGAGCCAGACTCAACTCGCTCGTATTAAGCTCGAAAAGAATTTGAGCTTGATTTAAAAAATTAAATACTTTTATCATAATTAATTCATATTATATATATTATTATAATTAAAAAAAATTATAAAGAAATTTTTTATCTCCTTAATAATTTCAAGTCAGGTTACAACTCAAGTCCTAAAAATAAATATAAGTTAATTAAGAAAAACAAATTAATAATTTCAAGTTATTTTTTTGGTATTTATAATTAATTCATATTATATATATTATTGTTATGTTTTAAGATATTTTGGTATTTATAATAGTTTTTGTTTATTCGCAATTGCTATATATTTTTTTAATTAAAATTCAAGTTATTTTTTTAATTGAGCTACTATTGAACCGAGTCGAGCTAGCTCGAATTAGAACGAGCCGAGGTTGAGCTTGATTTTTTAGCTCGAACCAAAATTCTAAACGAGCCGAGCCAGCTCGAGTAAGTTTTGAGCCGAGCTTGAGCTTGACACAGCTCGCTCGAGCTCGGCTCGTTTGCAGCCCTACCACCACCACGCCATAAAATTGAAGGGCGGCCCTCACGGTTCACATGAACCAGTTTCACCTAACAATTCCTTCTCTGCCAACGTTCCTGGCCCACGCCTTCTCCCGCGTGCTCCAAAAGTTACGCTGGTCTTACAGATCTGGAATTTATAGGAACAGACACAAAAGAGCAATGTCTATACTATAGTTTTTAATGCATATTATAAAATACTGCTCTGTGAATATGACTTTTACCGAGCCCACCTTAAGTCTTCTCTCTGTATTCACACACAAAGCCACAATTCAGACTTCTTCTAGACGAGCTACAATTCTACAGAGGTACAATTAGGTCTTCACTCTGCATTCTCTTCTACCTTCCATGTCTCCTCTTCCCTAAAAGCGATTTTCGCCTCCGTCAACCACCAGTCTCCGGCCAAAATGGATTACTCATTCGCGACGGAGTACGACGGCCCGCCGCTTGCTTACACTATTCCACGCGCGATTCCTCTAGATCTCAGTCATATTCCCATGGCTTCTCAAGCTCCTGCTTCTTCCTCTTCAATTCCAGTCGTGCACCCCCTTTCGTCTCCTCTTTTGTCAAAAAATAACGACAGCACCTTTTCTCCGACCTCTGTGATCGAGACCGGGGTGGTGATGGATCGATCGGCAGAGCTGACTGATGAAGCGGCGGAGACTTCTGGTCCGGTCGAGCTGTCTGGTTCTGAATCCAAGAGGGTTTCGACTGAGAATGGAGTCGATGATGAGGATGACTTTGATTTTAGATCCTCTGGTGAAGATAATGACGATGAGCTTGACTTTCTGGATGGAGCCGGAGTCTCTTCTCGCTCTAAACAAAGGTTTGTTGTTTGAAATTAAAAAACAAAGATCTTTGAAATTGAATTATTGAAGCAAGACCTTGATTGATAGTCTTGTTGACTTGAAAATCCCAAAATAAACACAAATCAAGCAAAAACCCCTAACAAATATTTAAATCATTGCTGTTGTGTCATTGATTTCTTTTTCCTCCAACTATAGAAACCTAATAAAAACCGTTCTTATGAAATACACACTAAATTTAACCATTTTTTTTTTCTTTTTAATCCTTCTAATTTTTCAGGGGCAAAGCCATAGTTATGTTCCGGGACCGTTCACCAATCAAAAGCCATCTAAAACTAAAGAAATGGGTGTGTTCAAACTGCTTAAAAGGCAATCGATTCACCGATAAAGAATCTTGTTTAGCATGCGAAAGAAAATACTGTTCAGATTGTGTCATTCAAGCAATGGGCTCCATGCCAGAGGGACGAAAATGCATAAAATGCATTGGACACCCAATTTCAGAATCCAAGAGGGACAAAATTGGAAAAAGTTCTAGGGTTTTGAAAAAGTTACTCAGTTCACTCGAAGTAGAGCAAGTGATGATCGCCGAGAGGGACTGCGAGGCAAATAAGTTGAGACCTGAGGACGTTTTTGTAAATAATAAAAGATTGAGTCCGGATGAACTGACTATTTTGCAAAATAGTCCTCATCCACCACCTAGACTCAAACCTGGTTTTTATTGGTACGATAAGGTCTCGGGCTATTGGGGCAAGGTGAGAACAAACTTCTTTACAATATTATTTCATGTACGCCCCTGCGATTTATCAAATTATCACATATACCCCTCAATTATTTGCAGATTGGACACAAACCATGCAAAATAATAACGGCAAATTTGAGTGTTGGTGGCGAATTAGAAAAAGACGCGAGTAATGGGGATACAGGCATTTCTATAAATGGTCGAGACATCACTAAATCAGAGCTTAAAATGCTCAAGGTATTTTTTTTGAATAATTCGTGTGTAGTAATTTAATTTTGATATATTTTTATTTTAAATTAATTTAGTGGGCTGGAGTTCAATGTGCTGGAAAACCTCAATTTTGGGTTAATCCTGATGGGTCCTATTTAGAAGAGGGCCAAAGTAAAATCATTGGCCATCTATGGAACAAGGTTCATCTCTCTCTCTCTCTCTCTCTCTCTCTCTCTCTCTCTCTCTCTCTCTCATCAAAATAACAATTTATTTAATGTTAAAATTGTGTTGTTGTATTGAGCACAGCCAATAATGAAGCTGCTGCTCTGTCCAGTACTGTCGCTACCGACTCCTGCCAGCTCATCAAATCCAAACCCTCTTGGCAAAAAACACATGGACTTCGTCAGCAAATCCGTTCCTTATTACACAGACCAAAAATCCACTCACAAGCTTCTCCTTCTCGGGTCAAACGGGTCAGGCACCAGCACCATTTTCAAACAGGTCCGTTTTTTTCCTGCATTTTTCAAACATTAAAATTCCCTAATTCATTAATGAAAATTGAAATAAACCCTAATTTAATTTTTCAGGCCAAGTTTTTGTACAAAACGAAACCATTCTCAGAGGAAGAATTATACGAACTTAAAACGATGATACAAAGCAGCGTGTATAAATACATGGCTATACTCCTCGAAGGCCGTGAGATTTTCGAAGAAATGTCTGACAATGCGTCAGAGTACGAATTGAGCAGTGCGAATTTGAGAGGCTTCTCTGATTGGTTGTTGAAAGTGATGGCGTCAGGGAATCTCGAGGCGGTTTTTCCTGCGGCGACTAGAGAATACGCGCCTCGAGTCGAGGAATTGTGGAGAGATTCTGCGATTCAAGCTGCGTTTAAAAGGAGAGACGAGTTGAGATTGCTTCCTAGTTGCGCTTCTTATTTCCTCGAACGGGTAAATAAATATTGTACTTTTTTACATATATACCCTTGCATAATTTGAAATTATGTTTTTTGTTTTGGGTAGATTGGGGAGATATGTAGAATGGATTACGAGCCGTCGAAAGAGGATATATTGCGGGCTGCGGGGTTGACTTTGTCAAACGGGGTTGTTTCTGCTGATGTCATCTTCCCTCACCTCTCTGACGCACGTTCGTTAGATGAAGATTCGGACCGCCAAGAAAGCCTCCTCAAGTAAGCCACTTCTTTTCTATTTTATTCATGTTATATATATAAATATAATAAAAATAACCGAATATTATCAAATTTGCCCTTTTTGAAGCACACAAAATGGATTTGATATTTTTTGCTATGTTTTTTTTTTCTTTATTAAGTTCTAGATGGATATTTCTGATCTGTTTTTTTAAATTTTGGAGGGGCAAATTTGATATATTTTATTTTTGGATTTGAAAGGGTAAATTTGATATTACTTTTGACACTATATTTCTTCATGTAGGTATCAGCTAATAAGAATACACAACAAGGGTCTAAGTGAAAATTGCAAGTGGCTGGACATGTTTGAGGAGGTCAGAATCGTAATTTTCACCATTTCCCTCAGCGATTACGACGAGTTCTACGAAGATTCCGAAATCACCGTGCCGATAAACAAAATGATAAAATCCAAGGACTTTTTTGAAAAAGTCGTCACTCACCCTGCATTCGAACAAACCGATTTCTTCTTAATCCTCAACAAATCAGACCTTCTAGAAGAAAAACTAGAAAAAACTCCACTCTCGTCCTGCGATTGGTTTCACGATTTCCACCCTTTGATTAGTCGAAATCGCGCGAGTTATAGTAACCGCAATTTGGGTAACAGTAATTCGAGTTTGGGTCAAATCGCGACTCATTATATCGGGGTCAAATTCAAGCGGTTATTTTCGAATTTAATTGGGGGAAATGGAAAAAAACTTTACGTCATGTCTACAAATTCATTGGATTCGAAATCGGTTGATTCGGCATTAAGATATTCGAAAGAAATTATTAAATGGGAGGACGAAAAACCCGATTTTAATACGAACGATTCGGTTTATACCATGACCGAACCTACTTCATATTCACATTGATTAAAATATCATAACGTCACGTATAGGGGTGTATTTGATATTTTGTTGTTTATAAGAGAAGTAGGTTGTATATATAGACGAGAGTACTAAACCTTTTTATTGTAATATGAGCGATAATTATATTTACGTTTATGGTGTGTATAATTTTAGTTTGTAATAGCGATAAATGTAATTCTACCGAGTTAGAATACTTATGGAGACGAGAAGGCATCGTCGAGGACGACCTCGTCGTTCTTGCCGGCCGACTCGGGTGTTGACTTGAGAAATGAATTGATTGCGTTCATGACCCGGTTGACCCGCTTTTGTTGTTTGATTCTACGCAATATGACCTCCTTTTCGAGGTGGGGTTGTTTCCCTTTGGTGGTTTTGGAAGGTATTAGGTAGATATGAGTTGTGATTTTATCTTCTTCTTGATTATATGAAGAAGGGGTTTTGGGTATTATATCAGACATAGTTGTGTGTGTGTGTGTGTGTGGAAGATGAGGTTTAGAGGGGATTTATAAAGGAGGATAGGAGGGTTAATATTCTAAAAAAAATGATGCAACTCAAACCCATCTTCTCCTCTCATTTTTTAGTTGTGGTAAACGAAATAAATTATACGGGTAAGCAAGATCGAATCTGAACTATTTATTTTAGGATTTTTTTCCAAAAACCCCTGATTCTTTTGGATATTGTAAAAAAATTTCATCTTTTTGGAAACTCCAAAAAACTTGCTTTTCTAAACTTTTATTTTAAAATACACTATATATATTTGACTCTTATATTTTTTTTTTCTGAAAAATTAATATAAAATAATAATACGATGAACAACAATATTAAAAAAATACTTTGCAAATATTAAAAAAATAAAATATCATGGAACTATGAGAATGAAAATAAAAAAACTTGATGTTTAAACATATATTTTTCTATCAATACATTTTTAAGGTGTTTATTTTATTATTATAGGATGTTAGTTTTTCATGAATAATAAATGAAATATTAAAATTATATAAACACAACATGTAATAATTTTAGCTTTTTGAAATCACTACATGTTAAACAATATTTATGAATTTCTTAAAATTAATAAATAAATAACGATTTTTTTTTGTAATTACTACATACGAAAATAGAAGGGTATTTTGGTCAAATAAATAAATAATATCATCCATGGTTAGTTTTAATCCTTGTAGGTGGTATTTGAAAATAAAAGTTCGGTAGGAAATTTTCTTTCGGAGTTTCCAAAAAGATAATGATTTTTTTACAATATCAAAAGACTTAGGGTTTTTTTTTGAAATTTCCCTAAAAGAGAATCTGCAACTAGCCAAGCTAGTGTTTTTTTTTATTTATAATGGATTTTGATTGTGTTCATTTAGTTAGGTAAATATTCCATTAACTTATTTATAAAGTAATTTTTTGAAATGGAATATCACCTTTCTATTTTTATTTTTCTGCAGGTATTATGTATGCTTCCATGTCAAGAAAGCAGGAGCACTAGTTCGGCTAGTTGATGATTCTCTTTTATCCATATTTTGTAGGCCTAAAATTTTAATGGGCTCAACAGGCCTTTTAAATGGTATATTGGGCTTTAGTCAATGGAGTTCAATTATGTGGAAAAAAATAGTTTTAAAATTCAACTAAAATACTAGTCTTAATTTTCTTTGTTTTACCTTCAGAACTGTATAATTGAAAAAAATAATCAAATGTACAATATACTTTTCTTGAATTTGATTTGGAAAAGAAGAAGATTTTGAATAGTTTTATTAAACAATTTTAATAATCATTTTCGACTTTATAGATATACGTATTTCAGTCTCTATCAATCCTAATTTCAATAATTGATATTATTTTGTCAAGCTATGGCTAAATATCTTGGCAACACGCAAAGAATTCGTATCCCAAGTCTTTCTATTCAAAGAAAAATGATTCAAATCAAAAGAAAATTTTTAATATAGATTGTTTGCTACTTTGTTTGAATTTCAAGTCAACAAAACAATAGTCATTGTGGTGATTACAGAAAAGCAGAAAGTGACTTTGATTTACACTTAGATTATGCTCTAATCTTAAGATAATCCAGACTTAAACCCTAAAATCTTATGACTGAAAATAAAAAAAAAAGAGTTTAGTATTATAATATTAGACATTATTAAAATTTTACTTGATTTTTCAAAAATCTTAAACGGTAAGAACAAGATGATTTGTGTAATGAAAAATTGAGTTATGTATTAAGTAATTTGTAAAATATTCTTGCATCATTCATGCTTTAGTTGTAGAAAAGACTCAAAATACTATAAAATGCAAATCAACTCTATTTCTTTAAGAAATAAAAAAAAAAATATTTAGTATTTACAGTTAAAGTGTTTAACTAACAAATCAAGACATTCTTTGACTAACATACAAAAAAATAAAATATTACTAAAACGCAAAGTGAAAGGAATGATGTGGGTAAGTTAATTAGTGCATCAAATTGGACATGTATTTTGTAAATTAGCAGTTAAGCAAGTTGGAACCGTTAAATCAGACGAGACCACCCCAATTTCTACCCAAATAGGGGCCCATTTTATATGACTAAATGAGTCTCCACTTCGAGTGGGTTTTCTCCGTGGCCTCCAAAATGAAGCCCTCACTTCACACCGAGATTCTTTCTTTGATTTTTTACTCCACAATGAACTCAAGTCCCTACCCGGTTAAAATATTACAGACACATTTGCATTTAAACCCCTGTCATTGAGAGAAATTGGATATAAATATATATATTAAAAATTACAAAACCCCTGTCTCAACAATATTGTATTAAAAGAAGCCATTTATTTATATATTTTAGAAAAGTAATTTCATACGATTTGTATAGCTGTTAAATGAACCTACACAAGTCTTTATATGATGTACCAATTAATTTATGTATATTACAAGAGCATTTTTGCATAGTTCTGAAATTTAACAGGAAGCATAGAACAATCCTCTCTCTCTCTCTCTCTCTCTCTCTCTCTCTCTCTCTCTCTCTCTCTCTCTTACCCACACACTAATGAGCTCCCAGCCCCCAAACACTTGAATTCATTCCGTCCAAAAACAAAAAAAAAAGATCATAAAATTCCTCCTTTAATATGAATTAGTTTCCTTCATTTAACCCTTTTTGGCGCCATGCTTGAACTCTTCTTCCTTCTCCTCCTTCCTCTAATCTCCGTATCCTCGGCACCATGCAATCGCCATTGCGGGACAACCACCGTCCCTTATCCCTTCGGATTCTCCCATTCTTGCGGGATTCAATTATCCTGTGATTCCAATTCTAACATTTCTTTGTCCACCTTTCCTATTCAGAACTTCACTGCCAACAACACGATTCTGCTAAGCATGCCAACAAGTTGCACCAGGTCAATCAACTCTCTCTCCTCGCTATTCGGTCCGAACTACGCGTTGACATGGAAAAACGGTTTGTTTCTCCGAAATTGTAGCCTTTCGACAGTACCGCCGTGTCTCTTACCAACAGTATTAGTATCTCAAATGTCGCAATTTCACGATTCATGTGGAATAAAAGGGGATAATATAACATGTGTGTCCGGTAAAACCGGAGAATTTTATTTGAAAGAGGAAAATGTGGTACAAAATGAGTGCGCAGAGCTTTTTACATCGGTTTTGTATGAGAGAGATGCAATTGGAGGACAAACTTCGTTGATTTTGGAGAAGGTGGAGGTGGGGTGGTGGATGAGGCGCCCTTGCCGGTGCTCGGCCAATGCGACCTGTACATCTGTCCCCATGGTCACCGATGGGTTTCAGTGCAGGTGTCATGAAGGGTTTACTGGAGATGGTTTTATTGATGGAGAAGGTTGTGTTAAAGGTACGTTCATTTAATTACATGAACATGAATTATTTTTTATTATTCAAATTTAGCTGAGAAAGCTTTTTGGGATTTTTAGTTGGAATTTTGAAAGAACATAGGAACTTTGGTGATTTTAATTTCTCAACTTGGATTGAGTGCCCTGAGACAACTAACTACTAGCCACCAACTAAATTCATTTATGGTGCCAGAGATTTTTATAACTGGAGACTCCAGTTATTTTGAAATCATATATATTGATTGTTCTTGATTACAATAATATGATATATATTCTGATAATAATATGCACCTACATTTGAGAGTCATTGAGACCATGAAATTGAATATGCACTAAATCTTGGGCCCATAATTATGTGAATGCAGAATGCACAAGGTCAAACTTGCCCGTTTGCATGAATTGGATTTCAGCATTTATTATACTTTACCTATTAAAGTGTATTGCATTTATTCTTACTTAAATGTATCATTTTTTGTTGTACTTTTGTTATACTTAAATGCATCATTTTTGTAATTTACAACATCTTCTATAATTACACATGAAAATAATTGTTGAATTATATACCGAATGATATAAAATAGAATACACTAACATACTAAAACCAAATTCAGTATTCATCAAAATAATTATGTCACTTTATTTTTCCTTTTAAACAGTTACAAAATGCGGTAAAAGGAACGCAGCAACTTCTTGCCGGCAAATTAATATCGGTGCCATTATTGGAGGTTCGTAACAATTTCACGACAAACCAATTTAATATCCAATAAATACATTTACTTATTTTAAACCTCTTTCTTATTATTTTGAATCGACAGGTCTAATTAGCGGCGCTTTTTTAGGGCTCAGTTTAATTCTTTTATGCATCATATTTGTTCGACGCTTCAACAAGAAATCCACTTCATCGAGAGATGCTCAAATGACGACCAAAAGGCTCTTATCAGAAGCCTCTTGTTCCGTACCGCAATACTCGTACAAGGAAGTCGAACGCGCCACAAACTCCTTCTCCGAAACTCACAAACTCGGTACCGGTGGTTACGGCACCGTATATGTTGGAAAATTGCCCATAAATAATAATAGTATGGAAGATCTCGTTGCCATCAAAAGGATTCGGTACCGTGCCGACTCGGATTCAATCGATCAGGTCAATAATTTTCCCTCCAATTGGTTTTACTATAAATTAAATTAAAATTAATTTTCTCATATCATGTAGGTAATGAACGAAATTAAATTAATCTCGTCGGTAGACCATCCGAACCTCGTAAAATTGATGGGCTGTTGCATAGACCGCGGAGAACAAATTCTCATTTACGAATTCATGCCGAACGGAACTCTGGCCCAACATCTCCGTCCGGAAAACGGTCACAAAGGTGTCCTTCCGTGGTTCCTCCGTCTCTCCATTTCGTCCGAAACCGCCAAAGCCATCTCTCATCTCCATTTCTCGCTTCACCCTCCTATTTACCACCGCGATATAAAATCTAGTAACATTCTTCTAGATCACGATTTCAACCCTAAGGTGGCTGATTTCGGGCTGTCTCGGGCAGGTCGGGCGGAGTTATCTCACATTTCGACTGCCCCTCAAGGCACGATTGGTTATTTGGATCCTGAATATCATCAGAATTTTCATTTGTCTGATAAAAGTGATGTGTATAGTTTCGGAGTCGTTCTGGTAGAGATTATAACGGGTATGAAAGTCGTGGATTTTAAGAGGGCGGATACCGAGGTGAATTTGGCATCGTTGGCTGTGGATAGAATTGCGAAAGGATTGATTGAAGAAATTGTGGATCCGGTTATGATTAAAACGGGTTTAGGGAATGAGGATTGGGTGATGGATTCGGTTCGGAAGGTTGCTGAGCTGGCATTTAGATGTCTTGCGTTCAATAAGGATGTGAGGCCCGGGATGAATGAGGTGGCAGATGAATTGGAGCGGATTCGGGCTACTGGGCCTCAACCCGGTCCGTTGGATAGAGGGGAAGAAATGGAGAAGAATTTGGAATTGAGTTCTCTGTTGTCTTCAGAGAAGGATTCGATGGAGAGTTCTAGAAGCAAAGGAAGAAAATCGGTGAAGCTCAATTCTCCTGTTTCGGTACAGGATGTTTGGATTAGCCAGCAAAGCTCGCCTTCGACAAATGGATCGATGCCGCGATTTGCATGAATTTTTTTTTTTTGTATTATTTAGTTTGGAAAATATTTATTTTTTCTGATTTTTTTGGGTATTTGTAGAGGAACAAGCTTTCGAGTTATTAACACACTTAAGTGTAACATTGCAAATTCGAAATCAGTAAGAAATATCATGCATACCCTCCTTTCCTTGTGTGTTTTAGACGATTCAAATTTATCCTTGATCGTTACCATTTTTTTAAAACATGTACTAAGTGAGAAAATCGTTACCATTTTTTTAAAAATCGTTACCATTTTTTTAAAACATATACTAAGTGAGAAAATTGTTACCATTTTTTTAAAACATGTACTAAGTGAGAAAATGGGGTAATTTAAGAATCTTTTTAAAAAAAATCAGGAGGAAGGGTATTGGAGATATTCTCATATTTTGAACGGGAATTCAAGATATTTCATATTTTGGAGGGGTTATGTGAAATTTGGCCCTTTTTTCAATATTTCACATTTTTCTTACTACTCAAAAACATTTTTATTCATTAAAATTCCACTTCTAACACAAACCCCCTAATTTAAAAAATTAAATTAACTACATACCTTGATCATTTCCAAACGCAATTAAATTAGAAACGGGCTCGAATTCAAGCGAAACTTGAAAAACTTCAGAAAATTCTCTAAGCAAAGATTCATGAGCCAAATCGATTAGCAATTCGTCTTCGATTTTACTAATTTGGGAATTACTTCCTAATAATTTCTGAAGACTCGTGACTCCTTTGTCCTTTATTCCACACGGTACAATGTGTTTGAAAGGGGTTAAATCTGTGGTTATGTTTACGGCTAGACCATGATAAGTTACCCATTTCGATACTCGAATCCCAATTGCAGCAATTTTCTCATTCCCTGCAAAAAAAGACGAAAAAATATCATTTATACGCCTCGTGTATGCACTCCTACATAATATAAAGAATATCATTTATACCCCTCATTGCCTTAATAAAGATTCGCAATTACCTTGATTCACTACCTATATATAAATGTATTAACTAAGAAAGAGGGGTGCTGGTGATACGTCCCATATTTTATAGGGGCATTTATGATATTTTACATTTTGGAGGGGTACACATGAAATTTTGAGGTTTTTTAGGGGTATGTGTGAAATTTGGCCAAACATGAAATGCATGCTAACAATTATGCTTTAATCTAACATTATCGAGGAAACTGAAAGCAAGAACCGTCTCTATAAAAAAATTGAAGAATGTAGGGGCTTTTTTGCAATTTCGGTAATAGAGGGACCTTTTTGCAATATTGTTCTTGACATACCTACCCACACACCAGTGAAGCCTTGAATTCTCGACGCATTTATTGAAAACGTAGAGGAAAATGCACGAATAATTACTTCTTCAAGGGATCTCAAATACCAATGCAAATCCATCTTGTGAAATCTCAAATTCATAATCGGATACATTACAATCTATTAGATAGAAAGACCAAGTTCAGAAATATTAATAATTAAGAGAAGGGCATATTTGCTATTTTTCATATTTCAAAAAGTACCTGTCCAGGACCATGATATGTGACCTCGCCGCCACGTTCGGTACGATAAATATCATATGGCGAATTATTAATATCGAAATTTAAATGATCCTCTAAACTTCCCGTACCGAGTGTATAAACTGAAGGGTGTTGAAGAGTTAAAATCGCGTCAGACTCATCTTCTTCTTTATCTATCATTGAATATCTCTTTTTGATGAATGATTTTTGCCATTGCCATGCCTTATTGTACGGCACCAGCTCTTTATGGAAATCAAAGCATTCACATCTGTGAAGTAATAGGAGAAAAGGATTGTTATTATTATGATTGGGAAGTAATTTCAAAATATTTCATGATTAAGTGCTTTGAATGTTATGCACACCAAGTGTTTGATAAAATGACATTTAAAATTGATCTTTAGAGGTCACATTGAGACCAAGCACACCAAACGTTTGAAATAAATCCACCTAAATGCATTGATTGATGCTTTCAATTTACGAAATGGGCTCTGTAATTAAGGAAATTGGATGGAAAATAAAGTAAAAACTCGCCTCCTTTTCGAATCATCACTGGCATGAGTGATCCTCATGGAATCGTTGGTCAAAACTTGTTCCGTGTTACAACAGGTCGAAACAGTTCTTGAATGAAAATTTCGCCACAATTTCTTCTTCCTGTGAGAAGGGTATAAAGGCGATGAACAAGAGGCCGTCGAGATCATGCTTTCTCACTGATTTAATTCTTCCATTTTTTGTTGCATAGATCAATGACGAGCTAATGGGAGGAGAAAGGAAGGAAGAAAATATCCAAAAGAAACCCCCTTGGGAGAAAAGGCTTTTCATTTTTATTTTTGGGCCCCCATTAGTGGATTTACAAATATACAGTAAGATTTACAAATACCAATATCATAATTTATCTAAGGGGCCGTTTGATGTAAAAGACTTTGGAAGGATATTGAAGAATTCTTGTATTTTTTAGAGAAAATGAAATGAGGATAAATATTTGAAGGACATCATTGTCTTGCATGTGTTGTTTGATGTGCTAGATTTAGATAATGGAAAGTGAAATCTATTGTTTGATGTAAAGGATAATTGAAAAGTAGTTATCAAGGATTTGAGATATATGAGATATGTTTTATTTGAAAAGTAGTTAGTTTGTATATATTTATTAACCAAACATTAATTTATTAACGCAAATTATTAAAATTAAATTAATCATAATTATAAATTCATGCATATTTGAATTAATAAGTTTATTGTATAAATTATTGTTACATTTAATTAATAAATCAATAATAATAGTTTATTATTATTACTATTACTATTATTATCAAGTTAATAATTATTATTAATAATTTATAATTATTACATTTAATAATAATAATAATAATAATAAAAATATTATAATATATTATTATCGCAATAATAATAATTACCAATTATAATTATTACATTTAATAATAATAAAAATATTATATTATATATTATCGCAATAATAATAATAATAATAATAATAATAATAATAACAATAATAATAATATTATATTATATTATTATCACAATTATAATAATTACTAATTATAATTGTTATATTTAATAATAATAATAATAATAATAATAATAATAATATATTATTTTGATCATATTGATTAATGGAGGGTTAGGATAAGGGAGGCGATCTCGGGCGGAAAAAAATTTAGGGTTAGGACTTTCAATAGGGGGTCCCTCCGGGGATCCCCTTCATCTCCCTCACCTCTCCTCACACCCCTCACCTCTCTTGCATGAACCCTTTGATCCAGGAGAAAAAGAAGTGAGAAAAGGGGAAGAAAGAGTAGATCTGGAGCGAGTGGATTGGAGAGAGGAAGATCTACAGTGGAGAAAGAGAGGAGTAAAACATCGAGTTCAATGCTACAAATGCTTAGGCTTTGGACACATAAAAAGGGACTGCCGAGATCCAATCAAGTGTAAAAATTGTTTGACAAATGGGCACATTGAGAGATTCTGCACCAATACTCAAAAACAGAAAGAGAATTATTACAAACCAAAGGAGTTCTATGGAAACAATCTTTCAAACTCAAATAGAATTGAGAAAGAAATAATATACATTAATTCAAATTCAGGGATTTCAAATGAAGAGAAAGACCCAGCAGCTTGGGAATCCAAAGAAGTATGCTTGAGAAGAGTCCCTGAAACTCTCTGCAATATAATTGATTTGAGTTTCTTAATAATATCAATTGGAAAGATTAAACAAATTAAGAGTATTAGAGGAATAACCAAGATGAAGGAGGTTGTGATAGTAATATCATCCCTCAAAAATCAGGGGAAAATTAATAAGATAAATCAGGTCGAAAATGGTCATGAATCTTTCTCATTCCAAGCCTTCAACTCCTTCAAATGGAAAATTCCTGAAAAGGAATGGAAACCAATAGAAAAAAATTCAAAGGTGATAAAGGAGAACATTTCTGAATGGAGAATCATCAATGACTTAAGAGGCATAGAAAATAACTGCAAAGAATTAATGATATACCTTGAATCTCAGATCTCCCCAGAGAAGAAGGATAACCCTAATAATATGAATGATGAGATTTATAATTCATTAACAGGTAGCAATAGTATTATAAGCCAAATTAAGGAAAAATGCTTAATACCTGATCAGGCTGACAAGGTGTTTGATCAAATGCCCCTTCCAGAAATGGAGTGCCCAGTAATAGAAACAATGGAGGAAATTCAGGAAAACTCACCAGAAAAACCCATAATGATATCACCTGAAACAAAAACAAGGGTAAATAAGGAAGTCCATTCATTAATCTCCATACCTGAAAATGTCAATATATCTCAGGATCCAATTGAAGAAAAAAATCAAGAAAATACAAGTAAGATGTTAAGAAGAAGTGATAGATTAAAAGAAAAAAGAAATGAGGAAATTCCCAGTATTGAATATAAAGAAAAAATTCATGGAAGTATAAAACAACATTACAAAAGCAAAAAAGAAGCAGAAGAAAAGTTTAACCCTGAAAAATCTTTCTTGGAAGAAAAGGATATATATACAATCCTTAATTCAGTGGGGATTGAAATTAATCAAGACATGAAAGACATAATCAAATCCTTAAGTGTGAATGAAAATGATTTGATTAAAGAAAAAATGCAGAAAAAATGCAAATGATCATAAGAGAGGAAGATCAAGCAGAAGATAAAATAGAGGAGGGCATTGAGGGTAATGAAGTGTAAAACCCTAAAAATATTAAGTTGGAATGTTCGAGGACTAAATGCAAAGAAAAAAAGAATGGAAATAAACAATTTTATAATGGACATAAATCCAGATGTTATATGTTTACAGGAAACTAAATTGGAAACTTGTGATGCAAAAATAATTGAAGAAATAGTAGGGAAAAAAAGAAATAAATTTAATACCTTAAATTCAAGAGGAACTTCAGGGAGTCATATAGAGAAAGAAAATTTTGTAAATGAATTGAATGAATTAGGGGAAGAAATTAATATACCATGGATGATATTAGGTGATTTTAACATGGTTTCTAGTATATCAGAGAGAAAACATGGAGAAAGTAGACATTTTGAAGGAATTCATCTGTTCAATTCATTCATAAATGCAAACAATTTAATAAACCTACCCCTTCAAGGGAAAGAATTTACATGGAGTAACACTACTACCATGGCTAGGTTGGACATATTTTTATTCAATTTACTTTGGTCCCAAAAATTCCCTAATTCAAATCAAATAGCCCTAACTAGTCATCTATCTGATCACAGTCCCATCCTGTTAGAATCAACCACTTCTTTTCCTATTTTTGAAGGGTTCAGATTTGAAACATATTGGATCAAAAACAAGGAGTTGAATGAAATAGTGGAAGAACACTTAAGGGCAAAAGTGTCATTATCTTTTAAAGAATTGTATCAGAAATTTCAAAGCTTGGGGATTAAATTAAAAAGATGGAGTAACAATAAAAGAAAGAACTCAAGGGCCTATATGGAAAATTGTATAAATATACTAGAATGGATTGATAAAAAACAAGAGAGAAGTGATCTTAATCTACTAGAACAATGGTTAAAATGCTTGATAAGAAAAAGAATGGAGGATTTAAATCAGGAGAAATTTGAACACTGGAAACTTAGAGCCAAACATAAATGGTTGAAAGAAGGGGATAGTAATACTAAATTCTTCCACAATTTTGCAACAAATAAAAAGAATAAATTAATGATAGCTTCCTTAATGGATCCTAATAATAATGAGGCAAGTACATAACATAAAAAGAAAGCAAAAATTCTGTTTGAATTTTATAAGGATTTAATTGGTACAAAATCCAGAGTGATTGATGATAATCCCATGATTAGGGTTTCTAGTATTTATGCCCAACAAAGAAATCTAACAGAAGATTTGGATTTTCCTATTAAAATGGAGGAATTAGATAATGTGATTAAAAGTTGGAAAAAAGGTAAAGCCCCAGGACCAGACGGTCTTAATGGGGAGTTTTTCAGGAAATTTTGGAAATTTTTGAAAGAGGAGATTTTTTATCTAATTTCCAATTCAAATTTAGAAGATGGTTTGGGGGGATTTGAAACTTCCTATATAACACTTTTGCCAAAAAAGGACAATGCAATATTTGCCAAAGATATGAAACCTATTAGTCTAATTATAGGGATTCAGAAAATGATACCAAAAATACTTGCCAATAGATTAAAATCAGTAATAAATGATTTAATCCTACCAAATCAGATTGGTTTCACGGCAAATAGGGAAATTGGAGAATGTTATATATACGCTAGGGAATTAATTTTTAAAGCAAAAAATGAAAAAACATCAATATTATTGTTCAAAGAAGATATCCAAAAGGCATTTGATACAATTAATTGGGATTTTATTTTTGAAATATTAAAAATTAGAGGATTTGGAGCCAGATGGATAAATTGGATTAAATATTGGATATTTAATGGATCAGCAAAAATTCTATTGAATGGAGTACCAGGAAAGGACTTGTATTTGAAAAGAGGGGTGAGACAAGGGGACCCCTTATCCCCTCATCTCTTTATTCTAGCTATTGATTCTCTTACAAGAATGATTAATGCTTTAGCTAAATACAATTTTGTGGAAAGACCCCTAAAAAACTGTGAAATTATGCTGCTATATGCAGATGATGCTATTCTATGGATCAAACCAAGTGTCATTCAAGCAAAGAGAATTAAATTCATTCTAGATGCTTTTGGTAATAACTCTGGCTTAAGGGTGAATTATGAAAAGTCTGAGTTTACAGTACTTTCATATGAGGAGGAAGATCTGCAGGAGATTACTAGGGAATTGGGGGTGTAAATATGTAAATCTACCTTTTACTTATCTTGGTTACCCTTTATCTGATAAGAAACCTAGAAGAGAGGACTTTAATCTGGTAATTGAAAAAATTGAGAAGAAATTACAAGGATGGAAGGGGGCTTTATTAGGGATTGGAGGAAGATTAATTCTTGTTAACGCAGTGATGTCATCCTTGCCAGTTTATTTTTTCATGGTGTTCAAATTCCCCATGTGGGCAATAGAAACTATGGAAAAGATGAGGAGAAATTTTTTATGGAAGGGTAATAAGGAAACAGGTTTTAACTTGGCCTCTTGGGGACTATTATGTAGACCAAAAATTTGTGGGGGGCTAGGTGTAATAGATTTAGAGAAATTCAATAATTCTTTATTGCAGAAATGGATTTGGAAGTATTATATGAAGAAAGAAGGACTAAACTGGAAGTCTCTAGTTAGCCCTTTAAGTGAGAAAAATATTGAGAGGAAAAATAATATAAAAGACTCATATTTTTGGAATAATATTCAAAATTATTTGGATTTCTTTTGGAGATCAGTGAAATTCGAAATTGGCAACGGAAAAGACACAAGTTTGTGGTTCAATGATTGGGGTGAAGGGTTAATCTATATGAAAATTCCCCATTTATTTAAGGAAGCAAAAAAAAATAAATGGATCCATTTTTACTTTTAAAAATCTGCCTAATTTAAAAAATGCTTTCAAAGTATTCTTTAATAAAGATGCAAGCAGGGAATTTTTATGGCTTAAAAGGAAGCTAAATGAGATTGAATTAATTCCTGGAAAAGAAGATTCTATCTCGTGGAATTGGGATTCATCAGGAAAATTCACAACTAAAAATGCCTACAATTTTCTGATTCAGGGGGTCTCATCACAAAGTGAATTAGGGAACTTATGGAATCGCAAACTACTAGGAAAAGTGATAATCTTTCTTTGGCTATTAATTCAGAAAAAAATTCTAACTATCGATAATTTGATGAAACGAGGAATGAGTATTGTGAATAGGTGTTACCTGTGCTGTAGAGAGGCTGAATCGGCGGACCATCTGTTCCAAGATTGTGTCTTCAGCAAAGCACATTGGCTCATGTTGAGAGACGGGATCGAAAGCAGAGATCTTGTGGTTGAAACTTCTCAATTGGTAACGAATCTCGTCTCGGATAATCCTTCTGAAGATAACTGTCTACTCTATGCAGCATTTATCTATTGCGTGTGGAGAGAACGATGTAGGAGGGCGTTCTCTTGTGAAAAGAAGGAGGGGTCGAGGCTAATTGAGGAGATTATTCAGGATTGGGATTTGTTAAGGTGGAGAAGGAGAAGAATGGAAGACGAGTTCAAAGAGGTAAATTGAATTCACCATGATCGGTGAAAGGGGGGTAGTACAAAAAGAAATAACATCAGTCGAGTTGTGTACTTGATTGAGTTAGGGTCGGCGAAGAGGAAATGAAGAAGGATCGGGATGGACTAAGAGACAAAAGAGAATTTTACACATACACCCTCCAGTTTGTATATTTCTCTTTTTTATTATTTGGTCCTTAAAAATGTTTGTAATTATTTGTTGTGTTCCTGTAACATTGAACCCATGTAATAACTCTTCTTATTTATATTATTATTTGGAAATGTGACTTTTGATCACTTTCCAAATTTACTCAAAAAAAAAAAAAAAATGTATATTATATTATTATCACAAATTAGAAGATCACAAACTCAAAAAATGGGGTAGAGAGAGAGAGAGAGGGGGGGGGGCAAGAAGAAGCCTGTAGAAGAAAAAAGAAAGTGCATGACACCACTTTGTTGTCTTGCTTCATTTGCGAGAAAACAAGTGGGGGAAAATTGCACAAAGGACATGGACACGGGAAAAGAAGTTCCTCCTTTATCCTTCTAATCAAACATTGGACATTAATCTTTATCAGGGACATGGATGTCTTTTCTCGTATTGTCTTTCCAAATACCACACATCAAACGGGCCCTAAATTAAATAAAAAATAAAGAATCCCTTTGCACAATAATAAACAACAAAACAACCAACTAAAAATTAAATACAAAAACTGACAAGTAAGAAAGAAAACATCACTTAATTAAAAAGCAAATAACTTCTTCATTTATGCAACTAGGATTATAGGCTCCTTAGTTCCATAAATTTTGAAAATCATATTAATAAAAGTGTTAGGATTCGGGTATCCTTATCGCACGGTGGAAGTTATCTGAAACGCTGAAAAACGGATGTGTATAACTTGTTTAGACACGAATGAAGAGGTTCAATTTTTTTTTATCAAGGATATGACTAACCCGACAAAGGACTTTCGATACGATCACGCCAGACGATGCTCAAGGCAGCAACACCCTCTGTTGATATCTAGAATTCGACGTCTTCCAACGTACTAAAACAAATTAATCTCCCTCTTAACATCCCAGAAACCACTTTAAAAAATATCATCAACTCTCTTGGCAAAAGAGTTAGTTCTGCAAATTGAGAAGTGGACAAATAAATTGGGTTTTTTTCTATGTCATATATAAAAAAAAGGGAAAATTTCTCCTATATCCCTACTAAACTCAAAAATTACATATTTATCTCTCATAAGTTGTTAATATAATATTTATCCCTACTAAACTCAATTAATATCAAATTTATCCAAACTTAACATTGAGATTAAATTTAACAGAAAATTGATACAAATGACTAATTTACCCCTCATTTAATTAACTTTTAATCCAATATTTAATTTACTCCTCATTTGACTAATCATTAAATCCAATACTTATACCTGCATACCCATACCCGTTAACTTGGGAACCATTAACCCTCATTTCACTAACCCTAACAGTCTCGATAAAGAGAAGAAAAGAGAGAGAGAGAGAGAGAGAGAGAGAGAGAGAGAGAGAGAGAGAGAGAGAGAGAGAGAGAGAGAGAGAGAGAGAGAGAGAGAGAGAGAGATCAAATAGGAAAGAGAGAGCGAATAGGAACGAGGGCGAGGCGATGCAATCGATGGAGCAATCGATGGAGCATGGTCGAGGCGATGCAATCGAAGGAGCATGGGCGACGCGGTTGTTGGGCGGCGCAATAGAGCTCGGCGACTAGCAAGGCGGTGGCGAGGCGATGGCGAATTGATTTTGTTCGAATTGATTTCGGTGTGTGGCTGTGCCCTAAATCCTCTCTAAGGTATACAATTTGCTCGAATTGATTTTGTTCGACTTTTTATTTCGAAATTGAAGTCTTTTTATCCTCTCAAATGATTTATTCGGTCATCTCTTGTGATCAGAACCAGTACTTTTGCTGCGCTACCATTGTGCAAGGAGAGAATTTCATTGCAGATCACCTTCGAGAACTTCGCGCCTCAGGTGTTTGTCTTTATTCCTCTTTCATACTGATCAACCAACAAACAATATAAACTCGATATTTCAGGATATTTAATTAGGGTTTGGGTCCAGCAGTCGCGATACGAGTAACTGCTGATAGATGCTCCTTTCATATTCGGGAACTCGACCGCCTTTCAGGATATTTAATTAGGCTCGAGACGTATTTTTCGATGGCGTAGAGAAGGATGTCAGATCATACTTGGCGAATGTGGATGTGTTTTGTAGCGAATGTGGATTTGTTTTGTAACGAGTGTCGATGTGTTTTGTAGCGAATGTGGATGTGTTTTGTAACGAGTGTCCATGTGTTTTGTAAAGAGTGTCGATGTGTTTTGTAATGAATATCGATGTAAGTAACTTGATGTAAATAATTTTAGTATTGATTTAAATAACTTGAGTTATGTACAAACTTAAAACTAAAATTCAATTATAAATCACTAAAATTCAACTAAAACTCAACTAAAATTCAACCAAAACTCAACTAAAATTCACAACTAAAATTCAACTAAAATTCAGAACTTCAATTCAAATCATATATTCTTTCAAAATTACATAGCCCCCCCTAAAAGTTTCAAAATTACCCATAAAGTCATTTTACATACAACCCCTTCAACCCCTTTGATATTACCTAAACCCTAAACCCTACACCCCCCCCCCCCCCCCACCACACACACACACACAATATGAATGACATAATATTAGACAATATTATCAAGCGTAATAACTAAGTATTTTATCTTTTCTTGTTTGATGTTTGAGATGACGTCGAAGCTATATTCTCCATGATATTTTCTGGAGGAATGGGATTTTTGCAAGTTCTTTCACGATGGCCGTATAAACCGCATCGTTTGCATTTTTGTCTTCTTTTGGGTTCGATAGCTGATTTTATCCTATTCTTTCGAGGACGTCCAAGTGGACGCCTTAAAATGGGCGGATAGATCTTATAACCCCTATCTATGTGTACCCACTGATCTTTCCGGCATAGGAGCGATTTCCATAGCATAAGCAATTTTAAACTTATCGATCATGAAGTACGAATGCACATAGTTGTCCCAATTGGCATCTCTTATAGAGCCGATAAACGCAGTGGCATGGTCACAAGGTAGCCCCGTCACTTGCCAAGCCCGACAAGTACACGTCTTCTTGTCGAGAATAACTTCCCAACTCTTTCCATATCCCTTAATTTCAGCTCTATTGTCGCTACTTCTCCGCACAACATAATTACCCAGACCCTGTAAAAAACAACATGTACGTTATAATGTTAGTTATATACCATTCAAAAAATAATTACATAACATACTTTCATTTTCATACCTTAGATATATTTTTAACATATTTATCCACGTTTGGAACTAAAGTCCCCTTCCATGTTCTTGCTTTTCGTCTTCTCTGGTCGAACAACACCATAATTTTCCCCCTTATAGTATCAAGGAGATCAAGCATGGGTTTGTTCCTTGATTCGGCAACCCACGAGTTAAATGATTCAGAAATGTTGTTTGTAATATAATTACATTTAGAACTTGTACCAAATTTGCTTCTACTCCATATCTTGCTATGCTCCTTCTCAAGATACGTAATTGCATCTGCACGCAAACAACGAATCTCATTCATCATCTCATCGTATCGATTTTGGGAGTAGGTCCATGCAGCTCACCACAAGGTTACATCGAAGAATTTACCCCCAAAATGTTTCTTGAAATTTCTATACAAATGTCTCATGCATTCTCGATGCTCTACACTTGGGAAGACTTGCGCAATAGCTATGCCTAATCCCTTTTGCATATCGGAAGAGAGAACAAGGCCTTCGGAAAATCCAATGGCTCGTTTGAGTGCTTTGAGAAACCATACCCAAGAGTTGGCATTTTCTGATTCGAGCACACCATAAGCTACCGGAAACATGTAATTATTACCGTCCACAACGGTAGCAGCGGCAAGTACTCCGTTGAACTTGCCCCTTAGATGACATGCATCGAGACCTAAATAACGACGGCAACCGAAGATAAATCCTTTGGAGCAAGCACCTAGCGAGACAAAGAAACGTTGAAAGTGATTCTCATCATTTATCTTTTCAAGATGAATATCGATCACACTCTCTGGGTTTCTTCTCATCAATTCTTCTTTGAAGTCATCCATCTGCAAGTACGAATCTTCCCATTTACCATAGATATCTTTCAAGGCTTGCTCCTTCCCACGAAAAACTCGCATATACGGTATATAGACATTATATGTATAACATAGCCATTGCTTAAGCAATTTAACCGGAACATCGCTTTCAACTTTTAACTTATCAATCACTCGATCGGCAATCCATCCCTGAGTTGCTCTTTTGTTTCCAGATTTGTTACTTCTTGTGCATGTATGCACATCATTCAATGTTTTCACCTAAAATTTTACATGAATTTTATTGTTAGAAAATGTGAGCAAAGTAAGAATTTAAACTCAATTTCATCGAACCTCAAATGTGATATCATCTTGAAGAACCGAAGAATGAATCCTCCACGCAAAATTTTATTCGGCACACCTTACAGTAACACGCCGAAGATCACTTTTCTCTAATAAGTACTCAAATTCATTAGTGAACGCATAATGGTACAAAGCTCTTCTAAAATCAACCGCGCTAGGAAACTTTGAAGTGCCATCATAATCGGGTTATTCTTGTTATATGCATAAATTTCTCCTTCGTAATTTGAAATCTCATCTTCATCCTCACTACTACAACGACTATGATAACTTTGCTCACTTTGACAATAGTCAGAACCCTCCTCTGCTCCTCATCATGTGGTTCATCGGTATCTTCCAACCTCACAGTTCCGTTACCACCGTCCATTGTCGGTTCATTCTCTCGTTCTTGATTTTCAATTGACACGAAAATCACTACTTCTTTCTCATCTTTGTACATACTTAACATCAAAAGAAAATTGTCATCCGTATCAAGTCGGATAAACATTTGTTGCTTAGCATATTTATCCACAAACAATAGGACATGATTGCCCTCTGATCGAAGCAGATTTTTCACATCGCTCGTTAAATTTCTGAAGTTATATGAGTGTGTGTCCGCAAGTATAGTTTTTTGTTTGGGAAAACAATATTTTTTCCTATATGAATTCTTGATTAACTTGAAGTATCCTCCGTACTTTATTCGTAATTCGTAATTAAGCGAATCATGCCTAAAACAAAAATTTAAAAGACGGATTAGTCAGAAACTTTATTATGGATATTTAAGAAAAAAAACATACTCAATATTGGGAGATTCAATCATATTCTCCCATCTAGGTTTGTCGAATTCGTCAATTGGATTCAATTCGATTTGGTCCATGTCCGAATCTACACGATTCATTGCAATTTAAAAGAGAGAGTGTAATCAATTAAAGATTTTATTAATATATTTCTTAGAAATTGATCCATATCCAAAGAATATGGTGCTCAATATGAAATTTAGAGAGCAACTCCTTGCCTCTAAATTGATCCAGCGAGTTGCCAGAGAAGAAAAATCAAAGAGAAAGTCGAGAAGAATCCCTTGCTCAACCCTTGCTCAATCGCTACACACTCCTTGCCTCCCTTGTTCAATCGCCATGTCAGAGAAGAGAAAGTCAAGAAGAAATCCTTGCCCAATCTCTACACATCCCTTATCCTTGCTCAATCGCCATGCCAGAAAAGAGAGAGTGTGAAATACTTGCTCAATCCTGTCCTTGCTCAATCGAAGAGAGTGTGCATCAATCTTGCTTAGTCCCACATCAGAGTGTTTGGAAGGAGATGAAAAGAAGATGAAGAGGTATTGAAGAGAAGATGAAAAGATATGGGAAACATACTGAACGAGTGGGTATGGGTAAGAGTTATCAATTGGGTTAATGGATTTTGATTAAATTATTGTTGGGTTTATTAGTTGTGTTAATGAGTTTGGAAACTAAGGGTATTATGGTCAAATAAATTTAAATTTCATGATTTAATCAAATTAAATATTCAAAACTCTGTTTAGTTTAATGTGAATTTGACGGTATGGATAAATTTGATATTAAGTAAGTTTAGTAGGGATAAATTTGATATTAGTTGTGTTTAGTAGGGACAAATATGATATTAACAACTTAAGAGAGACAAATATGTAATTTTTATGTTTAGTAAGGATATATGAAAAATTTTCCCTATAAAAAAAATTCGTGTCAATGATACACAAATAAACAAGACTGTTTCATGTCGTGGGAAGTGGACATGAAGCTTGAAATGCGTGAATTGGTAATGTGGATATGAGATCTTCCTTTTACGTGGACAAGATTGCAAGTTTTTGTGTTATTATATGTAAAAGTAGTATATACTTGTCATTAGAAAAATTTGTAATTTCTAAATTATATAGAATTTTAGATTTCAAAATTTTAATGTTGGTTCGAATAAACCATACAAAATGAATGATACATGGTACTACATGAATTAAATACGAAAGAATCATGCATTTCACATTTCTCGTATTATATAATATTAAATTAAATACTAAATTTGTTCCGTGCAAAGTTCTTTTCCGTCTGGTGAGAGAAAAATTATGGGGACTCCACTCTAAATCTAATTTGTTCCTCCAAAATAGTAATTTTCCACATTTGTCCAATTGAGACATTGGAAAAAACTAAATAATACAAGTCAATAAAACAAAAATATAATTGATCATTGGAAAAGAAAGGTGTACAGTTAATGTGGAGAGTTTCAATTGGACTCTTTGGTGACTACTAGTTAGCCTTCCACCATTACATGCAGGGCCGGTTTCGAATTTTAGAAGATCCGAGACCCATGTCGAGAACGGACCTCTAAAAAAAAAATATCAATTTCTAGAATTAGCTTCGATAGTTCCATTAATATGGCTGCAGAGAAATCCGTCGGAGGCAAAGGAATCCGGCGCGGACTGGCTAGGCAGGAGGAGGCACGACAGCGGCGGACCGGCGGTTTGGATTCGATCTTGACGGAGTCAAGTTTCAGGCGAAAGAGAGAATCCCGCTTTTTTTTTCTTCTTTTCTTTTCTTCTGTTTTGAGAAAAAAACGAAGAGAGAGAACATTGTACTTGGTTATCTAATTTAGTACCAACTATATATATATATATATATATATATATATATATATATATATATATATATTACTAAAAAAATATGGACCCCTCAAAATATTGGATTCTAGATCCGGACCTGCCCGCGAACCCGTATGGCCGGCACTGATTACATGTTCCAAAATAGCGATCTCAGAAAAGTTCTAATTGTTGCAAATTCATTTAAGTTCACTTCAATCTCTCTTAGATTAGATATAACACTGGAGGAATAGTACGAGAGTGAAGATTTAATGGAGAGTTCTACAAGCAAATGAAGTAGATGGAAAATCTAGGTTTTGACAAATGGATCGATGTCTCGATTTGCATGGAATTTTTTTAATCTTTTGTTTAGTTTCGATTTTTTTTTTCTTTTGAGTATTAAGAGGAATAACGAGTTTTCGAATTATTAACCAGTTTCAGTGTAACTTTGCAAATTCAGAAAACATTATGTATATTCCTACAAAGTAGTAGATATCATGAACATTCCTGCAAAATGTAAGAAATATAATGCAAATCCTCCGTTATCGTGACGACACGGCTCTATTTGTTGAAGCGTCTCCCTATAATCTTAAGGTCATTTCGAAAGTCTTAGACATATTTTCCGAAAAAACGTACTTATCAATAAATTGGAAAAAAATACACCTTTTACTCTGATCGCTATTCCTACCTCACTAAACGAGACAATTAGGCAAATCCTCCGTTGTCCGGTGAATGATCTTCCTCTTTCATACTTAGGCATGCCTCTAACAACTAGAAAATCAAGAATAGCGGACTATATTCCTCTTTTGAACAAAATGCAATTTCGGATTGCTTCTTGGAAAGGCACGCTCCTTTCTTTCTTTCGGAGGAAGATTGACTCTAGCCATGTCGGCCCTAGGCACAATCTCGATATATCAAATGCAAACTATATAATTACCAAAAAAGATCATCCGCAAAATGGAGAAAATACAAAAAGAATTGGAGGCCTCCGTATTCTACATCTTCCTATCTTCAACATAGCCCTCCTCCAAAAAAATCAATCTTTGAAAAATTGATCAGGAGAGTGATAATATAAGGAAAGAATGTTTAATAAAGCTTTATGGCAAATCCTTTCTCATACAACCCATACATATCCCACCTCTCCTTTTTCCTCGAACAATTAAGGAATGTGGCACCCTCCTATTTAGCTTCCATGACCAGTATTCAACACAATGAAGTTGGTCTTAACCATCTATTTTCTACTTCCTCAGCCTATGCTTTTCTTCGTAATTCGGTTATGAGTCATGACTATAATGAGAATAAACTTACGTTGTTAAATATTTCTAAACAAAAAACTAATATGGTATGCGTGAAATAATGAAAAAAAATCATATGCTAATAAAAGTATATCATGGATTTTTTTTTACAAATTAACAAGAGGGGCTTCGGATCTGATCCGGTCCTAGGATTTTGGAGGCTTTAGGCGAACAAAAAGACGAGGCTTTTGAAATCACAAACAATATTTTTTTTTCAAATAAAAATGAGTTTATAAAATATTTTTATATTGTAATAAAAATCATAATAATCATGACATAAAAATTACCTGACCCGGCAAATAACTCTTTTTAGGCGGCATAATTGCAGAAAATTGATTGAAAACCGCAAAAAAATGAGCTGAAATTCGCATAAAATAGACTGAAATTCGAATAAAATGACTTGAAAATCGCAAAAAATTATTATAAATTGCTGAAAATCGCTACTAATCGCTGTAATTGCTGAAAATCACTGAAAATTACCTTCGAGTCACTGAAAATCGTTGAAAACCGCTGCGAATTGCTGAAAATTCGAAGAAAAACGATGAAATTGAAGAAATTCGATAAAAGTGAGGTCCGACAAGTGGAGGTGGGGTCCGACAAGTGGAGGTGGGGTCAAGGGCGGTGACCGGTGAGGTTGGGGTCGTGGGTCTTGGTTTCTTGTGGGACAGTGAGTTTTGAGAGAGGGTTACAACTTACAGGCTTACAGCTTTATGGGTTGGGTGGGTTTTGTCGGGTCGGGTTAGCTGCATCCGGGTCGGGTCGGGTGAAGTTAGGTTGGGTCGGGTCGGGTCTCATGTATAAAGGAATTTAGGTTTGTGGGCTTGGTAGTTGGTATTTATCATTGTATATATAGGTATAAAAAAAATTAGGGGGCTTTTTTTTGTGGGGGGTTTAGTGTTAATAAATCGGATGCAGCTAATTACAGGGCCGGGTCTGCCTCGGATAACCTGCACATAGTAACTATATACCCAGCATGCTCCTATCAGGGAATTGCTTAGTAGGGTGCAGCAAGCAATTACAAAATTACAAGTTTATGAAAGTAAAAGGTAATACAAAAAGAAGCTGAATATTTGTTGAAACTTCGAAAATATGATTCATACAAGCTTGAAATGACAACCATTATATATAACCTGTCACATAAAGAGAAAAATGATATTAATGTTAATAAATCGCTCTGTTTTGTTTATCTGTTGTTTGAAAAGATTAAATATATAATAAATCTAAATTATACGATACAAAACTAAATATATGTCTACAATAAATAAGATATTAAATAAACAAATGGATTAAAACTTACTAGGATCTTCCATGGCCAGCATAGCGGCTCCTCCAAAATCGCAAGTAAGTGACGCCAATTTCTTTGAAATCTTGAAAATATCTAATGAAAACATAAGAAGCATGACAAATAACCATATCGGGTTCAAAACACGGCCCACTTGACTTTACCAGCTCGCATTTTGCACCCAATACACATGCATAATTCATCGCCTCTTGTATTATCGGTATTATTGGCCGTGGGGCAGTTGACTTAGCAACACACCAAAGATTGTGTTTTGCTTATGGAAAAGGTGTTGCCAGTTGAGGAGGGTAAATAATAGGGGATCAAAATATCCGCCGGGTGGTCGAGTGTAATTTTTGGGGGGTCGAGTGTAATTTTTGGACGGGGTGAGCATGATTGTTGATTCAGAGTCGTAGGAAATAACTGTATCTTATATATTCTTTTTGAAATTACTGTATCGAATCCGATACGATATCCGTTTTTATATCCGTGCAACATAAATTAGGAAGGACACATTGTCGATACAATAGTTTCATCTCTTTAAGGGTATGTGACATTGCAATTTTTTTGTGCGATTATGAATGTACTTTTGTCTACTATAATGCTAAAGTTATATGTGACAATTTGACCTGAAATATCATGGTTGTTATGGTTGCGAACGAGTCTACTTCGAGCGAGCTCCATCTAACTCGAACTGCAACTCGTATTGTGTCGGCTTGTCATTGCCATAAATCAAACTGGAAGTTCGAGCTCGAACATGACTCGTTTTGGTTCGAGTGGACTTGGTTCGGATCGTTTATGGTTCGGCATAGTATTTTTTTTAACTCGAGTTCGATTCAATTGTAACTCGTATAGTTCCATTCTCATTCGGTTTAAAACCGAACTGAATAAACCGAATTCTCATTCGGTTTAATCGAATGAACCGAATAAGAAACTTTATAACCTTAAAATTCAAATATATTATTAATAAAATTCAAATTTTATTTAATAAAAATATAAAACAAATCATATAAAATATAATTATATAATTTGTAACATGGAATTTTTTTTTTAATAAACATGATGAGAAATCGTGAAAATAAGATGTAATTCGGTCAGTTCGGTTTAACTAGTTTTCAAAATTCCAAAACCGAACCGAACCGAACCGAACAAAATAATCTTAAAGTAAAACTGATTAAATAAAATCCGACATGTTCAGTTCGGTTCCGGAATGAACCGAACCGTTTGTCCATATGAATTTACAGAAATTTTTATTCTCAAAATATTACATTTAATTTTCATGACATTTAATATTATTTTTCATGTAAATAATGTATGTTATTTTTAGACAAAAACATGTATAATTTAGAAACAATGGAGGTATTTGAACTTTAAAAAGAAAAGAAAAGAATCAATCACATTTTCAACATCATCAAGTATAAAATATAAATACCGACATTATAACAACATGCATAAAAAACATTTTTCACATTATTAGGTATAAATTACAAATACTAACATTATAACAATATACATACAAAAAGAAATGCAATCTTCTTAGTGGGTGCCACCAGCCTTTAGCTTAGCCGGATGGCATACTCCGTAATAGAATAGTAACATACACAATTGAAGAGTAACACACACAAATTTTTATTTTTTCAAATATGTCAAAATTTAAGCGTAAGACGAACAAAATATACAATTTTTATGTGATCATCAAAATACTCTGTAATAGAAGAGTAACACACACAAATTTCAATTTTTAACAATTTTTTCTAAAAATGGTAAAAGTGAATTTTAACACCTACAAAATAAATCTATAATCCTATTTTGAAAAAATATTTACAAATTGAAGAGTAACACAAGCATAATACACAATTTGCATGCTGTCAAAAAATACTACGTAATAAAAGACTAACGCACACAAATTTCTTCAGAATGCAAAAAGTGAAGTTTAACACCTTCAATATATATATTATTCTAGTTTCAAAAAAATATCAAAATTGAAGTCTAACACGAGAAAAATACTCAATTTTCATGTTGTCCTCAAAATACTTCGTAATAGAAGACTACACACAAATATCTATTTTTTTTAAAAATAAATTATAAATGAAAAAAATGAAGTCTTAACATCTTGAAAATAAATCCAGTATCTATTTTTTTGACCCGATGCTAAAATTGCAGTCTAGCACGAGCAAAATATTGAATTTTCTTGTTTTTATAAAAAAATTACTTAATAGAAGACTAACACACATTAATTTCTATTTTTTCATAAATTTATTACAAACGGAAAAAGTGAAGACTAACACACACAAATTTCTATATTTTACAAAATTTCTTACAAAATGCTAAAAGTCAAGTCTAACACCTAAAGAATAAATAAATTATCCTATTTTCTCCACGCATTTATAAATAAAAGTGTAACATGAGCAAAACACTCAATTTTCATGTTGTTATAAAAAACTCAGTAATAGAAGACTAACACACACACACACAAATTTCAATTTTCTTAAAAATAAATTTATAAATGCAAATAGGAAAGTCTAACACCTTGAAAATTAACCAGGTATCCTATTTTTTGAACCGATGTAAAAATTGAAGTCTAATACGAGAAAAATATTGAATTTTCATGTTTTCATATAAAAATTACTTAAAAGAAGTCTTACACACATATTTCTATTTTTTCATAAATTTATTAAAAATGCAAAAAGTGAAGTCTAACACCCACAAATTAAATCAATTTTCCTATTTTTCTCAAAAGATTTAAAATTGAAGTGGAACATGAGCAATATACTCAATTTTCATGTTGTCATCAAATTACTACGTAATAGAAGACTAACACACACAAATTTCTATTTTTTTTTCAAAAAAAATTTTAAATGCAAAAAGTGAAGTCTAACACCTTGAATATTAATCAGATATCCTATTTTTTGAACCGATGCCAAAATTGAAGTTTAACACGAGAAAGATATTGAATTTTCATGTTTCCAAAAAAATTACTTTATAGAAGTCTAACACACACATATTTCTATTTTTTAATAAATTTATTAAAAATGCAAAAAGTGAAGTCTAACACCAACAAAATAAAATAATTATGATATTTTTAAAAATATGTGAAAATTTAAGTATAATATGAGATAAATACTTAATTTTGATGTTGTCATCAAAATACTCCGTAATAGAAGACTCACACATATAAATTTCTATTTTTTACAAATTTTCTTATAAATGTTAAAAATGAAGTCTAACACCTACAAAATAAATCAATAATCCAATTGTCTAAAAACAATTATAAATTAAAGTGTAACACAATCAAACTACTCAATTTTCATGTTGTCATCAAATTACTCCGTAATAGAGGAGTAACACACAAAAATTTCTATTTTTTTTAATTTCTTAAAAATTCTAAAAGTGAAGTATAACACCTGAAAAATAAATCAATTATCCTATTTTATCAAAACATTTAAAAATTGAAGTGTAACATGAGGAAAACACTCAATTTTCATGTGGTCATCAAATTACTCCGTAATAGAAGGCTAACACACACAAATTTCATTTTTTTCTCAAAATTTCTTAAAAACGCTAAAAGCGAAGTCTAACACCTACAAAATAAATAAATTATCCTATTTTCTCAAATCATTTAAAAATGAAAGTGTAACATGAGCAAAATACTCAATTTTCATGTTGCCATCAAATTACTCCGTAATAGAAGACTAACACACACAAACCTCTATATTTTTTAATTTCTTAAAAATGATAAAAGAGAAGTCTAACACCTACAAAATAAATCAAGAGCCCCCCCTTTTCTCTCCCCTTTGGGGGCAAGCTCTCTATCATATTTTCGACTCTCTCTCTCTCTACAAACTCATCCAGAAATTCAAGAATACAACCGAAAAGAGTAAATCTTCAAGAGCCGTTCTTTGGGTGGAGGCGTTCTCAACTCTAGGAGTGCAACGTGAAGATTTGGAGGAAGGCGTGCTTGCTCCACCTCGACACGAACTAGATCTATCGTATTGCGGAAGGCGTTCTTCGGCAATTCGGGAGGATCGACGTAGAAGAAGACGGAAATTCGAGCTAGCGTTTAGCCGGGTTCACGGGGCATCATCGACAACGAGTTCTAGGCGTTCTAGGACTTGCATAGGTGTTACCCTTCTTTTACTTTAATTCTTTTGGTTGTGTTTGTTTTGAATATTTCTTGCGTTGATTAATAAACTCGAGAATTTTAGTTGTTAATTCGATTTTCTTATTTAAATTACTGCCTTGATTGCCCTTGAATCTTGTTTTTAAAACCTTCTAAACTTGTCAATTTTCACGATCTCCTTCCAAATCTGCTAAAAACCAATTCTTTCATTGCGTAGATCTTGATTTCTAGTTTCGGGAACTTTTTGAATCATTGAATTTCATGAAATATTTGAATTGATATGAATTTTTGAAAACTGTCACTTAAACTGAAAACCTGCTGTTTCCAGAGATTGTTTTTTAGAGACCTGATTGTAATTCGTTAATAACTTTTTATTCCGTTGTCCAAATTGTTTGAAATTTTAGGATAAATTTCATAATATTCAGACCTCTCTCTAGACAAATTTTGATTAATTTTGGTAACATAGAAATAATTATTTTAACGATCTGAAGTTTAATCATATTTTGACGCAATAGCTCCCTGTGGAACGAATCCTTACATACTTAGTCTATACAATCTTTAGTATTCACATGTTTCTTGTTTGATTTACGGTATTTTTATTCAACGATATAACCTAAGTGTTAGCCAAAAACCCGTTATCAAAATGGCGCCGCTGCCGGGGAGCAATGTTTAAGTCGAAATTATAAATCATACTTGCAATCTTGAGTGTTATTGGAAATCGATTTGATATATTTGAACTTGATATTTCACTCATTGTGAGAATTTTTCTTTTTTTTGCAAGGTACAAGATGGACAATCAAGAGAGACCTTTAACGCTTCGGGAAGGGATGCAACTAGCGAAGATCAAAATGGGATATCCCGAATCCATGTCAGACCAAGATTTCATAGAGAAAGAAATTGCTCGATTGGAGCTAGAAGAGCAAGATTTGAGAGAAGAAGAAGATGAATTGCTCTCAACGATTCCACCAAACCCCATAGACGAATCTCAACTCGAAATCGAAAACCAAAATTCACCCTTTCAATTCCAAAACGACGATCAATACCAAGAATTGAAAAGAATGATGGAGGAAATGATGGCAATGATACAAGATTTTAGCCAAAAATATTCCAAAGAAGAGATCGTAGAGATTGAAAGTGGCATGAGTTCAAGTGTGGGGGGATTCGAAGAAGGCATCGAGCTAAGGTCCACTTTTTCTCTCATTCCAATAGACGAACCTCTCCCACGCGAACACGAATTCCCAAAAGCCAAAGGATTCGAGCTAATCAGATACCCGATTTACGATGACTACACGGATGAATACAAATTCAAATTCGAGAGTTCAAGTATGGGAGGATTCGAAGAAAGCACCGAGACGGTCTTGGAAGAAGAAGAAAAGGAGTCGGTAGACTCAACTCTCCAAATGGTGGTTCAACTCACTCCAAACGACGAAACCAAGCAAGAAGAAAACTCTCCAACTCTCCAAGGTGAATTCTTTCCGTTTAGCATCGATTTAAATTCAAATAAGAACTATGATGCCTCTTATGAAAGAATTTCTCCTTGTGTAGATTTATCAAGAAAAACAAATAACATCGAGACACTGACGCCACTTACCACTCCGCTTCGCCAAAGACCTGTATACAAATTGATTCGAAGCGAGATAAGGATGCCCTTGGAGCCAATTTTGACATGCGCAAAATGATTAAACCAAGCATTGAGTGCCATATTCTCCAACGTTTCGAAAGGAGCACTCCGAGGCGGTCGAAAAAGAGCGATCCAAGTGAGCTCCTCGTTCAACTTTCAAGGAGGGTAACACCGGCATGGTCGAGCTCGAGACCAATAAACGAGAGCGCTAGCAAGGGAGGCAAGCCCACGCATCAAAGGTTGTATCTTTTCATTACCCTATTTTTACATTCTATATTCCATATACTTGAGGACAAGTAAAACCATAAGTATGGGGGGGGGGAACACAACCTTTGAACATGCATGTGCCCAAATTAAAACGAAAAATATTGGGAATTTTTTTTTTTTTATTATTTTTCCCTTTTTCTGCGAATAAAATAGAAAATTGATGAAACTTAAATCTCGGAGCACGTCTAGTTTTCGACTAAGGACAAAATTGCACAAAAAGATTTTTTTCCACCTCATTTGAAACAAATCGTTGTTTTTCAAACAAAATTTCATTTTAATACGATTTTTACTCTCAAAATTGAATGTTGCAAAATGTTTTGGAAATTTTGGTCACGAATTTGAAGAAATCTATTGGGATTCCAACCCATACCAATAACTTCGCAATTATCACGAGTTTTCGACAATTAATGGATTCGTGGTTTACGTGACAATTACTACTCCGCAATTGAAGACTAACAGACACAAATTTCAATATTTTTTTTAAATTTCTTGAAAATGCTAAAAGTGAAGTCTAACACCTACCAAATAAATCAATTATCCTATTTTCTCAAAACATTTAAAAATTGAAGTGTAACATGAGCAAAATACTCAATTTTCATGTTGTCATCAAAATACTTCGTAATTGAAGACTAACACAAAAAAATTTCTATTTTTTTTTCAGTTTTTCTTAAAAATGCTAAAAGTGAAGTCTAACACCTAAAAAATTAATCAATTATCATGTTTTCTCAAAACATTTAAAAATTAAATTGTAACACGAACAAAATACTCAATTTTCATGTTGTCATCAAAATACTCCGTAATTAAAGACTAACACAAACAAATTTATATTTTTTAAAACAATTCTTATAAATGTTAGAAGTGAAGTCTAACACCTACAAAATAATTCAATTATTCTATTTTCGCAAAACATTTAAAAATTGAAGTGTATCATGGGCAAAATACTCAATTTTCATGTTGTCATCAAATTACTCCGTAATAGAAGACTAACACACACAAATTTCAATTTTTTGTTTAAATTTCTTAAAAATTCTAAAAGTGAAGTATAACACCTAAAAAATAAATCAATTATCCTATTTTCTAAAAACATTTAAAAATTGAAGTGTAACATGAGAAAAACACTCAATTTTCATGTCGTCATCAAATTACTCCGTAATAGAAGACTAACACACACAAATTTCATTTTTTTCAAAATTTCTTAAAAATGCAAAAAGTGAAGTCTAACATCAACAATATAAATCAATTATCCTATTTTCTAAAATCGTTTAAAAATGGAAGTGTATCATGAGCAAAATACTCAATTTTAATGTTGTCATCAAATTACTCCGTAATAGAAGACTAACACACACAAACTTCTATTTTTTTAATTTCTTAAAAATGCAAAAAGTGAAGTCTAACACCTACAAAATAAATCAATTATACTTTTTTCTCAAAACATTCAAATATTGAAGTGTAACATGAGTAAAATACTCAATTTTCATATTGTTATCAAAATACTGTGTAATGGAAGACTAACACATAAATTTTTATTTTTTACAAAATTTCTTATAAACGATAAAAGTGAAGTCTAACACCTAAAAAATAAAACAATAATCCAATTTTATAAAAATAATTAAAAATTGAAGTGTAACATGAGCAAAATACTCAATTTTCATGTTGTCATCAAAATACTTCGTAATTGAAGACTAACACACACAAATTTCAATTTTGTTCAAAATTTCTTAAAAATGCTAAAAGTGAAGTCTAACACCTACAAAATAAATCAATTATCCTTTTTTCTCAAAATATTTAAAAAAGGAAATGTAACAAGAGCAAAATACTCAATTTTCATGTTGTCATCAAAATATTCCGGAGTTAAAGACTAACACAAACAAAATTCTATTTTTTTCAAATTTTTTAAAAAATGCTAAAAGCGAAGTCTAACACCTAAGAAATAAGTCAATTATCCTATTTTCTCAGAACATTTAAAAATTGAAGTGTAACATGAGCAAAATACTCAATTTTCATGTTGTCATAAAATTACTCTGCAATAGGAGATTAAAACACACCAATTTCTTTATTTTTGAAAATCTCCTAAAAATGCTAAAAGTGAAGTCTAACACCTACAAAATAAATCAATTATACTATTTTCTGAAAATATTTAAAAATGGAAGTGTAACATGAGCAAAATACTACATTTTCATGTTGGCATCAAATTACTCCATAATAGAAGACTAACACACACAAGTTCTATTTTTTTTTTAAATTTCTAAAAAAATGATAAAAGTTAAGTATAACAACTACAAAATAAATAAATTATCCTTTTTTATCAAAACATTTGACAAAATGAAGCGTAACATGAGCAAAATATTCAATTTTAATGTTGTGATCAAATTACTCCGAAATAGAAGACTAACAAACACAAATTTGAATTTTTTTCAAAATTTCTTAAAACTGCTAAAAGTGAAGTCCAACACCTACAAAATAAATCAATTATCCTGTTTTCTCAAAACATTTTAAAATGGAAGTGTAACATGAGCAAAATACTCAATTTTCGTGTTGTCATCAAATTACTCTGTAATAGAAGACACACACACACACACACACACACACACACACACACACACACACACACACACACACACACACACACACACACAAATTTCTATTTTTAATTATTAATTTCTTAAAAATTCTAAAAGTGAAGTATATCACCTAAAAAATAAATCAATTATCCTATTTTCTCAAAACATTTAAAAATTGAAGTGTAACATGAGCAAAATACTAAATTTTCATGTTGTCATCAAATTACTCCGTAATATAAGACTAATACACCCAAATTTCTATATTTTTCAAAATTTCTTAAAAATGCTCAAAGTGAAGTGTAACACCTACAAAATAAATCAATTATCCTATTTTCTCAAAACATTTAAAAATGGAAGTGTAACATGGAAAAAATAATAAATTTTCATGTTGTCATCAAATTACTCCTTAATTGAAAACTAACACACATAAATTTCTATATTTTTCAAAATTTCTTTAAAATGCAAAAAGTGAAGTCTAACACCTACAAAATAAATCAATTATCCTATTTTCTCAAAACATTTAAAAATGAAAGTGTAACAAGAGAAAAATAATAAATTTTCATGTTGTCATCAAATTACTTCATAATTGATGACTAACACATACAAATTTCTATTTTTTTTTAAATATCTTTAAAATGCTAAAAGTGAAGTCTAACACCTATAAAATAAACTAATTTTCCTATTTTCTCAAAACCATTAAAAATTGAAGTGTAACATGAGCAAAATACTCAATTTTCATGTTCTCATCAAAATATTCCGTAATTGAAGACTAACACACACAAATTTCTATTTTTTTTTTCAGAATTTCTTAAAATTGCTACAAGTGAAGTCTAACACCTAAAAAATAAATCAATTATCCTGTTTGCTCAAAACATTTAAAAATGGAAGTGTAACACGAGGAAAATACTCAATTTTCATGTTGTCATCAAAATACTCCGTAATTAAAGACTAACACAAACAAATTTATATTTTTTACAAAATTTCTTATAAAGGTTAAAAGTGAAGTCTAACACCTACAAAATAAGTTAATTATCCTTTTTTCTCAAAACATTTAAAAATTGAAGTGTATCGTGAGCAAAAAACTCTATTTTCATGTTGTCATCAAATTACTCCGTAATAGAAGAGACCAATACACACAAATTTCTATTTTTTTTTTTAAATTTCTAAAAAATTCTAAAAGTGAAGTATATGACCTAAAAAATAAATCAATTATCCTATTTTCTCAAAAAAATTTAAAAATAGAAGTGTAACATGAGCAAAATAATAAATTTTCATGTTGTCATCAAATTACTCCGTAATAGAAGACTACCACACACAAACTTCTATTTTTTAAATTTCTTAAAAATTCCAAAAGTGAAGTCTAACACCTACAAAATAAAAACACCTACAAAATAAATCAATTATACTATTTTCTCAAAACATTCAAATATTGAAGTGTAGCATGAGTAAAATACTCAATTTTCATGTTGTCATCAAAATACTCTGTAATGGAAGACTAACACACACAAATTTTTATTTTTTACAAAATTTCTTATAAACGATAAAAGTGAAGTCTAACACCTAAAAAATAAAACAATAATCCAATTTTACAAAAACAATTAAAAATTGAAGTATAACACGAGCAAAATACTCAATATTCATGTGGTCATCAAAATACTTCGTAATTGAAGACTAACACAAACAAATA
This sequence comes from Luzula sylvatica, assembly GCA_946800325.1. Lineage (NCBI taxonomy): Eukaryota > Viridiplantae > Streptophyta > Magnoliopsida > Poales > Juncaceae > Luzula > Luzula sylvatica. The sequence continues at coordinate 2,180,570 of OX326957.1, read as the reverse complement.
TCTATTTTTTTTCAAAATTTCTTAAAAATGCTAAAAATGAAGTCTAACACCTACAAAATAAATCAATTATCCTTTTTTCTCAAAATATTTAAAAATTGAAGTGTAACACGAGAAAAATACTCAATTTTCATTTTGCCATCAAAATACTCCGTAGTTAAAGACTCACACAAACAAAATTCTATTTTTTTCAAAATTTCTTAAAAATTCTAAAAGCAAAGTCTAACACCTACAAAATAAGTGAATTATTCTATTTTCTCAGAACATTTAAAAATTGAAGTGTAACATTAGCAAAATACTCAATACTCAATTTTCATGTTGTCATCAAATAACTCCGTAACAGAAGACTAAAACACACCAATTTCTATATTTTTCAAAATCTCTTAAATATTCTAAAAGTGAAGTCTAACACCTAAAAACTAAATCAATTATCCTATTTTCTCTAAACATTTAAAAATGGAAGTGTAACATGAGTAAAATACTCAATTTTCATGTTGTCATCCAATTACTCCGTAATAGAGGACTAACACACACACACACACACACACACACACACACACACACACACACACACACACACACACACACACACTCACACACACACATACACACACACACACACACACACACACACACACACACACACACACACAAATTTCTATTTTTTATTTTTAATTTCTTAAAAATTCTAAAAGTGAAGTATAACACCTAAAAATTAAATCAATTATCCTATTTTCTCAAAACATTAAAAAATTGAAGTGTAACATGAGGACAACACTCAATTTTCATGTCCTCATCAAATTACTCCGTAATAGAAGACTAACACACACAAATTTCATTTTTTTTCAAAATTTCTTAAAAATGCTAAAACTGAAGTCTAACACCTACAAAATAAATCAATTATCCTATTTTCTCTAATCATTTAAAAATGAAAGTGTAACATGAGCAAAATACTCAATTTTCATGTTGTCATCAAATTACTCCGAAATAGAAGACTAACACACATAAATTTCTATTTTTTTAATTTATTAAAAATGCTAAAAGTGAAGTCTAACACCTACAAAATAAATCAATTATCCTTTTTTCTCAAAATATTTAAAAATGGAAGTGTAACATGAGCAAAATACTCAATTTTCATGTTGGCATCAAAATACTCCGTAGTTAAAGACTAACACAAACAAAATTCTATTTTTTTTCAAAATTTCTAAAAAATGCTAAAAGCAAAGTCTAACACCTACAAAATAAGTCAATTATCCTATTTTCTCAGAACATTTAAAAATTGAAGTGTAACATGAGCAAAATACTCAATTTTCATATTGTCATCAAATAACTCCGTAACAGAAGACTAAAACACACCAATTTCTATATTTTTCAAAATCTCTTAAAAATGCTAAAAGTGAAGTCTAACACCTACAAAATAAATCAATAATCCTATTTTCTCAAAACATTTAAAAATGAAAGTGTAACATGAGCAAAATACTACATTTTCATGTTGTCATCAAATTACTCCATAATAGAAGACTAACACACACAAGTTCTATTTTTTTTAAATTTCTTAAAAATGCTAAAAGTGAAGTCTAACACCTACAAAATAAATCAACAATCCTATTTTCTCAAAACAATTAAAAAAATGAAGTGTAACATGAGCAAAATACTCAATTTTCATGTTGTCATCAAATTACTCGGTAATAGAAGACGAACACACACAAATTTTAATTTTTTTCAAAATTTCTTAAATCTGCTAAAAGTGCATTCTAACACCAACAAAATAAATCAATTATCCTGTTTTCTAAAAACATTTTAAAATGGAAGTGTAACATGAGCAAAATACTCAATTTTCGTGTTGTCATCAAATTACTACGTAATAGAAGACTAACACACACACACACACACACACACACACACACACACACACACAAACACACACACACACACACACACACACACACACACACACAACTTTCTACTTTTAATTTTTAATTTCTTAAAAATTCTAAAAGTGAAGTATAACACCTAAAAAATAAATCAATTATCCTATTTTCTCAAAACATTTAAAAATTGAAGTGTAACATGAGGACAACACTCAATTTTCATGTTGTCATTAAATTACTCCGTAATAGAAGACTAACACACACAAATTTCTATATTTTTCAAAATTTCTTAAAAATGCTAAAAGTGAAGTCTAACACCTACAAAAATAAATCAATTATCCTATATTCTCAAAACATTTAAAAATGGAAGTGTAACATGAGCAAAATAATAAATTTTGATGTGGTCATCAAATTACTCCTTAATTGAAGACTAACACACAAATTTCTATTTTTTTAAATTTCTTCAAAATGCTAAAAGTGAAGTCTAACACCTACAAAATAAATCAATTATCCTATTTTCTCAAAACATTTAAAAATGGAAGTGTAACATGAGAAAAATAATAAATTTGATGTTGTCATCAAATTACTCCATAATTGAAGACTAACACACACTATTTTTTTTTTAAATATCTTTAAAATGCTAAAAGTGAAGTCTAACACCTACAAAATAAATCAATTATCCTATTTTCTCCAAACATTTAAAAATTAAAGTGTAACATGAGCAAAATACTCAATTTTCATGTTGTCATCAAAATACTACGTAATTGAAGACTAACACACACAAATTTCTATTTTTTTTCTTTTCAGAATTTCTTAAAATTGCTAAAAGTGAAGTCTAACACCAAAAAAATAAATTAATTATCATGTTTTCTCAAAACATTTAAAAATGGAAGTGTAACACGAGCAAAATACTCAATTTTCATGTTGTCCTCAAAATACTCTGTAATTAAAGACTAACACAAACAAATTTATATTTTTTACAAAATTTCTTATAAATTTTAAAAGTGAAGTCTAACACCTATTAAATAAGTCAATTATCCTATTTTCTCAAAACATTTAAAAATTGAAGTGTATCCTGAGGAAAATACTCAATTTTCATGTTGTCATCAAATTACTCCGTATTAGAAGACTAACACACACAAATTTCTATTTTTTTTTTAATTTCTTAAAAATTCTAAAAGTGAAGTATAATATAAGGCCTAAAAAATAAATCAATCATCTGATTTTCTCAAAACATTAAAAATTGAAGTGTAACACGAGAAAAACACTCAATTTTCATGACGTCATCAAAATACTCCGTAATTGAAGACTAACACACACAAATTTCTATTTTTTTTTTCAGAATTTCTTAAAATTGCTAAAAGTGAAGTCTAACACCTACAAAATAAATCGATTATCATACTTTTTCAAAACATTTAAAAATGGAAGTGTAACATGAGCAAAATACTACATTTTCATATTGTCATCAAATTACTCCATAATAGAAGACTAACACACACCAATTCTATTTGTTTTTTTAAATTTCATAAAAATTCTAAAAGTGAAGTATAAGGCCAGAAAAATAAATCAATCATCCTATTTTCTCAAAACATTTAAAAATTGAAGTGTAACGTGAGAAAAACACTCAATTTTCATGTCGTCATCAAATTAGTCCGTAATAGAAGACTAACACGCACAAATTTCATTTTTTTCAAAATTTCTAAAAAAGGCTAAAATTGAAGTCTAACACCTACAATATAAATCAATTATCGTATTTTCTCAAATCATTTAAAAATAGAAGTGTAACATGAGCAAAATACTGAATTTTCATGTTGTTATCAAACTACTATGTAATTGAAGACTAACACACACAAACTTCTATTTTTTAAATTTCTTAAAAATGCTAAAAGTGAAGTCTAAGACCTACTAAATAAATCAATTATACTATTTTCTAAAAACATTCAAATATTGAAGTGGAACATGAGTAAAATACTCAATTTTCACGTTGTCATCAAAATACTCTGTAATGGAAGACTAACACACACAAATTTTATTTTTTACAAAATTTCTTATAAGCGTTAAAAGTGAAGTCTAACACCTAAAAAATGAAACAATAATCCAATTTTATAAAAACAATTAAAAATTGAAGTGTAACACGAGCAATATACTCAATTTTCATGTTGTCATCAAAATACTTCGTAATTGAAGACTAAAACACACAAATTTCTTATTTTTTTCAAAATTTCATAAAAATGCTAAAAGTGAAGTCTAACACCTACAAAATAAATCAATTATCCTTTTTTCTCAAAGTATTTAGAAATGGAAGTGTAACAGAAGCAAAATACTCAATTTTCATGTTGTCACCAAAATCCTCCGTAGTTAAAAACTTACACAAACAAATATCTATTTTTTTCAAAATTTCTTAAAAATGCTAAAACCGAAGTCTAACACCTACAAAATAAGTCAATTATCCTATTTTCTCAAAACATTTAAAAATTGAAGTGTAACATGAGCAAAATACTCAATTTTCATGTTGTCATCAAATTAATCCGTAATAGAAGACTAAAACACACCAATTTCTATATTTTTCAAAATCTCTTAAAAATGGTCAAAGTGAAGTCTTAACACCTACAATATAAATCAATTATCCTACTTTCTCAAAACATTTAAAAATGGAAGTGTAACATGAGGAAAATACTACATTTTCATATTGTCATCAAATTACTCCATAATAGAAGACTAACACACACCAGTTCTATTTTTTTTTTAATTTCTTAAAAATGATAAAAGTTAAGTATAACAACTACAAAATAAATAAATTATCCTATTTTATCAAAACATTAAAAAAAATGAAGTGTAACATGAGAAAAATACTCAATTTTCATGTTGTCATCAAATTACTCCGTAATAGAAGCCTAACTCACACAAATTTTAATTTTTTTCAAAATTTCTTAAAACTGCCAAAAGTGAAGTCTAAAACCTACAACATAAATCAATTATCCTGTTTTCTCAAAACATTTTAAAATGGAAGTGCAACATGTGTAAAATACTCAATTTTCATGTTGTCATCAAATTATTCCGTAATAGATGACTAACACACACAAATTTGATTTTTTTTTAGAATTTCTTACAAATACTAAAGCGAAGCCTTACACCTAGAAAATAAATCAATTATCCTATTTTCTCAAAACATTTAAAAATGGAAGTGTAACACGAGCAAAATACTCAATTTTCATGTTGTCATCAAATTACTCCGAATAGAAGACTAACACACACAAATTTCTATTTTCTTTTTAATTTCTTAAAAGTAGTAAAAGTGAAGTCTAACACCTACATAATAAACCAATTATACTATTTTTCAAAACATTTCAAAATTTAAGTGTAACATGAGTAAAATACTCAATTAATATGTTCTCATCAAAATACTCTGTAAAAAAAGACTGGCACACACAAATAGCTATTTTTTTCAAAATTTCTTAAAAATGCTAAAATTGAAGTCTAACACGTACATAATTAATCAATTATCCTATTTTCTCAAATCATTTAAAAATGGAAGTGTAACACGAGCAAAATACTCAATTTTCATGTTGTCATCAAATTACTTCGTAATTGAAGACTAATCCAAACGAATTTCTATTTTTTTCAAAATTTCTTAAAAATGCTAAAAGTGAAGTCTAACACCTACAAAATAAATCATTTATCCAATTTTCTCAAAACATTTAAAAATTGAAGTTCAACATGAGCAAAATACTAATTTTTCATGTTGTCATCAAATTACTCTGTAATATAAGACTAACACACACAAATTTTATTTTATTTTTAATATATTAAAAATGCTAAAAGTGAAGTATAACACCTACAAAATAAATCAATTATCCTATTTTCTCAAAACATTTAAAAATTGAAGTGTAACATGAGCAAAATACTCAATTTTCATCTTGTCGTCAAATTACTCCTAAATAGAAGACCAACGAACACAAATTTCATTTTTTTTCAAAATTTCTTAAAAATGCTAAAGGTGAAGTCTAACACCTACAAAATAAATCAATTATCCAATTTTCTCAAAACATTTAAAAATGGAAGTGTGACATGAGCAAAATACAAAATTTTCATGTTGTCCTCAAATTACTCCGTAATAGATGACTAACACACACACAAATTTCTATTTTTTTCAAAATTTCTTATAAATGTTAAAAGTGAATTCTAACACCTACAAAATAAAACAATAATCCAATTTTATAAAAACAATTAAAAATTGACGTGTAACACGAGCAAAATACTCAATTTTCATGTTGTCATCAAAATACTCCGTAATCTAAGACTAACACAAACAAATTTTAATTTTTTCCAAAATTTCTTAAAAATGCTAAAAGTGAAGTCCAACACCTACAAAATAAGTAAATCATCCCATTATCTCAAAACATTTAAAAATTGAAGTGTAACAGTAGCAAAATACTCAATTTTCAAGTTGTCATCAAATTACTCTGTAATATAAGACTAACACACACAAATTTCTATTTTTTTTTTTTAAAGTTATTACTACCCTTGAATATTCATCAGGTATCCTTTTTTTTGAACCGATGCCAAAATTGAAGTCTAACACGAGCAAAATATTGAATTTTCATGTTTTCATAAAAAAATTACTTAATAGAAGTCATATTTCTAATTTTTATAAATTTCTTAAAAATTAAAGAAGTGAAGTCTAACACCTAAAAAATAAAATAATTATCATATTTTTTGAAATATGTCAAAATTTAGGTATAAGACGATATAAATACTCAATTTTGATGTTGTCATCAAAATACTCCGTAATAGAAGACTAACACACACAAATTTCTTATAAATGTTAAAAGTGAAGTCTAACACCTACAAAATAAAAAAATAATCCAATTTTCTAAAAACAATTAAAAATTGAAGTGTAACTCGAGTAAAATACTCAATTTTCATGTTGGTATCAAAATACTCCGTAATTAAAGACTAACAACAAAAAATTTACTTTTTAAAGAATTTCGTAAATATGCTAAACATGAAGTCTAAAACCTACAAATTAAATCAATTATCTTATTTTCTCAAAACAATTAAAAATTGAAGTGTAAAATGAGAAAAATACTCAATTTTTATGTTGTCATCAAATTACTCCGTAAAAGAAGACTAACACACATAAATTTTTTTTTTTTAAAGTTATAAATTCAAAAAGTGAAGTCTAACACCTTGAATGTTCATCAGGTATCCTATTTTTTGAACCAATGCCATAATTGAAGTCTATTACGAGCAAAATATTGAATTTCCACGTCTTCATAAAAAAATTACTTAATAGAAGTCTAACACACACATATTTCTATTTTTTATAAATTTATTAAAAATGCAAGAAGTGAAGTCTAACACCTATGAAATAAAATAATTATCATATTTTTTTAAATATGTAAAAATATTAGTATAACACGAGATAAATACTCAATTTTCATGTTGTCATCAAAATACTTCGTAATAGAAGACTATCACAAGCCAATTTTTATTTTTTACAAAATTTCTTATAAATGTTAAAAGTGAAGTCTAACACCTACAAAAGAAAGCAATAATCAAATTTTCTAAAAACAATTAAAAATTGAAGTGTGACATGAGCAAAATACTCAATTATCATGTTATCATCAAAATACTCCGTAATTTAAGACTAACACACACAAATTTCTATTTCTTCCAAATTTCTTAAAAATACTAAAAGTGAAGTCTAACACCTACAAAATAAATCTATTATCCTATTTTCTCAAAACATTTTAAAATTGAGGTGTGACATTAGAAAAATACTCCATTTTGATGTTGTCATCAAATTACTCCGTAATAGAAGACTGACACACACATATATTTTTATTTTTTACAAAATTTCTTATAAATGATAAACGTGTAACACGAGAAAAATATTCAATTTTCATGTCGACATCAAAATACTCCGTAATTGAAGACTAACAAACAAAAATTTCTATTTTTTCAAAATTTCTTAAAAATGCTAACAGTGAAGTCGAACACCTACAAAATAAATTAATTATCCTATTTCCTCAAAACAAATAAAAATTGAAGTGTAACATGAGCAAAATACTCAATTTTCATGTTGTAATCAAGTTACTCCATAATAGAAGATTGACACGCACAAATTTCTATTTTTTTTCAAAATAAATTATAAATGCAAAAAGTGAAGTCTAACACCTTTAATATTAATCAGGTACCCTATCATTTGAACCAATGCAAAAATTGAAGTCTAACATGAGCAAAATATTGAATTTTCATGTTTCTCAAAAAAATTATTTAATAGAAGTCTAACACACGGATATTTCTATTTTTTCATAAATTTATTAAAAATGCAAAAAGTGAAGTGTAACACCTACAAAATAAAATAATTATCATATTTCTCAAAAATATGTCAAAATTTAAGTATAACACGAGACAAATGCTCAATTTTTATGTTGTCATCAAAATACTCCGAAATAGAAGACTAACACAAACAAATTTCTATTTTTTACAAAATTTCTTATAAATGCTAAACGTGAAGTCTAACACCTACAAAATAAAAAAATAATCCAATTTTCTAGAAACAATTAAAAAATGGAAGTGTAACACGAGCAAAATACCCAATTGTCATGTTGTCATCAAAATACTCCGTAATAGAAGACTAACACACACAAATTTCTATTTTTTACAAAATTTCTTAAAAAAATTTAAAGTGAAGTCTAACACCTACAAAATAAATCAATTATCCTATTTTCTCAAAACATTTAAAAATTGAAGGTTGACATGAGCAAAATACTAAATTTTAATGGTGTCACCAAATTACTCCGTAATAGATAACTATCACACACAAATTCTATTTTTTTTTTAAAAAAAATATATTAATGCAAAAAGTGAAGTCTAACACCTTGAATATTAATCAGGTATCCTATTTTTTGAACCGATGCCAAAATTGAAGTCTAACACAGGCAAAAATTGAACTTTCATGTTTTCATTAGAAAATTACTTAATATAAGTCTAACACACACATATTTCTAGTTTTCATAAATTTCTTAAAAATACAAAAAGTGAAGTCTAACACCTACAAGATAAAAAAATTATCATATTTTCAAAAATATGTCAAAATTTAAGTATAACACGAGATAAATACTCAATTGATGTTGTCATCAAAATACTCCGTAATACAAGCCTAACACACACACAAATTTCTATTTTTTTACAAAATTTCTTATAAATGCTAAAAGTGAAGTCTAACACCTACAAAATAAAATAATTATCCAATTTTCAAAAAAATTAAAATTGAAGTGTGACATGAGCAAAATACTCAATTTTAATGTTGTCACCAAATTACTCCGTAATAGAAAACTATCACACACAAATTCTATTTTGTTTAAAAAAAAATATTAATGCAAAAATTGAAGTCTAACACCTTGAATATTAATCAGGTATCCTATTTTTTGAACCGATGCCAAAATTGAAGTCTAACACAAGCAAAAATTGAACTTTCATGTTTTCATTAAAAAAATTACTTAATAGAAGTCTGACACACACATATTTCTATTTTTGCATAAGTTTCTTAAAAACGCAAAAAGTGAAGTCTAACACCTACAACATAAAATAATTATCATATTTTCAAAAATATGTCAAAATTTAAGTATAACACGAGATAAATACTCAATTTGATGATTTCATCAGAATACTCCGTAATACAAGCCTAACAGACACAAATTTTTATTTTTACACAAAATTTCTTATAAATGCTAAAAGTAAAGTCTAACACATACAAAATAAAAAAAAATACAATTTTCAAAAAATAATTAAAAATTGAAGTGTAACACGAGCAAAATACTCAATTTTCATGTTGTCATCAAAATACTCCGTAATAGAAGACTAACACACACAAATTTCTATATTTTACAAAATTTCTCAAAAATGCCAAAAGTGAAGTCTAACACCTACGAAATAAATAAATTATCCTATTTTCTCAGAACATTTAAAAATTGATGTGTAAAATGAGCTAAATACTCAATTTTCATGATGTCGTCAAATTACTCTGTAATAGAAGACTATCGCACACAAATTTCTATTTTTTTTTTTTAAAAATTGTAACTGTAAAAGTGAAGTCTAACACCTTGAATATTAAGCAGGTATCCTTTTGTTTTTTGAACCGATGCCAAAATTGATGTCTATACGAGCAAAATATTGAATTTTCACGTTTTCATAAAACAAATTACTTAATAGAAGTCTAACGCACATATTTTTATTTTGTCATAAATTTCTTAAAAATTTCATAAGTTGAGGGAGATGGAGTTATAGGTGTAGGAATGATCGGAGTCTAAGGGCGGTGGGATTATCGGGGTCGAGGGCGATGGAGTTATAGGAGTTGGAATGATTGGATTCGAGGGAGATGGAGTCATAGGAGTTGAAATTGTTGGAGATGAACTTAAAGGAGTTGGAACTGAGGAAGTAAGAGGGGTGAATGGGGGGTTAACGCAAAATGGAGGATCGTTTCACGTCGAAATACTCCGCTCAATTGCATTGGCAAAGGTAAAGTAGTATCGATTTAGCCAGGAGAATTTTTTTTAGTTTGAAATTTTGGGTATGTGTGGAAATGTCTCTCGATGTGGTGTACACTTCTTGATTCTAAATACGTTAAAAAAATGTTAAATGTTGTAATTCATTCATACGTTGATTTGGCATGTTCTCAGAGCCGGTCCCGGGTTTTGGAGGACCCTAGGCGTTTTACAATTATGGCCCTAAAAAATTGCTAATTATGGAAACCACTCGAAGATAAAATGTATACATAGAAGTATTCTCTAACAACAAATTATACTCATACCCCTAATATAAACAACTGCATTGTGCAAATGTATCATGTCTAGCAAAAACAGGAAAAAAAAAGTGTGTGATCGATACTAACATCACGAAAAGGAAAATTGAACTAAGCTAATATGGAATCGATACTAGGGAAATACGCAACAAATTCAAAAGAATGATATTTATGTTAAATATATTTTTTATCTAAGTTTGCTGGGTCGTGAGATATTCAAGCGAGCATGCCGAATTGTTTTTCTTTTTCTATTGTCATTAGCTTGTATAGCATTAAATATCTAAGAAAAAGACTAGTGACGTTCATTTGGTCAGTTCGATCGAATAAGACCAAAACGATTTAAACCGGACCGAACTAAATTCAAATCGAACCGAACCGTTTTAACTTTTGAACTGATTAAAAACCGAATTGAATAAACCAATTTGTTATTTGGTTTATTTGGTTGAACCAAGTAAAAAACATTATAATTCTTAAATAACAATAAATTCATATGAAATTTATATTTTATTGGTCAACAAATATAAATAAATATTACAAAATATAATTGCATTATTTTTTAAGATTATTATATTAATTTTTCATATTTTAACATTTACATACTCACAAAATATGAAAAAATTGGATGTTATTCGGCCGGTTCGGTTTAACCGATTATCAAAATTTCAAAATTCAACCGAACTGAATAAATCGAATAATACCGTTTTTTCAACCGAACCGAATAAATCGAATAATACCGTTTTTTCAACACAACCAAAACGATTAAACCGAATTTGACCGGTTCAATTCGATTTCCAAATAAAACGAACCATTTGAACATCCCTAAAAAGAGATCCTTAATTATTTTTAATTATTTGGACATTTGGCCCATGCCTCATATTCTTACGCATAGGGCCGGCCATGCTTGTTCTTATTGTCTTGTTCCTGATTAATTTTAATGTAACGGTAGGATTTTATTTTTATAAAATAGCAGGATGAGATTGAAATGTATCATGTATATGCAAAATTAAGTTTAAAAAATAAAACAAAAACCATTGCATTTTACTTGTGACTTGCCACTTTGAATTAGGAACAAGTTGACAAGTAGGAAGTGGTAGCAGGCACGATCCTGGACTTTGGCCCAGTTGGCAAGCGTCACAGACCTCCAATATATAATAAGCCTCCAAATAATATTAAGAACTATGTTACTCAGATACACTCAGCTAGCTCCAGTATACGCAGGCCCAATCTTCGGTTCTGAATAACATTTAGTTTGAGAGTCTCTATATATACACAAAAATAGTGTCTTTGATGGGTAACCATTGTTGGTGGGATTATTCTTAAAATACCATACCGGTGAAGATTTTGATTGTGAATTTTGACGGTGGGCTTCAAATTTGTATTTGGCCCAGATTAGCAAATCTAAACTTTCTCTTGTACAATCAGATACATGATTTCTTAAACAAAATCACGTTAATATAAATTTATATATTTATTTGCTATGCATCCCAAATATACATTTGATATTACAAATGTTTTCAAGAAAAATATTAGTAGTTCGTGGTAAAACATAAACATATTTTTACATGTTGTAGTCCAAAGCGTTCGAAGAAATTAGTGAGATAGTTCATAAACATAATTATGATATATTTATGTTTTTATCAAATTGTTTATTGTCTATATCATCTATGTAGTGTAATGCGAGGCCTCCATTTTTATGAGAGGTTTATGTGTAGTGAAAAATAATTTCTAAAGATTATGTCCAAGGTGTTCGATAAAATATTTTTATTGGCTATAATTATTAGAATTTGTTGGGTTAACTTAAAATTGCTTCTTTTATATATATTTTTGTTTATTCACATGATTTCTCCATAGAGTATTTGTGTATTGATACAATTTAGCCATTCAAAAAATTGAAGTCTAAATAAATATATAATGTTTCTGTACATTTTAACTAATTTGAAATTTTTTCGGTAAAAAATATTATTTTCTAATTTAATGGTTTGCGGACAACATTCGTCATTGGCCTCCGAAATATCAGGACCGGCCCTGAGTGGTAGGTCCAAGTACCCACTCCATTGTGCCATTAACTCCCTACAGTGGCGGATCTTGCCCCAAATCTATGTAGGAGCGATAATTTGGGAGGGACGATAATACATAATTTTGCAATTATATCGTAAAATACACTGGTATAATCACACACACACACATATATATATATTATCGTTCAAAAATTTAAGAGAATGCACTGTCTCTTTTAGCCCTTTAATGGATCGCCACTGGCGTGGCGCCTTAGTCCAGCTCTTTAGCACACTTCACCTTGTTACGATGGCATATGCAAAAGAATAAATGGGTGAAAGAGACGAGATTTGGGTGCAATTATAATACATAAAATGAGATTAAATAAGTGTGTATTGGCCATTCTAAAGCTAGGCAAGAGGACTAGTTGGGGGTGGCACGAAAGTGTGATGCAATTTTTGTTCGTCTAAATTTCCTTTTTTCCACTTTTACTTCCTTTTGTATAGGATGGGACAAATAATTTGCTTTTTTGCACTTTTACTTCCTATTGCAAATTTGTTAATGGCACCATTGTTGATCATGTCGAGTTTCACATAAGAGGCAGAGCGAGAAGAGTGGAGATATATTTTCATTCTAACTTTTCCAACGAGTATGGTCAATGAATATAATATACATGTTCTAACGAGAGATGTATGTCATCAGACCCGGCCCAAGGACAAGCCCACCAAGCCCTTGGATTAGGGCACCACAAAATAAAGAGGCATCATATTAAAAAAAATTATAAGTATATATGTTTATTTTTTTATAAGCCCAAATATTACCTAGCCCAATCCAATAGAATATGAATTTTTTTTCATCTCCTCTCCCAAACCATCATATTCACAAGTTGAGACACAAGAAAAAAAACCCTTCATTTTTCTCCTCTTTCAATGGACCCGAAAATGGCACTTTTTTTTTCATTTTTTCGAATTTGGCTTGTAAATGGTTCATAAGTTTGAGCCTTGTGCGACATCTCTTTCTCATCTCAAGGTTATTTTTTCCATTGTTACTTTAAATTTTAAATTAGGATTGAACAAAGATGAAACAAAAAATTAGAAGATTAATTTCTCAAACTAAGATAGTGTACTCTCTTAGTCTTAATAATCTTTTTTTTCTCCAATTTATCAAAGAAAATTAATTTATTTTGTTCATCATCTAATTTTTGCTTATTTTTAATGTAGACAAGGTGTTCGATAAAATTCCTAAAAGAGAAAAAGATCTACAAAAAATAGAACAAAAGAACTAGATCATTTTTTTCTTCATAAACCGCAAAACAAAAGGTAATTAGTCAATTATCAATTTATTGCAGTATTTTTTTTTATGTATCATCTAATTTTTTTCTTATTTTTTAATGTAGACAAGGTGTTCGATAAAATTCTTAAAAGAGAAAGAACAAAAGAACTAGATCAATTTTTTTTATAAACCGCAAAACAAAAGGTAATTATTCAATTATCAATTCATTGCAATATTTTTTTTTATGTATCATCTAATTTTTTTTTCTTATTTTTTAATGTAGACAAGGTGTTCGATAAAATTCTTAAAAGAGAAAAAGATCTACAAAAAGTAGAACAAGAGAACTAGCTCAATTTTTTTTCATAAACCGCAAAACAAAAGGTAATTATTCGATTATCAATTCATTGCAATATTTTTTAGATTGAATGGTTTAGCTATGATCTCAATCGAAAAGAAATTTTTAGATAAATTTAAATATGATGATTTGATTGAGGAATTTGCTTCGAAAAATGCAAGAAGAAGTGTATTTTCTTGAAATATGTGTTGTTTTGTCAAGAATATACAAATATTTCTTTTTGTATGTATTTTTCAAAATAGTTATTTGTAATGTCAAAAAAATTATTATTTTGTGAAAATAACTATGTTAAAAAAAATTATGAACTATTTGTGTATTGGGCACCATTTTACATAATATGATGATTGATTAACGATTCGGGCTAGGGCACCAAATTTGTCGGGCCCGGCCCTGTATGTCATACTCGTGACCGTTAAAAGCAAACTGAAATCGAGTATATACCAGTGTTTTAAAGATCGGACAGGACCAGCCGGTTCGACCAAACAAATTGAACCCGGATTAAAAAAAATCGATTCGATTATTGGATTGGAAATGTTGATGGACCGAAAAAAATCGTCTGAACCGGCCGGTTTAGTTTATATACCGGACCGAACCGACCATTTAAACCGGCCAGGTTTGTTTTCACGTAATCTCTTCTTGCACCTTTCTTCCACTCTCTCGACCTAGTTTTTTATCCATGGCGGAGAATGACTGCTCGACCAAACTGTTCTACCCTCTCTGTTTTGTTTGCCATGAGGATCCTTGCCAAGCCAATCCTTCTCAAAATCTCACTGCGTTCGTTGTGATGATTTAATTCAAATTGATCTTTTATTTCTACTTCTAATTGAATATTTGGTTGATTTTACCATTTTGCTGTTTTGTAAATTTTATTGGAAATTTTGTTTTTTTATTTTGATATTAAGTTGAACATGAAATTGATTCTTGTTCATCCATTGAAGAACTTGGCCCGAGCTAGTTAATGTTTCAGTTCACAATTTAGAACTCTGAATTATGTGTAATTAACCAATAATCCAGTCGTTAAGATTTAATCTCTGCTTTTTGTATGATTAGAATAAGATGACCTTGCAAGGATCAATGTGATCGAAGAGGGTTTCTTTTCTAAATTAATATAACAAAACATTTTTTTTTTTTTTTTTCTTTTTTGAGAAAAATATAACAAGAGTTTAATATACAATTAAACAAGATCGATTGGTATCATGGGAAGCGAACGTTGAGCGTAAATTGGTAATGTTGATACGAGATCTTCATCTTATGTGGACAAAATTACAAGTTTTTGTGTCATACGTAAAAGTCGTATATACTTGTCATCTAGAAAATGAACAAAATATTTTTTCAAATAAAAAAAAAAAGAAAGAAAATGAACAAAAAGTTTTATGTATTTATATTTTTAAAGACATATTTGATAGGTTTTGCTTGAGGTATAAAATTGATATTCTAAATAAGATTGAGTGGATACAAAATATACAAAATTTGGCATTTCAAATTTTGATTTTAAAGGGCAAATATAAATTTCCGAAGAAAAGTTGACATTTTGAATTAAAAAAGGTATGCATTTTCTAAGTTATATATAATGTTAGATTTAAATTTTTTACTGTTGGTTCGCATAAACTATCAATTGAATGATATATGTTACTGCATAAATCATAAATTAGGTATGAAATAATCATACATTCGACATTTCTCTGATTATATAATAAATTAGGTATGAAATAATCATACATTCGACATTTCTCTGATTATATAATAGTATATACTAAATAGTTATGGCCAAAGAAAATTATGGCGACTCCCCTCTAAATATAATTTGTTCTTTAAAAATAGTTGTTTTATACATATGCCCATATGAAATATTGGAAAAAAACTAAATAATACAAAAATATAAAGAGTAAAGCATTCTTTCTATCCTTAGGAATATGCTGGGAAAAGACAAAATCATATGAAAAAATTAATTGATCGTTGAAAAAGAAAGGAGTATGGTTAACGCGGAGAACATATCGTTGGTGGTTAACAATTAGCCTTCCAACATTACGTGTTCCGAAATAACTATCTATGAGAGAATATAAATCATGCCAAAATCACGTTAGATAAAACAAAAATATCTCATCTGTTTAGTGCCCGTCTTTTGATTGCACTCGCAGAATAGTCCGAGAGCAAGCAGTGAGGTACACCCGAAATCATATTTGAGAATTGAGAATAAAATAAATTGTATTCGTGTTTCTTGATTAACAAATTGAATTGAGTTTCGATTAACAATTACTAGAATAAATTAATTAGTATGAATAATTTTGTCTGAAATCAATATAAATAGATTTTGTCTGTAATCAGACCAAACATGATCGAATTAAATTTTTACCACGCATTTCTCATTCGAAATCAGGCAGGACATGTATAAGAAAGTAACAAGGGTAAATGTGATATATCGAAACTGAAGTTTTTATATTTTATGAGGAACATGATGATTACATGGAAATAAAAATTGTGCAATGTGAGTTAGCTGGATTTAATCTGAGTATCGAGTTCCCTTCTTTTTCATTTTCATATTTGTTTTCGAATTTGAAACGATTTGAATTTTATGTTGTTGTTAATCGGATTGTAGAGATAATATGAGTGATATTCTTTTGTTTGTTTCTTATTGAGACTTGTAAATGCAGATTTTAAATATAATGGGCAATTTTTGTTAAACAGATTTTGTTGTGAAAAAACATAATAAACTGTTGAATTGGAGATATTGTGGTATTTGTAAAACATAGTTTTAGTGCTGATATAATGTACTAGTTACAAACACAATTAATATTAAATGATATTTTTAAATTATAGTTTTAGAAAATAAACAATAACAGTATATATATGTTTTATTAGTCAAATAAAGTTTATGTGTGTTTTAATAGGTAAACTCTCATTTTTCATTATATTATTTAAAAAAGATTAAAACTTTTGAAAAATAAATACACAATAAAAAATTATTTAATATCATATAAAAATTAATTTATTAGTGTTAACATATATAGTATTTTGGCATGGAAAAGGGTGCATGGAAGAGCTAGGATCATCAAGGATAATAGTATAGTACCACAAAAAAAATAGTGTTAACATATATTGTAATTTCTCTTTTTCTTTTTCTATAAAAAAGATCGGATCGAGCGCGTATCGCGCTGGCCTATCTCTTCAAAAAAATAGTATAGTACCACAAAAAAAAAAGATATATGTACACAAAAATAAGATATTGGCATTGAATGCGCAATATTGACGATAAAATTTGTTGATAACATTAAAGCAATATGTTAATAAGAAAAAACATAAATTAGATACAAGAACAATATTTTGATACAAAATACAAATAATCATGATAAAAATGATATATTGAGGTACAAAATAATACATCAAAGAATTAAAAGAACATACAAAAGTCATATGTAGCGATAGAGAAATAAATTTATATTAATATTAAATAATATACTATCATTAGAAATAGTATGTTTAACTTATTAGCATTGAATGTGCAATATTGACGATAAAAATATGTTGATAACATTGAAGCAATATGTTGATAAACGAAAAACATAAATTATATACGTGAACGATATTTTGACACAAAATACAAATAATCATGATAAAAAGGATATATTGAGGTACAAAATGATATATCAAGGAATTAAAAGAACATGCAAATGTCATATGTAGCGATAGACAAACAAATCTATATTAACATTAAATAATATACTATCATTAGAATTTAGAAATTGCTGTTGAACTATACTTACGATCAAAAAATATGATAATTAGGATTTATAGGAACTTAAAATTATATGTTGGTAAAGAAAAACCAGTTCAATGATATTGAAAAGATGAAAATATTTGTTATGCGTCTATTTTACACCTCAATTTTAATTAAAAACAAACAAACATGCAGTTTCGATTTAAGTTTCAACTTTCTAGTAAAATACATATTTTATTTATGTAGTATATGTATTTTAATTTGTTTGATATAGGCTTTTGAATATCAATATATTTTTTATATATGTATAATTAATATATATATTATTTTTCTGAAAATATTTATCGGAAGATCATTACTATCCTTCGGACAATTAACTATTTTTTTATTTGAACAAATTTTTAAGCTATTATATATTGTATTGCTAACAATAATTATCCAAACTTTTTATAGCCATTAGCATATGTTGTCACTAAATTGGCATATCACTTTATTTTTAACTTTTTCGTCAAAGCAATAATTAAACGAAAAGCTACCGAAATAATTCAAACTCGTAATATAATTTCTTTTCTAAAATTAAATAACTTCAAATTCTTTTAAGAGAAACAACTTGTTTGCTTTTTTTTCACATACTCACACTAAATGCATTTTCACAAAAACAATATTTTTCTTTCTCTTAAATCTTCACGAGCATACAAGTCATGTGATCATTACGATGGCATGATTTAACCGATTTAACCAACTATTTAACATGATCCTTCAAACTTTGTTAATATATAAACAAACCGAAAAAGAAAATGCTAATATTTTAAAAAAAAAATAGCAGTTTATTACAAACATTTGCTCTAAACTAAAAACGTTGTAAGATATCGGAGTGAATCAATATAGCTAGAGTGACATAATTTATACATCATGTCTAAGCGAAATATATTCTTTGATGTCAACCAACATGATTTTCGACAATCTTACATATCACGAGGCAAAAGGAACAAACACCTTGACCTATCCATACACCGTCCCTTTGTTTCGTCAATCTGGCAAAGGACCTCACAACACACAACACACAACACACAGGACTTGGAATAGAATTTCACAAGATCAAGTTGGGATCTACTAACTAACACTTGTAATTGGCTCGTACTTTAATTAATGAAAAAACCCGAACAATGCGTTTGCATTGATTCACTCAAAAAAAAAAGGAAAAAAATGCATTGTCTGCATTTCATACTTAATTTATTTTTCAACACTTAAAAGAAATTAACAATGTACAAATATGTAATGACCAGACTATCCTTTTACTAAATTTAATTTATTTACTTTGTTTTGTAATTATATGTAATAGATATTTCTAAAACAATAAAACTCAACTACAATATAATAAAAAATAATAAATTAATTAATCTTATCTTTCAAACATTGATACATAATTAACTGAACAATGATATGAATGAAGATAATACTAGTTTACAAGCAATTATTTTTAGAAAAATTATATTTGTCCCCTTTACATTCCCCCACAATACTTGATGTGTTCACAATAATTTAATTGACTCAATTTAATGTTAAATTCAAATTAATACATGGTAAACAATAAAATTATGAAAATTAATACATGTTATTAATTAGGTGACAAAATCATATTAATTAGATGGTAAACGACATTTATTATGTGGTATACCAAATTATTAAAAAATGATTTGATTTATTTAATTATTTATTATATTTGATTTTACACATTACAAGTCATATTTATTTTAACAATTCTTTATTATTTTATTTTCAATCTTTTTTAGAAGCAAAGTAGCAAAGTATTTTCATTTTTATTTTGCTAACTTTTGCGAACTTATTATTTTTATTTTTATATTATATTTTGTCTGTTTTTTATGATATTTTTATTCATGTGTATCCGTTTAACACATGTTAAACGGTGTATTAATTCGGTCAAATAACTTCTTTTCCAAATTTATAAATTTAAATTTGATTAATTAATATTATAAATGGTAGTAAACAAACTTGTTTAAATATTAAATAAATTAATAATGTGTGAAACAGTTGATTTCTTCTTTTTCTATATAGGATGGAAAAAATTAAATATTCATGGTATACCACCATCATTAATGCAGGCGCCAACACATTAATCGATCTAGGAGATTTTAAGGGGGGCATTCATCACCACTTTGAAAAAGTCCATGAATTATGCCGAAATTTCAAAAATGACCGTGAATTATGCCGAAACTGAATAATGTCCCTGCGTTAAATTGCGAAAATTTGGTTCTATCTAGGACTGCTTCGCAACGAGGATTTCTTGTGGATTAATGTTAAATATCGTGAATACCCTTAGAAAGCATAAAAATAATATCACTAATACCTTTCGAAAACATAACACTGGTACTAGGGAAATAACATACTTCATGAAGGCTTGAGCTCAATCGCTTATGTTGTGCTCGATATAAAGGGGATCTGTATTTGCTGGAGAATAAGTCAACAAATGGGATTAAATTTAGAATAAGTTATGCAAATCGACAAATGAGATTAAATTGATTACATGTAATTCTATTTCATTTAAAAAATATATCATATTTTAGTTACAAAATAAATTTCATGTACAGTTAATAATCTTTAGAACAATGCAAATTGCAATTAACCCTTATTTATCTTAAATTACAAGGAGTGGTTAATCAGTGCAGTTAATTAACGAAAAAAATAAGAGGACTACAATGCAAAATTATCTCAAACAAAGAATCAAATTTGCACCAGCGTACCAGTACTAGTATCATTAGGGTTAATTAACATCAATTTAACCATCAAAACATACCAATTAGAATGTATAAATCACATGAAATTGCAATTATAATTAGGGTTAAAACCCAATTGAGGAAAATAACGATTGTTTCTTCAGCTTAAATACCAACTGACAAACATCAAACTAGAACCTAGAACAAGGAAAGGTTCATCTTGCTAATAGAAGACAAACTCATATTAACAAGATGATTAAGAATGAAAATAGTATTTTTATTAAAATTTCAGGAATGTTAATTACAATGACACACAAGAGGTACACTTATATAGTACTCTTATTAGCTAATCTAAAATATCGAGTTAATCCTAGTCATTCATTTATAACTACTCACTACTTAGTTTTCATTCAATCCGAGCCACTCAATTGTTTGTTAGAATACTGGACGGCCCATCTATCACTTGACCTGAACCAATTGAATTTTTCTTAATAGCCATAGCTATTTGTTTTTTCTCTCAAACAGAGTGTACTGGGCGTCGGCAATGTCTTCTTCCAAAAATTGCCAACTGCAAAAATAAAAAATGGACGACGAGATGTTTACTTTACCTCCTCCATCACCAAGTGATCCATCGTAGGTTCACCGTTTGTTGGCAACAAAGATGGGGAGAGATGATATGCGAAGAAATGAATCTCTTTAGAAAGAGAATGTTAGGTATCGATCCTGAATTGGGGACAACCGTTAAAAGTCTCTCGCTATAGACAAGAGTGATGGATACAGTGACCATGGTGATGGACAATATCTTAGTTTTCTCCAATATCTCTTATGTATAATGAGTTAATTTTAAACTCAAAAAACTTTTGCAACAATATGCTTTTATGTTAAATACTTTTGGAAATATGTTTTTATTTTCTGCTTCCTCTATTTGCATATTTATACTTCATGAGAGTGGACAATGATCTAATTTACCCGATTTTCAAATAGAAATAGTTCATGCTTGATGAATGACTACGAGTACGACGGCGACAAATGAATGAAGTTGTGCACACAAATTGTATTTACATAAAGAAAACATAGAACTATAATACAAACAAAGTTTGATTTAATTTACGATTGCGAAAGATTTGATGCATTTTGGAAATTCGCCAAGAATTCTTCAGCATTATGTATCTTAATTTTTTTATCTGAGTTTAAATGGGACCCTCATGTTAATTGCAATACTAGAAATTATCTTTTCACTTATTGTAATTCTGTTTTGGGCCTTCTCAAATTTAGGCTTAATCAATATTTATCAAACGGCCGAAATATATTCATAAATTTGATTTTTTTTTTTTTTTTTTTTCCAATTTCCGTCTATTAAAGTATGCTAGTTCTTTAAAGAGATTTTCATATTACCCTTGCAAAATTGAAAATAAGTAGGATATATCCTCGCTTCGCTTCGTAGGGTGCTTAACATATTTTTGTTATTGCAGAAATAATTATACATATCATTGTTAATAATTATAACAAAAATAAATAAATAATACAACATAACATTTTATAGTTTATAGTATTGCATATGTCATAATTTTCATTTTGAAGAATCTATATGAAATTCTCTTATACATACAAAATCAATGCATACACATGTTATATATTTGAAGTAGAATATTTTTGCTATAAACATTTAATTGATGTTCTTGGTATTTTTAGTAGTATGTATTTTTGTAAAATTAGGTAAATTTAACATTGACAAAAATATAATTCTATCTTTGACCGGGTCTATTTTATTTATTATGTTGTGGCCTTATTTTCTTGTGTTGTTATACATTTGAAGATTGGGTTTTTGAAATAAGTTTGCCATTTATAAACGGGCGCACGGATTTTCATAGTAGAAATTTAACAATTCTTAAACTTCGCAATATTTGATCATTTTAATTTAAATGCTTCAATCCCCGAAAAACCTAACAAGCATGGATTTTTTTTTCTTCTACGGTGAGGTTTAAAATAGATTATTTATAATTTAAACACTGTGCATTTAGTTAAACATAAATGATTTCGTATCTTTAAATACTTACATAAGTATGTTTATCTTTCATAATTTATATAAATTGTACGTACATGATAGAATGATTATATGTATATTTCATAATTTATATGATTATACACAGTGGTGGAACCAAGGGGACCAAGGATTTTTCATTGTACAATGGCACAATCTATTATTCTCCCTCTTGATAAATTATTATTTTATTTTTAATATTCTAGAGTGTAAAGAATGCAATTAAATGCAAATATATATGGGACAAGTTCAATTTGTATTCAATAAAAAATAGAATATTTCATCCGAATATTATATTGATATGATTCATACATGCTTCTTCGCCAATGCAAAGATTTCGTCTCTGTTTTTTCATGTGAACCTCATCGGATTTTTTCAAAACAACCCGAAATTATTTTCAAAATACAAATAAAATAAAAACAATCTAGAGCAGCCAAGTATCTTTTTCAAGTTTCTTAAAATTTTCAAGATGAGTAATTAATTTTATAGAACTTATTTTAAACTTGCAAAATCTAAAAATAAAAAAAGCTAATTGATAAAATTAGCACAATTACATGAAGATTTCCATGTATGGATAACATAGTTGTAACAAATGTTAGTTTTTAGTTGAAAAAATCCAAAAAAAAACAAATTCCGTTACGTTTAAATCATATTTTTATTTTAGATGTTTTATTATTTTGGACGAATATATACTTTTGGATTTTACTTATAATTTAATAATATTATATTTTTTTTTTATTTTGCATGTTATGTTTTAATAATATCAAGTACAAAAATTATATTTTTCTTGATCCCCTCCAATTTGTGTGTCTGGTTCCGTCCCTGATTATAAATACAAGATAAAATAATTATATTATATGTATCTTTAATAATTTTACATATTATTTCGTTTTGCTGAGCACGGATCGTACCTGTTCTTCACCATAGGAGGCAATAACTCATACCACAAAATCTATCCTTAACTATATGATATTTGCTCTCACTATTTTTGTAAATAAATTTTGGACGCGTGTCAACTGCAGAACAAAAATAATATTGAGAGGCGGATTCAAAAAAATATTTTGAGATGGATTTAGATTTGATAACTGCCGAATGAAAACCAACACAACTACCATCCGACCAAGCCTTTTATTGTGATTAAAATGGACATGTTTGATTTGAGGGATTTTTAGAGAGATTTATTTATACTTATGTATAAAGTTGGAAAAAATGGAGTTTATACATGAGGCCACGTCATCAAGGATTTTTTTGTAAAAAAAATATTTTTAAATTTATATTTTGGTCCTTTTTAGTTTAAAAAATTATATTTTGATACTTTTTATTTATATTTTGGTCCTTTTTAGTTTAGAAAATTACATTTTGATCCTTTTTATTTATATTTTGATCCTCTTTTATTTATATTTCGGTCCTTTTTTACATTTTTGAATTTACATTTTGGTCTTTTTTTTTTATATTTTGGTCCTTTTTAATTTAAGTTTATATTTTGGTATTTTTTTATTTACATTTCAGTCCTTTTTACATTTTAAAATAGTATCTCTATTATTACTATTTAAAATCTCAGAATATCATGATGTTACCCAACA
This sequence comes from Luzula sylvatica, assembly GCA_946800325.1. Lineage (NCBI taxonomy): Eukaryota > Viridiplantae > Streptophyta > Magnoliopsida > Poales > Juncaceae > Luzula > Luzula sylvatica. The sequence goes on along the minus strand of OX326957.1, from coordinate 2,156,197 downwards.
TAACATTAGTAACCTAAAAACGGAGGAGTCTGCACTAGTTATTCAAATAAAAAATATCATTTCTTGCACACTTGTTCAGTATAATTTTGATTTACTCTTAAAACATTTAATTTAATATATCCGATATATGATAGAAAATATGGAAACTGTCTAGAAAACTATCGAATACAATATAAGAAGTAAATAATAACATTAATTTGTACTTATTTTTTCTTTACACTATCTGTACATAAAATAATAATTACTAATGTTATAAATTAAACATCAAACGAAACAAAAAAATATGAAATATGAAATATTTAAATAAAAATTTTAATACTAGAAATGATAGGCGCCTCCTGAAAAGAAGACACCCTCCAAAAATAAAGGCATGCTGCTTTAAAGTGGAGCACACACGGTATTCTTTAGTAAAAGGCGAAAGAATAGTTCGCTTTGTGTGCAGCACGCAGCTGCGTGCTTTTAAACGACGGTCACTGCAGATGTTTTATAGACCTTCATCAGACCGTCTATTCAGAAAATGAGAAAGGTGGGACTAATCAGATAGATAAGAGATCCGCTCCCTCGCTTTCTCAACAGGACCGGATTTATAATTATCAATTCATCAGCTCTTTACAACCCAGGCCCAAATGTCTCTGTATTTGCAACTACACCCCTTGTATTATTTGGATTATTGAGTAAATAATTCATTGTCATGACATGACTATAATGAGAATAAAATTAGGTTGTTAAATATTTCTAAACAAATTAATATTGTATACGTGAAATGATGAAAAAAGTATTATGCTAATAAAAATATAATATGGATTTTTTTTTTTGACAAATTAGGTTGTTAAATAAGTGTGTATTGGCAATTCTAAAGCTAGGCAAGAGGACTAACATTTTTTTTGACAAATTAACATTTTTTAAATTAAACATTAATTATAAATGTTTAAAATTTAATAATTATGCATTAACCGTAATTCTACTATGCTTTTTTTTATTTGAACAAATCTTTAAGCTATTATATATTTTCTACCACTTAATCTTTATTGGTGACAATAATTATCCAAACTATTTTCTTTTTCTCAGATCTTCACAAGCATAAAAGTCATGTGCTCTTTATAATGACATGATTTAACCAATTTAGCAACTATATAGCGTGATCCTTCAAACTTTGGTAATATATAAATGAATGGAAAAAATGATGCTAATATTTCTATAAAACTATTAGCATAAACAAATTACTCTAAACTAAAAATGTTGTAAAATATTGGAGGAAATCAATGCGACTAGAATAACATAATTCATTAATTTTCCACTTAAACTAGTTACGCAGAGCAACGTTAAAAAAATTCATTTGGTTGAGACACCGAGTAATCCAATGTCGTATATCTTTTGGTGTTGATCACTGCAAGGAAATTTCACAACAAAATTCATATTCATATATTTATACAAAAACTAAATTCGAATGAAATTTTATATTACCATGAAACTTAAAATAAAATAAGAAAATCAAACAAAGGGAGATGCGGAAAAATAATATGCAAAATGCGTTATTTGGCTTAGTTATTTGTAGGAAAATTGTGCGAAAATCCCTAAATTCTATTATGAATTTATGATATTTAAAAAACACATTTTTTGTATTCATTGGAATATCCCTCAAAAACTTACAAGGATTGATTTAAGTTTACACAGATCCTCAATTTTTCATATTATTTTATTTCATTAGATCTCGCTTGCACTTTTAAAAATTTATTTTATTTTATTTTTCAAATATTTTCTATTTTTCAACTTTGACTATATTAGCATAAATATACTTTCATTTTTCATCTAGTATCTCTTGTTATGCTTATACATTTCTTCATTTTATATTGTATTTTCTACATTTAAGCGTAGTAGTAAATATAATGAGTGCCATCGATTTCTATTTTCTATCGTTTCGGAACATAGTTTCCTATGTATTGTAATTTGCGTTGGTATTTATGTTCTTATTTTAATGTCTATAAAAAATTAACTATCGATCATTTACCTATGTAATGTATTTATATATTTTTAAACACACATTTGATAAGTTACACGTAAGTATAAAAATGATATTCTAAATTTTTAATTATGATATTTTAAAAAATTTAAAGGGTAAACATGAAATTTCCAGAGAAAAAGTTGATATTATGAAATTTCCAGAGAAAAAATTCAAACGCACGGGCGTTAATTCGCAACGCGCTAATTCTATTCAAATAATTATATAAAAAACATGTAAAAGAAATAGATATGTTGTCTCGCGCAATTGCGCAGGCATAAAACTAGTTATATAGAATTTTAGATATCAAAATTTTAATGTTGGTCCGAATAAATCATACAAATTGAATGGTATATTGTACTGCATAAAGTAGATATGAAGCAATCATACAAAATGTGGGTTAAAAAATCTAGGAGAAAAACGCGGGTTAAAAAATAAAAAATATTAATATAATAATTTACAAAACAAAATGCACAAAAATAAACAACGGAACAAAGAATTAAATACAAAATTAACAACAAATTTGAAAGAAAGAAAAAAACATCACTTAATTAAATCAGCAAAATGGCCCTTCATTTCTTCAACTGGGATTAGAGGCATAGGCTCCTTCGTTCCATATATTTTGAAAACCATATCCACAAATGCTTGGTATTTCGACAAAAATTCCGCCTAAAACATTTCAAATTTACCAAAAAGATTTGTACATAAATTAATTAAAAAAAATACAACAAATATATAAAGAATACGGGTTAAATAAAAGGGAGATTTACGTACTTACCCTTTGTTAAAGTTAAAATTACATATTTATCCTTCTTAAAATTAAAATATCATTTTTACCCCTTCATAAATCTAAAATATCATATTTACCCAAAAATTAAAAACCATCCAATAATTCGTTAAACTTAACGGCCAACATTTAAATTGCAATTTTACCTTTTACATATTTACCCTTCTAAAATCCAAAATATCATATTTATCCCTTTAAAAATAAAAATATCATATTTACCTTCTCAATAATAAAAAGAGAGTAAATATGATATTTCGTTTCGTAAGGGTACGTATGTTATTTTTATTATTTAGAGGGCCAATATGATATTTTTATTTTTAAAATGATAAATATGATATTTTGGATTTTTAAAAGGGTAAATAAGTAAAGGGTAAAATAGTAATTTTAAATGTCGACCGTTAATTTTAACGAAGAAATTGGATGGTTTTTGATTTTTGGATAAATATGATATTTTAGATTTATGAAAAGGTAAATATGATATTTTAATTTTAAGAAAGGTAAATATGTAATTTTAAGTTTTAACGAAGGGTAAATACGTAAATTAATAAAATACCTGGCATATTCCCCATAGAGAAAGTATTAAATCTTGAGTTATTAGGCTTTTTTGTAATTTCTTATACATTCCACTTATCGATTTATCAATCTGCAAACCAATAATTAATCATTATTTTTTTTATCGTTAATTAATTGTTACTATTTTTTTATTATACCCCAGATAAACTGGATTTGAGGACTCTTCTTAGTTCCGTTTTTGATAATCCTTGCCTAAAGGGGATCTGTACAATTTTATTAAAACACAAATATTAAGAAGAATTCCAAAATTTTGTAATTGTACAAAAATAAAATTTATTAATTAATTTACCTCTTCGGGATTTTTGATGTATCTCATTTCTTCTTGAACTTTTTGATAAAAACCAAACAACCTTTCGAATTGCTTGCGAAAACAATAAGAAAAATAATAAAAAAAATCAGAATACAAAATAGGGGTATTTTTGATATATTTTAAAGACTGACGAGATTAATGATAGATTTGGTAAGATTGGTACAAGCTTGTTCGTAATTTACAGACGCTAAACGATAAAAAGTTGCGAGACTTGGTACCCCATTCGCTAAATCATAAATGCTGCATAAATTAATCTCGTTAAAATATTAATGAATTAATTAATTTAATAATAAATAATTATTTTTATTTTGAAGGACCTGAGTTGAAAAGTAGCGTAATTTTCTATACGTATAATATCAGCAGATTTTGAGTCCGAACCAGCGACCTTCTCTAAAAATTCAAACATTACCGTCACCTACAAATTAAATATCAAAAAATCATTTTTTTTTCTTTTTTAAATTGCAAAAAAATAAGGTTAAATGAAATGAGAAGTTACTAATTTAGCATATCCTTTATCGAGCATATCTCTCGATTGCCCTTGAATATTCTGTTCCATTCTCGACGCAGTATTTCCAAACCTTATCAAATAAATATTACAAAATTAATATTAATGATTCAAAAAAATAAAAATAATAAATAAAAATACGTGGTCATGTAAGAAAGAATTGCAATTGGAGGGCGAGTAGGAGTCCTTTCGATTTGAACGCAAGTTTCATCGATAAACTACACAATCCAAACCATGAAATATCAAGAATACCCTTTGTTACACACAATTAAATTAAATTAAATTAATTGAATACCATGTTGAATTGGGACGAAATCTTGGCGCTCAAGTCATCGAGAAGCTTGCGAACGAAGCCAGAAGAATCGGCTTTTTGGCCGGAGAGATAACGCTCTGTCACTCCATACATCGATATGCATCTTAACGGGTCTATTTTATACCCCCAATCCACTATCCCATAAAAATCCTCCTATTATTCATTTAAATATATTCATTATTTATATGTTAAAATTAATTAATATTTATTATTTATTTTGTTTATACCTGTATACCATCTAGAAGATCTTTAAGAGATTCGTTTAGTGCGACCAGTTCGGTCGAATCTGAAATGAAACATGAATGTTAAAAACTTAAAACAAAATATTTAATAAATTTCATATATACCCCTATAAAAATGAGAAAATTACTTGATTTGATATCATTTCCATCAGGATCCATAAGTTCCAATTCATCAGCATCATCATCTTTTGAGTCGATTCCATCGAAACTCATAAAATGTGCAAAAAATGAACTCTGTCCAAAAAAATACGAGTAAATAATACTCATAAATTTTGATATTATAATTTATACCTTAAACCCTAAACCCTACCTCATCAACAAGAAGTGGAATGAAAATTCTGAGCATATTAGAAAAAGATTCGGAAACCATAGAAGTATCCACAGATGAATGACCACTTGACCCGTCGAGTCCACTCTGAGGATTTCTCGGTAAATTTGTATTCGATCGAATCTCATTCGCAAATTCACGTGCCTGCAAAAAAAATGAATTAGTAAAGATTATAGGGGTGTAAATGCAAATATTATTTTCATACCTCTCTGCGAAGAAGTAAATTGAGAGATTGACAATATGCCTTCCTTAGAGGGACCAAGCTATTCTTATCAAGACTCTATTATAATTACAAAAAATTAATAATTAGTTCATAAATATAAAAAAAAGGTTAAATTAAATTGGGGGAATATTATTAGACCTTTAAGTGCTGTAAAAGCCGTGCATAAGTTCTACATTTGTATCTGAGATCTGCATGATCTGGCCTCCTCAATTGCCCTCGAAACTTCATTAAAATAAAATTATCATTAATTATGTTGTTAATCTAAATAAAATATAGTTTAGTTAGGGTTTAGGGTTTTGAAACCTGAGCGAAATAGGCTTTGTCAGTTAGCATAAAATCGGCCAAAGTAGCGAAATAAGTCCTCAAAAAATCCGTTGCTCTTTTAACAAAAACTATTTTCAGTTGTACCAACTCATCACGCCTTTCCCTAACCTAAAATAATAAAAAATTATAGCAGGGGTATAAAGGTAATTTTACATAAAAGGGAGAATATTTACGGCGCGAATATTTGCATAACGAGGATCTAAATTGGAATTATCCATGGTGCGTAAAGCTCCAGAGAGCCATTCACACGCTTCCACGTTTTTAAGCATTCTTTTTTCTTCGAATGAACCGTTTGTTAATGAAGCTGAAAACTAATTAAAATTAAAAAATATTTAATTAATTATTATTATTAATGTAATTAACATATAATATTTGGATATATAAACTAATGTACCTCTGGAGGAATTCGCACTTGGATGAGAAGACTATCTAGTTCGTCGATTAATATTTTACAATTGTCTGATACCAGTTCCAAGTTATTATTTCTCGATTCAATCTGCAAAATTCAAAAAATAAATAATAATAATAATAATAATAAAATAAACACAAATATATAAATTTAATACATAACACTACGTACCGAAGCAATGTCCTCTCTCATGTGTCTAAGTTTAACATTAAAAATCTGTAACCACTCGTCTATATCATCAACGCAAATAGTAGCCGAATCCAAACCATGCAATACCTGTAAAATTGCAAATCCATACAATTATTCCAATTTCTCTCTCTAGAATTATTTTAAACAAACCTACTTCATCGATTAACGGTTCGGTTTCCAAAATCGAGTAAACATTCGCAGCCTCCAAAGCGATAAGTTCTTGTTTCATTCGTTCAGAAAAAGCCTCGGCTTCTCCGATTCCCATCAAATACCTAAATTCCACAGGGTAAATTCGATATTTTGTAATTTTCGAGGGTATGAATGAAATAAAATAAATAAATATGATCTTACGTGCCAAGAAGAGATTCCATATCTTCTTCTTTTTCGTCTTCTTGTGAGACGAGTAAATCCTTTTCGACACTCACAATTTGTACTTCTCGTTCTGTTACTTCGTCCATTTCGTCTCCATTTTGGGTTTTTTCTTGCTTGTTTGTGCCCACTTGCGTCGTCAGTGTAACCGCCGGTGTATTATCCTATATAATTATATTATAAATTAAATTAAAAATAAATAAATAAAAGATCATTTGAGAAGGAAAAGACACCTTTGCCCATAAAGCAAGTTCGACAATATCGATTCCATTTACTTTAGGGAGTCGAGCCAATGTCTCCTTGCATAAATTCAATATACAAAATAATAGACGATTCCTAATAATATCAGAAATAGACAAGCAAGAATTTTGAATATATTAATTAAATTATCACATAAAAAAAAATTGAAGTATATATTACCTGTCGTCGATATTACGCATGGTCCATTGCGGAGGAGCGACACTCTGGCTCCTCAGATCATGAAAACCCTACATTTAAATGCATTTTTAAAATGAATTTGTAACTGGTACGAAAATGAACTGGTACAAAAAGAAAAGGAAGAATTTTTTTTTTTTTGAAGGGGAAAAAAGGAAGAATTGGTACCATGAAAAATGTACAACCACTAGGATCACTTGAAACAACGTCCAATTTAGTGAGATGTTTCAATTTGTAATTTCTTGTTGACTGTGTATAAAAACCAAAAGAAAAAAAAAGAGATTAGTTTGATCTCCTGTTATTTTATTCGTATGATTAATGAGAAATGAGAAATGAGAAATATAGACCTCGAGTCCAGCCCCAGAAGAATATTTTAAAACTCGAATGAAACATTTGGTCTTCTTAGCTGTGCGTTTTGCTGCCAAAAAAATCATATTTAAAATCAAATTATGCATGAATTTTACATTCATTCGGGTTAAACTTTACTCAAATCAGTACCAGCTCCATTTCAATTACGAGGTACAGAACTACGAATATCAAAATGATACGAGAATTACCATGTTCTGTCCAAATTCTATTCCTTGACAGAGTGTTACTTACAATTTATCTACTGAGAGCGGAATTAGTTTAAGCAAAAAAAAATGAAAGAGAAGAAGAAGAAGGATGCGTACTGGTAATGGCGAGAACCCTCGGTTCAGCAAGGCGACCGAGTTTCTCGAAAATTCCACGGCCCTTAGCGACGCGAATGGAGAGCGCGATCTGTTCGTCCTTGCCACCGGAACCAGCGATTGCCGCAGCGCAAGCTCTCCGTAGCTCGACATCCTCCGCACTGGATCTAGCCATGGCCCTTTCCTCTTGTCGATGAGGAAGAAAGAGAGAAGATAAGAGAAGTGAAGTCAACAGGGAATTTTGGACCTTTTGTTCTTCTCCATCTCGCGCGGTTTTCTCTACATGTTCAAGCGACTGTCCATTGTCAGCAGACTTTCTATGGCCATGCGATATGGTGATTCGAGTGTAACGGGTTGAAAAATCTAAAATCTTGAGCCTTTTCCGTTGTTTCTTTAAATAAATAAAAAATCTTAATATTATGTAATACTGATAATATGTCATTTACATTTTCATTTTATATTTATTAAATTTATCATTATCGTTCTTTTTTTATATATATAGTCTATGTCGATAGTGAACCACGTTTTGAAAAATATACAAAAAAAAATCGCCCTCACATGTGTTGATAAGTTCACAAAATAAATGTATCTAAGAACTAGAATCTACTTAGTTGAGGTTAAAAATTGTATTACTCTTTTTTATTATATTTTGTATAGTTTTAACATCTTCTAATTTTTTTTTTTTTTATGATTTTAGTGTTTTCTGTATTTTTCATATTTTTTGCTTATTTTATTTTTAGTTTTTCTTGAGTACTTTTATGTTACGTAAAATGAAGACTGTCCGCACTCGTGTATATGTGGCACTCGTGTATATGTGCACGAGCGATCCAATTGCATAGACAACCTAAATCATAATTCCGAGCCCAACAAATTTGCATGCCTCAAAAAAAGTTTGTAAAGACTAAAAAGAAGAAAATAAATAATACTAGCTCGCTTTCCTTTTACAAGTTCAAATTTAATTCGATTTTTGTTCCTACAATTTTTGTTATCAAATAGTTAATTCTTGGTTTCTTCCAAAATACAGTTGTTTATTATGTAATATATCTCGTCATTATTCTATTATTTCTCCCTATCAAGTCATCATTTTTTGTTGGACTTGTTCGACAACAAAGAATAATGATGAAATAGTGAAAGAAATGAAATACAAAATGTGAAAAAAATGAGTAGTACAAAAATGGAAGAAAGTGGATTAGATAATTCCTTTTCCCCTCTCTTTCATCATATTCATCTCACGGTACATTCTTGAAATGAAATGGAACAATCATTCTTCTAGTAAGTTCATGTGTTTTTTAACACCGACATTATGTTCGCTTTTTTTATTTGGTCACTTTTTCCTTCTCTTGTTTGTTCTTATTAGTCTATTTATTAACTCTTTCCTATTCGTGTGATGTTTAGCCACGTCTTGTATTTCATTTATCTTTTTTTTTTCTTAATTTGTATCAAATATCTTTTTCTTTATGTATGGCATTTTGGTTAGCTATTCGCCGACCATGCTTCAAAAATTTCTTTGAACAAGATCAAAGTATGAAATATGTTGCAATCTCCTCGTTATTTTTTTATTGAATTCTGATTAAGTGTGCAAACATTTTAAACAATTTCGGTCTTTGTTATTATTAATGTTGCAAATTGCGTGTATCGGTCCGTAGCGTGGTGATCATTTTTCATAGCGATAACGAGTAACGTGCGCAATTGCGAGAGCTATTGCGAATGATATAATTTGTAGCGCATAAAATATTTCATGAAATATATGAAAATGAACATCTCTAACAAGTCAAAAAATCTCTACCTAAATAAGAAACGGGATTTTTGGTTTATTTATCAACCAAAATACTTTTTAATTATTAAAATTTTCATGAAATAAATTTCCTTAATTAAATTCATTTGATTTTTTATAAATTAATCTAAAAGTATTTTATTTAGCCGTAGCGAACTACAAAACTGCAGCGCGTAGCCTTTTGTCTCTAAACTAAGCTATATCGGTGTTGCGTAGCGTTTATCGAACATATTTGCAATCATGATTATTAGTATTATGGTAATACACGTTAACTCATGGGCATATATTTTCTTTTGGAAAATTGGTTAGTCTACTCGATTTTTGTTTTTGTGATCGATTAATATTGAAAATTTGAATACTCTCGGGATCCAAGCTGATATCTCTCTAATGTTTTATATTTTGTTATTGTTGTTGTTGTTTAGGTTTACTTTTAACATATTTAACACGATAAAGCATAACATGTTGAATATAAATCTTGGTGTTAAAATAAATCATATTAAATGAGTTTTTTCATACTTTATTTTTTTTTATTTCATTTTCTTGAAAAATGATCATTTTTAGTTATACATAGTGTATCTCATACTAGAATATTCACAATGAATATGTTTCGAATTCTACATTAATGTGGTTCCAACATTAATTTTTATCTTATTACAATTTTCGAAAAAAATAATTACCAACAACACAAATGACTTAAATATGTATAATTAATTTCTAACATTATTAATATATTATCATCGTCGTCGTCATCATCATCATCATCATTAGTAGTCTTCAACGTCTTGGTTCTTGTCCAAATACTCACGTTTGCATAGGTGAGTATGTATCTTCTTTTGATCCCGTTTACATATCATACCTATATTTTATTTCCTACGAATGATATTTAACAAATTGATTAGTAGTATCGATATTGTTTTAAAATAATAAAACCAAAAATTTGAACCAATAATCATCATCATCATCATTATTATTATTAATTTTATGAATACTTTTTTGCAAAAAGTACTTTGAATTGAATACGTTTTGGTATTTTTTACTTTTATAAACTAAATTAATACAATAATCTCCACCAATGTTTTTTTTTGAGAAAAATAGAGTAGGTTCTTATGCCCTACTTCTATTGAATTTTATTTATATTAATGAATTAATACAAGCTAGAGGTATTTGCCCTAAAGTTTATAAAACACTACTCCTAAATATCCCTATTTAACACTTATATTAACAAATTAAACTTATATAGCTTCACATTTTCCAGGAATTTATAATCCTGAACTTTCCTTCACTATGAAACTCCTGGTATTTGAGAAATTCGAATTTAATAGTCCCGCACAGTGAAATCCTTTACTCCTGTTAACCTAGGTATAAATACCTATTCAACAGTCTAGCCGCCTTACTCTTTCTTCCTTCTACTCTTTCCTCTTCGTCTTCCTCTTCCACCGCCAAAAATCTCTCATGACGATTCTTCTAACATCTCTTCAGCCAACATTTTTGGAGAGATTAGATCTCCTTCCTCTCTTCTTTCGTGCCACCTTCTCAACGCTTTCACCTCATTCAGATACTTATCTTCTACCTTCAATATTTTTTGTGGGATTCGCCAATACTCTTAACATCCAAGGTTCACCAATACTCTGTCAGGCCATTACAGACTTCAAACAAGGTAAAATTTTCTTCTACCTCTTCTAAGTTATTTTCTCGCTCTTTTCGCAAATCGATTCGCTCTTCTGCTCGCTCTTCTATCTTTTCATTTGTTTTTCGCCGTTGTTCGTTTCTATTTTTCGAATCCCCAGCTTCTCCCTTTTTTCCTTTCCTTCACCGATCTTCTACTCCCTTCTCAACTTCATTGATTTTCTTCTCCCTTCTCAACTTCCTGACTCCGATAACGTAAAGCCGAGTTCTTCCATAGTGAAGTTACATTGTAAACCAAGTTCACCTTGATTTGGATTGTCTGTAGAATTAGGGATTTTTGGTTCGTTGAGATTTGTAGATGAATCATCAAAATCGGGACAGATTAGGTCTTCTAAACTTGCTACCACCATTTGTAAATTTGAAAACTCTTGGTTTTGTCGATTTGTTTGGCTGTTCTCCATAATTCTTCTTTCTGATTAGTTCAGCTCAGCATTAAACCACCAAATTTGTTCATTTTGGTTCTCTTGTTGTATTCTCCCTTGCATGATTTGTTGATCTTCCACCTCCTGTTGTTGCATCTCATTTTGTTCTTCATTGGATGTATTCCCTGTATCATAAAATTGATTAGTGTAGTATGTAAACTCATTTGATGAACAGTCAGAATTATTTGAACTAGAATATGTATGATTAAAATCAAAGTTATTATTATTTATTGGTGATACATAATTGGAATTTGAATTTGTTCTTTCTCCTCTATTAGCATAATTTTCTATTTCATTATATAAATATGTATAATTTCCTGAATTTAATACTAATAAATTTAATTTATATTCATAAATTATCAGGTCTATTATTTGCCAATCAGAAGATATGGAATTAGTGAAAGTTCTTTTGCATCTCTCTAACCAGATATGATATAAAAATAATGAGATAAGTATTTTATAATTTTTTGTTTTTGTTTTATCAAGTAATAATTTCAATGGATCAATTTGATTATTTATTTTGATTCCTAATATTCCATGTAATTTTTCAAATATTCTTAATGTAAATGTAAATTAAGAACTACTTTTTTTTCAAAAATCTCCACCAATGTTCAAACAGCATAAAAAGGTATAGTAGGTGTGAACACGAGATATGAAACAACATAATTGTTTTTCAAAAATACGAAATATGAAAAAGATATACTTTTACGCTGCAAAAAGTAGGTTTATAACACCGATTAGTGGAGATTAATCGAAGATTTTTTGGGACTGTTTTCTGGCCAAATCACTTATTTTTCCTATGTTCTCTCTCTCTCTCTCTCCATCAGTATAATCGTTTTCTTCTTTTTCATAATTGTTCCACAACCAGGGCACTTAAGGAATGTTAGGGTTTTTGCTTTGGTGCCTTTCTCTCTAAATCGTAATTCAAAGGTTTTTTTGCATTGGCGTCTTTCTCTCTAAATTGTAATTTAAGATAATAATTTATCCTTTTTTCTTTTATTTTGAACTTATGATTACGCATAGCGTGGCGAGCATGATTTTGTTATTTAGTTTACTTTTAATTTAAATTTAATGTTTATTTGGTTTAAGTGTTTTTTTTGTTTGTTTGTTTTTGATATTTATATGAACTTAAGTATATTGCTTTTGGACATAGAATTATGGTATTTATATTTTGTATGAATTATGAATTAGTTTAATTAGAAATTTAAGTTGTAATTTTTAAATTTTTAGTGATGTTAGTTCCTTTTAATTAGTAATATGTTCGATTATTATTCGACAATATAATATAATATATGAAAAATATTGATGATTTGGACAAATTACATATTCCGACTAGTCTCCAATTAATTCCGGGCCAATCTCCGATTATTCACCAAGTCTCAAGTCACTGTCCAATTTGACCCGTTCCGACTTCTAACATTTACAACATTATTTTTATGTAAACACGAGAGGAGCGCCAAAGGACGAGCTGGATGTCAGATGTCTCTGTTTACTATTGTTTATACCAAACGACAAAGAGATGATGGAAAATTTGAGAATTTTTTTATATCGGGCGGCAGAGAGACGAGCTGAGGCGCCAAAAAGAAGATGGAGACAATTTTCGGTATCTCCCGTCAGATTATTCATCTCCTGTAACTTCGTTTCATGTAGTTTTGAACGAAAGTTGAGTTACAATAATGAGAGGTCCCAAGATAATAAAGAAGTTAGATTAAATATATCATACCAAACAATAGAATTACCTCACTTACTAAGTCATGTTACTAACTGTTTCACTTACAGTATGTCAAATAAGTCCTCAGAAGCAAAATCATGTTTCTTTATTACACATTTAATAGGAATAATATCTTCAAAAGTATGTTTATTTTAATACCAAATATACTACACGAGTCATGTACACAAACAGGCACATAGTGAGAATTTGACAAATTCAATCTAGTAGCATACAACCAAGAAACATTCCAAACTTCGAAAAAACACAAGAACAAGAAACAAGGAGGTATGAACACAATAATAAAAACACCACCTACTAATAAAAACAAATCGAGGGGTTTATCCACAAAACATCATGGTCCCCCATGAACTGCAATGAACAAACAAATCCACGCCCCCTCTTTAAATAAAGTTGCTGTCCTCAATTTCAATTTCTCTTTAAATAATCGATCCTAAATAGTTGCTAAATTTTGAAATCATAGGTGTTTATCTTTAAGCCTAATAAATATCAATGCAAACGATGATACATGATACAAAAATTACATAGAACAAAATGAAAAGTACACACAGAAACACGGGTCCTTGGATTTCTTTCTCTAATCTTGCTTTCCACTAATAGCAATAGTAGACTCGTCTTTTCTTTCTAATTGAATAATATTCTCTGTTGAATTGGTGTAGGAGAACGAGTGTAGATAAGATGATAGGAGAATCGGTTGAAGAGAATCAGAAGAAAAGGGGTAAACAGTGAGTGAGTGAGTGGTGAGTGAGCCCACTTCTTTAAAGAGAACGCACTAGCACACCAAAGAGCGAGGTCGATAATTCATTTTTGTGCAATCTTGATGGGAAAAGAAGCGACACTGTTCTTCGCTCTGAAAGCTTAAACCTTCTGCTCCGGTTTGTTCTTCTCTTTCCTTTTCTTACTGCTTCGATATGTGTTTTTCTTTTGCTTTTTGAGGAGTTTGATCTGAGTTCGTTTTGCTTGATTTGAACTAGTTTTGAGTGATTTTGGGTGCATCGACTTGGCTAATTGAGCCAAAATTTTGAACGAATTGAAACAAATATGTGTATTTCGGTGATAGAAGCTGCAGATTTTATTTTCGTTTCTTTATCTTTAAAGATTTTGTTTCGGTCAAGTATTTGGGGTAATTGAAGTTGTAATTGTCTATTTACTCGATTTGAACATTCTTAGGGTGATTTTAGCAAATATCTATTTGTTAATTTTGCCAGATTTGAAGTGGATATAAGTGGTAAGTTAAACAAAGCGATCCAGTGAGAAAAGTTAAATCTTGTTTTTTTTTCTTTTCCTTGTTTTTTTTGGTTTAAAGAAAAGAGAAAAGCTAGATTCTTTTGAAAAGTGAGTATCTTTTTAAATTTTGAATATAATTTTCTAGTTTGATTAATTTCGTTCTCTGTTTCACACAGGTTCATCACTACTCTCATTGAGGATCCAAATTTCCAATCAAAATTTCTTGGTTCACCAATTCGAGCATTTCAAAACCCAATGCGAGACAAATAAACAAACTTTTCACAAACAAAAATGTCAGATTTCAGGGTTAGGAACGCAAAAATCCGCAACGTACCAATCGCAGTAACGCCAGAAGGATTTTGGTGCTGTCCCTCTCCAGCAGCGCTTCAAAAAACCCTACGAAACCCTAATTCCCACCAAAAACACCCCAAAAAACCTCCTCCTTCTCAGAAAGCCCCTTCTCCACCCCCTCAAATTTTACAAACCGACCCCCCAAACGAACCAGAGCCCATAAATAACCCCACAATCGACCCTACTCCAGAAATTCAACCGAGAAAAATCGCTGTTGGTTTCGGCCAACCCGAAACGAGCAACTTGAAGGTAATTTTGTATGGTAAAGAAGGACTTGCTGTGAAAATGAGTGTGCATAGCGAAATTCTCTCTGAAAATAGCGTATTTTTTGGAGAGAAATTGGGGGGCGATTTACAGGTGAGCTGTATCGAATTGTTCGATTGTGAAGATGTGGAGATTTACGTGGAGACTATTGGTTTGATGTATTGTAAGGAGGTCAAAAATAGATTGATTAAACAAAATGTCTCTCGAGTCCTCCGAATCTTGAAGGTTTGCTTTCTTTTCAAAAATATTATATTTTTAATTTTTGTAATTATCATGTTTAATTTGCTTAAATTTATACAGGTTGCCGAATCGCTTGGTTTCAATTCGTGCATAAAATCATGTCTCGATTATTTAGAAGCGGTCCCTTGGGACGGCGAAGAAGAAGAACAAAACGTTCTTTCCTCCATTAAAAACCTGCAAATTTGCAAAAACGACCCTGTAAAAGACAATAATATCGCTATGAGTCCCTATCGAGCGAGTCCTTTACTAAGAAGGGTTTCTTCCGAAACAACGACTCCTCCTAACGAAACCCTTAAACAAATCATGGAAATGGTTTTGAAAAGCTCTGACGAGCGGGCCCGTCGCGAGATGAAAACCCTAGTTTTGAAATTATTAAAGGAAAATAGTTCATGGACTAGTGTATCCATGGATATTTGCACCGAGACCCTTTATTCTTCTTGTCGGGTTTGTTTGGATTCTTTATTGGATTCTTTTAAAAAAGCCTCCGAACCCGGTTTTGCAGTAAACCCCCTGGAAAGTAGAGAAATTATTTACAAGCGAATTAATTTGGAAGGGGATAATCTTCTATGGCTAATCGAGATTTTATCTGATAGAAATACCGCAGAGGATTTTATTTCAATTTGGGCAGGTCAGGACGAGCTGGCGAAGCTTCACGCGACTCTACCAATCATGTCACGCCACGTGGCGAGCCGAGTGACTGCGAGGCTTTTTATCGGGATTGGAAAGGGGGAAATGCTTCCGTGCAAGGAAATAAAATTGGGTTTGTTAACGGTTTGGTTAAAGCCATTAATGGAGGATTATAATTGGTTGCAACATGGAATTAGGTCGTTCGATAGGAAGATTGTCGAGGAAGGAATCGGGAGGACGATTTTGACGTTGAATTTGGACGAACAAAAAACTATTTTGTTGAATTGGTTGGGGTGTTTTTTGAAAATGGGAGATAATTGCCCGAATTTGCAAAGGGCTTTCGAAGTTTGGTGGAGGAGAACTTTTATCAGGCCTTATGTCGATCCGCAACAGAGCAGTACTGCTTGAGTAATTAGGGTTTCTTTTAGGGGCTTGATTGCAATTATGCAAAATTGACATGGAGATGGAGTAGTAGTTTGTTATTTGGTGCTCTTTTTTTGGTATGTTATGTATGTGTGTGTTGACTTTTTTTTGTTTAGTTTCTGCAATTTGTGTTTGAAAATTTGAAATTGTATAGAATTTCTGAATTTTGCAGAGCAAACTTTTATTTTGAAAGGTCTATTTAAATATGTTGTGCAATTTCATATTTCTTTATTTACTAAAAATTTCGAAAACTCATGTATGAGATGTGCGGATGTGAAATATCTTTTCACATGACCTATAAATATATGGAAAATGTTGGACATATTCCCACCTTTCCCCATACATCCTTGATGACGTGGATATGATTTAAAAATTAACATTTTAATTCATGATTTAACATGTTAATTGTATGTTCAATCATAAATTAAGATAATTAAATTATAAATTAAGATGTTAAATATGTTTTTTGTGTTAATTTTGAAGATGTTAAATCATATTCACGTCATCAAAGATGTGAAAAAAAAATACTAGGTGATGTACCAGTACATCACTCATCTAAATATATTATTATGTACAATCTAAAAGCTAGAAGTCAACAACTTCATAAAAAAAAGTGTCAGATTCATTTTTTTTTTTGTATCTTATGGTAAAAACATGGACAACGTATCCTCGTAGTAATGCGTGGAGTGTTTGTAAATTTAAAGAGAGAGAGATTATGACCGGCTTGTTATCAATAAAAAAATCATGATATTTATGTGATAGAGATTGGAGAGAATACCTAATGTGTGTGACTGAGTTCCCTGCAAACTCAAAATATCAAAATTGTCCCCTGAACAAAACTGAAACCAAATTCTAAACTAGCATAAACCGACCAGGCTACGTGGGCCAATAGAAACCACATTTCTTTGATATTTCCTCTCATGGCCTGTTTGATATTTGCTTTACCGAAGAACAAGGACAGGTCTGAAAAGAACAGCAAAAAAGTGACGGTGATTTGGTGGCTTCCTTAAATTTGATTTTTAAAACTTCCATTGGGATTTCGAATGACAATATTATAGCCATAATCATATGGGCAACTGCACTAGTTTACTCAAAACAGGTATTAGAGTGTTAGTGTTACTACAAAAACTATATTCTATAATTCATTATTATTTTGTTTTTGTGCTTTGTATTGTACGCATAAATATTTTGCAGAATTTATCAATTTTGCATTATATAATTTTAGTATTACACATAAAATGTATGGTGGTTTACATATTTACTTTTTTGAAAACTGGAAAAATCATTTTTACTATTCCAAAAATAAATAAATCAAAAATACCGTACTTATCTTTTGTTCTGACAAATATAAATAATAAGGTTTACCCAAATTAACAGTCGACTTTTTTTTATTAATTTAACAAATTTAACATCCCATTAACCTTTGAATATTTTCTTATATTTAATATTTTGCAGGTTTTCTAATGGAAAAAATATGTAAATTTCTCAAAATGAAAATATAAAACAACTTATAGAGTTAATAAATAACTTAAGATGTGAAGCATATCACAAGTCCATTGTCGTCCAGCCCGGTTAGGATATCTGGCTTTCACCCAGGCGACCCGGGTTCAAATCCCGGCAATGGAATATCTTTTTTAATTTTCCTTTGCTGTTTAAGCACATTCCCAGAAAACAAACTCCGGTTTTTCATATCATATGAAATTCCGGATTAGTTAGTTCTAACTTCTAAGTTTAGCTATCAATCTATGGCGATTTCTCCTCTCATCGCCAAATCGGGTTGCGACGACTACATATTTTTGTCTCTCTTTCTCTCTGGCCATTTCTCCTCTCGTCGCGAAACCCTAACGGGGCGAGCTTGATATCGTGTTACCGGTGACGACGATCACAAGTACCAGTTCGACAAAGCAGCTGGGTTTCGCTGGATGCAAGGTGGAGAAGGAGATCAAGACGAGATCTCAAAGATGGTCGCAGAACCATTGATGCTTCGATTGTACTCCCGTTACCAAACTTCTCACCATTGATCATGATTACTGGCATGTATGATTCTCTCTTGTTAATCTTTGAAGTGGTTATTACTTCTTTCTCGGAAATAATTACGACACTTTTACTTTGCAGGGGGGTTGAATCAATTGATTGTGCTGGATTTGATCGAACTGTATTTGAATTAATCGATCTTTCCTTCCTGGTATGTAGTTCCAACTTTTTTCAACTCAAATTCAATTTCAAGTAACAATTTTAAGCCATATTATTATCATGGAGAGTTTTATGACATGATATATTTTTTTTCAAAAAAATATTTTGAATATTTGTCAATCAATATTTTTTTTTTTTGTAAAATTCAAATGTATATTTATCATTTAATACTATGCAAAATAGAAGTTATACCTAAAATATATTTAAATATTTTTTGAAATAGGATCTATCATAAAAAAAAAAATAGGCCTATCATAGAATTCCCCTTCCACATCATCATTTTTTTGTTCATTATCAATCGAGTTCCATGGTATCGGACACTTAACTACAAGGACACTGATCTCTTTTTATATTTGTTTAATAAATCCAGGATTAAATAACTTTGAAATATTGAGTGTCTAAATTTGGCGAAGTTTCTAATTTGAAATAATCAAAAGTATAGTGACAAATACATCTAATGTAGGAAACGACGACAATTCGATGACAATTCAATTCGAGAATATAACCTACATATTTTATGTTATTAAGTTTAGATTCACGCATTTCAACTTTTGTGAAATTAGATTTTTCTTCAATATCCTATATTTTGAGAAGCATAATGAATAATGCATTTTCTTGTCTACTTAACCCCTCAGACCTTTCTATATGTAGGGTTCAAAATGCGAAATGGATGTCATATAACTCTCAGTAACAAAATATCATTCATTTGACATTTTTTTCTTCATGAATTCAACTTGAGGGGAAAAATAGAAGCATAGCAAGTGATCCACTCATATTTCTCTTGCAAGGCATTTTTTACAAATTACTAATTAATGTACATAGGTTTTTTAATGGCAAATTGCATGCGAAACGATCGAGTACGGGTAAAAAGCGGGTGACAATATCGATTCTTCACGAGCAAATTAAAATTATATATTGGATTTTAAATTTAGAAAATCACCACTAACTGCATGAAATAGTCATGCTAAAATGGCGGATTTTGATACATATAGTTCTGCCTCGTTGTGTTCTCTCAATTCATTTCCTCCCCATCTTTTCGTTTTTTTCTCTTCTACATAATTTAATCCTCCGAATGTATGTTAAAAAAAATGAATAAGATATTGGAAGAAAATCAAATAAAAATGACTAATCTTATCATTCTACCTAAAAGCAAAACCTAAAGGGGACGCAAGAGAAAAAAAAACTAATTCATCATTTTTGTGAATATATTTGGATCGGAGGATGAAAGTGACAGTTTGATATGATCGTTTTTTTATTATAGCACTATATACATGAAGTTCGAAAAATACATGAACTTACATTTAATCATAAAAAATGTTGCCTAGAATAAATATTATGGAGACCATGATCTACATGAAGAGAACAGGTTATGGTTGCCAAAATAACATATATTCATATATCAAAAGTGCAAAAAATTTTGTATTAAATCCAACTCGCTGATGATGTGTCATTCGTACCTTAAATTGTTAACATATATATTAACCAATAGATCTGATGTTTAGGACATTATATAAAGTTTTTGATTGATTATCGTAATTTTTGTCCTATTTTTTTTTTTTTTTTTGAAACATTGTGCTTCAAAATAAACAATAAATTCAAATAAGTTTTTATTTCTAAATAAATTACTTTATGCTATGAATAATAATGCTATATGTGTATGAATATCCATGCACATTCATATAAGTTTGTATCTTATTTAATATGATTTCATATAATTAATGTCTTTATTTTATTTTTTTGAAAGAAACCTAATTCACGAATCGTGGATATATTTGGTTTCATATTTTTATTGATAATACCAACGGGACCGTTGGTAATTAATGTCTTTATTGTTTGGGAGTTTTCATTTTCTAAAAATGAAGACCATGTTATGAATTATAGAGATCAATGGAATACAATATTTACTTCTCTCTTTCTTGTATTTTTTTTTTTTTTTTGCTTTATTTTATATCACGTTATCAGCACGAGACTCTGCTCAAAATCTTTCAATCACGTGACGTTCCTGAAATTTCAATCGAAAGTATTATTTTATTTCTATACTAGTTTGTAGATATGTATTTAATAATTTGTCAATGTTATGATATACTTGGATTTTTATCTAAGAAAACAATTGAAACCCGAAGTTTCATTTTTATAAGAATAATAATGTCGTTTTCTTGTGCTTTTTGTGTGAAATCTGAACTTTTACATATAATTATGGTGATTTTATTTGCACCCGTAGTTTTGAAACCTGAAGTTTTATAACAATTGAAATCATATAGTCATACATATTATTATCATGCATATCTAAATTTAAACTTTATAAAATGTCAGAAGCATAATAATATTAATATTGATGAGGTTATCTTTACTAAAAACTCCATTTTAAAAAACTCATAATAAAATGTCAGAAGCATAATTATCATTATCATGGACTTAAATTTTGAACCTCATGGCAGATAGATATTACCAGGTAATGGAAATTCATGATTCTAAATTACTAGCACGTGATTCCAAAATTTTGAATTATAAAATAGGTATAGACAATTGTACCAATTGAGAACTTCTCATGTGTGTGTGTTTTTATGAAATTTTGAAATCACAAACAAGCCATTAATTGATTTCCTCTGTCGGTTTTGAAAATTGAAAGTCATAAATTGGTTCTGATTTTATTTGCTTAATTAAATTGGTTTTAATTGATATTGAATTTGTTTATGATATACAAACAAATAGCTTTCTGAAGTGAATGTTGATTATTATATCACTGTTATAAAATAAAGAACGAAAGAGAGAATTTGGAGAGACAATATTCTTATTGAATGGGTTGGAGAAATACAATAGCCACTACCCCTTTATATAGGAGAGGGTGAGTGCAGGCCAAGAAACCTCTTGCCATATAAAACACTACAATACAAAGAAATAATACAATATCAAATATACTAAATATCATATAATTAATGCCTCAATCTCCCCAAAGATTTGTTGCCTGACATCCATATATTATATTTATAACACTCCCCCTTGGATGTCAATATTTCATACGCATAAGTAGCCACCTCGTTAAAAACCTGGTCTGGAAAAACCCAATGGGATAAAACCACGACTAGGGAAAAAGAGTGTAGCGCGTATTGTTTCTCCCCCTGATGGGTACAAATATCTCCAAAATAAAGGAGTCCAATCCTATGTCTTAATTGCCTGAAAGTTTATTTGGCGAGAAATCTGCAGGATTATTACTTGAGCGAATTTGATATATATCAATTTCGTTGCTCTTCTGGAGCTTGTGTGAGAAAAATAATCTTGGGAGAATTATCCTTGCCAGGAACGCGCCTCATTAAAAACCTTGCCAGGAAAATCCATTGGGATAAAACCATGGCCAAGGGAAAAAGAGTGCAGTGCGTACTAAATCTCCCTCTCATATAGGCAAATCACATTAAGACGACGAAGTCTCATCTTGTAAACCAAGTTCAAGAAAGATGCAAGGACAACGACTTGGTGAAGAGATCATCTAGGTTATCATTCGAGTAAATTTGTTGGACGTTTATCTTACCATTATTTTGGGTCCGTGAAGTGCTGCTTGTTAGGACCAATTATACTCAAATGTGGTACTTCTGGACCAACAAAAAATTCATTATCATATTTAGGACGAAAACCAATCATTCTCTTTATCAATGGATTGATCACAATAAATGAGATTAATGGGTGAGACTTGAACACATTAAACGTTCCAAGATATTCTCTACATGAACAAATATCTCATTTCTTATATACTCGATTTGCAGACAAAGAGAAAACATTTTCTTTTCTGGGTCTTTATGCTGTTCTTGCAACTTCTTCAGGAGTTTCAATGATATTCAAATTATCGACATATATTGCAAATCCATAATTTAATCTCGTGACAAATACACACTGATTTTAATCCTTCAGGGATTTTCATAACATTATAAAGTGATCCATATTTTATTATAACGTCCACGAGAAGTAAATGGAGTCTTCGAGATTGCCAATATAATCAAAATCTGAGTGTGATTTCATTTCTCATTGCAAATTCTTATACATACATGTTTGTAGTTCGTATGTTGCCTATAATAGTTGTTTGGACTACAGGTCCAAAATCTTCACGTTTTTCAAGTGAATTTGATTCTTCTGGAATTGCTTTAGTCACATTGAATGTGAATGGAGAATTGGTTACGGAATTTCTCTTTGGATATTTATATCATAAAAATCTGCCTCATTAAAAACTTACTAGGTAAAACCCAATGGGACAAAAATCCTAGTGAAGGAAAAAGAGTGCAATATATTATGTTTCATACGCTTCATAAGTTGCCTCGTTAAAAACCTTGTCAGGAAAACCCAGCGGGACAAAACCAAGATCAAGGACAAAAAGAGTGCATTGCGTATAATTTCTCCCCCTCATGGATACAAATATTTTATGATTAAGAAGTTCAATCTTTTGCACTAGTTGTTTTGAATTCTTAGTTTCCACCGACGAACTAATTTCTTCAGGAAATATTTATTATATTTGTAATCCATGAAAAATACTATTTCACATTCGATATCTTTCCCGTTAAATTTCTTCTTTTTAGTAATTGTCTTTTAGAACTCTTCGGGAGTTCAAATAATTATTAATTAAACACTATTTATTTATAATAAATATGCATTTGCGAATTTGATCATTCATACCGGTATATATATTCTTACTTATTACATCGATTATGTCTTATGGCTCAAATTACTATTCATGCAAAGATCTTTGTAATTTAATATAATATATCTCTCGAGAGTTTAAATTGTATGCTTCAGGCTTACTAAATCCTTCGGGGATTTTCATGAATATCGTAGCAAAATGAGTCATATGAATAATCTGATATAACAAATACAAGAAACAATTTTAGTCCTTAAGAGACCTTTAAAGAAATTAAAAACATAAATACAATTTGTATCACCTTGTAAGATGATTTTCGGACTTCAGGTCCATCAATTTCAATTTCTTATGTGATTTATGTTATTGGCCAATTATTTTTAAATGTCGACATTCCACAATTTATTTAATTTCAGATCCTTGTTTTATTAATTATAAATTGAAAGCGCACCCATGCCAACTTTCTAATAACTATAGTTTTATTTCGGTTCCATCTTCTTTTAGTAGATTTTGAGATCTCATTATTTTCAACAATTTCGATGTTGTCAGGTCCCTGAATCTTTTCTAAATGTTATATATTTATTTATGTCAAATCTACTAATTAATATTTCATTATCCTTTTAAAAAGGATATATACCATCACAAGTATTCTCAACTTCTTTATTGCCAACTTTTTATTGTGCTCTTTCTTATTCCTTTGGATTTTTAATATGGGAACCGATTGGTCGACCAAGCTTCAGGCTTATATCAAATTTAAAATTATCCAAGGATATTATACTACAAATATGAGCATTTTAGATTGAAAACTTTTACTCATTATTCATTCTTGTATTGATCAATGCATCAAATCACCTATTTGCAAGTTCGTGCAAATAATTTATTTATAAACTCATAGTTTTTGTTTACATGTTCGAGGATCTGATGTGATGATGCAATTCAAATAATTTCTTATTTTCCAGTTTTCATTCTCTCCCCCTAATTTAGGCACGAGTTGTTGATATTTTAGTTAATATCTAATGAAGTTCTTCGGGACTTGCATGCCATTTTATATCTTCAAAACTTTTACTCATGTTCGGTTATTTCATAAACCATCTTAGTTGTTTATGTAATTTCTCCTTCAGGGATTTCGTATTTGCAACATACATATTAGACATTGTTGATTTTTTGAATGTAAACTTCTAGTTTACGAATACAATTTTAAACTTCTAGTTTGTGTATATCATTCGAACTTCTGGTTCAAATAAATAAATGTTCATGATATACAATTTTACAAAATAATGAACCATATATATACCAAACACTTCTTCTAACTCGTCCATGTGTGATCACACATCTAATACACATAAAAAAATAAATTGAGTGAATACTTTTTGCTCCGATCACTCACAAGTTATAAAAGATGGGGAGTACTTATGATAAATAGTTGGACTTAATCGAGTCATGATCGTGACATGCATATTCTATATCTAAGCAATTAATCTAAATCATAGAATTGCTTTTTTTTGTTTTATAAATTGAACTTCTGGTTCATAACTTCAATTTTAATAATATAATTGCATGTCTTAAAAATAAACTAATATGTTTCTATTAACATAATGACTCTTTTGGAGCAATATAGATAATGTAATTTCTAGAGCAATCAAATAAAAATTCTTCAAGAGTTACCAATCATAAACATACGCTCTTATAATTTAATATACACATCTATTTATTGATGAAATAAATAATTCGACACAAAATAAACTTTGTTTTGATAGATAAGAAAATCATCCCTTTTTCTTCTTGTTTTTCTCTTCAAGAGTTTTCATAAACAATATAAGATTTATCATGTACTACTGGTACAACTATTTTGAAGCCACATCTTGAAGATTATATTTTCAGACTCTTTGTAAACATATTTTCGTGAGTCCTTCTATTTATTATGTGATTTTGTTATCACGATCAATATTTGTGTCGGATATAATTTGGACTTCAGCCTTCGAGGCAACATTCACTTCTGGGAATGGAATAAAATCAATCATCAATCTAATTTGCCTTTGCATGAGCGCATTTCTAGAATATCTTCAATTATTTATTTTATGCCAATATTTATTCATATCAAGTCTTTAATAATGGATAAATATATTATATATTTTGTGCTCTTGCAACTTCAGGTGCTTTCAATAGCATTATCAACTTTATTAGGTTCTCTTGGACTTGAATATCGTAATTGAAACTACAGGTTTCAATAAAATAAAATTTCGAATTTTGTGTGCATTAATACTGGATTGCAACTACAGGTGCAAATATAAACGATATTAGATGTGCGAACAATAGAAGTACATAAACTAAACATACTAATAATAAATTAACATAAAATAAACATGCAAAAATAAATATAAATATGCTCACAACTTCTGGTGTGTATTTTCAATGAGCAACTACGGGTGCGTTAATATACATTCCTGGTGTATACAATAAATTTCATAAAATTTAATATTATAATGTTAAAAGACATATTCTAGACTACCGGTCCAAAACATGTAATATAAACTCTTATCATCATAACATATACATGCAACATATACTCTTCTGGAGTATTATGTTTCCGACGTTAATATTATTATACTTACAATATTATTATCATTCTTCTCGCATTATATTATTATGCTTATTTCATTAGTATCATGCTTCTGGCATTAATAATGTTTCATAATTTAAATACTAATACTCTTTCAATGAGAATAATACTACAAGTATAGATCTTATAAGCACAATATATTTGTGTATGCTTCAATAAAAATAATCTAGCAACTTCAAGTGCATCGATGAATATATTTTCTACTTCATAAGCATTAATGAATTTACAACTTCAAATACATAAAGAAAAATAAACTCACATTTCTTGATACGTCAATATACTTGCAACTTCTGGTGCATAATTTGAACGAGCAACTTCGGGTGCATTAATAAACTAAATTGCAACTCCAGGTGCATAAATAATTAGAATGAAATGTGCAAAAATACATGTACGAGAAAAATAAACACAATATAAACTCGCAACTTCGGGTGCGTTAAATGTATTTGCAAAAATAAAATAAAATGTACGAGAAAAATAAAATTAAATGTATTTGCAACTTCTGGTGCGTAAATTTAAACTCGCAACTTCTAGTGCGTTAATAAAATGAACATGCAACTTCTGGTCGCAAATAAATAAAATAATTAAACGAATAATCTAATATACATATATACAACTTCCGGTGTATATTTTTCTGTTTCAGTATATAACTTATGCTTATATAATGAAATTAAAATTACTTATGATACAAATAACTTCTCGATATACAAATGATTTCAATAACTTTTGGTTATATAATTTATTTTGGATTCATACAACTGCTGGTTGCATTCCAAAAAAAAAAAATCTCAAAATTTATAGAATTAAAATAATAAGCATAATAGGGAATAAAGAACAATTATGCATGCGTGACTTTATAAAATACTTGTATAATGGGAGTTCTAAATTTATTTGATATATCTACCAAAAGGCATGAAATATAACATGGCAATAAGTGGGTACTTGTCTGGCATAAATATAAGCATGAAATAGTACTTATACGGTACACAAGGTATTAAGTACAGTACACAAGGCATGATATACACGAATCAAATTAGGGCATAAAATATGGACTTACATGAATGTATAAACGATATAGATCTACGAACTAGCTTTGAAGTAAAGCAATACCTTCCACCGAAATTTCGAGAGCGTTGCGTAGTTGGAAGATCCCAGTTTGTTTAGAGTCTCGTGCTGATAACGTGTTATAAAATAAAGAACGAAAGAGAGAATTTGGAGAGACAATATTCTTATTGAATGGGTTGGAGAAATACAATAGCCACTACCCCTTTATATAGGAGAGGGTGAGTGCAGGCCAAGAAACCTCTTGCCATATAAAACACTACAATACAAAGAAATAATACAATATCAAATATACTAAATATCATATAATTAATGCCTCAATCTCCCCAAAGATTTGTTGCCTGACATCCATATATTATATTTATAACAATCACATATATGTTGATCCTAAAGAAGCATTTAAATGAAATTTGCGGTTACAACATCATGTCCGTTACAAAAATTAATGAAATTTCATGTCGGTTATGAAATTTGATTCCTTAACTTCATTATGCAAAGAGGGATTTATTTTTAGTATTGGGCTTCTTTGGAAATTAATAGGTTTTATTTCGTGCCTATTTTGCAATGAACAATTTGATTTTATGCTTAATGCATTAAAACGACTTTTTCATAATTGACTAGTATTGAGGTTTCTATGTTTATTTCTATGTGACATATGCGAGCATAGATGTTAATAATTATATTCTCAAAAAATCAAATAAGATTAATGATGTGGCAAAAATATTACTAAATTTTAGGAAATTATGCATCAGAAATTATATATTGATGTATCATAAATTGTTTAAATTATGCACCAAAAGTTGCAAATATATTTTTCTTGCAAGGTCTTTTTTACAAATTACTAATTGATGTACGTAGTTTTTAATTGGCAAAATGCATGCGAAAACGATCAAGTACATGTAAAAAGGAGGTTACAATATCGATTATGCATGAGCAAATTAAAATTATATATTGGATTTTAAATTTAGAAAATCGCCACTAACCGCATGAAAGAGTCATGCTAAAATGGTGAATATTTGGGAGGCGACGTAGCCCCTGTCCAAGCCGAGACCAAGAAAAGAAGAATTTTGGCGGGAAACAAATCCGATACCGGTCCGGGTCAGAAGGCCCCGCCAAAATCCTCTAAGATACCGGATCCAATTCCCAAGTCAGCCCCGAATCCCATTATCAGCCCCGCAACTCGCCAGCAGCCCCCAAACCCAACAGCAGCCCCCCAACCCGCAACCCAACAGCAGCCCCCCTCTAAGAAACCCGACAGCAGCCCCCCTCCGAGAAACCCGACAACAGCCCCCCCGACAGCGGCCCCGCAGCCCGCAACCTGCAAAAAAGCTGGACCCGATAGCTGCCCCGAAACCCGAAAAAAATCTGGGCCCGATAACAGCCCCGAAACCTCAAAAAAAACAGGATCCAATAGCAGCAAAAAACAGGATCCAACCCGCAAATAATCTGGATCCAAACCGGAGGCCACCAACAATACCCGTCACCAAGTTGACGACGAAGATAACTCCGAAATCGGATACCAAATCGGATCCGCACCCACCGTCCGGACTCGCCAACAAGGAAAAGAAGATTGAAGGTATGGAAATTCTTTTGTCAACTTTCAAATAAAAAATTAAAGGAAAAAAAACCGAGATCAATGATCGACTAACCGAGTCACCTCCCCCCGAAATTAGGAGAGGTGCTCGGGAAAGAAAGTCCACCAAAAAATTTCTGACGTCGCCTCAAAGAAAAAATACAAAACCCCAAAAAGAATTTAAAAAACCGAGAGCCAAATCCATAATTAAAAAATTGAGGCAAGAGGAATTAAACCAATATCCTTTAAGGGGCTGTTTGGCAAGTGGAATTGGATTATAAGGTGGAGGAGTAAAAAATTCTGGAATTAATAATTCCACAGTTTGTTTGGATGTCCAAATTATAAGATGCTAGAAAATATAATTCTTTGTTTGGGTGTTGAAAAAATTCTGGAATTTTGTTTTTAGAATTTTATTATTATAATATAATTACTATAATACTAGCAAATTGTAAAACCATTATATTATAATAAAAAAATAATTATATGATAATTGTTTTATTCATATAATTAATATGATATTATATTTATTATTTTAATAATATTAAATGTATTGTTATGTTATTATAATATTATATTATATCCATTTATATTAATACAATAATATATAATATTATATTAATTATATGGATATGAAAATAATATAATAATTATTATATTTTATTGTAGCTATATTATAATAATAAATTATTATATTACAATTATTATATCTATATAACTAATATAATATTATATATATTTTCGTAATGATATATAATAATTATATTATTATAATAAAATAATATTATACATATAATATTATATATATTTTCGTAATGATATATAATAATTATATTATTATAATAAAATAATATTATACATATAATACATTATAATAATATTATATTATCATAATAGTTTATTTTATCCATATAATAATATTCTTTAAAATAATATATGTATAGTATTATTAGTTATATAGATATAATGTAATTATTATGAATAATAATTTTTGTTATTTATTATAATAATATTTGATATTATATTAATTACACAGATTTAATACTTTATCCAATTCTTTTATTATAATACAATTACTGCATAATTACTGCATAAATGTTTTACAATTCTTTTATTATTATAATATTATACTTTATCCATAAAATAATATTATTTTTAATAATACATAAAACACTGTTTCATTATATATATATAGTATAATTGTATGAATATAATAATTATAATATTATTACTTTATTATTATTAATATAATAATAATATGGATAGAACAATTATAATTATTTGATTATTCATGAATAGTATCAATCGCATGTATGAGGACAAGAAATGTAGTTAATTAAAGTTTGGGAGGAGAGAGAGAGGCATGAAATAGCCATGATTACTTTACAGTTTACCAGCATCTCGTGGCTCCATCATTTTTTGGAATGACATTTTGCTGGCATTGCAAGGCATAAACAAAAACCTGCAATTTATAGTTCCATTTATTACGACGTGCCAAACAGAGAATTACCTTAATTCCGAACTTTCAAATGAAATTCCACTTATAATTCCGGTTGCCAAACAGCCCCTAAATGGGGAATTGATTGTCGCGATTCACAATTCCCTCGGACTTCAACCGCCCGATATAGAAATGCCAAAAGAAAATAAGGAAAACAAGAAAGGAAAAATAAGGACAAAAATAAATTGTTATCAAAAAAGGCCTCCAAAAAATTGAAGATCCGTAACAAATTATCTACGTTCCTCTCCCTCGCAAAAAATAAAAAGAACAAAAAAAAAATATTTTTTGATTTTCCGCAACTCTCTGACCCGACCTCTAATCCTAATCCTCCTCTATTTTTAAAAGGGAAAGAAAGCATCAAGGAAGCAATTAAAGATCACGAGGAGGCCGATGATCGGATGGAGGAAGGAGCCGAGGATGTGTCCCAAACTATGGACATGGCTGACCTTGCGGGTGAAGATGATGAGGAAATGGACGACTATTTAGACGAGGTCGACTATGGTGAGGAACCTCATATGTTTGAGGATTCCGTTTAGGACATGGCTATCAATTGTATTGTAGCGTGTATCTTTGCTTTTGCATCTTTTGTTGTGACAAGGAAACTTGATTTTGTAATATGTGTGACAACCTAAATATTTTATCTCGGAATGTTAGAGGTTTAGGAAGTAAGAACAAATGCAATGTGGTTAAAGAAATGATAATGCACTCCAAGCCAAACGTCGTTTGCATCCAAGAAACGAAATGGAAACCTCGAACCATTTTCGTCAAAAGCAAATACTCTCGGCAAAATTCGAAAATGTGTGTGTCAAGGATGCTCTCGGCACAGGGGGGGGGGGTCTCCTAATGGCTTGGGATAACAAATTAAATTTCGTTTCGTCTTTTGAATCCACCTTTAGTTTAAACACAATTTTTAAAGATGAAAAAGGTTCCCAATTCCTAATAACAAACACGTATGGCCCGGCTTCGAACGAGGGAAAGGACGAATACATAGAGGAAATAAAATCGATCAACAAGAATCTCAATTTACCGTGGATTCTTATTGGGGATTTTAATCTAATAAGGGCAACGTGTGACACAACCGCCTCGTCGACAAACACCTCTCTTATCCTAAAATTCAATGAGGCTATAGACGAGGCGCAATTGCACGAAATCCCTTTAAGAGGCCGATCTTTCACGTGGTCAAACAAAAGGGACTCCCCCACCCCTTCTCGGCTAGATAGAGCACTAGTCTCGACTCACTTTATGCTACGAAACTCCTCCATCATCCTACAAGACCAACCAATGACCACCTCCGATCACGCACCTTTGATGCTAAAGCTCCAAGTAGCTACGCCACACATCTCTAAACTTTTTAGATTTGAAAGGGCATGGCTCAACTACCCCGAAATTGAAAATTTAATCAAGGAATGTTGGATGCCGTTATCCGACAATCAAGCATGCACAACAAAGGGCGCCCTCGCGGCTCTCAACAAAACAAGGAAAAACTTAAAAGAATGGGCAATAAAAAAATTCGACTCAACCGATTCACGCCTTTCGGATTGTAAACTAATTATCAAAATTCTAGACTTGGCGGAGGAAGCGAGACCCCTCACTAATGAAGAAAGGGAGCTTCGGATAAGGGCAAAGGAAAAATTATGTGAAATAATAAATTATAAAGAGGCCAAATGGCAACAAAGGAGTTCATGTACTTGGCTTAAATTGGGGGACTCAAACACAAAATATTTCCACGCAATAGCCAACGCTAGAAACAAAGGAAATAAAATAACGCCAATTAAAATTGACGAAGGAATTTTATCGGACCCGGTCTTAATACTCGATTTTTTTGACGACTATTACGAACAATTATTGGGCTCGGCCACCAATGAACCACCAAACCGAGACCTAATAACGAGCCTAACCGACACCCGGTCCGTCCTCCCGCTAGACGACCTGGACACAAGGTTTTCGGAAGAGGAAATAAAACTCAACATAATGAAAACACAAAAAGGAAAATCGATTGGCCCCGAGGGTTTCCCGATTGAGTTCTTCCAAAAATATTACGATCTCTTGAAACCGATTCTACTTAGGATATTCGATGATTTTTACAATCATACCCTGCGCCTTGGTTCCCTCAATGACGCAATCATCACCCTAATCCCGAAAAAAGAAAACGCCATAGAACCCCACGATTTTCGGCCGATTAGTGTCATCAACTCCATTGGGAAGATAATCTCCAAAACGCTAGCTTTGAGGTTACAACCGAAAATGGAAATGCTCATTCACAAAGATCAAGCCGTTTTTATTAAAAATAGATCCATCGGAGATGTCTTCTTATCGACTAGGGAAATTCTAAGTGCCGCAAAAAAAAAAAGTCCCAATGGTTATGTTAAAACTCGACTTTGTCAAGGCTTTTGATTTGATATCATGGGGATACATCCACAACTTACTCCTAGCGAGGGGGCTCCCCGCAAGATGGAACAAATGGGTCAAGGACCTCCTC
Organism: Luzula sylvatica; assembly: GCA_946800325.1. Taxonomy (NCBI): domain Eukaryota; kingdom Viridiplantae; phylum Streptophyta; class Magnoliopsida; order Poales; family Juncaceae; genus Luzula; species Luzula sylvatica. The sequence continues at coordinate 2,123,743 of OX326957.1, read as the reverse complement.
GAGTCTGCCTCGTCTCGAGTAAAAATCAACGGAAATTTGGGAAGGAAATTCCACCACAAAAAAGGAGTCCGCCAAGGGGATCCGATTTCACCGTTCATTTTTGACTTGGTGGCCGACTCCCTTCAAATGTTCCTCCACAAGGTCAAACACCTAATGTCGACTCCGGTTCGCTTTGCACCAAGGGCATTGCAATATGCCGACGATACAATCTTATTTTTGGAGGCACACCCGCAAAACTAAAGATTTTAACGTATGTTTTGGACCTATTCCAAAAGAAAACGGGCCTAAAAATCAATTGGGCCAAAACCGCTTTTGTGCCGATATCCATTCCAACCGAACTACACCCCACAATCGGAAGACTATTAAATTGTAGTAAAAGGGAGCTACCGATCATCTACCTCGGTATGCCCCTAAACTACAAAAAACCAAAGAAACTTGACTTTTTACCTCTAATCAAGAAAATGCAATCGAGACTTGCGGGTTGGAAAGGGAGATTCCTCTCACTTGGTGGCCGGCTCACTTTAGCTAAAATGGTATTGAATGCCATCCCGACCTATTTTATGCAATGCTTCAAACTACCCCAATGGCTCATAAAGGAAATCAACAAAATCACAAGGAAATTTTTATGGCGGGGCGATCAAGATTGTTTGGGGGGGGGGGGGGGGGGGGGCATTGCCTAATCAATTGGAAAAAAATTTGCCTCCCAAAGAAAAATGGCGGTTTGGGCCTAATCGATATCGAAACTCAAAACAACGCACTTCTTTTAAAATGGCTTTGGAAAATAAACACGCAAGGCGAGGGGATGTGGGGGTCGACAATTAGACAAATATATGGAATTCAAAACTCCATTGAACTCGGAAATCTAAATGATACCACATCATCCTACTTCATTAAGGACTTACAAAGGTTGCTCCCCCAATTCAAACTAGCCTACTCCGTCGACCCGGACTCGGGTCAACACCGGTGGCTAAATATGGCGATACCCGTTTTCTCCACGTCCACCGCATACTCCTTCTTCATCGACCCGGGGGTTAGATGCGTGTGGCACAAACCACTTTGGAAAGCAAAAGCTCCGTTAAAGGTAAAAAAAATTTGTTGATTGGTAAGCAATGAGAGAATCTTAACGGGAGATGTCCTACGCAAGAGGAATTGGCCGCACGACACCACATGCAAAAATTGCACCGAGGAAGAAGAATCGGCAAATCACCTCCTAATACAATGTAATTTCGCCTCGAGGATTTGGAGAGAGGTCTTCCATCATCTCGGCCTAACGTATGAACCGAAGGACTCCGTCATCAATTTTTGGCAATCGAATAGGAAGACCCGAACAAACGATCAAAGGAGGAAAATCGATGCCTTTTTCCTTGCCGCAATATGGGAAATTTGAAAAGAGCGGAATGGTCGGGTCTTCACAAACACCACGACCACGACCACGTCATCGCTTGTTGCTTCCAAAATAATCTCCGAGGGAGAACTTTGGCTCAAACATTGCTAACCATTTTTCTCGAACACTTTCTTTCCCCTTTCTCATCTTTTCTTCCTTCCCACCCCTTCTAAGAAATTCACATAATTTTTCCTTTTTTTTTTTTACATTACTCATGTAATATTTAGGAATCACTTGGAAAAAATATTGTATTAGACTTGCTTTAATATAATTTAAAGAGGTTTAGGCCTCTTAATTTTTCAAAAGAAAAAAATGGTGAATATTGATACATATAGTTTTGTCTCGTTGTGTTCTTTCAATTCATTTCCTCCCCAACTTTTCGTTTTTTTTCTCTTCTACTTAATTTCAATCCTCCGAATGTATTAAAAAAATGAATAAGATATTGGAAGAAAATCAAATAAAAATGACTAATCTTACAAAAAATCATTCGACTTAAAAGCAAAACCTAGAGGAGAGGCAAGAGAAAAAAAAAACTAATTCATCATTTTTGTGAATATATTTGGATCGGAGGATGAAAATGACAATTTGATATGATCGTTTTTCTAATTATGGCACTATATACATGAAGTTCGAAAAATATAAATAGTTCGACTTACATATAGTCATAAAAAATGTTACCTAGAATAAATATTATGGAGACCATGATCTCCATGAAGAGAACAGTTTATGGTTGCCAAAACAACATATATTTATACATCAAAACTGCAAAATTTAATATATAGACAAATTTTGTATTAAATCCAACTCGCTGATGATGTGTCATTCGTATCTTAAAATAGCTGACATATACATTAACCAATAGATATGATGTTTACGACATTATAAAAAGTTTTTGATTGATCATCGTAATTTTTATCCCATTTTTTTTTTCAAACATTGTGCTTCGAAATAAACAATAAATACAAATAAGTATTTATTTCTAAATAAATTACTTTAAACTTATCCTTCTGGAAGGACTTAGGTATTTTTTTTTCCAGATGATTAAGCCCTCATAACATATAGAGAAAATAAAAAGTTGAAAGACAAAAAAAAAAAAAAAGAACAATGGTCCAAATATAATGGTTTCTAATTTGTTTTTCCATTTTTTAACCGGGAAGCCAATCCCAAATATTTCTGATTTGGTGGTTGGTTGGTGTTAAACAACAAACTACTAACACATGATAATCTGCTAATATGGTATTACATTATACAAGTGCATGCTGGTAACTAATTGGCTGAAATTATATTAGGAAACAACGAAAAAAATAAAATGTATTATGATATTGTCAATATAATACACAAATGGAATAGAAAGGCGGCGGCGGCTAGAAGGCGCTACAATAACGAAGAGAGAGAAACCCTCGCGCGCAGGACACGAGCAATTAATTCCTTTTTTCTCTGGAGATCCTTTCATTATTTTCTAGGTTCCTTTTACACGCTGCCGGGTGCTGTTAAAAACGGGTTTAGGTGCTGTGTAAACGGGTTAAATTAATTTTACCATCCATTAGATCTGCTGACGTGGCAGGAGTGTAGGTGCCACGTCAGCATACGGGATAGGTGCGGGTAGATAACTGTGTGGTGTGTAACTATATTGATAACATAATGTCCCACTAATTCTACATTTAAAAAATGTCCAAACAAAAAAAATTATTTTGTTGAATTTTAAGATTCTAATTCCACTTCAAATTCTTACCTCCAAACACATAGATAAGATGACTTCTGAATTATAAAAGCTTCCGTTTCGATATATCACATATATACCGTTGTTACTTTCTTATACACTAGCAATTGCCCGCGTAACAATTGTGCGTGACTTCATCCATTTTTTTATATTTTTTGTATAATTTGTTTAAATAAAATTTGCGCGGGTATGTTTAAACTCAATTATATAATCATTATATGTTTACAAATATATTAATGTCAATAAATATATTATAATTAATAAAACTTCATGAAATTTGTTTATCATTGATATATGCATTATAATTAATAAGGGTCCATGAGATTGGTTCATCATTATAAATCCACACAAAATAAATAAAATATAATATGTAATAATTCAAACACAACTAAAGTTTTTTTTTTTTACAAAAAGAATACAATTGTAAATTATACCATAACAAATAAACAATTGAGCCATAATTTTATACGGGAGTTTTATATGGAGCCCCAATAACACAAAAATAACATCCTTGATGAAGCGGCAAGAAATGATTAAGTAGATTGATTAATATTATTGATTGACTCAATTAACGATTTAATTGACCCTTTAATTGAATTGACACGACATTTACTAATATTAACATATTATGAATTCTTGATGTGTTAATCAAACGCATCAATTAACATTTAATTGAGTCAATTAGAAATGCTAATCAATTCACTTTGTCACCTCATCAAGTATATTGTGATGAATTTGGAGGCCAATTATATATTTTTATATACATGGATATAATTTGGGTTGTAATAGAAACAAAACTAAAAAAATAATTATTATATGACATGTGTCAAGTTCATGTCATATGTTATGAATTATAACTATTGATAGATGTCCTGCCTGATTTCGAAAGAGAAATGCGTGGTAAAGATTTAATTCGATCATGTTTAGTCTGATTACAGACAAAATCTATTTATTGATTTCAGACAAAATTATTCATACTAATTAATTTATTCTAGTAATTGTTAATCAAGACTCAATTCAATTTGTTAATCAAGAAACACGTATACAATTTATTTTATTCTCAATTCTCAAATATTCTGGCGCCAGTGGTATCAAAAGAGGGGCTCTAAACATATGAGGTATTTTTGTTCTATCTAATATGATTTTGGCATGATTTAGATTCTCTCATAGATAGATCGTTATTTTGGAACATGTAATGTTGGAAGGCTAATTGTTAACCACCAACGATATGTTCTCCACATTAACAATACTCCTTTCTTTTTCAATGATCAATCAATTTTTTCATATGATTTTGTCTTTTCCCAGCATATCCCTAAGGTTAGAAAGCATGCTTTACTTTTTATATTTTTAAATTTACATATGTCAAAAAAATAAGAATAATAACATTTTGAAAGTTCAAAAAATTATTTGTGTCAGTTAAATTTTATTTTTCATATTTATTATTGAAAATATATATGTTTTATAAGTTGAAGAAATTATTTGTGTTTGGTAAATTAACATTTTTCATTTTTATTATTGTTTTTAAAAATTAACATAAAAAGAGTAAAAATACAAATATAACATACTTAATAATAGGTACAATATTTTTAAATTATAGTTTTAAAACTAATAATTAGACTTACAAATTACTAATATAATTATACTTACTTTTTATATTGCATTTTTTACATGATTGTTTTCATAATCTTAAGATAGAGAAAAAATATTAGATATATGGCAATATGGAACTAAAAAAAAGGTAAACTTGAAGTGAATATATTTCATAATTTTTTAATATTTTTAAAAAATACTAATAACATTTTATGTAGATTTTATGATATTATATATTAATTAATCAGTGCTACATCTTACATTTTTCATATTCTATTTGTATTCACATTTGATCATGTGTAGCATAATGTATAATAATTCAAAATTAAATACAATCCGTCGAATCTAACCAATAATACTTTGACACATCATCAATGCAAAATGATGTGACTTTTTAAAATTCTTCAAAACTATGTGTAAAATAAAGACATATACATATCTACAAATAAAACATAATCATAAAAAAATATTAGTTAATCCATGATTCATATTTTGTCACTTATCATAATTTAATGGTTCAAATGATTGTGATGATGTGACATGGGGAAATTACACAAAATTGAGATTAAAATAAGGAATTGGTAAATTCTTGTAATTTTGTATACAAATCTTGTCAAAAATAAAAACTTTGCAAAAACATAAATTTTTCTTAAGAATTTATAGTTTGTGTGATACATACTCTTTCTCTCTCTACTTGATTAGTATATATATTTATACTTTTGTCTTGGATAGCAAAAAAATGCATAATTTATTGTATTCATTGATTTTTCTAAACAATCAACCAAACAAAATTTTATACAATTCCCTAGGTATTATTTTTCTCTTAGGATTAATGATTTTAAAATTCTCATATCTAAAAATTACTAACTCCCTAATTTTTTGAATTTGTAAAAAAAACTCACTTTTTGGATACTCCAACAAATCCCGTCGAAACAATGTTTCATTTTCATTTACGAATCTCCATACATATTTTATAACATATGCTAATTTAACAAAAGTTTATTTGATATACCTAGTTGTAATATTTCATTTATCATATGTTTCTTTTCATACAAAACTAGCATTAAATACAAATAAATAAATAATGATATAAAAAGATATTCCTGAAAATACTTTCTCAAAATAATATTATTTTAACATTTAGTTTTAATGTCCATTCGTTGTAAATAAAACGAGATGCTGAAATCAAACTAGCTACTGAAATTAAAATTAACGATAATACATATTTTTGCCAATTTTACCAATTTAAGAATCTCCATATATATTTTTTAAAATATACTAATTTAATAAAACTATATGTCATATACAAAATTTTAATATTTCATTTATTATATGTTTTGTCATACAAAACTAACATTAAATAAAAAAAACCGATATAAAAAGATATTCTTGAAATTATTTTTTCAAAATAATATTATTTTAGCATTTAGTTTGAATGCCTATTCATTGTGAATAAAACTGGATGATGAAATCAAACTAGCTACTGAAATTAAACTAACGGCAATGCATATATTGACCAAGAATATTATTTTAGCAACTATATTTTATTAACAACTATTCAGAATTAAAAATAAATGCTAAAATAGTATTATTTTGTCAAGATATTTACATAAATGTTTTTTTATATAGTTGTTTATTTTTATTTATTTAATGATAGTTTTGCATGACAAAATATATTATAAATCAAATATTAAAATTATTTATATTCCATATAATTAAAATTAGTCATGTTAAACAAATATTTACGAAGATTTTTAAATTAATAAAATAATACAAAAAAGATTGAATAAAATTAAATATAAAAAATAGAGGAATATTTTGGTCCATTTTTTGTAACACCATGAAATGTTCAGGTTAATCTCTAGAGGAGTAAATGAAAATGAAATCTTGTTTGGAAGGTTTTTCTTGGAATATCCGAAATGTGAGGATTTTTTTACAAATTCAGAAAAAAAATTGGGTGATTATTTGAAAATTCTTTTTGTTTTAATATACGCAATTACTAATTGATGTACATTATTATTATTTCAAAAATGCATTCACAATGATCAAGTACACTCTTAAAAAGTGTGACTATCATTTTCGCATGAGCAAATAAAAATTATATATTGTATTACAAATTTTAGAAACCAACACAGGTCGCATGAATAGTCATGCCAAAATAGCGTGTTTTGATACATAGTGTTATTTTATTGCATTCTTTCATTCCAGTTTCCCTTATTTTTTCGTTTCTACATAATTTTTTCCCAATATACGCGAACAATAAATAAGATATTGGAAGAAATTCAAATGAAAATGGTTAATTTGACAAAACCTAGACAAAAGACTAGGGATAAAAACCTACTCGTGATCGTGGATATATTTGATTTGTACCATGTAAATGAAAATTCAGGGTGATAAAAATGACGGTTGTAGCATTGTATACATAAATTTGCAAAAAACAAAGAATTGTTTTGATATATAAAATATGATGTCTGGATTCAGAAGCGGAAACGTTGGAATTTGTTCATCTAAAAGTAGTTGACTAGACATATTACAAAGAATTCCGCGTGTACTTGCTTAGAAAATTTTCTTATTTATTTTTATGTATACAATGAACATTATGAGATGAATTAATTATATGAATTTGTTTTGCAATTTTGTTTATAAATTACTAAGGGCCTGTTTGGAGTGTGGAATGTTGGGCTGGAATTTGATTTTGAAGTGGAGTGAACTCATATTCTTTGTTTGGTAGGGTTTAAAAATAAGAATTTAACTTTATCGAATTCTTTTCATACCTACAAAGCTGATGATTCTTGGCTCTAGAAAAATCCAGAGCGCCAAGATGAAGGTAAACATTAAATGCTGCATTAAATGCATATTAATGCTAATCTTTGTTTTTCCAAATTTATTTGTTTGTGGAGAATTAATGCATACTAATGCTAATTGACAATTCTTAATGCATATTATTAATTAGCTAATGGTCATTTTTTACAATAATAATAATAATTATTATTAATTTATTATTATATAATACTTATATTAATTTATTATTGTATAATACTAATATTAAAATAATTATATTATAATTATTATATTCCTATAATTAACATAATATTATATATTCTGGGAATAATATATAATATTTATATTTTAATAATAATAAAATAATATTATAATTATTATACCCATAATAATATTATAATAATAATGATTACATAATATAGTATTATAATAATTAATATCTAATATAATATTACAATAATTATATAATATCTATTATTATAATATAATTAATATATACCATATTATATTTATTATATTTATTATAATAATTATATAATATCAATTATACAATATAATTAATATACAACATATTATATTTATTATAATTTATTTCTATTATTATATTATAATTAATATACTATATAATATTATAATATTTATAATACATACTATTAATAGAATATCTATATAATTATTAATATAACAATGCAACAATATAATAATATTTTATTCTATCAATGTAATAATATTATTACAAATAATAAGTTATATTGCATTAATTATACGGATATTATATTATATATATCTTATATAATAAAACATAATAATTATATTATAACAATAAAATAATTAGATTATAATTAATATTGTATCATATATTATTACATGGATATAATAGAACATTATTATTTTTTATCATATTATTACATGGATATTTTTATCATATATTATTACATGGATATTTTTATTTTCATGTAATTAATATAATATTACATATTATTATAAATATATGTATTATATTGCATAAATAGTAATTATATTATATATAATTAATATAATATAATATTTATATTTATATTTATAATAATAATAATAATAATAATAATAATAATAATATTAATACCAATATCAAAATTAATATATTATTATTAATAATTAATATTATTATTATTAATAATATCAAAATTATGATGATTTTATATTTTAATAATGTTATATTATAATCATATTATTTATTCATTTAAACTAATTTGATTACAATAATAATATTATAATAATATAATTTAATAATAATAACAACAACAACAACAACAATAATAATAATAATAATAATAATAATAATAATAATAATAATAATAATAATAATAATAATAATAATAATAATAATAATTACAATTAATCATAATAATATTATAACATTATAATAATATAATATTATAATACCATAACAACAATAATAATAATAATAATAATAATAATAATAATAATAATAATAATAATAATATAGTAACATAATAATAATAATAATATTATAATAATTTAATATTATATGATAATACTATTATATTGTATTAATTTTAATCAAACATTTGTTATATATTTTCAATAATGAAATTCCAGAATTTTTCTAACCAACCAAACAAAGAATTATACTTTCCAGCATCTTATAATTCGAACATCCAAACAAACTGTGGAATTACTAATTCCAGAACTTTTTTCTCCTCCACCTTATAATCCAATTCCACTCTACTAATTCCGCTTGCCAAACGGCCCCTAAGTTATATCATGAGGGTCTAAAGCGAATCTTATGAGATGAAATCAATTATATGAATTTATTATTCAATTTTGTTTATAAATTACTCATAAATTTAATCTAAATTTCTTACTTAATAACTGGCTTTTTTATGTGATATGAATATTAAAGACCCAAATCTTGAAGAAAAAAAATGAGGGTTATTTTTTATAATGTGCCACATATCGGAAATGAGTTGGTCTAGTTCGTTTGGCTTTTCTAAAGAATCACATTGATATAGTTGGTCTAGTTTCGTTGGTACATGATTGACCCAATCTTGTTTCTTTATGCTCAAAGTAGCCAAAACAAAAAATTAGGGACGTGTCAGCATGAGAAGTTGGCTACGTGTCCGCTTGTCATGAACCTTATAGAATTCGTATAATGGTATAATAATAATATAATAATATAATGTGATATATGATATTACCACAAAAAAAATCATATATTCATATATCAAATTTGTAAAAAATGATATATAGACAAAATTTTGTAATAAATTAAACTCATTAATGATGCATCATTTTTTATGTAGAAAGTTAACACTAACCAATTGACGTGACGATTACTCTTACATAAAGTTTTTTACTAATTATCCTAATTGTTGTATCTATTATTTTATCAAACATTGTTCTCTAAAATAAAAAATAAATACAAAATAGTTTTTATTTATATATAAATTATTCTAAACTTATCGTCCTCGGAGGTTTCAGATTTTTATTTTTGCCAGATGATTAAACCCTTGTAACATACATAAATAATTAACTCTTTTTTGAAGATAAGAAAAGACTTTGCAACATACTAATTTGCTACTTCAAATTTTTGAACTCTCGTGGCATTGTCAGTGTCATAACATTGGAAAAAATAATATTCCTATTTTTGTTACAAATATTCCAGTTGTTAAAAATAATGAAATTTGTATAAACAAGTTCTTATTATCATCCTTTGGGCTTTCGTTCTTGATATTCTAGGAATTCAATTCCTTGGATGCAGATTTCTGCACCGATCTTCATGAAAACAAACGAATTGTCAGCAAAAAAATGTTCTCAAACGAAATTAAAGTATTTGTGAATAATTGAGGATTAGTAATTAAGGCTATTTGAGAGCTTGATTGATGCTTAATTAATTAATCATTGATTGTATCGGAGATTACCGTACCGAGTAGTTCTTCTCAGTACCAACCATTCATACAGGTTACCAGATCAATCATTACCATTTATTATCTCATAAATGCAGCGTAAAAGATCAGATTTTTTACCAGATTGGCGGAAACAGAACCCTAAGTGGAAGACTTGAAAAGAAATAGAAAAAATAAAAGATGAAAAAAATATATTTGGCGGAAGATAGCGGAGGATTGCTTGACGTCACCTCTGAGAAGGATAACAACCGTCGTTAGCCCTGCTACGGTCAGAATAAAGTTCGTCCAAGCCATCGCTCTCTCGGCTCTTCTCCAACAAAACCCTAGTTAGATTCAGTTTTAGTCATGTTTGCTTGCAATGAATACAATTTTGCATAGGAACTCAAGGATTTTAAGGAATTTCAAAGTGTGTGTGGATATGTTCTTTGGAAATATTTTTTTAAGAAATTTGTTTTTAGAAAAGAATTTAAAAAAAATGGAAAATGTTATTATTATTACATACACACATGAATAAATTAAATTCTTTTTGTCAAAATTATTAGATTAATAGCTGATTGATATACAATGACATTTGTTTTTTCATCATTTGAGTATATTTTATGGGGGCTTCTATCATACACCCATTTCCTTATCATACACCCATTTTCAAGGGCATTTGGAGTAATTAACCATTTATGAATATTTAAGGTAAGATATCAAATATATTTATCAATTAATGTTTAACTAAATTGGAATTTTTTGTTGTTCATTTAAACAAAAATCTCCATAAAAAATAAATTTTATGGTACACCCTTTAACAAATATAATTAATTGCTAAAATACCCAAAATACCCTTGTAAAAGGGTGTATGATATAACTCCCCATATTTTATTGTTCCTATGATAAAGATGACATGTACTGATTGTTCCTGTTCAGTGACAGATCTTATTCCGTATCAACGGAGTGGTGTGTGTGTGTGTGTGTGTTGGGGGGGGGGGGGGGGGGGGGGGGGGGGGGGGTGTGTGTGTGTGTGTGTGTGTGTGTGTGTGATTGAGAAATCTCAAAAACAAATTGAGAGAACGGTAATACATAAATTTCTAATTTTATCATAAAATAAAATAACATAATCATATATACACACTACCGCTAGAAAATATATACACACTACCGTCACTGTTCCGTCATTACTTTACAAAAGACATCATTTTGCATAAAAACCTCAAGAATACTATTGTACATGGCATTCTATATATAATGGTATTATCTATTTAAAATCATAACAAAAGTAAATGTTATCGAAATATACTTAATAAATATTTTTAAAATTTTGAATGTATAGCTGACACGATATAAAAATAAATATATAAGAGAACACCATACAAGTGCCCAATATTGTGCAACCCATATTTGATGTGTGTATTAAACCTCCTCGCCCATAAAATTATATATTTACTGACTATTATCAAGTTTTATTAACGGCTTTTATCACATTTTTATTGAATTTTTTTTAAAGAGGATTGCTAATGATTTGTGCACTACGGAGAAAATGGATGCCGGCAACATCAAACCACAACACGTTATGTGACAAAACACAACAGTAAAAAAAAGACAAAATAAAAAATAGATGAGCGGCCGTTTTTTACGGACATCGTCTAATATTTAGGCAGCGTCTCATATACATTTCACCTTCAGATTTAGATAGTTGAATTTGTACTTTTCATCTTCATATTTATACATTTTTACAATATAAAAAAAATATAAATAACAACATGTTTTTATGCATAGTATATAAAATAATATAAATAACAACTATTACACATCTGTTATCCATAATATAGAAAATATATAAAAAACATTAAAAAAAAGATATACACAACGACGCATCTTTTTCGTAGTATAGAAAAAAAAAATATATAAATAACAATAGATCTTTAATCAATAGCATAGAAAAAAAATAATAAAATGTATAAATACCCAACTATATAGAAAAATATAAATAATAACATATGTTTAATATATAGTATGAAAAAAGTTATAGTAAAGAAATATAGATAACAACATGTTTTTAATTCATAGTATAAAAAATAATAATAAAAAGGTACAAGTAATAACGTGTTTTTTATTCATATTATAGAAAATGTATAAAATAATAATGTATAAGAGAGGATTGAAAGGAGCTGAACAATGAACATTGGGTAGGGCAAGTGTGGGAAGAGGAGAGATCGGGCAAACCAGACACTAAGTAACTCCAGAGTGCATTCGAAATACATTTCTTCGAAGTACAAAATCATTTCTCAAAATTAATATGTCTTTAATTCATAGTTTCACATCCGGATATTTAAACAATAAGTATGGATCCGATACGTTTTATATATACATTATATAATATTATTTTAATAAAAATAATTATATTTGTAATTTTTTTGATAAATTATAAAAAAATTTAAGATGTGCTTTTTTATTGGATAGTTTATGAGAAAATATGTGATATAAAAGATTTTTGAGTAATAAAAATATCGTGTATTTTTATGTTCGGTCGATAAATAAAAATAATATAACCAGTCAGTTCAAAATTGTATCCAACAATGTCGTAAACATATCATGTCATATTGAAAACTTATTCTTTCAAATTTTAATATTAAAATAGTTCGATACGTCACACGACATATCTGATACATATCGGTGTCGTATCTTCCGATACTTATTGGGTAGGAGTACGGGTGACTCTTTTGATGTATTCACAAAATATAGGTTTGAACTTTAATTGGGAGATAAAAAAATTCAATCTTACTATATGTTATCCTGGCTCCGCTTCGGATCGTCATAGCTTCAGTTAAGTTGTCCAGGGAACAATGATTGCCAGGAATTATTTTTGGCACATATGAAATTTATATAATTTGCATATAAGATATGAATATTTCTTTCAAATTTTATTTTGATGATCATACATAAATTTATAATGATTTTGAAAAACGTGCATATCTCGCATAATTTAAAAATAATACATGTAAAATATTCTTCTAACTTGAATTTGAATTTTTAAAACTATTTATTATGTCCTAGATGAATTTCACCACGACAACCCTCATATATTTATTTCACATCTTTAATTAACATGGTAAACTGGTAATTAATAAAAGACACATAACTAATTAACATGTGATTATAATTAAAATTAGGGGAGTTCTATGAGAGACTATTTTCCTATCATGAACCCATTTTAAAAAAAAAATATTTCGAATATTTGTTAAATAATGATTTTTTTTTGTAAGATTCTAGTGTGTATTTATCATTTAATGCTATCCAAAACATAAATTTTGTATAATTAATTAATAAATAGTTAAAATTCTTAAAATAAATTTTTAAAAAAGGGTTTATGATAAGAAAATTGGTCTATGATAGAATCTCCCTTATAATTAATATTTACCTATTAATTTTTTTTAAATCACACATGATATTTTTTTTATGATTTTGTAGGGCATGTATATCTGGCAGAATTCAATTATACATGTGAAACATTTTTTAAAACTCGGAACTATTGACTCTGTTTATCATGCCCTCATATTTCATCACGACCCCTTTCATATCCTAATTAATATGATAATAAGTAACATATAATTAATTAACATGTAATGTATAATTAACATCGACCTAAATTAACTTTTCCTAATTAGTATTGATAACTTGTTAATTACTGTGTTCTTTAAAAGTACTAATTATGATATAGAAATTGTAGTGAAAATATCTGGGACAAAGTAAAATTTCCCTGAATACTTATCAATGGACTTGGATTTTGAAATTTTCCAAGTTAAGCTTCATTTCTTTGTGAGGTTTTTATGTTACAAATTTAATGTGTCTTTTATAATATGTTCTTTATAATATGTTGTATGATTTAATGAGTAAATAATATTGTGTTTATTTTACAAATTTAATGAAACATATTCATTACACGAATAGCTATAAAAACAATGTCGGGAAAAGTCCTTAAAAAATGACCGATGTCAATATAATGATTCAATGAATGGGAAATTTTCAAAAAATTCCCTATCTTTTTTGGATAATTTAAAAAATACTCTATCTTTTTTAAAATCCCAAGAAACCTCATGTACCAAATTTTTATTTTCAAATACTACAATATAGGAGTTAATTCTTACCATGGATGGTGTTAATTGTTTTTGATCAAAATGCCCTTCTATTTTCATACGTAGTAAGCAAAAAAATATTTTTGTTATATTTTGATTCATTTTATTAGTTTTAAGAAAATTCATAAATATTTTTTAACATGTAGTGATTCACAAAAATAAAATTATTAAATATTTTGTTTGTATAATTTTAATATTTCTTTATTATTCATGAAAAACTAACATCAGATAATAATAAAATAAACACCTTGAAAATATATTGATATAAATATATTTCTTTAAACATCTAGTTTTTTTTCGTTCTTCTTTTATGTATTTTTGTAATTGTTTCATGATATTTTAATTTTTAAATATTTGCAAGGTATTTTTTTAATATTTTTGTTCATATTATTATTTTATGTTAGTTTTTCAGGAAAAAAATATATATAATGTATGAAATATTAAAATTATATAAATATATCATATGATAATTATTTTTATAAAATTATTATGAGCTATAAGAAATTTAGGACTTTTTAAAAATTAATAAAAAATAACAAAAATATTTTTTTAATTACTACATATATAAAAAAGGGTATTTTGGTCATAAAAAAAATTTAACACCATCCATGGTTAGTTTTAATTCCATAGGGGGTTATTTGAAAATAAAAGTTTGGTAGATGAGGTTTTTTGGAGTTTCCAAAAAAACTGGATTTTTTTAGAATTTTCAAAAAAGATAGGTTTTTTTTTGAAAATTCTCCTATATGAATCATTTGAATATTTTTAATAACTATAGTATAATTTATAGAAACAAAAAGAAAACCTAAATGTAAATTTTGTAATATTAAATAGAGAACTTCATGAAAATCATATTATTATTATTTTTTTAATTATTTTATTAATATTGTATTTTTCGTAACAACTTCCTTTGCCTAACTTGACTTGGGTTGAAAACACCACAAGTCTTTCCACTAGAAAGTTTGGACGAAAGTATCGTTTGAAGCAATAAGAAGTTTCTATATCCCATATGTTCATGGTTATAATATAAAGCGGGTCAACATAAGATCTAAAATGACCCGCAACATATAATTATATACGGAAGAAGCTTTCTCATTATTACTAAACCCTATATCAATTCTTAATTACTTTCTTCTTCTTCCTCAGAGTGATGCATCCATCTTTCTCTTTCGACTCTCTATAATGGCGTGGGCTTTCTGCGATGCATCACCATCGTCTTCTAACTCGGATCAAATTGGGGATGGAAATTTATCATTTCCTTTGGTAATAATTCTTCTCTGTTCTTTTTAATCTTGCGATTTCCCCCTTTTTGACTTTTATTGTGAGGAAATGAAAGGGTTCTCTCTTCTTATTATAATCTTATAATATTTTGTTTTAAAATGAGTAGAAGTTAAATCTTGTACAATAATTATAATAGATAAAGTTCCTTTAATACCAGTTGCCAGTTTATTCATTTCAGCAAAATTTGCATTCGATGTGCTGTTTATAATGACCAAAATGCCCTTGTTACTTGCTTTCTACTTACTAATAATAATTACAGTATTTTACCGTATTCTATTTAATATGATAACATGAGCATAATAAGGATATAATATTCCTAATATTTTTCTTAATTTGATTTAATTCCTTTCACAAAGATGTGTTCAATATTTATAATAAACTTAATTTATTTAGATGCATGTTTTGAATATTTATTATGCAAAAATGTTACACTCACAAACATAATTCACAAATCTAATCCCGATAAGCATTTTTAGGTATAAATTAGGTGGGGCCCAAAACAATTTTATTCCAAATATAATTAGTTTATATCTAAATATACTCATCGGGATTAGATTTGTGGATTATGTTTGTGGGTGTATCATTTTTTATTTATTATGTAAGTGTGAAAGGTCATGTTCACATTGAGGGTTGTAATACATGTATCCATTGCATAGAATTATGGATCATGCACTTGGGAATTAGTGAGAATTAATGTGTAAGAGTTAATGTGATTAATGTATACATGAACCACTTAGTCTATAAATAGAGACTCATTTGTGTTTGTAAGAGACGAGAAAGAGAAATAGAAAAATAAATAAGTGTTAAAGAAATATTTTCTTCTTCCTCCTATTCTCCAAAGAAATATAGCTATATTATCGAACAAACTGGTATCAGAACGAGAGTAATATTGTAATGGCGAATTCGAGTTTTCCGTTCCAATTTTCTTGTCTTACGAAAGAAAATTACGAGAATTGGTGTATTCATTTGAAAGATTTGCTTGGTTGTTATGAGTGTTGGGATATCATTGATAATGGCTACACCGAGCCAGAAACCGAGGTTGGGTTAACCGCTGCCCAAAAGGACACGTTGCATAAGAGTCGAAAGAAGGATCGACAAACACTCACTCTCATTCATCAATGTTTGGATGAATCGATGTTTGAAAGAGTAGCTAATGCGACGAGTGCTAAGGAAGCATGGGAGATCCTACGAAACTCCAACCAAGGAGCTAATAAAGTGAAAAAGGTGCGTCTTCAAACGCTAAGAGGTGAATTCGAAGGATTGCAAATGAAAGATTCCGAATCTATTGCGGATTTCTTTTCGAGATTGTTGGCGACAGTCAATCAAATGAAGCGATATGGAGAAACTTTGGAGGATATTCGGGTCATAGAGAAAGTGCTTCGCTCGTTGTATACAAAGTTTGAGCATATTGTAGTTGCAATTGAGGAGTCTAAAGACTTGGAAGCGATGATCATTGATGAGCTTTTGGGTTCTTTACAAGCCCATGAAGAACGCATGAACAAGAAGAAAGAGGAACCGGTCGAGCAAGTCTTCACCGCGAAGTTATATTTAAAGGAGAAAGAAAGTGATCGTGAAACAAGCCAACGTGGCAGAGGACGAGGACGTAGAGGCAGAGGCCGATGAAGAGGAAGAGGCGGACAAAGTCAAACGTCCAACAATGAGGAGAAAGATAAATCCTTTAGAGGTCGCGACAGAGGAAATTATCCGAGACAAAAATTCGAGTGCTATAATTGTCACAAGCCTGGACATTATGTTCAAGATTGTTGGAGTACGCCTAAAGATGGTGAAGAAAAAGCTAATTACGCCGAGAATGAAGAAGTCGATGCCACTTTATTGATGGCTTACCAAGAAGGAGGAGTAAAAAAATATTTGTGGTGTCTTGATAATGGAGCGAGCAACCACATATGTGGAGACAAAATCAAGTTCGTCGAGCTTGACAATTCGGTGATGGGACATGTTACTTTCGGAGATCACTCTAAAGTTCAAATCGAAGGAAAAGGAACAATTTTGATTCGTACGAAGAATGGAGGTCACGAGTACATGAGTAATGTCTATTACATTCCGAACATGAAGAGTAACATTTTGAGTTTGGGATAACTCCTCGAGAAGAACTATGAAGTTCATATGAAGAATCGTACTCTCATCCTTTAAGATGATCGAGGAAACGTAATTGCGAAGGTGCCTATGACGAAGAACATGATGTTCTATCTCGAACTTCAAACCGATGTGGCGAAGTGTCTCAAAGCTTGTGTGAAAGAAACTTCTTGGATTTGGCACTTAAGGCTAGGTCATGCAAATTTTGGAGGCTTGAAGATGATGGTACAAAAAGGAATACTAAAAGGCTTGCCATGTATCGAAGAATCGAATCAAGTTTGTGAAGGATGTCTCACGGGCAAGCAATTCTGCAAGAGTTTTCCAAAAGAAGCTACTTCAAGAGCACGCGGACCACTTGAACTTATTCACGCAGATGTGTGCGGTCCAATCAAGCCAACTTCATTCGGCAAAAATCGATACTTTCTACTCTTCATCGACGATTTTAGTAGAAAGACTTGGGTCTATTTTTTGAAAGAGAAGTCGGAAGCATTCAATTGTTTCAAGAACTTCAAGACCCTTATAGAGAATCAAAGTGGATGCTATATTAAGTCCTTGAGGACCGATAGAGGTGGCAAGT
This sequence comes from Luzula sylvatica, assembly GCA_946800325.1. Lineage (NCBI taxonomy): Eukaryota > Viridiplantae > Streptophyta > Magnoliopsida > Poales > Juncaceae > Luzula > Luzula sylvatica. The sequence goes on along the minus strand of OX326957.1, from coordinate 2,105,289 downwards.
TTACCTCCAACGAATTTAACAAATTTTGTGAAGAACAAGGCATCAAGCGATTCTTGACCGTTCCCAGGTCTCCTCAACAAAATGGCGTTGTTGAGAGGAAAAATCGAAGCATTCTCAATATGGCGAGAAGCATGTTGAAGACGAAGAACATGCCTAAAGAATTTTGGACGGAAACAGTTATTACTTGTGCGGTTTATCTATCAAATCGATGTTCGACAAAGAGTTTATTCGAGCAAACTCCTCGGGAAGCTTGGAATGGAAGAAAGTCAAATGTTTCACATTTGAGAGTGTTTGGGAGCATTGGCTATGTACATGTACCCGACCAAGAACGATCAAAACTTGACGACAAAAGCAAGAAGCACATTTTTGTTGGGTACGATCAACGTTCGAAAGGATACAAGCTTTACAATTCAAATAGTGGTAAAGTGATTGTTAGTCGAGATGTGGAGTTTGATGACGAAGATGAATGAAGTTGGAGTAATGAAGACAAGGAGAAGTATGACTTTCTACCATTTTGTGATGACGATGAGCGGAGAGATGAAGTTCCTCAAGAACCGGTCACGCCGTCTCATTCACCGATTAATCCGAACATACCATCATCATCTTCTTCGAGTGATAGTTCAAGCGAAAGACCACGAAAGACGAGAAGTATTCATGAACTTTATGATGTGACACACGATTTAAATGAAGACATGAATCTTTATTGTCATTTCGCGGATTGTGATGCCATACAATTTGAAGAAGCCATGAAAGACGAAAGATGGAGGAGTGCTATGGACCAAGAATGAAGTCCATTGAGAAGAATAATACTTGTGAGTTGGCGAATATACCCCATGATAAAAGACCTATTGGTGTGAAGTGGGTCTTCAAAGAAAAGAAGAACGCAAAAGGAGAAGTCGAAAGATACAAGGCCAGATTGGTAGCAAAGGGATATAGTCAACGCGCTGGGATAGACTATGACGAAGTATTTGCACCGGTTATTCGACTCGAGATCATACGAATGATAATTTCGTTGGCGGCGCAAAACAAATGGAGTATACATCAATTAGATGTGAAGTCGGCTTTCTTGAATGGAACTATCGAAGAAGATGTGTTTGTTGAACAACCTCTTGGATATGCGATCAAGGGTCATGAAGACAGGGTGCTGAAATTGAAGAAAGCTTTGTACGGCTTGAAGCAAACACCTAGAGCATGGAATAGTCGAATCGACAAATATTTTCTCAAGAATGGGTTTGAAAAATGTCCACATGAGCATGCTCTCTACGTTAAGAAAAACAAAAATGGAGATATCTTGATTGTTTGTCTTTACGTGGATGATTTGATCTTCGTGGGCAACAATGCACGAATGTTTGAAGAATTCAAGGGAGCGATGACTAAAGAATTTGAGATGGCCGATATTGGTCTCATGTCTTACTATCTTGGGATCGAAGTCAATCAAACGGAAGAAGGGATATTCATATCTCAAGAAGGTTTCGCTAAAGAGATTCTTAAGAAGTCCAAGATGGACAATTGCCAATCGGTGGCTACTCCGGTCGAAACTGGATTAAAACTGTCCAAGCACGAAGAAGGGGATCTTGTAGACCCATCTACCTACAAAAGTGTCGTTGGTAGTTTGAGGTACTTAACTTGTACGAGACCGGATATTCTCTTTGGAGTCGGTCTTGTGAGCCGATTCATGGAGGAACCAACCGAGACGCATTTCAAGGCGGTCAAACGAATTCTTCGTTATGTCAAGGGTACAAGTGATTATGGATTACTTTATTCTTCTTCGAATGGATTCAAGCTCGTGGTATATAGCGATAGTGATTGGGCAGGAAATAAGGATGATCGGAAGAGCACAACCGGTTTTGTTTTCTATATGGGAGATACGGCATTCACTTGGAGATCTAAGAAACAGTCAATTGTGACTCTTTCAACTTGTGAAGCCGAGTATGCTGCTGCCGCATCATGTGTTTGCCATGCTATATGGCTAAATGATTTATTAAAGGAGTTGAAGATAAAGCAAGATGAAGCTACGGAGATTTACGTTGACAACATGTCAGCTATTGCACTTGCGAAAAATCCGGTGTTTCATGATCGAAGCAAGCACATTGATACTAGGTATCATTTCATTCGAGATTGTGTTGCAAATGATGAGGTCAAGGTGAAGTATGTGAAGACTCAAGATCAAGCTGCAGATATCTTCACGAAGCCACTCAAGCATGACACCTTTATCAAGCTGCGAATGATGCTTGGAGTAACAAGGAATTAAGTTTAAGAGGGAGTGTTGAATATTTATAATAAACTTAATTTATTTAGATGAATATTTTGAATATTTATTATGTAAGTGTGAAATGTCATGTTCACATTGAGGGTTGTAATACGTGTATTTATTGCATATAATTATGGGTTATGTACTTGGGAATTAGTGAGAGTTAATGGATATGAGTTAATGTGATTCATGTATGCATGAACCAATTAGTCTATAAATAGACACATTTGTGTTTGTAAGAGACAAAAAAGAGAAATAGAAAAATAAATAAGTGTTAAAGAAATACTCTCTTCTTCCTCCTCTTCTCCAAAGAAATATGGCCATATTATCTAACAAGATGTACTATTTTGTAGGGCATCACAAAAGATTCTCTTCTAACAGCACAGGTAATTGATAAAAAAAAAAATCTTTTACATCCCTTAGTTCCTAACAAATTTGCAACAATGCTTAATAATTACACAGATGGAAGATTTGTATAAAGTTATGGACTTATTAGCAATAGAGGAAAATCACGCAAGAACTCTATTAATTCACCACAGATGGAATCTCGAGCGAATTTGGGAGGCCTTCGAACGAAAAGGAAAAGACCGTTTATTTTCTGACGCGGGAATTGTAATAAATAATAAAAAAATCGGTTTGATGCTTTTGGAGAAATCTTCGCAAAGTGGATTTATGTGCAATATTTGCTTCGACGAGTTTGAATTAAGTGATTTTACATCCATGGATTGTGGCCATTACTTCTGCAATTCATGTAATCTCTCTATACCTCTCTCTTAATTTCTCTATTTTTATTTATGATAATCTTAGTTTATTTATTAATATTTATTATTTAAATATATTCAGGCTGGACAGAGCATTTCATCACAAGCATAAACAACAATCAAGCAAAACAAATTCGATGTATGAGCTTTAAATGCCGAATCATTTGCACTGAAAAAATAGTATACGACCTAACCCTAAAAAAATCCGGAGAAATAGCGACCCGTTTCACCCGTTTCCTCTCAGAATCGTACATAAACGACAACGACCACGTCAAGTGGTGTCCTAGCGCACCGCATTGCGGCAGAGCGATTCGAATCGAGTCGATTTCTGACCCATTTCACGAAATAGAATGTGTTTGTGGGATCCGTTTTTGTTTCAATTGTTCGTCAGAGAATCATTCTCCTTGTTCGTGTAGAATTTGGATCATGTGGATGAAGAAAATTCATTCGGAGCCCTCAAAATACAAGAAAATAACTGATTCGGGAAAGAATTTGGACTGGATTGCAAAAAACGCAAAAGTTTGTCCCAAATGTGGAAATGCAGTGATAAAAGAAATAGGGTGCAACCATGTTAAGTGCCAATGTGGACAATATTTCTGGTAATTTTGCGAACAAGACCCTTTTGATTATGTTGATTTGCAAATAAAACCTTCTTTTAATTAATTGATTATGTTATTTATCAAAAAGAAATAATTAATTATGTTAACATTTGTAGTTGGTTATGTGGCAACGCAACTGGGAGATTACACTCCGTGAACCACATAGAAGGCCACACATGTAATCGATATGCCAAAGCCCTAAACCCTAACCCTAATTTTGAAACCAACGAAACCCTAAATTTGGATAGATACTCACATTATTACGAGAGGTATCGAGCTCATGCAGACTCTTTACAAAAGGAAACAAAAGCATTGGAACGAAAAATGCAAACAGATTGTTCCTCTCTCTCTAATTGGATCCTTAACGGGTTTGAAATGCTGGTAATATCGAGACGGGTTTTGTGCTACACGTACCCGTTTGCGTATTTCATGTTTGGTGATGAGCTGGCAGATAATAATTTGATGGATAGAGAAATTACAGAGGGTTTGTTTGAAGACCAACAACAACAGCTCGAGTGTTTTGTTGAGAAGCTCGCAATGCAATTGGAAAATATTATTGACCGAATTGCCCCTTGGGAAATTCCTGAGTCGAGGTATCAAGTTGTTTGTCAGTCTAAACTTCTTGATAAATGCTGCAAGGACATGTACGTCTTTTTCTCTCTTTTTATTTTGTGAAAATAAACTCTTAAGAGTTTTTGTTTCGCTTAAATTGATATTTATAGGTACGAGTGTATTCAAGAGGAATTGTTACCTAATTTGGGCGTGACAGAGTTTATCGCACCGTATATGCCACAAGGGCTCGAAAAGGCCAAGGAATTCCAATTCTTGAAATGATTCAAATATTTTGATCTCGTAAATATATAAAATAGTCACCGAGTTGTATGATGTACAACGGAAATCACAGAATGTAACAGTGAAAATTTGATGTAGAAAAGAAAACATAAAGTATTTAAGAAATATCAGTTGTTTGTTAAATGATATTTATTTTAGTTCAAAATCCAAATTTATGTATTGGTTTGGTTTTTTTTCCTTAATCTTTTTCGGTAATTTAAATTTGTTGTTATTATTTTTTTTAAAATTATATATTTTTTTTACAAAAACGTATTATATGGCAAAACGTGTATAATACGTGTTTTAAAAATAAAATTTTAACTTTTTCCTCTCTCTTCGTACAACCAAAGAGGAAAAGAGAAAAATTTATATCCGAAGTTTGGGGGTGGAGGCTAACCCTAGCCGCCTCTACCCCCCTCCACCCTCCACGATCCCTCCTCTCGCCTCTCGGCCACTTGAAATTAATTTCTTAAAAACTAATTTTTTTTAATTAGTTCAATCTCATGTATTTTCGAGCACCAGGTAAAATTATAGGATTTAGAACCTAAAATAAAATTGTACAAATATGAGTGATTAAATAAACTGCAATTAAAAGAACCCGAGTAACAATATTATATTGGTTTTATTTATTATTGTAGATTGGAGGGTTTCCGCTGAAATGACGAGTCACGATCGAGGAAGTATGGCAGGAAGAGGGTCTTCTTTTCAGATTCGGAAGACGAGGACGAAAAATATATGTATAATTATTTTATTTTATTTTTCTCTAAATACTTATTTTCTTCACGGCCATTATTTAGTAACTTATTTTTGCTAAATTTCTGGAATAAAAGAGTTTGCATGACGGTCTAAAGGAAACAAGTGAATGGTGCGAGAAGAAACTAAACACTAGGGATGTCAACGGGGCGGGTCGGGTTCGGATAATCTTCTTCCATATTCGAATCAGAATTTTCGGATATTATCCGAACGCGAACTAAAACTATTCGCAGGTAAAAAATCATATCCGAACCCGAACCCGCGGGTAACGGGTATACCCAACCCGAACCCGTTATCCGAAAATCGTTAATAAAAAAAATAAAAACTAAAATTATTATACAAACACGTAAAATTACTAACAATTTTAAATACATAAAACAAACAACTTATATAAATACATTAAATATCCAAATTTTACAAATAATTAATCCATAAAACATTCAAAATTTTCATATTATTGGATATTTTCGAATATTTTTCGGAGATTTTTCGGGTTCGGGTTCGGATGAAGGATATAACTGGGGATAAAAATTTACTCCCGTACCTGAACCCGAATCCGGAGCGGATATATTTTTCGGATATTACCCGACCTGCGAGTATTTTTTTGGATATTACCCGTTCCGTTCGGGTCGAGTACCCCGCGAGTTCGGATTTTTATCCGACCCATTGACATTCCTACTAAACACGCACCAACGGTACCAATTTTTAATTATCTAACAAAAATTAAGTTACTAAAATAACAAATATACATTTAATCATTGTATCTTATAACTTTTGTGGAATTATGTAGGTCAGGACTCGGCACTCGGGACCTCACAGAATTCAAAGAACGGCACTATCCAACTTTTATATTTTTGCATTTTATCAAACGATATAATGGGATATTGTCTTGGAAATTAATCTCGTCTTATTCTCGTGTCGAACAGAAGGTCTTATCAGATAGTTACACATCGAAAAAATGTATTAACCACAAATTAATACATTAAAAATAAAATACCATGCCGAATAGTCAAAGAAATACCTCAAATCAACCCAAATTGTCAAAAGAAAAAGTAGACTCTACATTGCATGAAATGACATGATATGTGATCTAGTCTTGGAATGCAACTTGCAATGTTATTACTCCAGGTTAAATGCTTGGAAGGACATATTTATGTCAAACCATACGATTAACATATTTTCTGCAATTATATTCTTGCAATTTGGGTAATATTGGAAAGAGAAGATATATTCAGCTTCGTAAAATTGAGATAAAACTTGTCGTTGACGTCAATCAGAAAAATTAATTTTATATAATCTCAGACTAATTAACTGACACATGAATTAACATGACAATTAATTTTAATGAAATTTGATAAGTACGGACCAATTAACATCGTTGATGACGTCATCAAGAATGTTAATCTCAATTTTATGAAGAAGAATTATAATTTCCCTATTTGGTGGTTATGGTGGGCGTTCCCCAAATTAGGGGGGTACAATAAACCCAAAACCCACCCAACCCGTCTAACCCGACCCGACCCGATTTTTACGGGTTTGTATGCTATTTAATTGGGTCTGGGTTTGAATTTTGAAAAACCCGGAATTATGGGTCGGTTTATGGGTTAGAAGTTAAAAACCCGTATTAACCCAACCCGACCCGTATTTTGTATGATTAGTAATTATTTATAATAAAAATGAAATATGTACTGAAATTCAAATAGACTTGCTATGTTTGGATGAATATGAATGAATTTTGTTTACGAATATGGAAGTATGTACGATTTGCCATGTATTGGTTTTGAGAGAATATGTATAATGATGATTTATTAATTTCCTTTTATATATAAATTATTCATTTGTTAAGTTTTTGTTTTGAGGAAATAATATAACAAGGCAATAATATATTTCTATCATTCATGGTATTATTTCCAATTCAATATTTATTAAGAAAAAATGTGAATTTATCTGTTCGAAAGAGGGAACTATTCATTTAATTTCATCAAAATAAATCTCATTTTATAACAAACCAATTCATGGTATTATTTTTTTGTATTTAATTGTATTTTTGATTAATCGATTTCAAAATTTATCGGACCCGACCAACCCGTCCAACCTACCCAACCCGACTTGTGTCGTATTGAATGGGTTTTTCAAGTATAATGGATTGGGTCGGGTTCAAAAATTCAAACTCGGCATGAGTGGGTTGGGTCACCATGATCATGAAAACCCGGTTAACCCAACCCGTGTACACCCCTACCCCAAATATATACACATGATTCGACAAATAAAAAGGGACTTAAATAAAAAAAAAATAAAAAAAAATAGAAACTATGCCGAATATATTTGGTCCTTTGTGTTTTAGTTATGATTTTTCTCTTCTTGTTTAGTCCTGTGCGCTTTCTTTTTTCTCTGTTGTCACGAACCGAAAGTATAATATCTTATGTACAAAATCAAAGACTTAATTATAAATATTTGAATTATGTGTTTCTGTTCACGAGTGAATCATGAACCTAATGTAGACTATATATTAGGGAACACACTTGGCATAAGCATCTCACAACAAAGCATTAATTATATTAAATTCGTGTAGCAAACAATAAACAATTCAATTCGCAAATAGAATGTGCATATTTTGTTGTTACTAAGTTTAGATTCATTTCGATTTTTGTGAAATTAGATTTTCTTGAATATCTTATATTTTAAGAAGCATAATGAATAATGCATTTTCTTATCAACTTAACCACTCGACCTCTGTATATGTATGGTTCATTTGACATTTTATTCTTGATAAATTTCACCTGAGAGGAAAAACAGAAGCATAGCAAGTGATTTGTCATATTTAAAACAAAATTTGGATCTAAAATATAATAAGAGTCAATCACGGCAGAGTAATTTTCATTGATAAGTTTATATTTAATCTAATAATTTTGCATGATTCGATCCCACCAAAAATAATATATTTTCGATTTTTCACACATTCCTGTTTGCTCTCTTTGAAAATTCAATAAAACTTATCTAGTGATGGCACGTGGTATTTGTCGTTGTGCAGGCCGTAAACACCCCTTTAGATATGTGCGAAAAATGTCACACAAATTTAAAACTGAAAATTTATAATTGAATCTAAGTATAGTGACCAATACATCTTAAACTAATTGTAAAAAGGCTTAATTTAAAAAAACATAAAAATTATGCTAAATGAGTTCAAAAAATATCAGATTTTCATTTGTTAAATCTTAAAATAATTTGCAAAAAATTATGAAATAATTATATCATGCTCCTCAAATTTTCTCCATCATCATTTATATCACCAACAATTAATTAACATAGTAATTAACGAAAAAACACTTTATTAACGATTAATTAATATCGATTAAGAATTATTAATTCATATGTTCTTTAATTATATATAATTTAATCGTTTAATGAGTATACTTTTTTATTAATTATTTAATTGTTAATTGATTATATAAAAAATGTTGGAAATTTTTTGACAATATGTGGCCTCAAAATTATGGAGGCCATTGTCTCCTTGAATGGAATCGCCAAAAGGACATTTACTCATATAGAAAAATAGCAAAAAAATTAATATGTAAACAAAATTTTATGATATTTAATTTGGATGATTACAAATTTCTACAAAGTTTTTGGTTGACTATTATAATTTTTATCTCTATTATTTTCTCAAATTGTTATTCAAAACAAATAATAAATATAAATAAGTTCTTATTTATGTATGATTTATCCTAAACTTATTCTCTTCGGAGGTCTCATATTTATTTTTTTGCCAGATAATTAGGCCCTTGTAACATACATAAATAATTAGCTCTTTTTGAAGATAATCGAAGGCGCAACACATTATTTTGCTACCTTCGAAATTTTGAAATCTCACAGCATTGCCAGTCAGAACATTGGGAAAAAAAAATCCACATTTGTCTACAAATATTCCAATTGTGAAACTACAGAAATTTGTATAAACACATTTACTTATTTTTATCATTTGGGGTTTATTTGTTGATTTTTTTGGAATTCAATTCCTTCGGTGCGCATTCCTTCACCGATCTTCAAGAAAACAAATGAATCGTCAGCCAAAAAAGGTTCTTAAACGAAATTAAAGTAATTGTTAATTGAGAATTAATTTAGACTATTCGAGAGCTCGATAACGTGTCTGGTCTGCAGTAGTCTTATTATTAATGTTAAAAGTAAACAATTATATCTCACATTAGTCTTTTGTTTATCGTTTACGTAGCGAGACCAGAGTTCGAAACCCAAAGAATGCGCAATTTTTCAGAATTTTTTGAAGGTTTTTTATTCAACAATAACAAAGGGAAAAACTCTTCCGCAAAAAGTGGGATACACATCATCGTTTACATCATCACATAAGTGTTAATCGATATTCTTAATTAAAAATTTTTTTATTGTTGTTAATTTCTCTATTTGTTAATTAATCTATGCCTATCATATTTGATTAAAATTATTTTTTTAATTCGATAAACCATTAATTCAATGAGTCCGTTGACATCATCTAGAAATTTTATCTCATTTTTATGAGACCCAATATATGCCATCATAACAAAAAGACCCGGATTTGCAATCATTTTGGGTATATTAACTAAGACTCTCAATTCATCTCCACAGATATGATATTGTTAATATGTTTTCATTTATACACACTTATATATGAATAAATTAATTTTTGTTAGGAAAATCCTAAGCCACAAATCATGACCATTATAGAAATTTATATTTTTATGATGCCGTCAAGACTTTAACTTATAACCTCTACAACATATGATTTTATTGTATCAAACACTAAACCAACTGTGATATGAGACTTTTGACACATGAATAAATTAATTATTTTTGTCAAATGCTTAGACAAATATATATTTTTTAAATATCTACACAATATATTTTGACAAATTAATGTTATGATTGCTTCGGTAATACTTTCAAAAAGTAATTAAACAAAAAACTACACAATATGTAGTACAAAATTTATTATCACTATTGCATAAGTAATACCCAAGAGGATTTAAAGTTAAATCATGATATTAGTTTAAAAGATCATGTTTAAAAAAAATAATCATGAAAATGCTTTAAAAGAATCATGGTTTATTTAAAATTTTAAAAATAATTCATGAACATATTAATACTTTTTCTCAAATTCTTAAAAATATATTTTTAAGCTATGAAAAATAAATTAATAGAACATTATTTTGACAAAGTTATTATGGTAGGACCTTTTTAAAAGAATAATTGGATATTTTTCAATTGGTTATATTTTTTCTTAATATATATGATAAACCTTTCGTATTAATTATTATGCCTAGCATTAATCGATAAAAACACATTTTAAATTATCATTAAATTGACAAATATCGAAAATATCCTTTTATGAAAATTTACCACAAGAAACAAATCATATCAGAGAACTCCCCATATAACTTCATCAATCATGGATATTTTCTGTTTCATTTTTTTATTTGTGATACCAATGTGAATTGAATCTTTGATTTTTGATATCTTATGTTAAATACTTTATCCTCAGGCTAAGGAGCCATTGGTGAACTCCCCAAGTTATTATTATGAGAGTAATTTTACACAACATGATATCGATGCATGATTGACAGCAGGATGAATAATTGTACGATTTGGATTGATATAATCTAAACTAACTATATGGTGTGATACAATATCTAACGAATGATCATCATCTTGCTGTCAATCTGTCAATCATGCAACACGAGCATGTTGTGTAGAATTACTCATTATTATTATGATGTTCTAAGTTGCAGTTGGAAAAAAAAATAGTGAAAAAAATATCTATAAAATCTGTTTCAAAAGGAAAATATTTCAAAAAAATTAATGTACCTTTCACGAAAACACTAAAATACATTTATAAAAATACTAAATATTTTTAAATCTTTGTATGTGAACTCTTTTAAATACATGTTTCATAATTTTTTTTTTTTGTCCAGTCATCCCAATATGCATGTCCGTTATTTTATTATACTATTTAGCACATACAAAAATTGTGATGAGCGTTAGGTAGTTCATGCTTTTATTTCATAAAAATCAAAATAAAAACTAATTTTCTTTCTATCATTTGCACGCTTCTGAAAAAGCTTGTGAAGAATAAGAGAAATAATCTTCCCAATTTTACTTACAACAACGTTCGATGATTGTTAATTATCGGAGAAAATCAGAAGTCCGAAGTCGGAAGAAAGATAACAAAACAGAATATTTATACAACAGTAAAATCTTTTAGTTACTTTAATCTCGTGTTGTTTTTTTTATTCATGCAGTAACAAAACCTGAAATTAATTTCTTAAATACTAATTTTTTAATTAATGCAATCTCATGTTTTTTCGAGCATCTAGTAAAATTTTAGGGATTAAACAAAGTAATAAACTGTAATTAAAAGAACCCGAGTAACAATATTATGTTGGTTTTTTTTTTCCAATTTTTTAGAGTGGAGGGTTACCGCTGAAATGGCGAATCACAACGGAGGAAGTACGGAAGGAAGACGGTCTTCATTCAGATTCAGAAGATGAGGACGAAAAATATATGTATAATTTTTTTATTTTTTTTTTCTCTAAATAGTTAGTTTCTTCACAGCCATTATTTAGTAACTTATTTTTGCTAAATTTCTGGAATAAAAGGGTTTGCATGACTGTCAAAAGGAAACAAGTGAATGGTGTCCAAAGAAACTAAACGCGAATCAACGGTACCAAGTTTTAATTTTCAAATAAAAAATAAGTTACAAAATTTATGTACCCAAAATATAACAAATATACACTAAATCATTGTTTCTCATAATTTTTTTGGAATTATGTAACTGGATCAACCTTCACAGAAAAGCTGATGTCAAGATAAATTTTATGGATTTAATCGGATTCTTAATTTGTAACTGGATCAACTTTTATATTATAATGTACATAATACTTATTGTTGGAGTTTTCTTATACATTATTTTAAAAGAATATTTTGGATGTTTAGAAAGATCTATCATAAATTTTATTTTTATGAATATTTTTAAAACAATTCATATTTACTATTTAGCATATCATTCATTGATAAATATATACTTGAAAAATTACCTATAATTACTCAAAATAACTTTGAAAATAATGTATCACAAACAAAAATGATGTATGATAGAATTCCCATACTTATTATGCATGTTCTGAATTTGTAATGTTTGAATTAACAGGACAAAGCTAATTGAAGAAACGGAAAAAAAAGCCAAGAACGACCGGCACGTGAAGAGACATAGCCACCAACAGAGATAGTCTCGAACAAGAGATACTTGTGTTCCGAGTCCAGCCTTTCTTTTATTCGTAAAGAGACATGAAGTGACGGAAGAAAAACGGAGCAGACACAAACATACTCGAGTATGCAAATATTAATTTGGCGATAATATATTAACAAAATATTTATGTATTTTCATAAAATTAATAACAAACACAAAATGTATATTTTTAATTATGAAATAATAAAATATAAAGGTATTTTGGTAAAAAAAATATTTAACAACATTAGAAATTAGTTTTAATCTTATAAGGCATAATTTGAAAATAAAACATTGTTTAGAAGTGTTTTTTTAGAGAATCCAAAGAAGTGAAAAGTTTTCTAAAATATCCATAGAAGTTAGGGTTTTTTTTAAGAATTCCCCAAAAAATATATTGTCCAGATCTTGACCAGAATATCTGAATCCAGATCCGAATCTAAAATCGAATAAGGAATTCGAATTAAAGTACTCTGGACTGGATAATTTTTCGAAGGGAAAGTATACCCTGCCCCCCAAACCCATCACAACACTCACGATGGGTATGGGATTTTTTTTTGGGTTGGGTTGGGTGTTAATTCCCAACTCCAATTTGCACCCCACTCTCTCTCCAAATTAATTAATATAATTAATGCTTCGAATTAACAGTTAATTTGTGAGTCAATTAACACATCATATTAGTACCTAATAATTCATTAATTCAATTAACAGCTAATTCAAAGCATTGTTAATCGAGTGGGTAATTTTTGGGAGATGAATAGGGTATCAAGGATGTGATGATGGGTTTGGGGGGTATAGTAAATGGCCTCTTTTTCGAATACGGTATGGGTATGTCCGACTCGTTGCCACCCTACCTATGGCTACGGGTCTTTTAACAAAATTAAAAATTTAGGCATATTCAAAAGAGCATGTCATCATATACAACATGGATTATTATAAGTTTCTTAGGATAACGTTATACCATATCAAATGTGAATAGAAATAAGAAATAAAGAGTTTATATATGATTGGGAGTTCTATCATACAAATTAAGATATAATATCCATATAAATTAAGATATAATATCATAAAACAACATATATTAATTGGGAGTTCTATCATACACCATTTTAAAAAGGTATTTTGGGTATTTAGAAGGATGTATCATAAATTTTATTTTTTATGGATATTTGTTCTTTCATGAACTATTCAAATTTCCTATTTAGCATGTCATTTATTGATAAATATACTTGAAATTTTATCTTAAATACTCATTAATTGATAATTACTCAAAATACCATTCAAAAGGGGTGTATCAAACAAATTTGCTAGAATTTTCTTTTTATTTTGACATCAATAGTTACCATACTCGCCGCGTAGCTCAAGTATTATCCTATTATTTTTCATTCAAGAGGAAGAATGGAGTTTCATCTCTTCTTTAATGGCGGTAGCGAGCTGGTCAAATGCTTCCCCCCATGCCTTCTTCATTTCTTCGCTCCACATATCCGGCACTCCCTCTTTTATTGTCTCCAACAACGCAAATTTCACAACCTGCGCACGAATCCACGTTATAATTTTTTTCAATTTGAGAATACAAGGTTTTCTTTTTTTCAATTTTTAAAAAATAGTTTTTTTTTTTGCAATTAAGGCAAGATGCAGTGCTGTTTCGAAAAATTTCCATATGAGAAAGCTCAAAACTCTGAAGCTACATACCTCAAAATGGGCATCGGCAACGCCAGCATTGGCGTGTTTTTCGGCTATTCTTTTCAAAGTTATATCCTTCACTGTTACTATTCCTTCTTTGCGCAACTGTGCTGCGGATTCACATGTCTGCAATAATTACAATTTTAAACGAGGGGCCTCGCTAAAATTAATCTTCAAATTTGTAAATTTGGTTTTATTCACGGCAAAATTAAGGAAACATATACCAAGTTAAAAACAGTAACGGCATGGGCCTTTAGCCTCGGATTCTTCTCGAGAGGCACGTCAGAATCGCGCAAGAAGGAGAACAGTCCCTTCGCAGACGGTGCAATCTCAAAGATCCTGCGTTATTTCAAAACTAACATATAATTTTGTTTCCTTTTTATTGTGTTGACTCCTTGTCAAGGTAGCAAAATTTTCAAATTCTTTCGTAACCAGTTTTACGCGCGAAAAAAACAGTTATGATTAAATTGCGTTTTTAAATTGAAAATTTAAATTACCAGTTACCACTAAAAAATGCGAGTTAGAAAAGACAAGAAAAGAAAAGAAGCATACTTTAGAAAGAAATTGAGAGAAATGGATGCAGAGTCTTTCTTCATGGTACTCCATGAGCTCACCACGAGCTTCTCGTCCTCTTCGGTGAAAACCATTCTTGCTTTCTAAATTTTGATCTGCAATCACAAATTTGAGATTCTTCTTCTTCTTCTTTGTTTTTCTTCTCTGTGTTGTGTATTTGGGTATCAATATATAGGGAAAGGGTATTCAAATAGGAATTGAGCAAGTAAAGGGTGATTCTATGGTAGGATTTTTTTTTTAATTTGTATAGAAGGGTATTTTGGGTATATTGCAATTCTCTAATTTAAATAATAACTAATGAAATGTTCGAATAGGAAACTAATTTAATTAACAAATTGGGAACTGATTCGGACAGGAGTCAGTGTGATTGATGCAGGAAATTATCAAGCGAATTTACCAATTTACCCTTACAAGTATATTTGCTAGTTTTCAAGTTGATGCTCTCCATTATATTATTACTGCATTTAATTCATTCAATTAACTGTGACATGAATCAAGAAGAGAAGATGATGTTCCTTATCAAGAAATACAAATTAAGACAATTCATGCCTAAAAAAAACAAATCCAAACTTAATTGATTATAAGGCAGAAACACATATTTATTTTACTGTTCAGGAAGAAATTAAAATAAATATTTTTTATACTTGAATAAACATAGAACATTGGAAAATCAAATAAAACTGACAATTATATTATTTTTTAAAATATCATATAGTTCTTACTACAAATAACAAAATTAAAATTATGAAAGAAAAATGATAAGCTAAACCCATAAAATAAATAACTAAATATTTTTGAATTATACTATCCTTACTAGAATAAATTGAAATCGAAACTAGTATTTAGATCAATAAAATTTGAAATACTATTATCAGTAACGTGCATAAAAGAAATTGGTGGTTCTGAAGTTGTAGATTTTGGATCAATAATTCGAAATGGACTTGTAGTATTTATTTGTAATTTGAAAATCAATTAATCTTTAATAAAGGGAAAAAAAATATTATTATTGATATGAATCTAAAAGAAATTAAGAAAAGATAATAATTGCTATACATGCCCAGATAATATGAAAAATATTATTTTATTAAAGTTAAATAATATATTAAAATTAAATCACGTGATAAAAGAAATTATTTTTGGCAGTTTTCTTTTTGTCTTGAAAAAATATTAAATGCTATATTCTTGTTTCATCTCAATTAATTGAATTGAGTTAAATACAGAAATATTATAAATGGAGAGCATCAACATTTTCTTTGACAACTAGCAAATATATTCGTAAGGGTAAAATGTTAAATTCACTTGGTAATTTCCTGCAACAATAGATCTAATTCCTGTCCGAATCAGCTCCCTAACAAATTCTCAAAATAATTACAAATTCACAAAATACCCTTTCCAAAAGGTTCTACCATAGAATCATCCGTAACTAAATGTTCAGATTAATTACCTTATCTTTATTTATAATTTTCTTATCAACATAACAAGAACGGCTTATTAGCATAACATACTTGGCTTATTAGAGAGGAAAATTACAAAAATGAGATAAGCAATGATGTGTGCCATAACCATTTAGGTTGGTGAAGACTCAAAAAGAAATGAATTGAAATGAGAAGCGACCAAAAGTAGAGAGGCCCAACAAAAGCTTTTGAAAGCTACGAGAAGCCAAAATGAGGAGAATAATTCTTCTAGTGGTGGAAAAAAAATTCATGATATAATAATATAATAGCCAAATAAAGGTCACGATAAAATTAATACAATTTCGATAAACTTTAATTTATTGACCAATTGGATAATTTAAAAGTGCTGAAACTGTGGTCGCAAAAGCAATACAAGATTCAGGCAGGATATGATTAATAAAAAAAATGTTCAGGATACACAAGGAAAGGATAAAATATAATAATATATATCTTACAGGCTTCACACATACATTTAAAATCTTACTTAGCATCATAAATTAACAATTAATACATAATTAATAATATTGTTAATTTGTAAGGGCTTAAATTACATATCAATTTTTTTGTTAATTATACATTAATAGTTAATTTATCATGTTAATTAAAGTGTTAATCGAGGTTAGAGAAATTGAGAGTAAAAGTAGAATTTCTGACATTTAATTTTTTGCAAATTATAACAAATACATATAGAAAATCAAAAAATTCTACGATCACATAATTAAACCGCCGAATTACTACCGAATTGTTTAAATAAGAAACTATCCCGGTGGGTCCCACTTACTTTTGCATATCAGATTGTAAATCGGGATGATTTCGATGGTTTGTGTTAGTGACTCTAGCTTTCGTGTATACAAAATTGACTATACGGGTTTAGGCATGTCGGTCGAGTAGTGGAGTGTGGCGTGTTTTTTCTAAAATTTTCCCCTAAAATTAATTTGTTGTTTTTTTTAAGAAACAAAAACAATTTATTGTTATTGAATAGAAAAGTCTTTGATTTAAGATTGGCTAACTAATTATTTAGTATCCACTTCTTTTTTAGAAACTATTATTTAGTATCAATTTTTGACTTCACCAGATATACCGAACCTGTCAAATACTAATCAATTTATCAATAATTGGATGAATTTTTTCCTAATTTACTTATTTTCTCTATTAATTTGCATGAATGACATTTCTTTTGTAATATTGCAGGATGCTTATCATTACTGTACACAGCTTATTTTTACATATTTTTTCTTTTATTAATAAAAAAAGAAATTCTTCAGAAAAACCCTAATTTTTCTTGAAAATCTCTTGTTTTTATAGAAAACCCCATATTTTTTTTAGATTCGCTCAAAAACTCTTTATATTTTTTGTTTCTTCTAAAAACTCCCTAATATTTTTAAATTCCTTCAAAAAACACCTATCTTTTGTTATGTTTTTAAAAATGACCAATGATTATCTAAATATGACGATGAAAGATATAAAAGCGATTATCTTTTTCTATACTATTAATCAAAAATATGTTGTTATTGTATCTTTTTCTATACTATTAATTAAAGATATGTACACATCTTTTTACCGTCTTTTTTTTTATCCCTACGTTTTGCCACGTGACGCGCTGTGGTTAAAAACGGCATTCCGAAATGCACTATCAACCCCCGTATATTAAAACACCAAAACATATGCACCTGTTAAATATTAATCAATTAATTGTTTATTATTAAATATTTTCTGTTTTCTTTTTCTTTTCTTTTCTTTTTTAAATCAAATTTTCACCGCTAAATTCTTTGGTTTCATCTATTATACACAACTCTATGACTATTTTATATATTTACAAGATCGAAATTTTGAAATCATTTCAAGAATTCGAATTCCTTGGCCTTTTCAAGCCCTTGTGGCATGTATGGTGCGATAAACTTTGTTTGGCCCAAAATAGGTAACAATTCCTCTTGAATGCGCTCATACCTACAAATTTCCAAAACAAAAAAAATCAATAAAAAATCACCAATATATTAAAACAAAAACTCAAAGAGTTGCTTTTCATTGAATTAATAAAAAAAGACGTACATGCTATTGCAGCATTTATCAAGGAGATTAGAGAGATTAACAACCCGAAATCTCAGGTCGGAAATTTTCCAAGGGGCAATTCGGTCATTAGTATTTTCCAACTCCATTGCGAGTTTTTCAACACAACACTCGAGCTGTTGTTGTTGATCTTCAAACAAACCCTTTGTAATTTCTCTATCCATCAAATTATTATCTGCCAGCTCATCACCAAACATGAAATACGCAAACGGGTACGTGTAGCACAAAACCCGTCTCGATATTACCAGCATTTTAGACCCGTTAAGGATCCAATTAGACGAAGAAGAACAATCTGTTTGGATTTTTTGTTCCAATGCTTTCGTTTCTTTTTGTAAAGAGTTTGTATGGGCTCGATACCTCTCGTAATAATGTGTGTATCTATCCAAATTAGGGTTAGGGTTTAGGGTTTTGGGATATCGATTACAGGTGTGGCCTTCTATGCTGTCTTGTGAGTGATTTTTCCCAGTTGCACCGCCACATAGCCAACTACAAATATTAGCATAATTAATTAAAAGAAGGTTTAATTTGCAAATTAATGTAATTAAAAGGGGCTTGTTTGCAAAATTACCAGAAATATTGGCCGCAACGGCACTGCACATGGTTGCACCCTTTTTCTTTTATCACTGCATTTCCACATTTGGGACAAATTTTTGCGTGATTTGCAATCCATTCCAAATTCTTCCCAGCATCTATTGTTTTCATCACCCACTTAATCCAAATTCTACACGAACAAGGAGAATGATTCTCTGACAAACAATTGAAACAAAAGCGGGTCCCACAAACGCATTCTATTTCGCGAAACGGGTTGGAAATGGACTCGATTCGAATTGCTCTGCCGCAATGCGGCGTGCTCGGACACCACTTGACGTGATCGTTGTCGTTTATGTACGATTCTGAGAGGAAACGGATGAAACGGGTCGCAATTTCTTCGGATCTTTTTAGGGTTAGGTCGTACACTATCTTTTCGTTGCAAATTGTGCGGCATTTAATGCCCATGCATCGAATTTGTGTTGCTTGATTGTTGTTTATGTTTGTGATGAAATGCTCTGTCCAGCCTGAATATATTCAAATTAATAAATAAAATTTAAGGATTATAATGAGAGAGAGAGAGAGAGAGATTACATGAATTGCAAAAGTAATGGCCACAATCCATAGACGTAAAATCACTTAATTCGAACTCGTCGAAGCAAACATTGCACATAAATCCACTTTGTGAAGATTTCTCCAAATGAATTAAACCGGTACTTTGATTATTTATTGAAATTCCCACTTCGAAAAATAAACGGTCTTTTCCTTTTCGTTCCAAGGCATCAGAAATTCTCTCGAGATTCCATCTATGGTGAATTAGTAGAGTTCTTGCGTGATTTTCCTCTATTGCTAATAAGTCCATAACTTTATACAAATCTTCCATCTGTGTAACCATTTAGCATTTTTGTAAATTCGCTAGGGGTGTAAAAGAGAGATTTTTTTTTATTAATACCTGTGCTATTCGAAGAGAGTCTTTTGTAATTGTGATGGCCTACAAAATTGTACATTTTTGTGAAACGAATTAAAGCAAATGAAGAAAAATGAAATGACCCTAAGTTATGTATAGACATTTATTTATAATGAATTAGAGAAAAATAATAATACCAAATCAAATTAAATAGATTTATTTCTTTACTTATATTCATAATGTATAGACATTTTTGTACAGATATTGCTAATTCGTTTTGAATTATTTTTCTTTTATTCTTTGTTCTCGATTCTCGTCATATACATATATAAGTATTTCCTAATTTTGGATAATTTTTTGTAAATTTAATATGTATTATTATTTTCAAATTATAACAGTCAAAGCGCAGACCGGCCTGTACTCGTTTTATTATATTAATTTAATGCTGTAATATATTATTAGTAACAAATTGATTATTGTAAAAAATTTAAGTTCCATTCGTTTTTAAACAAAAACATGAAAGATTACAAGAACAGAGAATCTTTTCATTTCCTCAAAATAAAAAGGAAAATTGGAGAAAACTCCTGAGAGTAAAAAAGAGAGAGAGAGAGGAGATATTACCAAAGGAAATGAGGAATTTTCAGCCCCAATTTGATCCGAATTAGAAGAAGACGGCGATGAATCTGAATCACAGGAAGACCACGCCATTAGAGAAAGTTGAAAAATCGATCTATCGTCGTCGGAGGAGGAAGAAGTAGAAAGTAACTATGGACTAGGGTAGGGTTTTGTAATAAAGCTTCTTCTATTTTGCACAGATTATATTGTTTGTGATTTCATCCGTATTTAATTACATGTAGCGGGATCATTCTAGTTCTTATATCGACTCGCTATATATTTTATAATCATGAAAATATGGGACAGAAACTTTTTATTTTTGAAATAGTACTTGCGTGGAAACTTTTTTGTTGAAAGTTCCGTGGAGTTTTCAACCCAGGTTAAGCAAGGGAAAATTCGTTGATATTTGTCGAAACTTAAAAAAAAAAATTCAATATTCAATAAATATTGTGTTAGATTGTGGGTTCGAGTCTCATTGACACCAATAGATGGAGGATCACCGAATCTTTTTTATTTACTCGTTTTTTTTTATATTCAATAAATAATAATAAACTAATATAATTTTACAAAATACTCAATTTTTATAATTAAAAAAAAAAATTAAATTAACGTCTTAGATTTTTCTTTTGTTTCTATAATAAAATTGAATTGTTGTAGCTTCCCAGTCAGGGAGGGTTAAAACTGATTATCTTTCTAATAAATTATTTTGTACCAAAATACCCTTCCTTATTAGGAGTTATTTTATATTTTATTTTTTTAATTGAACATAATAAACAAATGAAAATATATACATTTCGAAACATAATATTTG
This sequence comes from Luzula sylvatica, assembly GCA_946800325.1. Lineage (NCBI taxonomy): Eukaryota > Viridiplantae > Streptophyta > Magnoliopsida > Poales > Juncaceae > Luzula > Luzula sylvatica. Next base: position 2,084,186 of record OX326957.1, on the reverse strand, counting down.
GAAATATTATTGTAGTTCTATTTCATAATATTATTTTTATTTACAAATTGTATAATACTTCAAATTTTTTCCCTTATGTTTTATGTTAGACATTTGTCCATCTTAGGTAAATATTGTTTTTTCACATATATTTCTTATGATGTTATTAATATTTTGGTTCTTTCAAATTTACATTTTCAGTTAACATATATTTTTCATTTATTGTTTTTTTCTTAAAAAGTGGATATTAAGTTCAGCCTCCACAAAGGGTAAAAATCTAAACCAACTTTTCCGAGATTAAAAATTAAAAAAAAATCAGATTTGTTTTTTTATATATTAAAAAAGTTTCTCAAAGGATTTTTTTTTAAATTTCTTCTTATCTTGTAAGCTAAGCAAAGCACGGGAATTTTTTCTATTAATTTAGTACTAATTAAAAAAATAAATACATGTTTTTTAATGTGAGATTTACATATAACCCCTTAACTTTTCTTGAATCTACAAAAAAAAAACCTAACTTTTGAGAAACTCCAAAAAAAATGCTACATACAAAGTTTTTTTTTTCAATTACCCCTTATAAGGATATTTCATGGTATTACAATTTTTTTGGACCAAAATACCCCTCTATTTTTCATCATTAAATTTAATAAACATATTTTTGTATTATTTTATTAATTTAAAATCACTATAAATATTTTTTAACATATACTAATTTAAAAAACTATATGTCATATACATAATTTGATCTTTTATTTATTATATATTTTATCATAAAAAATTAAAATTAAATAAAAATATGATATAAAAAATATTCTTGGAAATATCTTGATCAATTAATATTATTCTAGTATTTAATTTTAATGTTAAATAGTTTTTAATAAAAATAGTTGCTGAATAGTTTTTCTTGCCATATTAACAATGAATGAATGCAAATTAAAACTAGGATTAAAATAATATTGCCGCTAATTTTGATTTCAACAACTATTTTAATTTCAGCAGCTGGTTTTGTAGTAACTACTTTTATTAACAACTATTGATTTCATCAGCTAATTTGCTAATAGTTAATGAAAATAATTATTACAAAACAAAATATTGAAATAAAATTAGCTGTTTAAATTAGAATTAACGACAATATTATTTTAATGATAGTTTTGATGTTCACTCATGCATTGCTAATTTGGTACAACATACTATTTAGTAATTATTTTTATTAACAACTACTTAACATTAAAATTAAATACTAGAATAATATTAATTTGTCAAGATATTTCTAAAAATATTTTTTATATCATATATTTAATTTAATTTAAATTTTTCATGATAAAATATATAATAAATAAAAGATTAAAAATATGTATATGACATATAGTTTTTTTAAATTAGTAGATGTTAAAAATATTTATAATAATTTTAAATTAATAAAATAATACACAAATATGTTTATTAAATTTAAAGACGAAAAATATAGAGATATTTTGGTCCGAAAAAATTATAATACTCTAAATATCCCTATAGGGTGATAATTGAAAAGAAAATTTTGTATGTACGGGTTTTTTTGGAATTTTTCAAAAGTTAGAGTTTTTTTTTGTAAATTCAAAAAAAAATAGGAGGTTTTTTTTTTAATCGACCAAAATTTTCTCTAATTCGTCGAAATCATCATTGACTGTGACATATTTTATTTATTTATTTTATTTTTTTGAGGAAAATCATCGACTGTGACATTGGGTTGACTAATTACTGTTTTCTCGTAAAAAAAATCTTTTTGGTCCTTCCATTCTTTGCAAATTTCATCTATTCCACTGATCCTTTTATTCTTCTCTTTTATTATGTGCTTCAAATCCTCTGTATCCATATTCTCTCGAGCCCCTTTAGAAAAATAAATAAAATAAGGAAAAACATAAAAACAACAAATTAATTAAAAAAAATTGTATCTTGGATAGCCATTTTCTTTGCCTCTGTATAATCTAAAGACATTTTCTTCAGATTTTCTAGATCTAGATCCATTCCCTAAAATAGTAAAATAAATATTTATAATATAATTATATAATATAAAAAATCTTTTTAAGAAAAGTTTCTAGAAGGTTAACAAAATAGTTTACCATATTCATGTGAATATATCTTTCCATGTTACTATTTGCAAATAACCTGTTGCAAAAAAAAAAAAAAATTAAATAGGGACTTTTTTGTAAATTTATCAAAATAGTAGAAGAAATTTAAACGACGTACTTATCATATGAAATTTCAATATTTTGTTGTTTTGTGACTTCATCCCGTACATGATTTTTTTTGTTATAGTAAATGGAGAAGACTCATTATATGTCTTTCATCCATTGATGTCAATGAGAATCGAACTCACAATCTCTCATAACACATAATTTTTGTGTCTCATACTTAACCAACTAGATTATGAGTCCATTGACTTAAAAACGAGTAAATGAAAAAAGCTCGGTGATCCTCCATCCATTGATGCCAACGCGACACAAATCCACAACCTCTCACAACATCAATGGCCACAAGTCCATTGGCATCACATACATGATTGAAAAAGTAATGGTCATAATCCATAGATGTAAAATCACTTAATTCAAACTCGTCGATTTCTCCAAATGCATTGAACCAATATTTTGATTATTAAACGAAATTCCCACTTCGGAAAATAAACGGTCTTTTCCTTTTTATTTCGAAAGCCTGGCAAATTCTACCGAGATTCCATCTTATGGTGAATTAATAGAGTAGTTGGTGATTTTCCTCTATTGCTAATAAGTCCATAACTTTATATAAATTTGTTAGGGGTGTAAAAGAGAAAGTTATTTTTATTTTATTTTATTAATATCTGTGCTGTTAGAAGAGAATCTTTTGTGATGACCTACAAATTTGTACAACTTTGTGAAACGAATTAAAGAAAATAAAGAAAAATAAAAGGAATATATGCTTATTACACTCATGTTATAAGAACGGAGAATCTTTTCATTTCCTCAAAATAAAAGAAAAATTGGTGAAAACCAATGTTTTAAATTGCGATATTGCGGTCCATTATGGTCGGATTTTTTTGTTGCAGCGGACTGCGTTTGCGGGCGCAATGACCTTATTGCGGACAATCGTTGCGATATTAAATTATGTAATAATAATAATTTTTTTAAATATATTTTTCACAATATTTGCTGTCATCATTAATATCGTCAAATTTTGTTTATAATTTTCTTCAAAAAAGAATAAAAAACATGTACGTTTAAATTTTGATTTTGTTAATAATTTTTCGTCGACATACTAAACATATCAAAACAATATAACTCAAATTTTAAATCGAAACATCAATAAAATACAATGAAAATTATGAAATTCATACGTTTATAGATGAAAATGACGGATTTTGGAAATTATACACGTTATGAGCATATTTTATAAAACATGAAAACTAAGTAATAAATAATCATAAAATCATGTTATAATTTTTATATTAAATAATTCTCGATGAAATTACTTTAACGTGTGTTTTGTGTTTAATTCAGGGTAAAAGACAAAATTTGACAAATCTAAGCCCATGACTACGTTCCTCTCGTCGAGACGAACTATTTCGATATAAAATTCATGTCATTTGATGGAAGAATAAGAAAGTTACAATAATTTTAATATATGGCCGCAATTATTAGCCGCAATACCGCAATTTTACCGATATTTGGCCGCAATCTCGTCGTAATTTCCGCAATTTTCCAAAAACGCAATATTGCGCAATATATGATTGTGATGTTGCGATTCTAAATTGCAGACCGCAATTTTCACAATTGCGCCGCAATATCGCCGCAATTTAAAACATCGGTGAAAACTCATAAGAGTATAGGAAAAAAACACAGAGGAAATATTACCTAAGGAAATGAGGAATTTTCATCCCCAATTTGATCCGAATTAGAAGACCACGCCATTATGGAGAGTCGAAAAATCGATCAATCAGAGGAGGAGGAGAAGAAGAAACTAATTATGAATTAAAGTAGGGTTTAGTAATAAAGCTCTTCCATTTTCAACAAATTATATTGTTTGTAATTTCATCCGTATTTAATTACATGTAGCGGGTCATTGTTGTTCTTATATTGACTCACTATATATTTTATAACCATGAAAATATTTAAAAGAGTTCAATAAACCAATTGAACAAAATTTAGTAATTTTATGTGTATTTTTTCAAAGTGTTTTCAGAAGTACTTGTTTTTTTTTCTTCAAATAATCAATAAAACATGATTCTTTCGAAGCATTTTCATTATTATTATTTTGTAAAACATTATTGTTCTAAAGTATTTTCATGATTATTTCTAAATTTTAAGCAATATCAATAATACTTTTGATGATAATATTTTTAGTAATTCAACTATGCGTTTGTAAAAAAAAAATGCATGAGAGAGCTCTCCGTTAACGTTAAATACTTAATTTATATACCCAAAAATATACGGTAATATACATTTCAGTGCGATTTTCATCTCACTCTAATTTTACTTCTTTTAAAGTTAACTAGGAGATTACTCGCGCTTCGCGACGGTTTTATTTCATTGTTTTTGCCATACACATAATCAAGGAAATACAGTTTTGGATCATCGCTAAAATGGTACGTAGGACAAACGAACGTACGCGTTCGTGGGCATACGAAACAGATTAGTAAAACTGGTATAACTTTCAGTAGGAAACTCCGATTTGAATGGTTCAAATTGGGTTAGTTAGATAATGTGATTATCTAGAACTTTCATGTTGTAATATATTTCATTTGAGCGAAGTATCAGTATCGTTCTAATGAAATACCGAAAGGGTGCGACAGTTTGACATACAGTCAGTAAAACGGCCGTAACGTTCGGGTCCGAACTCCAATTGGGCTGGGCCGAATGGGTTGGAAAGATAATTAGATTATCTACAACTTTCGTAAATGTTCAAAGTCGGTTGGAACGATTTAATATTTTCGTTCTGACAGATTACTGAAAGGGTGTATGCAGTTTTCTGTTTGAAAAGGTGTATAGAAGATATACATACCTTTTGGCCCATCCTTATCCTATGGAGTATATATAGGATGTTTCTCTCTCTCTCATCAGTCCAACCAGTTGAATAATTAGATTAGTTCAACCAGAAAATTAATGGAGTTAATTTAGAATTAATCCAGAAATTAAGAGACTCTAATCACTTGATGAAAGAGTGCGAAGAGATTGAGAGAGAAGGAGAAAAGAGTTTTCTCCGTCTAGAGAATCGAAACGCAATCATGCAAGTTCGCCGGTGCATCATCTAGGCAGGTGCATCCGCGACCGAGGTGCTACGACTCACGGTGGATACGGGTAGAGGAGCGACACATGTGGCTCTTCGTTGTGATCAAACCGGAGAAGTAATCGAGTAACGGGCTGTGGAATCATGCGGGCATGGAACGCACGAAGACAACCCGAGGCGTGTCGAAACGGTGGGAGACGTGCGGTATGGGACGTACGGGCTAGTCACCAACGTGACACCGAAGGAAATAGAAGGCGGCGATCAACCCTTCGTGTGCCATCAATTTGGCACTGGTATGAATCTGTCCTTCTATTCGCATCGTACCCTCGAAGTCGTGGCGTGGTCTCGGGAATCGGGGAATCGGACCGGGCCTTCATTCCGCTGCGCGGGCCCGGGGTCGAGGATATTCCCCAACACATAATATATACACATAATATATAGTTATGATTTTTTGGGATCAAACATAAGACTTTGTGAAAATAAAAATCATATTGATTAAGAAAGTTTGATGATGACAAAATTATTACATACATTCATACATACATACATACACTATTTATTTAATACTTTAATGCAACACATACAAAAAATAATAAATGTTACTATAAGATAATAAAATAACATGCGTGAACATAAATAAAAAACAAAACCATATGATATTTTAAAGTTTCATATAAAAAAATTAGAATAATAACATTTTAAAGTTCAAAAAAATTATTTGTGTCTGATAAATTTTATGTTTCATGTTTGTTATTGAAAAATAATACATAAGTTAAAGAAATTATTTGTGTTTAGTAAATAAATATCTTTCATTTTTATTATTTTTTTAAAGATTAACATGAAATTGTTTTAAGTAAAAATACAAATATAGCATACATAGTAGTATGTGCAATTTTTTTTTCAATTATAGTTTTAATAATAATAATAATTAGGCTTACACGTCATTAATGTAATTATACTTATTTTTATATATTTTTTTACATAATTATTTTCATAATTTTAAGTTAGAGAAAAATATTGAATATATGATAATATGGATCTCAAAATAAAGATAAAATTCAAGTGAATATATTTCTTAATTTTTTAAAATTATATTATGAAAAATACTAACAATATTAGATATATGTAGGGGTGTCAACGGTTCGGATAGTGGTCGTACCAGATCCAGATCCATATTTTTTTTTGGATATGGATCCGGATACAGTATTACCCGGATCCGGATACGGTTCGGATATTAAACGGATACGGATACGGTTCGGATATTGTCGGATACGGATACGGATACGGATACGGATCCTATTCGGATATTAAAACGAATACTATGATATAATAATATAATAATATTTTTATAATTCGAATCTTGATTATTTTATAATTTTAAAACAAATTATATATATATATATATATATATATATATATATATATATATATATAAGTGATTATTGATTATTATGTATTATTGTGAATTAAAATATAGTTATTGTTTATTTTTTATTATTATAATTTTGATCATGATTACAACAAAACGGATACTCGTTTACAAATTTTATTCGGATCCGGATAGTATCCGGATCCATCAAAATTTTAGCTCCTAGATCCGGATCCATACCCGTAAAAACGGATACAGTTCCGGATCCGGACATTTTATTTTCGGATCCGGATATTTTTCGGATACGGTTCGGGTCGGTTCGGGCAATATCCGCCCCATTGACACCCCTAGATATATGTCTTATGATATTATATATTAATTTATTAATGTTAGATATTTAAATTCTTCAAATTCTATTTTTTTTCACAATTAATCATGTAACATATTGTGAAAAAATTGACCATCAAATACAACTGGTCCAACATGAACCTAACGAATAATATTTTGACGCATGATCAGTGTAATGTGATGTGCCTTCTAAAATTGTTTAAAACTATGTGTAAAATAAGGGACACATAAATGTCTACAAATAAAACATAATCACACAAAATCAAAAGTTAATTCATGGTTCATATGTTGCCACGTGTCATAACCTAATGGTTGAAACAATTGTGATGACGTGACATGATGAGATTGAATAAAGATGAGTTCAAAATAAGAGACTCGGTAAATGGAACAAGTCTGTGTGTGCTTACCGGTGACGACCAAGTATTACTATAGCAAGACCCAAATTCAACTTCAGCCCATTGTAAACAAAAATCAAGACCCAAATTGAACCCAAATCCATGCATATCGAGATTTACATATGGCTATGTCTATTCAACTGGTCCATTGCAAATTTATTGTCTCTGTTCATTCAGCATCTCCATTGCAAATTAACATGCAATGGTACCCACTAAGAAATCAATACTGTCTATTGAATGTACTACGAAATAATGCGAGAATCAAGGCGATAATGGCGGTAATGGCGATACTGGCGAACCTTCCTCGCTGAATCTCTTTCTTCAAACTCCCACTACTCTCCTCTCCTCTCTTCACCTCTACCTATCTGCATTTCTACCTCTTCCTGCCACCCCCCTCTTTTCACCTCTTACTGTCGTTCCTCCTGCTACTCTTAACTCTCTCTCTCTCTCTCTCTCTCTTCTTCTTTCATGCTCTCCCCCCCCCCCTATAGCTCTTTATCACCTTTTCTCTCTGCTAAATAATTGTCATAATGGAAGCACCAATCCACCCTTTTCCAGTTCCACAAGCTCGTTCGAATAGAAGCCGTATCTTTATAGAAGAGACAGAGGAGCATCAAATGCTGCTTCAACAACTGCAAACCGAGTTAGTCATTATGGTGGCTAATCCAATCCCTTCACATGAACTTTCGACAATTTTCTCAAACCATTACGGAGGAATCCCTGAGGACTTCCGGTTCTACAGACTTAATGAATTCTCCTTTCTTTTTCAACCCCCAGAGTTCATCAATGGGGAAGCGATGCTAAATAATGTTCCACAATGGTTTTGTTTAGCGGGGATAGGAGTGTTTCAATGGAACCAGGGTATGGACTCGTCTAGATACATGCCGGCGATCCTCGTTAACCTCAGAATCCATCATTTTCCTCTGCATTGCTGGAGCGAAACAATTATCGCCAGGATTGTTCAAGAATTTGGAGAACTCGAAGAGATTAACCAAGAAGATCTAACGGGACGGAATCGAGAGGTTCTTAGACTCACAGCCCGAGTTGCTCATGTCAACAACATCCCGACGGAGCTGGTTGTAGGCATAGGTACTCATTGGTCAATTATAAGAATTCAAATCGAAGATGATTTCCTAGACCCAAATTTGGTACCCATGCCCCCTGAAAACCACAATCCATTTGCCAACTTCATCGAAAATCAGGGTGTACAACCTATTCAAGGGCAGAATGCAGATATTCCCCCATCTCCGGAACCACAACCCGAGTCTGATGATGATGAACTGGACGATGAAATGGTGTTGGGTGGACACCAGGGGATGCAAAATGGACAGCTCCAGCACACTCGGGATAATACTCCAAACCCCTCTGTATACCCCAGAGCGGGTAACAAAGCATCACCCACATACTACAAACCTAACATGGCCACAAATGATCCCATAATACCTCGCGCAACAGAAATATATGCTACCAGTCCTGATAGTCCCAACCTGCAGGGAAAGGATAATTTGATTACATGTGTGCATAATGGAATCAGAAAATCTGACAAGGTAATAGAAACAAAATATAAGGATAGGTGGGGATGGGCTCCTGGGCCAAATAGCATCTCCATTTTGGGCCCCATTCCAAAAGTCCAGCCAAAATCTCTTTCCCACCAGGCACGATATATAAACTCACGTTTTCAGTCTCCTTCAAACAAATCATATTTCCCTCACCTCTTCTCACATTCTAAATTATCTCTTCTGCAAACAATGGTACCCAACAACAGAAACCAGGTGCCTTCAAAGGATACTTCAGTCTCGCCGGATGAAGAGCTCATATCCAGACTCGAAAAAATTCATATGCCCCAGGATCTCAACTCCACGAACCTGCAAATCACACGAGAGGGAGTAAGCTCGAGGAATTGGGAACTGACAGTTTTGGCAAAAATTGCCACGGACAAACCCGTTTTTGAGGATTCTTTCACAGCGGCAATGGTCAGAGCGTGGAATATCGATCCAAGCTGTGAGTTTGTGGATTTGGGAAATAATAAATTCATGATAGAGCTTAAGAACAAGGAAGAACTGGAAAGAATCGAATCCAAAGCTCCATGGATACATCGTCGTGAACTAGTGATTGTGAAGAGAGTTCGAAGCGCTGATGATATTGCTAATGTCAATTTTGATTCGTTGGACTGCTGGGTGCAATTTCATTATGCCAAGATGGAGGCTTTATCAACAGCAGGTATCAAGCAAATGGCAGAAAGAGTCGGTGTTCCAAAATCGGAGCCTATACCGGGGTATTTGAATGGACGCAAATTCTTTAAGCTAAGATTAGAGCTCAACCTTCAAATCCCGGTCACAGATAAGCTGGCGATTGAATTACCGGGTGGGAATACTTTTACGGCCTATGTCTCCTTTGAAAAGATCCCAAAAGTCTGCAACTTTTGTGGGATAATTGGGCACGAAGTGGTTGGTTGCAAGGATCATCGAAGATTTTTGGAATTATACAATGCCAATCAGGGTCCAATCGAAACGATAAAGAATCTGATCACCAAAAGGCTTGGGAAATGGGTCACGGAATCTGCATTAATCCCTTGGATACAGGCTCAAAAAGATAATCAATCAGATCCCGGTCAGAGGAAGGCCGGTATCGCTAAACGGCCATTATCAGCCACTAAGGATGCCCCCGAGTATAACTCGAATGACCCATGTTCGATGGTTTGCATAACCGAAGCTGAAGAAAATGGCAATCAAAGTAACGCAGGCAAGAATCTTCATGCCAAACCTAACTCTTCGGCAATTAAACGTATGAAAGCAACGGACCCCATGGGGCCGTTGCTTCATTAATGCATCTCATGTCTTGGAACGGCCGGGGTTGCGGAGGCTCGGCATCTATTCGTTCCATAAACCACTATCTCCGTTGCTCTCGTATCGACATCGCCTTCATCTTCGATACGAGATGTACCGCACCTAAATCCACCCACCTCATCTCCAACCTTCACATAGATAACTCACACATAGTCCCATCTATGGGGCTATCCGGTGGCATGTGGCTTCTCTGGAGTAATCGAGTACGTCTCAGAGTTATAGAGCAAAACAGATATTATATTGTTTCCCTTGTTCAGACTTCTCCCAATGAACCGGAATGGACCCTGATCACGGTTTATGGCGACCCGCATCATGTGCAAAACCCAGCGATTTGGGAAAAAATCGAGCACTACGCAACTTATGTTGATACTAAGATCCTCACTATTGGGGATTTTAACGCCATTAGAGACAGCTCAGAAAAATGGGGTGGAAGGAGGCTGACTCATAATTCAAATTCGATGGGCTTCAATAACATGATTCAGTCTAGTGGCCTGATTGATTTGGGCTATTGTGGGCCTGCTTATACCTGGTCAAATAGACAAACGGGTCCGGATTTAATTATGCAAAGACTTGATCGAGCTCTTGCTAATCAAAATTGGCTTAATTTATTTCCCAACTCGAAAGTCTTTCATTTACCACAACTCACAAGTGACCATAACCCGTTGCTACTAAAACTCATCCATCCAGTTCTTAATAATTGTCGACGATTTCGAATTGAAAATTGGTGGTACAAGCTCGGGTCGTTCCAAAATGCACTGGATTCCACTCGATTACCAAAGCATAATTATAATTGGGATAATGGTATTACTAAGATTAAGGAAAGTATTCGAAATTGGGCCAGTCGAAATAGCTTTAACCCCAATATCAAACTAGCCCAAATTGAGAGGGATTTAATCTCGACCCAGCATAAGCTACAACGGGACCCGACGGAGGCACTTAGAAAAATGAGGGATCTAGAGAACCAACACCAGCAATGTTTGTTTTTTCAGCAAATATACTGGGCCCAACGGGCCAGGTCTAGCTGGGCTGAAATGGGGGATCAAAATACGAAATTTTTCCATGCTTCTTGTTCGAACAGAAGAAGGGGTAATATTATTCTAGCGGTAAGAGATGATAATGAAGCATGGTTAACATCTGCAGGAGCAATAAGCGCAGGGATTCGTTACCACTTACAAGAAATTGTACAAATCTAGCAATCCCCCGCAACTCAATTCGATTGTATCCTCAGAGATTGTTGATTCACTACCTGCCCTCTCTGAAGTACAAAAAGCAATAACCATTCAGGTTCCTACGAAGAATGAAATTAAAAGAATTGTGAGTGAGATGGGTCCTGATAAGGCCCCGGGACCCGAGGGGATCCATACAAGACTATTCCAGGCTAATTGGATGCAATTGGAACAGTCTGTGGTCGCTACAGTGATGGAATTCTTTCACTCGAACTCTGTTCCAACCTCTTTTGGAAATACGACGATATGCTTGATACCAAAAATGGATAATCCAACGAGGATAAGCGATTACAGGCCAATTAGCTTATGTAATTTCCTATATAAGGTTATTACAAAGCTTTTGGTTAGTCGAATTAAGCCTCTTCTTCCAAGCTTGATCTCAATTAACCAAACCAGGTTTGTAGCGAAAAGGGATATTCATGACAATATCATCCTCCACTCAGAAGTGCTTCACTCTTTCCATCAAAGCTCCTATCTTCCCCACTCATTTGCAATGAAAGTGGATCTGAGGAAGGCATATGACTGCCTCGAATGGCCTCTTATTTACCAAATGTTGGAATATATGCAATTCCCTGCTAAATTTATCCAATGGGTCATGAAATGTATAACATCTCCTAAGTACTCATTTAATCTACCTGGTAGCGGTAACGGTTTTTTTGCTCCAGAAAGAGGGCTCCGACAAGGATGCCCTCTCTCACCTTTTCTGTTTGTGATGGCCATGGAATTGCTAACGAAGATGCTCAATTACCACCAGGCAAAAGGACACATAAGTGGGATTTGTTTAAGTAATAATGGTAGTTTTTTTACACATTCAATGTATGCGGATGATTTAGTTGTTTATGAAAGTGCGAACATACATGAGTGTACTCATCTGAGGCTAATATTTGAAAATTTTAGCATTATTTCTGGGTTGAAAATTAATCCGGCCAAAACGAAATTATGGTTCAGTAAATCAACCCCCTCGATTATTAAAAACCAAATCCTGAACCTCTTCTCTGCTACTGAAGCTGACAGAAAAGAAATCTACCTCGGCGCGCAAGTTCAGATGGACTTTACCCGGGTGGGTGATTTTGAATTCCTAATTAGGAAATTTCAGAATAGATTAAGTGGCTGGAAGCAACACTTACTCTCTCAGGCTGGAAAACTAGTCTTGATAAAGTCGGTATTAAATTCACTCCCTATTTATTATATGACGATTCAAGCTTTACCTGTCACGGTTATTAAGAAAATTGAGTCTATTATCAAAGCTTTCTTCTGGGGGAAAAGAGGAAACTCTAATCGTTATTTGGCTTGGATCTCGTGGCACAAAGTGATCCAAGGATGGAAAAATGGTGGCCTGAACATTCGAGACCTAAAAATCACTAATCAAGCTCTCCTCGCGAAGCAATTCTGGAGATTCATTTCGAATGAGAATTCTCTCTGGATACAGCAGTTGTATGAGAAATATCTTTCAAGGAACACAATCTGGCTATCTAAGAAAAACTCCGGAATATCTCAATTCTGGAGAGCAATTCTAAAATCTAGGCTCTATTTCGAGCAGAATACTAAGTGGATACTAGGGGATGGATATAAATGTCAGGCACTGGGACAACCATGGTTTCCGAGCGGAACAAATTATAATCCGGTGAGTACTCAAGCTAGACAACTCAGAGTACTGGATCTGTACGACCAAACCACTAACTCGTGGAATGAAAGGAGATTGAATGAATGGTTCTCTCGTGAGCACATTGAACAAATTCAACTGATTCAATTCGATCCGGGATTATATGAAAGTATGGAAGATACTCTTGTTTGGACCCCTGCTCCCAGTGGTAAGGCCACATCAAAGGAATTATATAAATACATTAGGGGATTAAGACATGTACCACTAAGTGATAGCTCCTCTGAGATAGAGAATTTATGGGATTGTTTTTGGAAATTCGAAGGGATTTTGCCAAGAATTAGGATGTTTGTGTGGAAAGTGATACAAAATGCAATCCCTACTAACTCAAATCTGAACAGGAGAATCTCAGAGATACCGGCTACATGTCAAGTGTGCCAACAACAAGAGGAAACGATCACACATCTCTTCTTTCTGTGTTCTCAGGCCCGCTCTTTCTGGGACAACGCCCCAATTAATCTCACAGGATTAGATCTATCTATCCCTTTTCTACAATTAATCGTTAATTGGCGACTCGGACCAACGAAAACCCCACTTCTCTTTGCTTTATTATGGGAATGGTGGAAGGCACGGAACAATTGGATCTTCCGTCGAGAACCAATTGTGAGCAGTAGGGTAATTAGCGAAGCTTTTAAAAATACACAATCGGGAAAATGCTTCGTTGGACTTCCGAACCAGATTAGAGAGACTCTACCACAACAGGATGAGCACACTTCTCCGGACCTTACATGCTGCTCGGATTACTCAGGTGATAATACTGGTAGAATGGGAACTGCGTTTGTCATTAAAGACAAAATGAACAATCATATACAGGTCCATGCATCGTTTCAATTGAGGAATTGTACGATTCTAGAAGGGGAATTTGAGGCGTTAACCAAAGCATTTCAGTTTATTGCCACCGTTTTTCCTGAAAAAAAGTGTTTGTTCATGGTAGATAATCGGGAAGTGATAACCTATCTTTGCAATTCCTCAGGAAACCACCATGAGGAGATTAGTTCATGGCAGGCTATACCGAGTGCGAGAGTATGTTTGATATGGAAGAGAAAAGTGAAGGACCCCACTCTCCTACATATCCCAAGAAACCTTAATGATGAAGCTCACACCATGGCCAATCTTGCTCGACTTCATCAGTGGAATTTTCAGGATACTTGCTGGCCAAAATTGAGTTAGGCTTTTTCAGGCATTTATCTGCTGCTGGACAAGACAGGGGACATCCAGTCTCCTTTAGGATTTAAGTTATTTTCTAGTTGATTAATGTTTTATTTTGATAGACTTCTTTTCGGTTATGGGTCCAATCTTGTTATTTGTAAGAACGCTTTGTATTTGTTTTTTCTAGTTCAATATTAGCCTACGGGTGATTTTCAAAAAAAAACATGCAATGTATACTTTGAACGTATAATAAAAAAGTTTCATTAAATTGTTATTATTACTATTACTAATTGATTTGGTCGAGCAAAATATTCTCTAATTCGTCAAAATCATCATTGGCTGTGACTAATTGATTTGGTTGACTAAATCCTGTTTTCTCGGGAAACTTTTCTTTTTGGTCCTTCCATTTTTTGCAAAAAAAAAAAAAAAAAAAAATCAGATTTCTTTTTTTAATATTAAAAAAATTTCTCAAAGGATATTTGAAAAATTTATTCTTATGTTGTAAACTAAGCAAAACACGTCAATTTTATTTTATTAATTTAGTACTAATTAAAAAAACAAATACATGTTTTTTAATCGTCCAAAATTTTCTCTAATTCGTCAAAATCACCATTGACTGTGACATTGGGTTGAGTAATTCCTGCTTTCTCGTACAATTTTTCTTTTTGGTCCTTCCACTCTTTGCACATTTCATCTATTCGATTTATCCTTTTGTTCTTCTCTTTTATTATGTGCTTCAAATCCTCTGTATCCACACTCTCTCTAGCCCCTTTAGAAAAATATATAAAATAAATAAAATAAGGAAAAACATAAAAACAACAAATTAATTTAAATTTTGTGTACCTTGGATAGCCATTTTCTTTGCCTCTGCATAATCTGAAGACATTTTCTTCATATTTTCTAGTTCTAGATCCATTCCCTAAAATAATAAAATAAAAAATTTGTAATATTTTGAAGAAAAGTTTCTAGAAAGTTACCAAAATAGTTTACCATATCCATGTGAAGATATCTTTCCATGTTACTATTTGCAAATAACCTGTTGCAAAAAAAAAAAAAAACACAACATTAAATAGGGACTTTTTTGTAAATTTATCAAAATAGTAAAAGAAATTTAAACGACGTACTTATCATATGCAATTTCAATACGCTGATTTTGTTGTTTTGTCACTTCATCGAGTCTCTGACGAGTGGGACAATTAATCATATCTACAGACCCAAATAAAAACATGTTTTTATTGACCATTCTTTTTACAAGAGCCGGTACGGTTCCTATTTTATTTTTCTTCGCCTCCGCAACCAAATCATTTAATTTACTCAAATCACCTACAAAAATTAAATATATTAAAAAGATGAAGTATAATAAAAAAAAATGATAATAATAAACTATACCGAGTGATAAATAAATTTTGAAGCTTGGTTTATAAGGTTGAATTTCATGAAGGCAATAAAGGCAGTAAAGAGCTCCAATTTTACATGATAAAGGTTCAATAGAACCAATATGTCCTGAAAATAAAATAATTATTTTATCATGGTCAATAAAAATTCCTAAACACGAATTTTTTTATTTAAAAGATAATTTTGTATCCAAAGTTTCAGGATTTGGTACCGGTGCAATGGGCATAGAGGGACTGAATGAAAAAAGCCGAATTATTGGAGGGTTTAGATTCAAATATGTATGAAAATTTCCTTTCCTTCCATATTCGTTTAAAATCTTCTAATTTTGTGAAATTACCCTGAAATTTAAGCAATATTAGCATCGAGTATCTCAATAATAAAGAGGAAAATACAGCAATACGGGAAATTAGAAATTACGTGATATTCTGAATTTGCAGGGGCATATTGGTAAAATTGAAACAAAAAGCACCTGTGTAAAGTTTCCGAGTAGTTCGTCAATATCCAATTTGAAAGGAGAGAGATCCATACCTTAATTAAAAGAATTATGAGTTAGAATTAATCTCTTTATTTCTTTTATACAAAAACTAGATACAAATTTTGAAATTCAATAATTTGGTTCAACCTATTAACAACATGACAATTTCATTTACTGCAAGAATATACCTTTAATCTAGTATGTTATACCATTTCAATGTACAATTCACCAGTATGTAATTAACCCTCAAACCTTAATTTAACCAAATTTTTTTCCCAAATAAACACAATTGCACAATAAAAACCAAATAAGCTAGATAAAATGAATTGCCATGACATAGAAACAACCGAAAATAAAAGAAAATGAACTAAATGAAAAGAAATCATTACCTAATGGTACGGCGTCTCGTGTCAGTGTGGCGTCTGCTCGTCTGTTGAGTGGTGGCGAGACTCAGGGTTTAGGGTTTAGAACTGGCTGCGAGAGCGAGGAGAGGCGTCTGGTGGCGGAGTGGGTTGTGTCTCCGGGAGCGACGGAGCGACCAGTCGCGGCAGAGACAGAGGAAAGAGGCGACTTTTCGATTGTCCTTGACCCGTAGCTTTCCCAAAAGCCCAATTTGTACGGAGCTCTCATAGGCCCGTTCGCCGATTGTATTTCAATTCGTTTTGCTGGTTCACGTCATCGAATCAATAGGTACCGTTTGATTCACTTCAAAATTTGCTTGATGCATCTCAGCCATCAATTATTATATAGACCCGGTTTTGTGCACCACTTCCACTCAGAGATATTATTCCTTCGGTCCATGATGGACCACGTCTATTCAAAGTGTCTCGCCAAAACACATATACTCTCTCTTTCTCTTTCTTCTCTGTGTAGAACATTCGGCCGTCTCCAACAAAGAAACCCTAGCTGCGAAACGAGGAGAGAAAAGAGAGACGATTATACATTTTTCCTGAAGGAAAGAAGTGATTCTTTCCCGGCGACGAAACCCTAGCTGCGAAACGAGGAGAGAAAAGAGAGACGATTATACATTTTTCCTGAAGGAAAGAAGTGATTCTTTCCCGGCGATGAAACCCTAGCGTCAGCTGCAGCAAGTGCGGGCTCTACCATCTCGCAAATGTGAGTTTTTTTTCATTTTTGATCAGTTTTTTTTCGAATCTTCTGCAATTTCGATGTTTGTTTAGTAAGGCTTGGTTCCATTAAAATTATGTTTGTCTTATTTCAAGAGATATGTTCCAAATTTCTTAATTTTCTCCCATATTTTCGTTAATCAAGGATCTTTTTTTTTCCTGTTATTTGCAGGGTATGCTCGATTTCATGCGTGTTCTATTTCTCACAAGTTGGCACAAAATCGATAACGGATCCCCTGCTTCTTCAACAGGTCTGACAAGTGTCATGACCCGAGGGGTTTAGGGTTTAGGGTTTAGCGTCTGCTCGTCTGTTGAGTGGTGGCGAGACTCAGGGTTTAGGGTTTAGAACTGGCTGCGAGAGCGAGGAGAGGCGTCTGGTGGCGGAGTGGGTTGTGTCTCCGGGCGTCTGGCTAGCCATGAGCGACGGAACGACCAGTCGCGGCAGAGAAAGAGGAAAGAGGCGATTTCTCGATTGTCCTTGCCCAATTTGTACGGAGCTCTCATAGGCCCGTTCGCCGACGTGCAATTAGACTGGAATTCTTATGTATAAACTTCGTAAAATTTCCCTTCTCAGAGGCTGCCACGTGAGCAGCACTCTCACATTTTTTTTTTTGAATTTTTTGTGGTTTTCTTGGTGTTTTTTATGTGTTGTTTTTTTTTTTACCGTAACCCAAATTATACCAAAGTATAGAAGAAAAATATAATTGACCTCAATTAAATGTTAATTGATATGATAACTAACACATGCTAGCTATTAATTTAATACGTAATTAACATTAGTTCGAATTCATAAATTTGTACCAATGTATGGAAGAAAAATATAATTGACCTCAATTAAAATTGACATGATAACTGACACATGCTAGCTATTAATTTAATACGTAATTAACATTAGTTCGAATTCATAAATTCGAATCAATATTAATGAATTTTTAATGATATTTTATACATATTTTTGGGACTTAAATCGTGGAAATTAAGAATTTAAATAATCACAAAACACACTATAATTTTAGCAAATAAAATATCACAAAAAAGAAAACAAAAGAATAAAACAAAGTAAAAATTAATATATCAAGAAATATAATAATCAAGAACACACATGCAACTCCCGCGCAATCACGCGGGGGAAAAGCTAGTAATAATTAGGATATTTCAACTCTTTTTGCTGGGTTGAGCCACGTCATCGAATCGATAGGAACCGTTTGATTCACTTCGAAATTTGCTTGATGCATCTCAGCCGTCAATTATTATATAGACCCGGTTTTGTGCACCACTATCCACTCAAAGATATTATTCCTTTCGGTCCATGATGGACCACGTCTATTCAAAGTGTCTCGCCAAAACACATACACTCTCTCTTTCTCTTTCTTCTCTGTGTAGAAGTAGAACATTTGGCCGCCTCCAACAAAGAAACCATAGCTGCGAAACGAGGAGAGAAAAGAGAGACGATTATCCATTTTTCCTGAAGGAAAGAAGTGATTCTTTCCCGGTGATGAAACCCTAGCGTCAGCTGCAGCAAGTGCGGGATCTACCATCTCGCAAATGTGTTTTTCATTTTTGATCAATTTTTTTCGAATCTTCTGCAATTTCGATGTTTGTTTAGTAAGGCTTGGTTCCATTAAAATTATGTTTGTCTTATTTCAAGAGATATGTTCCAAATTTCTTAATTTTCTCCCATATTATCAAAATCGTTAATCATGGATCTGTTTTTTTTCCTGTTATTTGCAGGGTATGCTCGATTTCATGCGTGTTCTATTTCTCACAAGTTGGCGCAAAATCGATAACGGATCCCCTGCTTCTTAGTAAAAAATATGACACAAATGATCTAAAACCAAGTTATTTGAACTCCTCAAAGTGTAAAAAGATTGCTATGAATCGAAAAGAAAATTTTCTTTGTGTTTGTACAATTTGGTGAAAAGTAAAGTAGTAAAAGATTCGATCCAAACCATCTCAAAAACACATTATTTGGACTCCTCAGAGAATTAAAAAATTGTTATGAATCGAAAAACAAAATTTCTTAGTATTTGTAAAATTTGATGAAAAGTTATGTAGTAAAAAATACGATACAAATGATGTAAAAACAAGTTATTTGAACTCCCCAAAGCGTAAAAATAATTCTATGAATCGATAAGAAAATTTTCTTTGTGTTTGTACAATTTGGTGAAAAGTTAAGTCGTAAACGATTCGATCCAAACCATCGAAAAACACGACTCCTTAGAGAATTAATAGATTGTTATCAATAGAAAAAGAAACTTTCTTAGTGTTTGTAAAATTTGGTGAAGAGTTATGTAGGAAAACATACGATACAAATGATCTAAAAACACGTTATTTAGACTCCTCAAAGCGTATAAACTAGTTATTCAATCGATAAACAAACTTTCTTAGTGTTTGTAAAATTTGGTGAAACGTTATGTAGTAAAAAATACGACACGAATGATCTAAAAACAAGTCATTTGAACTTCTCAAAGCATAAAAAGATAGCTATGAATCGAAAAGAAAACATTCTTTGTGCTTGTACAATTTGGTGAAAAGTTAAGTAGTAAAAGATTTGATCCAAACCATCTCAAAAACACATTATTTGGACTCCTCGGAGAATTAAACGATTGTTATGAATCGAAAAACAAACTTTCTTAGTGCTTGTAAAATTTGGTGAAAAGTTAAGTAGCAAAAGATACGATACAAATGATCTAAAAACAAGTTATCTGAACTCCCCACGGCGTAAAAATATTGCTATGAATCGAAAAGAAAACTTTCTTTCTGTTTCTACAATTTGGTGAAAAGTTTAGTAAAAGATTTGATCCAAACCATCTAAAAAACACATTATTTGGACACCTTAGAGAATTAAAATATTGTTATGAATAGAAATACAAACTTTCTTAGTGTTTGTAAAATTTGGTGAAAAATTATGTAGTAAAAGATACGATACAAATTATCTAAAAACACGTTATTTGGACTCCTCCAAGTGTAAAATCAAGTTATTGAATCAATAAACAAACTTTCTTAGTGTTTGTAAAATTTGGTGAAAAATTATGTAGTAAAAGATACGACACAAATGATCTAAAAACAAGTTATTTGAACTCCTCAAAACGTAAAAAGATTGCTATGATTCGAAAAGAAAACTTTCTTTCTGTTTGTACAATTTGGTGAAAAGTTAAGTAGTAAAAGATTCGATACAAACCATATCAAAAACACGTTATTTGGACTCCTCAGAGAATTAGAAGATTGTTATGATTCGAAAAACAAACTTTCTTAGTGTTTGTAAAATTTGGTGAAAAGTTATGTAGTAAAAGATACGATACAAATGATCTAAAAACGAGTTATTTGAACTCCTCAAAGCGTAAAAAGATTGCAATGAATCGAAAAGAAAACTTTCTTTGTACTTGTACAATTTGGTGAAAAGTTAAATCGTAAAAGATTCGATCCAAACATCTCAAGAACATGTTATTAGGACTCCTTAGAGAATTAAAAGATTGTTATGAATAGAAAAACAAACTTTCTTAGTGTTTGTAAAATTTGGTGAAAAGTTATGTAGTAAAAGATACGATACAAATGATCTAAAAACAAGTTATTTGAACTATTCAAAGCGTAAAAAGATTGCAATGAATCGAAAAGAAAACTTTCTTTGTATTTGTACAATTTGGTGAAAAGTAAATCATAAAAGATTCGATCCAAACCATCTCAAGAACACGTTAGTTGGACTCCCCGGAGAAATAAAAGATTGTTATGAATAGAAAAACAAACTTTCTTAGTGTTTGTAAAATTTGATGAAAAATTATGTAGTAAAAGATACGATACAAATGATCTAAAACCACCAAGTTATTTGAACTCCTCAAAGTGTAAAAAGATTGTTATGAATCGAAAAGAATTTTTTTTTTGTGTTTGTACAATTTGGTGAAAAGTTAAGTTTGTGCACGGCCTAAATAGATTGCTGAAATCGTCCATAACGAAAAACCAAGTTTCATTGTGTTTGTACAATTTGGTGAAAACATTTGTTGTTAAAAATTTGATCCAAACGATCTTAAAAACAAACTTGCGTATTATTTGTATAATTTGTTGAAAAGTTTTCAAGTAAAAGAATCGATACAAATGTTCTCAAAACATGTTATTTGGACTCTCCTTGGCAAAAAATAGATTGTTTAAATTGTTGCAAAAAACAAAATTTCGTATTGTTCGTACAATTTGGTGGAAAGTTTTTGTAGTAAAAGATTCAAAACAAATGATCTAAAAAGGGTAATGCTCTAGCCACTCCCTCCCTCCCTCCCATATCCCCTTCCTTGGTCTATGACATGTGGGACCCACATACATTAATTTTTGTGAAATGTTGTGTGGGTCCCACATGTCATAGACCTAGGGAGGGGATTTGGGAGTGAGGGAGGGAGTGACTGTAGCACTGCCCATCTAAAAAACATGTTATTTGGAATCCCTAAGACCTAAACAAATTGTTTAAATAGTCCATAGCGGAAAAAAAAAATTTATAGTGTTTGTACAATTTAGCGAAAATATTTATAGCGAAAAAATTGATCCAAACGATCTAAAAAACAAATTTCGGTAGTATTTGTACAATTTGACGAAAAGATTTGTAGTAAATGAATTGATACAAACGATCTAAAAACTTGTATTTTGGACTCTCCTTGGCGAGAGTTGATTGCTAAAATCTTTTTCTGCGAAACACCAAATTTTGTATTGTTCGCATAATTTGGTGAAAAAATTTGTAGTAAAAAAGATTAAAAATAAAGGATTTAAAAACACGTTATTTTGACTCCCCGAGACCTAAATAGGTTGTTCAAATCGTCCATCGCAAAAAACAAACTTCCATATTGTTTGTACAATTTGGTAAAAACGTTTATAATGAAATATTTGATCGTGACTTGCTAAAAAAATCGTATATTTGGTGAAAACAAGACTAAAAGTGATCATATATTTACATATTTAAATAGTCACATAAGTTTTATGAGATACCATAGGTGAGGGGGCATTCCAAAATCGTGACTTGCTAAAAAAATCCACCTTATTCGTAAAGTATCATCGGAGGATGAAACGAAGACACATCATCTGTGAATATGGGATCAGAAGGTGACGTGGTACCAGTTCTTGGCATCGCAACTGTGACTTTGAGGATCGATCAGTGAGAGGGAGAGAAGAGATGAAGAGGCTGGTTGTGATGGTTGGGGGGGGGGGGGGGGGGGGGGGGGTGTAGAAATGGAGTCACTGGCACACGTGGAAGGAGCGTAATAACCGAATTTTTCAGCGGAAAAAAAGACCACCGAGCCACATTGCAACAACAACATTAGAAGAGGCCATACTATGGCTTTCCGTCAGCAACTAGGCTAGGTCGGCACTACAAGAGATTAGATGGGCGAGACGGACTAAATTAACATCCCAAATACTTTTTTCGTTATGTCCTATATTCATTAGATTGTTTCTTACTTTTCTTTCACTTGTAAACACTAGTTTTCGTGAGTGTATATACAAATCCTGGGCATAGCATTTGGCTATCCCCATTCAAAAAAAAAAGAAAAAAAAGAAATGGAGTCACGAAGAGACTGGTTGTAAGGGCCTGTCTGAGACTTGGTAGTCGTAGGTGATCACGTACTGCCTCTTATTCCGAAACAGAGAGGAATTTCTTATTTTGTGCTAGACGGAAACTAAATTGAGGGTTAAAATTTAATTTAATTTAATTAGTATCTATCATGATGAGATCGACGGTTCAAAACGTGCACGGACGTGATCTGGTCCGATGGGCAGTGGATCTCCCTCCTACTCCACGTTATCGTCTCTTAGTACTCCTCGAGTTTACCAATCAAAAGATGAATGATGTTCAACATAACATCGCCACGTATCCATGTTGAGAAAAACAATAATGTTGGTATCATGTTGAAAATATCAATAAATTATTTTTCGATTTATAACAATGATTTTAAATTATTGAATATCGAAACGAAACGAAGAACTCTCTAGTTATTGTTATTTATGTTTCAATTTTCGAATATTTAACGGATTTAGTAAATATTTTATTTGAATATATAGTACATGTACGTATTAGTACGTATATCAAATGCCGAATGACTAACTAATATTGTAATTAGGCATCATTCTAGCTAGACTAGTAGGCCAATATGATGGAAGAATTAAGATAAAATTGCAACAAAATTCCATATTCTTATTCTTTGTGTTTTGTGTTAATTTAATTAGGCCCCGCTTTTGGCAACAAAGAAAAGAAAGGCAGCTAAAGACAAGCAATAGGCTCACCAGAACAAATTCTTTGCTTGCTTCCATTACCTCAAAACAGGGTAATGTTATTTAGGCCGAAATATTATTATTAATATAAATGAGTAATTTTAAACAGCATGTTCTTGCAATATGTTTTCACGGCAGAATATTAATGAAATTATAATAAATTGTATGATTATTATTTCTCATAATGGAAATAGAAATATTTTTGGTATTTAACAAAAAGGAATACAACATTATGCTAAGGAATTTAGTTTTGTTAAGCATATTATCCTTTTATGAAACATAAAATTGATTAGACCAAGTAACTCCTCCATTCTCTTTGTAGAGCATATATACTTGCTTATCTTCAAAATTGATCAAGTTTTATCGGAAAGGAATAATTTTTAAAGCTTAAACCCTGATAATTCAAATATTCTAATAACTTTTCTCCACCACTAATTAATACCCATGAACCTTTTGCCAAATTATTAAATCTCGAATTTTTCTTATGGGTGACGTGGATCCCAAATAAGGGATGATTTTAGCACAAAACTGACAAAAAAGTTATAGTTCGTATAAAGTATGTTTTATGTGTATTATACCAAATTATATTGGTAATATATAGTATATAATAGACGTGAGACCTCTCGAGCCACTTTACTTTTCTCAACAAAAAAAAAATTGTATATAATATATTGAAATTCGAATTCGAATTCAAATTATAAAACCGACATTAGATACGGACTGTTATAAAAATTGGGAAATTTCTTGTGTATCCTTGCATTGGCCCTATTCCAGATATTGGTCCCCGAAATTTAATTTTAAGGGTCTATATTTTTTCGAAAAAAATGATTTAATCAGTTAAGAATAAATATAATTACAATAAAATTATCAAAGATCACAAAAAATTATGTGATTTATTGATAGATTAATTGTCTCTCTCCTGAGAAGACATAAGTTAGGATCTCTATAATTGATAATTTTAGAATATTTCTTCAAAATAATTTTTTCAAATTTTATTGTGTATCACTAGTTTCTGTATTTCTCTCTCCCTCTCCTTAATCCAAAGCATTTGTGCTCCGACACACTTCTTAATGAAGCAATCTTTTCATCTCCATTACTTAGAACAGTGGATAAAATATTTGTCAATAATATTCGAATACAGATACACTTGGGTCAAGTTAGTTTAATTATACAATATTCATTATTAATTTGATCTTCACTCGTGAGCATATACAAACTTTCTTTAGGAAAGTGATTTTAAATAAAATTCGGGGTGTAAGTTAGTTATTGGTTGAAATGGAGAGGAATCAAACCCAAAGAACTACACTTATTAATTGATCCCTATATAATCCTCAAATATCATTCCCTCATCACCATCTTTCCGAACCCTCAAAATGAAATATGGGGAGATCACCCATTTCAGTCATCCACAACACAAACTTAGACTCGAGTACCACGAAACCCCATTCAAATGCGATGGTTGTAAGGAAGTCGGTATCGGGTCGCGATTCAAATGCGGCATTTGTGATTACGACCTACATAAACAATGTGCACTTTCGGCTTCCACTCCATCTTTTCGTCACGCTTTCTACACCAAATGCATCTTTCAGTTCATGGCCCGTCCACCTGGTAATGTCGAATTCATGAGTTAAATATTTATGAAAGTTTAAGTTGATTCAACTTGGTAGGTACTATGGCTCGATATTGTAATGCATGCGAGAAAGACGTGACGGGGTTTGTATATCATTGTTTCAAGTGCGGATTCGACTTGCACCCGTGTTGCGCCTCGTTACCACACGTTTTAGAAGCCGGCGAAGGCCTCAGACTCTATCTTTATCGTAAAGTGAGATCATCGTGTCATCGTTGTGGACGTAAGGGCCGTAGTTGGAGTTATCGCAGCTCGTGCAAAAAGTATAACCTTCACGTTGCATGTGTTGCCGAAATGCTTCTCGAAAGTTGGCATGAGATTTACCATAATCATGGCTCGGCGAAAAGGGGAATAAACAATGGGGGGATGTATGGTGTGTCAAGTAATGGGTATAAGGTGCCAAGTATTATAGGAGTGGAAAAAAATCACCATAGGAGAAAGGGGAAGGTTAAAAGGTGTTGCGAGTTGGCCGCGGTAGCGGTTCAGGTGGTTATATCAGCCGTTCTTGGTGATCCCACGGCTATTATCGCAGGAGTTATCGGCTCATTTATTCCGCGATGATCAGGGTTCATTTTAGGGTTGATTGATTAACCACCTAATGCGATGATTATGAAGTAATTATACGTTGTAATGGGTACGAAGAATGTCAAACTATACGCTTAGTCCTTCAAAATATCAAATATAAAAAGAGGCTTGCTTAATTTAATTAGGGTTGTAAAGTACGGTTGCAATAATTTTACTTACCTATTTAACTACTTTCCTTAACATGTTTATGAAAGCAAGAAAGGTGGGCCGATTATTAAAGTTAATGTTCTTGAAGTTAGGTATTTTAAAGTTAATATTTTTGAAGTTATGTATTTTAATTATGTAGTTAATAAATTAAAGGATGTATAAGATATTAGTGTGTGGGTGAATAAGAATTAAAGTACGGTGTAGGAGTATTTTGTCCATATTAATTATAAAGAGTTGTTTTGAAAAGTTGCACGTGAATCTATAAATGTATTCTATCTATAAATGTAAGAAAGAGAAAATAGAAAGAAAAAAAAAATAAGATAACAAAAGAAGTGATCCAATATATAAAATAAATAAATAAATAAGAAGCTTTAAAAACAATCTCACTCTTATTTCTCGTCAAAAACTTTTCATGTGTCGTGATATTTTATTGAATTTTCTTATTCATCCCCAACTCTAAACCAAGATTTCTTTCCAATCAAAAATCAATACAAATCCAACCCTAAAATCCCAACAAATTGGTATCAGAACTATGGTTATCGAGTTTTGTAGAAGTCAAATAAGGAGATCACCAATACAATCCAATGGTGTATTTAGGCTCCCACAAATTTTACAACTATTTTCGATTTATCGAGTTTAGTAGAAGTTGGAGAAGAAGATCCTCATGACAATTGAAGAAGATGTATTTGGGCTCTCATGAACTTCACAACTCACTTTCGATGGAGGAAAATACAATTTTCGGAGTTTTAGGACAAGAATTATTTTGAACTTGCATGGTCTATGCAAAATAATACAAGAAGGAGAAATTGTCTATGTTACATGCACTATGAAAAAAAGAGAAGTATATTCGGAAAATTATGCAAATTCTTTAAATTTGATGCAACGAACAATTTTTGATCAAGTATTTCTGAAAATAATTTCGGCGAAAAAAAAAAGATTTGAACAAGACGCAAAAATAGAATGAGTATGACGAGAAATTTTTTTATTATGGAGAGTATTAGAAAAAAAATGATGATTAAAAATAGGAGTATAACGAATTAAACATTAAGCGGGAGTATTAAAATTTATGTTTTTTAAGTTAGATATTTTAATTATGTAGTTAATAAATTAATGAACGTATAAAAATTAAAGTATCATGTATGGATGTCTTATCCATATTAATTATAAAGAGTTGTTTTGAAAAGCTGCATATGAATCTATAAATGTATCATATCTTATATTGAAAACGATATCACATTTAAAAATAAGTAAGGAGTGTCGAAAACGATATCACATTTATCTCAAAAATTATAGATATCTAATATTGTGTGTACACCCATTGATATATTATAAAAAACAATTATCATCGGAAACTTTTCGTGTGTCTTGATATTTTATTGAATTTTCTTATTCATCCAACACTCTAAACCAATATTTCTCTCGAATCAAAAATCAATACAAATCCAACACCGGTAATTTGGTTGCCCTAGCCAGAATATCATGATTGTCGTTTTTATTTTTAAGGGGAAATTTCTCCTATATCCCTACTAAACTCAAAAATAATATATTTATCCCTCTTAAATGATTAATATCATATTTATCCCTACTAAACACAATTGATATCAAATCTATCCCTACAAAAACCTACTTAATATCAAATTTATCCACACTGTTAAATTCACATTAAATTAAACATAATTTTGAATATTAAAACTAGGAGATTACCCGCGCTTCGCGGCGGTTTTGTTTCATTTGTTTTGATATACACATAATATATACCTATGATTTTTCGGAATCAAACATAAGACTTTGTGAAAATAAATCATATTGATTAAGGACGTTTGATGATGACAAAATTATTATATTATTTTTGAATCCGACACAATTCAAAATATGTATTTAGTACTTTAATGCAACACATACAACAAATAATAAATGTCACTATAAAATAATAAAATAACATGCATGAACATGAATAAAAAACAAATACATTTAATATTTTAAATTTTCATATCTAAAAATAAGAATAATAACATTGTAAAAGTTCAAAAAAATTAGTTGTGTCTGATAAATTTTATGTTTCATGTTTATTATTGAAAAATATTATTAAGTTAAACAATTTGTTGTGTTTAGTAAATAAATATCTTACATTTTTTTTAAAGATTAACATGAAATTGTTTAAGTAAAACTACAAATATAACGTACTTAGTAGTATGTGTATTTTTTTTCTTTTATAGTTTTAAAAATAATAATAATAAGGCTTACAAGTCATTAATGTAATTATATTTTTTTTTATATATTTTTTTTACATAATTGTTTTCATAATTTTAAGTTAGAGAAAAATATTGAATATATGATAATATGGATCTCAAAATAAAGATAAAATTTAAGTGAATATATTTCTTAACTTTTTTAAATTATATTACGAAAAATAATAACAATATTTGATGTTTGTTTTATGATATTATATATTAATTTATTAATGTTAGATATTTAAACTCTTCACATTCTATTTGTATTCACAATTGATCATGTAACATATTGTGAAAAAATTCAAAATCAAATACATCCAACATGAACCTAGCGAATAATATTTTGACACATCATCAGTGTTAGGTGATGTGGCCTTCTAAAATTTCTTAAAAGTTTGTGGAAAATAAGGGACACATAAATGTCTACAAATAAAACATAATCATAAAAAATCAAAGGTTAATCCATGGTCTATATGTTGCCACAAATCACAATCTAATGGTTGAAATAATTGTGATGATGTGGCATGGGGACATTGCATAAAGATGGGTCCAAAATAAGGTGGTTGGTAAATTAGTTAATTTATAAAGTTTAAATTTAGAGACCAAAATACCCTTAGTAAACAATACTCCAAAGTCCAAACCCATTAACACAACAAATTAACCAAACCCGTTAAAATATTAACAAACTTACTATCATCCCCTCCCAATCGTACGTTCCTGTTAGAGTTCAAGCTTTGTATTTAACAAGATTAATTTAAACTGTTAAGAAGATTGATTGAAGAAGAAGAGTAGTGAAAATGATTAAGCTTTCTGATTAATTTTCCTTAAACGTTAATTACAGCAGTGATCCTTATTTATACATACAACTAATCTAATCCTGACCACTTATCTAAAACTGAATTACATTATCCTTAATCACACCTAATACATGAACTAACTAACCTTATCTTTAACTATTACATAACTTAGCCCAAGAATAACAAAAGACTAAAGCCCAGATAGTAAAAGCCCAATATAGAAGATCAGTGCTTGAGTTAGTTTAGTTCGTTGGTTTCAGCGGAAGATCTTCAGTTGAATAAGTTACTGCTAACAGTTCCCAATACAAACTTACTCTGAAAGTAGTCATACAGTCCACCGGTGCCCGGTGCTCTTTCTTTGGATGGGTATTTCTAAAGCCGGTAATCAAGGGAATGGTGGACCTCGGAGTGCTGAACATTAGACTGGTGCAGAAGAAGTCGTTACTTGGTGCGTCAGAAGTTTGCTAGTTTGCTCCAATCCGCTCATCAGTCGGAAGTCGGAACTCGGAAGAAAGCTCGTCGGAAGAGCGTCTTTTTCCATGCATGCCCGGGCTAGTTGGTAGGTGAAAGAAAGAAAGCAAGTGATTAATCATGTAATCTTCTCCGCTAAATGCTCGTGTACTCCAGGGCTTTCAAAAGCAGACTTTCACCCACTCGTACATTCATAATATCCATTTTCTCTTCTCTTTCTCTGCCGAAGACAAATTCTTCTCGACTGGATTTTTCTTCTCCTACGACTGGAGCGTGAATGTGGCGACTGCAGCGACTGGATTTCAATTACAATGACTAAATTTCTAATACGAGTATGCTCTCCAAGATCCATATTGCAAATCTCTGAAAAAAATGTATTATGGATTTCTCCTCTTAGTTTGAATACCATATTCTTTGAGTATGGATTAATTTTTGAGAAATGTATTAATAAAATCTCTAATTTGTTACTCTCTTTTAGATTTCAATGAATCGTGAAATAGATTCGGAGTAAAATTGACGAATTCAATTGACGAATTCGACAAACGCCCTAGATGGGAGGCCACAACCTAGATGGGACTATTCCCAAATTCAACACGTTCAGTTTCACCGAAGGTTCGTTCTTTCAGTTCGAAATTTGGATTGTTCGATTAGAAATTGCAATCATTAATTTTGGAGTAAAATTTGATTGTGCTAAAAAATTTATATAGCTGTTATTGATATTGTCCCTTCACGAAACAAGGGCAACATGGTCATTTTGCATTTACTAATTAATCAGGTTCAAACTTAATCTAAACATGGTGTTTACGTTCTTGGTAACAGTCCAAAAAATACGAGTTACATTGTAGGATATGGAAAGAAATATCCAAAATACGGCCATCATCGTGGAGCAGCGATACTGCACAACGGTACCAACTATTCTTAAACCGGTGAGTGAAATTGAGGGAAAAACTGAAAAACCTTAACCCTAATATCATAATCGGTGCAATGGTGCATGAACCTAATGCATTCGATGGGTTCCTTGACGTACAGAAGAATTTATCCTTAATACCGAACCGACAATGGCGGGAAATGCCGATTTAGTAGCTGTGTTAATATTTCTTACCACGCCTTAATTTTTTTACAAAAAAAAATCCTTCAATTATGCATAATTTACAAAAAGACCCCTGAAATGAATACTCGTTTTGGAGAGAGACAAGACGACTTTGAAGCTCGTTTTTTCTGAATTCAACACCTTGAATGCTTCTTCGAGCTGGAGATTAGTGAGTAATTGGGGCTCGAGCTGACTCATAAAGCGTTCAAGACCTGAAAAAGATGAACAAATTCAGTTCAATTAACAAATTGAATTTTAGAAAGCAACAATCAACAATCAAAACTTCAATTCACAAATAAATGGAGCCCCATAAGTTTTCCATTGCAAAACTAGTTATTGAGAATGTTAGTTTAGAAAAGTTTGTTTTGGCATCTCATGTTAAACTTGTTGCCGGAGAAGAGGAAGCCTTCTCTCCCGCCAGATCACCGGAGAAGACGAAGCCCTGATTTTGCTTCTAGGTGAGGAAGCGACTACGGAGAAGAGGAAGCCATCACTCAAGGTCGCAAGAAAAGAGCTCCGAGAAAATATTCATGTCGCGAGAAAAGAGCTTCTTTTTCGCCAGGCCGTAGTGAATCTAGTGATAGAGAAGAGAGTTCAATAGATGCCATGGAGCTCTCATTCGTAACAAGAATATGTTTATCGGATTTAGGATTAGTGAATTGGAGGATAATTTAGTCATTTGTATTATTTTTTGTTAAATTTAACTAAATTGTTATTTTTGATAAATTTGATATTAATTGTGTTTAGTAAGGATATATATGATAATAATAATTTAAGAGGGATAAATATATAATTCTTGAACTTAGCAAGGATATATAAGATATTCTCTCTATTTTTAAATAATGAAAAAATATGAAACAAAATCAGATGAAAAATTACAAACTATACTCTTTTTTAATATTTATTGCATACAAATCATTTCATATTATAATTTACAATAACATAACATAATATGAAAATAATTGTTTTCATAAGTTTTCAATTCATCTAATTTGAACTTATCTAAAATTCATTTTCAATCAAATTATTAACAATTGGTGTGATTATTATTTTGACATTATAATATGGAAATATTATTTATTGACATTTTAATTTTAATAACATGTTTTATGTGGAAGTAAGAATGTAGCGCTCATTAGTATTACGTGCAACTAGGGGTGTCAATGGTGTGGATATTGCCCGAACCGACCCGAACCGTATCCGAAAAAATATCCGGATTCGAAAAGAAAAAAACCGGATCCATTCGGATCTGGATCAGAACCATATCCATATTTTCGGATCCGGATTCGGATCTGGTACGTTATTTTCAGTCGGATCCGGATCCGAATAAATTTTGAAAATGAATAGTATCAAAATCATGATCCATTAATAACAAAAAATAAATATTTTATTGAAACTCACATTAATAAATTTTGAAGTAAGAACGGTAGTTTGTACATCTCCACTCCACTCCTCTCCGAACATGTCAATCAAGTCTGCTTCTTTCCCAAGATTTGATTTTTCTTCCCTCTCCAAAAATTTCGAAAACTAAAAACTCTTCCCAAAATAAAAAATATCCTTGTGAAAATTCTGTCTTCAAATATTTCGTTCTGTCAATCTGTGTTCACGGATGTAAGTATTTCCTTCTCTTAGTTTCTCCCTCTCCATTTTCTTGTAAGGGGCTGTTTG
This sequence comes from Luzula sylvatica, assembly GCA_946800325.1. Classification (NCBI taxonomy): domain Eukaryota; kingdom Viridiplantae; phylum Streptophyta; class Magnoliopsida; order Poales; family Juncaceae; genus Luzula; species Luzula sylvatica. Next base: position 2,052,129 of record OX326957.1, on the reverse strand, counting down.
GATAGGGGAATATGGGACTGGAATTGGAAAAAAATTTCCAGCAAACTTAGAATTCGTTGTTTGGCCGCCATTCCTTAGTGGAATTATACTTATCCTTTCAAAGCCACAAACTCAAATTCCAAAAAATCTTGGAGTTGCAATTTCCGGCAAAACCTTTACACCTCAATTAATATGGTCTTTATTTCTTAATGCATGGATTGTTAATTAATGAATGTTTAAAGTTTAATTAACAACTTAGTGTTGATTATAGTTAGTGTAAGACGTAATTATGTAACATGACTAATAAATATTATTATGTAATAATATTTAATATATTGTTATAATATGGTATATGTATAATAACACAAATATTATTATATAGTATAATAAATATTATTATTATATTGTAATAATATCAAAGTAATAGTTATATTATATAATAATTATATTATTGTTTTAATAATTACTTTATAATTATAGTATTATCAATATGTTATAATATTATATTATTATTATAATAATAATAATAATAATTAATATTGTTATTATTATTATTATTATTATTATTATTACTATTATTATTATTAAATTATCATCATCATCATCATGATAATAATAATAATAATAATAATAATAATAATAATAATAATAATAATAATAATAATAATAATAATAATATTAATATTAATATTATTATAATAATAACTATATTATATAATAATTATATTATAATACTAAAATAATAATATTAATATTATTATTATTATAATAATAACTATATTATATAATAATTATATTATAATACTAAAATAATAATATTATATTACTAATAATTATATAATATAATAATTATATTATATTATAAAAAATATAATATTATATATTATTATAAAAAAATATACTAATTATATTATAATATTATTATTATATAAGGCGGAACAAAAGATTATAATAAAAGAATGATTACAAAATAATTATATTATATATATTGAATTAATATCGTTTGTTATATATTATTATAAATACAAATATTATATGGATAAAGTACTATATTTATTATTATTGCCATATTATTAATATAATATAATACTATTATAATCATATATAATAAATGTTATGCATTGTAATAATATTATATATAATTATAGAAAATATTATCATATATTCTATGGATATGATATTATAATAATTTAACAGTCCATTTAATATTATTATAATATAATTATATAATATTAAATTGATTATATGGATATAATAAATATAACATAATTATTTTATAATTTCCAATATTATTATAATAACAAAATTCCAAAATTCCAAATTTTTTCTAAACAACCAAACAAAAAATTATATTTTCCAGCATCTTATAATTCGGACATCCAAACAAACTGTAGAATTACAAATTCCAGAACTTTTTACTCCTCCACCTTATAATCCAATTCCATTCTACTAATTCCGCTTGCCAAACGGCCCCTAAGAATTTTCTGGTCGATGTTTTCCCTTAGAATTCCATTATCGATTGTTTTATGTTTCTCGGATTGGGGTTGTGGTACTCTCGAAATGCTGGGCTTTTATAAAAATAACAAAACGATGATGTGTTTGTTCGAGTTGTAGGCCTCAATCAAATTGATTTGGAGATATTTTCTATTGAAAAGTATCACCACTCGTTGTCTTTTGTGCTTTCGTTTCATTATAATCCTCAAACAAAACGATGGAGTTCAGAGGGAAGATATTTTCCACTGGCAAATCATAATATATAACTTTTCTAATTCAGTGGGACCATGGCATGGATCATTTCATTATAATCCTTCAAATAATTTAATTTTCTAAAAAATGACAGTAACTATTCAAAATCACTATGTTATAAATTATTTAATTGTTTGTTTATTTTTTTCGGGTCCGGCGATCATTTCATGGCATCAACTTCCCAAAATCCTTCGAATAATGATGTTACACTTACTCAACCAAATATAGGTACATCTCTTTCACCCGAACCCGCTGCCAAAAAACAAAAGAAATTAACTTCTAAGGTTTGGAATTGGTTCGTTAAAGAAAACGTTAAAGAATTTGTAAATGGAAAAGAGATTACGGTTCCAAAAGCTATATGTAAAAAATGCGGACAAAAATTTAATGATTGTAGTACGGCGGGAACTAGCCATTTAAGCAAACATTACAAGAAAAAATATTCAATCAAGAGTGGACGAAAGGAGCTTAGTATGATGAAAAAATTGGAATCATTTACTTATGATGAAGATATAAGTAAAAGAAAATTGGTATTGGCAATAATAATGCACGAGTATCCATTTTCGATTGTGGAGCATAATTATTTTGTAGAGTTTATTAAATCTCTCCGCCCTTCTTTTCCTATTCAAACACGTAACACCTATAAGAAAGATACTCGAGATGTATTTAGAAGAAAAGAATAAATTGTACAATTATTTGAGGTCAATTTCTTGCCGACTTAGCGGCACCATGGATCTTTGGACATCGAGGCAAAACAAGAGTTACTTGTGTGTTACAATACATTTTATTGATGATAATTGGGGAATTCAAAAAAGAATATTGAATTTCATGTGTTTGGAAGGAAGGCACACGGGTGATAATTTAAGTGAGGCGGTATTGAAAAATTTATGTGATTGGAATGTTGATAGAAAATTATTTTCGTTTACACTAGATAACGATAGTGCGAATGGTGTTTGTGTTAAGAAAATGATTGAAAGGCTCAATGAAAGCGGAGCTCTTGTTTGTGGTGGAGAGTTATTTCATATAAGATGTGCGGCACATATAATTAATTTAGTTGTTCAAGATGGGGTTAAAAAGATTAAAAAAGCGATTGATGGAATAAGAGAAATTGTATTGAAAATAAAGAACTCACCATTATTATTTTCGGAATTCCAAAAAAGAGCAATTGAGTGCAATCTAAAAATTACGAAAGAACTTTCATCGGATGTGTGTACTCGATGGAACTCTACTTGTATGATGCTTAGAGAAGCATTGTATTTTCGAGAAGCATTAGAGAGAATGAATTTTATTGATCCTTCAAGGTACCCAAATTTTCTTACTAATCAAGAATGGAATGAGGTGGATAAAATATATAATTGTTTAAAATATTTTTATGCCATTACCGAACTTCTTTCGGGTACATTGTATCCAACTTCGAACTTATTTTTCAAATCATTTTGTGATATTAAAATAAAAATCAAATCATGGTGCAAGAATGAGGACCCAATCTTAAAGGAAATGGTCATGTCAATGAAAAATAAATTCGACAAATATTGGTACCAATCAAATACCGCGTTAGCTATTGCTTGTTTTTTGGATCCCCGATATAAGATGGGGTTGATTGAATATTATTATCCAAAAGTTTTTGGTAACGGAGGTACAAAAGAAATTGAAGAGTTAAATATAATGATAAAGAAAATGCATTTCGAGTATTCATCAAAATTTAAAAATAGTGTGGATCCAATAGATCAAATCGGTGAATTTGACATTCCCGGTAGTAATTCGGGATTAGGCATTGAAAACGATGGTTTGGATAATGATTTAGTCAAGTTTTTGGAGGCGAGAAGCCAACCAACTTCTTTCAAATCCGATTTGGATAACTATATGGAAAGAATTCCGTGTTCTAACAAAAAAGGATTCGATATTCTTTCTTGGTGGAAAACGGAAGGAAGAGAATATCCTATTCTTTCAAGAATTGCGCGCGATGTTCTGGCTATACCGGTTTCTTCGGTTGCATCGGAGTCGGCTTTTAGTACGGGTGGTCGCGTAATTGATCCTTATAGGAGTCGATTGGATTCAGAAACCGTCGAAGCGTTAATTTGCATTCAAGATTGGGTGAAAGCCGGTAAAAAAGGTAATATATTAATTCATATTTTCATATGCATTTCGATATATTTACTTATTTGATATTAATTGATAATTGATTTATTAGGAGAATTACCCTCGGTTTTTGATGGCTTTAAAGAAAATGACGATCAACTTAATTAGTAGGTAGTGCAAATAGTGGCATTATCATTTTGGTAGTAACGTGTTTTTTTTGTGTTTTTAGCATGTTCTACAAATTATCTATATTTAGTATGTATTAATGATAGTGAGAAGTTATTTGTTGATTTTGTGATGTATCAAGCTAGACATAATCACAGTAACTATTATTGTAGTTGTCTTTCATGTTTTTTTTATTAATTTGAATTCTTGTTTTGACTTTGGATTTGTTTCATATTATGAGAGATATACCATGCAAAAAAATTAAAATTTTTTTTTTCCTCTAATTAATAATTACCATTGTAATCTTAAAAATAAACCGTATTCGTTTTATATAGAAATCTTTTTTTTTTTTTAATATTTCAATATCGTAATATCCGTTTTAATATCCAAATATAAACCGTATCCGTATTCGTATCCGACAATATCCGAACCGTATCCGTTTAGTATCCGAACCGTATCCGGATCCGAGTAATTCCGTATCCGAATCCGTATCCAAAAAAAAATATGAATATGGATCTGGTTCGACCACTATCCGAACCATTGACACCCCTACGTGCAACATGTTTCATCTCTGTTGAACTTTTCAGATAAATGTGTTTTCTCAACTAAGTGAAACGTTTGTTGATAATTTAATATGTGAATTCAAATTCGATATTGAAAAATCAAGATTAATATGTGGATTTTAGTTTATTAACTAGCGGGTATTTTGTTGGACTTCGAATATTGTTATGTAGTTATGAAGCTTTCTTTATTAATGAGTACATAAAAAAATCATCATTGTAAACAACAAAATTAACAAAAAATTATACTGTACTAATATATACTCATCAAATAACATTACATTTTTTTAGTTTTTCTCAAGTTTTACAGGCATAATATTCACCATTCTGGCAACACTGCGTTTTATTTAAAGCCTATTATTTGAGTGTTTAGATGATATTGAATATCTACTATACACTTTTTCCAATCTTGAAAAAAAGTTGGTAATTAGATGTAATATTGTAGAGCGGCATAATATTGTCATTTCAATGTAAAAGAATACTAAGTATATACATTATTTTCTTTTATATGGTGTGACCATAATTTTATTTATTTTTTGCTTATTATTCAAAAAAAAAATTGGACAACCAATATTGTCATTTGTATTTTTTTCTATTATTAATTTAATCTCTTTTCTAAATATTGTAACAACAAATTTATGCACGTATATATGACTATCTACCATATATTTTAATCCGAATTCGGGTGTGGGTCTTGTTAAATTCAAAACCAAATACCAATAGGTTAAAGGATATTTTTCAAATATCGATATGCATATCGATTTTATTATCGGATATATTTTTGCTATCCATATATGATCCGTGTAGGCGGATTATCCGTTGACAACCCTAGATTCGAAACGGGTAATGGTTGTGCCAAGTAGACGTGTTGTTCGAAATATTGTTTTATATACAAAAAATCAACAACAAAATCACAAAATAAAGGAAGAAATAACATCAAATATCTAAGCTGGAAAAACCAATTTACAAAAATCGCCAAGAAGATAAAGACCAAAGATTGAAGAGAGAAGAAGCCGCGGTGAGAAACCAAGATAAAAACGCCATTAATGCGGATAATTGATACCGCCCGCAAACTCCAGGCGAACAATACCCGTTTGACTGGAGAAGAACGGTAACCACACTCGCCGTTGCGCATCCTGCCGCCAGTGATAGCAATGACAGGACCTGTCCATTTCAAAAATTATGTACATTACATTTCCATATATGTTATCATTTCAAAAATTATGAACCAAAACGAAAGAGTACCCAATCTCCGACTGCGATGAGAATTATTGCACTTGGAAGACGAAGAGGACAACCGAGAAAAAGAGAATACAGATCGACTATTCCGAGAAAACAACTCCATGGTATTAACAACCCCATGCTTGTCACCAAAAAGCTGCGTCGTTGGAAATATTATTTACAAAATAACGGTTAATATATAAAAACTATTTCGACGAAATATCATGAATATTTGTAGATTACCAGAAAGAAGTGTAGCTATAGAATTCCACGCCAACGGACATGAAAAGGAGCGAGGCCGTAGAAAACACGGCTTGGCCTAATCGTAGAGAGAGACTCGGAATCGATCCTACTGCGCCGCGCGGTGCGATCTCATCCATCCGTTCAAACCACGCTGAGTTTTTAGTTTCCTAGTCTCCCTTCTTCTCCTTTTCTTACACTTCCAAAGGAATGTGTTGTTCATTTTTTAGGGTTTGCTTCGAGTATTTGGGTCTTGATCTCTCATGTTAAGTATTTGTAGATTTTTTTTTTTTGTTTGTTTTTTCAAAGTGGAGAAGAGAATAAAAGAATTTGCTTCTCACTTTTGAATGGATGGTGAGCATGAGGCTGAGAGAATTGACTCGAGTTTCTTAATTCTCTTTCTTTTATTTTTTGTAATTCATTTTCCACTCAGTATAACTTTTTAACTAGAAGCAAGTAAAATATTTTTTGATGCATTTCAATCAAGTGGCGCTACTATAAACTTTATCATTACGTTCTGAGTACAAAATAAGTTTCATTTTATAGAATTTACACATTTTAAAGTAATGCAAAATACAACTTATGTTGAAAGTAAATCAATTACAAAAACAACAGTCTCAAAACATGTGAATTGTAAATCAAATATATAAATGGCAAAAAGGAAGCATCATTACCTTTAAAATAATTAATTGATAATGTTGATTAAAAGGAAGATCGCATTTAAATTGTGACCCTAGCTTTTTGATGGGTCCCAAATTGATGGGAAATTCTTCGTTTGAACCTTATAAGTGCACGTAGATCACAACCTTGATTCCTTTCCAGCAGCTATATCATCTATCATGATTAATGATGGAAATCGAAAAATATTAGAGGATTTCAAAATACATTTGAAATTGTCATTGTGAAAAGTTGAAAAGTTAGAGGAGATGAATAGAAGTGCAATGATCGATCATTAATTTGAGATATGATATCTATGTTGATAAGGTCCTACTTTGGCCCCTCAAACAAAAGTCAAAATGTTTAAATGCTCTTTTCAGAGATTTAATATACAACAAAACTAGGGCCAATTTCTATTGCACTCCCAAATTCAATTTCACCTTGCATCTAAATCGGCTAAAAAACAAATGAATATATATAGTTCAATTGCATTAAATCATATATCATGAATTATATTTTCATTAATAATCCACTAGAACAAATAATGTCCTCTCGTGCTTCGTAGAGGATGGAGAAGATTGAGACTATAATTTTCGAATATGTTGGCGGGTTTAGATCCAAATAGAATGAAATAAGATAAGGAATAGAAAATAAATGTGTCTAATATAGCACCCACATGGAAGGCAAAAATAGATTTGAAAGTGAAATAGGATATAGCCTTAATTTTGTTTCTATCGGTTTTTTTTTCGTCGTGGGCACGTATGATATTTCCCAATAAAAATGAGTTAGCAGTTTTGCGCGCGATTAAAATAAAATACAAAATAAACTCATATTTGACTTGCCGGTTCGCAACATAAGTCGCTGCACAACCAACGCAACATGGGATCTGGAATCTTTGGAGAATCTTCAAGGGAAAAAAGATGAATAAATAAATAAAAAGGAAAAGTTTGTCCCAACAAGAGGATTACTTTATCCCAAAAGGGAGGGTATCTTCTCAATGGCACTCGTAAACTCGTTGCTCCACTAATCTACCATTTGATGGAACATTGCTAATTTCACAATTTCATATGTACCCCTACAAAACACTAAAATATCATGTATACTCCCAAAAAATATGATCAATTGCATGCATACCCCCAACAAAGAATGAGAAATATCTTCCGATATTGTATATAATTCAGATATTAAACAAATACAAATACGATGCGAAAATTGTCGAATACGATTTTGTTATATATATTAAAACAAATATTATGATATACTAACACAATATATTTTTAGTTAGATACATATAATTTGGAACACAAACAATCTAAAGTGTTGTATTTAAACATATTTTTATGGATGTAATTATATCAATCACGAATTCAATTGTAGATAGAACATAATAAAATCATGATGGATTGGATATATATTTGAACCAAATAAAAAAATTAAGTTGCATAAATAGTATTTTTAACATATTATGCAGGGGTATTCCAGACATTCCATACATTTTGTGGTGATATTTATGATATTATCTATTTTGCAGGGGTGTATAACATTGTATTTTTCACATTTTGCAGGGTTATTCATGATATTTCTTTTAAGTAGTTTTTTTTTATCTTGCAACAATTGCTCATAATTTCAAGCCTATCACAAAAAACACTAAAAAAAGTTTGAGATCATTATAACCCAAAACAAAAGTAGCAATATATTCCAGCTTTAAAAGCTTGAGAAAACAAAACGAGATAACGAATATAAATAGGAATTAACAACCTACATTGAAAGATTAAAACCGATCCAAGCTGAATATTCGACTAATCATAAACAACCTGTATACAAAATACACAAAATTGGTAATTAATAACTTGAAATAATCGCAGTGGAAATGTGACCCAAATTGTTAAAACCCGAAAAAAAAAATCATGTGCTTTCAATTGTATTATTTAAATCAAAGCATTATCTGAGGGGAAATCGGATAGGAATTATATCTTGTACACTATAATTCAATTAATTTACCCTCAAATTGGCCCTAATTGAGTTTCTATAATGAAATTAAATATGAATTAAGTCCCAATTTGCATCAATTAATCTCAATCCACAAAGAGCTAACCTAGAAGGAGCAAAAAAAAACAAAAAAGTAAAAGAAAGACGACCTTTGGATAGGATCAGAGCTCGAGCTTGAGTTCCTCTTTCTCATCGGTGAGAAAATGGAGAACGTAAGGCGCAACGCGAATGACGGCAATACAAGTCCCCATGATCGTGAGATGCTTTCTGAGCTGCTTGTACGCCGTGGCTTTGTCCGGCCTCTTCGGAAACGCTCCCAAAAACATCGTTTTCCGTTGATCTCTCTGAAAGCTCTCTTCTTCGGATCGATTGATTCGATAAAACCCTAGAAAGGAGACTGCGGAGGTGCAAGCATATATGTGGAGAGAGAATTTGCTGTTGTGCACGGTGTAGCATTTAATGCTTGACCTACTTGAAAATATCATATTTACCCCTTCAAAATTAGAAATATCCTTATCCTTCTGAAGACTAAAATTATCAAAGGGAAATTTTCAAAACAAACTCATAACTTTTTAAGATATTGTAAAACCCAAAAAGTCTACAGGCCCAAACATAAACCACCGAATGGCTACCGAATAGTGATGTGGAGGTGTTTTTGCTATTTTTGCATTCCACGCTAGCAAACCAAGTGTACTCAAGTTTAATTAAATGACTTTATTAACGATCCATCTTTGACTCGTTCAAGAAATTGGCTCCATATCCCTTAATTCAAGAATGACTTTCTCGAACATGGAAATTCCTTGACCATGTACATGTCTTTATAATCACATCCACAGCCATAGCCATGACTTCTGACCTCTCCATCCCCATTTTTTCTAAAAAAAAACAACTAAGAATTCCCCATTAATTAGAAACAAATTCATATAATATTTAAAAGATATACATTGAACCAGAAAAGATCTTTGTACTGCAGGTATTCAAGAAAATTACGTACTCAATGTAAATTTAAGAATCCACCGAAACAGTGTTAATTCAGTCCTAATTGAAGTCATTACTGAAAGAAATAGTAGCAAATTGTGTCCCTACTGAAACAACAGTGCTAATTCAGCTCCAAAATAATGAATAATCCCCAACTCAACTCTTATTGCATAAACAATGATAATTCATGCCCCAAATTAGCGAAGAAAACAATATACTCACCTTGGCCGAAGCAGCTCTATCCAGTGCACTAGCTCCGCCTGCGATTCTACGAAGTTGGGCATGACGAGAAGGGCGAGACGAGAAGGGATACTTTTGCTGGCTCGAGAGTTCACAGATTCCTTGGAAGTTAATCACGCCGAGAAAATAGTACGAAATGCTACCGAACAATACAAGAAGGAAGGAGGAGTCAATGGAGAAGGAGTCACGGAGAAGACGAGAGGGAAAGAGGAGGAGTCGGGAGAAGGGCTAGTTATTTTCTTTCTTTATCAGACTTGGTAGACTGGGTTTGCTAGCGTGGAATGCAAAAGTATCAAAATCACCTCCACATCACTATTCGGTGGTCATTCGGTGGTTTATGTTTGGTCCTACAGACTTTTTGTTGTAAAACCCCCCTACTTTGGAAACTCCAAGCAATCTCTTATATCATACTTTTATTTTCAAATATTCCCTATATGGATTAAAACTAACCTTGGATGGTGTCAAAAAAATGACGAAAATACCCATATATTTTCATAAAAAAATGCTACATCTAGCGAAACAAACTACAAATTTAGTCCCGATTGCCCTCCTAAGGAAATAATATTGTGGGACCCATATTGAATTATTTCCATTAATATTACTTCGGTAACAATTCTGTGATTTACTTCTGTACATGTATCATTTCTGTATTTTCATATGTAGTAATTAAAAAAAAAATTAACATGTGATTTCAAAAATATAAATTATTACATGTTGTTTTTATATAATTTAATATTTCATATATTGTTCATGAAAAATTAATATGAGATAATAATAAAATAAACAACAATAAATGAGCACCTTGAAAATATATTAATAAAAAAATATCTATTTAAACATCTAGTTTTTTATTTTCATTCTTTTTTTTATGTATTCTTTTAATAGTTTCATGATATTTTATTAAATATTTGCAAAGTGTTCTTTTAATATTGTTGTCTATCTTATTATTATTTTATGCTAGTTTTTCAGGAAAAGAAATATAAAATTCAAATATATATAATTCATGAAATATTAAAATTATACAAATATAACTCATAATAATTTTTGTAATTATTATAAGCTAAAAAAAATTAGGATTTTTTTAAATTAATAAAAAAAATAACATTTTTAAAATTGCTACAAATGTAAATAGAAGGGTATTTTGGTCACAAAAAAAATTTAACACCATCAATGGTTAGTTTTAATTCTTATAAGGAGGTATTTTAAAAAAAAAGTTTGATAGAGAATTTTTTTTTTAGTTTCCGAAAAGATGGAGGAATTTTTAGAATATCCAAGAAAGTTAGGAGTTTTTTTGAAAATTTCCCATTATCAATGATAACTTTCAACTATATTAAGCGTAGATCTTCCAGTAAGTCAAAAGTCCATTATTGTTTGAATCGTTACGCAATGTTAATTAATTATAATCATATTTGCGTAAGATGTATATTTGTAATTTAATTAATTTCATAAATACATATTATCATAGTGCACACGATTATATCACATGTGAAATGTGAATTATTACCAAAACGATACCCAATGTCTTAAGAGTATTTAGAGACTGTTAAGTGACACTGACAATGTCATGTTATTTATATGAATCAAGTTATGCTAAATTGAATTTGTCTGAGGATTCGGAGTATTGTTTTAAGAAATTTGTTTTTGTTATTTTATTTAAATAATATAATATAACGTAATGTAATGTAATATAACATGACATAATATAATATAATGTATTTTAATTCATATTTAATCATTCGTGATGCGTCAATAATACGATGCGTAATATTTTCGTGTACAATTCGAATTAAATATTTTTCAAGTCGGTCAGATATTTGATCAATAATATAATATTTGATCAAATAAAAGGAAATACGTTAATAATTCGTCAATTCGTCAATTCGGTTTTTCGTCTATACTTAGGTTTATTTTACATAATACGAATACAATAATTCGGTATAGAAAAGTAGATAAATATAAATTTTTTTAATAATAAATAATTGAGAGATATAATTATTTTATTAAATAATATTTATTTTAGTTCAAAGTCAGATTATTATTGACATGACAATTGATATATATGTTTTGTAGGACAGTAGGAGTATGTATGATATTTCTCATTTTGAAGAATTTTTTTAGCTCCGAATTATTTCAATTTGTAAAAATAGCACTTGGTGATATTACATTATTAATATAAACGAAATTCTTTGCAAATTCTTTACTTACTAATATTCTGTTTTAACGATATCTATTATCACTTGGTGGTATTACAATATAAGTTTTTAAGTTTAATTATTTACTGAATTCTACAGTGCAAATTATTTGCAAAATTAAAACTTTTTTTTTTTTTTTTTTTTTGAAATGCAACGTATAGTTGCATGATATATTAAGCAAATGAATTACATCGAATTACATTGCTTAGAAAAAAAGAAAAAAAAAAAAAAAAAAAAAGAAATTGGGCCCATTGCAACTTGCACATGGCCCAATTTAACAACCCTAAAAAAAGAAGAAAAAAATCATTGCTAGGGTTTGTCTCCAAACGTGGTGGCCGCCGCCTTCTTCTTTTTGATTTTGCGTATTCGTCGGCCGCCGCCGCTATTTTGCCATTGTACACCGCCGTCATCGACTATTCTTTTTGGATTGTGATGTATCCCGATCCATCATCATGGATTTAGTCTCGGAAGTAGGTTGTGAAGCTCGAAAGTTGTCATGACCGATGCTAACTCTTCGCCGTCGTCGTCGTGACATTTAACTCTCTTTTGCCGTTGTTGCTGTGGTCCAAAATCGACATTCTTTTCGGTGTTGCCATGGCCTAAAACGATCTTCGAGATTTTCTTCTTGCTTGGCCGTCTTGTGGAGCACTACCTTTGGCGTGGTAGTCTTGTCGTGGCCTTGACCGTTGAAGTGGTGGTGGGTGATGAAGCTCAAGAATTGATCTCCACCATTGGAGCTCAAAAAATGATACTCATGTGGTTTGTGAAAAAAGTTGGGGTTCGGTTTGGATGGGGTTGAGTAGAGGGGAGTGGTGGGGAGGAGGAGGAGAACAAGAAGGGAGGGGAGGAAGGGGAGGAAGGGGAGGGGGAGTGGCGGCTAACTAAAGCATAAGTACAAGAAAAAACATATACCAATAGAAAATTAATTGTGGAATTTTCTGTGAATGAAAAAAAACAAAGAAAATTTAATTCATTAAATTATTCATTGCGACTAACTAAATCATAAGTACCAAAATAATGATTATATCCTCGGTTTCAAAAAATACAAGTTTGAAAAGTTTCATTGAACAACGTCACAAAAAATGTCTAATTACAATGTTTGCTCATTTCTCACCGTCATGATAGGCAAAAAAAAGCTTACATTTGTTATTTAATAGTGTATGGTCGCACGGAAAAGAAAAATAGATCAAAACCACACAGCAGCTAAGGAATAGCCAGCGAAAAAATAATCACATACATATATACTATATGAAAGCGTGTCATTGAACTCGAACAACTCCACAAACCTAGACAATCCCGCGCAATTGCGCGGGTGTAAAGCTAGTTGGTATTAATTTACCATCACTTTTTCTAACCAAACACGAAAAATAATGGAAACTTTTACTTTGGTCTTTGCCCCAAGATTTCCCCATCAAACACTTCAAATTGTAATTAACACACTAAATTTGAAAGGTAATTTCAAAAATATATGATTAATCAATTAGTATTAGTTTAAATTTATTAATTTAAATGAGTGTGTATTAATTAATTATTAAATAAATATATTAAATAGTACATAAATGTAATGGTAAAATTTAGAGGGCATATAAGGTGCCCCACAAAAGCGAAAAAAAAATTCTCGATGACATCATCACGCTAATTAGATTAATGATTAATTGAGATGAAAATTTAATCTTAATAAAATGTGATAGGTACGGATCAATTAACAAACATACAAATTAACAAAAAAATAATTTTAATTAAGACTGTGATAGGTACAAACATATTAACAAAAAATTAACATACTTTCAATGATGTCATCGAAAATATTTATTCCACTTTTGCAGAGACAAATATAATTTTTCTAAAATTTAGGAGCATCTATCAATTTCTAAGTTGACTTCTTATAAAATCCGTTTTACAGAATCAACTGGTTTAATCTAATTGAAATTAATTTAATTAAACTAACATATTTTAAAAATCAGGTAATACTGATTTTTTCAAATTCCGTTTGCATTAAAATTTTGAAATATTTTTTAACCAAATTATTTTTCGAAGTTTCTACCAATACATAGTTACGATGCACAGAATTTTCTACCAAATTATTTTCCGTCAATTAATTCGAGGAAATTTAGAGACGACAAATAAATAAATTTGCAATTAAAAACACAAATTTGCTACGAAAAAAACAAAACTTTATCCGATCCGTTGCCCGTATTAAGAACCGTTATTAACCTTTTCAAAGCACTTCCTACCTAAAACTATCCTTTTCTACTCCCAATACTGCTCTCGCCCCATCTTGTCAGTGAAACAAAACTCCATACACCGAGTCTATACAAGAATTCCTAATCTCTCAAAATACCATCTTCTTTACCAAAACCAACACAAATGACAAACCTCAGTATCACAAAAGATAAAAAAAAAACAAAAAAAAACATGGAGAACAGAGATCTTCTTCCTCCCGCCATCTCTCCGGCGGCTCCATCCATGTCGTCCCCAAATCAACAAACTCACATCCCCTTCAATCTCAGCCCTCCATTAATTGCCATGGTCGCAGTGGTTGGTGCAGCATTTCTAATCATTCTTTACACTCACGTCATCACTCACCTCCTCCGTATTCTCCGACGCCGGCGCCGTGTTCGGCGTTTCCTTTCCGGTTCCTCACCTCATACCGGTACTGGTAACATCTCCTTGAACTCCTCTTCGGATTTCTTCTTCTTCTCTCCATACGGACTCGATGAATCCTCCATTAAAAACCTCCCCACTTCTCTCTTTTCGAAATCAAAGGCCAAACATCTGGCATGCACGAATAGGGATTGTGCAGTGTGTCTTCTAGAATTCGAAGACAACGAGTCATTGCGAACTTTGCCGTTTTGCTCTCATGCATTTCATGTCGAATGCATCGACACCTGGCTCCGGTCACATGCCACGTGTCCTCTCTGTCGATCCTCCGTTACGAGACCCGATTTCATATCTTACTCCCCCTTCGTGCCGATGCGTGCTTCTCGCATCAGACCCAGTTTTGATGATCTTTCACTCTATCCTCCACAAGAAATGGAGCCTGAAATTTCTGAAATTGCACCAGTTGATATCTCTGTTTCGCCTCAATTGGATTTTAACAGAAGAGAGAATGTTTTTCTCAAGAGAAGCTATTCATTCGGATTCGAACGTGGCCAATTATCAGAGAGGATGGTTCTAGAAGCTTCAACAGCTTCACCATGGCGGTTTCGTCAAAGCAACAGAAATACCTTTTGGAGTAAACGTTGGCCGTCGCCGTTCGCCGGGAACTTTTCCGCTTCTCGTTCGTCTCGCGTCTTCTCGTTTCGTTCATCCAGAAAATCTCCATTTACGAGGAGAAGAGGTGGTTCGCTTTTCTTCCCGGTTTCTAGTGGACCGGATCCATCATCGCGAAGAACCCGGTCCATGACGATGGGGTTTTACTCCAGTCGGATGAGGTGCGGCGATCCGGAGGCACTGCTCTCGCCGGAGAGGTTGATTAACCGGTGATCGCCGGTTAACAATTAGAACTTGATGAATGGATGACTGGGTATAGTCGGTGAAGTGGAAGGGGGCCACCGGTTAAAGAGGTGATTTAATGGAGGCAGAATTAATGAGCGTGCAGCTGTGCCTTTAATGAGGCTTGGGACGCAGTGAAGAGATCCAGAGAAAAAGTTTCTTATCTATTTTTACTTCGTAAGTTTACATAAAAGATACATGGTATATTAAAAGGGGTAAAGATGTGATGATTATATCACATACAGATCTGCCATTCGCCAGATTAGTGATGCAGTAAATGATTGTGAAATTTTTTTAGTGGATATATTCGGAGACAGAAAGGTTCTATTTTTTGAGTTTTTTGTTTATGTCGTAAATTTTACGAAATCTTACTTTATGTACAGCGTGGCAATCTTTTATTGGTTATCTGTGAGTTTGATTAGGAAATAAGCTTGGAAAGTGGGTTGATGTAAATTATAGTGAAATAGTTGAGGTGTAGGTTATTTGTTAAAATCTTTATTTCCGACCTCGGTTGGTGCGAGGTATTAATGCGGCTTTTATGGGAGAGGGATAGTATCGGAAAGTTCCCGTTATGAAGGTTATTTGGACGCGGTGTATGGATTTTATATACGAGGTTTGGTTGATAATGCGGATGGTTTTTATAGACCATGTGTGTGGGAAAGTGTGATCCGGTCAGTACTGGTAACGAGAGTCTTCTTCGTTTGGTTGGGTACCATGAACACTGGAGGATCAATTTGTGTCCATAATTTTCTTTGGGGAATGTAATCATAAGTTCTCCGAAAATTAAGAAAGTATGATTCTTTTATTTTTTTTAGGATATTAAAAAGAACTTTTCTTCCGAATAAAGTTTCGTTTTAAGAAATCCTATAAAAATTAAAACCGTTCAATTAGAAATATCATCAAATATTAAGTTTAATCCTAATTCATTTCTAATAGAATTTTTTGCCTGAAAATGAAACTTCTGTTTAGAGGCTTTTTTTCCATAAAAAGTTTTAAGAATTTTCCATTTTCTTTTGAGAAAAAAACTTTTTTGTGTCAAATTGCGACTATAATATTTATTGCAAAAAATCCAAGAAACATCGAATTTGCTGAATACATTTAATTTATGGGATCAATTCATGTATTTCATGAGTGTGCACTTCATATTCACGCCATCAATAGAAATACGACACGCGACAGTTTGATATTTTTCAATTTTAATCGCTTTTGTATATTCCAAACGCACGCCACCAAAAAATATAAATGGTTATACAAAAAGTATAAATCTAATCGACTCGTGTAAAAATATTTATCTTAAAAGATGTATTATACATACATCTAAAAATGCACAACATTAATTTGTATTTAAATAAACATATCATACATACAAAATGTATATGATACATTTAAAAAAATTATAAATAAAGATATATCGTAGATGTAAAAAAAATATACCATGTCATACATCTAAAAATAGGGTATAACCTAGGCATCCCCTTGACGACATCAAGGCCGTCCAAAATAGTATTCTTGCCCTTAATTAAGAAAATCCAACAAAAAATTGCCGGGTGGAAAGGCAAACTTTTATCTCTCGGTGGAAGATTAACCCTCCTAAAAGCGACTCTAAACTCGATCCCTACATATTTCATGCAAACCATCTCGTTACCAATAGGAGTCATGGATGAAATCTCAAAGCTTATGAGAGCCTTCCTTTGGAAAGGCGTTACCAATAGGAGTCATGGATGAAATCTCAAAGCTTATGAGAGCCTTCCTTTGGAAAGGCGAAGACAAGTCTAAACAAGGTAGTTGTTTGATAAATTGGGAGAAAATAACATTACCAAAAAAATTTGGGGGCTTAGGGATTACGAACATCAAAATCCAAAACAAAGCGCTACTACAAAAATCCCTTTGGAAAATCGATTTGGGAGAAGCAAGCCTTTGGGCGCAATGTCTTGACGAGCTATACGGGGTTAGCAACACCGCAGACCTAGCTAATATCCCGAACAACGACTTGTCTTACTTTTTGAAAGATTTAGTTAAACTCCTTCCCATATACAAGACGTCTACGCAAATTGACGAAAGAAACGGCAATACAATTTGGAGATGGACCAACAACACCTCATTTTCCTCAAAGTCGGCGTATAACTTTCTAAGGAATCCGGGGATAATGAGCCATTGGGCCCGTGACCTATGGAAAATAAAAGTCCCTCCGAAAATACACTTCTTCCTATACCTATGTTTCAACAATAGACTTAACACCGCCGACGTCCTACAAAAAAAAGGTTTCCCAAATAACACCTTTTGCCCACTTTGCAATGGCTATAACGAAACCGCTATACACCTATTTCAAAGTTGTTCTTACACGAGGGCAACATGGAAACTAATGCAACGCCTATTCAAAACTTCTATTACGTGGGACCCGACTCTCTCGATAATTGAAACATGGATCACGAATAAAAAAAACAAAACAAGTGAAGAGAGAGCCCAATGGGAAATAACATGGGCGGCGGTTAAATGGAATATATGGAAACAAAGAAACACAAGAATATTTCAAACCGGGACATCGCCACCAATAACAACGGCAAGGAAAGCTTGGGAAGACGCACTTCAATGGAGAAAGGCCTATCAATTAATCGGAATATGATAGGACATAAAATCATATTTTCTTCCGTTTCTTTTATTCTAGTCTTTTTTTTCTTCTTGTTTACTATTGTAAGCTGTATGTTCTTTTTCCTTATTTTAATGACAATCTAGGGTATATCCCTAACTTTCAAAAAAAAAAAAATAGGGTATAAATTTTGGATGAGATGCAGCGTGTGTCTTGGAAGACGCCGGAATGCACAAAATTCAATTAAAATTGAAAAAAATTCAATTGTCACGTATCGTTCTTCTATTGATGACATGCATATGAAAGTGCACATCCATAAAATACATTATCTTTAGCATGGAGGAAGGGGAACGAAGAGAAGATAATATACTTCCAAGCTTGGGTTTGGAGTAGAGAAAAACAAGGAAAGGGAATGAAATGCAAGGAAAATAAACTTTATCAAATGAAGATGATGAAAAAAGTATGTTTAGAAAATAAACTTTTATCATATTTTGAAACTGTTTTATGTTTAAGATATATTGTATATTTTAAATTTATATTATCATAGTTTTTAAAATTTAATTTACTATATTTATATAAATTATTTTTAAAATAAAAACAAAAACAAAAACAAATACATATAATATATAATTATATTATTTTCATTTATCACTCTTTGCATTATTTTCAAACCAAGCATTAATAAGACAATTTTATTCCCTTTCCTTTTCGTTTTCTTCTCTTTCTTTACTCTCAAACCAAACAAAGTTTTAATTTATTAATGCCACTACATGTATACCTCTAGATGTTTAAAATAATAAATAATACATATAACATATTAGTTAACACATACATATATATATATATATATATATATATATATATATATATATACCTAACATAAAATTTAATCTATCAATTAGTTTATATTAGTTTGGTGTTATTTTGATACTAATATATTATTCGAATGAGCAATGTGTTCCCATATTGTGTTCATTTTGGTCACTTTTGAGTTTTTATTAGATTTACGATATGTATGATTTGATGATGGGCATAAAATTTAATGATTATCAAGAAAAAATATAAATTTTCGAAATAAATTTAACGATTAAAAAGTATACATACTAATTTATTACATTAAATTAAGTATTTTAATCAACTTCTCGTTCCTTACGTATTAATTGCATATAGTTTATTATCTAATTTTTTTAAGGCGGTGGTGAAATGCTACCTCGTACAAAATTCATGAATTTACAAGGATCGAATGGAATGAACTACATTTAAGAAAGAAAGAATCGAGTCTTCGACACGGACCAACTCTCCTGTCTTCTTGGCATTTCGTCCAACAATGCCTCTCCTATTTTTTCCGGTATGCAGATCAGTGTCAAGTTTGAGACCGAGGTTGCTTTGGAGAAGAAGACCCGTCGATTTCGCTCTTTTCACATGTTCTATATCGTTGCTAGCCACTATGAATCTCATTTTTTGTTTTGCTTTTTATCTCCTTCTCGCATGTTTATTATCTGGTTACATGTTTCTTATGGTTTCAAACGTATATGGTCATTTCTAGAAATATTTAAAGAGCTATTCTTCCATACACCAAACATTTTCATTAGTTTCTTGATGGATCTAATCTCAACCCTTGATTGACAAAAGGGTATTATTGGAAGAGTTATTTCATCAAGTTAACTTTTCTTCCTCCAGGTCCCTTTAATGATTTTTTCTTGTCCACCCAATGCAATTTCTTCTCCATTAATCATGTCATTAATGATGTAAACTAAAAGATCTAACATACACCATACACCGAGAAAGAAAAATATTAATAATTTTGAGTTGGAATTTGGGTGGATGGAAACCCAAGATAATTAATACATTTTTTTTGAGAGAAGAGATAAGATAATTAATACATGGTCTCACTTTTTAATATATTTTTTTAATAACTCACTTTTTTTAATATGAGTAATGATAGGTACACAAAAACCGACCACAAATTTGACACAAATACATAAGTTCATGTTTGATTTATAATACAATTAATGACACAAACTTATTAATTTGTGTCAAATTTATGGTCGGTTTTTGTATACCTATCATTGCTCTTTTAATATTAACTAGGAGATTACCCGCGCTTCGCGGCGGTTTTGTTTCGTTTGATTTACCATACACATAATATATAGTTATGATTTATCGGAATCAAATATAAAACTTTATAAAAATAAATATCATATTGATTAACAAAGTTTGATTATGACAAAATTATTCTATTATTTTTTAATATGACACATTGCAAATATTTATTTAGTATTTTAATACAACATATACAAAAAAGAATAACCGTCACTATAAAATAATAAAACAACATGCGTGGACATAAACAAAAATCAAAACCATATGATACTCTAAATTTTCATATCTAAAATTAATAATAGTAACATTGTAAAAATTTAAAAAAATTATTTGTATCTGATAATTTTTATGTTTCATGTTTATTATTGAAAAATATTATATAAGTTAAAGAAATTATTTGTGTTTAGTAAATAAATATATTCCATTATTTCTTTTAGAGATTAACATGAAAATGTTTTAAGTAAAAATGCAAATATAACATAATTGTTTTGAAAATAATAATAATAATTAGGATGTGCAATTTTTTTCAATTACATGTCTGAAAATAATAATAATTAGGATTATAAGTCATTAATGTAATTATATTTTTTATATTTTTTTTTACATAATTATTTTTATAATTTTATGTTAGAGAAAAGTATTGAATATATAATAATAGCATACTTAATAGTATGTGCAATTTTTATCAATTATAGTTTTAAAAATAATAATTATTAGGCTTACAAGTCATTAATGTAATTATACTTATTTTTATATCTTTTTTTACATAATTATTTTCATAATTTTAAGTTAGAGAAAAATATTAAATATATGATAATATGGATCTCAAAATAAATATAAAATTCAAGCGAATATATTTCTTAATTTTTTTATTTTATATTACGAAAATAATAACAATATTTGATGTATTTATGATTTTATATATTAATTTATTAATGTTAGATATTTAAAATCTTCACATTCTATTTGTATTCACAATTGATCATGCAACATATTGTGAAAAAATTCAAAATCAAATACAATTGGTTCAACATGAACCTAACAAATAATATTTTGACACGTCATCAGTGTAAGGTGACGTGGCCTTCTAAAATTCCTTAAAAGTATGTGTAAAATAAGGGACACATAAATATCTACAAATAAAACATAATCACACAAAATCAAAAATTCATCTATGGTTCATATATTGCCACATATCAAAATCTAATGGTTGAAATAATTGTGATGATGTGGCATGAGTTGTGATAATGTGCATGAGGAAATTGCATAAAGATGAGTCCAAAATAAGGGGGTTTGTAATTCAAGGGTTTATAATTTTTTTTAAAGTTATTGGTAGTTCCGAATGACTTTTTAAAAAATAATATAAAAATTAAACACATGTTAATACTGGGAAATATATTGAATGGAAAATAAAACTTTTAAGATTAAAATTCTTCAATAAAAATGGAAACAATATATTAAAAAATATATCACATTATTTAAAATTTTGCAATTAGAACATGAAAGTGGGATTTTGATTCCGCTCTATTTCTTAAAAAAGAAGAAAAATTAATTTCAACACAACTTCCTTATATTGTAATTAACATGATAACGAACAAGCGACACATATTTAATTTACGTGTACCAGGTAATTAACATCACTTGAACAGACAATTTTAATTATATATCACACGTTTCATTATTTTTGTGACACGTGTTAGTTGCTATCTTAATTAAATTAGAAAAAATATTGAGGGTGTTGTGATGAAATCAATATGACTATAGGTCCATAGGAGGGTCTAAAGTTGGAATATTATACGACCGAACAATATTTGTATCTGACAAATATTTACATCAGAATGCATTTTTGTTAGTGAAAACATAACCGTTCAAATTATATTTTTACGGTTCAATTTTCATTTTATTTGGTTTAGTTTGAAAATGATTTTGTGCAATTTATTGGATTCTGTTCGATTGAGAAATGTTACTGTGCAGTTTATTGAGTTCGATTCGGTTGAAAAACGAGTACTGTACGATTCGTTCATTCCGATTGGGTTTTGATGTTTTAAAAATCGATTAAATCGAACGAATAATATACCATTTTCATACGGTAATATGTTAGTGTTAAAATATTAAAAAATGATATAAAAATCTTATAAAATAACACAATATTTTGTAAACTTTTATTAATAATTTTTATTATTTTAAATTTTTATAAAATTACAATTTATTGTGTCTTAAATTTTTATTAATATTTTTTGTTGTTTTTTTTTTGGCTCCTTTGTATCTTTATTTATATTTTTTTATTATTGATGCTTGAATACTGAAATAAAAAAAAATAATATATGTAATGGTTAACATGATAATATTTTGTATATATTAAAAAAAATTATAGAGTACTGATATTTATGTTTATGATACAATTTAATTTAATATTTGTTATGATATTTAAATTTGTTTTGTAGTAGATATTCATTTAGTAAACTATAAAATTAGGATATAATAAGCATTTGAGTATCCAAACTAATTAGTATTTATAATCGATAATATTCAAAATTGTATTTGTATTTCTATAATATCCGAATCGGATTCGTATCTGATTATATATATTGAAAACAACAATTCTCATAAAAAAAATATATTGAAACGAATGTTTTAAATTGCGATATAGCGGTCAATTGAGATTGGACTGTAATTTACATATGATCACCGATATTGCGCAATATTACGGGGATATTGTGACGCTACTTAGTAGGTTGCGGTGTTGCGTTTTATAAATATTTATTATGATTTACGCTATGGCGGCGCATTTGCCCCACAATTTAAATCACTGATTGAAACTAAAAATATGATATAAAGGTATTAAAAACAATATCGATCATTAAAAAAAATGATACATTGACTTTAGCACCAGTAACATAAATTAGCATAATAATAATAATAATAATAATAATAATAAGAATAAGAATAATAATAATAATAATAATCCTGAAAACAATAATAGTAATAACTAATAATCAGCAATACTAATAACAGTACTAACAATACTATAATAATTATAATACAAAAAATGTCTGAAATTTAAATATTTATAAAATAATGTTATAATATAATAATTAAATAAAATTACATTGTAATAATAAATAAATTATTATTATTTACAGAAAATTATTTTCAGGTTACAATATGAAATTGATAATAATTATCATATAATATAATAATAATAACATTATAATATAGTATAATAACAATATTTTCAGAAAATATTATATTAATAATATTTTCTGAAACTAATAAAATAGTATAATGCCACAAAAAAATAATATATTGGGTATAAGAAATACACTAAAATTAGTATATTGATTTGGGAATTAATATGCTGATATCAAAATATGTATTAGCACCGAAAATTATACAATAATATTAAAATTAAAATACATATTTGAATTGAAAATAATTTACGTGGCATGATATATTGCCACCATAATGATGTATTGACTTTGAATATCAAATAATTAATAATGAATATGATATATTCATATATTACTAATTATTATAATGAAATATGATTGATTTAAAAAAATAAAACACTTAGAAACTATATATCATTTCTGTGTTTACGGAGGTTTAATATTATTATATCATTTGTGATGTCAATATGTCATTTTTTGTATTAAGATACCATCAATAAATTGTGTATAGTTTTGACGTCATTTGCCAAGTCAATATATTATTTTTCGTGTCAAATATATTACTTAGTTTTTATATTTTTCATGCTAATTTTTTTTTTTTGTGTCAAATTCAATATATAATTGTTGTTGTTAATATTCCATTATAATATTTCTCCTATGCTAATTTCGTGTTGGTGTTAATTTTTTGTTGTTACAAAAATGTCCTTAGGCTATATTAAGACAATGTCACATTACATAAAATTAGAAATGCGCATAAACTACATGATTATAAATAAATCGGCTTTTTAATTAAAATCCTAGCCTTCAAGACGGAAAAAAACTACCACGAAATGAAACATTGTCAATCCGCGCCTGCCGTGCTAGTGCATCCGCCCTCGTGTTATCCTTTCGGGGAATATGATAGAAATGTCAACCAATCTCCGCCCTCGCCAATGCTCTACAATCTTGGAGTTGAAAATAAATTCGCCAATTCGAATCAAGATTGAAGTTTTTGTTGTATACCACTTTAATTTAATATGCTATTTTCATGTATACCACTATAATTTTTGTTGTTAATATACTATTAACAATAGAATCGTACAAAAAAGAAGAACGTTATCTGTTCTGAAAATGTTTCTAAGATTTATGAACAATCCAAAACATAATTTCAAGAAAAGTACAGTAAAAAATTGGGCGACTAAAAAAAATACTTCAGCAGGAATTTCAAAAAAAAAAAACTTAAATTAGAGTAACTCAAGAAAAAAAAAATGGTAATCTAGGGTTTTCATGATTCAACGATTTAGGGCTTTTGTGGGTGATTTGTCGATTTCTACCGGTGAAAGAAAACAGTCGACAAATTTTATCAATTAAGAGAGTGAACGATATTTGTCAATTTACGATAGAGATTCCTCAATTTCTATTGGATTCGTCCAGGAAATCTGACGTTCATCCAAAAAATGCAACCTGTCTAGCTTCGCTCCCTTTCACAGACAATCGGAACTTTGTGATCTTCGTTGAGATTATGTGTGGGGAGAGAAATTTAAACTAAAGAAGAGGATGAAGCTTTCATTTCGTTTCATCCTCATGAGGAATAGAGAGAGAGCGAGAGAGAGAGAGAGAGAGTATAATTTCGAAAGTAGAGGTGATTTGGTATATGTACAATTACAATTATACCCCTTAATTAAATTTGTTTAACCTGCTGATTGGTATTTTTGACTTGCTGATTAAAACCAACCGGTTAGTAAAAGTAATATGGACCCTTGGATTAAACCTAACGAACGTTGGAGAAATTTTTGGTGTATGCAAGAAAATCTCATATTTAAAAATATAAAGAAAATGTAGTGTATCCATTTTATAATTATATTAGTATAGTATTCTAATTATAATTTTTCAAGAAGTTTAAAAATGATGTGAGCCATTTAAAATATCAAGACATGTTTGTTTGAACGTAGTGTACGTACGAAATTTAACTTCACACAATAATAAGAAAAAGAAATCGGCTAATGCACTACATGAAGTATGCACTCCAAATACACGTCACCAATAAAAACACGACACGTGACGATATATCTGATGAAATGTAGCGACTATCATTTTCTTATTATTAGTGATAGGAAATATTATTTCCACTGGTCATTTTAATTTTTTTATGATAAAGTAGTTTAATAAAAAAAAATTCTTAAGAAAATTCTCACTTTTTTAATACTCCGGAAAATCCTTTTAAATAAAAATTTATTTTCAAATGTCCATCTATAATGATTAAAATGAACTTTGAATGCTATTAAACGTTTTTTGAATAAAAATATCATTCTATTTTTTAGTTAATTAAAAAAAAAACCGCAATTATTTTTCAATTATACATGTGAAACTCCTTTAAAACATGACCTTAGGGGCTGTTTGGCATGAGGAATTAGTAGAATGGAATTGGAATATAAGGTG